>JAVTVJ010000265.1:0-1266185 GCA_034509425.1 Eopsaltria australis | reverse complement strand
AAAAATGCTGCTGCATTCACTAAACATGGAGGTTTTTTAATTATTATTTTTTTTGGTTGAGTCTAACTCATCCTTTCCTCTGAGGGAGAAAAAAAGAAATAGACCAAACCAAGCAAGAATCTCAGAAAACTGATCTGAAGTTTGCAGTATTATCTTTGGAGAGAATTGGAATTTGGAACATTGAATTTAAGTAATTGAAATCTTGTCCAAATTTCATTCTGTGATACTGCTTATAAATCAAACAATTGGAAAGCGCTTCACCCCTCAGTTTCTTACCACAAATAAGGATGTGTGCTTTATTTGTGGTTATAAAGTGCAAAACAACTGCTGGATTTTGTACTCCATGTAATCCCTTTAGTAGGGATAATAAATTCTATGGATTTCTTTATTCATGGCATTTCCCTAAGCATTTGTAAAATATTATTTGCATAAATTATCTTTTCTAGGGAGGTTTCCAAATAAAAGCAGTGAGTTGGATACCTGTCACAAGACTCAGTAAGCACAGCCCTATTTGGGATAATATTTCACTGTTATTCTTTAGTCCTTATATTCTGTAATACAGTTTATATTCTGTAACCAGATCATGCATGTTCTTATTTTAATTCACCTTTTTGCAGCTTGAATTCTGTGTATTTGTAGGCTTGATTTTGTAAACTTTGCAACGTGCCCCAGTTTAATTACAAGGGTGTTTTAATTGTGTGCTTTGTAGTCTTTAATCTTTGAGTCAAACATCATCAAGGAGGTTTAATGGTGCCAGGCCAAGAATAATACTGGAGTAATGGTGGAAAGTGAGAGAAAGTAAAGAAAAATTTAAGTCCTGCTGGTCCCCTCCTTTATGTGCACATGGGGAATGCTTGGTGGGGGGAGTAAAATTGGGTGAGAGGTGCTGAAATAATTCCTGCTTGAAGCTTTGCAGTTGTGGGTGATTTTCCCTGGCAGTGCCCAGGGGAAGGGGCTGTTGGGACAGCCCAGCAGTGCCCTCGTCCTGCTGTGGGACAGTGAGTGCAGCTCTGATGGGAGCTTCAGAGCTCTGAGGGGTTCGCAGGAACATGAGGTGAGTCTGGAGTTCCTGCTGGGCACTTCTGTCCTGTGAACCTTGGGGATTTTGCAGAGAAGACCAACCCCAAACAAGGTAAGGAAATCATTGTCTGCCCTTGCTGCTGGGCTCTGCAGGACAGCTCGTTCCCTGCTGGAGCCTGAGGCACAGTCCTGACCCTGCTGGGGGCTCTGGTGGCTTCACCCTGCAGGGTTTAAACCTCTTCTTCCTGACACCAGCAGACACTTCACTTACAAAGCCACTTGGAAAGGTTTATAAAGGATTATTGGAATTTTTGGATTTCCACAGATGAATTCATTCTTTTTCACAGAACTGAATTGCAACATCCTTTCTGTTGCTACTGTATTAATAAAATTTCTGAAGCCAGCCTTAAAGCACAGTTCCTTTGTGGAGAGGCTTTAAGCAGGAAGGATTTTTCCAAGCTGGGTGTTTTTCTCTGAGTAATGTTGCATACAGGCTGGAGATTGCTTCTTCTATTGAATTGCATAATGAAAAATCAATCAGTTTAATGGTTGACAAACTTTGACATTCAAATAAAAATGTTGCTGGTATTTTCATAAAGACCTGTAGGCATGACTAGATTCAGCAACTTTAATTTATGCAATAGCGAATGTCTGCCAAAACATTGTACAAACGACTGTATAATGAGGCAATAATAACCATGAGGAACGGAAGGGAAGTGAACAGAGGCCAAATCTCTCTGTTTTTACAGATTATATAATTTCACAAAGCCTTTCAATGTAAAATATGTTCCTATGGCTTCCTTTTCAACACCCTGTTCTATTTGGAAAGCAATTCCTCAAAATCATCAAAACAGATTTATCTGAGACTCTTGTGTAGCATCAGATGATGGTGTTTAGTTTTCCTACAGCGTGGTGGTTCTGACTGTTTGGGGATTTTTATTTTCCTTGATTCAGAGGGGAGAGAAATTCTAACCAGGGAAGGACACCTTCATTCCTCACTGGTTTCTGCTTTTGTGTGTTTGAGCACAGCATGGGGAGTGCTGAGCTCTGCTGCCTTTAGGCTCTGCCTTCCCCCAGCCCCAGGCTGGGCTAAGAAATCCCATCAGCCTTGCCCAGGCCTAGTCAGGCTCAGGATTTCCAGTGTCCCTGAGCCCAAGAGATTCATTCTGCTTCAGTCACCTTCCCTTGGCTCTTTCCTTGCCCTGTCCCTGCATCCTCCTTGGAAATTTCCTCCTTTGTATGAAGAACTCTCAAACTGTGAGACTCAGGAGAAGCAAAGATTGAATTAAGAGCTGGTGTCTTGGAGATCCTGCTGTTGTCTGGAATTTAACACAACTGAAGTAGAATTCTGTTTACCAAAATCAATTCTTTTCCACCCACACCTTTGGATTCCATGGCTGGCAGGTGAAGGTGCTGAGGTTTGGCTGGGACAGCTTGTTGGGTTCTTTAGTTGTCCTGTGTCCTTCAAGGCAGTGACTGTGTCTCTTTCTGTTCCAGTAATATCCAATAAATGTTACATTAAATAATGTGCCAGGACTCACACGTTATCCCTGCTTAATCTTGCCTGTTCTCCAAGGCAATAATCTTTCTCATGCCAGGGGAGTATTCCCTTTTCTTTCCATGGGATTCATGATAATTTTGCTTCCTTGCCACCTTTAACTCTCTTCTGATTTTTGGCTCGATATGATGACTGATATTTAGTATCTCTGTTTTATAACTTGCAAAAACAAATTGAAGAAGTTAATTGATTTCCCAATGGTGGAGCTCAGATTAAAGCATTGTTCCCGTTTTATCCTTCCAGCTCCAATTAGAGATAAGTTACTCTACACCTTTGATTTTTACAGTAATTTGTGTGGTGAACTGCCAGCATTTCTCTGTCGAGAAGTCTGCAGGATTTTTTATTCAAGAACTTTCCATTCCCAGAGATGTTAATGCTTAAGTGGATTCTAGAATGGCTCTTCCCAAGTTTAAAAAGGTTTGGATTGGGTTTTGTTTAAATATAACTGCCTGTATATATTTGTGGGGACAGTATTTCTTTCTACATGTGGAGAACTCTTAGGTTGTGATTTAGAGAAGAGCCTGGTGTCAAATGCCTGCATCTGCCTTTGAAAATTACCCCTAAAACTGCTGTCAAATGAAGTGATAAACACAGGATAAATTCTGGCTTTTTTAGTGGACTGAGAGCTGCTCAGTTGCAGATGTGCTTCTGCAGAAAGTTGGTGGGGAAAGTCTTTTGCATCTCATGGTGGATCTCAACTCAGGGAGCCAACAGCCACAGAATATAAAAATGTCAATCAAAAATCCAAACTTCTCGAATGTGCTCATTTGCATGGTTAAATAATTTACATTAGACATCAAGCACTGGATAAGGTACTTGGTAAACTCAGAAATAAGACTGATAATGCTGATCTACAAAATGAGTCTGTTCCATGGAAATTATGCAAAATATGAGTGAACTAAGGCTGCTGCTGGCTTGAAATTTATAAAATGTCCAAGGCAGCAACAAATAAGCAGTGGATATTTCAGGTATTTCAGATGTTGGACGAGTTACCTGTTACTTTTCCTTAGTGCTGTAGTTGTAGGTGTGCTCAGTAAGCTTTCTGTAGTGTCAGTCAGTGATCAGTTATGTGTTACTGGGTATTTTGCATATTACAGTATTTTTCTGTTCATTGCTAAAATTTCCCCTTAATTTTCATATAAAAACCACATTCTAATTGCATTTTCAGTCTAACAGGCTCCTAGATCCAGCTTGCCTGTGAAGAATTATTTGAGTTTTACTTCTATTTTGCTTTGGCTAAAATTAATATTCTATTTATTGAAAATTCAGAGACCTGTGGGGGAAGGAATCTAGCTTTAAAATTCTGACAGAAGATATACAGAACTTACATCTTTTTCTAAAGACAGCTTCAATTTTGGCAAGCCAGCCTAGGCTGCTCTGGAGGTAACGTTGAACTTGGAGCTTCATAACTAAAGAACCAAGTAATTAATAAGGAAGCCACAAAACTTTCTCACTTCTCCTGACTAAAGCATCCTTCCTCAGCGATAGAACTCAAACAGTTTGCTAACCTCCAGCACTTGTGGCAGCAGCAAAATTGGAAGTATTTTTTGTCACCTGCACTGCTGTCAGCAGAAAGGGGGAAAAAAAAAAAAAAAGCAAGTAGAGGAACATAATTTCAGCACTAACATAAGTATCAGAATGATTTACCTGTCTGTTCTGCTTCACTTTCATCTCAGCTTTCAGGGCTTCATTCATCAATCTTTTATTTACACACGCATATCTCATTTTTACACAATTTCTCTCTCCCTGACCAGATGGCTGCGTTGGCTGCTCGGTGTTCATCAAAGGCAGGGAGAAAACACACGTGTGCCTCGTGTCAGCTGGGGAGGACTGGGGGAACTCTGCTTTGCAGCAGCAAGTCTGTGGGTATTCACATAATGGCAAAGAAAACTGGGACGTTTCAGGGAAGTACCACAAAATTCTCAGCCTGCCGGCTTTTGTCTGGCTGCAAATGTTCCCTCTCAGACAAGGTTTGCTCCATCACACACAGACTTCTCAGGGGCAGTAATTTAGCAGGATTAATATAAAACTGAAAGCTGCTCAAATAAGAAAAGTGCATCTTAAATAAAGTGAAGAATTATTTTAATTTTTAAAAATTTGTTAACCTTCATTTAAATATCATAAACAGGTGCTGTAGTAGTTCCATTTATAACTCACTTCTAGCACCCATTTTATCTTTATACAATTCTGGGTTTAGCACAAACTCAGTGGCTTTATTTCCAATGAGCTTTTCTTGAAATGTGTGCAACTTTTTTGGAACAAGCTTGTTCTAGTCATAAAAAGCTTTCAGATCTTCTTCTAACTTTTTACCAAATTGTCCTTGCTTAATTTCACACAACCTGTCCTGCCTGCAGTATTTCTAACAATATTTTCTTGCAGTCTTTGCTTCTTAGGTGCTATTCCCATAAAGCTCAGCCTATGGAATTTAACTTCAGTGGGATCCATTCAGTTTTGCAGCTTGTTCAAAATTTAATAGACACAGAGAAATAAATATTAGGAACCATGTTTCCATTTTGTATGAGTCTCATCCTTGTAAATTAGGGATTTTCCAAGTGTGTGTTTGCTCTTTTTCTACCAGACTCAATTTCTAATTTTTGTTTGGTAGTAGGGTGTGTGATTGTTGCTTACAGGCTGATTAACTTCAGGAATCCCAGACAAAGAATAGAAAATAAAAGGTTTGGAGGGAATTCCAGTCCTTTTGACAGTCAGTCCTTTTGTCATTATGGATGACAGGGATCATCAGATGATTTTTATCTCATTCTTCAAAATTCATATTCATGAAGACATTTGCACAGGTGTCATTTTAGGTATATTTTAGGTGCAGGTTGTGCTGCAACACCACAAATGAGCAGAGGATCAGGACCAGAATGTGTAAAATGGATCTGAACCAGCTCTGAGCCAAGAAAGGGAAATACCCTTGGAAAGGCAGCTTTGCTGCCAGGGTGGGAAAGTGTAATGCCTTCAATATTCTTATCAATAATGTAACATAAATATTGCAACAGTGCTGCGAACATTCACCACTGACAAAATGATTATGGCTTAATCAGCATTGACAAGGACAGGGCCATTATGCTCAGTAATGCAGCTGGCAATGGGAGCAGGGCCATTATAATGAGCAATGTGTTAATGCTGCTGCAGCCCGGGGAAAAGAGCTCAGCCACAGCCTGGACTCTGTGTCCAGCCACAGAGTGACTTTGAAAGAGCTTTAAAAATGCTCCTAAAAGGCTCAACAGAACCTCCCAGAGAATGCTGTGCAATGTGGGATAAATTTAATAATGATGTAAAAATTGGGTTGTGTCCTGCTGAGCCCAGGCAGGTTTAATTTTTGATTCTGCAGTGTTTTCTCATTAATTCTGGTATTTAAATTGTGAACAGTGCTGAAGAACATGGAGGATGTAGAGAAGAGTTTCAAGTGTAAGTCAGGCTAATGAAACGCCTGTACATCTGAAAAAGACCTTAATAGGATAAACTGCCCACAAACAATTTCATTGGATCAAGGTCTGTGTGCTAAAGCCCCTCCAATGCAAGCACAGCAAAGACCAGAACCTCCAGCAAAGTCATCACTGAAAACTGAAGAAAGCAATCAGGGAAAGTGATGACTTTTCTTCCTCAAAAAGTCCTCAAAATCTGAATTTTGCCCTACTGTAAATAGGTGAGTCCAGACGAGGCAGTAACAAATTGCTGGAGTTAAAGACTGAAATTCTCTGACTGAAATATAGAAATCAGAGTAGCTCATTTAAAGGGAATTTCTGCTCTTAAAGTTAGAAGCATATGGTAATTTTTGGATATTATTGCTGTGATTACAGACCTGTGTTTTAATTGGTGAAATTCCTGCCAAGTAATAAGAACAGAGTCCACAAACAGAGGGGTCCAGGGAGAAATCAGAGGGGTTGAAGGGAAAATGCCCAAACTCTTTGCTGAGGTGAATTAATCTCTTTTCCAACAACCTACAAAACTGTTTTTACTTAGACTGGGGAAGAGCTGATGGACATAAAAGAGTGCAAGAAACTGAGCAGCACTGAAAGAGATTTGATGTTAAATGAGAACCAGGAGTCAGTGAAGTGAAGCTAAACTGAAACACAGCCTCCTCTCCTCTCCTCTCCTCTCCTCTCCTCTCCTCTCCTCTCCTCTCCTCTCCTCTCCTCTCCTCTCCTCTCCTCTCCTCTCCTCTCCTCTCCCTCCTCCTTCCACTGAGATCACCAAAAGGAGCATCTCTGCTGAAACTGGCATGTAAGAGAAATATGCATTTAGATCATTTATTGGTTTAATATTTTTAGCAGTTTTTTATCTACTGCTGACAATGGTTTTTGGCTCTGAGGACTGCTTTGGCATTTTATAACATTTAATACGTATTTCCAGAGGAAAAGAATTCAAATGCTGAAATGTTGTCAGACCTGAAGCTGGATACATAAAAAATTATGGCTCAGGGGCTGAAACTTAGAGAGAAATACAAAGTTCTCTGAAAATGAAATAATGGGGGAATAGAGGTTGCAGCTGGCCAGTGTCAGTTCTGCCATTTCCCTTTCAAATTGTCCATACTCTTCATCTTTTTGACTGACAAAATAAGGCTGGAACCAGAGGTGCTCAGTTTGGTTTTTCTATAAAACCACTTCTAAAGTTCTAAATTAAAGAAAAAAGCAATGACTGCAGCTCTAGTTGTAAATACTCACAAGATATGACTGTGACATCTTAACTGCATCTATTTTTTCATATTTTTTCCATGGAAAGAATGTTTAAAAATTATTAAAACAAAAAAAAACCACAAGGTTTTTGTGTTGGAGAAATGAGTTTTTGTTTCTCTCCTATTGCTGTTGGAACTGGATAGTAGTTGGAATACACAGATTTTGGAGTAAAGGTGTAAGAATTTGGAACACTTTCAAAGGCTCTTTCTCCCAGCAGAGATGTAGCAGCCCATTTTAGAATCCTCCTCCTCCCCTGTAAGAAGAGAACACTGCCATCTGCAGAGAAAAGGGGAGCTGTGTCACACCTGAAGGCAGCAGAGAGCTGAAAATCCCGAATTGCCCAGGTGCCAAGGGACACATTTCCCAGGGCCAGGGTAATGGGTTGTGGGGACAGCAGGGCATCACTTACAGCAGCAGCAGAGCTGTGATTTCCTTGATGGAGTGTCCTCAGCAGGGCATCTCGGGGGCCAGGGATGCTGCATGCTCACAATAACTATCTCTCTGAGGCTCTCAGCTGCCCTGAAAATGAATATGAGCCCTTGCAGCATAGAAATGAGGAACTTCAATTTCTGCTGAATCATTTTTCTCTGTCCTGGAAGAGAATAGCTGTGATGGATGCACTGCAGGGAAAGAGCAGGAGCTCCTGGAGTTCCATGCATATCAACAAGTTCCAAAACTGCCGCCCCTCCATCTTTATTATGATATAAAAGCTATCAAAAGCCAAATCTCTCCTCTCCCACCTCCTTCCAACGTTATGGGGTTTAATACATGGCCTTGTTTGTTGGTTTGATGGTGTTTGTGCAATGCTGCTCTTGGCACAGCTGGTGCACACTTGGAAACCTCATAAACAGGGCTGGTACCCCCTTTTTGGGAGAAACAAAACCCCTGAGGATGCTGTGACCTGCCCAGGAATCACACCAGATCTTGGTGTCTTGGGGATCAGATTTACCACTGCACAACCCATAAAATGAAGAGTTCTTGAGGCAAAAACTGTTGGAGTAAAACTGAATGAGGGAGGGGAAACTCCCACATAAGTGAATGTTCAGGAAGGAGGCTGTAACTCAGGCCTGAGCATTGAGGCAGAGATTTGCATCCTGCTGTGAAACCCTCAGCTCAGTGTCACTGCTGTGCCCAGGGAACACTCAAAAAGAGAAGCATTTCAGAGACAGAAAACAGAAAATGGAGATGTTTCTGCTCAAGACAGGCCTTACAATTTGCAAAGTTCACTTCTGTCTTGGCTGAGGAATAAACCCCACCAGACTCCTTTGAAAAGCCCATTGTTATTGAAAAGCATTTTTCTGTATCTCTGGATGTTTAGAGAGCTCTTTAAATACAAAAGAAATAATGTAAACAACTGTTTCCTTTAAGGATTCACTCAGGATTTGGGCCCCTACTTGTAAGTCTGGATACGTTATTTTAACTTCATTGCTTTCAAACGGAAGAATTTATTTTCATTTTAATATTGAATATTGTGACCCCTGAAGTTAAGTGTGCAGGGATGGTTCTTGTGTGTGGAGAAACTACTGAAAACCTTGAGAAGACAGAAGATTTTTCACACTTATTAATTCTATAAATTACTGTCAAGGAGGTTCATGAAAACAACTCCACAAGAAGCTCAAATGGAACGAGTGGTGATGGTCCAGAACTTTCTGTGGGCTGAGGCCAAGGGGTCCCTCCCTTCCCATTCCCACCACAATTACAACCTATAAATTCTGCAATTCTAATTCAGGTAAGAGTCAGGAAAATAAACCTCCGTGTTCCCACTGTGTTTTATACTGCTGGAGATTTTTAATCTCCCTCATCAAAGGCAGACTCAAGGTGCTCAATCTCTAGACAAGAACTCCCAGCTTTTTTCTTCTTGTTCATTGAACATTCCTTGGCAATGCTGATGTCCATCACTTTGCCTCATCTGGAGAGGAAATAAGTCTGAAATTTCCAGAAAGAGACCTGGTAGGAGAAAACAAAAAGGATTTCTGCTGAAACCCCCAGCCCAGTTAGGAATGCAAGGCTGCAGCTCCTTTCTGCAGGCAGTTGCCATGACTATGGATGTGCATGGGATAATTGCAGCACCAGTGGCTGCTGGCATTTGCACACACATTTATCCAATTAGGAGGTGCAATCAGAGTCATTTCATGCACAAATTAGCTGCACAATTGTGCATGCCTCCTGCACATGTAATTGTAGGCCTAATTGGCCTGAAAGCCTTGTTCACAATGTGTGTCTTGATTTTTATTGTAATATGACATAAAAAAACCAGTTTCATTTGCAGAAATGCAAATTTCGTATGATGTTAGCGTTTAGAAATAACTCCAAGTTCTCTTTAGAGATTTCACAAAATAAACATTTATCTGTGTGCTACCTGTGGGTAATGTGAGCTCACAATCCACAAATTAATGACAATTGAAAATTTAACTTTTTTGTTTTTGATAATTATAGCCTTAATAAATGCTATAAATACTCCATCCTTTGTGTAGAAATTGCACTATTTTTGTTTCTTCTATGCTATATATTAAAAAAATGATACTATAGTAGGAATGCTTGCATGGAAAAATTGTTAAAATATTGCCATGGTTTTATATTAAAAGAAAATGTATTAAGCAATATATTCAGTTCATATAAGCATGAAAACCCTGTAGAAAAAAAATCTGGAGCCAGTGAAGGCCTAATTTCATTTGAGTTAATAATTCAATCTCTGATGATGTGCTTTGTTAAAAGTGAGTTTATTTGGTTTATAATCATATTTACTGAAATCATGGGGGTTTATTCTTGATTATAACAAGGAAATAAAAAGCTTAAGAAGAAAAGGACTATTTATCTATTTTTTCCCCAATTTCTTCTGTTCTTCCTTATAATGATGAGTTCTGACCAGGCTATGTAAGGGAAGCAGCTGCCTCACTCTGCCAAGGGCAGGGACACCTTCCACTGTCCCAGCCTGGCCTGGAGCCCCTCCAGGGATGGGGAACATTCCAAACCCTCCTGCAGTGGCTCCTCACTGTGCTCTGCACCCACAAATGAACCCCAAAACACGGGGAATTCCCGTGTCAGACTCGCTTTGCTTCCTTGAGGATGGATCTCTTCATCCTGCACTTCCAAAGCCAAGAACCAAAGCCAGCAGCAGGCAGGGATTGAGGTTCAGCTTTTGACTTCTGCTTTTGACTTCTCTAATCTTGATTACAAAGTGTTCTCACCCTGTAAAGCCACTGCTTGCAGCATTCAGATAAAGTTCAGTTGCTGACCTTCTGCTCTCATTCACTTTTTAGAATAACACAAAGCAGGAACCCTCCCAGTCACCCAGAGGTGGAGTTTTGCTTATTTGGAGCAGAAAATCCCGACAAGAACCACCCCTATCACTGCTGATGAAATCATCTCCCTCCCCTGAAGGTACTGAGCAAATCCTATTTCTTTTTTGCTTGGTTTAGAAAGTACTTCGGGGAGTGCCTATCCCAGCAAAACCCAGCCTAACTACACTGGTACCGAGAGCATTTTAAACACAGCATTTGACCCAGCTCGGTTCTCTTGTAGCCACTGGAGAGCCCAGAGACTGCGGCTGGACACGGGGGGAGCTGCCCTGGGCAGCTCGGAGCTTGGGCTCTGGTTTATTCTCCTGGATCTATTTCCACTCCTGCGCTAGTTTTCCAGCAAGGCACCAGCAGAGAGAGCTGTTCTCTCACTTTCCCACCGGCGGCTGCTCTGCTGTCACCCATGGAGATCGCCTTTCGCAGCTGGTTTGAAGCATCCCTGACTCCGGCAGCTCCTCCGGCGCTTTGGACTTTTTGTGCCTGAAAAAAAACAAAGAATGTTGTAAATGTCCAGGATACTCAGGATTTGCTCCGGGACTGAATTTGAACGGCTCTGCTCAGGAACTTGGAGGTTTTGTATACATTCAAAGGCAGAAATTCTGCTCCTGTAAATTCAAATAATATCACTAAGGCTGACTTTAAAACATACATTTTAATGAAAGTAATTTCAGCATGTCTTACGGATTTGATTATCTAGAAAAATGTGATCTATGTGGTTATTTTTCAATTTACTGTGGAAGATCAGGCTAACTTTTAAGACATAATTCCACATTCTGACATCCTTGCAGCTTCTTAGGGCTGGTTTCTGTGTACTCATACAAATCAGGATGTACTGAGGTGCAATTCCTTCTCCTCTTCATTACTGTCCTATTCTGCTTTCTTTTTCTTTCATTGTCCCATTAATCCACCAGATTCTTTCCCCCACCATGCCCACATTCTCCTTTCTCTTCACTCTCCCTGCATTCATCTGCACGTGCTTTTTCCTTTTGCACACTCCTTGTTTCAGGGCTCAGTCTCTTTCCCTCTCACCCATCCTGTCCCTGCCCTCTGTGCCATTTCCAACCCACAAGGACCCTCAATATTATATATTCTCTCATCTCCACTTCCATATCCATTCCTCCCTACCCTCCCCTTGCCTTATTTCCTAAAAACAGCTTTGCTCTCATCGAACCCTGAGGCAAACAGCATCACCTTGGTGGAAGGTGTGTGCTCTGAGTCCCAACAAACCCATGGGGACAGAGACAAATCCCCCTGAGCCAAAGGTTCACAGAAAACCTGCCAGAGTTGGTGATAAGCCAAATATTTACACTGAGGCTGGTGGCTGCACCTTGGGAGGAGAATTTCCTGTCAGTCAGAGGATGAAAATCAGACCTGTCACACCAAACACGTGGATTCCTTCCCAGCCACTTCCAAAGGGTTCTCATCCAGCCTCCAATAATCTCATTTGTAAACCAGGGGAGCAGAACCTGCTGCCTTTGGGTGGTTTTGCTCAAGAATTGGGTCTTTGAGGCCTGGGCTTTTGGCTCCCCTCCTGGAGCACCTGGCCCTGCTGAAGGTGTTGGATGAGCTGTGTGTCTGTCCCTGCTGAAGGTGTTGGATGGATGTGGCTGTGTGTCTGTCCCTGCTGAAGGTGTTGGATGTAGCTGTGTGTCTGTCCCTGCTGAAGGTGTTGGATGTAGCTGTGTGTCTGTCCCTGCTGAAGGTGTTGGATGAGCTGTGTGTCTGTCCCTACTCAAGGTGTTTGTTGGATGAGCTGTGTGTCTGTCCCTGCTGAAGGTGTTTGATGGATGTGGCTGTGTGTCTGTCCCTGCTGAAGGTGTTTGATGGATGTGGCTGTGTGTCTATCCCTGATGAAGGTGTTGGATGTGGCTGTGTGTCTGTCCCTGCTGAAGGTGTTGGATGTGGCTGTGTGTCTGTCCCTGCTGAAGGTGTTTGATGGATGTGGCTGTGTGTCTGTCCCTGCTGAAGGTGTTTGTTGGATGAGCTGTGTGTCTGTCCCTGCTGAAGGTGATGGATGTGGCTGTGTGTCTGTCCCTGCTGAAGGTGTTTGTTGGATGTGGCTGTGTGTCTGTCCCTGCTGAAGGTGATGGATGTGGCTGTGTGTCTGTCCCTGCTGAAGGTGATGGATGTGGCTGTGTGTCTGTCCCTGCTGAAGGTGTTTGTTGGATGTGGCTGTGTGTCTGTCCCTGCTGAAGGTGATGGATGTGGCTGTGTGTCTGTCCCTGCTGAAGGTGTTTGTTGGATGTGGCTGTGTGTCTGTCCCTGCTGAAGGTGTTGGATGGATGTGGCTGTGTGTCTGTCCCTGCTGAAGGTGTTTGTTTGAGGGGCTATTTGTCTGTCCCTACTGGTGTTTGAGGGGCTGTTTGTCTGTTCCTGCAGTCACTGCCTCTCTCCCCACTGGGCAGCCATGTCACCATGGCCTTTGTGAATACAGACCTTTGATTAAGCATTTTTCTTTCAATTAACTGGAAATTGTCAGGTTTTCAGCAGAAGCACGAGGAGTGTGCACTGGTGGATGAAAGGTGAAGGCTTTAGGAGCTGTGAGGTGAGCCAGGGGTACAAGGTGATGTAAAATGGGCACAAAATTTGAGACCCAGCAGTAAAACTTTTGTCAGCAGCATGGAATTAGGTGCCCACAATGGATTTTATGGATTATAAAATGATTACTTTTGCTCTCCTTCCTCAGAAGACAGAAACAAACTCTTTGTTAACCTCGCTTATTCTTCATGCTCTGAGATGTTTTATATCCAAATTATAGTGTGACTTTTATTTTCATGTGCCTGTTCTTTCCTTTATGGAACCACAGAATCCCAGAATAGTTTGGATTGGAAAGGACCTTAAAGCTCATCCTGCCATGGGCAGGGACACCTCCCACTATCCCAGGATGCTCCAAGCCCCATCCAACCTGGCCTTGGACACAAAGATATTTAGGAAATGTTCTCCTATTAATTTGGAGATGTAAAAGTATGAAAACTGTTGGTGTATGGTGTATGTTGGTGTAGTTTATCTTAGCAAATTAGCATTTTTTTCCAGTCTTCAGTCACATTTTTCATTTATTCATGCTGTGTTGTTCTCAGGATGGGGGTATTGATGAGTGCAGGTACCTGAAGCAATCTTCCATCACTTTTCTCAAGAAAATAAAGTTTAGATTAAGGTATTTTGCAGCATGGACAGAACAAAAAATTATGCAACTTTTACTTAATTAGTAGTATATATTTATAGGCATATTAATAGAAAAGTGGGATTTTTGCATTAACTTTAGTAAAAATCCACAGTCAGTCATGCTAAGAGTGAATTTTTACTCCTTCAGACTGAACACTCACTATTTTGACTTACAAACCAGCAGGGAAATGCCCACAATTCTGGTTGCTGACAGGTGAACGAGGGATGTTAAACACCAGGACTGTATTTTCATGGAATTTTCATGTGCAGTTATTTAATTTGGGATTGTAGTTATTGTGCCTGTTTGTGTCGAGCCGTGTAATTGCATTACACAGATACACGTTCAGGCACAATTCTTATTTGCATCCAGAAAGAAAATGTCATTAGGGAAAATAATTTCAGATCACCTACTTTTGCATGTCTTGCTGGCACATAAGTGGCATTTGGCTGCTATGGAAAATCTGCTAATGAGCAGAGCAGCATCAAAGTTGGAATTAAAAATCCACCCCCTTGAATGAGTAGCAAGGCTTAAATGATGGAAACTGAACTGTTTGATGTGTCTAGTGTGTAGTCAGTGAATTTATTTTTCATTTCTGTGATAGTTCGATGGAATCTAAAAATTCGTTGGTTTCTTAGAGGAAAAGCTATCAAGAACTGAGATTTAACAGTGTCTTTCCCTAGTCCTTGATAAATGGGATTATGTGTGGCTTTCAGGGCACTTCATTTTAGAAGATTTAGTGAGGACCAAGATGTGAAATCCTGAACGGGTGAGCTCAACAAATGCTCACTGCCCAGGGGAGGCTTCTTGATCTCACAGCTTGTTAGGGAGAAAAAAGATCTTGAATTTGAGTGTAGCACCCTGGTATGGTCCTGAAGGACACCAGAACCATAAAATCTACATGAAATAAGCAGCTTCAGCCATTCAGCTCATGGCAAGCTGCTCCTTATCCCTTCCTGTGGCTGTGCCTGTGCAGGGAATTGCTCCAGGTGGAATTACCCCCAAATCTTCACTCTGAGAAGGCAAATTCATAACCTGACCGAGAGTGACCACTGCACCAAGAAACTCTGCACAGTTTAAAACAGTAAAGAAAAAGTGACTACCCATATCCCCAGCATCAGCTGTGTGAGGACTCTGGAACCCCAGGCCCTGGCACAGGTTTGTTCCACGTCTGTCAGATCCGAGTGTGGGGTTTATGGTGTCAGCAGGACATGTCATTTAAGTGTTGATTTTTGGGGAGTAAACATTAGAAAGTGAACAGGCTTGCTACTTGTAAAGTATGTTTGAATGACAGCTGTTCTGTTTTCCTAAATTTCAGCAGGCAAAATAGCTTGAAGTGTTCAGGAGCTAAATCTGTCAGCTTTCTGATACAAAGGAAATTTTGCGGGGTTGGAGCACTGACAGAAGTGGGGGTGGAAGCACAGCGACAGAACAAAAATCAGAAATAAATAGAGCTTTACTTTGCACTTTAATTTACATTCCTGCCGTATTTTAGAGCCCAAGGCAGACATACTTTAGGCCACTGCTAGTGAAAAGTATTTCTGCAAGGCTGTGGGTGTTTGTAATCTCCCTTCCTCTGGATATCCAGGGACAGTCAGATCAGAGTCAGGGCATGGCTGGGAATGTGAAGCTGAGCTGTGCATCCTCAGGGGGACCCAGCCAGGCCCTTCCCTGCACTTGCTGTGGGTTTATAACACTTGGTAATAAATGATAATAATGATGGAACCCCTCACCACTCTCAAACTCCCAATCTCTTGTGCATGGTTAGAAATTTCTAACGCTTTGGGTGTCATATCTTTGTTTCTGCAACTGCTGCTACTGGAAGCTCTCTGTGTGCAGATTCTATTTAAATTCTTCTTTTCTTTTGATGTCTCTGTCAGCATTTGAAGTTGATATTTATCACAGAGTGCTCACTGCCTGCCCTGCTTTCCCCAGTGCAGACCCCATGGCCCTCTTGCTTCACGCTGAACTGGCAGAGATGCTGGCAAGCATCACACACACAGAATAATGACTTAGGCTGGCTTCTGATCCTAAAGCTTTTGCTATTTTGGTTGAGGTATAATTTTTTTTTGTTTTGATTTGATTTTCTCTGCAAAAGGTAAGGGGTGAAACCCTCTTAGTGTGGAAGCAGCCACTGAGTTAGCAGAGCTGGGCTGGCAAACTGGGTTTAATACTTGGTGAGCATTCAATGACACATCCTGGAGGCCCTGAGCGAGTCACAGAATGAGTTTAATTCATAGTTTTCAGTGCATTTCTCCTGCTGGTAGGTTACTCACTTGAAAAGTGGCCATATTTTACTGTCAGTATCATTGGAAAAGAAATAGTGCTCGTTTCAATATAAATGAGAGAGAAGTGTTACCATAAGACAAATTTTTGACGACTGTTCTTCTGTTGGTACAGATGGCATCTGTGTATTTTTATCACCATAAATCACTCACAGTTGGAGTCATACTTAGTCCAATATCTTGCTTTATGTTTATTGACATAATCACAGTTTTAGAGACGATATTAATCACTCAGTTCTTTGGAAACATTTGGATTGGTAGATGAAAAAACATATTTATTTTGAGAAAGCAAATGGTACAATTAATTTTCGCATATTTGTACATTTGCAAATAATAAACAAACTGCATTGCAAAGCAGTGAATTAGTACATTGAAATATTGATTTGTAAGCCTTGTTTTTCTCCTACAGCACACTGCAGGTGTGTGATAAATCAGGATTTCTACAGTACCAGGCAATGCACTGGGGAGGGTTACCTGCATTTAAATGCAAACTGTATTTCTGCAGTTTTCCCCAAAATCCCAGTGTGTTGGTGAGATTCCTCAAGAAGTCTTGAATTTGTTTTTTATAATGTTACAATTTTTTCCTGCTGGCCACAGCAGCATGAGCTGATAATGCTGGTCCCAGCTGGAGCATGGGAGGGGATCTGGATCCAATGGGAAACTGAATCCTGGGGATGCTCCGATGGAGGGGAGGGTGGGAGGATTCACAGAGGGCTTGGGTCAAACCACCTTCTTCCTTCCCTTCTTCTGGGGCTTGCTGGTGCCTTGTTGGGCTGGGAGCAGAACCAGAGCAGCTCCCCTTGCCCTGCAGAGCTCAGCCCTGCCAGGATGGGAGCACCCAAAGCCCAGGAGCACAGGATGGGAGAGCAGAGCCACGAGCAGCACTGCTCCCTGCTGCTGAGTTGGTCTGACTTGTGCCATGGCATCCACATGAAAGGGGCTGTGAATCCCTGCTAATGATGCTGGAAATGTTCCCATCACGACAGGAATGAGCTGTGGACTCTGCTCCCCTGGGTCTTTGCAGGAGGGGGAAGAGGGAGCAGGGTCACTCCAAGCTTTGCAAACAATGGGCCTGAAGGAAAACTAAAGGAATGATTTCTTCATTTTCTCAATGAAAATAATTTCATTTGTGCCCTGCTTTCCACAGGCTGTGTGAGGGAAGCTGGCTGCATGCACAGCGGATGTGAGGTGATGCCAACTGTTGTATAACCCCCGTGACCTGATCAGGACACACAACTTCTTACTCACAGTTTTTTTCACAATTGATGCAGTTTTCCTCTTCTGAATCTCAGCAATTACCCAGCTGAATTAACTTTGAAAGAACGGTATTCAAACTATGAAATGCTTAAATTCAGCTAAGATGTAGCCAGATAATTTTGCACCCGTAACATCCATTGAAAACTATAAGAAAATGTGTGTTTCTGCAGGCAGGCACACCCAGCCTAACCAGTTTCAAATTTGTACACACTTGCATTAGCAAATTGAAGCTTGCTTTGCTCAACTGAAGCATGAGTCACAAAGATATCAAAGAAAATAACATCCAAAATTCCACCTGAAGAGTAACACATAATTAAGGAATTGGTTGACTCAAAGGAGCAGCCGTGCTCATAAGCAGAATTATCTCACATGGCCCTGTCTCTATCTAAATGTGCCTTCACACAGAGGGGCAGCACTCACTGTCCCTGGGAGCCCTCCCAGCACGCCAGCACAATTATTCCAAGAATTCAGGATAGCCCTGGCACTGCTGAGCTGCTGCTGTGCAGGAATGTGGTGGGATTTGTGTTTAGTTCTGGTTTCTGTAGCATTTTTATCAGCTCTAGTTCAGTGTTAATGACTCTGGGTAGACCAGGAGAACACAGCATTTGTGTTCCTGGGATAAAATCTAATCAAAAAACACTTCCCTGTCTTCACAGGATCAGAGAAATCCAGTTGCCACTGTAAAGGAGAAGGGAAAATTTCTTCACTTACTTACATTTTTGTGAGGGGAGTAATTCCATGAAGTCCAGGGCAGTTGCTCTGTGTTTACTGCCCTGTGACTGAGGTCACAGATCTGAGAACTCTCAGCTGTTAGAGGATCATGCTCCAGAAGGTTGTAGTGAGGAGAAAGGAATATTGCAGAAAATAATTTGCCTAATCTATTTTATAAATCCATATGCACACATCCATACATTTATATTTAGGTATTTACACATCATAGCACAAGGGACATCAAACGTCCCCCAGCTGAAGCCTCTGGGATGAGCTGGATCAGCTTTGCCTGGAGCCTCTGATGTGAGAAGGGATTGTTTACTACAAGGACTTGGAATTCTGCAATACAGTGCAGGCAGGAGTAGAGATGGTTTACCTTGGATAACCTAGAATTCACAACAGAACTGGAGAGTAAAAGCCTGATCCCATAAAAACACATTTTCCTTTCAGCTCAGAATCTTCCCTGTCTTACCATGATGGATCTGGCACACTCAAATAGAGGGGTTTTGTGTAGGAATGGCTTATAATAATTCATATATTGAGGTGTTATTGATGTTTAGAATAAACCTAAATGTATTAAAAATACAGTATTAGCCATGTTTATAAACAGAAACAGCCATTAAGAGATAACTGAGTGTATTTGTAATTAACATTCTCTAGTGAAATGACATGGGTTATACTTCCTATATTGATTCAAATGTCATTAATATTACACAGAAGACTTCCTTCAAAAGAGCACCAGGCAGCTGCAGAAAACTTTAATTAAAAAAAGAAATTATTTTCCTGACTAAAACATTGTGTAGCTTCATGTACCTGCAGAGGGTTGGGAAGGAAGAGCTGGAGCTGTAAGAGCTCAGAATTGAGGTGTTAATGTGCAGTTTTTTGGGAATTTCCCCATGGGAGATGAAATGTCAGATATGTCTGCAATGCCCCCACAATCCCAGTGACCCCAGGAAGGTCCTTTTTCTTTACTTCCTCCTTCTTCCACTGTGTCAGAGGTCCCAGCTGATGGTAACTTCTTATACAATCTTTAATAATGTCGTGATGCAACAGAAAACACAAAATACCAGGGGAGCTCCGTATCAAAACCCTGTGTAATTATTTCTTGTACTTGATTATAAGTATAGAGAAACACTACACCAACAAAATAATATTTAATTCACATGTAAAAAACTATTGCTGGAGTTACAAATTGGGAATTGCCAGATATGAGAGGGCAGAAGTTGTTTCCCCACGTGTGCAGGTGAGTTGATAAAGCAGATTGTGCAATTTTCCTACCAATTTTTTAAGATTGCTGCTGCAACATTTCTGCCATCTGCACCTCATTTCAGTGAGACCAGCTGTGCCACATCCATCTCAGAACTGCAAAATTCATCTTTTAGGCTTGGATTTCACTCAAAATAAAATTTGTGAAGAAAGGGGAAAAAAAAATCAAATGGCAAACAGCAGCCCCAGCCCCTGCCCTGCCTGTCCCTCTGCACTTTGCATGCAGGGAATTCCATGTCATCCTCTCCCTCTGTTAATGGGAGTGAATATCCAAAAATGCCATCAGAACCCCTTTTATCTGAGTTGTGGTGGTGCACAGAGAGCAACAGGTTAGACAATGGCATGTAAGCAAAAGATTAGATAGTATATATAAAGCAAGCTTTTATAAATCTGTCTCAGACATCACATATGAAAGAGATATTTAATAGATGGGATTAAAAGTGTTTATAAGTGTTAAGATGATTTAAAAATTCTTCTTGATAACTTGCTGCCTTGAGTTAGAATGAATGAACAGAAATTTACTGGCATGTATTTACAATTTTTATTGAGAAAATATTTGTTTAGATGCTTGATGTCAGAAAAATATAAAATATTTGGTATGCAAAGCTCTGTATGTGAAGTACATCAAAAAATTACAAATAACTAAACCTTTCAACTCCACTCTTCTGTTTAGCTAAAACGTTACTTCTATAAAGGTTTTTCTTCCTATAGGTACTAACACTGTCCTAATTATTTATTTTGACACAGTATTTAGATGAAAACCTATAATAATCTGTTGTTTGCTAGGATTATAACCAGTCTTTACAGCTTCTATTTGTGTACACAGGCTCAGCTGTGTGAAGCTTTGTTGGCAGGTGAGGACCATGGTTGTTCCTACATCTCCTTTGTGGTTTTTGACGAGTATTTTCAAATGCAAATTCCTCACATTAATCTTGGCCTAATCTCCAGCCTGGTGCCTTGACATCCCTGTTGCTTTGGGGAGAATTGGGTAGTTTTGAATGTCCTTTAACTGGCTTGGAATGTTATATATTGGAATATTACATATTGGCCATCTCAAAAATGCAACCTGTGTTCTTTTAGCTTCTCTGGCATTAGCTGTGAAGAAAGGGAATTTATCAGATGGAATAGTTAATCCAGGGCCTGGCTCATGTGTTTGATAATGCAGCTTGCTCTGCAGTGGCTGTGGACAGGTTGCAGCTTGCCTGTAATTATAGATCATATAAACACATTACAGCAGGAGTTTCTATAGGCACAGTTCCAGGAACAATCTGGGCTTGTTCTAAATAACAAATATAGCACCAGTGCAAAGTGTGGGAATGGGCACAGAACATCCAGGCAAGATGCTCCTGCTGGTAGGGCTCCCGTTTGGCTGCCATGGACATGAGAACACCAGAAAAAAATCAGTTAATTGGGGAGTGTTAGGAAGCTGTTGGGAGTTAATTGTTTTGCCAAATTAGTAGTCTTGATGATAAGACCAAGTTCACAAGAAAATTCCTCACTGTCACTGTTTGGCACGAAAATGTGATATACAGGGAGGTTAAGTGGCTGCTCTTTAAAATAATTGAAAAAGTCTCTCTTTTTTTGTGGAGGCACCTCCTTGCTCCCAGGCTGGGTTCCTGAGGGGATGTGTCAGGGGAGGGATGGAATGTTTGCAGGAGCATTTTTGGGTGCTTACATGGACCAAGCTGGGAGATGCTTGTGGCTCCTCATAACTGCATTCTTTATCCTGAGAGGGAATTTTCTCCCTGGCAGGGTGGCTCCTGGAATGCAGGCATTGGCTGGCATTGTATCCCTGCATTCAAAAGCGATGATTCCTCCTAATTCTCCTTCTCCACTCCTGTTTTTATCCTTATGAAATGTGGCTGGAACATAACGGGCACCTGCCTTTTCCAAGAAGTCCTCAGAACAGCCCAGGAAGGTTCTCCCAACCAGCAACAAGGATTTCACTGGTGGTTTTGGTGCTTGTTGGAAGTGGCTCGCTCAAAACCAAACACGCAAAACCTCACAACAAAAGAAATTTGCTTCAAATACCCAGCTGTAAGAATTGCCTTGGCTGTAAGAACTGGGAATGCCCAAGGCAAAGGTACAAAACCTGCAGGAGGAACTGCTGAGGACTATTGAAAAATCCTTCCTTTTTCACCATAAATATTTCAAAACATGCACTTTTTTTATTTTGGTTTTTTGGTGGTTGATTGGTTGGTTTTTTGGGTTTGGTTTGGGTTTTTTGTTTGTTTGTTTTGTTGTTTGGTTTTCTCGTAGGATTTTGAGGGTTTTTTACATTTCTGTCATATTTTCATTGTTTCCATGTTTTCTCCAAAGGCCTGGAGGATAAGGTTTAAAACACCCATTTATTGAAGGTCAGTTTATGTATTCCTGTGCCACAAAAGAAAGGAATGGATATATCCAATCCAGTTTCTCATGTGGGAAAGCAAAGTGGTGTAAAAATCAGAGAGTAAAAGTCAAGAATCTTATTGGGGTCTGGAGCTGCAATATTATTCATTCATTGTGATGTATCATTTGCCATCCCTTTACTTGGCCTGCCCCCTGTAATATGGTGCAAAATGAACATTTTTCATGAATGTGTCCTGACTAAAAAAGAAAAAAACCCATTTCACATCTTTATAGGATAAATAGGTCCAAGACAATGGCAGGGGACAGCTGTTGTTTCATTTGGCGAGGAGGAACCGTGGGATTCTTTGCAAAAATTCTCATTAAAGGAAGAAATTTATCAGGATACACTCCAAGAAAATATTTTGGGCAGTACTGACACTCTGGAACGACTTGTCTGTAAGAACTTTTAGAAACTCTGGGCATGGGATCTCAGCTCGTTCTCATAACTTTGGTGATGATGCTTATCGTTCTTATTACTATTATTATTTTTATATAGCTGATTAAATGTCATAACACTTGGCAATTAATGTGCTATTTAATTGCAATAGAAGGACAGCTGTGAGGAGCAGTGATGACTGGCCTTTATTTCACCGCCTTTGAAGTTTAACTCCACCCTACAAAGCACCTTATTCCTGAATTATACCCATAATTCTCTCTCCAAAATGCTTGCACAAGACTGGGGTTGGTTGCCATCGACTCAAAACAACACCAAGGTAACAAATCAAAATTTTCTGAGTCTGAGCCACTGTGGAGTTGCCTCGTCACTTATCCTTCCCAATGCACTGGGCTAAGATGATTCTGAAATGCATCTCTGCTCTAGTCTAGAAAGAAAGGTGCACAGCTTGGTCCATTCTGTTGTTCCAGTGTTACCAGACTCTAAACATTTGAATTATTAAACTAAATTGCATACAAATATTTTATTAAAAGTAGCCAGATCACTGATGTGAAATATTATTTTATTTTGTAAATGTTCTGTATTTTCCTCTATAAATACCTTTCTGGTAATTTCTGTCAGCTCACTCACTTTCCCTTTGCTTTCTATTCTGTTCAGTCAATGGCTCAATCAGGAGTGACAAAGCTACTTTAAATTCATGATTTCTTTTCAAATATTGCTCATATTTTAAGAATCCCAGAACAAGGCAATTTCTAGAAATTATAATGAAAAATTGATCTCAGTGAGAAGTAATGTACAGAACATAAATCGTAATTAATAATTGGGAAAATTTAGGAAAAAAAATGGAAGATTATAAAGTTGAAGATTATTGTTTTATTGTTTGTCTACAAATATTACACAGAGTAAAATCTGCCATCATTGCAATGATGGGTTTGAGTTACAGTGTAAGATCCTTACACACACAGATCTGAAGCAATCAACTCTGAGTCCTGCAACAAAATCCTTCTGAAATAAGTATAAAGTAATTATGGCACCCTGAGGCTCATTAGTGTGCAGAGAAGCTGTGGCTGCCCCATCCCTGGCAGTGCCCAAGGCCAGGTTGGACAGGGCTTGGAGCATCCTGGGACAGTGGAAGGTGTCCCTGCCCATGGCAGGGGTGGCACTGGATGAGCTTTAGGGTCCCTCCCAATCCAAACCTGGGATTCTGTGAAGGTTTTGAATCCTAAATCTGAACTGTCTGGCTCTTTCCCATTTTGCAGACTGCAAGTTGAATAAATCTCTCTGCTTTAACACTCTGATGAGGCTCCTGCTGGTTTCTGACAGCAGAGGTTCCTGGTTTGACATTCCCAGGAAGGTCAGTCCTGCAGGAAGGGAACATCCAGGGAACCAGATCACCTGGCCCTGCAATCAGCTCCCAAACACCCTGCCTGGCCTAAGGGCACTCTGTAACTCCTTGGGCAAACCCAAACACCTTCCAGGATAAGTAAAGAGATTTGGGGATTCTTTGGAGTAGTTTTGCAACCCCTGACTAATTCCAACTGTGTGAGTTTAGTTTGCCCAGAGAGCGAGAGCCTGCCAAGAGAGCTGATTTCTCCTTCTGTCAGGTATTTCCAGAGAGTCTCTTTTGGTTTGAGTTTTTTCAGTGCAAATGTCTTTGAGATTCTTAAATGTGATATCTTACAGTCTTTAATGTGTGAGAGGAAATAGCATTTTCCCCTCTGTTCACCACAAGCAGCTCTAGAAATAATGGGCTTAAGAAGCAGCAAGGGAAATTTAAGGTAATCTTGAGGAAACTGATGGCAACAGTTGAGCCATGGAGTGGATTGTGTACAGAGGTTCTGCTGTTGCTAGAAAGGGACTGACAAACTTGAAGATGTATTTAGGGGCAGCTGATCCCTCAAGGTCCTTCCCCCTTCTGTTGTCAGTGATTCAGGAACAGAAATCAAAGGTGCCTCATTCCTTTTCAGCCTCAGAGATTCCTCTCCTTTCCTTTCCAAGGCATGAGTTCTGACCCTGACTTGCTTTTAGTCTCTTGGTTTATTCGTTTATTACAGTTCAGTTTGTGAGGCTCAGAGAAGCAGATTTAGCAACTGTACACGGCAGAGATTCTCATGGTGCTTTGTAGTTCCTTCTCTTTTATTTTTTTCTCAAGACTGACAAATCTTTACACTATAAATGAAATTATAAGTCATTCTTACAGGCTTGAGATGATATAGCCAAAAAAATACCCCAACAAATGTTAGTTCACACAGACATGTTAAAGGACAGAGATGGCATCAGGATGTTGGAGAAAAAAACCCCCAAACTGTTGTCTCTAATACTGCATTTTCCTTTGGAATAACTGTCACAGGCAAATTCAGAGTCTGTAATTTCAACTCAGAAATTCTAATGTGTGAAGCCAGGACAGTTTTTCCAAGTGGAAAGGTGTTTAATTCCCTGGGCTGGGGAATGATAGTTGAGCTCATTTGACAGAGAGCTCTCTCGTGTTCAAATCCCAGAATGAAATTCTTTGCACGTGTTTATGCATTCGGTGAAATCAGAGGTCTTTGTACTGTGTTTACTGAACAGCTTTTATGAGATATAAATACCAGCACATTCTGGTGGGTTTCTAACAAACAGAATGGTCTGCTCAGCCCCAATATGGTCCTGTGTTAGAGCAGATTGGATGGTACCCTTCGATGATGGCAAATGCATTTAAATTCCATCCAATGGCATGGATGGCTTATAAATTTAGAGAGGCTGTGGGTGTAGAGGAGCTGATTGTATAGCATTATTCATTACGTGCCTTATATCAAGTTTTGGCTCCTATTCTGTTCAATGATTGCACATTAGCATTCTTCTTGATCTCTGGTGCGTGACGCTTCCTGCAGGACTGGTTTGAACCAGTCCTCCTGCTTGAAGAATATTCCTTCTTCTGCTCCTGTCATTAAAAAAACTTATTATTGATAGTTGATGATTTTCCAGAACTCTTCCCAGCTCCTAAAGCTACAGGCTGGATACTCACAGCCCAGCCATGTCTCTGGAACAGCACGGATGGGTGGATGGACGAGGGGCTGATGGATCATTTAGGAAAGGCTCCTGATGTCCCCTTCTGCTTTGGCCACAGCTAGAAGGTTCTCCTGTGTCTTTCTGACTGATCACTTGGCTTGGCAGCTGACTTGTAATTAAAATGATGAGGCAATTATTGAGTTCTGGGAGTGATAGTCTAAATTGCACTGACCACAGAATTAGTAGTTTGTGAATTAGTAGCTTGTGAAGAACAGAGTTCTCTCTCTGCACTCTCACTGCCTGTAAAGCACGTGCCTCCTTCTGTTACACTGAGTTTATTTTAGCCCTGTGCTCTGTGGTGTAAAATGCTTTCATCCTGCTTTGGGGATAATCTTCCTTAGAGAAAGAGAAATTAGGCTGCAGGGAATGGGAGAACATATTTTCTGATAGAGTTATATGGTTGTTTTTTATTATTATTATTATTATTATTATTATTATTATTATTATTATTATTATTTATACTAGAAGATTTTTACCAGTAATTTTAAGAGTTGGTAAGTGAACAAAGCCAGGTATGGCACAGACCATCCCCAAGGGCAGACCTAGTGTCCAAAACATGCCACCTCTTATTTATCCTTCTGGTTTTAATTTAGAAAAAAAAAAAAATCCCGATATTCTTATCTTAAAATAATACATCTTGTTTTTCAGATGGTATGGAAGCATGGCAGAGCAATACCTGCCTTGCAAAGGAAGTACAAATGTCTCAAGCTGATTATCTACAGCCATGTCTCAAGTAAGGACTGTTCTCACTTCCAGATATTCCCAAATATCTCATCTTGCCATTAAGATTTTATTCAAACAGGGCACTCTTTAAACAGTTTTTTAGCTTCAAGTTTTACGCCTCTCCTAATTAGTCTTGAAGCCTGAACCTGTTTGTGGCTGAAGATCCTACTTGTTCCCTGGTCCAACAGCAGCACAAGGTGGGAGAGTGAGATGTTGGTGAATATTTTGAGATGTTTCTCTGGTTTGTGGGGTCAGGACTGAAGTGACTCCACACAGAGCAGACACTGCTCCAATTCCAGCTGCCCTGAGCCAGGGCCATGCAGGGGCTGGGGACACCTCCTCACCCCTTTCAGCACTGCTCCAAACACCAGGATGGGGAGAACTAGGGTCTAACATCACTCCTCTCTCAAGAGAAGCAGCTTAACTCCTCGCTAATAATAAAATAATTTATGTCAAGATAAATTGAGATGGAAAATGTGTCTGTCTGAACACCAAAATGGGCTTCAGGCAGAATGGAGCTGACGTTTCACCAACAAGCTCCAGAAGGTGCTGATGCCTAAGCAGTTTGTAGGAAGGGTTTTTGTTCTTCCATTGTTTCAGGACAAAAGGAACTGAGTGTTGAAGCAGATTCTTTAGAACTGAATTAATGCAGCAATAGCACACCAGGCAGAGAAAGGCTCACTTAATGTCGCTGTGGTGCTGAGCTGCCTTTTTAGCACGTGCATACCTGACAAAGGATGCAAGTGAAGACTTTCCCTGACAAATATAATAATGCACAGATAAAAATAGTAAAAGAATGGTAAATATAGTAACAATAGTAAGAGAACAGTTGTGTGTGAACCAGACAGCAGAAAGCAGAACAGGAAAGCTGGAGTATTACCAGTGTGTGAATGAGGTGATGTAGAAAACACAATCTGGTGGCATCTTAGTGAAATGGAAAAATGTTTGAGGAAAAAGTAAATAATCTGATATAAACATAAAAGCACCAGCTAATGGAGATTGCAATAGCACAAGGAATGTTGGTGTTGTGCACATGGGGACTCACATTCCCAAAGAAATCATCAGCAGTCCCACAACAGGGAACCCCTTCCAAGGGCTGCTTCCTCAGAGCAGCCAATATCCAGGGATGACTGCAAACCACTCGTTTGCTAAGCTGCTGTAAATGAGGAAACAGAAGGCAATTAGTGAAAGCCAAGACTCTTTAATCTCTCACTGCTCCATGGACTTTGTTCTTGCTCTGAAGCTTTATAAAGACTGTGTGAGTATAAAGACCTACCTGGGAGGAAGGTGCAAAGTATAACCTTGCTCATTATAAACCAGTAACCCTCCATATCCATAGGGTGTTTTAAAGCATTTACAACCCCACTGCATGTGGCTGTCTGATCCAGGAGGAAATTTATAATAATTGAGAAGAGTAATCAGATGGAGTGGTTAAAACTGGGAAGTGCTTTGAGTCAGTGGCAATAACCCCCAAAATGGCGAGCCGTGTGTTACCCCATTGTGTACCAACGTGATTCCTGAAATATTCATCAGGGTGAGATACTGAAGGAAAAAAAACTTGCAAGATGAATGTTTGTGCCTCCTAAAACTGGGTGCATTTTACTGGCTCGGGGCAGTGACTACTTTTGCCAGCAGCATTGCACAGGGTCAGCTTTACTGGGGTTCAATTAATTCTTGTATTCTTGTTTGGTGGCTGTGCTAGCAGAGTAAAGCAAGGCAGGGAACAGACAGTGGAGCTGAGTCAAAATAAAAATTCCTTCCTCAAAAAAAACAGCAGTTGTGGGTTTAAACTGCAACTGTTCTAATTGTGAAATCAAAAATAAAATCAAAATACACATTTGACTGGAATGTTTTGATTTTGACTCTTTTCCAACTTGAAACATAAATAAAGAGTAGTTATAAAATTAAGTGTAGCAGCACATGCTGTCCCTATCAGCACAAGGATCTCACTTTTGGAAGAATAAGTTAGAACTTGTCAGGTGGCTTGTGGGCTTAAAAAGAAAAAAATCCAAACCACCAAAAATCATAAAACACAATCAGGAAACCAAATATTCATCGCTTTACATAAGGCTCCTATCTGAATTCTTTCTTGTGCTAAAAGGTTTTATTAAGATAACGAAAACTTTTATGCTCAAATGGGTGATAAAACCATAAAGCCTCCCAGTAAATGGAAATTCTCATAAACAAAACACCAAGTCCCATTTAAAAGAGCTGCTTCATGTTTTTGCTGCCAAGTTGCTGATGGTGCATAAAGTTGTTCTCTTAATAATGAGCTGGGTAGAGGAACGCCCAGCATCCAAAAATGTGTTACCTCCTCAGAGATCTGCATTTTAATCAGCTGATGAAACAGATGTGGGAGGATTGTCAGGAGCTCTGGTTCTGAAATCCCAGAGAAGCAACTATAGATCTTATACATTTTAGTAGAAAAAAAAATTTATCAGGTTGGTTTCTTGCTTTCTACCTGCCCAGGAAGAGACAAGTCAGAATGGAAGCTTCCTCAAAAGTGGGAAGGGCTCAAAATGAATAATTTTTCAGAATTAAATTCTATACAATGGTTTACCTCAGCAAAACCAAGAGCTTGCTAAATGCATCCACAACCTGGGAACTTTTCCATGTTGCATCAAGACAAACAGGATAAACTCTGTACTCACAGAAAATTGAAATTTCAGGTGTAAGTTGTAGGAATATATCAAAACTTGGGTCACTCCTAGGGAGAGGAACGATGAAAAAACCTCCAAATTCTATGACTAAAATATCTATGCTTTAATATATATCACATATGGCCAAATAATATGAGTAGAAGAGAAGCTCTATAGGTCCCAACATGGGACAAAGTATTTCAGCCTCTTTGGCTGCTACAACAGTAGTAGTAGTGAGTAGTTAAAATTTCCTAGTTACTAATGTTCTGGTAGTTTGAAGCAGATTAAAATATCCCTATTCCTGTTTCTGTGCCCAGATTCCTCAGATATTCAGGTATTTTGTTCCAGTCTCTGTATGCCTGTGATACACACTGGACGAACTGTTCACAACACTTGTTATTTTAAATTCCAATCATCCTTCATCCTCAGCCACAGAAATTTCATAGCAGCTGAATAATGGGAATGATGATGCATCAGAAATTAAGTATATCTTAAGGCATTCTTTCATCCTGAGAGTGGAATAGAAAAATGAGTCTCTAAAATCTATAGAAGACTTTATTTATGGAGTTTAAGAACTTAGTCCCTCACTTTTAATAGTTTTAAATTCTAAACACTTTCCTGTGTTGCTTGCTTAATGATTTCAGATTTTCTTTAAAGATGGAGCAGCTCTTTTTATAACACATTTTTAGTCATGTACAAGTAACAGCAAAGATAAACTCCCAAATCCCTGTCTTGTTCTCCACAAACAAGGTACCAACACTTACTTTAGTGTGTCACAAGCACAGCTCCTTTATCTCCTTTAACAAGGAGCATTGTTCCTCAGGCAGTCTGTCCAGGAGAGGGAAATGCAAATTGTTACTTTGGAATTGAACTGGTTTCCTGCTCTTTGGTCATAATGAATGTAATATCTTTCCTTGGCATGGAGCTCTGGAGTGTTTAACTCACAGATCAGCTGCTCCTTGTGCTCCACATGTCTGCAGGCCCTTTCCTTTATCAGCTCCCTTCCAGCAGCCCTGACCTATAAATTAGAACTGGCAGCATAACACAGATATCACTGCTCGTGCTCACAGGGCTTTTGCAGTGTCAGGAAGAAAGTTTAGCATCATCTTTTTATTTTGTGCTAAGCCTCACCACCGGGTAAAATGTTATATTTATCATGCAATGTTATGTTCTGAAGGGGTTTTTTTGCAATTGATATTTGGTAAATGGTAACTGGCAGTGTTTCATTCAGCTGAGGCATTCTCTCCTTAGCATGCTGAATAAGGTCTTTAATGGGTAGGAGAAAAGTTGTTCAATGAGGGGATTTTTGCTTGATCACCAATCTCCTGCATAGTATTAATTATCTGAAACAAAGTAAATTGACTGTTAAATAACCTCAACAATTCAAACAGGAAAATGGTTAGAACAAAGGAGTGACTTCTGCTTCAGGGTAAGTGCAGCACTGTATGATTTCATTTCATACCATGAAATACAATCTTTTGAGTAGTTGAAAATATTGAGAGCCACCACAAACCCAGTGTCCTTATAGAACAAAGTCATTTATTCTGTTTTGGTACTCCATGTACTGCTGGTATAGCATAATACAAAGATTATTTTTCCTCTCTGGTGGCACAGAAAAAGCAGAAGTGTATTTGCATGTTCCTTGACAATTTTAGATTATAAATCACCCTAGCTACTAATCAATAAATACAATTTTTAAATCTAGATTTTTTTTCATATTCCAAGGATTTCCATTTCTTTTTGAAGTGTATAAACTACAACTGATATCACAATTTATTATAAGGAACATATTAATGGGATAAGAGAGCTTTCCTTCACTCTTTATGGTCTGATCATGAGCCAGTGCCAGCAAGGTAAAGGAGAGTCTTTAAACCATACCCTAAACACTGATCAACCCTTTCTGCTCACTGAATTTTCTTACCACTGAGTGTATAAAGAGAATTATAATTCTGAAATCACACAAGAAGCATTTCAGATCCAATCCTGCTAGTTATGCATCGCAAGGCACCTTGTTAAAACACATTTCTAAATGAAATTTTATATAAAATGATACAGCAGATAAAAAGTCATTGTGGGTGAGCACACAGGAATGCTTGTATGGAACACTGGGAATGATGGGCTCTGAGCAGCAGTGTGGGACTGGACAGCCAAGGAGTGCTGTCCTAAAACATTTCAAGGTATTTTACATTGTGTGCTTTAAATTTTTTTCTTGTGGGAAGTGGAGCCTGTTGCCACTGCAGAGCCACGAACCACAACGGCAGAGGATCAGGCAGTACCAAACCCAACCTGCCATCTTTCCTCTGAGCATTCTCCACCCCGAAATTGCCGTGGAGAGGTGGCAGATGGGGCTCCAGGTGCTGCAGAGCCAACACTCCAACACTTGTTAGGTGTTCCCCAGGCAGACCTTTGCTCAGTGCTCATCTGTTGTTTTCCCCTCCTCACTCAGCTCCTGCTGCTCCTCCAAATCCCCTCTGCCCCAGCAGGGACCCCAGAGAGCAGAATCTGTACAAGGCAAGGCCACAAAGCCTGACCTGCATGAAGTAGGCTGTGACCATCCTGAATAATTTTTGTTGTAAACACACACTTCTGAACAGAGCTCGGTTTTCAAAAGCCAGTGATGTACTTGTGATTTGAACAGCAAGTCCTGGACATCTGCTCTCTGGTCTGAAAATGCCTTGCATCATCTTCATGGCAATCACTGGTGCTCAGCTTTAGCTGGTACAAAAGCAGAGCCCTGCAGCCCAGCTGTGCCAGCCTTCAGAAGGAGGAGAGGGGCATCTTGCTTTGATTCCTTCTGCCAGGTGCTGTCCCACCATCAGCACACCTGACCCAGGTAGCCCGAGGATAACAGGAACAAACTGGGCTGTCTGGATCAGGTCAGCAGGGATGAAGTGGGGGCACTGGGCTGTCTCTGCAGACAGGCACCTTCCACCAAACCTCAGCTGCAGGAGGGCTCTGCCTTCAAAGGGAGGATCACACAAACAGAGCCTCCACTCACCAGCTGGTTCTGACTTCACTTCCAGCTCTAAAGCTTTCCTTCAGCTGAAAGCAGATTTTTATCTATGGGGTGCTGCTGCCTGCCAGGCTTCTTAACCCTCTGTGCCTCAGTCCTTCAGAGAGCTCCCCAACCCCATAAATAGTGTGACTATAAATGTAAACACTGCTCCTGGTCGTGGTCTCCTGAAGGGAGTATTTTACTATATTATTTCTGTTTTCAGTTTTGTTCCTGGCAGCCCCAGCTGTCGCAGCCGGAATTCCAGAGCAGGTAACACCCTGCACAGCACAGCACCATCCCGGGGTTTGGGTGTACATGGAACTTCGGTCACATTAAAATTCAGAAGCCTTGTTTGAGGCTCTTTTCATTACGTGGTACAGATCACCGTGCATGTATTACTTACTGTTGTTATTTATGACTCCAATAATCCTCACCGCATCTACAAAGCCTTCCGGAAGCTGTTCCGTATTTCCATTACAATGGGATGACTTGGGGCCGGCTTTCTGCTGACCCTGGTAGAAAGCTCTTTATTAAGCAGGGCAACGTGTGCTGCATGCAGGTAACATTCCTCAGCTGGCAAACCAACAGTGTTTCCACATTTTATATTACAGCACCTTTTTTGCCCCGAGGAGTATTACTGCAGTTTCTGTAGTTTCCTACTGAAGCACAAAACAGTTTCTTATGGTCGGAGTAAAACGGAGGTTATTGTAATCATATTTTACTGCTTTCCAAGAAATGCTCTTTTTTAAATTGTTTGTGAGAAGCCACTCACAGCTCTTCCAAGCTGGTGAAGCAAGAATGAGGTTTTATGCCATATTTTGTTTGCATTTAGTTCCTTTGTAACCAAAGAAATAGAATTTACCTGAAATGCTTTTCATGAACACTCCTATGTAAAGCAGGGTGCCTGTTTGGGTTTAATGCCTGGAGAAAAAGTGAAACTTTTTAAATGTGATGAATATGTCTCCAGATGTCACAGTGCCTTAAAACACAGGATTGTTGTAGGCCGTCACCCTAAAATCCGTACCTTCCCAAATGCCTGTTGAGCAGATACAGTGAGTATTTTTAATGTCAGAGACGGAGCTTTCAGTGAGTGGCCAGTGTAGAACAGTGCAGGAAGAATTGCTCCATCACCTCAGAGGTGTTTTGCCTTAACATGGTACTGCAGAAGTTATTTTTTATTGTATGTGACTGTACTATGTGGCCTTAAAGTACAGTGAGTATGTAGGGGAAACAAACTGACAAAATTAAGAATTTCAGGTTTATCACTAAGAACAATATTCATTACACAAGATTCCACAATTATGCTATTGCTACATGACCTTGCAGAACAAAGTTATGTTCTCAGTTAGGGCTTGCCTGACGCTGCTAGAGGAATCCAGCTCAAAATATGTTGGATTGAGAAACTGAGTTCCCATTCTTCTCTGCAGAGTGAGATTTTGAGTAAGTAACAAACTCCATCCTTTCTAGATAAGAGCCACGTGCTATTCCATCTACACTAATGAGGGCTGGGAATGACAGGACAAGGGGGAATGGCTTTCCAGTGACAGAGGGAAGGATTAGAAGGGATACCGAGAAGGAATTCTTCCCTGTGAGGCTGGTGAGGCTCCAGCACAGGTTTCCTAGAGCCACTATGGCTGTTCCATCCCTCGCAGTGTCCAAGGCCAGGTTGGACGGGACTTGGAGCACCCTGGGATAGTGGAAGGGGTCCCTGCCCATGGCAGGGGGTGGAACAGGATGGGCTTTAAGGTCCTTTTCAACCCAAACCATCGTGGGATGCTCAGATCATTGGCCATTGCAGGCAGCCCGTGCTCTGCAGTGCAGGGATGCAGGTACAGAACGTGCTCCTTTCCCTGGCAGCTGATGCTCCAGGCAGAGCCTCCTGCGAGCGGCAAAGGCGACGGCGGCTTCTGCAGGTGGCTCTGTGGCCAAGTTCCTAACCTCCCGTGAAAAGAATACTTAAGTCTTTTGTGCAGCAGGTAACTGGGTTTACATTCTCCCTACACACGTTGTACAGAGCACAATAGCAAAGGGCTTCCCTGAACAGCGCGGGGCTTTGCTTTTCTCCCAGCGCTGCTCGGTGAGGTTTGGCTGCGGTGGGTGCGGAGCCCATTCCGAGCAGGTGTCGGTGTCGGTGTCACAGCCGGGCCCGGCCGGGGCGGGGTGGGGCCGGGGTTCCCCGCCCGCAGGTGCGGCCCGCCCAAGGCGCGGCCGGCGCAGGTAAAGCCGGAGCGGCCCCGCTGCCGCTGCCGCAGTCCCGCCGCGATGTTCGGGGCGCAGCAGCAGCTGCAGCCGCCCGCGCTGCCCCCTCACCTCCAGCAGCAGCAGCACCACTACTACCGGCGGCAGCAGCACTACAGCACCCTGCCCGCCCGCCGGCCCTGCCCCGAGCCGCCGCCCTGCCCCGAGCCCCCGCCGTGCCCGGAGCCGCCGCGGCCGCTGCCCTGCCTGGACCCCGCTCCGCACCAGCAGCAGGACGCCGTGGCCTACGACCGGGTGCGCACCTACGGGCCGGGCTGCCGCCGGGTCAGCACCTCCTGCTCCTCCCGGGCCGCCTCGCCGCTGGACTGCGGCCACGGCTGCGACCCGCCACAGGTACGGCGGACACGGCCCGGCCCCTCGGGCCCTGCTCCCGCCCTCGGGCACAGCTCCCGCACCGGGACCCGGCTCCCGGCCGGCCCCTCAGGAGCTGCTCCCGCACCGGGACCCGGCTCCCGCCCGGCCCCTCGGGCGCTGCTCCCGCACCGGGACCCGGCTCCCGCCCGGCCCCTCGGGCGCTGCTCCCGCACCGGGACCCGGCTCCCGCCCGGCCCCTCGGGCGCTGCTCCCGCACCGGGACCCGGCTCCCGCCCGGCCCCTCGGGCACTGCTCCCGCACCGGGACCCGGCTCCCGGCCGGCCCGAGGACGCTGCTCCCGGCCCGGGATGAGGCGCCGTCGAAGCCGGAGCCCGACCCCAGGAGCTGCGGGTGCGCCCGGAGGGTCGGAGGATCTGAGGGTCGGGCCGGGCTCTCCCGGGGGTGGGGCGGGTCCAGCCCCGGCCGCCCCACGCCTTTCCCTGAGGAAAAGCCTCTGTAGCCGCTCCCCGCCGTCCCCAGCCCCGGAGGGCTGTCCCCGGGCGGGGATGCCGTCCCTGGCAGCGGCCCCAGCGCGGTGTCGCCCTTGTCAGGAGAGCCCCGCTCCTGCCGGGTGTGTGCCAGCCCCGCAGCGAGCCCCCGCGGGCGCTGCTCCCTTCCCACGCCGGGATGTCACCGCGCCGCTCTGCTGACTCGGGGCTGCTCATGTAAACAGAACACGGAGCCTGTCTGCTCATTAGATCCCTTTGAATCGATGGTGCTTAATAAGATCCGCGACTGAGGTGTTGGAGTTGGGCTCGAAAAGCCCTCACAATGCAGTTCAGCAGGTTTGTTGTGTGTGTGTTCAAGGCATGGCTTGAAAGTATCGGTGGAATTTAATGTCATTTTAACACATGCAACTGGTGTATTAAAACTAGAAGCCAATAGCTTGAGAACAGATTTGACTGTAAAAGTAGGAAAGGAGATCGGAATTTATTCTCAAACAATTTTTTGCTCATACAGCAGGATGCCATTAATGTCAATAGGATTGCTCTGCGGTACTCAAATGGCACTGTACATTTGTTTCAAGATAAACTCTGACTGAATTTTCTTTCCAGTGTTACATTTACCTGTCAAAAAGAATCTGGATTAAGACCAATACAAGTTCTGAATTCCTTTCAAAACAGTATTTGCATAGTTGGGGGACTGCCTTCCTTTCCAGGATGGTTTATGTAAATCCTGGGAAGCAAGTGAGCAGCTGCACTCATGCAAGGACAAGAGGAAACAGCTTCAAGTTGTGCTAGCAGAGGTTTAGGTTGGATATTAGGAAAAATTTCTTCATGGAATGGATGGTTAAACATTGGCACACACTGCCCAGGGAAGTAGTGGAGTCACCATCCCTGGAAGTGTTCAAAAATGTGTGGATGTGGCACTTGAGGACGTGGTCAAGTGTGGCTTTGGCAGTGCTGGGGAATGGTTGGACCCGATGATCGTGGTGGGTTTTTCCCACTTGAATGAGTCTGTGATCGTAATGGCTTTGCAGGAGTTGGTCCTGGCAGAGCATTTCCTCTGCATCTAAGTTGTTAATCCTCTTTTGCAAGATGTAGGGCAGGAGTGTAAACACAGGTCTCTCACCTCCCAGATAAGTGATCTGCTCAGCTAGGCTGGATGATAGTCTGAATTGCAGTTAATTAATTAAATATTCATTGGCATAAACACTGCAGTCCCAGGCTTCCTCTGCCTAGATAAGTACGTGAGCAAGGAATACAGACTCAAATGCTGTCGCTGCTCTATGGAGGATGTTTAATTTTCAACATCTGTTGTAGTCACTGAGTCCATTACGTCCTGCTGATGAAAACTAATTTCTTGCTGAAATGTTTTGCTGGATGAGACTTTAAAGACAAGAGGGTGTAGCTCAGCCAGGCCCTGTGTGGGTTGCAGTTTCAGTGGTGGAGAAGGAAGGTGCCTAATACGGATTATTAGGAAGTTATGAACGCAGAAAACAGCAGCAAACAGGGAAGTCAGCTGGGAGGAGGCAGAAGTGGCACGCTTGGTGCTGGATGGGAGTTGCCAGAGAGAAGCTCTGGGAGGGGTGTAGAACATTCCCAAAGAGTGGATCAGTTGCCCTTTGAGCTGTAGTGCCACATAACGTGAATAATGGATCAATACCAAACTCACATCTGTGTTTGCTGTAACAGGAAATTTGGGGTTAGTGGCAGCCCAGAGCTGTAGTTTCAGCTCTGCACTGCCGGTAAAGCAAAGGGCTGTCTTTGAGCAATATTTAATTTGCTTTTGCAGAGCTTGTGTGGATTAACAATAACATCCCTGTTGATACAGTGCTAGTCTGACATCAGTCATGTGGCTGGGGTGTGCTTTTGTGTTTATGTACACTTTTGATAAGCTGGAAAGAGGGAGAATTTGAAATTGGTGTGTGCACAGAGCGTATGTGCTGGTACTTTTTGTGGTTCAGGGTTCAGGTTGGTCTTTTTTTACTTTCTTGGTGTAACATTATTTTGTCCTTAGAGTAATTCACAGCAAATTTTGCTCTGCTTGATCTAAATGAGAAGTGTTTGGAATTAATTCCATTCTGATGTGGCTGATGTGAATTAATCCCTTCTCCATGGTCATGAAAAGATAACATATGAAGTGGCATGTGCAAGATGTTTGCAGAGGGCAAAACCCTGACAGGCTTTGTAGAGGTTCTCTGTCTGTGTCAGAAATTTGGGGAGTCAGGTGTTTGTGTGTGTGGGCTCAGTTCTGTGATGTGCAAAGGGCTCCCATGAAAATGGTGTAATATTAACCAGCTTTAGGGCTGGTCTGTGTCGTAACAGCCTCAAACATAGCCTGCCATTTCCCCATTTCACCTGCCAACTGGAACTCATAAATTAGGAGGAGATGACTGGATTGCTTGTAATTAGCGAGACAATGTGTTGTGGATCAAGGCCTTTGACATAGATGAAGTTCTCACTTTCATCTCTGGGTTGGCTGAAGCCAAAGGGAACCTGTTAAAATAAAAAGGAGTGGCCTGATTGCTTCTATGTAAAATTGGCACACAGTAAGGATAAATCTATCAAATGCTTATTCTAAAATTTTAAAATCTTATTTGAAAATCTCAAATGACTAGCAAAAATGGTCATGAAAACTTTAGTGTTACCTTTTGAAATTCTCCTTATAAACCCCACGGCAGGGGATTGGAACGGGAAGAACTTTCAAGTCCCTTCCAACCCAAACCATTCTGTGATTCTGTAAAACAGACCCAGACTGAGTCGGGCTGTCATAAATTCCAAACCCAGTCATGCCACAGAAATCCACAACAGCACTGGGCTTTCCCTTTGGAATCCCACCTTCCCCCTCCTTCTCCCAGTTAGAAAATGCTGCCTGTGCAAACACGGCATCTTCTGACTGCATGGAGAGAGCAGCCTGAGCAGTGCCCCTTGGGAATGCTGGAAAATGGAAATAGCCTGAGATCCCTTCCCATGGCAGTGTCCCCACTGCTGAGGGACAACTCCAGAGCCCTTGGAGGTGTCACCTTCTCGTGCAGAGCCAGGAGCTGTGTGTGGGCAATCCAGGCTGCCACAGACACAGCGTTTCTGCCTCTTGGTCCTCTCCCAGCCTGTGCCAGCCCAGCCTGCTTGGCTGGAACAGGGAAAGGGCAGGCAAATCTGTGTTTGTAAAGCAGTTCTTTGAAAATGAAAGAGTTTGGGTATCTCAAAAATAAGCATAATTTTATTCAGGCAAAACATTCTTAGGTTCTGTATAATATTGCATATACAACGTGGCTGTCCTTGTGAATGTTATAAAGGTCTGTTTCAACTCAAAATGCTCCAGACTCCTCCATTGTGGATTTATTCCTCTGAGAACACCCTGGATGTGTTATCCTCTCTAGACTTTGAGTTAGTCCTGGCACGTTTTTCCAGCCTTTCAGTGAATTCCAGGGCTGTTGTCTAATGTCACACAATGGCCATGCAGTGTCCCAGCGCTGGAATGAAGCGCTCACTCCCTGCTGTCCCACGGCTCTCCGGTGTCACAGCCCCGTGTGCTCCAGCACGGACACAGGGCTCGGGCTGAAGGAAGGACCAGTGGCCATTCCTTTGCTGACTATTTCACTTTTCAGTTCCAGCTCTGCAGGTGTTGGTGGTGCAGGATTGGGCTGCATGTTCCCCTCTCCGTGCTGTCTCCTCTCGGTGATGTGTCCCGCACGCGGGGTGGGAGCAGCACTGAGCAGCTCCCCAGGTTTCTGCAGCACTTCAATTTTGAAATCTCTTAATTACTTTGACTGCTGCAAAAACAGTTTATTTTCTACTTTTGTTTCTCTTTCCTGGTGCTGTTATGATTCACTCTTAGGACGTTTGGAAAATTGCTCCCGGCTTCCTAAACTTATGCAACTGTTGTCAGGAAACCTGACCTACTTTAGAGCTGCTCTCACCTGGCTGAGAATGGCTGAGACTGAACTGCAGCAACATAAACTTCCCCCTGGCTTTGGGAAAAAATGATTCATTATGAAAATTGGAGGTTTGTGCTGTGAGGGAGGATAAACAGTGTGCTGCAAACTGACAAATTGCCCAGTCCTTAGATTGGGTTCAGTGGGAACTCTGCTTGTTTGGGTAAAGACCTGGATGTGAAGATTTGAAGCAATGTGGGATTTGTTAGAACTGGTGGAGGGCAGTGTCTGCAATTGCTTCTAGACAGTGCTGGGGCAAAACCTGAAGAAATCTATTTGAAAACAGCTGCTGCCAGGGACAGATTTTTGTAATTTAAGAAGGCACATCTTATTTTTCCTTCAGGAATGCACAGATGCTCCATGTGGGCATCATTCCTACAGGTGGTAGTTGTGGAGTTGTGTGCACTGGATGTGACCCAGTGGGCTGTTGGGCAGCTCCTCTGTCCATTTCTGAGTTTAAGCAAAATCCCCATTTTCATGTCTTGGTGATACAAAAAGAGTTGATGGTGCATCTCCATCTACATCAGCTGAGTTTGATGTGTATCATGAAAAACCAGAAGTAAAAGAGATGGACTGGAACAGGAATATGGGATCCAGGAAGCTTCATTCAGCTGTGATTTGTAGCCTGTTCTGCTGCACCTACAGAAAATATGGACAGATTCCCTCAGACCTGCAAAGGGGGGATTGAGAAAAACCAAACTCTTAAAATGCAGTGATGGGTTGTGTCTTGCTGTGCTGCACATGGACTGATTCCTTTGAGGTGGGAAGGCCCTGGGTTTAAAACATCTCCAGGTGGTTGTGGCCAGTGGATTCCAAAGTATTTACAGCCAATGTCCATATTCAGATTCCTGTGGGAATCCAGAAGGGCTGAACTCTGCCAGAAAAGGTGCCAGAGGTGTAAATGCAGTAATCTCTGAACATTTTCTCCTTCCTTGCAGGGCACCATTCGCAGAATCATCATCGAGAACCCGGATCAGGTAAGGGAACTGTGCTGGGGTTCCCTCAGCTCCTTCCCCTGCTCCTCCATGGGGGATGAAAAACACTCTGAGGGTGAGAGATGGAATTATGAGGGGTTGAAAACACTGCAGGATGGCCACTCAGGCTCCTATCTCTCAGCAGTCAAGTCTTTATTAATACTGCTTAATTACTGTTTCTACCATATTTATTTCACATAGTCCTTGTGCAAGCACACACGGACACATACTCACATGTACACATCCTAAAGGACATCTCGCCTGTCTTTAAATTATCTATTTTTAGTCAAAATTACACTAATCCTGAGTTTGCTGTTTGACAAGATCTATAGATAGTTTTATTTACGTGTTTTACAGGAGCCATTATCCCCTTTTCTTAGAGGGGCCAGTTTCTCTCCTGGAAATAATGTCATCTACGAAAAAACAATAAGAAAATATGAACTATTGAATCCCCTCCAAGTAAGTTGGGTGTTTATATTATCTATTGCAAGAAGAAACCTGAGGTGGAATAGCAGGGAATTGATGTTTCTGGGTTGGTTTGGTTCTGGTTTTTTGTTTGTTTTGTTGGGAGTAGCTGCCAACCTGAGAACCGCCTTGTTGTGATCTAGGACACATTCTCAAAGTAAATGAAACAATATTTAAGGAGCGAAGAAAGTGGAATGTTTGCCATATTTCTCCTAAGAATTTATTATTAAGTAACAATGAAAACTGCTGTTGTGTCCTTAATACTTTCAGTTTAAATCTGAATAGTGACTATGAATTAGTTTCTTGCAGTAGCTTCGCAACAGAACAACCAAGATAAATTTTTAGAAGAAAGGAATTAAAAAGACAATTTTTTTAATGACTCTTGAAAAAAGATGTTTGGCAAACCTGTCTGAAATTTCATCTTACAGTTGGTGTTTTGTCAATAGCAAAAATATTGCTCCATTGTGTTGCTCTGAAATATTTCCAAAAGGAAAAAAAAAAAATTGAAATTTAGCGTATCTCAGAGTGATTTACCTGAGATTTTTTTTAAAAATTGTGTTCTAAACCTGAAGTTTTCATGCCACTCTGGATTTTAGACAGCTGAATGATCTGTGATACCCAGTTTCTGAAGTGAAAAAGGAAAAAAATTATAAATAACAGTTTCTTTCTTTCTGCAGATGATGTGCAAAGAAAAGAATAAAAAAAATTGTGGAGTCAAGCCCTGAAAACCGTAGTTTTACTTCTGGTTTTTGTTACCTGGGGTATGTTTAGATTTAGGTCCAATCAGGAACATAGCTTTAAAGGAAATTTTCATGTGTAATGGGACATCCACCTTGGGAAAGGTTTTTGTCCTGTGCTTCTCACTGGCAGCTGCTTAAATTGGAGCGAAAAGGATGAATTACCACCCTGGAGTATGAAAGTGTGAGGCAAACTCACGTTCAGTTAGGAACAAAAGCGATTTTATTTGGATTATTAAAACATCTGCAAGCATCCCCATCCCTGCCAGTCACAGACACGTTCAATTCGCTGTCGAGGCTGATGTCCCGCTCCATGCAGAGCGCCCAGCAGTAGCAGGTCCGTGTGTGTCCGCAGGAGAGGCAGTTCCAGGTGTGCCAGGCAGAGCCGTGCCCGCAGTGCCCTCCTGCCCCGCCGGCCGCGGTGACCCAGCAGTGCCAGCAGACACAGACGGGCTCTCCCTGCGAGCTGTGCCCGACGAGCAGCGACGAGTGCCGGGCACTCCCCGTGAGGAGGGGCACGGCCCCTGCCGAGCTGGTGAGGCTCTGCTTTGTTCTTGGTGGGGTTTGTTCTTTTGTCTTAGGGACAAAGCTCCGGGAATGAGCGGTTTGATGGATCCGCAGTCTCCAGAGGGTTGTGCTGAACTCAGCACCACACCCTTTAACTAACCAGGGTCTGTGTGTCTGTCTGAAACGATCCAGGCTTTGTGATGTGTGTTGGGGATGAAAAGGCTGTTTGAGGTTCTGTTTCTCGTTGTCACAGACCTGTGCCCAGGTGTGCACTGGCTGAGATCAGCCCATGGTGTTCAACTGTGCTCAGTCTCGCTGGGTTGTTGGATTTTGTTTTTCTTTACTCATCCATTCGCTTGGGTTTCACCTGTCAGTCCGTGCACAAGGACTGAGGGATGCACAGCTTTGGGGAAAACACACCTTGCTCTGCAAACATCAGCTCACGATTCCTTTCCTCCTATGCTGATCAACCAGGGCTTCAAATGTATTTCAATTTGATGCAAAAGTTGTTGACACAAATTCAGTGGAAGCACAAAAGGAGCTTCCTGGTGTGCCTGTAGGCTGTTAGTGCAGCTGGGGAGGGAGTGCAGCAGGTCCCTCCTGTGCACCCAGTCGGTGTTTGGGTGACAGAGACAAACACCCTGGGGACCTTGGTGTCAGAGCAGAACCTTTCAGAGCCTGACACTCCCATCCACCAGCTGAGGACACTCAGCTTGGGCTCCCATAGAGCTGATGGCACTGCTGTGGAAGCAGGACTTTGCCTGTTTCTTGTTGTTCTAAAGGAAGTCATTCCTCTCCTGGACAGTTTACTGAAAACCAGCAGACATGGAATAGCACTACCAAGGAAAGTGTAAACAAACTGCAAATTACTAAGAGCAGCCAGACCCAAATCCATCCTACCTGTAGCATTTTCATGTTCAGCTCTCATCCCAAAGAAGGGAACTGTTCTGATCTCGTGCCTGTGTCGTGCCAGGTGAGCTGCCCCCAGGACAGCCCCGAGCAGCTGGACTGTCGCTTCTTCGGGGAGCTGCTGGCAGAGCTGCACCGCAAGAGCAACGACCTGTACAGCTGCTTGCTGCAGCACGTGGAGAAGATTGGGACAAGGTATTGCCACTGGATCTGTCATTCCTGTGTCCCAGGCATCCAGCACTGCACAGCTGACAGGGACAGTGTTGTTTGTGAATGGGTTGTACTCTCTGTTTCTTCCTGACAGCTAGAATTGACTGGATGTTTTACACATTCACCTGACTTGCAAGTAACTGAGGACATAAAAATGCTGTAAGCCAAGGAAACTTAGTGAATTTGATGCTTAAGAGTGGTCTCCCACACCTGTTTGTACATCGAGCAAACAAGTACCTACAGCACATTCTGGCATGCATTTCATGACCCAATTCTATTGCTGTGTCCTGAAAAAACAACCCAAATGTCCAAATTTCCTTTGTCCTATTGTGATGTTGTGTCATGGATTAAAGGACAGCCATCACCAGACACAAAGCTCAGTCCCTACATCCAAATGAACATTAAGTGCATTTTCTGTGCTTCCATCTGTGGGAAGAAATGAGAGTCACAGCAGGCAGGGCCCTGTGCCCTGTGCACAACCTCCCCCCTTCCCTCCTCATCACCCTCGTTCTTCCCCATCACTCCTGGTCTTCTCTGGTGCTTTCCAAGGTCACTGATTAAGGAAAGTGGCCCTGCACCAGAGGGAAAAAGGGAATTTAACCAGCACAGAAGCCCTGACAGTGCCGAGTCAACACTTGGGGCAGGACAGGGCGTTGCACAGAGTTGTGGGCAAACCATTACCCAGGCAATTAAGGGAGTAATTGGGTTAACTGACCATAATTGGGGTAACTGCCCAAAGGACTGGGATAGTCAGCCGGAGTTAGCCGTGCTGCTGTAGCTCTCCAGCCTCCCTGGGAATTCCTCCCTGCAGTGGTGTTTCACAGGGCACTGCCTGGCACCTCAGAGGGAAGGCAATGACTCTTCAGCTGATAAAGACCCTTCCTTGCTCTGTATTGTCCAGATAAATTTTTAGTGGTGAATGTGGGTCTGAATTCTGAAAGTTCTCAAGCAGCCTTGAGTTAACAGATCCTTGGATTTTGTGTTTTACAGGAACCACGACATCGAATTCACGTGCCAGGTAAGGCCCAGGCTGTTGAAATGAAGCCAGTTGAAATGAAGGAGGCTGGTCTTTGTTAGTTAATGGTTCCTTCTTGCTGAAAACATTCAGAGCCTGAAACCTACTGCCAGACAGGTATTTGCAAATGTGGTAATACTGAAAGGAAGTGTCAAGAATTTGCATTATTCCAGTATGAGAGTCAAATTTTGGAAGTCTCTCCTGTTGTGCCAATAATGGTTTCACTGGAAAACTACTTGCACAGGTACCTGTGTTTTTCCAAAGTGTTTTTTGCAAAGGCTCTTTCTCTCCTTGGGCAGTGAAGCTGCTGCTGAGCAGCAGGTGCTGCACCTGTGAAGACATTCACTGTGAATGGGGCAGAAATATCTGTTTAGGATTCACCTACAGGAAGCAAATGCCACTGAATCCTGGCAGCATCTCCTGGTGGTCATCGGGGGTTTACTGGCAGCCCATTCACTGGCCAGAGATAGGAGGTTTTACCCCACCATGAACTGCTGGGAGTTGTTGTAGCATCAGCTGTTAATCCCTGAGAGAGGATTGGCTGAATACTGCTTTTAAAAGAAATGTTAAATTTAAGGATTTGAATATGTGCTTCATGTATCACTTTATCTCACTCTGTACATGCCCCACATATAAAAGACTATGGAAGTTTTCTGGATAGACTTTGATCTATTTTTGTTCTTATTTGCCTTGTACTAAGGATGTTTTTCATAGCAGAGCCGTGTAATTAATGAAGAAACCACATTACTATCTACCAGGCAAAATCCTTAATCAAGATGTCTCCCCTTTCCTCCCTTCTTTGCTTAGACTGAAGATATTGAGGAATTAATTCCCAAAGGACTGTCTGAGGCAACAAAGCAGCAGATTCGTTATCTCCTGCAGGTATGGGAGCTTGGAATCCTGTAGGAACTGGGAGCAAGTAGGAGTTGGCTCACACACAGGAGGGGCTTGGTACAGAACACCCTTCACTCTGTATTCCCTCACTCCATTTTTCCTAGAGTAAAGGGGATGGAATGCTGGCTTTAAGGGAAGTGCCACCACAGTCCACTTGTGTATTTTAAACTGAGTTTTGCTGGGGCTTTCCTGCAGTTTCACTGGAAACTGTCTTGGCTTTTGACCACTGACAGGAGAGCAGAGACCTTTCATCTTTGTGTGTTGTGTATTAAGGGTTTACTTTAAAAGCCAAACACAAATAGGAGGTGCTAAAAACACAGAGCCTGAATCCCACCTGCTCCCAGCCCAACCCCATGGCTGGGCATGGAGCAGGCACGGAGGGGTGGGGAGGGAGCTGAAGAACCAGACCAGGAGGACAAAACCCTTCACAGCTGAACCACAACAGGAATGGTTCTGTTTGTTGCCAGATGCCAAAAGCACAGCTCAGCACTCAGAGCTGCCTTTGCCAGGCAGGTGTGTCAGAGCAGGATCCAGGGCAGCCTCAGCAGGAGTGTCCTGATCTAGGCTCCCTCAGGTAGGGGGAGGGTGATCCTACCTGGGAGCTGCACCCTGGAACCACTTCCTGGTAAAAAAAAAAAAATCCATAGAAATGAAGTTGTGAAGGAGCATCCTGGTCTGAGTTCTCAGCTGCCCTGCTCTGACCTCCCCAGTCCCTCCCAACTGGAATTATTCTGTGCTTCTCTTACAAGGAAGATGGACATCAACCCCCAAATATTCCATGGCCTCACGCTGGCACAGTGTCCCAGGAGGCTGGTTCAGCTCCAGGTGAAAAAGCTGGAACAGGCATTTCCTGTTGTCTCTGTGTCCAGCTGGTTTTACATCCTCACAGCTGTGATTAAAAAGTGCAGCCAGAATGGCTTTTGGGGCATCAGGTATTGCCAGGATCCACCCAGAGTGCTCTCAGACCCCTTGGCCACTGGGACAGAGCTGGGAGGGAAGGGTTTGCACAGGCCAGGAGCCCAAGCTGGGAAAGCCCAGAGGCTCCTCTAAGGACACAAAGATTCCACTGCAGAAGCACATGGCACCTCTGGGGTTTAGCAAACTCTAACACTAAGCAATTGCTGAGTGCGGTTTTACTTACATTTTTATAGTTTAAATTTCACCATTTGACTCAATTCCTTCTTTCAAACTACTGTATAGTGTATTACACAATAAAACCAAAAGGCAAAAGTGCAATTCTGCTTTAATTACAAAACAAAAAAGTGAGTTACACCAGGAATGAAGTTTCAGTTACACCATGGCATCAGTGGGGATAAAAAACTGGGCAAGGCCAATCCCCATATGAATAGAGAGCATGAGAGCTCATTCTGCCAAATTAAGGGAACACACAGGAGGGTTTCACTTTTGTCCACGCAGGAAAAAACCACAGCTTTTACACCAAACATTCAGCCCTCCCAGGAGAGTCACAACTTGAGGAGTTATTCTGTGTGTCCTTTCAAAGCCCATTTTTCTTAACGATTATAAATGCATCATGAAATGCAACAATTTGTTTTCACCTGAATCAATACACAACTATTAGAGGCATGAAAATTAACATTGCAAAGAAGAACAGTGTTGGGCTGTGGTCACTTCTGGTTTTCTCTTTCATCCAGGTGACTCCTTTCATCTTTGGGATCTTTTTCCTTTTAAAGGGAGGAGCTGGCTGTATGAGCTTTTTTAATTTAAATTTTTAAAAATGTTAATTAAATTCCCTCACCCTTGAGCCCAAAGCTTCGCCAGATCTTGAACATGACTCATTCCTCTGTGCCTTTTCAGGCAGGGCAGTAATTTTTAAAAATCAGTGTAAGCACAAAGCTTTGAAAGCTCAAATAACAATCGTACAATATTAACACATTTATTTTTCCCTTTTATTGGTGTACAAAGGCAGTTCCTTACCCTGTTGTTCCTTCCACTTTAACAACGTTGTCCCGTGTTACCAGGCAGAAGTTGAACATTGGCGTTTGCAGAACAAAGTGCAATGAAAATGTTTCTTGTAGAAACTGTGGGCACTTCAAAGGACGTGCAATGGTTTTAGAAGTGACTGGCAGCTGTAAAGCAGTTTCTGTTCTACCTCTTGTCAGGCATATTGTAAACAAAGCTGCCTAATTAATCCCAATTATCCTTTTAATTTCTCCCCTACCAGATGAGAGCGACGTCGGACAAATCCCTGAGACTTGTGCTTTCCACGTTCAAGAATCTGCGTGAGGAGCTCTGCCACTTGCAGGATGACCTGGGGGTGAGTCCTGTTCCTCACTGCCCACATCTCATCCAGCTCTTCCCAGCTGGCAGCATGAGTCCAGGGCTGCCATTCCAGGCAGTGGCTGCTGTCAGTGCCTCAGGGGGCTGGATGGACATGGGTGGCTTTGGCAGCTCCAGAGGTTCTCTGGTCTCCAACCATCCCAGCTCTGTGGCTGTGGATGCAGGCAGCAGACAATTCCTGTTGGAGAAGCAGCAATGTTTCCCACACTAGCCCAAGTGCTCATCACCACTGGGAATGTCAGAGCATTGTCCTGGAAAATTCAAAGTTGAGGGAGAAGGTGTTTGAACTTGAGCACAGAATGAGGAGTGTGTGCAGGAGGCTTGGTTTTGAGGTGGTTTTGGTTTGTTTGGGGTTTTTTTGTTGGCTTTTATTTAAATTGTTTCTGGGACAGACTGGAAGGGCAGTGTCCAGGATCCCAGTGCTCACCAGCCAGCACAAAGCCACAGGCACTACAGTGTGTGCTGTGCACCTAAACCCCAAATTTTCAACAAAGCTGACCTTTTTCCCAGTTCTAAAACATCCCTTTACTAATGACTGAGTGGGCTGGAGTTTATTGGAAGTTTACTGAAAAATTGCAGCTTTTGACTGTGATCTTTTGACTTTTGTCCTGCAGAAGCTGGAAACCGACAATGTCTTGCTGAAGAAGGATTTGGCTTTTAAGGATTCTCAAGTAAAAGAATATGAAACAATGCTGGCTTCTCTGAGGGAGAACAATCGTCAGCAGCAGGTGAATCTTGAAACATTTTCAGTGTCATTCCAGGCAGCCAAAATGGGGGCAGTTTGCTGACTTTTGGGTACTCTAACTGCTGCCTGCTGTGTGTGTGCTGCTGGAATTCCATGTGCTCACTCCCCTGTGCTTTCCAGCAAGGGCTCAGGGACAGCACTGCCAAGTGTCGCTCCCTGGAGGAACAGCTCCTGTCCCTGAGGCTCAGTGAGGGTGACAAGGACTGCCAGCTGAAGGAGCTGGAGTACAGCAAGAGGGCCCTGGAGCAGGAGATCCAGAGCCTCAAGCTGCAGGTGAGGGTTCACTTGGGTGCAGCAGCTGAGTCCCAGACTCAGAGGGATCAGTGTAGGAAAACTAATGATGAAAACTCTCTTTGTACAATGGAAACAATGGGTTCTGTGCTGCAGAGCTGCTCCAGCCCCACCCTGCAGACCACGACGGACGAGCTGTCCAGCCGCTACGTGGAGATGATCAACAACCTGAGGGAGGACAAGGACAGGGAGATCCGCAGCCTCAGGGTAAGGGGCTCTGTGTGTGCAGGGACAGCTGCTCCTGCACTTACAGCAGGACAGATCCACCAGGGGCACTTTTTGGGTGCCTTCTGGTTGTGCAGTTACTTTACTCACAGACACTGGTGATGGTTTGAAACCTTTATAGTAGAACAGAAAACTGTGATTTAAAAAAACCCCAACCGTTCTTCACATGAAGAAAGTAGGGATCAATCTGATTAGCAGGCTGGCCTAAAGGGATATTTTGTGTGTCCTGCTAACCTAAGAAATTAGTCAAAAGACACCCAATAGGAAACAAAAATAAATTCTAGTCACAGCTGTATGTAGGAAATGTCTCTCATGGAAATCAGTGGTGAAAGTGTCCAACCCTGGAAGCCAATTCAACTGGTTCACTGTTGGTTTAGCTTTAGAATTATAAAATCATTAAATTAATACTGGGTAGAATTCAATCCAATTAGCACTTTCTGAATTTACTGTGTGGTTCAACTTCCTGCTCTGGGTCTCACTGTTGGTGTTAATGAAATCCCACCCCTGGAACCCTGGGTTGGTGCTGAGGGCTCTGCCCAGAGCCCCCCACCCCTGAGAGCCCCTGCCTTGTTCTGCAGTCCCAGCTGTGCCAGTTCCAGCAGGACATAACCAGGAGAGAGGGGAGCAACAGCGACTTGCAAATGAGGCTGCACGAACTGACATCGCTGCTGGAGGACAAAGAGGCTTTTATTAAACAACAGCAAGAGGTAAAATAATACAAGTTATTTCTCTTCTAAGGGGTTTTGTGTTTCAGCCTCCATGTATTGTGTGGGTGGAACCTTACCAGGAAGTCCCCTGTCCTCTCCTGGCTCGGGAAAGGGGGTTAGGATTTGTTTTAACTGAATGCTGTTCCTCTGCCAGCCTTTTGGAAGGGCAGATTTTCAGTTTGTTTTTTGAGAGGAAATTCTGCAAGTATTTTGTTGTTACTTTATTGAACTGATAGTTCAGAAATGCTTGCTTTTGGTTTTCTCAGGAACTCTTCAGACTGAAGCACGAGAAGTTATCTGGCTGTCAGTCCCCTGGAGTGACAGCCATCATCACTAAAAAGTAACGTTATTCACCCGTCTTAAAAACACATCCTTTGGGCTTCCCTTTGTTTAGGCTCTGTTCAGCAACCTATTCAACTCTCTGCAGGTACAGGAATCAGTATCCTATTCTGGGTCTGCTGTCTGATGACTACAAGGTCACATCACCTGTCAATAAATCACAAACTATTGTAATTGAGAGGACTGGGGAGATCTGGAAACACGTAAGTTTACCTGGGGATGGACTGTTCCCTCTGCAATCCCTAAGCGTTCAAATTAACTTCAAAGCAAGTGTTACCCAAACTGCGAGCTCAGAGATGCCCTCGTGGTAATTTAACTGCTAAAAGCAAAGAGACTGGCTGCAGCCAGGGAAGTGTCCTGGCTCTCAGGAGCAGGCAGTAATTGGTGGGTGTGGTACAAATAAAACCTTTTGTTGTTTTCTCTGGCACATAATTACCCTGAACAAAAGCAGCAGCGTTGCTCTAACCCCGGCCCCGCGGTGTTGCTGTACTGGGCAGGTAGGCAGGGACTGTGTCCTGCTGTGCTCTCAGGGGAGGAGGGATTTGGGAGGGCTGTGCTCCTCTGCGTTAGGAGCATTAATGACTCCAAGCCATTACTAAAACATACAAAGCAGCACATCCCTGAAACTCACCTTGAGCCAGGGCCGTGACTAACCCAGGAATGCAGAAGAGTGGTGACATTTTAAGGAGTGATTCAGAGTAAAAATAGAAAACTGGGCTGCACAAGCTATTTCTGTTACAGGCAGGGGCTTGTGGTGCCAAGTCTGGCTACAAGGTAAAGGCTGCAGAAATGGCAGGGTGGCCAGGCAGGGGTGGGGGTGGCTGCAGGCACAAGGTCATAACAGCACCTGGACACAACCACGGGGGGGACACAGCCAGGGGACAGTTTTGTGACAGCCTGAGCAGATGCAGGTAACACACCTGCCACGTTCCCCAAGGGGACCTTGCCTGCAGCAGGATTAAGAAAGCAAAAGGTTCAGGTCCCTGGCAAAGAGCAGAGTTTTATTACTGATCCCTAAACCTCACCCAGGTGCATTGCAACCCAGTGAAATGTCAAGCAATGAAACATCAATAGAGAAATTAGAAAGTAAAGGGATTGGTACAGAGGAAAGGCTCACTGGTCCCCTTGGACACTATACAAGAGAAAACAAGTAGGTAATTAAATGAGATGCTTTATGGGAGGCAGTTCTGTTTCATAACAGAAACAGGTTCGTGTATTTCTTCTAACAAGCTGCTTTGTGTCTTTCAGGAATGAAAGAAACCTCTGAGCCCTCAAAGCTGCTCCAAGGAGTTCACAACCACTAAAACTGCTTTACTTTCTGCTCTTCTGCATCCAAAAAAGGTTCAGTCTGATAGTGAGGAAGGCTGGGAAAACATTAAGGACTCACTTTTCCCTCAGAAGAGTGGGATACCATCCCTCTGTGGACTTCAGCTGTTCTTGACTAACTCCTGTTCTTCAGCCAGTCCCGAGGCAACCTACGAGACAAAAGGAAGACACCTGAAACCTTTTCCTCTTTGTCCTTGCAGCCATGTTCTGTCTCCTCATGCTGAGAGTGGGAATGACCCCGATGTCAGTCCCACCCCTCCCACAGCTGCTTTCAGTGCAGAGTCACAGGCTGCACAAGGAACTTCAAAAATACCTCACTGGAAACTGCTCCTTACCTTACACCTGCCTCTGTCTGGGAAGCTCGGACACAAAGGACAAACCTTACATCAAACCCAGCTTCTGACCTGGCAACTGCCAGCAGGACCCAGTTCAGTGAAGGCTGGGCAAAGGCTCATTTTAGAGAATGTTTCTGACCTCAGAGGTGATGTGTTTTCAGCCCCAAACCAGCTGTAAGTATTTATTTGCTGTGCTTCAAATTTTCAAGAACTCGGTATATTTTTATATTGAAGAGCTTTGTATGAAAATAACTCATGGACTAAATTTCCTTATCAGACCAACCTGCCATTTGCAATTTCTGCTCCTTGCAGGACCACAGAAATTCTTTCAAACTGATTTGGTGTTCATGATTCAGTAGTTGTCTGAGCAACACAGCACAGAGAAAAGTCTGAACGCTGCAATCCAAAGGTGCTCTTTTATCGTGGGGTTCTTGCTTTGCTTTCCTGCTGCAGCCATGTATTTCTGTTCCCAGATAATATAAACCCTAGGCAATGTTTAATGGGGAAAGAATGCTGGAGGCTCTGTGTAACCATGAAATAAACCCAAGTCTAAATCTCTGGGTCTTTGTCTGTCTGTCCTGGAAACATCTTGTGCAAGGCTGGAGGGGGGTGGGTGGTATCTTGTTCCTCTCCATGAATCATTCCAAGTGAAGGATTAGGGCTGGGTCCCTTTTCTGGCTGCTGCTGCCAGAACTCCCTCAGGTAATGCTGGATGTCCAGCCGGGCTTGTGCTCTTCAGGACTGAACAAAGAGCCATGAGAAAAACCCGCTCCTGCTGCTGCTCTTTGACTGTGGCCAGGCTGAGATGGGCCTGCAGTTTCACCAGCTTGCTCCATCCCTTCAGTCTGGCTTTACAGGAACAGGCTTTAATTAAAGCCCCTCATTTGAACGAGGAGTGCCATACCCCTCTGAACTCAGTAGTTATTCTGAAACAGATTCTAAAGCAACCCCCCTTTCTGCAGAGCAGTGAATCAAAGGTACACTCAGAGCTAATGTGCTCCTGCCATGGGACAGTGTCAGTGTAATAAATAATTTTAGTTACACTGTCAGCAAATGACTTTTCACTTTTGGTGATCTTAACCAAAGCAAGAACTAACACAGGAAGAGCACCATGTTTGTTTAATGCCATCAGAGTTACCTGTGCAGGCATCTGGGTGCAGGTGCTCCTCGTGCTCCCACCAGGGCTGCGGGTTTCCCACAGCTCAGATGAAGCTACAAAGAGCAGAGATGGGAGTTATTAATGGCCACAGTTGCTGATGGCTCATCCCAGCCATGGATTTCCCAAGTAGCCCCTCAATGACACCAACCTGTATTTCCTCCACTCCACGGCATGGCACAGGGCACACAGGGAACTCCCTGAAGGAGGACAGGGCTCAGACCAGGAGCTGCTGGGTGTGGTGAGACAATTCCATGGCAAAGGACACCATCAGGAAAATGATCTGTTTCCAAATCCAGCTGATCCATCCCAGTGAAAACACCCTCCTGGAGCAGCCAGGAAAGCTGCAGCCTGTTTAGAAAAAGCCCAGGTTCCTGTTCAGGCCAGCCAGCTCTCTATCCTGGGGGTAGCAAGGACAGCTCCTCAGAGAATCTGAAGATCACCAGACCCTGTAAATGCTACAAAGCAGAGGCTGTAACTGCACTTTGTACTCCCACAAAACACAAAGCAATAAATGGTTGTCAAAAAGGTGTATTAGACTAGGAGATAAAGCATATGGCCATTTATTTATGGGCTGGTTTTGTTTTCAAACTGTATTTATTTAAAAAGCAGATTTAGTATTTTTTTACTATAAAGTATCTGTTACTGTGGGCTCAGCTGTCCCATGCTGTGGAACTGGAACTGATTTACCTAATGTGGTTTCTGCTGGAGTTTACAGAAACTCATTTTCTCATCTGCTCAGTTCTGTAAATGCTGGTTAAAATGCTCAGCTCATTTCCCACTTCAATTTCAGGTAGGTCCACCAAGATTTCTGCATTTTTTTCAGGATCAAATTAGGAAAAAAATCAGACACTATTTACTTCATATAATTACAACAATCTCCATTGTGCCCTGTCTTTATTTGCCAGAATGCGGAGTCTTGTTTTGCAGTGAGAAGAGGAAAACTGTCTTCTGTTTTTTGACTGACCTTTCTGCAATATTGAAGTTTCTCTGCCTCAGCTGTAAATAAAAGCCAAAGAGAGCCCTGGCTGGGAAGGCCCTGACAACTCCAGCAGCCACCAGCCCACACCCATATCTCACCTTTACCTCCAGAATTCTGCTGCTGCTCTTCCGTGTCTTCTCTCTAATTTATTACCTTTAATTGTGGGCAGTTGAAACCTGAGGAAAGAAAAACACAGGTGATGATGAGGAGGTGAATCACTTTTAACTGCACCTGTCAGCCCCAATAAAAAGCTGCACCCAACAGAGGTGACATTTCAGAGCAAGCCCTGCACACCTCTGTGAGGCTCTGCTTCCTCAAGCACCTCTGACCTGTCTGTCACAGCTCTCAAGTATTTACTGGGAAAGGACACTGGGAAGGTTTTGGGAACTATCCCTCAAACTGCTCAGGAGTCAGCTGACATTTTATCCTTGCATTTCAGAGGATTTGAAACACCACTTTCTAGTAAAACCTTATGTCAAGAACAGCAACCAACCTCCAGCTTTGATACAGAACAATTAATTACCTGATTATTGGTCCATCTGCAGGGTGGAAATATGAGCCAGCACAGCCATGAGCAGAGTCAGAGATCATCTTCAGGCTATGAAGAAACTCCTTTAGTCCATGTATTCAACACAACATTAATGAACAAAGCATTGACATTGTCAAAAATCCACAGCTTTAAATCACTTAAGATTTTTTCCCTTCTGACTGCTGGGCATGCAAGGAAAAGCAGCAACAAAAACCAGATGAATTCATTCCTGTCTGCTTAATTTCTGCTCTTTGTGCAAAACCTACGAGTTCGGTGGCTCAAAGCCTGTTGGAAATCCTCCATGAAGGGTTCATTTAATATCTCATGTCCTTCTTCAGTTTTTTAATCTGATGTTGTAATTCAAGTACTCTAAAAAGAGAGGGAATTTAGGATAGCAGTGTTTTTAGCACTTCATTCTGCAAGCTGTTCTATTATACAGATAAAAAGACAAAAACCTACCTGGGTTTTCCCAAAATATGTGAGAAGTTTTTTGTTCTCTTAAAGCAAAAAAAAAATTTCAAAGGAATGTCAGTATCACATTTGATAATTATTTAGAAATAAGCAAAACAAACAGATACATTACCTGTAAATTCAAATGGTTAAATCAAACCCAATGCTCTCTCCTCAACAGTCTGATAAACAGACCTGCAGTGACCTGTTTACTTGAAATGTGATTACATATTAATTAGTGAATAATGCAGTTAAAAACACCAGACGAATTTACAGAGAATGGGACTTTCCTAAACACCATAAATGAAAAGGAAACTCCAAAAAATCTGGAGTGCAAGAGATGCGTTTTATTGTATGCCCGTTACGATGAGTAACACATTTAGAAATAATAATCCCACAGAACAGTGACAATCTTATTTTACAGCGTGTACATCATTTTTTACAGCCACATGAAACACTTATTTGTCTAAGAGATTTCCCAAATTTTAACTTTCTGAAGTTTAGAAATATAAAAAAAATTTTATTCTCAAGGAACTGATTCTCATCTGGTGCAAAAACAAAATATGAACATTATCTGGAACACAAAGCCACAATATAGCATGAAGTTACAATTTCTCATGTGAACAGCTGTGTGCAAACATGAAGCAACTAAAAAAAGTAAAAAATACACATTATATGCATAACATTTATGACCAGGTTTTTCATTAAATAGCCCTAGACCAGCTCGTTATATAAGCGCCATTGGATTTGCAGCATGCTAACACAAAGCATTTTTAAAGGGATGCATATTTTAAATGTATACACTGTAAACTCAAGATCCACCTCCAAACTCTAGTGGCAGCAGATTTTTCTGGTTAAATACTGCATATATACTTTCTTACAGATTGAAAATGCATGTTTATAGCATGGTATAGATCTTTTTTTAAAAGAATCGATTAAAAGGTGCAATTTTATGTCTATATGGAAAATTTCATATTAGGAGGTAGGACAGTAACTGTCATACCTGTTAAGAACACTGCCCTAAAGAACCTCTAAGTACTTTGAATTTTAATTAAAAAACCCCTACAGTTTTCAACTGTTTTTAATATTCTTTTTAGAGAAGACTTTAAAGTAGCAAGGAAAAAAAATTAGTGTTGAGTCACAACACTATGAGCTGCATCCATTTTTATCCTTAAAAAAAAGAAGTCAAATTCAAAGTTAATTTTGTTATATGTGCCATACTGAACAACATTCAACTGTAGTTTCAGATAAAAAAAGGGAAATTATATACATATACATCTTTAACCCTAGCACCAGAACACCACCTCTGAGACCATAACATAATGCTCTATTTTAAACATCATATCCTGCAATAAAATAGGTTAGCAGCTTCGAAAACCAGTAAAAAAATGCTTCTTGGACCTAAACTAATAAAGGAAACCAAAAAGTTTCCCTATGAAATGTTTTAAAAAAAACCAAACCAAACCAAACAAGGGACAACCCCCCCTAAATTTCGCCAGTTCTGGAATTCAATTTCTAGGCACAATTGAAAATGTTGTGATGAAGTGTCAGACTAAAACTCCCCGTTCCAAACTGCACAAGAAGTGAAGAGGGGGCTCCTTTGCAAACCCTCTGGAGCTCACCCCACCAGGGATCTGTTTCCATACTGGAGACACAAGTTGGGACTGACAGAAGGGGTCACACAACCAGCTCTGCCCTGTCCTCTAGACTCAGCAATGGCAAATACTATTCACTTGGAGACATTCATCCATCTTTCTGCAAATGTAAGACATTCATCCATCCTCTGCATTCTCTAGTGCTCTTTAGGTTCTGATCAGCAACAATCATAGGGCTATGAGATTCCCCTGCCAACCCTAATACTTTTTTTAAGACTTTTAATACAAAGAATGTAAAGTTATGGTTTAATATCAAGCTTTGAAACCAGGAGAAACAGTTCGTGAGATTTATTTTTTTTCCCCAATTAGCATATCACAGTTTCTACACCGCTGCCTTCTGGAGCTCACCTATCACATTATGGCCTCTTTGTGGTGCCTCATTATGTGCTGATTTTTCTCGGAGGGCCTGCGGAAGCCCTTTTTGCAGTACTCACACCTGTGGGGGTAGTCTTTGGTGTGGATGGAGATGACGTGGCGCTTAAAGCCCGACGCGTCCGTGGTGCTGTACTCACAGTACTGGCACTGGTACACCTTCCTGCCACTGTGGGTCTTCATGTGCTTCTTCAGTTCGTTCTGCTGCCTGAAGCCCCTTTTACACCTTTTGCACTTAAAAGGCAGGTCCTTGGTGTGAACGGAGAGGATGTGCCCACTGAGCACAAAAGGGTCGGAGGTTTTGAAGTCACAGTGCCTACACTGGTGGATCTTTTTCCCTTTGTGGGTCTCGCTATGCTTTTTGAGCTCCGAAGGCCGGTGGAAGCCTTTCTCACACACCTCACACTTGTGGGGAAAGTCCTTGGTGTGAACTGAAATGATGTGTCGCTTCAGGTCACTGGAGTTGGTGCTCTTGTGGTCACAGTGGGGACACTGGTGAGTCTTATGCCCTTGGAAGAGCTCGGTGTGCTGCTGCAGCTCCTTCTCGTCGGCGAAGGCCTGGGGACAGTGCTCACATTTAAAGGGCAGCTCGGTGCCGTGTTTGGTTTTGATGTGAGTTTTCAGGTTGGACTGGTCAGCACACCTGAACACGCAGTGCTGACACTGGTATGGCTTTTCCCCCGTGTGGGTCCTCATGTGCTTTTTCAGCTCCGAGGGGTGGCGGAAGCCCTTCCCGCACTCCACGCACACATGAGGGAAGTTCTTGCTATGGACTGCCAGCAGGTGCCTGTTGAGCAGCCCCTGCTCTGCACTCTCATAGTCACAATATTTGCACTTGTGGAGCTTGGGCTCCTTGTCCCTCAGGATGAGTTTATTGGAACTCAACGGGCTCGCCTCTCTGTATCTTCTCGTGTACTCTGTAAACTCATGCGTTTTATCAACTTTATTTATAAGTTTATGGCTTTCCAGATGATTGTGGAAACTTACTTTTTTGTTAGTTGTAAAGTCACAGTCTGTACACTGGTATTTCTTCTTGATCATATGATCGGGATGGTTCTTCATGTGCCTTTTCAAGAATCCTCTGGATTTAAATTTTTTCCCACAAATATGACAAGGGTAAACTGTTAAGGGCTGTCCATCAGGACCTATTATAACAGCTGTTTTTGAACAAACAAAAACAAGTTATGAAGGAAACACATTTACTGATGAAGAAGTTTTAAATCAGCCAAGTGCTGTTCAGATTCATGCACTTACACTTGCAGCAGAGAGAGAGTGGCTCAGTAGTTTAAAAACAACCAATCCACAGCACCTATAGTTTATATAGCTCTGTTTTAGAAACTGCTCAAACAGATCAGGAATTATCACATGTGCACTGAATATAGCCATGGGTACTTCTTAATAGCTTGCAACATTCCAATGAATTGCATCAGCCCTGAGTGTACTGACTCTGAATAGCAAAATACGACATTTTCTAGGCACAGAACTGGAGGGGGGAAGGACACAGGAAATACGCAAATCATCATTTATAGCTTTTAAGTCTGCATCAGCTTAAAAAAGAGAAAAGGAATAGGACAGGAGTAAGTGGCACTCCATGACAATACCGTAACCATCCAGTGTTTACCTGTTTGCCATTGCCTGGCCTCTCCTCTCCTCCTTTTCTTGGTTTTTTGTTTGAGCACTCTATTAGTGCTAATGCTATCACAAATCTGCAGGTACTGTGTTGCATTACCGTTTTTGTTTTCTAATCGTGTATCCAAGTTATTTCCTAGAAACAAAAATTAGACACCATAAAAAACCTTAAACAACTTGTTTCTTTGGGACTGACGACTGGAATTGCACAGCAGCATTATCTACTTTTTAAAAACAAGCATTGCCCATTCCTCTACCACCAATATACATTAAAAAGAAGTGTGCTAATAGGAACCACTATCTATCTTTCCTGGCAACAGTCAAGGGTATGATTGTTTAAACACTGATTCATTCCTAAATATATTCCTTGATTTTTATTTAAATTGTTTTTACTTCTTAACAACTGCATTATCTTTTTTCTGTCTGCAAAACTACATTAAAAACTTGGCAGTGCCTCCCAACTTCCCCACCCCCTCTGAAGGCCTGCAGACATCTAGAATTATTTTAAATTCAAAACAGTAGAGAAAGACTGTGGAGCCCTTCAGTATCTAATTTATGGCTCATTCTTTGCATCTCTGATTAGGAGCACTGACACAGAAATGTCTATTTTTTCACAGACAGTTTTAGTTGTAATGCCGTTAAAAGCTCTCACCTGCCGCTTGACCATCCTCGTATCTTCGGGGAAGCCTTCGTTCATCTCCTGCAGAAAATGGTATTTTAGTCATTATAAAGTAATGTTCTTTTTAAAGATGCTGCTTTTGAAAGCCTGATAATGAGAGAGAACCAACTCAGTTATAAGTAACAGGTTAACACCACCCAAGGGGAGATGTGCAGCTCAGTGTTGTGTAATCACGAGCCTCAGGAGACAAAATCCCATCTCTGGGAGGAATTAATATCCACCCCATCTGTGTTTGCATGCTTACCCTGCTGGCTCTCCTGCTTTCCATTATTAATATGCTTGTTTCTGCAAACTTTTAACCTCATCTATCCCCTCAGATAGCAATGCTGAGGTTATCTGAAATGCACAGTCTGCCCCTGAGATGGAAGCACATTATCTGTCTGGAGTAAAGCAGGCAGATAAGAGGACTTGGCCCTTATCAGCCTCTCAGCACAATGGAGTTTTGGAGATGCGCAGGGAATACCTCAGGAGCACATTCCTCATTTTGCACTGGAAGTATTTGCTGTTATTGCCAAAGCTCTGTGGTTCTGAAGCACTTTAGCAGCCCAACTGTTGGGCTCTCGTTACCACACAATGGAATTTTCACTAACTTGCTTAATTAATTATAACAGAAACTATGGACAACTTGGTACCCCCTTAACAAACATTTAACACACCAAAATCCAAGGAAATTATACAAAAGAATAGACAGAATTCACAATATATCCTAACACACTTCCACTATTTGAAAACAGATCACCTTTATTGTTTCTCACCTGAATAATTAACAGGCTTAAAACTGACTTTATTATTAAGCTGAAATTATTAGGAACATGTTTACATGTTTATTCCTTTTTACAGTCTTTTCCCCTTCCTCCTACTAATGTAAAATACTTAAGGCTGTTCTGGTTATTTAAGATCTTCAACAAAAAGCATCAAACCCCACACACTCTGTACATCTGAGCTGGGATCAGAAACAAAACAAAACTTTCTATTCCATGAAACACAACACACAGCAATCACTGGATGGCAGAGATCAGGAGCCGCTTCCAAACCCCAAGAACAAGGTGAGGTCATCCCAGAGGTTCTGGCAGCTGGATGAGGGAGGAAATAATGGCAGGGATTTTGAGGAAAGAAGCACAGGTTCCTACCGTAAGCAGCAGCCCAAGCAACGGGGACAAATGTTTTATTCACGCCCGAGTCCTCAAGCTGGGTGTCTGGAAGGGATGTGGCTTCTTCTTCCCCTACAATAACTTCCATATAAACTTCATCTGCTATTTCAGCACAGCCTGGATTAAGGGAGGAGAACAAATCTTTAATTTTATTCTGCCTGTCCTAACTTTTCCATCATTTAATTTGCTCTCGCTCTGATTGATTCCCATTATAAATTAATTATCTTCCTTTGGCATTTAGGGGATCATTGCTTATTCAGACATTCCTTCAAGAGAGAAAAAATGTATCAATAAATACTAATCCAAAACAAATGCCCATAAAATTTCCAAAATACAAACTCATAAACTTGCATCTGATGACATTTGCCACTTTGTCAGAAAGCTGCTTAATTCACAGTAGGAAACAGAAAAATAAAAAGTTTCACTAACCTCATTAACGTCATCCATGGACATGTTAAATTTAATATAAATAATGAAATGACTGCACACAGTATGCACAAAGTGCATTATCCACATCACTTTAAAATAATTATAGCCTGCTTTTTATTTTTAGGGAAGATGAGCTTAGTTTTCTACTACTTCAGGCTGAAGAATCCTTCAGAAAAAATTAAAAATGTCCTTGAGGATGATGGTTTTATGGGTGTACAAACAGCAAGAGAAACAAAAATGTTTCTTATTATGCTTACTAATATCTTCATCTTCCTGAGAAGAGTCCTTAACAGCCATGTAAACCATTTTTTCTCGTTGCATTCTCCCAACACCTCCTTGTTCAATGACTCCAGCTACAGAATGGCCATTGTGGAAGTCACTCTCGGTGACAATTTCTGTCCCACCTTGAACAAGAAGAAGTTACACACATGAAGTCAGTGTAAACAAAGCCGCTGGTAAGATTAATTTCAGATGTAAGTATTTTTTAGATTTGCTGGAACCACCTCCCCTGAGAGCAGCTCAGAGAACATTCCCCTGCTGGGAATTACTTCTCAGCCAGCAGAGATTCTGGCAGTCCCTGCTCCTGCACAAGCAGTCTGTCCCTTCTGTCCCTGGAGACTGACAGCCCATCCCCAGGGGAACAAACTGCATTTTGGGAACAGGGCCTGGGAATCATCCAGAAGCTTCAGCTCCACGAACAACCAAGAGGGGGATTCTGCTTTTTCAGGAACAGACACAGGTGGGCTGTGCATCCTCTCAGAGCACTGGGAGTGCTGGTCTATCCGTGGGGAAAGGGAACTGCAGAGAATTCTGAGTCCCTTCGTTCACCTGCAGCCCCAGAAATCCTCCCCTCTCTGTGCAAAGGCCACCAAAGGCTGTCCAACAGGAGGCATCCACTCCAGAGGCTCTGCTGTGCTGACACAGTTGTGTCTTGCAAAGTCAGAGAGAAGCAGCAGCTGAAAAAACAGCTGCAGACACCCAGCCACTTGTACATTTGGGCTTTGGCTGCCTGAAAATAGCCCTGCTAATCAAAAAAGAACTCGAGACTAATCCACACCCAGCATTTGCTGCATCTGGGCAGCTTCCACAAATGCCACATTCTACAGAACACCCCAGTCACTGGATTATGTGGAATTAAGAACAAACAGAAAGACTCCGAAACGCTTCACGCTACTGGAAGAATAAACAGGATTTCAAGGTACCTATTTCAACATCATCTTCAGCTTCAGCTTTAAATATGTAGACTTTGATAACTTCTGAACCAAAGCCATCATCTTTAGCAACATCATCGTTTGCCACCTCGGTACTGATCTTCAAGGGAGTGCTTCCTATATGGTCCAATTTCTCTCCAACATCATCCACTGCAAAGAGAAGAGAATAATCATGAGGGTCAAGCACATTTTTAGAAGTCAGAGTAATTAGAGCATGATTTTCTCCACTATTCTCCCCATGCACAGGAAAGGTTTGTATTCATAAGTGGCCTTTAAAAGCAGCTCATCTCACAGAATTTAAAAGACATTCCAGAAGTTCAGTATTTTATTGCAACTCAGCAAACACAGCAGGAATCACAGAATTACAGAATGAAGAACACAAGAGGGAGCTTGTCATCAAAGTGAATGAGGTAGCTGGTTATGGCTGAAACTATTACTCTTAGAAAGCAAAAATTTATCAATAATTGAAATTAAACATCTATACAAAAGTGTTAAAAATTAACCCAGAATTGCCTGTTACAGTCTAAGAGTTCTCAAAAGTTTCACCAACATATTGATGACTAAAATTTAGTGGCTGAAACTCTTGTGGAGTGTGACAACTTGGACTATATTCCCAGCAAGTGTGCATCAAAAAACTGACTGTATCTTCTCTGTAAAAGAAATTATAATTTTATCCACTTTATCACTTGAAAACATATACATTAATGAAGATTAATGCATAATATACAGCTGATTAAAACATGCAGTGACAATAAATCCAAATACTACTGTAAGAGACTGACTTCTCATTCTTTACACAACTAACTCGCTGATTATTTGGTCTATACATTCAAAATGTTCATTTAATTTCTAAAAAAACCCCAACATTCAAATGATTAAAAGCAACATATTTTGGTAAAAAGTGCATTCACAGAGATGTCCATAGATACACCTCAAATTGCCAACACAGAGGGCACTGAACTCAGCATCTCTCTGACACATGTACCAACACACTTCTTTCCAAGGATAAATTTAGCTCCTGTGCAGATGGTCAAAAAAACCTGTGCAGTGTTCAACACCCACTGAAGTCCTCTAAATAGAGGAGAATCCCACCAAATGTGGACAAAATCTGAATGAAATACATTCCAGGGAAACAGCATCTTACTGCACATGTAACATTAAAATATGTGTGCACAAAGCAAAAAGAACGCCTTAAAATGAACGCTGGGGTGACAGCAGAGCTTCCTGACTCCACTGGGACGCCGAGGCTCTGATACCTGGGAAAGGGATTACCTGGGATGGCTGCAGTGGTCCCCAGTCCCCTCCCAGTTTCCTGCCCCAGAGCACCGGTGGCTGCTCCCCAGAGCTGCTTTAACCCCCCTGAGCACTGGGCTAAACTGCAGTCACTTTAATGCTGGGGCAGTCACAGGAGGGGGGAAGGAGCAGGTGCCTCTCCTGCAGCAGGGGGAGTGGGAATCCACCCCAGCAACCCCAAACTAAGCTCTTCCCACTCATGGACAGGATTCCATGGACACCCACCCAGCTCACAGCACTGGGAAAACTCACTTCTATTCACAGATCTTGGACTGCACCAGGTGAGTACAGAAGTTACTGAGGACAGAACTGGATAAAATGTAGTAAGTACAAGCAAGTATTCGGTTTCATTTTAGAACCTTGTGAAGTCTATACTTTGATGAAAATTAATATTCTGAGTTGGAAGGGACCCACAAGGATCATCAAGTCCAACTCTTAAGTGAATGATCCACACAGGGATTTGGTCCCACAACCTTGCTGTTATCAGCATCAGGCTCTATAACCTGAAGCATCCATGGAAAACATCTAAAAAATGCTGGTTTAACTGTTTGGTGGGGTTCTGGGGTTTTTTAGGTAACTAACGGATTAATTCCATTGCTGAAAAAGTATCAAAGATGGTCAGGAAAAAAAATTCGTCAGGAAGAGAGTTTTTGCCTTTTTAATTAAAAAACTTTCTATATCTCTACTGAAATCAATGCCAGGAACATCAACACCTTAATGAGTGAGAGTCTGACATGTGCTGCATGCTGTTGGTGTGACCAGGCAGGACACTGGGAACAGTCAGAGCACAAACACTGAGAGGGCCACGACAAGAACCTGCAATATTCCTGTGACACTCGCCTTTCCCAGCACCAGGTCATTAAACCCCTTTAATCCACTGTGGGAGTGTTACTGCACCTGCTAATTGACATTTGTTCTGCTGCCAGAATGGGGCTGTCAGAAGAGAGAAAAGTGGAGATGCTGAAATTCCCTTATCTTGGAATAAGTATTTCCATACATTTACTAAGCATGAATTTATTAAAGACTATATTTTTCCTAAAAGGCTTTTAACATTTATGAAAGTTTCTTATGCATATTCTGGAAAATGATAAATGTAAGTTTAATTGAATACAATGCCCATTCCCACTGCATGTCTGAGTGTTGGAACTACTGGAGGTAACTCCCAGTACAAGGAGGGATTATATACCCAGCTCTATGACTGCCAAGAAGAGTATTTCAAAGCTTACAAACCTTTAATTTAGAATTGGGAGGTGGTGGTAAAGTTCTTTTCAAATTTGCGACTCAAGCAACACCAACTTTTTCTAAACTCTTACATTTTATAAACATAACACATCACCAGTTTAACAGAAATATGTATTTCTGTCCTGGGAGGTTATTTCACAACAGCAACTTCCTGCTGAACAGGGGAGTTACCACATGTGTGATAGGAAGTTTTCTTTATGGAAAGATTTCCAACTATTTAACTAACATTATGTGAAATAATGTAAGAAAAAATCTCCTGAATTTAGATAGTTTCCAGGACATCAACTGCAATGCAATAAACACTACATAAAGGAAAAAAATGAGGAATTTTTCTATTTTTGGAAGAATATTTTCAGCAAAAAACACCCACAAAACATGAATATAGCATGTACACTCACAGTGTTTTAATATTGCCTTTAAAGCCCCCAAATCTTCAATATCCTTAAAGAACAGGGAGTCCTGTTTTACAGGGGCAAACTTACAACAGTATTTTTAACATTTATGGCTACTTCTGCACCATTAACCACCCAGTGTATTTTCAAAAGAATTCAATCTTTACAATTTAACCTAAAAAAATGGAAACCTATCAGGAAGTTTGTGTATCCAGTGTCTCTGAGATCACTTTTCTCAAAAAGCAAATGTGTAACATTGCAAAATTTGGAAAATATTACCTGGGCTGAGAAAATGATTCCAATATAAACTGTTATCTGTAGGATGTTGCTTTTTGTTTCAGATACAAGAAAACACACTGAATTGGCAACTGCTTCGCTTTAAATCCTGTCTTAGCTGAAGTAAATCTCATGGCTTGCATCTACCTCTTAAACAGATTTAGGTAAGAGGAAAAACAACACAGCAGGACAAGTAATCTTTGTCAGGTTATAAAATACTGGTTTTTAGAACAGCTCATGTAAATATTCTGTTGTCTAAGCAAAATGCCTTCAATCAGTGCTAACCCATCAGTGCTGAATTCTCTGTTGCTTTTCCCAGGGATAGCTCATGGGAACAGGGAATGCTTTCTTTCTGTCAATGGAATATCAAGGTGTTTTCCAGCTCTGACTCACCCACCAGAAGCATTACAAGTTATTATCTCATCCCTTAAAATTAACTGAAAAAAACACAACAGAGAACCTCCACAAACAGATGCTGAATCCTCCTGAGTAAATAAGCTTTAAAGGAAAACTCAGCACACTCCCAGTGTTAAACTTACCTGGCTTGGCTGTTTTCAGGTGTGTGATGTCCAGATTCACCGTGGATTGCCAGCTCCCAATCCATGTGATGCCTCACATGCACTATGCTGGTGATACCACAGCCACCAGAGGAGCAACACGAGGGCAAGGTAAGTCCCACGCTTTGACAATTCTCCGGGTTTTTCTAATGCCTGATCTACTTAAGTCCCATAGGTTCAAATAGAGGAGTAGGAATCCTAAAATGTTTAGCAAACGAGGCAACAGTGTAAGACACTAAAAAGGAGGTGTTGGTGGCACAGTACCTTACCCCCGGGCCAGCTCCAGTGTGGGTCAGTGGTGGCTGTGAGGTCACCAGAATAGTGCATGGGGCCGGCACGCGGAGCGGGGGCTGGCAACCCGCTGTGGGTCTGAATATCGCAAACCTGAAAAACAAAAGAGGGGAGGCTTCAGCTCCACTGCCCACTGCCCCTGCACCTCGGGATGTGCTGCTCACAGCTCCATCTCACTCTGACAAGGGCTGGGGTCAGGGGCCCACCACTGTATTTTGGATTCATTTCCTTTCTATCAAGGTGTTCTGGTGGTTTAAAACAAAGAATCGTGAACACCCTGCGGTACTCGTGTTGTGAACGTATCAAAAATGGATTTTTAAAATCCTATGCTTATAAAGCTGGTTTGAAAAAGCTGAATTTATCTGCAGAGTGGTGATACTCTTCCAATGAAAATTTCCAATCTCAAAATCATACACAGATAGTCATACAACTATCAAGACGAACTTACTGTTGTCCAAATAGTATTTACACAAAAAATGTAATTACCAGAAGTGCATAAAGTACCTACATGGGAATGTCACCTCAAAATGGTGAAAAATCACCTTTCAGTAAAGTCCCTTCCAACCCAACCCATTCTGTGGTTCTATCATGTAAGTTGTCACTCCCAACAAGCATCAGGGAAATTAAAAATCCACAGTCAGTTCCATATCCTAAAATGTCGTATTTTGGTAGTTCCCACATGTGTTCCATAGAACAACTCATGGTATTCCCTAAGAGCATATCTGGCATTTTCCGTAAAGTCTCCACTTTTTAGGTGCTAAATTTCATTAAAAGACAACTAATATTTTGAAATTCTTTAAAAGCATCACTTTGGTGTGATTTACATTATAAAACAGTTCAACAGTCCTATATACACACCCCAAATTAAACACTGTAAAATTCACTTTCTACAATATTTACAACATTTGACAATTAAAAAATGTAAGTAAATAAAAAGTTCTGACCTGCTTGATAAATTGAGGCCTTTATCTATTCTACACAACACATTATCTCCATAACCAAAACAAATTCAAGAGTAATATTTAAACAATAAAAAACAATTAAAAACTGCATAAGAATGATTCATTTCTGCTGACAAAAACACAATAGCAGACACTTTGTGGGGTCAGTCTGTCATCCCCAGCACATCACAGGCTCAAAAGTTGAAACACAACAGATCTCATCTTTATCAATGAGCCAGATGAGGGGACCAGCTTTGCAGGTGACACCGAGGTGGGGGAGTGTTGATGCTGAGGGCCGGGAAGCTCTGTAGGGGAGTCTGGACACGCTGGATCCAGGAGCTGGGGATTCACAGGTGCCAGGACCCGCCTTTGGGTCACAACAACCCCATGGAAGGCTCCAGGCTGGGGCAGAGGAGCTGGGAAGCTGGGAAAGGCCCTGGGGGTGCTGGTGACAGCAGCTGGACATGAGCCCAGGGGTGCCCAGGTGGGCAAGAGGTCAATGGCACCTGGCTTGGATCAGGAATGGTGTCCAGTGGGATCAGGGCAGTGCCCACCCCCTGGGCTGGCCCTGCTGGGGCACCTCCAGTGCTGGGGACAGCTCTGGGACCCTCAGGACACGAGGGACATTGAGGGGCTGGAGTGAGTCCATGGAAGGGAGCAGGGCTGGGAAGGGGCTGGAGCACCAGGAGCAGCTGAGGGAGCTGGGAAAGGGGCTCAGCCTGGAGCAAAGGAGGCTCAGGGGGGACCTTGTGGCTCTGCACAACTCCCTGACAGGAGGGGACAGCCAGGGGTGTCGGGCTCTGCTTCCAAGGAACAGGGACAGGAGGAGAGGGAATGGCCTCAGGCTGGGCCAGGGGAGGCTCAGGGTGGACACTGGAAAAATTCCTTCATGGAAAGCATTGTCCTGCCCTGGCACAGCTGCCCAGGGCAGTGGTGGAGTCCCAGTCCTGGTGGGATTCAAAAGCCATGTGCATGTGGCCCTTGGGGACATGGTCAGTGGTGGCCCTGGCAGTGCTGGGAGAATGATTAAACTCAATAATCTCACAGCTCTTTCCCAACCTAAATGATTCTATGACTGCCTTAATTTATCTAAATGATTACTTAAAACAAAATCCTAGATGAATAATGTACCTTCCAACTGTGACTATTCAGGCACATCACGATTATACATATATAAAAATTTAATCTGCTGAAAACTAGGTCTCAAAATGGCTTTGAAACATTGTGAAAGCCAAGCTTGAGAACACTTGACAGAACCATGAATGTGTCAGACACACGTGGGGCCATCAGGTAACTGAAAGCTTCAGATGCTCTGGTCTAAGTGCAGGATCATCAGCATCAATCACACTCATCTCTCTCTCAGAAGGAATCCCAATGACTGTTCTTACAATGACAAGGGAAATAGCCAGTTACAGAATAAACTCATCCTAAGTACTCTGTCAGAAAGGAGGAATTTCTTCATTGAAACAACTGACTGTAAAAATCATGTTCCTTTAGTTATAAAATCACACAGGATTTTTTCTTGTTGCATGTCTGATTTGCTTTATAGACTCATTTCTGAAGTCCTTTTTCAAAAAATCCTCTTTTTGACTTCTGTTAGTGACACAACAATGATGGAAAGCTTTAAAAATCACTGCTGTTCATCCTATACTGAATGAAAATAAGTATCAAAATATATTTTGCATAAAGGACATAAATGCTGTAAGAGAGTGAAATCATTATAATCACATATCAGTCGTGTCCTCCGTCATGAAATTTCTAATAAATGCAGCTTTGTTGTAAACAGACTGACACTTTGGCACACCTGGCATTGACTTTTTTTTCACATATTGCTTCTGACTAAATAAAATCTATTTTGACCTACTCACATTTCAGTAAGTAATCTGAAGTACAAAAATTTAAATTACCTGACATACATTTTATCATATTTGTGTAGCAGCAACAACTGGCACCTTGGGTATAACGTAACCACTGAAGAAACAAAGTGCCCAAGGTTCTTTAGCAGCCAACTTCAGCTACCTGTCAACAGGATTATATGGAGTTGGATGCTGTGTGGGAACTGGAATGTGTTAATGAGCCAATTCATTAATGAACACGACCCCCTATTTCCAAGTTCAGACCAGAACAGCACAACAGACAACGAAATGCCTATTATAATTTTTAATACACTAAACAAACCATGTTTTGTGGATACATTGACAAAAGTTGGAGTTAGAGATCTTAAAAAAACTGTTTCTTTGTGGATTCTCCTGATTAAGCCCAACATGTTATTTGCATAGCACTGCATAGCATATTTACATGCACTGCATAGCACTGTAATATACCTGTGGTATATTAGAACTTTCCAAGATGTTTTTCTTGTATTTCCTCGAATATCTAGTTTCAGAAACACAAACACACACACTCACTCACTCAGCAGCATCGATGTCCTTCTCTTTCTTGTTGTATCAGTGATTTTGCATCAAAACCCCCAAATGCAGACACCAGGAATTAACTGGGCACCAGCCTATTCCCCGAGCGTTCCAAGAGTCCAGTTACAGGAACTTCTCCCCACCAGAGCACCTCCAGCTCAGCTCCCTCCTGCTTCCATCTACCTCTGTGGCACTTACAAGATATCATCAGGTAGTCTTCAGATGTGCTCTTGCCATCGTCGTCGTCCTCGGTTTTGATGGTGACGGTGGAGCCAGGGACAGTCCCAGCTGCCTGGATGACGGCTTCCGAATCCGAGTTGGTCACCAGCACCTCCTCCGAGACCATGGTGGGCGACTCGGCCCCGGCCACGGTGTCCTGCACCACGTGCTCCAGGTGTCCCTCGGGGCCCGTGACAAGGTCGGCCACGAACACCTGGTCGGGAACTCGCACGGTTTCTGTGATCAGGTCAGAAGTCAGAACGTGGTCACTGGTGTCCAGAGCCTCCTCAATGGCAACGTCAGCCTCCAGCACGGAGTCGGGGACGATGACGCCCTCGGTGACCACGTCTGTCTCCGTGATGATGTCGGGCCCCTGCACCACCTCAGCTGCCAAGCCATGATCCAGGGTTATCCCATCATCCGTGACCACGTCAGAAACCAGGACAGCTTCGGGGACTGACACAACAATGTGGTCTCCATCGATGTGAGCAGTGCCCGCCATTCCAGCCACTAAGGAACAACCATGAACCGGGAGAAGAATGTTAATTACTGCACAGCAACTGGTTTATCTAAGGAATGGAGTTATCACACAGATAAGTTAAACACAGATGTAAAAATCTGTTACTTCTCCACATCCACGTTTTGCATTTCACTTGATAAACACTGTCCAAAGCAGCCTGTTCTGTACAAGTTAAGATAAACAAAACATACCACTTCAAGATATCATGTGGAGTTTGTCCCAAACTTAGGATCTGTTAAAAACTAAAGGCCACTTTACAATTCAGTCTCTTTTTTTTTAATTCCCAGTTAGAAAACATTTCCTTGCAACAGCAACGTGAACCTTCACAGAATTCTTGCGTGACACTGGAAGTGTGGTAACAAACCATCAATTGCTGTTACAATAAAAGGACTCATCCTTTGGACTGCATGGGCCTTGTTAAAAATAAACACTCAGTTGTATTCAATATTTATAGTAAAATTTCCAACAACCTGCCACATCACAAGGAATGGCTGGAGGTAGAAACCTGGTTCTCATTAACAGACTGGACTGGCCAGTCACATTTGCAGGCTACTTTTCTAGACATAACAAAGAACGTACAGTGAACCATTTTAACACACAAACAGCAGTCTTAATCTTGAAAACACTCAAGAAAATGGTTCTTATCAGGGTGAAAGAAATTTTTATTATTAAGTACTGTAATTCATATGCAAATATCTTGGTATAAAGACATGGTCCTTCCCTATATCTGAGAAGGTCATCTCCTGGATTTTACTCATTATTTGTAATAGTTAAAGTGTTTACCAAAATCCTGCATGATCATGGTGTGAGGCATTTTGGATTCTTGAGTTTGCAATCCAAGACTTCCACCACCTGGATCCATATTCAGCCAAATTCATTCACAAATAACTGCAATAAAACAAAAACGAGAACTGATGTTTAACAATGTTCTTGTGTTGATCAGCTTTACTGGATTGATGTGTTACACTGAAAAACACAGAGAAGTATTTACCCAAGAAATCAAGAAAACCATAAGCAATACTTCATACAATTCACTTTATTATTTTGGTTTATATTTTTTGACCTTAGCATAACAATAAATATTAGCAATTGTGCCCAAAACTGCCCCTGCTCTGCCCCTGTCTGTACAGACTCACTAACTAATTATCAACACTGATGATTCTGGATGTGTGGAGCTACAATGAAGAAAGAAGAATTGTACTGGGAGTATCAATTTTTCCAATTCTTTCAAAATTTGGATAGATGAGACACTTCAAAACCAATTTTAATGTGTAAATTTAATTGGAGATGCTGAATCTCTTTGACAAATACAGCTACACAAAGTCACTCCCAGTGCAGGAGAAAGATGTATCATTTGACAGTGTTCCTATAAAACACAAGAGAAGGATAAAATCAGCATTCCAGCATTGCTACCAAACACTGAATTCTGAGGATTCTGAATTATTTTGCAATTTGCTGTAACCTAAAGGACTTTACACAAGTTCTCAGCTCTAAGTGACTCCACAGAAGCACCCACAGGATCTTACAGAGCTCAAGGCTTTCACAGGTGGAAAACCTTTCCTGCCCTCTGATACCCAAGAATCAGAAAAAGTGACAGGACCATAGAGCAAACAAGGAGTTTCAGGAGCTGTGGGAAGTGACCGGGGAGTCAGAACTATGTGACCTGGGTGGTGCAGAGAGGAGCAGCAGTACAAATCTTTCATATGAGCAAGTCTCCAATGTATGGTGCTTTCCTCTTGTAGCACCAACCTTGGTTTTGCTCTCCTAGACCTCATAAAAGAAATTACCAGTACCCCACCACAAGAATTTGTTAAATCTCAGCATCTAAATCCAAACTGTGATGGAAATTCCAATAACTTTGCAGTGGAACACACTTGACAGCCCCACTGCAGTGAGTTCCACCTCAAGAGCTGACACAGCCAAGGAAGGTGAATAATGAAACAAACCAAGCTGTAGGAAAAGGTGCCCAAAATCTGAGACACCTCCAAGGCAGAATCAAGGGGCCCAGGAAGAGCCAGGACTTCACACAACTCCTGGCTCCTCCAGTGAAGGTGCCCAGTGATGGAAATTGCAAGGAAAAGCCACTGATCCACCCCAAGGAGGTTTGAATTCAAGAATACAAAAAACATCAAACATTTTCCACGAGGAAAGTTGGCAATGATTTCACTAATCCAATTCCACTCTAAAATCAAATTCTCTCAGCATTGTAAGGATCACAGAGCAGCTCCAGAACCTCAATGCAATGCTCCATCACTCCCAAATTACCACCACAGCCATCCAAAATTCTCACTGTAGCTAATGAATCCTTGCTATGACAAAATATGATGCAGCCCTAGATCATAAATGCCTCATTTAACTATTTCAGAATTAATGAAATATCTAACACTTCCCAACCACAGCCTTTACATTAAGGTAATCCTTTTTTCAGTGTAAATGGATATGAAAAATTAAGATAATTTATATCAATCTGAGATTACAAGAAGAATATGGCATACTTTTTTTCCTTCTCAATAAGCAACTTAAATAATTAGATGCACAACTATATTACATATTGTGGTACACAGAAAAATTCAATACAAGGTAGGACTATAATTTGAATTTCAATTTCTGCAGGGAAAGCAAATTATCACTAAAAAGAGTATTTTTCTGGTAGTTAACAGGACTAGAAAAAGAACCAAAGTTATGGGATGGCACCTTCTGTGCACAGAGTACCAGCAATCCCTTAAACTTCCCCTAAAATCAGAGATGGATGATGACACACAGACAGCAGCCCCGCGGGAGCTGTACCAACCCTATGAAGAATGTCCTTGTAAACCCTCACTGCAGACAAAGGACTGACTTGAATCAACCACACCATCACAAATTTATTTTTTATATCAACTTTGGGATCATAAAGGAATGCAGAGACAGCAGGAAAAGCCCTTCCTGTGACTGCTGGAAGAATTAACCCTGGGTAAGGCCCACGGCTCCCCCCAAAGCGGGTGGCTCCGCTCACAGGTTGCAGCAGTGCAGATGATGCAGTTTCACATGTCACATATGCAGGCAAATCTTGTTATTGGGAACAGCAAAAAAATGCAGTGCAGTGATTAATTGTGGTTCTTCTCAGTTTCCTCCTGTAGTACACTGTGTAACACACCCACACCACCAGAGACAGATCCAATCACGGCTTTGGAAGGGGAGAAATCAGGCAGAAAGCCACAATTCCACACCCTGTCACAATCCCAAACTTATCCATTCCTCTCTGCCTCTAACTTGTAATATCTCAAGTTTTTGTCTCAATTCCCCTTCTTCTCTGGGTATTTAAAGACAGTGAACATGCTTTATTAGCATCAGCCAATAAAACAGTCACTTTACAATACTCCATTAATTTTTTCATGGATTTTTTTTAATTACAGCATGCTATCTTGGCCCAGGAAAGAGCACGTTATCACCACATCCCGAAATGAAGTATTTCATGCAACCTACACTGAGACTCCCAAAGCAGTGTCTCAAAGCTAAATTTTTAGAGTAAGTCTGTATCTGGAATGGTTTTGCTTTTCCGAAAAATAACAGTTCTCTTTCTAATGAGCCTGAGGTTCATTTCAACCTATTTCAGCTCTTTATGCCAAAGCTCTTCCTTAGATGGGGCTCAGCTGAGACAAGCAATGTATTTTAGAGTAGAAGGGATATCTGACCTCTCTGACTACAACTGTAAATTGCTTCTGCACATGGCATTTTTTAAAATCAAGGGTAATGGTTGGCAGTTTGGAATGACCTAAGAACACGTAACAGCAACACTCAACTGAAAACCTGGTGGAAGTTCCCAGGATACACACTGATCTGTTCTTAGCTTACTCTTTCTAAAAAGAGCATCACAAAATAACTGGCAATATTTTCATTTTAGAAACAGTTTACAAAAACACTCCAAATGCAAAAATCTTCAGGAGAGCACTTTAAGGAGGAGGGATAACAACCAATGCTTCAGCAGTTCTACCCTTCCCAGGAAAAACAGGGTGTCATTGGTGTTCCCAGGGGGACGAGGAAACTCCCAACCCCTGTGCTGGCTTCCAGGCATTGGTGCCATATTTCAAGTGTGTATAACATAAACAACATTTCTACAGAACACCAATTACAACATGCCAATTACAGTTTAAAGACATGCTCTTTATTTATGTAGCTTTAGGAATATATTTTGTGTGGTCCTGCAAGTGTCAAGCATCTCCCCAGTTTACACACAGACCTTTATTCCCAGTAGGTTCATGTGGTACATTTTCACATGAAGCCTAACTGCATGGTCAGCCCTTAATGTATCCTTTAAAACAGTGGATTTCTTCTAAATAATTTACATCTTGTTTACATGCTCCAAAGGAAAATACAACATCATGCACTGCTGGTGTTTTGGATATTCACAAGCTGCATATGAGATTTGCATTAAACCAAAAGGACCAGGCTCAGACATAGAGCAATGGAACAATAAATAAACTTCTACGTCTTTAAAAAACACAAACCAGATGTATCGTAACCATTTAATTGCTTAACCTTCAAGCTGAAGACGAAAAAGGAATTATCCTCCCCTGATGACACTTCACGGTTTTCATTTTCTCCCCTAATTTTAATGCAGCAACTAACGGAAACGCAATGAGAAACGTCTTGCTTGCGTAGGAATCTTAATTAGAAAGCCTCAATTAATAAAATAACGTGCAGGTTAACACAGACCCTTGGCAGAGAACAGACTGGGTATGAAAAACCAGCATATCCATTTTAAAGTCTTTTATTGTGTCCACCTAGAAGCACCACGACAACTTACACTCTAAACCCATTTAAAACGCCACAGACAAAACCAGCGAAGGAGATTTCGTCTCGCTGCCTGAAACACGCTAAAGGCCCTTAATACAAAATAATTAATAATAAAATAGGAAAAAAATTATATCTACGAGTTGCACCAACAAAACTTCCCGTGGTAAAAAGCACGGGCAGAGGCGGCCGGCGGCTACCCGAGGGCCGGGGCTCCCGGCGCATCCCGGCGGCTCCCGGCGCTCCCCTCCCTCCTTCCCTCCCTCCCTCCCGCGCGTGCCCGGCGCGGGCGCGCCCGCGGTGCCGCCGGGGCGGGGGGAGGCGGCGGAGCGATCGCAGGGACAAAGGAGCGGGTGTCCCGCGGCGGTGCGAGCCGGGAGGCGGCGACAGCACGGGGGTAACGCCGTCCCGGCGGGAATAACCCGCTCCCGGCCGGGATAACGCCGTCCCGCGGCCCCGAGCCGCGGCCTTCCCGCCCCGCCGGCCCGGCCGACATCTTGTGTTCCGCCATTTTCTGCCCGCCCGCGCGGCCCCTCCGCCGCCGGGCCCGCCCGCACCGCCCGCCCGGCGCGGCACCCGCGGGCCCGGCCGGGGCTCTCCCGCCCGCCCGCCCGCCCAGGGACGGCCGCGGCCCGCAGCGACCGCGGCGGCGGTGCCGGAGCGCGGCCTGCGCGGCTCCACCGTGCCCGTGCCCGCGCCCCGGCTCACCTGTGCAGGCCCCGGGTGCGCCGGGCCCGCGGGACGCGCCGGGGCCGGGCCGGGCCTGGGCCCGCTCCGCCCGCAGCCTGGGCCGGGCGGCGGCCGCGAGCGCGCGCGGCCCCGCTCCGCTCCCCCCGCACGTCACGCGCGCCCCCGCGCGCCGAGCAGGCGCAGCCGCCGCCGCCCCCTCAGACCCCCCCGCGCCCCCGGCACCGTGAGGGCACCGCGGGGGGACCCCGCTCCTGCCGCGGGCACCGTGAGGGCACCGCGGGGGGACCCCGCTCCTGCCCCGGGCACCGTGAGGGCACCGCGGGGGGACCCCGCTCCTGCCGCGGGCACCGTGAGGGCACCGCGGGGGGACCCCGCTCCTGCCCCGAGCACCGTGAGGGCACCGCGGGGGGACCTCTGCACCCGCCCGGAGCACCGTGAGGGGCAATGAGAGGGCATTCCCCACACCCGTCCCCTTGAGGGCAGGGAATAATCTAGTGAATAAAACACCCAGTAGCTCGGGCAACAGTTTCAGTTCTGTAGGTCTTTTATCAGAAAACCTGACTTACCTGGTTAAACGGGACAAGTAAATACAAAGTTGAAGCAGTATTTTAATATATAAAAGTAGTTAGGATACAGACATGAACCTTCTCATAGCAAGCATAGCAACTTGTTTTCAAACTTTGCATTACTCTTTGTCACAAGATTAGAGCCTGCTGTACAGATCTGAGCAAAGAAGGACTTAGGCAATGCTTGGTCTGTGTCTTCTATTCCATAGAGGAATCCAAAGCCGGAGCTGTGTTTCCAAGTGTCAAGGCAGAAGTGGATTCCTGGGAAATGGGACCCAAACCCCTCAGGTTTGGGTTGAGGGGATTGAGAGGGGATTGCTCAGAGCTACCTGAGGGCGTGTGGGGGTCCCGGTCTGGGGGGCTCTGGGAGTTTGGGAGTTGGGCCAGCGCAGGGTGGGTGACCCAAGCTGGACATCCTGAGATGGGGCAGCCCAAGGTGACCCTACTAAAGCCACAGCTGGAGTGCTGTGCCCAATTCTGGGCTCCTCCAGACAAGAGAGACATGGAGCTTCTGTAACTCTCAAATGATTCATCCTCCTGGACTTTCACTTCCTTAGCAGAGAACTTGGAGATTTACATTTGACCGTCCTCCCCGTTTTTTTTTTTTTTGTTTTAAAGGATGAAGCCACATAACAGCACACGCCAAAGTAAAATCAGTAGGAAGAACATTCCAGTTATTTTGTCTAGCTCTAGCCAGAGACAGACATTCTTATGACAAAGTAATTTCAAACTACCTAATGCAGTTCAGGAATGAAGGGGAAAATACCTGAAAAAGGTAATGACAAAACTGAACACTTGGGGAAATGGTGACTCAGTTCAGCCAGCTCTGCTCTTGCCAGCACCATGGGCATTGACAGCACTGCCTTATCTGTTCCTCCTACTCCTTTTCAGGGCAATGGTGGAATATCAAATTGGACACTCAGATTCCATGGTCACTCTGAGGTTGCTACGACAGAACTGGACTGAGGTCAACAACCACCACAGTTTGTCAGATTGTGGCACCACCCGTGGCTGAGAAGTGACAGAAAAAAGCAATTCACAGAGAAATGTCAGACACCTTTGTATCTGAATTTCTGAGGTCAGAATGGTTTAAGCTGATAGTCTGGGATCTAAACAGATGTGCTAACACCATTTGTGTGTGTTTCTGAAGATAAGAGAGGGAACCAGTCTCGCTTATTTTTATTTTGGACAGAATTTGCAGCAGTAGAAGTAAACCCAGTGAAATTTGCCCACTTTGCATTTTTGTCACGTTGAGAAAAAAATATCAAAAAACCCTTTCTGAAATCCTTAAGATTCTGATTTTGTCATATAGTTTCACTTATTACCTAATACTGAGGAAAATCATTTAACATAAATTGCAATGTAACGTGCTTCAGACTTTTTGGGAAATGGGAAATAAATCCCAGTCTTCAGCCTCTTTAATTTGTTACTTAGTGGCAAGGTGGTCAATGTTCCACAGCTTCATTTATTTTCCTCATTTACAAAAAAGTTGCAAAGCAAGCCAGGGCAGTTTTAAAGGTAAACCATTCCAGCTGTTGGAATAAAAACAGGAGGAAGACAAAGCAAAAAAGACAAAGGACAGGGGAATGGGTCTGTAAGTATTTGATAAATCTTGGGACAGAGGGAAGCCAAGTCCTTGGCTGTGTTTGTACCACACTGCCAGGGCCAGACCTTGGTGCAGTGCAGTCTCAGGGATTCAGATGAAGCTGTCACCAATTACACAGTAAATAAATCAGATGTTAATGTCATGTTATATCAGGTTTTCTTTTACAATTATCCTCTATACCTTCTCTTTGCAATAACTCAGTGCTCTCTAATAAGGATGGCAATTTCCTCTGTGTCCCACCAGGGCCTCACTGCTCTCTCAGCACCTGGATTGTCCAGTGATCACACAGCTTTCCAAGACATTTCTGATGTAGGAAGCACTTGTTCTTAGTACCTCTGTAAAGAGATTAGAATTAAATCATTAACATGACACACACTCCCCGGTATGCTTGCTATTGAAACTACATTTATATATTTTTCTTAGTATTTGCTGCTTCTGAGTGTGCACTCACCACGAGCTTTGGGAGATGATTTTCATGCAAATAACTGAAGGCATTACCACTGTGTGCACACAAACTGAGACAGCTTTGGAAATATTTAAAAACATTTCAGCAGGGTCTGTAATATTCCTGAAGAAAACACCTGCACAGTGAAAGGTGGCTGTAGGCTTTCTGTTAGCTCACATCTTTACTTAGTGACAAACATCATCAATTTAGTGATGATTTGTATTCAGTTCCAGGATAGATGATATAATTAATATGCAGAGTGTGTAATTAATATGCAGAGTATGTAATTAATATGCAGAGGGGTGTAATTGATACGTACCCGGTGGTGTCTCGCCTCTGGATAAACTGGATAAGGCAAATCCTTCCTGGGATAGTCAAACTCGTCCCGCTGGGCTCGGGATGGAGGGAGATAATCTGCTGCTGGATCTGCTGTCCTGAGAGGCTGAGCATACACGGGACTATGTGAAAGAGAAAAAGGTTATTAAAACCGTATAATACACTGCAAATTGCACAAAGGGGTAGCTTAAACTGAAATATAAAAATATTAAAGCTCACTACTGCATACATGGCATTGAGGCAATAACATCTAAAAGGTCTTTTAAGTTCATTTTACTGTCAAACCCTCATCCTGCAAACAGAGAAGAGTGAATTTATAGAAGCAACATTCTCTTTAAGCTTTTCTTTTCTTTTCACTGTCACAACAAACAAAGCCACAATATCTAATTTTCTATATTCCTAGTTCTTTTCAAAATGTTTTAAATTCACCATAGCTATACCTTCAATATTTTCAACATTTATTTTAGAAAAAAACAGACCTCCTTGAGGGCCTGAAACATCAGCAAGCTCCAGCCTGTCTGCAGCAGAACCCTGCTCCATGTGAGGACACTGCTGTGCTCTCACTGAGCTGCACCTTGGCAAACCAGTTCCCTGCAGAAGTTGCAGCAAGAGCTGCAGCAGCGGCTGGGTGCTGAGGGGGATTCAAGTGAGGAGGCACAAGCAGGGAAAATGTTTTTCTAAATAGTAATGAAATGAATGCCTCTGGGATTAGAGGAAAACCAGAGAAGCCTCTGGATAAAGCAGTATTTTAGGATTTGTGTGTGAATAATCCAGTCAAAAGCTTTGCCATTTACTGGACCTTTGTTGCTTGCTGTGCCACTGGCAAAGCTGCAAAGTCATTCTGAGTCTCCAAACCAGGGCATAAAGTGAAAATGAGCACAAAAGACAAAAATAGCAGTATACCTGTAATTCTGCCTTTGATTTGGGATTGAGGCATCATTAAAATCTTCTCTTTTCAGTACAACTTTTGGAATTTGTCCAACCCAGGCATCCTGTGTGTAGGGGATCAGGTGGTTACACAGAGCAAAATGACAACAAATTAGAAAAACCAGCTCTCCAGGAACACTGTCTTAGAAGGTATAAACCAGTTTTTCACTTACAAAATATAACATCTAGGCTACAATTCACAGTCTGAGGTGTGAGAAAGCCCTAAGTCCTGCAGCCCTGACCCAAAATGATTCCTTTTACAAAGGGTTTCCTTCCCTACCAGACTGCAGGATTGGGTCTGATTCATACCTTGGGAACAACAGCGTCAGCAGGATTAAATTCCAAATGAGTTAAAAATTAAACAGCACCATCTCCTGGTAAAGGCAGGCTCAGACCTGCTGCATTGCCAAACTATTGATATTTACAGATGGATTTGGCAGAAAATAATGTAGCAGACTAGATTATTTTCCCCCTTTTCTTAGACAGCCTTCAATGTCTCCTGCTCACACACTGTGTGCTCCTTAAGTACCAAAGTACCAAAGGAGGAAATGAGCACACACACACACACAAATACTCCCTTTCAGTGATTCTTTGGATTTCATATTGGTTTTCAATGTACTTACCCCTCTTTTCTCTTGACACCCACTAGTTCAAGCAATGATCTCTACTGCATCTTGCCTAATGGAGAAAATTGGCACAGCAGAGCATGATCTCTTTTTAAAGCTGGTCTTCTAACTGGCCAAAACTGGAAATATTTGTTTGAACAGCCTATAAAAATAATCCCTAGTTCTTCATTTTCTCCTACGCAAATTAGATTCATTTAATCCTTGAGGAAGAGTTTCACCTTCACCTCTCATCTGGACTTGGAAATCAAATGCTAGGGAGACTTCTAACTCAAATTCCCCATCTTTTTTTTTTGCTATTTCCATTCCATTGTGCTGAATGATCAGGTCCTGGGGCTGTGCTGTGCCCCCTCTGCCATCTCTTACCTCGGGTGCCTGATGGTGCCCGTGCCCAGGGGCATCAGCTGTGTCAGCACTGAATGCAGGGTTCTGCTGTGCTCCACTGGATGGAGGCTCTGGCTGCTTCCTGGGGGGAGCAATGGGAATTTAGAGCATTGGCAATGGTGAGGGTCTTGACAGATGTTTTTTGTACTGCAGATTGGTTTGGTAGCCATGTCAGAGCTTTAGATGTGCTGTGGCAATGGCTGTACAGGAGCTGGTAATTATTACAGCTTTTCTATGTCAGAGGAAGTGCCAGTGACACACTGCTGGGGCTCAGTGACAGAAGAAAAACCCCATATTGTCTGTGTACTTGGGAGAGGTGTCACTGGGAAAAAGTGATGAAAGCAAAAAGCAGCTCAAATTGCCAATATCTGAGACCCAAGAGTGGGAGGAATTGTGTTTAAACACCAAACCTCTTGTCAGTGGTTATCAGTCTTACTCCTTTTGTTTGTAAATCTGTGGAAAAAAAGCCAATCCTTAAAAGCAAATAAATCAGAAACACACATTTGGTAGTATTGAATTTAAGTAGTAAATGTACTTCAATCTTTAAAGCTTGCCTGGTGAGCCCTAAAGAAAAGCAATGACTGCAAGTGAAGTTCTGCATGCAGTGGTAAAATGCTGAGTAAGTGTTGAGTGCTCAGGTAAGATGCTTTGATTTGGTTTTACATTGTAGAAATAGTATTTTAGCAATCTGGCAACCTTGTGCTTTTAAACATGCAGAGGTTAAAAATTAACCAGAATACCAGACTCCTTTTGCTGTCCTTTAATTTGAGTATAAAACTCCTTATAAGTGCACCCAGAGTCACTTGCCTTTCTTTTCCCCTTTTCATGCAGGGGACAGCGGAAAATATTACAAGCACTATGATAACCAGAGCCACTGCAGGAAGAGTAGCCACTAGAATGAAATCCAGAGTGCTCCAAAGGTGGTTACATTTGGGGCCCATGTACCAGTACTCCTGCCAGCCCTCTCTGTAGTAAGGACATCTGCAAATAAAAATATTCATTTTTAGCAACAGCATTTTAATTAAAAAGTATGCAATACCCAAAAAGTATAATATTTTACTACATAATTATTTATTATTCAACACTGCAGGGGCCAAGAGATTCACTACTTTTCCTGTTTGTTTAAAGGTGTTTTTAATCTTAGTTACACCCATCTGTTTCCAGACTTGAAGCAAAAGTTCTTTGCCAGGCTCTGGGTAACCAAGTCCAGGTTGGCATTTCAGGAGTCCAAGATAAGAACGTTTGCTGGGAACAGGGTGCAGCACCCAAGTCGTGGCCTGGCTCAGGTCAAAGATCTCTTTGTCAACTGTCAGCATGGCAAAGCTGCTGAGTGGAAGTGAAACCTCACATTTCTGGCTGTCATTATGACATTGATTTTTTAAAAGAAAAAGAACCCAACTATGTAATGGAGAATAGGACATTAAGATACCTATTTTTTTTAAACTTTTTTTAGTTTGATTAACCTGAGAAAAAAATGACCTTGCAATTACACAGCTAATTCAGTTCTAAAGTAAAATAGCTGGGAGAACAGGGAGCATATAAAAATTAACTATTACAGTGATTACTTCCATTAGGAATGATATGGCCCACACATATTTTTAAAAAGAAAACACTGCACCCAGATCCCAGATCTGATGCTTTGCACCAGAGTTACAAACTTATGCAGGTTGTGAATGAAGATCAACATCTCTTTTCCTGGATCACTTTGCAGGGCCTAAATTTAGTTCATCATTTAGATTACATTTGACATTTACATGGTGTATATTTAAACAAACAAACCAAGCCCATACACTACCTGCAAAAAGGTTGTCCATTTTTACACTGACAAGAAATAGTTTCAGGACAGAATTCATCTGTATTACCAAGACAGTCCTGAAAGTCCTCAACTCCAGTGCAGTGAGCTGTGAATTAAAACAAGTATTTAATGCAATTCTACAGTAACATACTGTAAGTGGGCTGTGTTGCTAATTTCACCAGAAATTTAAGCTTTGTATGTACTGTAGATGATACTAAATCTTACTTTCCAGTGACTTGTCCCTTGAAAATTTTGAAGCTATTTGGGAAATGAAATTTTACCTGCTTGCATTACTTTACCCTGAATACATATCCATCTTCCAGCTGGCCAGGAAATTGCATGGCTTGTGTTGTTATGATTTTTATCACATCATTTAAGTGTGGTTGTGTCTGAATTCCACTATATATCATCTCTGGACTGTTGGCAAAGACTAAAAGTCATGAGATTCATTAGATATTCCAACCTCCCAATTATAATCCAAATTAAAACCTTTTTGTGTGTTTTGCATTGGGATTATTCCTTGGTTTAGCCTACAAAAGGATCTGGTTTGCATTAATGTTGGTTCTCCTGTATCTCTTTTGCTTTGTAAACACTGTGGGCTGTAAATTATGTTCCAGAATCCGACTGTTTACAGTTTTCACAGGTATTTGGCTGGCTAAAAATAACTCCCTCAGCAGCCTGAATCAGCCATCAAACACCAGCACATTTGGCACTCTCACCCCACATCCTTTGCTAGCTGTGCTATCCTGCTCAGGGCTCAGACTCAACGCCAGGCATCAGCCTCAGCACCCAGAAAATCCCCCAACTGCCAACAGAGCTGAGTATAACTGCACAGCTGTTCCCAGTGAGAGGATCCACATCTGGAATGCAGTCAGAGTCAGAACTGGCCCCTTACAGCAGACAGCTGCTTTAATGTTGTTGCCATTGGAAGAGTGACTTTCCACCAGAACAAACTCATAATTGATTCATTGTTAGCCAGAGGAACTGTGCTGGGAGCACTCTGCATTTCAAAAAACATGGAAGCTTCCTTTCTTTCCACTGTCCAGGTCCATCTAATCCAACATTTGCTGCTTATCAGAGATAAATCTAAATTATTACAGCGATCAAGGCTTGTCCCAATCCATTTTCATCCACTGCATGCTCTGCTCTCAACAGGGCATCAGCACTGAAACATTTTCCAATGAGACCCAACTACAAGTCATGTGTTATGGCTGTAAAGTACAGAACAATGAAAAATCCCAAGTAGCATTTGGCATGACTCATCCAGGAGATAAGCAATGTTTTGAGCTACCCCTCTGATCAGTAACACAATTAAATTCTTTTAGCAATGACACAAAAAATACTAAGGCAGCAGAAAATCACCAGTTGTGATTGTGCTGGGAGAGAGGGAGTGTGTGCCCTTTGCTATTAATGCTCCAACATTCCATGTGATAGAGGAACTCACTGCTGAGCCCTTCCGAGTACTGTGGTCTACAGAAATGCCAAGTTAGCCTTCAAGTGGTAACTTTTTTTTGCAAATGAAAATTTAGAGTAGCATGACAAAATTCCTCAAATCATAAACCAAGACTCTGATTAGAAAAATAATAACTGCAGCTGGTTTACATCACTATGGGCTTAGGGATACCCAATTACCAGTAACTGGTAGCTACCAAGTGAAGAACAGTCATGATGAAATAAAGAAATATATCAATAAAATATGTGGGAAATCTTCCCATAAAATAATTGCAGGCCAATACTGGTCTACTGTACATACCAATAGAGCAGACCAATATTGCTCTACTGTAACAGAACCAGCGACAATTCCATTACTTGGCTTCTCACTTAAAATAACCTTTCTTTCAGTGCATTCTGGTTGTCATGCTCTTAATTATTGATGATTTTTCCCTGTTAATATAAAAGAAATTTGCTATAAAAAAGTGTATGATTTTTCCCCCATATACCAAGTATTTTTCCCCACTGAAAAAGAACCAAACAATTTAACTCATTTAAAAATACCCTTCTAATATTCAGAGACTGACTCAAAACAATCCCAACCCACCAGGATACTGAGTTTCAGGTGTAATTAATTCATATGGCTGCCACCTTTCCCCTGTGATACTAAACACAGGATAGCAGTTGCCACACCAAGGTTTTCACATTTGCATTGTTTTGCTGTTATTTAAAATAAACCCAACCTAAAGCCTCAGAAGAACCCCCAAGCAGCAATTCCTCTGCAGTGCCCCAGCAGCATTCCCCATGGAGTGGACATGGCCACGTCCCTGCTCTGAGAAGCCACAAAGCAGAATTCCAGATCTTACGTTCTTCACTCAGCGAGAGGCTGGCCAGGACCAGGACACACAGCAGGACTTTTAGAATGGACATCTTGGAGCCAACGAGGGAAAAAAACCTTCTCTTCCAGACTTTGACAGCAGCAGGATGAACTTCCCTTTCTGCTGCTGTGGATTGTGGATTTTGAGCTTGTTTTACAGCATCCTTCTCTATAAAGAATTACTAATTAACTTAAAACTGATACGACTTCCTGATAACTTACCCAGCATATTTTCCTTTATGAAACCAGGTAGTTCCATAACAATATCTCATTAATCTTGCTGAATTTTTGAAATCAGATGTTTGGTTTTCATTTAACGACCTAAACTTCAACACACTAAGGTATCTGTCAGGAGCATTTCGCTCTTCTCCTTTTAGGCTTATTTTATCTTTTACAGATAAACTTGGAATGCATTTGCAGGCAATTTCCTGGAACAGACATTGTTTCCAAAGACAAAGCCATGGTCCTGAAGCCGTCTAAGAGGGATGAGATGGGAAGGAGGGAATCCTGTAATTGGATGCATCTACCACTAAGTTTTGTTGGGTAATTTTTCATTTTTCAGAGCAAAGAATAGAAAGTACCCCTCTGGCAAGGATGAGTGAGGACAGAAACTCACACCTTAGCACACCTCCTGTCATCTTGCCGCTTTATTATTTAAAGAGTCCTTAAAAATTCTCAACATTCACTGCACAAGAAGATCCTGTCTCTGTGGTCACCCTGAACGCTACCCAGATTACACCCAAAGTTTGTGGAGTTCAACTGCATTGGAGTTAGCACAAGCATTGTTCTTAGCATGGTGCTTTCAAAATTAATCCATAACTGATAACATCCCAACATGGATTTCCTAATTTGACAGGAGCCAGCTGCCTATGTAAACATGCCAACCACAGTTACATTAACAGCAAAAGGTAAACTTTAACCTTTGCTTTTCAAAGGATAAATAATGGATCTCTCTAAAAATCAATGCCTAGCAAATTCTTGAAAAAATCCTGCTTTGGCTAAAGCCCAACAGCACTTAAAATTACAGCTGTAGATAAGAGATTCTCAGCCCTGCTAGAAAATTGCTTTACAACAGACCACAACAAAGAAATTAGTATTTACCTCAGTGAAAGAAATTGCATAATCCTTCTTCAGATGTGAGGCAGAAGTGTGAAGAAGCAGCTCCTGCAGATGCTCCATTCCTCTGGCTGACAGGGAATTCCCCTCTGGCTCCAGCTCCCAGCTCTCAGTGGGAGCCTCACGTTGGCTGATGAACAAACACCTTTACCTGGGGCTGTCAGATTTGAGTCAATGATGCAGAAATGCAATGGGCAGTTTTTCCTTGGGTGAGATGTTGAATGAGGCAGATTACAAACCCCAAACTCTTGACTTTGCTACATCACTGGCATTTATTGGATGCAGTGGGTTTGCACGTGGCCTCAGGAAGGGCTGCAGAGGCTGTGAGTTGGTTTCTGTTTTCAGTGCCCACTTGGGTAATAGCAAATAAATTCAATGCCAGCAGACCTGAAGAGCTGAGAGCCTTGTATTCCACTCCACACCCATTTCCTCCTCTTATTGTCTGAGTTTCTGGAACTCAGCAGAATCAAGTGCCAAGTTATGCATTCTATAATGACATCCAGGCTCATTTAATTTCTTCAGAGACATAACTAAACCAACATTACTGAGCAAAATTAATGGTAGAAGATGGAACTGCTCATAATCTTAATTCATTTCAGATCTGGTTCAAGATGGCTTTGGAGAACACTCTCTCCTCCTGCAGCGTTGCAGGGGTCCTGAGAGTGACACAAACAGAGCACAAGCTGTGGATTCCCAAACACTGGTATCAGGACTGCTACAAAGAGAGCCCAGAAAAGGTCACCAAGGCTTGAAACCATGACAGGCTCAGTTTGCACCTATTCCCTGCTCACAGCAATGGAACTTCTTTCAGTTGTTGCAGCAAAATTCATCTCCTACATCTGTAAACAAAAGGACAAAGGACCAACTGCACCTTGAATAAGGGTGCTCTGCCTCTGCCCACAGAGAACCCAGGGTTTCACTGGGGTTTGTTTCTGGCTCTGGTCTACAACAAAAGCACATCAACGCTGGATAAAGATACACTGACTTCTAGAATGGCTTCAGCCACAGCCTCTCCTGGCTGCATAGCTGAGCTTGGCTTCTGGGAATCCTGCAATTTAAATAAAAACCACACACAATCCAGTGCCCACTGATTGTCCTTTTTAAAAAGTATTGGCTTTGCAGGACTCCATTTCCTTTTGGATTTAAAATACATTTTCAACATTTCACTGTGATTCAGAAATACTCTAAACTTTCACTACAAGGTAACAACACTGCTGCATTCCAATACCAAATTTCCCAAGCTGTTGCAGAATCCCAATGACAATCTGCCATTAAAACAGCCCCGTTACTCATTCACACAATTTTCCTCCTTTTGAGTAATTCACTTCTTAGGTTACACCATGGATTACATAATTTATGACCCTTGCTTGGCAAATTACTTTCCCTGGAAACCTGGCATGGAGTCACACTGAGACACATTTACTACCTGCTTCCTTCTTGAACAGTGTCATTCCTCCTCCATGGATAAAAGCTTCCGTTTTTCCAAGGCCTGAACTACACCATTCTTTAGAAAAAAATACCAAGAAAAGAAAATGGAAGCACTTCTCAAAATTTAGGCCACTGAGCATTGATCTGTGCTGTTACTTCAGTGATTTCTTCAGGAGTGTTTCAGTACTTCAGGGGTGAAGTTTCTCCCCCAACATTAATAAACCAAGTGTGACTTAGTCATTAGAAATGAACTCTTATGAAGTACTTGAAAGGGAAGGAATTGACAATTTTTCTACAGATGAAACAATAGACGAAAGTTAAACTTACTTTTTAAAAAGTATCTTATCACCCTTTATTTCCAGGTGCTTCACAGGGATATGACAAAATAAAGTATCACAATCAGTTTTATGTAAATAAAAATTAATATAAACAAGTTCCAAATCTCTCTCTATTGAATACAATCAACCATAAATAAAAAAACATGCATTCAATTAAAGCTATTTCTGTATTATAAAATACCATGTGACCCCATTCTTTAAGACACTGAATTTTTTTCAAATATATAACTTATATAAAAATTACAATATACATTCTTCCTTTTATGATGTTACTGTATTATTGCATTGTGAAATATACTTTAAGTGACTCTTAAGGACACATCTGAGAGGCATTTTAAAGTGTTTCACTATAAATTAATAAAACCATGTCTCACAATAAAACTTTTCCCATGTTTTATGGTAATTTTTGACTATAACAGGTTTGTCTGTTGGGTCTGAAATCTTCAAGAGCCCAAGTCAGGCACATGGTTACCCAGGACCCACAAGCATGGCATCGTGTAGATCTGAATTTGCTTTTTTAAAGTCACTGCATAGCACCTTTACCAGAAATTACTAATACAGACAAGTGGCTACAGCTCCTCACAGTCAGCTGTAAAGTATTGTGTAACCCCTGCAGGCTCAGATGTCTGAACTGAAAGCAAGAACACGCCCAGCCAGAAGACAAAACTTTCTGTACTTTTCTCCCACTTTCCTTGGCTTCAGTTAGGGAACAGTTGTCTTTAGCTGTACCTGTTTCACAACCAAAACCTTCTAATTTTATCCCCACTGTGTGGAGATAGTAAACAAAAACTGGTGATATAAAGGAAACAAACAGAAAATTACCCTGCCTTGAGGAGAAATCTCAGCTGATGAAATAACTACATTAAAAAGTGCCAGTAACAGCAGCAGCATCATCACCATTGAATCACAGACTGGTGAGGGTTGGAAGGGGCCTTACAGCCCATCTTCTTCCACCCTCTGCCATGGGCAGGGACACTTTGCACCATCCCAGGTTGCTCCAAATCCCCTCCAACCTGGCCCTGGACACTTCCAGGGATGGGGCAGCCCCCTGGCAAACCCTGAGCTGGAATAATTCTGTGCTTCTCACTCCTCTCAGCTACCAAAAAATGACACAGCACAGGGACTCCATTCCATGAGCTACAGAACTGCATCCCTCATCCTGTTCATTCATCACAGTGGGCAAGAATTTGAAACTAATTTGAAGTTCTGTCCCAGAAGATGTTTCACTCAGGTTTAGGTCTATCCTGAAGTTGTCCTAAGGCGAAATCTGAGACTGGAATGCAGCCCCAGGACAGCTCTGTGTACCAGAGCCATGCAGAGCATGAACAGGATCAGGAGCAAATGGTCATCTGCAGACCAGACAGCCCCACCTGTATCACCAGATCTGAGTGGAAATACCCTCAAAACCTGGCAAGTTCCAGGGCAGCTTTTGGCACCAGGGAAGAGGCAGTGTCCCAAGGCCCGCTCTCCTGGGCAGGGCAGATGTGCTGCTTCCACAACAGCCACCCAAGGCAGCTCCTCTCCCTGCTCCTCTCCCTGCTCCCAGGAGACCAATTCCTGAGCAGAGTTTTCACTATAAATCTCACCACAGTAGACTCCTGCAAAATCCACGCACATCTGCATCATCTTACCTTTCCTGTTGACTTGCTGTGGTAGCACATCACTCAAAGTTAGAATTTAACAATCTAGGAGTAGAGCAAATGGGTTTTCCTTTATGTTTTTATCCAGAATGTTATCAAAAGGAGACAGATAACACAATTTCTGGCATCCAGTAATTCACTTGAAAATGATAATTTCTTCACAATTTTCACTTATGTCTTCATCTGTTTCCCTGGAAATGCTATATGAAGCCCAGCCATCTAATTTTTCTACTCCTCTCTCTGTGATGAAACACTAAATGTGTCATGTCCAGCAGCTCTCTGAAGACTGATTTAATATCCTCTGATTGCTGCCTAAATTCTGACAGCTGCCTGGGCCTTTAAGAGATGATTAAAGAAAAACAGCACATTAAATCCTGTCAGCTGTCCCAGGCAAGTTTAACTGATAGAATTCTTCTTTTTAAACTTCACATTTTCTGACTTCACCTTGCACTGGACTCTGTGGAACAAAGACCAACATTTGACTTGAAATTTAGATTTTAAAATAGCAATTTGTTTCAGAACCATCCTAAAAGCTTTTCTTCTTCTTTTGCTCACACCATTTGTGCCTTCTGCACATTCCACCCTGCAGCATTTCCTTACAACTTTGTTAATCCCACAGGGACACCAGGAATTCTGCCTGTATTTCACTGGTCATTTGCTTTTGTATTATCAGCCTTGGAAAAAGGAATCAGGTTGTGAAATCTCTTCTGGAGAGCAGGAGCAAATATCCCATCACATCCCAGTGCTGACAATAGCAGCATTTCAAGCTTTAGCCTTCCAACCACACTATCTGTTCTCATATGGTTTCTCTTGTTTCCCCCTCAATTCTACAGCAAATAAAAATTTTCATTAATTGAAAGGTAACAGAATGAAAAGAAATGGAGGATGAACAGAAGTGGTATGCACCGTGATAAAAGCAGTGTTTGAAAGTTGCATCTTAGGAACTTAATTTCCAAAATCATTCTTATGGAAAACCACCGAATTTCACAGAAATCCTACCAAAATCAACGGGTGTGGCATACCAACTTGAGGGAAGAAAATGCTGGCTGCCTACTACTTCTGCATTTTCACTGTCAGCAGTTTAAACCTTGAAACTACAGATTTCCAACTTCCTGAACAGTTCTAACAGATTTTATATAAATTCAGTATGATTCTCATGGATTAAGCAATTTAAACACAGTTCTTCCAAGTATCAGAAGTAGGTGAAAGCTGATGCACAGTCTAGAAAGGATGTTTAGAGATCAGCTGTGTGTTTTTGCCCAGCTTCAGTGACATTTGAACACACCAGAGGCGTGCAGGACAAGTGGTTTCCATTCACCTTTATGAAAGAGGCTAACAAATTATCTTGTAATGAAAAAAAAGTGACTCTTTTACACAAGCTTTAAAGCCAATGCTGTTCACATGATACAATCATGGAGATTTTAAGGGTACTCAGACCAGCAGGAACCTGCACTTCATTCCAGAGCTGAAAGATAAAAGACAAAGAAGCCTCTGCAATCCCCATCCCTCACATTCTTCTTTCAGATCAATGAACATCTGAGCCAAAGCAGAGATATGTTTGGAGTTTCAAATATCCTTTGTGAAGTGACATTTATTAGTAAGTTTGGCACAGAGAAACCTCACTGGGAAAAGACACTGACAAATCTTGTTTTCTCAATGTCTCACTAATGACACTGAGTGAATTCTCACTGCTTATATGGAGTCAGGAACAAAATAAGCACTGAACAGAATCATGTAAGTCAATAATACAAATTGCAGGTAAGAAAATATCTGATGAAATTATACCTCCCAGAGTATGTATTGTAAAGATTATTCCTTCCCTTCTTCCCTCCCCCTTATCTGTAACATTTTGCAGTTTATAAAGCAGACTTGGCTTAGCTCCTGGTGCTGTACATGTCCACGTCTTCTGGGCTGGACTGACCATGGTCCATAAGTTTTGGATCAGGCTTAAATTTTGATGTCTTCACTGTTCCTGTTAGAGATAGTAGAGAAATATGGTTTTAAAGTATGCATATATTTGAGCTGTAGGGAAAAAAAAAAGCTTAGTGATACATTTTGAGAATTTCTGTATTACCAAACACTTAGAAAAGACCAAAATCTGTCTGTTCTAGTTCAAAGTGAGTTAAGAATAGAGGGGGATGAGGGTACGTTGGAATGCTGAGCACAGCAGTGGATGGAGAACAGGAGCTCCCTCCACTCACCAACACCATTTCCCAACCCAGCAGTGTGAGAGAGGAAACTGTGATGCTTTGCCCAGCACATGGAGAGGAAGGGAAAGTCTGAGGCATGGAAGAAACCTCCAGTGCTTCTTGCCCCACTGCTCCCAGGAGCAGAGCTGGCTCCTACAACCGACCCTGCCACATCTCCCCTGAAGCTGCTGCCAGATGGCGAGAATTCCAAATGAAGACAAATACTCTCACCCAGTTTCACTCTGACTTCCAAAACCCAAGAGCTGGCTTTAGTAAAACACAGAGCCCTCCCCCTCACCCTGAAGGACATTGCACAGGCTGACACATTTAATGGTCCTGCAGTTCCAGAGGCTCTAAGGGAATATAAAGGCAGGTTTTCCAAGGCTGTGTCTCCTGTTCCTGATCTGCTTCTTTTCCAGCTACAAAGGGTGTTACATTCTCCTGAAAGCTTTGCCCCATTTGGAGTGAGAAAATAAACATCTCTGGCAACACAGATTCATTCAGGGCATGGATATTTTTGGCTGTATTAGGGACATGAACTAATTCCACCTATGAAAGCAAAGACAGATCTATATACACAAACCCAATAAAGACAGTTTGGCCTGGAGCAAGTGTAAAAACAGATCAAAGTCTTCCACAAACTAAATCAGAAAAAAATCAGGTGTTAAGCAAAGATGTGAAAGCCCACTACAGTGAAAATAAAGGAAAAAAATATTAAAAACCTCATTCAAGTATGTTCTGCTTGCTTTCCAGAAAAAAAATCTCTGGTAATAATTCCTTCCTTCCAAGTGATTTCCTTGTTAACAAATAAAATTCAGAAATTGCCCTTACAAAAGGTAACAACAGTATTTTAAAACAAATTTAGTCCTCCTTTAATAGGTAATTCCACTGTTTTCCCTTACAAATTGGACTACCAAATTTTTGTCTGTTAAATACGCTGTTACATGATCTAGTTGATTATCTCAACCACTTAAGATGCACAAGGAACCACTGTAGAAAACCCAGCAAAATAAATCTAGTGCTTCATTTCTCAATTATACTCCTCCTTCATTCCACTATGGATCATCTCTGCATTGTTAGCAGAGGCTAAAAGTAATGAAATCAATTTGAGACTTCAATCTTCTGCTTATAATCCAAATTAAAACCTTTTTGTGTGTTTTGCATTTGGATTATTCCTTATTTTGGCCTACAGAGGACCCTGGTTTACATTAGTATTAGTTCTCTGACATTATTGAGAGCAAATATATAATTCGGATACTACAACAGCATCCACAGTGAGAAAATTATCACCTCCCTGAGGCTCTGAAATATGTATTAAATGACAGCATGTAAAATATGCTCTCAAGAATAATATGTACTGACAGTCTGATCCAGTTTAGAGCAAGAGTAAGTGCAAAATTAAGTCAACTAATTGGATTTGCAAGTTGCTCTGAGATTACACTTGAAATGTTTAATTCACCTGATGAAGGCACTGGATCTTCATTACTCCAACACTCTACTGGAAAAGACTTTGTTCTGTTAAATGATCTTGACTCAACAGCAGAATCAGGTTTGGTAGAAGAATTTCCCTTCTTTTTCTTACCTTCTTGCATAATTGGTTTTGACTCTTGCTGCAGCTGTGAACCAAACATTAATAAAAGAAAGCACATGGGTATATGCTTAATACATTATTGCAAAATAAAGCTTTCAAGTCTGTGAGCTTATCTTTTATGAAATTATTTTCAGATATTACATCATTCAGTGATATTCAACTAGTCAGCTGCACACAAGGGACACAGCTGGAAAAAGTAAAATACATGAAACCCCACAGATCAGATGGAATAAATTCATGTGGAAGGGAATTTGTCATGAGTGTATACTTAGGACTGAAGCTGTGGTTTTACCTGGGACCCTCAGGACTTCACAAGCTCATTTCCAGGTGAGGGGCCTTCAGCCTTACACAAGACTGAAATAGCTCTGAGTGTTTACAGAACACTTACTACCCCTGGTTAGCAGGAGATGGAAAGATAAATCATGGTAACACCCTAGTAATGAGAAATAGTATGTCTTGGGAAGAGGCTTCACTCAGGGAAAGAAAATGAAGTTAATAAAAGTGTCTATACCACATCAATTCTTGTTTTGCTATCAGTTTAATGACAGTTATCTGAATCTCATTTTCAAAACTCAGAATTCCATTTGTGCTTCTCAGAGGAAATAAAAGGTGAGGGCTGCATGCCAATGAGCACTGTAAATTTAAAGCAAAATACCTTTACATGTTAATATAAATGAGAAACTGGAATTTTTTTTTGAAAAGAGCAACAAAAATTACTGTGCAAAGCTGAAATTTTACTCAGGACTTGCTACTTTTGTCAAGGTTTTATAAATTTCCACTTGAGAAAAAAACCCCTTCAGGTTAGGTAAAACCCATATTTCATTCTGGAATTACTAACCCACATTCCATATGTAATGTACAGAAGGTTCCTATTGCCCTCTACTCTCTGCTGGCAAAGCCTCAGCTGTTTACTATGTCCTATTTTGACCACTTCACTTAAAAACCAGAAACAACATAAACTACACACAAAATCCCCTATAAACAGAAAAAGCAGAGAAACTAGAGGAAATTCAAAGGAGAACAAGAATTATGTCATTATGTCTGCTCTGTAAAAGAAGGTTATAGTGGAGAAGAGAATGACAAAAACCATGGTAATAGTAATATTACATATTTCCATATGTAATAGGTCAATATAAAGAGGTTATTGACCATTTATTCACTATGGCTGCAATGAGGACAGGACAAGGAGAAGAAATAAATCAGACATGGACAATTCATATCACAGGATAATTAAACTAGACTGCCTGCAAGGGTTGTAGAAGAATAAGAGTCTTTTCTACTGTAATCCTGAGTGTCTTTAGTCTAAAGTCAGGGGCTGCTTAAGACCAAAGCTTGAATCAGAATGGATCCCTTACGCTAAGATAAAGAAGGATCTCTAAGAGAAACTCCTTCTTCTCTTGTTCACCCAGCATGCACTAGGGGACTACAGAGGGCATCTCAATATCTACTGGTGTCAAAGGTGTAAGAGCAACTAAACACTGAAGTGACAAAAAAATCAGACTGGGGTTTGTGCCTTGCTTAATCCAATCAGTAAACCTTGAACTGCGTCAGCAGAAGAGTCCACAACTTTCTAATCTCCCTCTCAATGTGTGAGTTATCATTAATTCCCAAGTCCTACCTTGGTGGCAGTCTCCTTGTCTGCCCACAGTGACCTCACAGCTTCATAGGTCTGATGACTTGCACAAAGTAGCTTTTTCCCTGTTACCTGTTTTTGTAGAAAAACATAACTTAACAACAGCTCTAAAAATACAAAGATAGACAATTCAAATGACATTAATTGTGTTTGCATGAGAACATGCTTGACCCCATACAAGGGCATCTACTCAACATCGAATGCATGTTTCCCCTATATCAAGCAAATTGTAAATAATGTTTAAACTGGTATTAGGAATCCACAGGAAACATTTCCATGCAAAATTCATCTACTCCAAATGAAACCAAACCCTGATCAGCAAACAGTGTGCTGGCAATGTTCGCACAATAAATGGAGCACCAGGTTAAAGGATCCAAACTTGTCCCATTGTGTAGACCAGATAAACCCAGAAACTCACCTTAGCAATGACCACTGACTGAGCTGGGTAACAAACAGAATATCCTACAGTAGTAAGTCCCAATGGATAAGCAATTTTCTTAAACCTAGAACCTGTACAAAGCCAAGGATTTTGAATAATTAGACAATAATGAAATGCAAACTAAGTAGTTGTAGCAATTAAATGCAGGAGACATTGATATTCTGAAAGAGAAATAATCCCAAACTAGGTTTTCCTGTATTATGAAGAATGAGAAGAAGAATTGTATCATAGTCTGTCTAGTCCTGCTCTGTCAGCTCTCAGCCAGCTTCTAACAGCAATGAAAAATGTCCCTTCAGTTTACCAGGAAGGATTTTTTTTAATCACACAGACTTTTGCCAGTGTTTCAGAAGAGTATTCTGACCATTAGAACTAACATGCTCCATATCCCACAGAGCAATAACGAAAACAAGCAAAGCCTACCTTTCCTTCCCAGCACCACACCAGCCAGGCCTGACACTGTAATTACAGCGGCTTTGGGAAGAAAATCTGGGGGAGGGTTGTTCAGGTAAACATAAGCATCTAAGAATTGGAAAGAAAAAGAAGACAAAAAAGAAGCAGTGCAATTCAATATAAATAATTTTCTTTTATTTCCCACTGAAGAAATAAAGATGAAATTTTTGATTTTACTAAGAGTTAACATAGATGAAATGAGACAGATACGCGACTTGCCTACCTTTTCCAAACTGAATTGAATCCATTATTCCATTTTTAACAAAGTAATAGACACTCTACAAGGAAAGAAAAAACAAAACCCGAAAGTAAAATCTCTGCAAAAGTAGCTGTTCACATATATCTAAGCACAGTGAGACGAAGAAATACTGTGTAACCCTAAAAAACCCAAATCAGATCAGTGACCTTCTAGAAAGTCTGTGCAGAGATCTACCCTCTTTGTGACAAACATATTTATATTTTTAAAACTTACATTGATAATTAGTTAAAAAATCTCTCTAAATGTAAGCTCACTTTCAAAACTGACATCTCAGGAACTGTAGAGTAGGAAAACACCTGGATGCCAACTGTATAATATAAGAAAATTCAATTACAAGACACAATCTTCTCTTTCCTATAGACTTTCCCAGGAGAACTGGAAGAGCAACACCGAATTTGTACCGCCAGAGGTCACTGCTACTCAGTGTCAGGAATTCTCAATGATTAATGGCATGAAAAAGTTTGGTACAGATTTATAACAAGAGTATTTCAGTCGTGCAGTCACTGACAACATTTTCACCGAATGGAATCATCATTTACAGAAAATACAGGAAGACATTTTGATTTTTGCTGTTTTCAAACATTAGGGCCTACTTTGTAAGAGCAAAACACAAGCACAAAATCTCCTCCTGCCAACAGCCAGGGCGAAGCTGCTGCTTCCCAGCAGGTACGAGAGCAGTGATAGACACCACAGCCCCCTCTCCACCTGGAACACACAGTAACAGAGCTGGGAGGTGTTTCTGATGACTCCTGAGGACCAGCCTGCTGCAACAGCTACATGGGATGCACTGTTTGTCCTGTCTGTCAGGCACTGCCCTTTGTGGACTGTACCTGGAATATCAGACTCCAAAACACCCTCAGGTTCTGCCAGCAAGAATTCACCAACAGAACTCCTGCTGTAGAAGGAGGGCTCATTTTTCCATCCTAAATTATCTTATGCTAAGACCAGAAACTGCAAAAAAATCTCCTCCAGGGGGAAGCAAGCTGCTTTTTCAGTGGTTTAGTGTAGTGCTGTGAGGAACTGCAGGAAATGCTGGGTGCAGGCATTCCTTACCTGGCACCAGCCAAAGTAGCGGCCGGTCGTGTGCCGCACTGCCGAGAGCTGCTGCTGCAGGCGCCCAGGCTGCTCCTCGATGTACTTGGACTTCAGAGGGGGGGCACTGTAAATGGGGAGCTGGAAAAAAAGGCACAGCTGAACAGCAGGGAGAGAGGTCTCTGCTCTCACATCTGTTTCACTTGAAGGGGGCTTCTCAAGCCTGCAAACCCTCCAAGTTCCCATTACAGCAAACAAAACCTCTATATGGAATGATGAACTTTTAGAGCTCCAAACTGACTCCTCTCAAGTGACCTCTCTCTTTAGAAATGAAAACTGAAACAACTCCATAGGTTCTAACAAGTAAAACCACCGAGTATGGCAAAGTATCTTTCATTCAGCAAGAATAATTAGAAGATGGATGTGTGTGTTACTTGAGATTGCACTCATCAGCAAGCATTCTATTTTCACCTTTTCTAACTTCATTTTTGAAATAGTGTAATAATGAAAATGAGATAAAACTTTACTAATGTATTAATACTTCATGTTTTATTTGAGCTATACTGGTCAGGTATTTATTATCACATACTCCTATGCTGTGTATTTTAGTTACTGGGTAATATAATTCAAAGGAAAGAGCTGCTATTCAGCAGATTTTTCTAGTATTATTTTAAAACTAAAAAAGAAGAGGATTCATACCTTATCTGGCTTCACCAGCTGACTTTTTGATTCCTTTTCTGTTGCTGCATACACAGTAATACATACAAATGGCAGCCCAGATGAAACAGCTGCCAGCTTTGCCACCTGGGACAGAGAGGTGAAAAAAGGGAGCCTTAATGCTGAAATGAAAATTTCCCTTGGGCTGGGTCAAATATGGGATTAAACAAGTCACTTTTAAACATTTTTTTAAGCATTATGCCTTTTAGAAATGTCTTCTGACTTATACAAAGATTTTCTCAAATTATAACGGTAAAGAAAAGGTTAAAGATCCTGACAAGAGTTTTATGTCCAAAATACCAGGAAGAACTTTGTGTTCAAAACCAGGCTGATGCTTCCATCACCTGTTAGGGTAAATTCAGTTGTAATTTACTCAGCATGCAGGAACTCCATTTCTGAAGAATTATAAAAGAAAAATTATTTAAAATCTATCACAATTCAGATTGCTTATTTCAGTACAGCACGCTACCAGAACAATTTTCAGCAGACACTAGAAGGAAAACTGAATTTAAAAGTGACAGAGCATAACAAAGTTGTACTGTTCACTTAAAAAATGTATATATTTTTAAAAGTCACACTGGAATTCTATACTCAATGTAAGAGAGAAAGCTGTACAGGGAATGATGAAAGTGGTCCAGCTCCTGACTGACAGCAAATGCTTTACTTTTGGGTGCCTGCAGACAAACACATAAATGTTTAAAGATCCAAAGAAACAGCTGTACTGGCTAACATTTACACTGGCACAGTTATCCTCAAGAGGGTTTCACTCTTTTCTGCTGAAATCACAAAGAACCACAAAGAAAAAGAAAAAGCAGCATCACCTTGACTGCACTGCATGGAGCTGTTTATCCTGCTCCTTATCTAATCTGAGGTGCACTAAAAAGACTCAATTAGTTAAGTTGTTTCTTATATTCATTTACTGAAATTTTTCAAGGTTACAAGTTGGAGATGTGAAACACCCTGGAATTACATGTTCAGCCAGCAGCATGACTCCAGAACATCAGCTGATAACTGATTTAGAAATAAATAAAAATCTTCTTTTGGATTAATTCAGGAAATTGCTGCAGCTACAAAAGCCATGAGGCCAGGTGACATTTCTGGAGCTGAATTCTGCAGGGACACAGAGCTAAACACCACCAGAGCCAGTATTAAAATATTCCTTAAAACATCACTGCCATGCTCCTGACCTGCTACACTGATAACCTGAAGGATTTTTTTTTTCCCCAGGCATAAAAGCACACCAAAGACAGACATGGCATTATTGCTGCTGAGAAGCCTGAACTGCAGTTATTTGCTGAAGAAATGCATTATATGCTCTCCAGCAGAAAATTGTTACAGCTACACCTCTCAACAGTAGAACTGGAGTAAGACCAACCAAAATAGAATAATGAAACTGTCAAATGTACCTGGATAATTCTGGCTTTAAGTCTTTGCATTTCAAACAATCTGCTTCAAAGTGTTGGAATCTTATCAACGATCAAAAATACAGATTCTATTAAAAAAAAAAGTTAAAAAGCTACATCACTACAAAGAATTCACTATCTTTCACTCAAAAGATGCAGAATACAAACTAAACCATAATAAATCCATATATTTAATTTATACTAATCTCCAAGACATTGTTTCCCACTGAAACTGCACATTCTGTGTGCTTGCTTCAAGAATTGGAGCACCAGTCAGGAAATTTGTCCTGAAGGCAGGAACTGCCTCAAAACAAATACAACCAAAGGAGTGGAGTATATGCAAAAATCTGATGCATAGATTTATATATAAAAATATATGAGTTCTCCATCACAAAACTGGAATCTACTAGCTACGTCAAAATAAGATTAAAATTTAGCAGCTACCTCATATATTTTCCAAGAAAAAAATGTTAATTAAAGAATAAACAGTCATAGGTTTATGACTTTCTCCTACCACTCAGATGTCTTGAGGTGGATCACAAAACTGTCTCACATCCTTTAGGTTTATTTTCCCCAGAAGTTACGTGAGACATGACGATTGCCAGAAGCTTGTAGGCCAAAGCCAGTATCCTAATTCAGGTATGTATTTATATCTCTCTAATGACAACCACTAAAAGCCCCCACACAAGTGGAACAGATCCTTCCACTTCACCTCAACTCACTGATACTCCACGGATTTGGTTTTAATCTTGATTTGCCAGATGGTGACCCACAGAGAGTGAAATCTTAAGAAGAATAAAACTCTTATTAATCTTTCATAGTAAATAGTAAAGAACACACATAAAGTTACATCACTTCACTATAGGTACTGAATCGTTCAGATTTATGTACTGAGCCAAACTACTTCAAGATCACCCGGCCAGACAGCAAAGCCACAGACAGTTTCTTTTTCCATAACAAAGGTAACATGCTTTATTTGTATTTCTCTGGCTGTTCTCGTTGGCATTATCCTTTTGTTTGCAGATATATACACATTTTAAATGCTTCCATAAAGTAAGTATGAATATTCATGTGAGAGCAACCTATTCATCAGTTTGACTGTGAACACTGACAAACCTGTCTAAATATTTGTGAGAAAGCCTAGATCTGTACATGCTCATTTTTCTCTGTTTAAAGACACTGTATTATTCGTACAAGTAGAGATATTTTAGATACTTTTAACCCTGTTAGCTCGTAACAGCGTGATTTTAACAGTCTTGTTTTAGTGATGTACAGCATCCCTAGCACTTTATCGTGTTACTTCCAAACTATCATCTCGATATTCCTCGAGTTGAAGGTGTTCCGGGGGCTGCGAGTAGATGGAGAATAACCAGAAAAGAAATACTGCTTTTACTCCCTGTTGCAAAATTTAACCACTTCTGGAACCAGCTCTTTCCCCCTCATGTCCCACACCACTACAGCGACCCCTCACTGCCCCACTCCTCCACCTGACCCCGGCTTCCGCGGCAGCCGGGGCTCCTTCCCCCAGCACCGCCGGAGCTGCGGGCGGGCCGGGCGCTCCCGAGGGGCCGCACGGAGCCGCCCCGAGCCCGCGGGGCAGCGGGAGCGGAGCCTGAGGGGGAGCGGAGCCTGAGGGGCAGCGGAGCCGCGGGGCCGGGGCAGCGCCGGCCTGAGGGCGGCAGACACTCACCTTGGCCGCCATGTTGGACAGCGCCGCCTACGGCGCGCGGGAAGGGCCGCGCCGGGCGGGGCCGAGGGGCCGGGGCGGGACCGCGCTCTGACCGGGCGGGATCGCCCTCGGCCGGCATCGCCCGGGAGCGGGCGGGGATGGATCCCCCTCAGCCGGGGTGGGCATCGCTCTCAGCCGGCATCGCCCCGGAGCGGGCAGGAATGCATCCACCTCAGCCGGGGTGGGACCGCCATCAGCCGGCATCGCCTCGGCCGGGAAGGAATGATCCCTCTCAGCCGGGCAGGCATCGCCCTGAAGCGGGCAGGGATGGTCCCCTTCAGCCGGGGTGGGCATCGCCCTCAGCCGGCATCACCCCAAAGTGGGCAGGGATGGATCCTCCTCAGCCGGGGTGGGGATGGCCCTTGGCCAGGCAAGGATCCCCCTCCCCCGGAGCGGGATCGCCCTCAGCCTAGATCGCCCTGAATCGGGCAGAGATCCATCTCGGCTGACATCGCCCTAAGGTGGGCAGGGATCCCCCTCAGCCGGGGCAGGCATCGCGCCCAGACCGGCGGAATCCCCCTCAGCCACCATCACCCTCAGCCAGCATCACCCTCAGACCGACGGCGATGCCCCTCAGCCCGCATCGCACTCAGCCGGGGTCGCCCTCAGAACACACAAAATCCCCCATAAACACACAATCTAAGTGCAGATAATTCGTTTATTGAAGTCCAAATTTACAACTGAAGTTTACAACTTTTTTTCCCCCAAAAACAAAAGCTTTGTTTGAATTCAGGAAGAATAAATGTTTGTTTTTGTTTTTGTTTTGTTTTTTTTTTAATAATGTACAGACTATATCTCTTAAATAAGTTAATATCTTTGAAAAAAGAGCAATATGTTCCTTTTTTTAATGTTGCAGTGCAACTTACAACTTACACGTCTGTGCAATGTACCATGAGGTATATGCCCAGTGAGCAACACACAGTGAAGTTTTCCATTCATAAATTTTCATTGTAGACACACAAAAAGTTAACAAGTTATTAATCTGTGATAGAAAAAATGCAGCCGGTTACAGTAATTCACACAGAACTCATCTGGAAAGAGGGAAAAAAGAAACCTAATGTTCATTGCCTATAGAAACTATTGGGTCATCTCTCAACATAGACAAGTATAAAATTAAAAATACTGTTGTGAAACTGAAGAAATACTGTATTATCCAGGGGTTGAAACCTCGTTTGACCTGTATTAATCTAGAACATTGGTTTTCTCTCTGTAGTATCCATGAGCTGAGGGATTTACTGCGGTACCGATGGAGCATCTGCTCGTCAAAGCGTTAAGCACGATGGGCATTATAGAAAAGTTGCAGAATGCTCAAAATCTTACAACTCCAGCGTTTTCCCTGGCATGGACAGGTGGTTTTCCACTGCCTCTCAGTTCATCTCCCAGCTGATTAGAAAAACAAGGCTGAAACATGAAGATTACTCGTATTTGAAGCTGGCACTTCAAACTTCTCAAGATGGCTCTAAAATACTTATTTTTCTTAATGACAGAAAACATATATTTATTTAAGAAAGAATCATCCACAATATAACTTTGTGATAAATAACAGTTCTGCCTCTAATACATATATACATACTGCTTGTAAACAAAAATGCCCACAGGTCATGGAGTCTCCATGATTTTTATACAAGGCGCTATAGATTTTTATTTTATTTTATTTTATTTTTTGTTATTGAAAACAGTCCTAGTGAAAGTTTGGTTTATAACCTCCTATTGCTACAGAAACAGTAAGAATGTTTATATTTACAAAGAAACAAAGACCATGGAGACCCCATAGCGTTATTTGCCAAAGATTTGAAGTGGGTGGGGTTTGCAAAATACACGTTGTCAGCACGTTGGACAGGTTGAACACCAGCAGTAAGATACTCCAGTGCCTTGGCATTTCAACCCCTGAATATACAAAGACATTACTACAGCCTACTTCACAGTTTAATGCAAGTAAAGTGCAAGCCATAGTACAAGGGTGTCATACATTTCCATACATGTAAGCGTTATCTAAAAAAGGCTCTATACAAGGTTTATTAGCTATTTAGTAACCTAGACAGAAGTCACCTATGGCCCAGCAATTAATGGTCTTACAAGGATATTGTCTTCATAATACAGTATGTGTCAAATGTAAAAAGTTTATTAATACTAGTGCATTTCTCTTATATCCTAGCCTGTTTTCTCGTCGGATTTTTAAGCTGAAATCCTTGTTTCTCAGTAAAACAGAAGTCTCAACTGGTAACAGGGTCTTACTGGTATTTTGGCCAGTGAACACAGTTTGTTAAGACGCATTTGTTTCGTGGTTACTAGTGAAAAAATGCAATAGTTAATATGTGTAATGTGACATCCTTGGTTAATCTGCAGCATTCGACAGACGCATTTACTGTCAGTAAAAAGATCTGTATTGATACCCTCACCAACGCCTGAGGATGAACAATATTCTAGAAATGTGAGGACAGGAGCTACAGGGCTTAGCTGGTCAAACAGCAGGTTGTCGACATATTTGATCATTTTTACAACATTGCTTTCTTTCAAATACTGCTCATACAGTGGCATTAATGCTTAAAGTCCCTAATTGTCACTTCCAACACATGTATGTGCTCAATAAAAATAAAGATATATCTGTCTGGCCTGCATTAAGAGTGAATATGGTTCTTTTCCTGAAGGCAGTTTCTGTCTGAATTACTTAAATATTTTTATTAAGAGGAGGTCCCAGTAGTATATCACCTATCTTCAAACCTGATAAAAGCTTAAACAAAATTATTTCTAAACCTCCTTCTGGATGTGCAAGAGTGGTACAACCCGTATAATGTAAGTAAGCTTTAAAAAACGTTTTTTATCTGTTAGTTATATCCAGAGTGGAGAGTTCCCTGCTCACATGTTAGAGAGTGGAGCTGATCAGAAACATCACATTTCACTTGCGTGTAGTGGGAGCAAAGAAAATAACTATAAACATCAACTAAGGAAATACAACTTACTAGTTTTGGTTTAAATAGCTATGTAATTTCCATACATCAGCTGTAGGGCTCAGGTGTGATTTTCAGATGGGATTATCAGATCTGTGCCCACTTTACTCCCATTGAGAGCCTCAGCCACACGGTGTGAATTCAACTGAGAGAGGAGATGGAGACCTTTCCCCACAGCATCCTGCCTGGAAAACCTACCCTGAGCCTCAGCTTTAGCGAGGGAAACATTCAGGAAGAAAAAGAGCTTTTTAATACTGAATATAAATGAATAGCTAATGTTGTTTCTCCAGTCTTTCCTGCCACTACCTATTTTTTTGTCCTAGTGGTAAATAAACATCGTATGGCAGCGGGGAAGGCAATGTGTTGTGGCCTAAGGCATGTGGTACATGGAAAACCTGCTGTGGAAAACTTGCACCCTTCTAGCTGCCCTAAAAGCACCATTTCCCTACTGTGAAACTGAGGAGAGAATAAAATCCTTTGTGAGACCAAGCCAACATTTATTTCTCTAACATTAGATGTAGGGAATGCATGGTGTGCCATGAACGGGGTTCAAGCTGAGGCCCAGCAACAGTCAGGCCTGTGCTCTCTTCCTTAAGGAAGCTCTCTAGGACTGGGTCTGGAGACAGAATCTCTGCAGAGACACAAGACTTGCTCATACTGACAAATTGAGTGTTTAGACTGTAAATTAAATTGCCTGGTGGCATCCTCTAGTTCAGGCATTGCAGAGGGAGCTGGTTTTGTTGTGCTGCAGCGTGCCTTAGCCAAGGGCTGTTTTACACAAACCGTCTTTGAAGGACTTTGGTCCCCACTGCATGAAGGGTTTGTACAAACTGTCGGTGAATTATCACAGAATAGCTCTGCTGGCACAGCTGTCCCTCCTCAAGGATCAGCAGCCTCCAGCTATATCATCCTGGTCATAAATACTGCAATTTTTGGCAGAAAATAATGCTTTTATCACTTTGGAAGACAGTAAGACCACATGAGGAAAGAATATGGCAAATAACGTGTGTGATCATCTTGGCCTGATTTGCATTACTTGAGCCAAAGATAAGAATGTTCTTTGTTCTCCTCAGATTTGTGTTGAGCTAAACGATTTCTGCCAGATTCTTCATTTTTCTCCCAGAAGTCCTATTAACATTTAAAGTGAAATCTCCTAAAGGTCAGCAGCAGAATTGTACAATTTTTGAAGAGGTTGAGCCCTTCCCTGAGCCGTTGTAAAGTAACTCCTTCAAAGGTACCTGTGCTGTCCTTCACAAGACCTTGGAGAATGAGTGTTCTGTGACTGCTGAGAGGACTGAGAGTTGGCTTAACTGGCCATGTACAATTATCTGCAACACTCATTTCTTTTACCTTGGAAAAAGCAAGTGAGGCACCACATTTCCAGCTCAAAAGGCAGCAGCTGGGAGCTGAATATACTGATAACACCCCCTCCTCCTCCTTTGATTTTTGTTCGTGTCAATTAGAGCAAGCTCAGGGTAGTTTTCACTTAAAATAATGAAACCAAGAAAAATGTCGCGGTTCTCTCAGGAAGTGGTGCTGAGAGAGCTATTAAGACACTTTCAAAGATCTGACATGTCACTGCATACAGAGCAGTATTAAAAAAGGAGGGGAATCAGTAGCTCAGGGGGAGCATTAATTCAGTTGTAATGAAAAATAGCCAGTAACAAAAAGGTTTAGCTTGTGGAGTGTCAGAGAAAGTCTATGGGCTGAGACATTTTGCCTGCAGGAATTCTGAATGAAGACACTAACTTCAGTAAATCCAGTTAAATAAAACACATCCCAACAACATTTCCATGTTGTTGTGTATGTTAAAAACTAAGTTTTACCTGAGACTTCAGGCAGGAAAACTGGTAAATTAATAAATCTTTTGTACTGGTGCTGTTTATTTCCCCTGATGAGCTCAACAGCCAAGCCTTGTTCTTTTCTTATTTAAAAATATGGCATCAAAACGACCACAACAATTCCAGCTGCTTTGTAAAGCATGTTTAAATACTTGTTGGTCCAGGAGAACTGGACATATTTTAATACATAAGCAGTATTTGTAAATTTTTAAATACAGTATCCCTACTGCACTTTGCATTCTAGTGAGCTCAAAGGTGGTGAAAATCCAAATAATTGTGCTGTGGTGTCCGTGCACATTCCTCTCTGCAGTCCATTTAGATTGGCACCTATATGCGGAAGGAAGAAACTCGTAGCAGGGAGGGAAGGGCTGCAGGGTGGGGTTGAGTACCTGTGCCAGGGGTATGATAAGTTCTTGTGAAATGGCTTCCAAATGCCAGCTGACATTGGTGAAAGAATAGTCTTTGTATTGCTTAATTTAGCAATTAGATTTTGCTTGCTCTAAGGCACAAGCAATGCCAGAGAAATGGTTCAAACTTTTCTCCCAGTTAATCTTAAGCCCATTAGAGGGAATTTCTCCAGTGTATCTCATCTCATTTCATCTCATGAATCTCCTGGACAATTTATTTGGCCTATTCAGTGCAAATCACATTTGCAGAGAGCTGCTCTGCAAGAGCAGAATGCAGACTCACAATTCCAAGAGTTAGAGAAACGATGGTCTCATGACACTGAAAGATTTTTAAAGATAAGCTGAGCGAAAATATGAACTCTCTATTTATCTAATATTTCAGAAATTGTATTTAAACTTAAAACTGAGATAATCTATTTTCCCTACTACTTGTGTCATTTCTGAGAAATATATCTTCCCAATTATGTTTCTCGTTTTCAGCTGTATTTATAAGCAGTATTCTCTGTTTACTTGTGACTTCACTGAATATGCTCAGTTCTGTCTTGACTGACAATACAGTGGCATTTGAAATCCTTTTGGAAAGTTATTTGAAAATAACATAGATCTTTTTGTTATGAAAGCACAAACCATCTTTTGGGCTTGAAACAATAGGCATGTTTAAATTTCTTTAGGAATTTAGATAGTTCAATCTATGTAACTATTTCTGTGACCATCCATCACTGCTTGCATGTATATTATCAATTAATTTCTAAATGGATTCTAGAATTTACGCTGTTGCTCGCTGGAAGTGAAGGGATTAAATTAAGACTGGAAAGAAGGGAGGAGGCAAGGGAAAGGTGTTTTTAATTTTGTCTTTGTTTCTCACTATGCAATTGTATTTTAAATTGTTAATAAATGAATTTTCTCCAAGTCAGGTTTGTTTTGCCTATGATAACCATTAGCAGGCGATCTCCCTGTGTTTGTCTCAACCCAGGAGCTTTTCCATGACATTTTTCCCCCTTTCCAGCCAAGGTCAGTCCCCTTCAGCTGCTCTGTGGAGACAGAACTAACCCCAGGACACCTTCACTGGATCTGGCTTTGGGAATAATGAAATCTCTGCCTGGATACTAGGACCTCACCGAGATAACATTTTTTCCTTTATTATACTGAACTGCATGGATTTTACAGTCCTTGATGGATGAGAGACAATTAGGTTTATCTTGTGAAAAAATTATCAGTGAATTTGTTTCAGTGAAATGACATCAGCTGTATTCACATCCCCTTCGTTCTGCCTCTTAGAGCTATTCTAGCAAGCAGAGTCAAAGCAAACTGTGAATGTCTTTGAAACCTATGTTCAGTAGCATTCAGAAAAATCTTTCCCCCCCAACAAGAATACAAATATTTTCCCCAAAATCTGATTCTTACAAACCGTTCTCAGCCAGGCAAGGAAGTGAAATACACTGCGTGACTTGTGTGTCTTCCCAAACCAATCGATACAGATTGGTTTTTGAATGATGTTTTGAGTAACTTCACCCACTTGCAAATGTACTGCTAGCAGTTAAAAATTATTGCCAGACATTACATAATTTTGAATAATTAACTCAGCTATAGATGTCAGTCCATCACAGGATGTAATTGATTAGTTCAGGAGGTTTTTTTAGCTTCATTCTCATGCTTTTTTTGAATTTTGTGACTCACAGTCATGTTGTCACTTAAATTCACAGTGAAGAAACGATGAAAACCTGCAGTATGTACCTTACTCAGTGCAGATGTTTTGTTACTTTTTCTTTCACCATGAAATACTTCAAATTCTATTAAAACCAGTTTAAGTTGCAGCATTAGTGAACAACCAATATTGTTCTACTCATATCTTACCTCTGTGCCAAACCTGCTTGCTCGTGTTCCTTCATTGAAAGGCAGGCACAGCACGTTACAAACACAGTATTTAAATGGCATGTACAGAGTGCCCATAGGGCCAGACTGGGATCTATTTCTCAGATGTACAGTGTACATTTTAAGGCACACTATAGGGATTGAGTTTACATTTTGATAACTCTGTCCTTTTATTTGCAAAGATGGTCCCTACCTGGAAATGTTGCAAAAATAAATGTTCATCTCTAAGAGTGGCCAATGTATTTATGTCTTCATTTTTATGCTTTTTTTCTCAAGAAAAAATGTGTGAAAATGTGAACTTTAGGGCATTTTAAAAGGAAATGTCAACTACCATGTTACATTTTATATACCTAGATATGTGTTTCTATATATCTAAATATATAAAATGCTTGTAGGAGCTCATACTATAAGTTGAGTTTTAGTACAGTACTTTAAATATACTGGTATTTATTTTCAGTTACACTTCTGCACCACTTCTTTCTAATGCAGAGCTTGATACGGACATTGGTTGATAATAGCAAACAAAAAAAAAATTCATAAAGAATATTATTGTCTTATCATGCAATGTAGTAGGCATCCTGTGGCACTATTCTCTTACCCAAGTATTTACAGCACTGCTGAGTACCTTAACAATAAATTCACCAGTGTTTGTGTGGCTGGACCTGGCAGGGCAGTGAGCCAGGCTGAGGCTCCTGTCACACGTGGGTCTCGATGAAGGAGTGTGTGTGTGTCAGCATTGGGGCTGAGCTTGCCAGTTCAGAGGCTCCGTTTTGAGACTTCCCAGCAGCACTGTACTCGCAGATGTCCAGGAAAAACTCGTAGTTCTTTAATTTCCAATCTTTGAACTTCTTTGATGTTAAGTTGGGATCGTCCAGAAGGCTGTTGATAACTGTGAGGTCCCCTTCCTTCGCCTGGCAAATTCCAGAAAGACAGAGGTAATGTCAAAATGAAATTTTGTATTTCAGCACTTTATTTCTTCTTTCACTTTAATGCCAAGTGCCAGGGAAACTACTATGGAAAGTTTAATATTTACCTAAATTCAGGAACTATTACAGCATAAACTGTTTGACAGCTCTGTCTGTGGCACATGGCACAACTTGCCTATGCAGAGTGCCAAATAATCACTTTTTTTTCTTACGCTGGAACACATTTGTTTTCAAGGATTTTTCGTTTCTTTGAAATTAATTGGAAAGCTACAAAAAAACATTAACAATAGAAACGTAAAGACATTAAGGACATGTAGTGACATTAAGGAAAGGGGGGAATGGCTTCAGACTGCCAGAGGGCAGGGTCAGATGGGATACTGGGGACAGTTGTTTCCTGTGAGGGTGGGGAGGCCCTGGCACAGTTGCCCAGAAAAGCTGTCACTGTTCCATCTCTGGAAGTGTCCCAGGCCAGGCTGGACAGGGCTTGGAGCAACCTAGGGTAGTGGAAAGTGTCCCTGCCCATGGCGTGGCTGGAATTGGATGGGCTTTAAGGTCCCTTCAACCCAAACCATTCTGGGATTCCATGATTAGACCTTTCCTAGTTTATATCCCTTACTCACAAAGTCAGTGTTAAAGCCTTACTTTTAAAGTGCTTTTGAGAACTCGGATGTGGTGCAGCTTCTCGTTGATCACTGGGTCATTGCAGCGCTTCACGAAGGACTTGCGGAACTCCTGCTTGGTGGAGGGACGCTGCTCCCCGAAGGCTGACAGACTGGCTTCTTCCAGGGTTCTGTACAGCTCCTGCAGACCATCTGCGATTTCTTCAATTTCTTTTATGTTTTCTGAAAGGAAAGAAAGAAACCTAACAACAAACCTGATCATTCAGATGAGGTCTCTAAAACCAGCGATACTGCAACTTCATGAATGTATTCACCTATTGCTCAGTTCTGCACTGTTTGTTTTGATAAGAACTTTTGGACCATCCCAAAGCTCAATTTTTAGTGCTACATCCTGGCATTTCAAATACAAACTGTATTTGCCAACATCCAGCAGTTCAGCCACAAAATCTCTGCTGAGAGTAGTGGCAACACCGCTCTGGATTCTGATGGCGGTGAAGCGGACCAGAACATCTCCCAGAGCTTACCTTCTGCACAGAAACTATTGTGCCTTCTAAGAGGAACCTTCTCTTCCAGCTCATCGTCGGTGCCCTCGATGGACTTTACGCATCCCTTGTCCCGGACGTCTCTGTTTCTGGGGAGGCTTTGGCTGCGCTGTTTCTGGGGCCGCCCGTGGGAGCTGTGTCCCCTCGGACACTCCACCAGGGGAAAAGGCCCGTCCTGCTCAAAGTTGTGGCGCCTCTGGACGGGCAACGTGGCTTGTCTCCGTTTGTCCGGGGACATTCCGGCCCGGCCGCTCGTGTACTCGGCCTCCGGAGGGACAGTCTGGAGGAAATGGAGCCCTGAGCTGGTCAGGGGGGTCTCTATGAGGTCCTGCCATGAGCGCCGCTCCCGGTAGGGGGGTCTGCACCCCGAGGAGTGCGTGCTGCCTGCCACGTCCTGCCGCGAGTCCTCGGCTGAGGAGTGGGAGTACGTGGATTCGCTGGAAAAGTGTCGGCCTTGTTTGGCTTCAGGGAATGGACTTGAAGAATTCACCTGGAGAGATACAAAAATATCTGCCCTTGAGACAGTGTTTTGAACAGAGCCAAGGAAATGACTGCAGTGTAAAACATTCTATGGTATCTAGCAATCAGATGAACTGATGGGTTTGATGTGTCATAACATGAACCACTGTAAACAGAAGAGAATTAGCAGTGACAACTTCTATGCAAGTGCTCATTTAACCACTCCCTATTCTTGTTTTGCACATTCTCTGCCCACGAGCAACTCTGGATGGAAAGAACAGTGTGACACTTGTGCAGGTTTCCTGAAGACCTGTCCAGTTTACACTCAGTGCAGCTGAGGACAGTGGAAGTCTCCTTAAGAAATCAAAATTGGATTTCCTTTCTTTTTGTAGGGGCCAAACAGAAAAAAAAACCCAAAACAAACTCAAACAACAAAAACATCAGCACCCAGGAAGATTTTTGAGTGGAGGACTGTTGAACTTGTGAAACGATTTGAATGAATTCTGCTGGGTCTGTGTATAAATTTAATTCAAAACAAAGAGAAAGGCAAAAATGTGGAAAAACAGAAAGGGAGGGGCTTAACCTGTATCCCAGTTGATAAAACAGCATCACATGGGTGAAAACCAGTCTGAACTTCACCCATGTGATGCTGTTGTCTCAGTCACTCTTTCTTTGGTTCTGGCTGTGTGAGGATCATGTCATTCACGCTGAAGAAAAATCTGAAAGAAAAATAGAGAACAGTCCTATCTGTGCTTCAAATCATAGAATAATTATCATAATTGCCTGTGTTTTGTCTAATAGAAATGTTCTGTTTGCAATTCTGTCGCTATTATGGCATTGTACGTAATCTTGTAAAAAAAAAAAACCTTTACTAGGAAGATTTGTTCTTCAAAAAGAGCTAAAACACGATCAGTGTGTGAATGTGAGCTGATTTTAATCTCCAGCATCCAGTATCCAGTATTCATGACTGAAATCCAGTCTCAACTGATGTAAACTATCCCATCACATTCTTTTCATATTCTGCAGTGAAGGTAAAATTTGAATATTCTGTTCCTATTATGATGTGTGGTTTCACCAGTCTTACAAAAAAAGGTTGTATTTCCAGTCTGGTGACAGATCTGTGTCAGGAGACATTTACCTCTCCTTCCTTTCTAACTGATTTGCTATGGAAAAATCCAGCTCTTGGTTCATGAGGAACAGCAGTAATTCCATATTTACAATCACATCTGGCTTTCTTCTGCCGCCTGTGTGGTATTTCAATGCCCCAGCACAAGGGAAGTGCAAGGCACAAAGAGAGATGTTTTGGTGGCCCAGGGTGGCATGCAGTGTGTGTGACTCACTGAGGGGGTGCGGTGGTAGCTGTCACACAGCGCCGAGGAGCCCTCCTGCTTCAGGGTCAGCGAGCCGTCCATGTCGTCCTGATCGCTCTCACTCCAGTAATCTGCTGACAAAGCAGGCCACCTTTCACTCGGGGGCTTTTCCACAGGAAAGCAGATCCCTCCTTTAACAACATCCTTCCATGGCAAGGTGAACATTCCCCAGACACATGCAGGGCTCAGCAGCCTCTCAGGAATGGGCTGGCGGAAAGGTCTGGCACCTCAAACACACAGGGAGTGCAGGAACCCCTGAATGCTTTAGAGAGGTGTTACAGGAGGCAGCTCAGGCACCTGCCTCCCACTGCACATAAAAACCAACTTCTCCTCACAGACTCTCAAACAGAAACCTCCTTCCAGGTACCAACGTAGAGCTGAGCCTGACCACTTAATTTAGTTGGGCATAGCAGGTTCCACTGTGGGCGGTGGGGAAAGGGCAAGGCTGGCACCTGAGCTCAGGAGGTGCACACAAATATTGCTGAAGCACACAGTGCCCCGAGTCTGTGATGTCTGCACTGGCTTCAGGGGGATGAGCATCCCTGAGGGCTGGGATCTGGGAGATCATACCTCACCTTGAAGCCCACATTCTCTTTATCACTAATTTTAAGTATTTCTTAAAATTACTGCTCAGCGTTTTATTTTCTTTGGTGGTGGCACCAATAAATACAGTTCTTCAAGGAAATGTATTCTTATCAAAATTGATATTTGAAAAGATATGGCCATATGTTGATAAAGAAGTCAGTTATGACCTCTTTGGCTTTGTTGAAATACTGAACAGATTTGTACTGTCTGCTCTCTCCTAATTACGATCATTGAAGCATTACCTTCATCTGGGTGAATATCCTTGTCATCAGGCGTGTAACCAATTGCTGCGAGACCCAAACGATTCATCCATCTGATAGAACGAGAAAAATGAGGAAGAGAGGTGTTTAACAGGAACATCTCATGTAAATCTGAAGGCAGCCACATTCTTAACATCTGGAAAAGTCAGAGACAAACACCTAATGCAAAAAGGCTGTAAAACCCATGATTCAGATGTGTTGGCTGGTTGATAAATGGGAGGGAAGGATTTATCACATTTATTCTGGTTGCTACTTCTATTTATTTCAAGAACTTACCTGAATTGCCAAAATACTAGAAAATAAAATGCAATTATGATAATTATTGTCTGAAAACCTGTATTGGGAAATAAGTTGTATTAAATTTGTATCCTCAGAAAGCTAAAACAGCCTGTGGCAGTTTGATTATTTGCTAGTCTGGATTCACAATGCTGGTGATACAAACATTTAGTGTTGCTGAGCTGTGATATCAACATTCTTTCCCCTTAATTTGTTTAATACAGACTTTTGGGTTTCTAAAATAAGACTTGGTAAATTGCAAGTACTTCAATATTTGCATTTCCCATTGGATGTGCTGGTTTCTTTCCTTGCCCTCAAATTATTTAGTTTGATAGAAAATAAGATTCTTTACTTCATTAGGAAAATACTATAGTTTATTTTGGGGGAAGGACTTTTTGAGCTTTCTTTGTGTAAGATTACTGGATGTTTGTACAGTATATAACTGAAAAACTTGGGGAAAAAGGAAATTAACACACAGAGGGAAAAGTCACTTCTAAATGTTCAGCAAATGAACAAGAATGATCTTATTAATAATATCTTATTATTATAAAATCAAGAATGATCTTATTTTCATAAACAAAAAGAGAAAAAGCCCTAATAGTGACAACTATAATGCCAGGGAGGTTTTTTAACCATTCCCTTATTCGGTGACTAAATTCTTAATTATGTCATTAATTTCCCAGAATGTTGATGTGAGAGTTTATCTAGAAGCAGCACTTTTTTCCTTTTTGAACATTTGGAATATCAAATTTGTTAATAATTATGTTCTTGGTTAATGAATATGATAATGACAAAAACATCTTTCACAAGCCTCAAGTCACGCATTAGTGAACAGTACATGCAGTATCAAAAGGACGAGTTGTTTTGCAGATTAAAACAAGAAAACCATTCAGTGTAATTCTTTCCCACTTTTACTGGAGGAGAAAAAAAAGCTTTTAAGGACATATGTGACTGTTATTGTCCAGGAGAGAGGTGTGTGGGAGATGGGAGGCACAGCAAGGAGGCAGAAAATGAAGGGAGAGTGAACTCTCCACTAAAAATAGCGCACAGTTCAGCACGTATTGATCTCCTGGTCTCTGCAGCTCCGCAGAGGCTCCGAGCAATGATCTTCATCTGGAATATTGGATACAGCCCTGACTCACTGCCCCAAAGCCTTCCACGGATCTCATGACTTCCCCAAGTAGCCAAAGGGGACAACAATGTTCACTTCTTACGGGGAACTGTGAGAGGGTTTAATTTACTTGCAAAATGATGAAAATAAAGAACTGTACAATCATATTGCTTTGCCTCTCAGTATTAAGCCAGAAGAGAGCAAATTGGAGATGAAAATGGAAATGATGCTTAGTTTTCTCCAGTACCAACTGCAGGGTTAGGACTGCTTACAGCCATTGTTTGCATCAGCACGTCAATAACTCATCTTTATCACGAGGGAAGTACATTTCAAATGGATTAACAGATTTACAGAAGAGCTTTTGCACAGTGCTCACCAGCATCATTTCCCTCAGCACAAGGCTCCTTGATCGCCTGGCAGTTGCTTCCCTTGCCAGGCAGATCCTTTATTGCAGGAATGGCACTGACATCATTCCCTGCTTGTTATTAAGCATTTGAATTCACCAGTTTTTCATCAGTTGTTCCCCAATTTCTAAACTCATTAGCACTGGAGCAAAATAGTTGTAGTCATACTTTGCCATATGCCTTTGGCAATTAAGCAGGATGGCTCAGTGCCTTCAACTGAGGTTCTGCTTAAGCACCAAGGATAAATTAGGACTAATTACCATTTTCTAAGTTAAAACAGACTCAGCCATTTGTGTGGTCAGTGTATGTAAATATATGTTGTCTTAAATTTCTTGCAAAATTTCTTTTGTTGCTCATTGTTAATTTGGTTGTCTCAGATCTTGGAAGCAAATACAGACACCAGCTGAAGTGTTAGGATTGACCTTCCAGAGCCAGGGATGTTCTGAGGATACCCAGAGTGGCAGCTTTACACATTTGGCCTCAATGGCCAAATCTGGAATTAGCTGAAGTTAATCTTCCTTCTCTAAGGCTGCTCAGGCTTTTCTCTTCCAAAGGCCAAGATCATCCCCAGCTATAGTTACAAGGACTTTCTTACCTCATTTGCCACAATTCAGAGTCAGTTCTTTGTCAAGCCAACATAAAGGGTTATCTGATGACATTCAGTGGCTTATCATGATACAATCTCTTCTGATAAAAGAAATAGAATCTCCATTTTAGGTTTTGTGTTTTTTAATAAAGCATGAGTGAATGTTTTTGAGGTTAATCAGGAGGTATACAAGTGGTGAGATTACAGCTCATTTTCCTAGAGTTAATTTTTTTTTTCCCAAGGAAATGCAAACTCAGTTCGAAAGGAACCCTGCATAAACTTGATGAATTTCCTTGATGAGCGAACCACTTTCATTTTTCAGAAAACTGCAGGCAAGGTTATAAAAAGCTCTTTGTGGAGAGCTTGGAGAGGCAGGCAGTTGGTTCTGAACTCTGCCCTGAGTGCCCTGTGGGCAAATTTGGGTTCCAGTTGGGCGCTGGAAGCTCCTGTCAGAGCTGGGCTCCCGAGGGATGGAGGATGCACATCCCACTGAGGGTCAGGCTCCGCAGGACTCTGAGTGCTGCACCTGGCCAGCACAGCCCCAGGGGCTGCATTGCTAATTTGGTTTCTAGAGCTGTATCCCAACAGCTCTGGGACTTCCCCGTGGTCACAGGGAGACCTGGGCTGCCCTGTCAGGGGCACCTTTAGGATGTCACATGCACACCCCTGTACCTCAACCCCGGGGCAGAAAGCTGGGCTCCCTCCCCCCAGATCCTGCCTTTTTACTTGGATAATTTCAACAACTCCTTCCTGTTGATAATTAAACAACTTAACCAGGATGTTTCACTGAGTCTCAGCCACCCAGCAGAGCACGGGGTTTGAATTCTGGATGGAAATTGTAATGACACAGAACAGCACTAAATGTCCCACGGATCCTCTGCCACAACATTTTACCTCCAGGATTGTACAAATCCCTGTAAGATATAATCAGTCTTACCAAGGCACGTTGTAGCAACCTACAGGGGACCAAGAAGTGGGTTAATTGTTTTTTTACTGCCTGTTCTCCAGTGAACCAAAGGCAGGGAAAGGTGAGCCTCAAGTAAAGTCATCGAAATGCACAAGTAAGTTTTGTACTTCGTCTCAATTAAATTCTAAATAAATCAGACTTGGCTTTAATTAATTCTGTCGGTTACAAACAGGCACTGTTGTCATTGCTTTGGGATAAAACAGAGCTGCCTGGTAGTATTTAAGTTAAATTTACTGAGATAATTCTGGTTATTACCCAGGGATCACAGCCCAGGGCCTCTTCTGAGAGTCTGATTCTGCCCCAGGCCTGGGCTGTGATGAGTGAAGGCACCAGGGCAGTGAGGAACTGAGGAGCTGTTGCAAGAGTCAAAGCCTGGCACTGAAGAGTGAATCATGCCTGAAATGCCCCAAATTGTCAGGAGCTGGGAGAATATTCACTTACTGACAGAAACACTGGGAAAAGTTAAATCAAGCCAAACAACTGGGAAACAATTGCACATTGCTTTGCTCTCCTAACTCTGCATTAAAAACAAGAATATTCCATTCCTCAATGTACAAATTAATAAACTTCTGTTTCCTGGCTGTTGTAGGCCTGGGCCAGTCCAAGGTCAGTGGGAGGTTCTGGGAGTGAAGGCAATTAAAGTTCCCACAGTGGCATCACATCCATCCCCTGACTGTTCCTTTCTCCAGTCCAGAGTGAAAAAGCACAAATAAAAATATAAAACAACTTGGACAATCTCAGTTGCCATAAATTTGAGAGAACTATTTTGTTTAGTGTAGGGGAATGAAAACCAAGGGCAAGAGGATAACCTTTTTTTTCTTCCTCTAGAAAAGGGTTGAAAAGTTACAATTTTTAGGTTATAGTTAGAACTGTTCCATAAATCCATGGAGAACAGGTGAGGAAGAAATGAATTTCTGTGGCTCAGAAAAGTTTTATTTGCTAATATCCTCACTTACTGCACATAACAGGTGGCTGGTTATAGCAAAAACTATTTAATTCAAATGAAAATGTAAATGAATGATATATCCTAAAAAGGTGTAAATTCAAGAAAAAGGCAATCCACTTTCACTATTTCTCTCTTTTAAATGTTCCATTAAAATTAATTCTATGAAATCCTGAGGCACTAACAGATAGAATAAATAAAATGTATTTCCTATCTTCCTTGCATCTTCTCATCATTAATTCTTGCCCTTGTACATCACCTCAGCTTTGTGTTAGGAATATTTCAGTGCAGGAATATATCTCCATTTTTGAGATTGCATCTACATTTGAGATTATTTGGTTAAAAGGAAAAACTGGGGCTAAAGTGGAAGTTAAATTTCCCTTGAATTGAGTTGTCTTTAAGTCTATTAAAATAACGATTGCCTGGAACCATTTATTTCCTACATAGAATTATCTCAGTGCAGTTTATATTTAATTTCTGATCAAAAGCTTAGTATTATATATTTTTTTACGTCAGTGCAATAATCAGATTCCAGAATTCACAGTAAAATTCTTTGCAATACAGAATTAGATTTAAAAATTGATTTTGAACTTGTTATGCTGACTTCTCTGACCAGCCTGTCTTACTGAACACCTGAAAAATCAATGCATTTCCCATTTGGGCTCCTAAGGTACATTATTTTCACTATTTTCTGTGATTATGCAGGTAATACATTCATTTCAGGGAATAAAGGGTGCTGTAATAGGGGTGGCTGAAATGATGCCTTGATTTTCCTTCACACAAAAGAAGCCCCAAACCATCTCCTGGTGAAATTTAACTCTGAGCAGATCCTTCTCCATGAGCTCATCTCTCCCCGTGTATCAGCCCCCAGCAGCCTCTCTTTCTGCTGTTTCATTTGTCACACTTGCTGGGATTTGTTAAGCAAAATCATTCATGGGATAAACTCTGATTTGATAATTTGACATGACTGTTGATCTTGTTTCATGCATTGTCTTCTTAGATTTGTCAGGCTGGAAAAACAGGAAAAAAGCCTGAGACAGCTTAAGAATTGACAAGTGAACCAATCCGTGCCCTCTTTGCATGTGCATCTACTTCATGCACTTAATGAGATTTTTTTTTATTATTTTTATTTTTTTTAAATCTCCTCTGTCAAACAAATGCCCAATTACGCCTCTGTACTCAGAAGTCTGGTTTGGTGTGGGGTTTTTTGCTTGCTTTTTGTTTTCCCCAGAGGGTAGCAGACAAAAGAAATTCACTGCTTTTGTAGCAAATAAATTACTCTTCTGGTATCAGCAGTTTACTGTACAAATAGAGTCGTGTATCACAGAGAATAAAAGCACACAGTAACTGATAGGCTGATATTTGACACAGAACCAATAATAAACCTTAAGGAAATCTACCAAAACAGTCACATAAACTCTCTCAACTGGAACGTCTCTTTACTCACTTATTCAAACTTCTACCCCAGCTTTCACCAAATAATTGGTTCAAAAGAAAGCTCTGGAGAAAGGAAATTTTCTTTACAAGCAAGAGAACTGAGCTTAGCACGGCCTAAAGTATGGGTGGGGTTTTGGGATTTGGAGGGCAATTTTTTAAAGAAATTGGATGATTTACTTGTGAAATTCTGTAATTCTCCTTCCACATAATTTTTAAAAAAACAGCTCAAATAGGCCAAATAATACTGTTAAATGTCTGGCTATTTCATTATGATGAAATTTCTTATTTCTATTATTTCTTATTTCTATGACTAAACCTTCAGATTTGGCAGAGTTAATTCAGTATCTCCAGGATAACGTCACAACATGGACAGTGACACTGCCCTCACCTCAGAGAGGTGCAGGGCTGGAACCACTAAATCTGGTCTCTGAAATGCAGCTGAGCTGCTTGGCTCCCAGAAGAGCTCTATCAATTCACTCTGGTGCTATTTACAGCAGAATTTGATTAAGTTAATTTTGCAATTTAAACTGGTGCAGAAAGCCAGTGCAGATCCTGCCTCCTGCACGAGGGATGAACTCCCCCAGTGCTGATCTGGATGGTGTTGGAAAATCACATTTGTGCACTGCAAACTCCATCAGCCAGTGGGGCTCAGGCTGAATGAGGGGGGAATTGGTGCTTCACAAGTCTAGAGTAAATCATTCAGAAATCACAGAAAGGAGGAAGCAGGTGACTTGCCCAGAAAAGGAGATTTGGAATATTCCAGCTCAGTCCTAGGAATTCTTGGTGCAGTATTTCCCCCAGAGGGCACAGCAGCTCCACAATCACCCTGTGCACTCTCATGAACATCATGGTTCCACCCAGTCCTTGGGGCCTGCAGCTAATTCTGATCAGAAAATTGTTTTACTTGTGCTGCACTTAGGAGTTTTTATGTGAGAACAATAAATTAGAGGGCTGACGTGGCCTCGGGCACGGATTTGAAACAAGTTTATGGGAACATAAAGGAAGAAGGGAAAACCTGCTCTTTATGTTTACTTACAACACCATTGGGAACCTCCATTTCAGGGATTTCTGTTTGAAAAGTGCCTTTCATGTTCTGCGGAATTATCTCCTGGCTTTTCATCAGGCTGAGAGGAAGAGCTCTGCAACAACTTATTCAGCTCTATTTGATAAAGAGCTGTAAAATTAAGCCGGACACATCTGACAATCTCCTGCTCACTTGTCCAGTTTAAGAGGGAAAGTATCTAATAGGGGCTCAAGGCTGACATTTTATTTGCCAAGAGCTTTTCTTAGTGTTAGTTTATATAAAGTGGAGACAAAGTGCATTGAAACTGGAAAAGATGTGTTAATCCTGGCTCACCATCTGATTTGGCCAAGACCTGTCAAGGAGACCAGCGTGCCCAAAATTTAAGAAGGAAAACTGAATTAACTTTGGTAATAAACAGGATGATTTAGGGAAAGTTTTGAGTAACTCACTAGGTTATATTCCATATATAAAAGTAGATAGGAGACACCATAAAATTTGCTTACAGTCAATAGAGATTTAATTCAGAGTACTTCAGTTTTCAAACAGTTCTATTTTAAGAGAAATATTGTGCTATAACTTTTCAGGTCTTGGAAAATAAAGGAGTGACTCCTATAAAGATAAGTCATCATTCTGTTTCAGAAGCTACTATTTGTTATATTTCTTGAATGAACGCCAAAGATTTATGGGAGTTACTAAAATTGCAAAGTTAACCCAGTTATTCAAATCAAATGTGATCAAATTATTCAGCCTAAAATAGAAACTTTTAAAAATTTAATATTTGGAGTCCATGATGAGATTGCAAATGCACTGCACTGCAGACTTCAATGGCATGTAAGTTTTAAATAAAGTAGATATTGTAAAACAACCGGACATTAAATTCAATGCTAATTAAAGCCGTAAAGAGGTTATGTGTGGCGTGGTAGGAGATGAAGCACTTCTGAGAAATAAGGCCTTTAACAAGCTTGGAGTACCAAGCTAGAGATGAGCTCATCAAGGTCATTATTAATTCATTTCTAAGAACACGGCTCTGCTCGTGTCAGACCTGACAAAACAGCATGAGCATGAATTTTGCAAACCCGAGTAACACAGCAGGCAAAACTCAGCCACAGCTGAGTGCCTGGGTCTGCTACAGAATAATCCACCCCCTCCCACTGGGGTCCAGCTCTTCCTTCAGCAACGTGGGCTTAAAGGCACATTAAAATATACCAGAGTTGAAAAAAATTAATGAACAGTGAATCTGAAGTAAGAAACTCTAAAAAGAGCTGTTGAAACAGAAGCTGGTGGTGAAGGCAGTTGGAGAAAGGATAAAATTCCCCTCACAATGAATGAGGAATGTTCCTTTCCATGCTAGGACTCCTTCAGTTTTCAGCATGAGGGATCTCTCCTTCCATCAGCAGGGAAAATCCAGTTAAATTCTGTGCTGGAAACAGGAGTGGGAGATCCCATGAAAAGCATTTGCCCTATTTCCTCACATTACAGGGTTAGCAATTCCATGGGAAGAGAGAGATTTGTGAAATCAGTATTTTAGAAACATTTTTCATCTCTGAGTCTTGCTTCCTCATTTCAGATTTCACAGGATCTCTGGGAGAAGGAATTCCAGGCAGCCTGTGAAAGCTGCAGGGATGCCCAGGGATTTCACAGAGGTAGCAGAGTTATCCATCATTTGGTTGGGGAGTGAATTCCAATTGCTCTGCAGGGACAGCATTGCTGAAGGGAAAATACTGCACCAAATACTTCAAGTAGGAGCTGACCCTTTGCCTTCTTCCCAAAAAAATCAGGAGAAAGGCTCTTGTAATTCCAAAATAAATGATGTGAAGGATGGCTTGGTATGAAAAGACATGCTGGTGCCTTCCCAGCCGTTCCTGTGCTCACAGGCCTCATTGCCATGCAGCAGCTCCTGGGCTCCCCATGGAAAAATCAATGGATGTTGTAAAAGCAGCTCATCGAAATTGTGTCAAGACTTCCTAGTTTTCCTTGAGTCAGAACATTTTATGTATCATTTTTATATGTGATCAATGGCACTTCAACAAATGAGAGCTACAACCCCAGCAGCTGAAATCAAGGGAGACCAGGCAGAGTTAAACCAGCAAAACATCCTCGCTTCAGTTTTGTCCAAAGAAACCTGAACCACACTACAAAACTGAGCAATGAAACATTAACAACCTGGAAAAAATATCTTTCAGCAAACTTATACCCTAAAAGTGTCCCACTCCTGGTAACTGAAGCTCATCAGTGGAGGATGAACAGGCCTGAACTGTTTCACTCCAGCCAGGCTCACACCCCAACAATTTCCTGAAGGGGCAGGTAAGCCACAGAACATGAACATTCAATATAACAAGAACTTTTAGGCCTTAATATTCCAAAGGAAAAAACCCAGCTGCAACTGTCTTTCCAAGCTGGCAATGACTGTAAGTAAGAACATCTCAAAGTTTCAGTTGTCTGTGCCAGGAAAGATTTAAGACTGCCCAGTGTGGTGACCTTGTGCTTTCCACCTCACCTGGGAATAAACAAATTTCTGATGTCACAGGAGGAGGGAGAACATCTGACTCTGCCTTTTGGGATCTAAGGCCCTGTCCCACCTTCACCCAACCTCTGCCTTCAGCACTGAATCACAAAGGAGAAGCACGGAGTAATTTGGGTTAGAAGATCTCCCAGGAGGTGTGTGTTCCCACACCCTCCCACAGCAGGGCCAGCTTTAATGTTGGGTCAGGTTGTCCAAGGCCTTGTCCAGCCAGAAGTTTGGAATGTCCTCCCAGCACATCCAAGGACATTAAAAGCTCACTGCGACACCAAAAATGGAACTTTGCTTGGCTGTGCTCCGTGTTGAGACAGTGATGTGGTGAATAAAATTAATTACTGCTGATTTTCCATGTTGTTGGGGGGTTTTTTGGGATTGGATGGGGAATATATATATATATATATATACATATATATATGTATATATATACACAGATCCCACCACCTGCGACACTCTGTATGAGCTTTGGTATGGGTGCACTGTTTTATTTCACTGTTTTATTTACCAGAAACACTGATCTCACTAAGACTTCCAGCCTTTACCAACCAAACATCACAAGGGGGATGAACCTTAAGCCCATTAACAAAAGAGAAAATTCTAATTAACACAGACGAGACCAACACAAGTAACTTTCCTTTGCAGAACTAAGACGTGTCGTGGCAGGAAATGTCAGCAAAGTGAGCCACAGAATGAGATGTATTTACTACAATTAATGGCAGGCTAATTGCTGAGAACACCATGAGCCAGCATTCCATCAGGCTCCAGGAGTCTGTTCCTGTGTGAGATGAAATGTTGAAGCACCAGGATAAAGAGCATCACACAACAAAGAGCACTCATAACTCACCTGTTCATCTCTTCGAGGCAGTCGGTTGCAAAGTAGAAGCTCTTTATTTTGGGGTGACATGCTTTGAAGGCACTATAAAAAGAGCACAAAGAATAAAAACCACCTTTTCTTTCAAACAATTTGTCTACAAATACACCAGCCTCACCTGCTCTGTGATTCTTCAGCATGTTACAGGTTTCATAGGCATTTGTAATCTTCATTCTGAATTTTGCTGCCTAAATTTATAGAGATGGATTCTTCCTGATCTGATTTCATCTACATTTGTGAGCCTCATACTTTGCAAAAATTTCAAAAGCCCTTGAGTGACTTAAAAAAAATAAATCCTTTTGATAGCCACTGATGGTCTACATCTAAAAAATTATTGGGTGAATTTGAAAGCCTTATTAAGTGTATTCAAGTACATCTTAGCTGTATTCCAAAGATCAGCTAAAGGGGTCAGTGTTTGATCCCCCCTACCTCTTCTCATGTATTTAGATGACTGTTTTTTGTTCTACAAAAAGAAGTGCAGAGGGCTGCCAAGCTGAGCTAGAAATTACTGGAATAATAGATAATAATCAGATGGCATGGGTGATTATAGTTCACATAAAATGCTTTTTATTAATGCTTTTATGTGGTCTAATCCCTGAGCTCTCCCTCAGCTGAGCAGTTGAAAACTGCTAAGAGCAATAATCAGTTTCTACAATTTTTTTGTGTGGGTATAATGAGAAGGAGTTTTGCTATCAAGGAAAGCAGAAGGTCCCAACATTAAAGACTATTAATTTGATTAGCTGGCAAATGTTAAAAAAATGCCATGCTATCATTCATAACATTTGTGTTAAAATACTGACATTTATATGGTAATTACCAGATGTAAGAATTAGATTAGGAATCATTACACGTGGAATTATGAAAAACCTGTGATGCAATGTTTCCACTATTAATAGCTTAAATGCTAATGAGTGTTTTATTAATTACTATGGCTTATTGCAGTTTTCAAAGACAAGATGAAAGCTGAAGAAGCTTCACCTGGGCACAGGGATTTTTTTTCTATATAATTAATACAAATGCATCCAGTAACAGCTCTGTTAACAAAAATCCTCCAGCAGAGTTGTATTTCTGTGCTGTTTCCTTTTCCATGAGATTAGGGATATAAAGAGTAAGGTTATCTTTGCACAGAGGGCTATCATTGAATATTGAATTCCATAAAAGGGGACTGTAGAGGTATTTAAGTATTGTTTTGGCATCTGGGCAGTGATAATTTCCACTGCAGAGCCTCACTGCCCTGGCTGCTGATACTTTGCAAATAAAAGCAGTGAGTGACTGTGAAATCCCACACAGGGACTCCTGGTGCCCACTAGATGGCATAGGCCTGTTAATTATCTCTCTTTTGATCATTATATAAATGCAGTTTTAAGTGTGCTCTGATCAAATTTATGCTTTCTTTTAAATGATTAGCAGGATATGATTTGAGTGTCAAGAATTCTTATCACTCTCAGTCTTCTGCTTTTGATGTGGAACTTTTTAATCCCCAAATGCCAGCTGAGTACCAGTAACTCCAGCTGCTTCTATGGAAAGAGCTGTGGGTAAGAAAGGTGAAATAGTTTTGTGTGTCCTTAGACACATTTGAGTTAAAGCAGTACATGACATCATTAACTACACAGAGATTAGCAAATACTGTGTCTTCAACTGAAATGTCTTAGAAAATCATGACTGAACAAATACTCCTTCACAGTTTCACTGCTGGTCTGAGCCCTCAGCAACATCTGCACCTTCTCCTGCTCCACTTGCCCAAGCATCTCCCAGTGGGATTGGCTCGGATTGGAGAGGATTATGTGGTGGATCTAAAGATCGTAATCCTCTTGGCTAATCCTGAGAGAATATCACATGATGGAGTTTCTGCTTGTAAATAGGATTATTTTCCTAGACAGGAAATTCAAATACATTCAGGCATTCAAGTGCTAATATTGGGGTTTCAAGTCAATGTTATAGTGGGTCAAAGTTAGTGTGATAAACAGAGTTTAATTTGGCTCCACTGTGCTCTTGTAATGTGATGAAATCCATGATTAGTGGATCATTTTCTAGTGGAAGGTGTCCCTGGCCAGGTCCCTTCCAAGCCAAACCAGGCTGTGATCCTGTGACTATTAGAATTTTACATTCTCAAAGGAGCCCTGCCTCAGGTAAGGCACAGGGAGGTGAAATCAGGAATATGCAGCAGGTCAGGTGCTGTCTGCAGGGCTCCTGGCTCAGCTGTTACAGAACTTGGGAATGTGTCAGAAAATGCAGAAAGAGCAAGGATTTTGTCAGGGGTAAATCAGTTAAATGCTGCAGGTCTGGCTGCTTTTGCAAAGGAGTTCCCATGTGCCAGGTCCCTGCAAACAGCTCTAATTGGTTACTGTATGAATGTTCCTTAAGATCTTCCTGCCTGATATTGTGATAATTTCCTGAGATAATGAACATTAAAGCTGCAATAATGCATTGCACTGTTCTATATCTGCTGACTGCAGAAAACTGAGCTTTATTGCTATGAAAAGGAGATCCCAATCCTGCAAAGCTGTGATTTAAATGTATTGCAGCTCTGTATCAGGGCTGCAAAACACAACAATAAATCCATCTTCATCTCCCAGCAGTGTCACTGAGATTATTATTAGGGAATGTTTAGATACATTTCTAGCATTAGGAACTGGGGTCTCCAGGGAAACAATATGAGATGTATAAATATGAATAATTCAGAAGAATGATATCTATATATTTACATTTGGCTTGGTTTGGAGGGCCCCAGCCTGGCTGCAATAATCAAGATGTGGGGCAGTGAGTGCCAGTTTAAGGACTAATCCCTCCATCCATTGGCTGCACTCCAGGTAACACAGCCCAGGAGGTTTCTTCCCTGTGGGGGCCCACTGGTGGCTCAGGGGGGCTTTGCTGTCTGCAAAGTTCTTTTCAGAAGTAATAAAATGACTGAACTGCAGTTACATTTGAGCTGTACCTTCATCTCTACCTGTACTACAATGACATTTGTACAGAGCTCTGACTGCACACTTTCAATATCAAGTGCCAACACTGTGGCATATCCTTGATAAATTTAAGACCCAAATTTGCATTAACTAGGCAATGGGAATTTTCACTAGGTGGAAATTGTGGAAGGTTCAGGCAAAGCACCAGTTGATAAGGATTAATTGTACCTGTGGCTCAATTAATCTTTATACTTGGGGATCAGCCTCATCATGGGGCATTATGATTATCAGTGTCTTTGAAAATAACACAGTATTCATGTCATGCCACAGCATACAAACTCAAATAACTATAATTTCTCATCCTGTATGATCACTTTTAATCAGAAGGGTGCAGGTGTTGCCTAAAAGCAGTGGAAAGTTTTTCCATGACAATGCAAAAAGCCTCCTTTCACAGGGACAGGGTCATTCCACATCCAGCTATAGCCTGGAGAGCTGAACCAGCCTGAGATAATGCCATGGTGCCTGTAATCAGGGTACCTTCATTAAATGCATTACTGAGGCAAATCATCAAACCACAGCAAATAATGCATTCAATTATCTACATTCTTGTGAAAGCTTTCTCAAGGCTATTCCATCACTGTGAGCCATGGACATCAGGAGCAGCCAGGCTGGGGAGCAGAGCTCCCCCTCCAACGGAACAGTGGGAGAGAGAAATCCATTAATTGTCCCAGCAAGTCTTCAAATCCTTTAGTTTCAAAAGGGTTTGAACATTTCACATCAGTAGCTCTGAAAATAACAGAGATCTGAGGGGAAATCCAAACTGGGCTCCAAAATGTTCTTAGTTCTGCATTGGAGAGAGCTGGAGGAAAACTGCCACTGTGATTTTGGCTTTTCAGTGGAGTCAGGCAATGGAATGATGCTCACTCCTGTCCTTGGACAACCCAGGAGAGGACAGGTAAATGCTTTCCAGGTGTGCTCACAGGGGTTGGAGCTGGCTGGACACAGGCAGGGCCCCCATTCCCACATGCTAGATACATTGAATTTCACTGCACTCACTTCCAGGTAAAACAGTGGCCAGTGTAAGGTGCAGTTCTTGTGATGGGGGAAATATATAAATGGTGCTCCATGAAGGAAGAAACCAAATGGAAATTCAGCTCAGGAAAAAAAGGGAATATACTATGAACATTTTCATTATACTTTTACCTCTGGATCTGCCTCTTTTTGGAAGGATTCAAAGCCTGAAGGTTCTCAGCTTTCAGTCGTGTGCAAAGTTTTAGTTAATCAGACTTTTCCTGGTGCATATACCCTACAGAAATCCTTCTCTAAGCTGAGTTCTGAGGGATTGTGTTCTCATGCTTTGAGGAAAGCTCTGGAAGCTATTTCTAGCTGTGCACAATGACCTTCTGTTTGATCTTGGTTAATTCACTGAAATCTGTGAAGTGCTTTATGTTCTAACAAAAGGGTATTATTTTTCCTGTATTTTTGTTCAATATCATTATTAATATCTACTCATTGCTCTGAGGTATTTATAGTGCTCAGTTCATGTTTAATCTCTACAGTGATACCCTCAGCTGAAAGGAGAAATAGAAGTGTAAATTGCACTGTCTTGTACTTCTCTGACACAGTAATAATATCCCAGACAGGAACAGGCAACTGAAGAGGTTTGATTTTCTGATGAGCAGCCTCTGTTGTAATTCATACCTTCAATATTCCTATTGTACATGTGCTCATAGTTGTAGGACTTATTTCCTCAGATCAAAACTGCACTCAGTCATTGGAAAAGCACAGGAAAAATCCGGGATGCTTAGTTAAAAGTAGAAAAGCATGCAGAAGACAAATGCAAATAATTCAGGAGATACCAGCAAAGTGCTGCTCTCCAAGCACTGGAATTGTTCTGTTAAACCTGTTGATTGCAATCCCAACACTGTTTGGAAGCAGTTTCCAATGAATGTCTGTTATTAAATATTTCTTAATTGTGGAAAGCTTATAATATGCTTTTTAGTGGAGTAGAATGTAGAAGTGGCAATGTGCACACAAGCAATAATGCAATGCTCATTTTGCATATGGAACCTAAATATTTTAGCAGCTGAGAGCAACACAATATTGGGTATGAAAAGCTTCCTCCATAAAAGAGAAAATTAAGATTATATTCACCATCCCCTGCTATGATATCTGTTATGCTGTTTCCTATGGGAAGATATGGCCCTACTGAACCTGAGAAAGTTTTATTTCTTTACTAAAGTATTCATTGCTTTTTGATTTGCTTATTTAACTGAAGCTGTAACTGGACTATCTGGCAAGCTGGCTAAAGAGTTATTCAATTCATTTTAATCCAGTAAATGGAATTTACATTACATTGCATCTTTTATAACAAAGAAAAATCCTAAATCTTGAGTGGGTCTATGGTGTTATATTTACAGATTTCAAGGTTTTTCTCAGTAATTTCCTTCTCTGGACTTTGCAAGTGTTCAGTACTATGTATAGCAAACTTCCAAGAGCAATCCTTTATCAACATAATTGACACATTACTTACTGTTTTCGTCTGCATTCAATTGCTCTGTCTATCCTGAACTCGGGTAAACTAATGAATCCTTCTGCTTTTTCATCCTATTGAATGAGGGAAAAAAAGATGTTGAAAAAGAACATGGAATTAAAGAAGGGAGAAATGAGCAGCAGCTGTTTGGGTTTTATACAAAGAACAACTACCCAGTCAAAGGAAATACTGAGTGTATTTTGAACATACTATTTTTCCTATGAAATGGATTCAATTCATCACACAATGTCAATAACCTTTATGAGGTAACTAAACTGATAATTTCTCAAAGGAGGCACAGCCATCCCAATCCCCTTTTGCTGAAGATCACAAAAAACCTTTCAGCCCCAAACACAGCAGCTAAACAGAGGAGAGCTTTCAGATTCTCCACCATAAATCTCCATTTTACAGCTGTTTGGTGGATGTTTCTCTCTAGAGTCACAGCTGTCAGACCACGTGCCCTGCTGACAGCCCCTGAGGAGACTCCTTGGCAAGGTCACCTCTGATTAACTGGGGAGGTAACAACCAGGAAATGAATCCTGTCACTTTTTGCTTCTTTTGAAGGAATTCAGCAGGAAAAGCAGGGAGATTTATTTACAGTAGGCAAGTTTTTGAAAGGTATTAGCAAGGGCACAGTGAATTTTGGCTTGGTTTGAGCCACAGCCTGAGAGTCGCACCCAGTGCCCCTCACCTGGCATGGGAAATGTCAAACAACACAAAACCTCCAGGTTTTGATCACCCACAGCCTGAACAGCCCCAGCTTGGGCTACAGAAAACACAACAACTGAGGGGAGTTCTGCTGCTAAACTCATCTGCTGGAAGAACATGGGAGAGATGGAGTAAAAGATCAGAAACTAAAGCAGGCTGCAGAGTTCAGCTCAAGCGCTGGAGCTGCTGCACACAAATGGAAGAACAGCATTTGAACCATTTTGGGTTTTCAGGAAAATTTCCCCAAGAACAGCATTTTACACACGAGAAACTGCAAACTCCAGACTAGTTCAGCAAAAAGCAAGAGGAACATCGATATAAAAATAACTTCTAGATAAAGAGATTTACAAATTCAGATTTTCACATCTGCTTCACATAATGCTTAACTAACACAAATGGTTACACTTCACACATCCCCCCCAGCTGAAACTGGGGAGAGCTGAGTGTGAACACTGTGTTAGTCCAAATAAATCTGTGGGAAAGGATTAACTACAGACATACTCATTTCTTAAAGAGTGCCATGAACATCTGCTGTTTTGTTCAACTTGCACTTGGAGACTTTAAAAAAGAATTTCAATTGAAATTTTTCCAGCCAGAGTGCCCCAGACCTGGCAGTTGAAATGGCAGCTCAGCCGACCACGCAGTAAAAATAAACTTAGAAAGAATTATAAAGCTGAAGGTTTCATTTTTAGGTTCTCCAAGCACGGTATGTACTTACGTTCTGGTTTGTGTACCAGTACAAGGAGGAATCCTTCAGGATGAACCAGTACTTTTTCCATTTCTGGGTGAAATAACCTTTGGCATCCTTTTTCTTCCAGAGCCAGCCCTCGCAGTCGCCGTGGCCCAGGTCCTTGCAGGAAATGCGCCTCCTGCTCACGCTGGACAGGGAACTCCCTGGGAACACCACGGGGTGACAGGGGAAAAACTGTTTCATTTTTAATTCAAAACCCTCCAAGACAAATCCTCTCCAGACTCGGAATGAACAATTTCCAAATTCAACAGTGCCTTGCAATTTTGGTTTCCCCGTGAACACAAAAAAAAAAGGGCCTGGTTTGTGCAGTGCTTTATTTAATCTCTGAAGGGTTCATTCCTCTTAGGGCTGCATTTTTGTTCTGATTAAGATGGACAGCATAATTCCAAAGGAAAAGTGTGTTTATTTAGCCTCAGTCAGGAACTCAGAGTGGGACACAATCTGTACACAGATGCAAACTCCACTTTTTTCCATGTATCTTCCCTTTAGCAGCAGAAGCCATGTCAAATTATGGGAATTTTTAAACCCAATTTTTATAACCAATAAAAAAGAAAGATTGTTCACTTCCATAACAATGCACACATTTTCATGATTTTCATCCTGAAGTGAATAACAATATTTTAACTTTACAGCATCCTGTTAAAAGAACAGCACCAGGAATAGATTTTTTTCTTGGTGTTATTTTAATGAATCCTAATTGAAAGTCTTAAAAATTTAGAGTGCCTTGTAAATATTAATAAAACCAAGTTTTTTAATAAATATGGTATCATTTATTTTCCTGAAAAGAAACTCTGTAGGAAATTTCTTTAACAGATCAGACTTTTTTGTTTTCTGTGAGAAATCAAGTTTATGATGCTACAAGAATTATATTTGCCCTATAGCTGTGAAACAGGGAGGAAATTTAAAGAACATAAAACACTGTCCCTTGCTCTGCAGTGTTCCACAGGCAAGTTCTCATCAATTTGCTTATAGATCTTCCCTGCCTTCTTCCTAAGGAAGAGGAAATTTTACCACCCAGCCAAGCAATATTATACCTATAACACATTTATTTTGGTATTTCAATTTGGTATTTTCCTTTGCTGTTTACTCTCAAATTTAGAAATATTTGAATGAAGTTGAACTTTTGATCCAGGTCACTTATTATCAGAGAAGGAGCCTCATTTTCTAGTGTCAAAATGTTAACTGAAAGAAGTTACCTTTTGACCATTTTCTGCTTTTTACCCTGAGGGAAGCGTAATGGAATGACTGTAAGGAAAAAAAAAATAAATAAATTATTCAACACCAGTGCAAGTAACAGCAGTAACATGTAAGAGCTTTCATTCACTCTCCTCCCCGGAGTCATCCCAGCATCAGTGACCACAGGATCTCCCTTCTGTCATTTTTCCCTTACTACTATCATCAACATCGTAAAAAACCAACACTCTGCTAAATCTGCAAACTAAAATTGCTTTAAAAAAATTAATTACAATTGCAATGAAACCATGAAGAATTCTTTGCAGTAGTTTGAAAACTAAAGATATAAACTGCCATGAACGAGCTGATAAAATGCCTGGTATTTGAAGTTTCTTGTATCAATGAAAAAATTATACAAATATGAATTCAAAAAGAAATATCCACCACAAACATTATATACAAAATCCTGTGCTCAATGACGTGTCACAGTCACACTCTTCCCACCACAGAAACAAGTGTTTTGGGTTGGTGGTTGACAGAATAAGTCTGAGGAGAAAAAAAAAAAAATTCTTTCTTTCTTTTGTGGCAGCATTAGAAAATTGCTACAGATTCTGAAAAAAAAAAAAAAAACCAAACCTTAAAAGCATCTCATTATTTAAACCTGAAACAGGGATAGTACTCAAAAACTGGTAAGGATTTACCTCCTGTTCATAAATGCTTGAGAACTCTAGAAAATAAAAAGGTGAAAACAGGACTCCGGCTCCAGAGGGACAAAGGTTTATTTTAAATGAAAGTGGCAGAGGGAGGAGTGGGTTTGGACCCTGTTTGTAACCCTGGTGTGATTTAGCACTTCATGAGTGGAAGGTTTTGTGGGGACTGCAGGGATCAGCAGTTCCTGGCTCAAAGGGCACCAGCTCCCTGCCCTCAGCCTGTTCTCCCAGCCAGCCCCTGGACAGGAATGTCCCACACAAATGTGAAATTCTGGCAGGGGAAGCTCAGTGAGTGCGTGCAGTGTGGCACTAACACAGCACATCTCCCACATTTAACTTCATCTCTGCAAATGTCTCTTTGTTCACGAGAAGACAAAGATTAATGCTCCTGTGCTGGAGGAAATGTGGCAAAATGCAGAAAATGAAACAGCAAAAGTCTGAAAGAAAGCACAAACTGTGCACAGCAACTCTGGGTATACCAGATGATGTATTGCAAATCACAGCAGCAATATTGATCTGTCCTGTGGTGTCAGCTGGAGTTCTGTGGTGGCTGGGGCTGAAACAACCTGCTCAGTGCTCCTCTTTCCACAGAAATGCACTGGGGCAAGGCAGGTGTGCTCCTGAAAAGGACATCACCAAATTTCTCCACAATTCATGCTAGAGAAATGTAGTGATAGAATAAAACCCTATAATGAAATGGGGTTAAATTGAAAGAACTGAAACATCTGGAGGAGATACTCACCAGAAACTGGTGTGCATCATTTAAGATAAAAGTTTTAAAAATAACATGCACAACATTTAAAAACATTTTAAATAGTTTAATTTTTTTAAAAATAGCACAACAAATCAGGAAGAGCTGAAAATATCTTTCCAAAAAAAAAAAAAAGTCTTTCTTCTAAAAAGCTCAGTTAATTATTCTTCCTGTTTTGTTTATGCACACATAGAATGTAGTCAAAACAAGGAAACTAAAGAAAGCGGAAGGTTTGCAATACCTTGGGCATCAGTAGTTAATTAGCACTGCTAACGTAAAAATTCAAGCTCCACGTTCTGAGAGATAAAAGAACCACTATAATATAATTAACTTGGTGGCAAACAGTGTAAGAAAACAGAACTTGCAACTCCAAATGACTCAGAGTTGCCATGGGAGACAGACAGATGATGGGAGAGCTCACTGGGGCTGTCAGCGTTTCAATTCTTGTCTCAAAACCACAACACAGGGCCAGAGTCAGAGGGTGCTCATCCTGCCACCCCCACCCAAAACCAGCACAGCTGCAAATGAAAAAAAAAAGGTGCTAGAATTGAATGGAATGAAGTGAATGGCTACATGGAGGCAAATTAAGGAGATCTCAGTGTAATCAGTGGAGAGGAGGAGTGCTGTCACAGGAACAGCAAATGAAAAGCAAAACTGGTTGCTTGTACCTCCACTGGTTTGAACTTCAGGAGTTTTTAAGGAAAACTATTTAGAATTGTGCCACAGAAAGGTTTGGTTTGGGAGGGACCTCAAAGCTCATCCCATTCCACCCTCTGCCATGGGCAGGGACATCTTCCATAGACCAGGCAGCTCCAAGCCCTGTCCAACCTAATCAGTGTAAAAAGTACTAAGTCAGAATGGAGAATTGACTTTCTACAAATGAAGGTTCTGTGGTTTGTCCTTTGTATGAAATAATTACAGAATGCTAAATAATAAAAAAAATGTACGGCTATTTTCCACTGAAAATAGAGCACCTCAAAGTTGGTACCACAAAAATACTTGAAAATCTTAATCCCCAGTCTTCCTATCATAATATTGGTACTATTTAAATATTTCTAAGAGTCTTAAAACTTTTCTTTACCTTTGGGGTAAGCCTCTGTCCAGAAGTGCCTTCCAACCTAACGTGGTGTGTGATTCTCCTCCCCAAACCAGCACATAATTCAGAACACAAACCAAGGTTCCTGAACTTAACTGAATTCCTAATTTCCTAAACTTAACTAAAATACTGCACACACACTGACCTGCTGTGCTTGCAGCAGCCAGTTTTCTCAACATGGAAATTATTCCTAGATTTTTGTTTTCAGCCCTCTCATAACATAGGCAAATGTCAAGGTTGGGATATCTTAAGTATCTTTTTAAAATATGTTAATGAATTGAACAGTTGAGGAGTTTTTTGCTTGTTTAAAGCACATTTATAAATCATTACCTTCCTCATGGATGTGTTTCCTGGATGGTCAATGGCAGAACTTGCATATCTAGGACAGAGAGAAGAAAGATGTCAAATAACCACAGGGAAAAAAAAGATAAAACCTGATTACATAGTGCTTACACACTCTGTGCATTTCCAAATGTAACCACAGCATCCTGCAGCACAAAGTTCTACGACATTTTGCTACAGGATGCTACAGATACCAAGAAATAACTTGAAATACTTGAAAATGCCAGAATACTGTCTCTGATATATGGGAGTTCTGTAAAGACTGGAGAACAAGGCAGGGCAGCAGCACCAGAGGCCTTTCCTCATCCAGTACAAACAGTATTGGCCATGATGGAAGTAGGACACAGAATCAGGGGCAGATTTGTCTGATCTGGCACAGAAATTCTTGAACACACAACTCCCCTCATGCTCTCAAATGTAAGGAAAATGAGAATCCTTAAAACTGTGGATGTTTTTGTATATGTCAAGGAAACAGAAACAGAATGCAGAAATGGGAAAGTGATTGAGGGGAAAAATTAAAAAGGAATAAAAGGATTGTGGACATTTTTAACATATTGCCAAATTCTGTTGGTCGTAATAACAACAATTGTTTTTATATATAAAAGTCAGCAAGGCAGGAAGTGGCATTTTCTCATTTGAAGATTTCCATTGTTAGGAGAAATCAAATTTACCAGCAGAACCAACTTCTGTATTGTGGGTTAGAAACATCTATCAGTCCTGAGGCAAAGGAAATTTCCAGTCTGTGGTGAAGGGATGGAATACACAGCATTGAAATTAAATTCATAAGAGTTAATAGGCAGGACTTTGACACTCTGAGCTGTCTGTAGGTGACATGGATTGAAAGAAACAACAAAAACCAAACAAGTTCAGCTTCAGACATTTGGAGAGGGGATGGAGAGATGCCCAAAGTGCTGCTGATTGTGTCATTAATGCCCACTGCCTGTCCCTGGCAATGCCATCAATGCTGTTCCATCCTTCTGGGCTTCCCCCTGGTTTTGGGGCTGTTCCTTTTAATCCCATCTGGAAAACATCCCTTTTGGTGCTTCCACTCTCTCTCTCAGCCAGCATAAAGCCTGAATTATACATCTGTGGTGGTATCTAAAAAGTCCTCAGTCAAGTTTTATTTGCCTCTGTGCAACCACAATAATGTGTGTCCTTGCAGTAATCACAGACTCTGAGCAGCAAAAATGCTGGAAAGTGAGGGCAGCAGCCTGGAATTGGTGACAGGAGCAGCCTGCTCCAGGCTTTTGAAACCTTGGCCAAGAAACCAGGTCAGGAAGAGGTGTTCTAACATTCAACAAGTGTCATTTTTTCACTTGGGAACAACTTTCAACAGTCTGCAAGAGGTTTGTTTTGTTTGTTGAAAGATTTTATGTTTATGAAATACCCCTCCTCACATCTAATTATTCCTGAAGTATTCAGATTTACAGACCACAGAAGGAAATACTGATCCTTTCTCTGGTAAATTTTCTGTGTGAAAGTGTCAGAACCAATTAATTTAGACATGGAGGGACCCCAGTATGTTGTGTGTTCTGGTTGAAATGCTCTGTATCATATTTGGTTGAGTTATTCCTCAGCTCTATTTTTAGAAAAGCTAATGTTACAGAAGCAAAAGGGAAAAGAAGGGGGAAGATGTGCAGTGATACAGGTTATAAGCACCTGGACTAATATTTCTCAAATCAATTAAAACAGCTGATCTACTAAATACTTGTTCATGTCTAATTGTGCTTTTGAAACAAACTGCAGGATCTAGAAAAAAATTATACCAATTAAAACAAACAGAAAACAAGAAACAAAACAAACAATTATTTCAGTACGTTTGCAGAAACCTTCCTTGTGTAAATAATATCACATAGAAAAGGCAAAATATTACAGAAATAACTGCAGAAATTTAAATTATGTTTACAGGCTCATTCTAAAATTCTTATTTTACCCTACAGTTTCCTCAAATGGATTTCTGAGCTATTCCTGTTTGACAGAAACCTGAAGGACGTAAGCAACATCTACTGAGATTTTGGATGTGCTCTGCCTAGTTGTGGGGCATATATTGGCATCTGTGTGGATAAAAAGGTCTCCCTTTTATCCATTTTTTCAGAACTCAGACTAATACACACATGTAGATTTTGGATTTCTCTATCTGGTCACAGGAATGCATTTTTAACCACCTCATCTGGATCCACGATTTACATTTAGGTTACTAGAACTTCCATCTCTTATGTAACATATTCCTGCCACAAGCAGTAAATTCTCACTGCAGATTAATTATTGAGTATTTTGTGGTGAGGTTTGGAATCCCTGGCTCAGGGATGGCTCAAGGATGGCTCAGGGATGGCTCAGCTCCCTGCCCTAGGCTGTTGATGCTTCGAGCAACTCAAGTGCACCTGTAAAGCTCTGCAGCCTCTGCAGCACAGGTGCATCTGAACATGCAACCTTGACAGCAAAATGGCAAGACTGAAAGTTATTTTTAAAATGTTCATCTCTTCTTATCCCTCCAGCATTAACCACAACTAAAAAAAAAAGTAATTTCCAAAGCACGCTGCCATGACTGCGATTAAAATAATTTTTAAGTGTTATTTACAGAGACAAAATGTGTTCTGAGAAAGAACCTGAGCAGTGTTTTCACATGAAAACCAAGCAAATATTCAGAAAAAGTGTTTGTTCAAGTAGCAGCTGTGCCATGTGTGAATGAGGCAGCTTTTCTGCCTCTCTCCCCCTTGCAGGCCTGGCTGCTGAGGGAAGCAGAGATCTGCACAGGGATGTCACACACGACACACTCACACCCAGAACCCACAGGTGTCAAGGGTTAATAATACTGGGAAAAACTTCTTCTAAAGTGAAATAAAGATCAAAGCCCACAGAGAACCCTGCTGAGCACAGAGTGAGGTGTTTGCCTGCAGGAAAGCTGCAGCAGAGATTCCTCACTGGGTGCCTGTTACCTCCTTGTCACCTGTGAAACAACCCCCAAAGGGGAAAGGCTCCTGGCGAACAGGGAACAAACCCTGCTGCAGGAACAGGCAGCTCAGCCTGCCCTCCCAAAACCCCACTGCACCCACAGCCAGGGATTCCTCCTCCAGCTGCAGGATGAAATAAATAAATAAATAAATAAATCACAACTGTTCAGTAGTGGGATCACAACTTCAGCCACAGGAGCAGTGAGGAGAGCTCAGATTTGTTTCTCTGGCAGCCAGGGCAGGTTTGTGTGGCTGGGCATTGTCCTGCACCCAGGGGTGCTGTGGAGCTCCTGCCCTGTGCACAGAGCTGGGCCAGGTACGAGGGGTTCAGGTGCCAAGGGTTTGGAAGAACCCAGAGCTGTAAGGCAGGGATCCCTCATTTCTGCTCTGCTCCAGGCTGTGACAGAGCTGCCAGGCTCGCTCTGCATTCCCCTCATCCAATGAGTTACAAAAGCTCCGTGTTCCCAGGGACATCCTGCAGCCTCGTGGCTCTCACAGAGCTGCTGGAGTTTCCAGCACGTGTTCCTGCAGCCTACAAGGGGCAAGTTCCACTACAGGCAAGAAACAACTTCCTTCTCTTTGGCTTTTCCAAAACAGAGGATGCAATAATAAATATCACAGAAACTCTGTGGGTCCCTGTGTGTTAAAATCACAGAGTCACAGGGTGGTTTGGGTTCGAAGGGACCTTAAAGAGTCTCCAGTGCCACCCCAGCCATGGGCAGGGACACCTTCCACTGGCCCAGGCTGCTTCAAACCTCATCCAACCTGGCCTTGGGCACTGCCAGGGATCCAGGGGCAGCCACAGCTTCTCTGGGCACCTGTGCCAGGGCCTCCCCACCCTCACAGGGAAGAATATTTTCCTTATACCCAACCTAAATTTCCCCCTTTTCAGTTATTGAAGACAATATTTCACTAAAATAAGTCAATCTATCCACACAGTTTGTCTCCTGGTCCCCAAAGCCTAACTCTATGGCATGAATATCTGATTTTTTTTTTAAGTTTGGGTTTAAGCTGTTTAAATCACTTTAAAAAAGGTTGTTAGGAAGGTGATATAATTCTGCCTCTTGAAATATTTTCCAGCATATTGAAAAGATATAATAAGGTCATGTTTTGGGCCTGAAATCTAAAATGTGTGGGAGAAGGATTCTTCTGTAAAAGAATATAAAAGCTGTGCAAGTTTGCCAGAATTTCATCAAGTCATGTGTCCCTGGAAAGCATCTCCTGGCAGATGCCCTGTCCTGTCCACCAGGGATGTTCCCTCTGGATTGCAATGTCCCTGCCAAACTGAGCATGTGCAGCCCACTGGGAGAAACCAGGCACCCTTTGCTCTGAGAAGAACAAAATTGATTTAAAGAACAGAACTCTGCAGCTCTTCCTTGGGGCTGCATGAAAATGTGGGTGTAGAGAAGGAAATGAGGAGGGGTGAGACACGGGGCTGTTTCTGGGAAGGGTGTGGGGTTTCTTTGTGATGCACAAAGTCAGGCAGGAAGGACCTGAGGCTGAAAATACAGAGAAACAAGTGGGAGAGAAGAACGGGACAAGAGAAGCTGTGAAAGGGTTGGGAGATTTAATGAAAACAGTCAGATTTACAGAAAACAGGAGGTTTTCAAAACTCAGGTGTAAGAGGTAAAGGCAAAAGGTGAAATGGAGTTGTTACTTCAAAAAAAAAGGAAGGATAACCCATTTTCCCCCCAGGTAAGCCTGGACAGGACGGATGCTGCAAAGTGGAACAAAATATTAATATTAAAATATTAACAAGTTTAACATCCTGTAACAGCAAACCCCCACACTCAGCTGGGGTGATGAACTGCTGGCACTGGAGTGACAGGAGTGTCTGCTGTAAAATGAGATGGAATTTCATCTGTATCTCACTTTAACCTCTGACAATATTGCTGCTCCTTTTGGTTAAATTCCATTTTAGCCATGCACAGCACAGGGAAACACCAGCAAATTGTCATCACTACAGCTGCATTGTGATGTATAAAACACATACAAAGAGGTAAAAATGCTGTCAGCCCTGAAAAATCCAGCATGAGGTGGCTTTTATTTGGTGGTCAACAGCTGATAGTGTTGTACCTCAGATTTTAGCTGTTATTTGAGGGTGTTTGTAGCATTTTAGGGAATTATCAGCAGCTGTAAATCCTTTAGATTGGTCAAAGCATTCTAAATCTAATTAATCATTCAGCTTCTTAAATAGGTTTAGGCCACATACAGGATGAAAAAATGTGAAAAAGAATAATTATCATAGATTGTAATTAAACTTAATTAGAATACGATGATACAAAGTATCTGTTGTTCCAAACTTATTCTTTTACTATGACTTATTGGATACAGCATTAACATGAAGATTCCTCATCAGATAAACAGCAAAGAAATGAAAGACAAAATCACTGTTTTCTTCATCAGAATTAATTGATTCAATTCAGACCTAAAGGCCAAACTGAAGATCCCATTCTTAATATTTATTTACTACAAACCACAACTAAAAGCAGTAGTTTTGTACAGACTGAGTTAGATGTAGGTGTTCATTGAAACATTCTGCCTGTTTGTTACAAAAATCGTGTTAGACTCACATTATGTTTTTCATCCTCAGAATGAGTCTGAAATACTGAATTTCAAAAGTAAAATAGTAGATTGGGCAACATAACAGTACAATTTTTCCCCTCTAGTAATATTCTATAAACTTTTATCTGAAGACTTTTTTAAACCTATGTAATCTATATTTATGTTTGATGTTAGCAAATAAACATTTACTAAATGATATCAGCGCTGATGCCTCTAAACTCTGAAAACTTATTCCTCAAATACTGTAGTGAAGCTTCTAAAAACAAAGAAATAAGTTTAATCCACAAATATACTGTGTATATATTTAAATATACAGAAATAATTACCTTTCAGTATCTCCACTGACTGTATCCCCTGCTCTCTGTAGAAGGAAAATAAAGAGCATTAAGCACTTTGACTAAAGACCAGACTTCCTTGGTGCTCTGAGCACAGTGAAACAAGTGACAGAGGTAAACCACAGTCATCCTGCAACTCTAAAGCAAAGGAAATGGAACACTTATTTCAATTTCTAGATAAGAGTTATTTTAAAATAAAGATCATGCTTAAAACCACCCACATCTGCACTTAGAAACTAATTTCAGATACTGTGTAATTGTGATCAAAATAAATTAAAATTTATTTAAAATAAGGGAGCTCAAATTTGCTTGAATGTTTGCAAAAGTGTGGAGATTTGAAAGGGAGTTTAAATGCAAAGAAAAAATATTGCAACATAAAATACAGAATTTCAGAAGGACAAACTTTCCTTACCATCATTCTTACACAGTTTTAAATAACTTGATTTACCACACTGGTTATTCCTCTGAGGTATGGAAACGAACCTGTCTTTGTCGAGTAAGTAGTAGCTGACTTGGGGTTAAAAATAAGATCTTCAGACAGTTTGAGTTACTTTAAAACAAGTTTTATGATGGAGGATTTTTTCCACGGCTAAAAATTGAAATTTACAAAAACTGAAATTACAAAAAAACAAAAAAAAACCCCCAACAACAACAAAAAAAACAAACAACAACAAAAAAACAAATAGCTTGTAACATTAATGTGTATTTGTTTATAAATGCAGAAATCTGCACTTGCAAAATCTGTGATTTCCTGGAAAATCAAACAGGAAACTGATAATTTTAGTCAGTGCAATGTTTGTGCTTTAATGCCACCACTCGAGGCCTGCAGCAGATGTTTAATCACAGAAAATATCGAATCTCAGATGAGTTCAGAGCTCAGAAATGGAAGGCACAGGAAGTTTGCAGGGGCTGTTGCACCACAGGCTCTGCACAGGTACATTTCTGCAGCAGGGTTTCTAAAGCAGCTTTAAATTAAAAGTGCAGGGGACAGACACATTTTGCCACCTCCTCCTCCAAGAAGCCTCCCTTGCCACTGGGGAGCCCAGCACAGAACCAGTTATCAGCTTTTAGTGTGCTCCAGCTAAAATATTCCAGCAAATGTGAGGAGCAGAGATGGTCCCACTCGAGTCAGAGGCTTTATCTGATGAAAAATAATGAAATGGTGCCCTTGCACTAAAAGCAGGAAGATCTCTGACATTGCTTCTTGAAACCAGGCAAAGGCAGGAGCTCCCCACTGAGGGACTGAGTACACAAAACCCTAACAGGCTTTCCTGAGAGCCATAAATGCCTCAGTTCTCCTCAGAGTATGCTGAAATGCAGCCTAGAGAACTTTAAAAAATGAAAATACCCTGTAGAAATACTCACATTTTCTCGAAGCAGACTGGAAGACTTAAGAGCATGCAGCTAAAGCCAAATATCTGCTTGAGAGATGTTGTTTTGGTGCTGAAAATGCACTGCTAAACACGCATGAAGCAGCCTGAGCATCCCTGGAAATACTGGGGACAGTCCAGGAAAATGTTGTGTGGCCAAGCGAGCAAAAGAACTTTGACAGCAGCACTACCCTGGGCTGCTGGTATAAAAATAGAATTTATTCCCACCAGAAGGCTCAAAGCTTTCCTTCTCTTATCCCTCTAAGATTTCTAATTTTAGCAACTAGAAGTGGCACTACTAATTCAGTCAGTGTTTCCCATTCTATTCCTTAATTTCCTTTTCAGAAAACACTCCCCAAGTAAAAGCAAAGTGTTCCCAAATCAGGGTTTGTTCCCTCTCTCCCAAATGGGGCCCATCCCACGCTCCCTTCCCTGACAAAGCTGAAATAAAACCTCCCCCACCCTGCTCTGGCTGCTCCTTCCAGCACCTGAATTACAAATTTTCACTCAGTTATTTATTTCCTTCCAAGATAATGCACAAACCCCACCTCTGTCACACGTTGGATTGTGGTTTCCAGATTTCTTTTGATCTGATGTATTTCATAAGCAATTTTTGGTGTGATGTGAACTTGCATATATCAGGCTGAAAAAAGACTTGCTAGAGAGAAATTTGCTTCTGATAAGAAAACACGTTTTTCTTGAGGTCAGTCTTTCAACACCACGAATTTTTCTGCATTACTTTCCAAAGCATTAATTTCCAAAGATATTGAATAATGTAATCTAATTAACTGAAGCATAATCTGTAGCAGGGAAATTTTAAAAAGCTCTATAACAGTGTGAAAAAGAAAAATATAATTTAACCATTGAACAGCTCATGGATTATTGTAACTGATCATGAGTTCACTGCAATTTAGAAAAGAGCAGAGAAGTATATCTATATAAATACAGAGAGGGAGAGAAAATTGTTGATATTAGTACTTGAAACATAAAAACCATAGTTATGTCTTTTTAAGTTTTTATCAATAATTAATTTATTAGAAGAAAAATCTCAGCTCCTGACCAACTCCTCACTAACACAGAGATTATTACCAGTATTTAAGTGTGGACACTCAGGATTACCACAGACATTTGTCACGTATTTATCACCTTTTGTTGACTAATTTTCTCCCCAGAGAAGCTCTCCTGGGAGAACAATCTTGTTGCCAGCTCAAAATGCCAACCTTTATAAAGGATTTCTGTTACTATAGATGAAAACACCCACACTCTGGCATTTCTATAAATGTCTACCTGTAGCTAAAATTAATTTCCTTGTGTAATTGCAATTACATGCAGATTCAATGCTGACAATGACTTACACGTGGAAGGCTCCTACCTGCATTTTCAGCAACCTTATATATAATTTATTTTGAGCAGTTGCTTCTTACCAGTTTGTGACATTTAGAAAAAAAAAAAAAGGTTTTTCCTAGTTTTAAACAAAAACTTTACTTCATCTTTCTACAAGGCCACTTTCATGAGAGGCAGACATGTGGGAGGCTCAGGAGGCACAAGTCTTGTCATGCTGTCAGAGACTATAAAGCACAAATTCTGTGAAATTCAGGTCACTGGCACCTATCTGCCTTCTTTAGTCAGCTCCACATCTCTGGAGCTCCAGGGATTCCCGTGGATCTGCTTCTGCCTTGCACGAGTGCAGATGAAAGGACAAAAAGGCCTCTGTGGTCCCACAAGCAGATCTGAGGCTCCTGTCCCAAAGGAAATCCTGCAGAAAGTCCCATTTCCCTGAAACTTGTAACATAAATAACTTGTAACAAAAAAAATTTGTTCCTTTGAATCAGAATTTCTTGTCCAAAGTAAAGAAATCTCATAAACCACTGAGAACAGAACCCTGAGCTGTAGAGATCATGTGAAAATATTCAACACTCATCATTTACTTGTTTCCTACAGGAAGAGGCTGGAATAGCTGGTGAAAGATTAGAATAGTTTCATAATGTGTATTACTAATCTCAGTGGCCAAATTCAATATATTTATTCCATCTAGAGATATCATTTATTCAGATGCAGATTCAACAGATTAATTCCATCTACATACTTCATATACTCAGATGCCAAGATTGAAAAGCTGCTTTGTCGTACTGTTCTTACACTCTTCTGTACTCAGATACTGAATTATTATTAATAAAAGTTTAAAAAAGAAAAAAATTATTTCTTCTTCTGCTTCTTTGACTCATATATTTATTATCCTGAGGATTTCTTTCTATCATATTTGTTCCAAAACAATCAAACAGTGGCCTTGTTATGAGGGGCTTTACTAATCTCTGTGCCTCAGAGAGCTGATGCTTCACCCACTGAATCTACTTTCAGAATTATCATGCTGAGCTAAAAATAAAAGTGGCCTTTGAGGTTTTCATTCCACTCACCCTTGTTGAGGGGAGAGATAACAGAGACAGGAAATCACCCAGTGTAATCTGCACTTGTGTACAGTTTGAGGTGCTCACATTTGTGCAGAACGAAACAAGAGGGCAGGTGAGAAAATTAACTGAGGGCAGAGGGGAGGGATCCAGTGGAATCTGTAACGATGGGGTGATGATGAGCACTGCCAGCACACGGTGGGGAACAGGGGAGGCAGCAAAGGGTGAGCTCAGGGAAAGCAGGCAATTCCTCTCCCTTCCCTTTCCTCAGTTTCCCCATTCCCGTGGTTTCCTGTGGCCTTGCCCTGCCCAGGGCTGACCTTTATGGCACTAAATGCTCCTGCCCTCCAAAATCCCCTCCTTGTTCTCCTGCTGGGGAAGGGGGAAAGGACAGAGCAAGGCTGAGCCACTGAGTGGAGAGAAAAAATCAGAGGAGCCTCCAAAATGTTTCAAGTGGATTCCTACACATTGATCCTTTCAGCAACAGGACATGGTATTTCTGTGATCAGGGAGACATTTCTACCTGGTGCATCTTCTGGAGGATAAATATTGCAATTATCATAGCCATAATATCAGTTGTTGCTACTATTTATTAACTGAATTATAACTGTTAAATTTGGCTTTAGGCTATATATACATAAACCATCTTTTTGGTAGCCTGGCAAAATAATAAGAACATGGCATAAATTCATTTGCTAAAAAATTACAAAACAGTACAACTTGGTTGTGTTGTGATTCTCTGGAGTCAGAGGACTCCAGAATGTTTTACAAATGGCAATTTCCCCATGAAGTCACAGCAGGTTAATGAATGCTTCATTTGCTGACTTGCATTGGTAGTTTGTAGTGGTTTGTTTGAAGAACGCAGAATATCATCATTTAAATATGCTCTAATAGAGCAAAATTACTTCTGAAAACACTGCATATGTTTGGATAAAGACAGCCTCATATTTGCTTTGTGCAAAGTGTCCTGATAGAACTACAAATACAAGGAATTCTGGGCCAACCAGGCAGCCTGAACTTTTGGAAGCAGCAAGAATGAGTTGCCTGTCTTGGGCCAGTGCAAACACATCCATCCCAACCAGGCTGCTCCAAACAAAACCCCAGCCCCTCTCCTGAGCTTCTGCAGAAGGTGGTTCTTACAGAAATCAGGGACAGCCAGAGTTCTGGGTTAACACTGGTTTAGTCTTTTTTCTTTTTTTTTTCCCTGGATCCAGGTCAGTTATGAAGTTTTTGATTTCTGAATGAATGTGGCAACCTAAAAACTGATGACATTATTAAGGTTAAAAAGAACCTTTCTTAACATTTTATTTCCCTTTATTTTACCTTACACTGTAAAACACCTTTTTAAAATACCCTTTTCCCCTTTGAGCTGTTTATAGATTAATGAAGAGTGCAGTTTAGAGAATCAGGTCTGAACAGAACTCTAAAGAAATACATTATTGGGCATTGCTGCTTGAGGATCCATCTCCAAGTACGAGGGAGACACTTTTCAGCTCAAGCCTTCATGTGCACAGTCCCAATGAAAAATAATATTATTGTACAATCAGTACAACTGGGCAGACTCATTTTGAAGCTACAGATATCAGAAATCCTTATATTGACTTCTCTGAGCAGCCAGAACACACACAATCATCCTCAGAGTGATTTCTCAGCATAACTGCAAGGTAGGGAAAGAAGGTTTTCCATGTTACAGATACTTACATAAAAAGCAAAGGTAGAATTTATTCAGCAATTCAGAAAGGAAATGAAACTCTGAGGAAAGCAATGCTCATCCCTGACAGCAGAGTTTTGTTTCTTTCTGCAAGAGCAGGAAGGAATAAATAAAACATGAGCACTTTTCCTGCAAAATTGGCAATAAAAGACTCCTCCTTCAGCCAGTGGAGCTGAATATGTGTGATTCTCCCAGACTGTCTTGATTATTCTACTTATCATAGCAGCACTCAGACTGCCTGTCATCCCAAAAAAGCATCTGGAACATCTGGCACCTCCCAGGGTGCACTCATTACACAACACCCGCATTTACATTGCTTTTGCACAGGTTTTAATTCTCAGCATGTCCCATTAAACTTTCTATCGTTTGTCAAGCTGCCTCTGCAGCCCCAGGAACAGTTAAAGAGCACTTCCATCACCCCGTGCCACAGGGATGAGTTACCAACTTCTGGGATCAGCAAGGAGGGAATAAAAGGCAAGTTAAGCAAGTGCTGTGTAACAATGACTAACCCTAAAATGCCATCATGTTCAAATTATCTTTACAGTAAAAAGTGACTCCTGGTCTGGCACCCTCAATGAATACCCTAAAGCAGCCATTATTTCTGTTTTACTGTGAAGGGAACATTGAAATGAAAGAATTGATCTTAAAACTCATTAAAAATTAAGTCTTTTCAACACATTGAATTCTAATTCACACAAAAAAATATTCAGAAATTCAGAGCCATTCTCCGTTTTTTTAAATATAGGATACTACAAAGCAAAATATCCAATTACTCGGTAGATAATAGCCCAGAACATTTATCACCAAGTAAGACCAGATGAGAGATCATTATCCAATTGGAGAATTTAATGTGGTAAGCAGCAAATTGAATTTCAGAGCTTCAGAAAGTCCTGCAAGTCTGAGGCAATAAAACCACAGAGTTGAACACCATGTGGATTTCCAGACTGGATCTGGAATGAGAACCTCAATATTCTCTTTTTAGATGGAAGCTGCTTGCCACAGTGCAAAATGGAACTGAGCAGCAGGAAATGTACAGTTTTCTGTAACTTTTTGTGAAATCCTGAAGATTTTCCAAGACTTTTTGTGTTTTGTTTTATGGTCAGAAATACAAAATGAAAAATTTCCCAGATACATCTGGTCTACTGAGCTGGAGTCTCGTGTGATAAGTTAATTTTCTTTAGAATCAGCTCTGGTAATACAGAATAAAAGCATTTTCAGGTTTTAACTCAATCCTTGTAAGCCCATATTTAGGCTCAACCTGGTAAATGATGTCACTTGAGAAGTGAAGCATTAGTAAACATAGAAAGTCATGTTCCAAGAGATACTCTATTAATTAATAATTATTTATAACAGCCTTGCTAATTGTAATTGACTCTTACTTAGGTTCTGTGACATTGCATATCAATTAAATTAGATTTATAAATACATCCTGGAAGGGGGCAGTGTTTCTTGACAGGAATATTTTACTGCAACATGGCTTCATGCATCATTTTATATCCTGGGCATGCTGCCAATATTGCATTACCTAAATATCCATTTCATATAGGAACTCTGCATCCTCCCAGCAACTTATGAAATCAGGCTAATTGTTTAATTTTAGGTTCCAAATCAACATTCCTTCCAAAGCATTAATCTAGTGGTGAATCTCTGCAATTACCAATTTTGCAGAACTTCTTACGTCTGGTAATTTAAACTACTGTTAAGTAAGTGGCTTTTTGTATTTTTTTGACACATATTTATGGAAGTGCTTAGAATATGAAGCAATGGCTAAGTGATGCTCAATCCCTCCTTCCATCAAGCCATCCTTGTTTGATTACAAAGCATTATCACCTTCCCTTCACTAAAGATGATGAAAATCCTATTTATCATCTCCATTTCCCAGAGCATTTATCTGGGCTGAAATTTTGATCCATATCCAGAAGTTGTACTGGGCATGTGTTAAGAGGGCAGGATTTCATGGAAATGTGATTCCAACAGTTCTGCGCTTTTGCCTTTCATTGAAAAACACAGAGCAAAAGTAAGATGAAAAGCTAAACCAGTTTTGTCAACTTTTTAAATAAAAATGTAGCAAAAGCTGTTTTAAGGCGATTTGGTTGGGTGAGGTTTGGGGGTGTCTTGTTTTGATTAACCTCAGCCTTGAAGAGTGGATTCTTGAGAGGATAAAACCTCATTATCCAAAAAAAATTTATATATCAAAATGCTTATGAAAATCCTGGTAACACCTTTAGATATTAAGGAAATCAGCTGACCTACTTAAAACTTACATTTATATCTAAGAACACAACAACTCTATGTTACTTTTCCTTTTTGCTATCAAGCTGCCATGAAATGTTCTTTGATATTTCACATTTTTGTTCTGGGTAGCTCTCTTTCAAGATAAATATGCCCATTTTTTTTGCTTGGCTTTTCAGAATTCTTTCAGTATTCCAAGTGGAAAGACGTTAATGTGAATGATTCTGTGCTGGCAAGAACCCACAAAATCTGTGTCAGCAACTCTGAGTATTTGTCGACTCAGTTCCTCTTGTATATTTATAAGGCAGTTGACAAAGTGCCTCAGATACTCTGATTCCTGTGATTATCTCCTGAAGGACTGCAAAGGTCTCTTTTAATGCTGCTCAAAAAAATTTATGGTGATAAAAGAATTAATATGGCTCTGTCAGCCCATGAATAATCACTTTACCTGTGCCCTCCTCTGTAATCACTGCACATTAAACAGAGTTTGGGAACAGGAGCTGCACTGACTTTTAGGGTGAACCAACCATTCCATGCACAGTTGTCTCTCCCCAGGATAACTCCTGTTTTCCAGTTTCCTGCTTTTCCTTCAGTTTCCTTTTTTTCCTTGTGAGTTGACACTTTATGTCATTTGGGTATTTTAAAATATTTATTATCATACAATATCATACTACTAATTTATCACATCAACTAACTGCATGACAGAATGGAAACCATGCAAGAAAATACAACCTCAGTCCTGAAATCGAGGGTGGAATTTGCATCTTACCCCAAAAGACCCATTTCCCCGTCTTCAGAACTCAGGTGAGCCAACAGATCATCAACAAGCTTCCAAAACTGACTGAAACCAGCTGATTCATCTACCAAGTTATGAAATATTGTTGGGGTTTGTTGCAGGGTTGTATAATAATTTTCTCATTCATCCTAATAAATTGCCTGCTGCTTTTCTCTCCAGGCTTGAAATCCTTTGCTCTGACTTTGTGATACTGATAATCTCTGTCAGAGAGATTTAAATCCACAATTTAAATAAATAAATTTAAATAAACAGTAACTCCATTAAACTCATCTGTTTTTACAAGACACAGTAATCAAAGTGGAAATACAAAAGCTTATGAATTAATGTATAATAAATCATTATCAAAGGCTGAGTGCCAGATCCTTATGAACCTTCAAAGATAATACAGCCAAATTAAACTAAACTCAGTGAGACTGAGTAATTAAGATTTTATTAAAGCATCTGACAGCAAATGATCCTTGCCTTGTGTTTTCCTCTTCTGTCCTGACTTTTATGAGAAAGTTGTCGTGATATTGACATTGAAAAAGTGACTTGTATGAGAAAGTTGTCATGACACCATCATTGAGCAGCCTTTCTGGGACTATAAAATACAGCATGAAAATATGGAGTAGAAAACTGTGCCTTTATGCCTGGACAAATCCTAAAAGGAGAACATTTGAATCACAGAATCACTGGGTTGGAAGAGACTTCCAAGATCATCGAGTCCAACCCATGCCCCAACACCTCCACTAAACCATGGCACCGAGTGCCACATCCAATCTTTGTTTAAACACATCCAGGGATGGTGACTCCACCACCTCCCCAGGCAGACAATTCCAGTATTTAACCACTCTTTCTGTAAAAAACTTCTTCCTAATATCCAGCCTGTATTTCCCCTGGTGCAGCTCAAGCCTGTGTCCTCTCATTTTGTCAGCTGCTGCCTGGAGAAAGAGCCCAACCCCCAGCTGACCACAGCCACCCTTCAGGGAGCTGCAGAGAGTGACAAGGTCACCTCTGAGTCTCCTTTTCTCCAGGCTGAACACCCCCAGCTCCCTCAGTTGTTCCTCACAGGACTTGTGTTCCAAGCCCCTCACCAGCCTTATTGCATCCTCTGGACGCGCTCAAGTGTCTCAACGTCCTTCCTAATGCCTGGATCAGTCCTAGGACGAGAACGTTTGTGTGTTTTCCCCGTGGCTCGTGCAGGGAGGTGTTTGTGGGTCACTCACATGGTACAGTGGCACGGTGTTGTTCTCAGGCAGGGAGAAGTTGAGCACGTCCTGCTGCCCCGGCTCCAGCCTGACGTTCATGGTGGAGGCCAGCACTGAGGGGCTGATGGGGTAGCTGGGGTTCCCTGGGGGTTTGCCCTTTTTCCTGGACCTCCTGCCCGTGTCCCTCTTGTTGTCCTTCTGCGCCAGGGGCTCCTCCTGGATCACCAGGATCTTGTCATCGCTCAGGTAGCGCAGCAGCGAGTTCTCAGAGTCAGTGGTTGGAGGGGGAGGAAGGCAAAAAGAAACATTAATAAGAGGAAACAAGCAGAGAACCATTTTGGCTGGCCAGAGACCATCCCTTGGTGCTGTTAAACTGGAAAAATCTTGTGAATATCCAGGGAATTGTGAGGGCTCTCCCTGGACTCCCTCCCACATTTACTGACACCACCCCCTGCCACGGGGGGTGGAAGGGAGCAGACACAGAAAATACTACTGGACTGTATCATGCAGGGAGCATCTCTGGGACCATTCCAGACACCAGGATTGTAATTTCAAGGAACTTGACAAGCTGGAATAATGGTTTTAAGGAGATGTGCAGTGTATTTGGGCACAGTTTCAAAACGGGAGCTGGCCAGGCAAAAAGTCTGTTACTGTCTGTAACAGTGAAATATGAGCTAAACATACATCAACGGATTTGGAATAAATCAGAGAAGGCTTGTGCCTTAAATGAAATTTATTTTCTCTTGGAATGGAAGTTTACTGAAAAAGGTAGTTTAAAATCCTGTATTGATCTTCAAGAATATCATTCATTTTTTGTCACATTTTTAGGAGTCAAGTTGAGCTCCTCTCAGCTTCCAGACTGTGCCTAAAAGATTCTAAAAGAATAGTATTCAAGAGTCTGCAACAATCAGTATCACAATAAATGTGGTTGTATATTTGAAGGATATTCTTCTGCACTATTTGATTTCTTTTTATCAGAGGAAATAAAGGGAAAAAGGAACAGGGCATTGACTTTTCTTTCCTGCAAAGTTCGTAATTCCCACTGGGATCAATGGAAGTTTATGTGATTAGAACTGCTGGTCTGAACACTGACAGTACAATTGCTGATTCCTGTTCCAAATCTTAATTCATACTGACCAGAATGTTCTCAAAGGATGGTACCTTAGATCTGTAACATCAATTATTGTTTTCTAGAGCTGTGCGGATTTAGAACTGATTGCTTTTAACACATATCTGAGTCTTCTAAGTATTTTTCCCTTGATGTTTACCTTTCTTTATACTAGAATTAAATTCCTCCTACTAGTACCCATTTTTAATTTTCAGAATTGGAAACACAAAAGCACAGACACTAAACAGGCTCTTTTATATCCTCTGTGACACTCAAAAAAATAGATTTTTTTTTTCCTGTGATGCTCCTTAAGCAACAAAGAAGAAACATCCTGGAGAACAGCAGAGAAAAAAAAAACACTCACCTCTGCTTCCCCTCTTGTACATGTTCTGTTCTTTGGACTCCCCTATCCAGCTGTACTCAGTAGGCATCGAGACTGGCCTCAAATCTCCTGGAAACAAGGCAAGGACAATCAATTTATTTCTTGAAGACTAGGATATAGAGTCAGTAATGTCTATGAATTCCAGGTGTGACACCACCCCTCAAAGCAGTCCATTGTTAGGGCTGTGGCATTCAGGGTCAGTGAAACATCCCAGAGCCTCCTCTTCCTCACCCCCACCTCAGGGGAAGCACCACCAACTCTGGTGAATTCCTTGTAAATGTAAAGCAGATCACAAATTTGTTTTAAAACCCTGCTCTATAAAAACTTGCTCACTCATTAAACAGGTGTTGGGCATGAGGAGAGAAGAGGTTTTAGAGTGGATGGAAATGCTGTAGGAAAAGTAGAGAGAGCATTAATACAGATACACCACAGATCTGACAGGGAAACATAAACCCCCTTGACCTGGGAAATCACATGGTGAGAAATGAGGGGATCTCATTTCAAGGAACATTAATTTCCACTGGCTCACAAGGAAAACCTGGAGCACAGTTTGGTGACAACCATGACAGCATAGAAGATTCAGCCATTGGGGTTTTAATCAATGGGATTTCTGGGCACTGTGAGATCCTGAAGTGCCCTACTTGAGCACCAGAACAGGGATGGCAGGGCACCAAACCAGGAACACCCCCAGATCTTCTGAAAATTGGGAGGGGTGATATTTGGAGTACTGAGATTTTCCCATATCACATTTTTGTGCACACCATGGAATTTAGTGTATAAATAATCCCATGGAAAAATATGTAATTTCATTGTCTGCCTCACAGCTGAAACAACATTTAACTACATTTAAATGTAGGATTCAACTCCTAATCCTTGAAGAACAATATCAATTAGGGAAAAAACCTCAATAAATCAAAACCAAGAATAATCACTAATATAAAAACGATAGAGAAACAAGATTATAATTTTTTAAAAAACAAAATACAAAGGCACATATTGAGTGAGGATCAACATAACCAAACTGAGCAGTTTTTCTGTAAAGAAAGGAAAGGTCTGAAGCTCTGAAATGATTTATACACAAATACAGATACCACAGCACAACAGACATCAAAACTAGAAATTTAGGACAGGAATCACACAAGCCAAAAATAAACAAGTGATTTTGTAAACTGCTTATTTCACTTCCAAGTCCTTTCCCAAAGAAAAGTAACCTATAAATTGTTTTGACATTGTAGCTTGGATATTTTTCTGAGGAGCAAAAAATTGTTGTGTACAAGGATACCAGAATGAAGTTAAAGAAAAGAAATTATTTATGATGTTTTTGCCTTTAACACATAAATGGAAGAGGTTTGATATGCATTGCCACAAGAGCTCCTTAGACCAGAGCATTTTAGATTCAGACAAATGACAGAGTATAATGTTAAGTAAAACAAAAAATACACTGCAACGTTGTTTAAAAAGCTTAATTTTCACAAATAGTTTGAAAAAATTGACTTTTTATTTACCTTCTTAAATTTTGCCTGTACTATCAATACCCATCACCTGCCTGAGTATCCATCCACCTACCAGCTGCACAGGGGACTTATTTCTAATAATGGCTGGAATTCTGGTCAGTCCAAGGCTGGAGGTTTGGAGCAGTGGTTTGTGTCAGCCCAAGCAATAACAAAAGTGGCTGCTCAGCCATGAAAGGCTTCAGAAGTTTTATTTTCCTTCCTTAGCCCGTGGCTCTGTGGTTCCAGCATCAGTTTACTAGAGCTGCCATAAATCCTGTCTTTTTACTGAGAGACACGTTGTCGCTTTGATGATTTATGTCACCTCTCGGTCAGAAAGTACAAAACTATTCCACTATAATAGAACATCATTTGCATGTCTGCTAATCAACAAATCAATTAAATCTGTAGTTTAAAAAAATTCTGGTTCAGCTGTCATTTTTGAGCAAAAGGTATATTTCAGGGACTTTAAAATCAAATTCCTTCTGGATTTCAACCAGAATTGTCCATCATAGACAAAAAAAAATCTTGTATACTCCTGGGATCAGGCAGAGAGCCCAATATTTTAAGTCACCATGCAGCAAGAATTTATGAAAGCAAGCCAAATACACCCATCTGGCTCCAATTTTAATCACAGCTAAGATTTCTCTTTATCTTTCATTCTCATTTAGTTTCAAAATGATGTCACTTCACGAGGAGATAAAGAGTGAACGTTGCTGGTCTTAAGATGGAATCCAATTCTTCAGCGTCACAGCTCTTTCAAGCATCAGGCAGATGACTGAAGCTGTTACTAAAAATACCCTGTCTATAACAAAGATTTATTAAGATTTCCTGCTCTGAAAAGTTTCTGTGTGCATTTACACACCACCAAGTCCATTTTACTCCCATTTTCACCAGAAATCCAGCTGCAGTCAGCAAATTACAGCAGCAGGAAGGAAGTTCTGCGTAACTGATAAACACAAGATAAATACTAAGAGCAAGAGGCAGGGAAACTGCGTTTAAGAACATCCCTGGTAGCAAACCCCACACCAGACCAAGCAGCAGCAGAATCAGTGACTGCAGTGCTTTAAGAGTTTTCTTTTTTCCCCCACTGTGCTCCCTTTCAGCTGCTGTTGGATCTTCCACTAGAACCACTCTTGGGATTCTCTCCACTGAACTGCAGCAGGATTTTGGTACCTGTGTTCTTCACAGACACATTTCCCTTTACTTCTCTGAGCTTCTCAGAGGTTTTCTCTTTCTTAAATTTCAAAGACAAAAACTTAGGAAGTTGTTGGGATTTTTTTAACAAAATGAGAGAGAAAAGGTCTCAGAGTAGGTGAATAAAGCACTTACTGATGGCTTGCCATATATAAATGAATATGTCTATATATCTCAAAAGATAGAAAGTACCCATAGAGAACACTGTCATGGCTTTCTCTGAGGCTCAGGAATAATGCCATTTTCAAAATCAGACATAATTACAGTTTTCCAAAGAAACCTCTCTGAAATCTGTAAGCTTTACAAATCTATCCTACTGCCTTGAAAATAAAGCCACTGAAAAGACATGGACAATACACTGCTGTATCTCAGTAGTATTTTCTCAAATTCATTAAACACCAAGCAATTCAGTTTAAACAACGAGCAAAAAAAAAAAAATCAATTAATTTTCAACAATACCTTTTATATAGATCCATATACTCATATACAAGCACCTGTGCACTCAATAGGGATTTATATACACACAAAATTTCTATAGAAAACCAGAGTTAATTCTTGTTTTAATAGCATTTTATAGATTAAAGCAGTCCCTATGGTAAGATTTTGAAATACAGTTTCAGCACTAATGAATGCGTTGTAGGATACTCCTCATGCATTTAATGCAGTGCTGAATTTTGGAGGGCCTTCCATCTCACAGACACTTTCATACCACAAGTCAGGCCCTTCATTGTAGCTTAACAGCCCAGAACATTGCAAGAGGAATAATCTCCAGGAGTTTGGGAGGGGAAATTGAGTAAATCAAGATGCTGGCTATCCAAATAATGTGAATTTAATTATCATGCAGCATTTCAGTATGTACTGCAAAATAACCGTATAAATAACTTATTCCTGAGCAGGAATGCTAGCGTGTAATTTTTCTAATTATTCCTTCATGTAAACTTCTGTTTAATATTCAGAGCCAACAGGTCACGGTCTGACAAATGATGACAGATTTTTGGGGGGGTTGCAGAGTTAACAGCACAGTTTGTAAATGTGGCCAATTAGAGGAAGGTTGAGGAAATGCACCTACCATGGGTGGGGGTTTTCTCCCTTCTCCTCACACCTGTGGCTCTGCTCCTCTCATACTCAGAGCCCCCAGGGTGCCCTTCCCCTTCTATGAGGGTGTAGTATTTCCCACTCTCGTGCTCCAGGAAATAGTTTGGAGACTCAGAGCCTTTCATCCCAGACTTTCCAAACTTGCTGATGTCATCACAGGACATTATTCCGATTTCATCCCTAAAAACAGAAGATGATGGAGAAATGAGCCATTGAACATAAACTTCAAGCATGCAGCTGCCTCTCCCAAACTGCAAGTAAGAAATCTTGCAATTGAAATGCTCTGTGTGTGAGAATTGCCTCACTTTATAAGTGAGACAATTCAACAAATGTAAATTAACAAAACCATCATTAGGTGCCACTTTAATTGTAAGATAAACACAGATATTCAGGAGTTTATAAACATAGCTTATTAAGGATATTTAGGGTCTGAGGGAGAACATAAAGGATCGTTGTAATATGAGCAGACAAGAGTTTCCCTTGCAGAAATGCCTGAGAATAAGGTACAAGTGGACACATAAAAGTAAATCAAACTAATTAATTAAAGACTTCTTTAAATAATTCTTTGATTTAGGACTAAATCCAGGTTTTGCTCAGCTAAGTGAAAGTTAAGTCACTCAAAACAATGATAAGATGCTTGATGTATTTTTAGCTCTTCATTTTATTAATTATTCAGCTTGATGGTGGGGCTGTTTGTTCTGGGTTTGTTTAATTAATCCAATGAAACCAAAGTGTAAAATTTTACTTTTTCATAACTTCAAGTTCCTCAGGACATAAATACCTGGGGCCATACAGTCCTGACATGGGAGAGAGAATGAAAACATCCTGGAGTGCAGAGTTGTCCATTTTCGAGGACATGCCCATGGTACTCGTTGGGGTTGTGGAGCTGCTCGTGGGGCTGGTTGGAATCACAGGCTGTAAAAACCAAAAAGGCACGTGAAGAATAAATTAATGTTCTCTGTGCTACAAGAAACAAGCAAATTGATGTGCATAATTTTAGAAATTTGGACTTCTTTTATGGATTAGTCATTTTTTGGAATTTCCAAAGTTTCTCCCAAAAAGGTGCCCAGTGAAACTCTAGACTTCAAGACTAGTTATGAAAGAAATTGATAAACGACCATTAAATTAATTTAAAAGCCACCTCAAGGGAAAATCTGAGACTCAATCAAAATATGATCTTTAATCAATGCAGAAAATCAATTATCTGAGGAGAAAGGACACACTGTATGAAATGCCATTAATAAAGAAGTTAATTACAGAGCTCTGCAATACTTGTACTGAATGAAATGATCGTGTTGGTTTCAGTGGGAGATTTATTGTTAGCAAGGACAGAACATCTTGATTTTTTTAATAAAGCAGAATTCATTGTCCTTTGGCTTCATAGCCATGGTGATACAAATACATTTTCCATGATAAGTAGCAAGGAAATACAAATTAACCTAAACAATAAATTAACATTCTTTAGGATTTTCACTTTTTAAACTTTTAGATGATGTTGAACACATTTTTTGGTTCAGATGTCACAGAGAAGCTCAAGTCAATGCTCTGCAAGGACAAGAAGGATGATAACCAAATGTGCTGTGCAGGATATAGAGATATAAACAAAGAATATTTTTCAACCAAGGTTCAGTCTGTGTTGATACTCAAGAAATAGAAAATATTTTCATTTATATAAATTATACTTAAATAGATACAACCAGTTTTCTACAGGTGGAAGGAAAACCCAGTGACTCAAAATTTGGATGAAAGCTGTAAACATCAATCTTTTTCTAAATAAAAAGCTTTCTGTCCTCTAGAGGTAAACATTGAAATCATTTTTATGTAGTTATAATAGTAAAAGCAGTCCTAAATACAAAAATAATTATGCTTTTTCATAAGAATGTCAGTCTGCAAAGGGGTCAAAATTATATGAGTTCTCTATGCTTATTGTTAAGCTAAATAATATGAGGTGTAATGTTCTGGATCAATTATCTGTGACAGGAAGGATTATTGAAAAGTTGTCCAAATAAAAAGAAGAAAACACAATAAAAGTTGTGTTTTATTTGGGTGAAGTTTAGTGTGCTCACGTTAGCAAAAATCAGAGCAGTATTTGCCATTGCAAATGAAAAAAACAACAAACCAAACAGTTTATCCTGAGTGGGAAAATAAGCAGAGAGTTTAAAAATTCTAATAATCTCCTACTATCACATAATGTCAGCCAGAGACAAAAGGGGAAAATGGTGTCACAAATCACACTGAAAAATAACAGAGCTCAGACCTGGCAAATGAAAACTCTGCTGTTGTTAATTGAGCATCAAGGGAAACCCTCCAAAGCAAAGGAATACTACAACAAGGCCAAGTAATAAATTTTATAAGGCCTCACAGATTCTGTATCATCAATAATTCATAAATTACCTATGAGGTATAATTTTAAACTTAATTATCATAGAAAAAATATTAATAACATCTATAAGTGCCTTAAGCAACAACAGAAAACATGACAACTTTTATTTAAAACTTCCTGCTGTGCACCAACCTGAGGTAACAAATATGATTTTGAGTTCTTAAATCCTATTTCCATTGTGCCTTCCCTAATTATGTACTGTTTTTATTTTGGTTAGGTTTTTTTTGGGGGGGGGAGGGCAGTTGTGGTTTGTGGGGTTTTTTTGTTGGTTTTTTTTTTGTTTGTTTGTTTTTTGGGGGGTTTGGGTTGTTTTTTGTTTTTCTACTTGTTTGGTTTGGAGGGGTTTTTTTGGGTTTTTTGCTTGCTTGTTTTTATTTTTTGTTTTTTTTTTTTATTTACCATCACTAAATCAGAATGAAAAATTTGCTCCATGTGTGGATACATAAATAGATATATGAAATGTCCCATGAAAATAACATGTGCAGAGAAGTATGTATGGATCTGTACCTGGAACACAGCCCAAAATGCAGCACACCCATATGAGTTATCCCTTTTTTGTGACAGTCTGACTTTTGATGAACTGTCTTCTCAATCTGCTTTCACTGAGATATTTCCCTGCCCCTTGTTGCTGTTTGCTCGTTCTCTGTCCTGCTTTTGTCTCGGTGTGAACCCTCCTGTCTGTGCTGTGTTCTCACTTATCCCCAAAGCCAATTTAATCCAAAACAACAAACAAACAAACCCAGAAATTCTCCTACCAATTCCACTCATGGAACTGCTCGAGAGCCTGAAAACTGCCAAAGTCACAGAAAGGCAAGGACACTGCAGCCAACAGGAGAGGGAAGTGAGCTCACTGCTTCCAGCAGCAACAAGCTGTTGTGTCATCTGTCCAGGAAGCACAGGCTTCAGTGGCATCTTGAAATTTAATCAGGCTGCTTCCAAGTCATTACTGACAATAATAAATAACACCAGATCCAGGTGAGAGCTGCAGGAAACAGGCAAACCCAAAACCTGCATCCTGAAACGGATCCAGGTCCTAACACTTGAGCTTCTCTCAGTGGCAGGAAGAATAAAAGACCTAAAGTTGGTCTTCCACACCTCATAACAGAATCTACTCTTAAGAAGTAACACTGGCAGTGCTGATTTTGTTTTCCGAAGTGGTTGATATTTTTATTTGATAGATCTCACCACATTGTTCTCTGATATAGAAGAAATACATCCCAGGAAGGAGACATTTCAAGCACCCTTTGCTCCTCAGGGGCTCATCAGGAGAGGACACATCACAAAACCAGAACCAGATAATTCCACAAAAGCAGCTTGGTGCCCTTTCACTTTTCTGGCTACCACAACAAGAGTTGGCATTTTTAATGGCAAATCCTGTGCCATAAATACAGCGTGTAGAGCACACACTGCTCACTCTGACACAGCCTCCAGACCCAGTGCTGCTCTTAAATTATGATTCTTTAATGTACAAACATAAAGAGAGGATCTCTCTGGAAGCCCTGTGCTATTGCAATTTCCATTTTGCTGCCCCTGGAGGCTCCATCTGAAGTTCACAAGTAGATGCATGAGCATCTTGCCAGAGTAAAGGATGTTATTCCTGCAGCATTATGACAGAAAAATCCCCTCTGGGTGTTCCAGGGCCCTGTTCCTCTCCCCCAGGGGCAGTCACAGAGAAAGAAAGGTGGCCCTAAATCCCACTGTCAGCATTCCTGGGCTGCAAGGATTACAAAAACTCCTTAAGTGAAGCCACTGTGTAGGATTCAGGCACTCTGAGAAATGAAAGATTTAGAAAATGCCAGGAAAGGAGAAAATTGCCTGGATAAGCTTGAAGGGTTTGTTTTGTTTCATTAATTAAAAAATCATTCAGAAAAACACTCATGTATTGTGTGACCCAAACAAAACAGCTCTGAGAAGCTTCCACAGCATGGGAGTGCATCAACTTCTTACAGGGTGTTAAATGGCATTAAAGACAACCATCAATAGTTACTGAGTTACTGGCAAAACTTTCCTTTAAAAATTATATTTGGAGTTCAGTGTTTCAGCCAGTTTCTGCTGCATATTGTTAATCCTGTAGGAAGAACCAGTTGTGTGTCTTTTCTTTTGCATCAGCAGGTTTTCAAGGAATGAGTACACAGAAAACACCAGAGATTCCATTACCCCTGCTACCAAAAACTCCACCTGCATGAGAGGAGTGGAACAGAAGCAGAGTTCTGGGATTTAATGGATCTGACACACTTGATTACAAACAAGTATTTGACAGGCTGTGAAATAATGGAAACAGGGAGGCACTGCTGCCTCTGACAGGCAGAGCAGCCACTGAACCTTGCTCTTCGTAAAACTCTCTGTGAATGTTCTTTCCTTCTCTCAATTCCTGTGGCTCCCGAAGTCACCAAAACGTGGAGAAAATCTGATTGACAATACAGCATTGCCACACTTATTCATCTCAGCACTCTGCTTCAAAGGGGTTTGGGACAGGCTCCTGGTCCTTTCACTGGAAGGAAATATTCCAGTGTTTTCTTTTGAATAAAGGATTTACTGTGACACCAGCACTGCAGCAGCCACCTTACCTGCAGTGCAAGAGGCTTCCACCTCACATTCTTCAGAAGGGCAGGAGCAGAAACCAGGGTGTTCTGAGGACGTTTTTTCAAGGTTAAAATCACTCCATTTGGGTCTTCCCACAGTGCATTTACCAGGTTCTTTAACTGCCAGCCAACCTAGGGAAAAAGTCCATAATTGAATTTTGAAAGCTTTCCATTTAACTTGAAATGAGAAGGAAATGTTCTGGTAACCAACAAGGTCTATTACAACCTGCTCCCTGCAAACATAAGCAGTTTTTATAAACTCTGTTGGACTGAAATCAGGCTGCTGCTGCAGCTGGATTTTATTTTTTTTTCTTCAGCCATGTTCCTAAAAAAAATAGGCAGAAGTGAATACTGTTCCCCTTTCAATAACTTGTGAGCTCACTGAATGTTTAAAATCAAACAATGATGTTTAGAAGTCATGAAATCTTTTCAATCTGAGTCCTGAGTTGCAACAGTTTGTGCTGGAACAACGTATGTAGCATGTATGTAACAGCTGTGAGATCCTGACTGGACATAAATGACCATTTATTGGTTTATGTCTACAGCCCCTGGACACAGCTGAGTCTCCCAGTCCCTGTAAATTGCAAACAGAGCCCTAGAAAAGGACATCACTGGTACTGCAAGGATGTGGCACTCAAAAAAAAAAAACCTACTTAAAGACAATTCTTAATCATCTTGATTATTTAAATAGAAATTTACCATTAATTATTTATACACCAAAACAGAAAAATTATTTTTAGGGCTCTTCTTTTTCCTCTGCCTTTTCTGTCCCAGTCAGAGCAGAGTTTTAGAGCAGTACTACATGGCCATAGTAAAAACCTTTCCTAAGTGTTGTGACTGCCACAAATCTGAGCAGGCCTGCACTGAGCAGGAATTGGAATTCTGTGTCCATACAGCAATTCCCACACCTTCCCAAGGCAACTGCATCAGCCATAAAATGAACTTCTGAGAATGAAAAGCTTGGTGAACCCCAGAACAGAAACAGCACCAATATAAGCAAGCAGTGAATATTTTTATATTGCCATGTTTTACCTGTTGGAGTTCACTAATAACATTTCAATCATGATTTCTCTTCTGATCAAAGTGTGAATTCCCACTACTATTAAAAACCAAGAAAATAAAATATTTAGGAGCTCAGACACAGAGCAGTCTACATCCAGCCCCTTGTTTTATCAGGGGTAGTTTATAATGACTTCCTCTTAGAAGATAATATCTGATTACACAAAAAGGTGAAGGGAAAATAATAGGAGACAACCTGCAAGAGATTTTAACTAAATTCCTCTTCCAAGGGCTGAAGAGAAGTTGGGATACTTCTGTAAGGCTCCAAGCTGTCTCCACAGTGGGCCAAGGCCAGGATCCCACTGTGAAATCCACCTGGGACAGCACTGTGATGTATGTCGGAATTCCAAAGAGGATTTTAATAGCTTTAAAAAGTTCTATTCTATTTTTAATGCTGCTGTTCTATTGAAAACTTTCTAAAAATGCTCCTGCCACAGGAAAGCAGAAAACAGCAGTAATTGTAAATAGGTCACACCCAAACAAATGCAAGGATGGCATCCCAAAAAACTCCTCCAGTTCGGGCTGTGTTTATAAAAGGACAGGGGCTATGTATTTTTTTTTCTCTTTTACTCTGTTATAGAAATCAAATGGAACTCTCTTTGATTTTTACAGATCGATGTCATTTTCAGATTGCCGAAATCCTCAGAGATCCATGAGCTCCTTTTAGAAAAGAATGCTAAATAATTAAGTTAACGATAAATTATTCCAATGAGAGCCCTGATGACAAAACCATTAAATACCGAGATCTATCAGAGACCCGTCTGCAGTCATTACTACTGGGCCATGATAAAATGCTCTCAGGAATTTGAACAAGTTATTATAAATTGTATTGCTAAAAATATCTTTGAAAAAAGAGAAGTCATTACAGTGGATTAAAAATCTTAGTTGAAAACCAGTCCTTGAGACTGATTTTGACATTTACTCCTAAAGAATCAGTCTTTAAAGCGGTTACTAATTTCTAGCTCTGGAAGATGCATTCACCAGAAAGATATTTTGCTCCTTTAAGATTTTTAGCACATACAATCAAAATCAAATTCCACAAAATAGGTTAAGATATTTCAGCAAGGAAAGTTAGATTAAAATTAGAATAATGAAGGAATAAAAGACTAATGTGATACTTTTTGTTTTCCTCCATAAATGAAAATGGATGCTAATTTAGATGCTAAAGATGGAAGAAACCCAGAAGAATGCAAAAGAATTCACTCAAAATGGTCAGAGACAGGCAGATATTTAAATTTTTGTAGTTAACACTTAGGATTGCCACAATCATTAATTTTTATTTGTTTGTACATCCCCAGTGTGGAAAGAAGAGCTCCAGGGAAAAAACCAACCTGTGGACTACTGTCTATATTAAAAGATTTGTTAATTTTCTCGTCGAAACTATGTGGTGGAAAATTAAGGATATAGCAACTTTAAAAATAATAGTTCCAAAAATATTAATTCCTAAAATAACAAATTCCTTTACCAGAAAATTCCACAATGCTGAGGTAATTTTGTATATCCAAACCTGATAATTTTGTAGCTGGGAGTCCTTAATAAATTTTTTTCAGGAAAACATGAAAAACAGAACCTACTTTCATTAACCAGTGTTTTTTAGTTCTCCAATATCTTCTTTAGACTCTCCCCATAATGACTTTTCTCCTCATTCAGAAGATCTGGATTTGCATGAATGGGATTTGGAATGCATCCTACCAGCAGTGGGGATTTCAGCATTGTTACAAATCCAGACTCTGCTCATGCTGGAAAAGCACCTTTTCTCCCTTTTTGAAATAAAGCCTATGTGCCTGGAGATGACTCACTGCAGATCTGTATGAAAAACTAATACAAAAAATTCCTAATGCTACAGATGCACACACAAAAAAATAAAAAATCAGTGCATTTTAGGCATCTGCAGAGGGATGAAGTGTGTGATGTATTTGTCTGTCGAAAGGAGCTGAGGAAACAGCTGAACTGCTGAACATGGTGCTGTTTGTCAGAGGGTTCCAGTGCTCTGAACCCCCACAGCAGGTACTCACCTCCCTGCCAATTGCTTCCAAACACATCATACCTATTTGTTATGGTGGGAATTTAGAATTAAAATTTAGCTCAGACAGTGGAACTGGGAGTGCACAGGGGAGAGAGGCAGAGCTGTTTCTGCTTTCCCTGAAAATTCTGGGGTCAGGGCAGGAATGGGGTTCCTCAGTTCCTTCACTGCCTTAACACACCCTATCAGGACTCTGAAAAATGGATAAGTTTTAAGAAATACAGAACCACTGAGTGCACTCCACAGAAGGAAGGCAAGTTACACCTTAATTTGTTTGGGAGACTTGTGCCTGTTCTGTTCACTGCATCACCTGCCAGTTTTGCTGTTACTTGGGGTGGGGAGACACAGAGCAGTAACAAACAGGAATTTAAAAGCTCCCTTGTCAGGCATTTGGTCTGGAAATCAGTTGTGCCAAATATTTCCTAAATATTTATATCCTCCTATATTGCACACCACCTGAAAACAAGTAATTCTGCTCTGACTGCAGTAACCCCTCACAGGAACCAGCACAGATGTTTCCCCTCATGACTCTACAAACACATAAGCAAAACCATCTGGATATTTACTTGAACCTGCAAAGTTTGACCTCTCTTCATATTTGCATTAAAAAACCACCCCAGCTTGTGTAAACCCAACTTTTTTTAAGGAAGCAGACTATCATCTTTTCATATTTTAAGTCTGTAATTCACTTTGCCTCATTAGGGAATTAATCAAGGGAGCTGGTTTGATTAACATGGAAATCAGAAATTATTATTAGACAAAAAATGTGCTGGAAGATCATAAGACTGTTTTCTGTCACTGAAGGGGAAGCTCATCATTAACACCTGTAGCTGATTCACTCATTAATATTCGAGCTGCTCCCAACAATAATTGATGATGGAAAACCAAATGTTCTCCCATTATCTTACACTGTTATTTTCATTAACTGACGGAGAAACACAGCAAGAATCCAAGAAAAAGTGAGCTCTACTACGGGAAGAGAGGCTTTACTGAGCCTTGCTGAAAGGCAGGATCTGGAGAATAAGTAACATGTGGCACTTTGTTTGAAAACAGAAGGACATCTTTTGGGGAAAGAAGTTGGAATTCTCATGACATCTTTTGTCCTTTTTTTTTCCCCCCCGCTTGCATTTCCCAACACAGGCTGTGCTGAGACACAGATGGTGTGACCTGGCACCACATTTCCAGATTTACCTCCACCTAAAATGAGCTCTCATTAGGACTCATATTTACAATTCAGCAAACAGACACCGAGGGTATTAATTCAATGCTGTCTTCACACAAATAAATTAGTACTGAAATGATTTCATTGTGCCAGGCTCTTGACACACTTTATTTCAAGCATGTAATTTGCCAGTGAACACAATGAAAGGGCATTAGGCTGCTGATTGAGTATTTAGAATCAAAGTATTTTTGGGGTTTGAAAGGACTTTTAAAGGTCATTTAATCCAATCCCCCTGCCAGCAGCAGGGACGTTCTCAAGTGGGTTGCTCAAGTCCAATCTGGCCTTGGACACTTCCAAGGTTGGGGCAGCCACAGCTTCTCTGGGCAGCTGTGCCTGTGTTTCACTGAAAAAAAAATTCTTCCTTTTTTTCTGGTCCAAATCTCCCTTCTTTCAGTGTAAAGTCATTGCCCCTTTACAACAAACCCTACTAAAAAGTCTGTCCCCATCTTTCTTCCATGTCCTTGAAAGCACAGGATCCATCACCTCAAAGAACTCTACCAAGTGGGAAAATGCAACTACTTTAGTTCAAAACAGCAGCTGCTTGAAGAGAATATAAGAAACACACAACACAGAAGATTTATTACAGATATTTCCGTGGCCTCTTGCTCTGGCACAGCAGTTTTATGCCTTAAGGAGTTGTTTCTCTTTCTGGTCTTTATTGTCTGTGGAGAAATAAGAATTCTGTCTCAGCCTCAGCTGGCTGAGTTAACCAAACTGATATCTTTAAATAATTTATCTTCCTATGAGACACATTTTCCTTTTTATGCATTTAATACTCATATCTAACTTAACACCTTTGATGGCTGTAAATGACCTGAAGATCACACAGTATTTCAGACAAGATATTACTGATGTTAAGACAATGGTATCCAAAGCCAGTTTCTCCTGGAAACCTGTTCCTGATTAATTCCGAGTTCATCTTTGCCATTTTCAGTCACACCAGCTCCATGGTGCTCCGTTGGTTTGGGATTAATTACAACATTCTGACTCCTGGAGTCTTGCCAGGTGCTCCTGAGTAACATCGAGCTTTCAACAGGAATTACTAAAAGCCTTATTATTGCTCTCTGTCCTAGGAAATAACCTTCAAATTCTAACCCTCATTAAAAATAAAAAAACCAAAAAAACCACGGAGAAATTGAGTTTTTCCTTGTTTACAGATCACTTCTCTATCCAGAAGTACATAAAACATTTTACAGGTGGCCAGGTAGATGAACCATTATTTTTTTTAACTTCAATATTTTCATTGTCTGAAAAACTATCCAAAAAGGAATATGAACACAAATTAATTTTCATCAATTTATGGTGAAAAAGAATTACAGTATGAAATTTCCCATTTCAACTAAGTAGCAGAAAATACACCACCTAAGGTGTAACTGTTAATTTTGCAAACAAAGAAGTGCTACAGTGGCATCTTTAGCACTTCTGCTTAATTTTATGGGAGAGGAAGTAAAAATCTACAAGGCACTGGCAGAATTGGTGCCTGTTGTTATTGTGGGAAAAATAAAGATCTAGGCGGCAGTAATTTGGAATGTATAATTATTCTTAAAGTTTTTTATGCTGTTTTATTAAAATCTTATAAGCAAGAAGAACAAGCAGAAAAGCAAATAAGGACATTGGATAATGATTAAATGATCTTAACAGCCAGTGGTGAATTGCCTGAGTTAATTAATTTCTTGCTTAAAGTACTATTATTTTTTCTTTGATCTTTGTAATTGTTTTACAGAGTGTTCCTTGGTTAGACCAGATTCCACGTGGAAAGGCTTTTATTTCTCACTCTTTCAGTTGTTGCATTACAAAACTTGGAAGCAGCTCTCCTTTAATACTTTCTGAACACTTTTAACTCTCAACTCCATTGAAAAGTCGTTGGAAAATAAAGTAAAACTTTAAGAATTGGTGACCATTCTCTGGAGAGCCTGTTCAGTGCCCAACCACCCTCTGGGAGAAGAACATTTTCCTGAAATCCAACCTAACCCTCCCTTGGAACAGCTCCAGACTCTGTGCTCTCATTTTTACTCTTTCAGCACCTCAATTCTGCCCTGCCCATGAATGAATCCTTGCCCTGGACAGCTCCCTAAGTCCCTGTGAAAAATGCAGCGTGCTGCAGTTGGGAATTTAAAGAGGATGCTGAGGAGGGCCATGCATTAGTGATGACAAACTGGAAGTGCTCAAATTATCCACCTTACTAAAAAAAAATGATGAGCTAATTTGATTGCATCCTGAAAATACCTAAAAGAGAAACCTGCTCTCCAATTTAAGAGATAAAAATACATCAAGATCAAAGGACTGGAAGCTTGTGCTAGACAAATATAGACTACAAATAAAATTACTTTTTTCCCCCCAGCAATGAGAATAATTAACTACCGGAGCAATTTATTACAGGTTGTGGGAACATCAATGGAAGTTTTAAAGCTCAAATAATCATGTGAAATGAATATGAAATTATCTAGAAAACACACTGGCCTAGTTCAGTCAAAATCAGATTAAATGGTGCTGGTAGTCAGCTATAGGACTGGAATCTGCTAAAAGAGATCCATGCTTTCTGTGCTCAGGGAAATATTTCCACCAGTGGCAGGACAAAATGACATTTTCTAACCATTTTCAGAACAGGTTCTTACAAACACATTGTGTTTAAAGGGGATTTATATTTGATATAATATAATATATTGGTACCACAATGCTACAGAAATATCAGTCTTAAACAAATGTCTTGGTTGTGATAACCCAGATAAAATCTTCTCTGGAAAACCCGTAGGAACACCAGAGATCTGCAAGTTCTCTGACTCCCCCAGTCATTAATTTCAAATGGGTTACACCCCTTTTTATGAGCTGTTTGTGCTAATATTAGAATATTGATTATGTGGAAATTTAATGAGCTGTTGCCTTTGAATCATTCCAGTCCACTAATGGAAACCATGCTAATTATAAGCAAAATATGGATCATCATAATGTGATAACTCGGGGGAAGAAGGAGCACAGCTGAGGGTGGTTTGCAACAAGGAGAGCCAGAAGTGATTTAAAGGACACATTTGAAGATCTAGGGGATATTTCAAATATTAAAACCTCTAATCCATGAGGGGGAGAGTTGGACATGCACCTCTGAACCATGCAGACACTCACTACTACTGCCTGATTTTCCAAACTGAAGCATAATGAGACTTTCCCAGCCATTTCAAAGGAAGAATAAATTTCCAAAAGAACCAGTGCCATTTATCTCTTTCCTTAGCTTGCTAGAAACTTCAGAATGAATAATTAATATATTATGGGGTTTTTTTCTAGAAAAGAAGTCTTTTGTGGCACTTGACTCAGCTGTTGGTCCTGTGCCCTGAGGTGGAAAGGGATTACAAGTATCAACCACCTCGAGCCTGATGTAATAACAGACATGGAGAGAGTTGCTGAAAAAGCCAATTCTTGAGAAGCTGAATGGGGGATTTCACCTATGGGAGCAGAGATTAAATCAGATCTGTCACTTGAAGAGTGTGTTTGATGGAGAAAGCCAGTCTAATACATATTTCAACTTGTAACTATGACAACTCTCTAATACAGATAAGAGCTGTGTGTTGCATTAACATTTAAAGTGTAAATGAATAAGTTATACTTCTTTTCAAGAGAAAATATTTGCTCTTTAATCATAAGACTTTAATAGCCAGACTTTCATATTTCCACTTCACACGAGTGACAGACAGAAAGAGATTTCTTAATTTTGCAGCTACTGTGTCAGGAGATGGGGATCACGAGGAAAAAGTGAAATAGCTAAATAGAAGTTTCTTAGGAGGTTATCGTTGTCCTTGTCACTACTCGTGCCTAAGAAGTAATAAATACCAGTGTTCCTTTCACCTGGAGCTCCAGAAACACTGGAGCTATTTAAATTATATTTAAATTGTGTACTGCAACACTGAGGTTCAGCATCCACTTCTGCATGCACGTGCTTATGGTATCTTAAAAATAAATCTCCACTCAAGAATGCACAAACCCCAAACCTGGCAGATTTCTATCAACACTTTAAGAATTTTTGCATCTTGCCCCCAACAGATTCAGAATACACGGATGTTACAGCCCTTCTACATTATTAATCTGGATCCTGCATTAAACAGAATGCAAAATTCTGTTCAAGAGGAGAAGGTAAAGCAGCTGGAAAGTGCATAATGAGAAGTCTAAGAACTTCAAGGAAATATTCTTGGATCTCCTTATATAAGAAGTGTATGATGTTGAACAGCAGCTGTGCAAAATGTAAATTTGGCTTAATCCTTCTGAGCTGGTTACGGACTCAATTTGTGCCTTTTCTTATTAAGAATAAGCAGTGAGTATGATGTTTAAAAAGACCTAAAAAAAATAATAATCATATAGTTGGGCAAAGAAGAATTAGTACCTTTTTACCACTGGGAACAGGCAAAGCCTGCAGTGCAGGATTTCCTAAACACTTACCACAGTTTGGTGGTTGACCTGGATCACCTCATCACCAGCATGGATTTTCTTGCACTGGTCAGCAGGAGACTGAGAACAAGAGAGAAAAATTTACTTTACAGAGAGGGTGTGGAGGTGGAAAGAAAGAGCAGGAATTAAAACAATGAATGCTGAATAAGACAAGAAAGCTGTGCCTAAAGAAGTCTTATTGCTGTCAAATAATGATAATTGGTCATATTCATAAGGAACAATTTTTTTCTGATAACATTTGATGAAGCAATCTCGAATTCCACTGCCATTTGTGGCTGGTTGAGCTATTCCATTGTGTTTAGCTGAGCAGTCACAACCTTGCTGGGAATGCCCTGGGTGAATTCACATCACGTGGAATTAAATCTGTTACAACACACCCCGGGCCAGGGCTGGAGCAGCCACGTGTGGGACAGAAACCAGGGCTCAGCTCTCTGCAGAGCAGGGTTACTGTTGGAGTGAACTGAAGATCCTCTGCACTCACAGGGTGTTTGTATCTTCAAATGCAGCTCCAGCACTTCCAAGGCAGTGCTAAATGAACCATTGGAACTCAGAATGTGGCAATTTACAAATGGATGTAAGGGACTTGCTCTTCAGGAGATTTTATGTACACACACTACCCACATAATTTTGTGATCCTGGAGCTGTAAAACTCCCTTATCCTAAACATAGCTTGTTCTGAGCACATGAAAATGGATTAAACTCATTCAAGAGCCACTCAAACATGGGCAGCTACTATTTTACAAATAATTTTTAGATGAAATCTTAAATTTGTGAGAGAAATCCATGGGGCATTCAGGAGATGAGCAGGCTCAGGAGTAGAGAGCTGAGAATTCAAGGCAAATTGTTTGCAATGTGCATGAGAGTGTTCTAGTGACACAGAGAACACCAACCTGGCATTCAGGAGAAAAAAACAGAAAGAATAAAAGACCTGAGAGATCACCTTGGAAAATAAACCCCAGTGGAAGCTGGCTGTTCAGCCAGGAGACTTAGACAAGGAGGGAAGTTTACTCTGCTTGTTAGATACAAGGTCAGAGAGAGGAGAGGACTGATTGTCCCTTGTCAAACAGTGCAGGAACTTTTAAAGCAAAATAATCCTCGAGAAACAGTTCAAGTTCCCTGCCAAGCAAACAGACTCCTAAGAAAAGCAGAAAAGGAGCCTCTTGCAGCCACAGGGAGTGGCCTGGCTCTGATCCTGCACAGAGAAACAGCTGTTACCAAAATGTTTCTGGATGTCTCCTGGAGCCAGCCTAAAACATAAATTGTTAAACACAATAAATACATGAGCCACGTGTCAAATGCGAGGGAAGAAAGGATTTATCTGAACTGAAATTGATGTGTAGAAGTTTTATGGTCATGACCTCACTGCAGGCAAGAGTTCTGCCTTCAACCAAAAACTCCACTCATTCCTTTTGTGAATGGGGATTAAAAACATAAGGGAAACAAATAAAAGGAACAAAGAGAAGAGGAGGCAATACAAGAAAAACCCAAATTGTCACTGACAAGGAAATGACTGCAATTATTCTTGAATAAAAAGCCAGACTCATCTCTGAGGGGCCAAATGGTCCCCCAAGGGTCAGAGCCAGGGCAGAGCTCGGCTGCTGAGGGCAGCAATGTCATTGATTACCCGATCAGCCAAGAGGGCAATCAGCCAATACTGGGCACCGTGACTCCCAGAGGGACTGGGGCTATTCCAAACAGAGATTTTACCCTTTGCCCTCTGCTGGCTTTTCATTCACAGCCTTTCTCTGCCTCATTCCAGCCCTCACCTGGTCCCTGGGGGCTCCAGCTTGGAGCTGAGCCCTGGGCAGAGCAGTCAGACCTCACCTCCTGCCCCTGAGCCCTGCACCACAACAAACAGGATTTTCCCCCTCCACTTCATGGGATGAGGTGAAGAAGTACCCAGCTCCAGAGCCACTTTCTCCTTTTCATGGAAACCTGCAGAATTTTAGCAGCCCAGGAGCAAACATGGGACAGAAATATTCCTGTAATTCAATGCGAATCCAAGCTCTTTGGCTCTAAATGGGGCAGGAGAGGTAAGCAGGAAGCTGCAGTAAACACCTCCATTCATAATGTTTAACTTCAGCTGACGTTACTCGGAAAAGCAAAGGCCTGGTTCTTTCTCTTTTTAGCTGCTTTCCTGACTGGGATGAGGCTGAGCTAATTAAACACTGGCTCTGAGGTCAATTATCCCTTCAAAAGGAATGAAAAATCAATTTGCTGAAACACCACAAGTTAAAGGTCTTTGAAGCTGGTTTATCTGCACTTGTGATTACACTTCTAGCAAAACCAAAAGAGCGGCTTCTTCTGGTGGTGTAGCAGCAAAAAGTTTTGGTAGTCAAAATAAAAAGGAAAAATTCTAGTGGCTGGCAATTCAGCAACTCCTCCTGTGAATTTCAATTGAAAATATATCAATATTTCCCCTAAAAACTGCATTATATTTCTGAAATTAATTAGAATTACAGTAAAAATGTGGATTAATTACAGCATGAGTAATTCAATCTATGAACAAAATCTGTCCAACATAATCAAGATGGATCAGTCATAATTTTCAGGACCCAAGACACACATCTAGTTATTTTTAGACTTCTAAATGCTGCCAATAGTGACAGTATAAACAAACAAATTTCAAGTTTAATTTGCATTCGAATTGTCTTCCCAAATTGTGACATACAAATCATCTGGCTTTCCATGGGTTTACACTGACAAAACCCATATAAACACCACTCAATACGCATAAATCAATTAAAACATCCCTCATGGAGCTCACCCATATGGGCCAGCAGAGCACTGGCACTTGCCAGCCAGGATTTCCATCTCACAGAGCTCATTCTGTGTTCCTTGGGTGTCAGCAAAGCATCATTTCAGTACCAGCTTTATAAAATCTGAACTTGTCCCTTGCCCAGCTCTGAGCTGTGGAACAGACCTAGGCCTGAACGGGAGCAGCGTGACTAAAGGACAAGATGAAAACCAGGAGGGTTTTGTTATGAAGTCTGTCACAGTAATTAGATGGCAGCAGTTGAAGTCAATTTAATTTTTTCAGATTTATAATTGTGAACTGCACGTTAAGGAGCAAGGAGGGTGTTTGGGAGCTGTGCTGCTGTTCCTGTCACACCCTTTAGTGTCCCTGGATCTCTCTCACAGATCTTTGAGCTGCAAAACTCTAGGGGATTTTGGTTCAGTTTTTTTAATACCTCTGGGACTACAATGAAAATGACAATTGATCTCTTCTGTATTTTTACTACGAAGGATGGAAAAAACAAAATACAATTTACTTAACATAAAACACGATTTACTTAATAGAAAAGAAACCACTTGTGCCAGAGAGCAAATGTGTGAATGTTGTTAGAAAGGAGTATTTGAGGAATCACTGAGGGCAGAAGTTTGAGAATTTAATTTATTATATTGTTAGTTATTAATAATTTCAGCACGGCTGCTTTTCTATGTCTATTTTCAAGGGTTCTAAGTCTTTACAAAAGTAATACGATACTTTTACATAAAAAAAGAAAAAATTGTTAATAAAAAGTGGTTTGATTTAAAGCAAGCTTACATATTACAAAATGCACTGCAGATACACAGGAAATAATTGCAAGCATGATAAAAGTATTTTACAATAAAGAATCTTACGTTTTCAGTTGTTCCTGTGATCACATGTAGTCCATCATATGTTGATTTGATATACATTCCCTGGGGAAAAAAGCAAAAAAGGTAAAAAATATTTGTAGGAAAAAATACAGGACATTTGCATGATAATTAAAATAATAAGTTTGCTCCAGTCTAAGGACCATGACATTTGAACAGACTGGAAGGAACTGTGGTCAATCAACATTTGGAAACCTAAGTTTAACAAATCTATATCAAGACCACTACAAATAGCAGAGTTTTCTCACTTTTTTTTTTTATTCTAAGGTTTGTGAACAGAATTTAACGCTGAGCATCAGCATAAAAACTTGTGCCTATTTAGTATTTGAAATATTTAACACAACCTCTTTTTATTACAAGTGACATAAAAGAAGTATTGACACACAAAGCATGAGCAGGAGTAGCTTTTAAATTGAAATGCTCCATTTTCAAAGAGTTCCTGATTCAGTAAAAACGAAGCCAGAGCCTAACTCAGAAAAGGCAGGAGCCAGTGCTCATATTGCCAATTATGGGGAAAAATGAGCTTGGTGAACTAACAGGAGCTTTTTAATTAGTCCATCAAGAATTCTGCTTCAAGGAGGCAAGTGACAAGATGGAGAGAGACAACCAGAGCAAGGATCTGTGGAGCTGAGCACACTCAGAGCCCCAAATGTCAGCGAGGCTCAGTGGCTCGAGTGCTTCCCTCTCAGCAGCCAGGTCAGAGCTTCCCATCTCTCCACACACCATGGTTATCCATCACATTTTGAAATCTAATTAATCTAATTGGTACTTTGTGCTGCTGATTTATTATTCTTTCAATAGTTCTGCACCACCTTGTGCTGCCAGCCCCAAAGTTTAGAGCCCCCAGCAACAACCAAAGAACATTTTGTTCAGAGAAAGCAATTTCCCGATTCCTGAGTGCTAATGGAGATCTTCAGGTGAGGTGGGGCACACAAACACCACCTCCCAGCCCCTCAAAAAACCCCAAAATTTAAAAATCCTACAAAGTTTAGGTGATCTTTCTCTCCACAAATACCTAAACTGACAGGTTAAGAAAGGATGGAGCCAAACTCTTCCTGGAAGTGGGAGGAAGAGAAGCAAGAGACAAGTCGGAACTCTGGTAAGGAATTTTTTTTTTTTTCAGTTTTATCATGAGGAAAATGAAACACTGGAACAGGCTGGCAAAGCTGTGGAATCTCTGATTTGGAGATGATCAAACTGTGACTGGACGAGGCCCTGAGTAACCTCCCCTGGCTGGGTCTGTTTGGATTTTTCATCATGAGAAAACGTGACTTCTACCTTAATGCAAACTAATTCCATTTCAGCAAGTTTTTAATTTATTGGACTCTTAAAAATAAAGATTGGCCAAAGCTGGTTGCTGGCTGGCTGCTTAACTCTGCTGCATAGGAAACTCTGCTGTAGATTTTGCTCCCCATGCTCAGCTGTTCTCTTAAATTAGCCTGCTTTATAAATTACTTCATTTGTAAAACCCAAAGATGTCCAAATTAAATCCTGCCAGTCTTGAAATCAGTTTCATAAAATGGGATTACTTGGAAGAAAGAAACTGTTGGTGAGCTTTTCAGTATTTCCTTCTTTAGAGCTGTTCAATTTTATCAATGTTTGCTGTTCTGCCATCTCTGTGGTCCCTTCCACAGTTAAAGACAAAATTCCCTGTGCCAGCTCCAAGAAACAAAGAGGAACACTGGATCCTGAAAAACTGAGGGTTCCCATGGACAGTGGGGTGTTGAGTCTCCACTAAAAACCCAGAGCAGAAATTTTGTCCTTCCAGAGTGAGTTATGCTGGATTTCCATGGTGAACTTTTCACCAGAGTGTTACACAACATTCCTGCTCCACAGGGGGCTGCTCTTTTAGCACTTGGTGAACTTCAGGAACACATTTCCAGCCACACTTTTAGTATCAAATTTAATATCACAGTCCTAACATCCTCACTTGCTTTGACAATATTCATTCCCCGCTCAAAAAACCCAACAGTTTAAAACCCTTAAGGCCACAAGTGGACAGAGTGCTAAACTTTTCACTAAATTTTACCACTTATTTCTTCCTAAAGTTCTTAGACTCTTGTTAATCTCTGTATATTTTTGGGAAAAAAATCAAATGATAGTTTTATCTCTTAACAGATGCCATCAGAGAGCCATAAAACCTGACTAATCACATTAGAATTACCCTACATTTTGCTGTCTGCTCTTTCATCTTAGCTATGAAAATTTAACAATATATGAAAAAATAAACAATTGTAGTGAATGACTCATAGTCTTCAAATTACCCTACATAGAGCTTTCATCCTTGTTTTCCCAAAGGAAAAATGATGAGCTTGTTTCTTGTTGACCATTACAGAGCAGAGCATCCCCTTGGCATATCTGTTACCTGAAAAGCTTGAAAGGTTATTCCATGTAAAATAAATATAAAAGTTCTGATATTAATTTTTTACTTCACATGGTTCAGAATTCAAATTATTTTCTATGAAACAGATCTATTTTAAACATACATATTTTCTATTTTAAAAGTTTAATTTGCTATATATATATCTATATACATACATACATAAAGTAGTTTATGGATATAAATAGAAGGCTTTAAGGGGCCCACTTTCATCAAACTTCCAGTGAAAAAATAAAATTATCTATTCTGGTTTATAAGAAATAGCCAAAACTGCAAGTTTTTGATTTTTTTTTTTCATTTTAAGAGCTGTTAACTCTGTGACCTCTGAAAAAGCACTCAAGTATTCACAGTCTAAATTAGGCAAGAGAGCTGGACCTTTCTGTCAATGTAATGGGCTGGTGGCTCTCTTTATGTTCATCATGGTTTCATTCCACTTTTGTGAGCACTTTTATGGCTAATAAGCCTAAAAAAATGAAAATACATTTGAAAAATTTTGTTAGATAATATAAATTCAGGATAAATAGTGGGGTTTTAGTCTCTCTGGTTTATTCTTGAATGTCAACAATGATCTCAGAGAAAAGAATAACAAACTGTGCCCCTTATCTCGAGATAAGAGTCAAGGACTCTCACTCAGTGAAGATGGCTCAGACTGGTCAGCATTTAGAAATAAATTGTTGCTCTTTAATAACTGATGTGTCAGACATAAACTCTGAAGAATGGCACTGACCTATGTTAGAAACAAGGAAATGTTTCTCAGGCATCAAATCAAGGACCCGACTCTTTCTGAGTAACTCTGTCACTGTCCCCGAGTGACAAAGTGAATTAAAGGTTTTTAATTAAAATCTGACCTTTGAAAACATATGGGAAGGCATCAGCCATTTAAAATCCCATTTTGAAGAGACTTTTCCCCCAGAAAACAGCACATCCAGTTGTCAGGGGAATTTCCTTGAAAATTTTCTTGCAGAGTTGTCTGGTTAATTAACCAGGATATAATGACAGCAGTGTGTTTTTAAGTGTCAACAATTATTCCAGCACAGGGAAGCAGGGACAGCAAAGATGCAGATTTGTAATGCCACAAACAACCAGGGAACTCTTACACCCCTTGATCTTTTACCCCAAACATAAAAAATGGTTCTTTAATCTTATTTCAACCATCAAAGTTACACAGATGCATTTAAACAAATGCCATGATAATGCTTTGGGAAGGTGACTGAGTTTTTTGTTTAAATTTCACACCATTAAAAAGTCCTCCTCTAAAATGTTTTTTGTGCCTTATATGTTGCAGTCCTTTGCCCAAATTTAAACACCTCTACTTTCCTTCCTGCAAGACAACTTCCACTTCTCAAAATACTTCAGATAATAACTTATTTTATTCTTCTGTATAATCAGATTTTGTTTTGCTTTGGCTTTTAGGCTATGAGAACCTTTATATGTCAAGCATGATGGAAATTTGTCAAGTTTCTGAAAGCCTTTAAAAGTAATTCTTAATAATTAGATGAACACCCTGACAGTTTTAGGCCAGGCATATTCCCACAAAAAAAGAGCTGCCTTCATATTCTACTTTTTCTTCTTGCCTTCCTTGCAACCCCTTTCTTGTGAAAATGGGAAAGATTGGATTCCACCACCTTACATTACAAATGCCACAGGAAGAGAAGCACTATTTGAAAGAGTAGATGGACACTGGATAGATAAATAATCCTTCATAAAGAAGGTTCTGTGCATCTGGCAGCTTGGCTGTTTGTTCAGCTTTTTAGTTTTTCCAATACTACACAGCTGGTTGCATAAAAATTTTTATCCCCACAATCTTGGCTTTCCTTAAATTCTTAGAATGAAACAGGAAAAGTTCCCTCTGCAGAAAAATTAAGAAAGCTGTGAGTATTAGCAGTGTACATCTTAATTAAAGTGTGCCAGATTACACTGTTTCTATCAGCAGTGGGAAGCTCACACACAAGAAAGAAAAAGAATAAGAAGGTGAGAGGAAGAGGGATAAAAGTGCTCCTTTATTCCAGAAGGAAAGAAAAAAACATTCCACAGACATCAGAAGACACAAACCCAACAATAAAACCCCAACTGCCTCCCTGTTTAGAATCTCCTGCTTAAGAGGGATCATTAATCTCATCAAATAAGATCAAAGCTGCATGTTACACAGAAGTATCTCTGAATATATGGGCTGGACATCAAGTTCAGAAGATTAAAAAAAAAGTTTCATCTGAAATAATACTGGCTGTAATAATCTCCCAGTATGGACAATCCCCAATCATCCAAGAGCAGGAGGGAGGAAAAAAAAGCCCCAAACATCAAAAACCATTCTATGATCTCATTCTATATCTCTATATCCAACATCTCCAATAAAATGCTGCCTCTTTATGTGACAGCAATTTGCTCCAAAGCTGGCTCTGGGCATGGAAGGAGGTAAATCATAGCAAGGTTCTCCCAGGCTTTCATCAGCCCCCAAGGATTTAGCAGCAAGCTCAGGAGCTGCCAACAGCAGCCCAAACTCCTGGCTCAAGGGCTTATTGTGGATCCATCAAGCCACAAAAATTTAAAGTGGGGAGGCAATTTTCTTAAATCAAAAAGTTATTTTATTCTATTCGATTTCCTAAAAATTTATGTGTGCATGTTCTGCCAGAGCTAAGGGTGATTCTCACAATTTAATACTTTTCTAGTACAGGAATTTATTTGAAGTTTGTCGAACTGGTTGTTTGAAACAAAGCTTTGCCTTCCAGACATCTTGTTCGTGCTGATTATGCTGTGCACTTCAGATATAAATGTTATTACCATAGCCAGTACTGCAATTCAGGAGAAAAAGTGCTTTACAATCCTTAAAGTTACTTCAAAAAGAAACAGAAAATACATGGAGGGTGTTTCAGTATTTGCCACTGAAAAATCAGTGGTAAATGGGGAAAAGGAGGAACCAGTTTGAATGGTGAAGCTGGGGAAGGAATGGAAAAAAGAGAGGAAAAATCCCAATGTATTTCTGGAGGCCAACAAATGCCTGCAGAGATCAGGATGCAAACAGAGTCCCCAGGACTTGGAACGGAACCCAAACCGTGTTCCCAATGCAAATTCCTTTGTCCAGCAAACTGCCAGGAAAGCACAGCACAGAGCATGTCCTGGGAAGGCTGGAGATAAGGCCACTTTTTAATAAAGCTGACTGCAAAAGAAGGTATTTTAGAGAGGGGGGGAAAAAAAGGGTGACTATAAAACTCATAAAAGCACAGACGGAAAGCTAGAAAATGGACTGAAGATGCACATTCCAAAGACTTAGAGTCCCTTTGTGAAAATGCTTTATGATCCAGAATTTATTTACACAATTAAACACACAGACACTGCCCTGCAGGAATTCTCACTCCATGCAGTAACTGCATGGACTTGGACCTGGAAATTAATTCCGTTTATGTGTGAGCTTATGCAATGTCAATAGGATTCCTGGCTCCTTTGGGGAGGAAATTAGAAGGCCCCTAATAAAAATTTTGCAAATGGTGCTTTGAAAATTTGTGAAGACTCATAATTTAGTCGGCTGACTCGCATTCCAGATAACTGAATTCTTTCATAAATCTGAGTGATTTTTCACCAATGACAAATAAATGTAGTGCCAACCCTGGATGAGCCCTGTTCTCAGTAGCTCTCAAAATCAGAGCTACGCGTAAACCCAAGAGAGACTGAGTTTTAAATTTATGCTATAAAGATAACAAACCTTCTGAAAAATTGTACAATAAGCTGCTCTTGAAAAACACATTTTTGGTGATTTTGACACCAACTGCTGTGCATTAGCTTCCTACCTATAAAACTAAAATTACAGTATCCTTTTCACAAGTGTGTTGTGAGGATGAATTAATTAGTGTCTGTGAAGCGCTCAGGAAGGCCATATAAAAAATAAATAAAGCAACTCTCGATGAAATTAGTAACTCCAGGGACTGCAGAGCTTAGCTGAAGTGTGGTAAATCAGGCCTCAACCCCTACACTGAATGATAAGGATAAAAATGGAACTCTGAATACTTTCCATTCACTGAATAGTGCTCATTTTTCTCTTGAATGGAGCAGATATCCTGTGGAAAAAAATCCGCTACACAATCATGAGAAAGCCATTTGTAATTCATTACTCTGTTCTATATTTGATTCTGATTAATGTTTTCTTTTCCTTTTCACATGATTTTTCTTTTATTCCCATTTATAGTCCTTTTTTCATATTTTCTTCTAAACAGAACACAGTGTCAGCAAAATTGATTACAAGGAACTTTCCAACCTAACACGTTACAGCGCCTTCACAATTAGGCACAGAAAACTCATTCATTCACTGTGATTTCACTTCATCTGAGGGAAAAACGGGGGAAAAAAGGAGAAATCATCAGGCAATTTTGATTGCAGTATTTGTCTCATGTCCTCTGTCAGCAGTGCCCACTCTCTGCTCTTTTGCTGGGTGTTAACTCATGGGCACGTTGTGGATGGAGAACCACACAGGGGTTCTTCCAGCCCAAAAGTTCATCCAGCCAGGATCATTCCAGGACAGATCCTGGCTGCCTCAAATTGTACCAGAACAGAGGGGAATGTGAACCGCATGAAAGGCCCCAACATCTCAGCCAAGAACTCTCATTTTGATCACTCCAGAGTTTAAATCACACTTCAAGACTTTATGGACAGCTCCTGACAGACACCTGCCTCAGCTTGCACACCAGGAAATCTCAGCTCCCCACAGGAAATGCTGTTTTTGGAGCAGATTCCACCCCTGTCCTCCAGCAGTCTACCCCCTGTCCAAAATCCAGAGCCATCACTGCATGGGAAGCATCAGCAGCACCAAGCTCAGCTTCTTGTGCTCCATCATCTCTGAGGAAAATACATCTCTGTGTTCACCTTCTCTGCAGCACTGATAATGAACTTCCCCTTAATTAGACCAGCAGAAATACATCCCATTTCTGCAGAGAAAGGAAAGCCACACAGAGTGCTGGCCTGCAGGGTGTTGTAATCTTAATGCAAGTCAAAAGCTCTGGGACATTCACAGCACATCTCCTACAAATGTACTGACCTGTATTTCCTGGGTACCCTGCACTAACCCAGAAATCAGACCTAGAGGGGAAACTGTGCCATAAAGGGAACACGTTTGGCCATAAGGATGCAGCAGCACAGCAAGGAAATTGTATCTGTGCTCAGGATTACACACTGGGCTGAGCATCTGCGATGCCACGGAATTAAAATTAAATGTGGTTTATGCTGTGGGAATGTTCTTTGTTGACTAAATCAGCCTAAGAATGAAGTAAACTTGTGCAGTCACACAACACCCCCTCATGTTATTAAAATATGTCATTCTCAGATTAATATGCATACCTCAGAGTAATTATGCCCTTGTAACTCTGACAGGATTTGCATATGACGTTCGTTACTATTCAATGTCAGAACAAAGAGGAAGATGTTGGAATAATGCAAAGTGTCTCAACTAACAGGAATTTCAAATCTGTAAATCACGCTGAATTACAAACAGGAAACATGTCACAAGGTGTAGAGTGGCACTCAAATGGATTTTGATTTGTCAGTTTGGGGATTTTCTGTGGATAAGCCTCATGGCTGCCAATTTCACTCCCCACTTACCCCTTTTTCTCCTCCTACAACTGCTTCCTTCAACCCAGAAGCAACATTCCTGAATTACTCTTCTTGTAGGAAGAAAATAAAACTGAAAGGAATTCTGAGAAGGCAGCTGAAGGCAGTCTAGGGAAAACCAGAAAAAGCAGCCTGGCTCTTGAGGAGAGCATGTGTGAACATCCCAGTGCCTGCAATTCCACCTTCCACTCCAGCTTTCATTGGGATCTCGGGTTCCCAAGCACAATCCTGATGTTCCTACAGCCCACCAACATCACATGGTTGTAAAGTAAGGGACTGCAGAGGGGAGGCAGAAATCTTTACCCACCACTAAATTGTCACAAAAATCCATTGTCCCAAAAAATGTATCAGTACATTAATATTTAAAAGCTGTGGCCAAATAATTATGAAACTGTCCCTGCAGAACATTTGACTGCTGTGACCCATCACTAATGCAGAGCAGCTGGGATGTCCAGAGCCATCCAACCAGGCTGCTCAGTGAGCAACTGTTTACAAATAAAAGGGATTTATTTTGTTCCTGGGATGACACTTCTGAAAGTTTTATTTGAACAGATCACTAGGGAGGCATATAACTCCATTTATGCAAGTCCAAGACACAGACCTTCCACTAATCATTTTGAAAGCACATTAATGACATTAGTTAATTTTATTTGTGTGTGTTTGCATTTGGGAATTATTTCAGTACATTGCAAAATCTGCAATCTGGCTATCAAAGGATCACAGATTTAACTGCTCATGAAGCCCTAGGTAAAACAGGTTTTAATTTAAAAAAACCCAAACCAATCCCTTTATTTAGATAAATGTCAATTAAACCACCTTCAGAAATCTGATTCAGCTTTCCAAAAAAATGAGGACATTGCGTGAAAATGCATTTTGATTTCTTGATAAATTCAAAAACCAAATCACCCTAAAGAACTGAGACTTGTGCTGGGCATTCTAAGGGTTAAACATTAAACTGCTTTGCTACTTACCAGCCCCTCACTGGGCATGATGCTGGTGAGATGAACGACCTCGAGATGTGCTGACTGGGACACCAGAGAGTCAGATGAGAGAGAAATGATGTGGTCACAAATCCCAGACAGGGTTTTACACTGCAAAGAAAAACAGGTCAATAGAATCCCTCATATCAAAGTGGAACTGCAAGTGAAGGAGTTCTTATTCTAAGAACTAACCAAGAATAAACAGATAATTGTAATTCTTAGCACTGTAAAAACTACAGGTGTATGGAAGTTGAGGGCAAGTGGTTAAGGGAGCAGAAAATAACCATAAATGTCAAGAAAATGTACATGTATGTACAGTTCTGCTGTAGAAGAATATCTGCATCTTTATCTTCTCCAACCACATGCATTTTAAAAACAAAACAACAAACCCACTGAATTTTATCCTTATGATTATAAATACAAAGGGAATTGAGTGAAATATGTAAAAATAAATGTCTTATGCAACTGAATAACCTATTTTGGCTACCAAATGATGACATCATCCCTACCAACTGTGATAATTAGGTGAATTCTGCTCTTCAACTTGGAAAATTTCCTTTGTTAAAAATGACCCTGGCAGAGAAGTGCCTTAGTTAACCCATTTCCTGAAGTAAAATTCTCATGCATCTTTGAACACATCCTTTAGCTGATATTCTACATCACTACAATGACTTTGTTATCCTGCCTTCCAGCTAAAGATCTCAAAATCTTAATGCAAATCCACTCAAACACCTTCAAAGCAGGAGCCCCATTGCATGGACAGTAGCAGTGGGGCTGACAGATTAAACCCATCTGTCAAAGCAAAGTTTGTGGGTCAGAGAGGAGCTGGGTTGAACTCTCAGACAACATTCATGTGGAAAGATTTATTCCCAAATTTCTGTGTGTTGCTTAAAGCACACTCCTTCAGAAAGACTATGCCTAAAAATGTTTGGACCTAATGTGAAAGAATTCATTGAGCTGAATTTCAGGATGGGTTTCCAGTCGAGGCTATGCTGTGTGCATCTATTTTGCTTTGGGGACTGCACTCTCATTTTTCCTAATTATAGTAAATTCCAGTGAAATCCCTTCAGGGAAGTTTTGTTTCAGGCATTTGCAAGAGCATGAGGCTTTCTAATATCTCATTTGACACTATCCATAGAAGTTAAACAAATAAAGTTGTCACAATGAATAAGTTAACTGCCTGAATTTATGGGTTGTGTTTCCATTCACTGTGCAGTTACTCATCTGGAAATCCAAGGACAATCCCTGGCTGTGGCATCTGGATTTTGTATGAGCTGCAAGATGCAAACATCCCACTGAGGGGGGTGTGACTGCAACTAAAGATCACCACTACCACAATTATTTCAAGAACTTTCAGCTCGGGGCCAGAACCCCAGAGCAGAATTTTGGGTCTCATCTTCTCCCAGAAGAAATGGAGAAACTCAAAAAATCTCCAGTGTAGTGGGTGCCCCTGTATGTGAGTACATTCTTTATCCACCTTTTAAATTACTATCAAATCAAGATATTACCAAAATTTCCAACTGAAAACATCTCTATGCCTCAAAATTTGAGAACATTTGCCCAGATTAGATGCAGACTAAATCCCAGAGAGAACACTTTCTACTTTCCACTGTAATTCTTTAACCTTAGAGTTACCTCATGAAAATACTTGTTTTAGTAAAATAAATAAGAAGTTTTCAATCAAATCAACCTGGTCTATGGAAGGTGTCCCTGCCACAGTTAGAATTGTGGGCTAAAAGGTGTGAAAATATATTTATATGTATATATATGTGTCTGTGTGTGCACACCCCAAATCCCTGAAGGTGTCAGGTGTTTTTCAAAGTTCTATTCATACCCAGCTTTGCAATAGTAAGCTTTTTTTTTTCCTTCTTCTAAAAGTCACTGCACATTTTCTAAATTTAACAGCACATCAATGTTTTATGACAGATTTTAATCCCCGCTGGAAGCAGAGTATGTGCAAAAGGCTTTGAAAAAAAGAGGAGAAAAAGAGTCAGGCACTTGGGCAGAGCTTGTCAAAAGCTTATCTGAACTTGTAAATCCTTTGAGAGTCCCCTTTCTCCACAGGCTTTAACTCTATCTCACTGTCAGTGCAGGTTTTCAGCGGTGGTACCAGGAAAATATAAAGTATTTGAACTCAAAGGCCAATATCTAATCAATAATCTTGAATAAGATTCTTCCACTCTCCTTTGTCATCATGTTTTTTTGAGTGCTGAAGGCACAAAAGGCTCAGTCTGACAAGCAGTGATGCACCAGGTCTGTGGATGTGATGGCTGGAATTCCACACCAGCCATCCTGGTAGGAATATTGACTATACAGAATATTGAGCAGCTTCTTAACCTAAACCAAAATTTTTTTATTTGGAATTAACTGTAGCTATAACAGAGAGCATTAATGCGGGGAATTTTAACTTTCAGTAACAGATATAATTCATCAGAAATTATGCCAAATAGTAAGGGATTTTATTTTCCTATAGCAGTCTTATTATTTTGAAAAAATCATTTGAGTGTGTGGGGTAAAAATAGAGAATACAAAACCAGGATTACTTACCACATGAAGAATTTTATTTTCTGTTTCATACACTGTACAATCCTGTGGTAAAACAGAACAAAACCAATTAAATGGATGTCACATTAAATTTCCTGTTAAGAAATGAAAGAAGGGTTTATGCTGTTAACCATCTCTTACATATTCTTGATGAACCTTGAGACTTGTTACTTTTAGAGAAGTCATTTTCCTATTTTAGCTATCAGTTTAATAATCAATCTTATCACTCCATAACTTCAGTGTCACTACGCCCATATCTTGCTTTTAGATTTAGTGTATTACAGGGGCTAAAATATTGCTTTTCTTTCATGAAACAAACCATAAAAATTGCTAGGAGGGATCTACTGCCTCTATTGCTTATTAAAGTTTAGAAGTTCCCTCAGTGTGACCCTCTGGAAATTGGGACACAGCCATGGCAAAGTGATTTTATCCATCCCCTGCAGCTCTGCCCCACCTCCTCCTGCCAGGCACCACTCCAAATCCCAGGCTATATTCTGCTAAAACATAAAATAAAAAGGGAAATACACTCACTCTTCCAGGCAGAGTGAGATTAGAAAAGGGTCACCCCAAGTCTTGGTTCCCCCTGAGGGCAGCCCTGGCCTGGCCTCAGCCCCCAGCCAGGCTCCCCCTCCCCTTAATTATGTTGGGAATTTGTTAAATCCTGCTCCAAGTGCTATTCCACATTGGAAAAGGCTTTCTACAGAGCAAGATATGGGACAAGTTAAAAAACCTGTCTGCTTTATTTAGTTTTATTCCTTGAATAAGCTTTCAAGTAAAATTTAACTTATAATTACCTGAAAGGTCCCTTCAAGTAACTTTAGGTTCCCTCAGTTGGTTGGAGTCTGGTGAAGGTAACACCAAGGTTGAGGGTTTGATCACTCCATGGGCTTAAAAGTTGGACTTGATAAACCTTGTGGGTCCCTTCCAACTCAGAATATTCTGTGATATCCCTTCAAGCACCTTAAGATTCCTTACAGTTCTCAAGATCTCCTCTTTTCACTGGATCTTAGTATATTGGCAGTAAGAGTTAATTGCTTCAGGTGTCCCAGTCAACAATTCCAACCCCTCATTCCCTGTACCCTGAACACTCAGTTTGGGCTGGGACACCCTCTGGAGGTCTCAGCTCCCCTTTTCCAGCAGCCCAAACCCTTGGCTGTTCCCATCCAGCTCCCAAACCTCCTCCCTTGGGTGTCCCTTGGAGGGTTTTGTCCCTGAGCCCATCTGAGGCAGCTGCTCCGAGCCCTCAGCCCAGGGAACTGCCCCTCCTTCAGCTCTGAAGGTCAATATTTATTTTAGAGGATTGCTGCTCCTGTGGAGAAATTAATTTCTAAGTGACTGCAGTTTAAAGAATATTGCTACAGAATAAGGAAGTCAAAATCAGAAGATTGGGAGCGCCAAGGAACACAGAAGAATTTATATTAGCATTTCATGGTCAAGTATCCCTTTGATGTTCCCTCTGTATTCATACTGTTATTTTCTAGAGCACAAAAAAGAATTCAATTAGTCACTTTGGCTGGCAATGCCCAAGGCAGTTTTCCCTACAAGTTTTGCACACTTCAAACAGCTCATCCACCATCTCCTTTTAACCCTCCACGTACCAAGAGAACAAAATGATCACAGCAGGGCTTCCAGCCTGACTTCAGAGCTAATGTTCCTCTCTAAATTATTCCTTTAATTTCTGTGCTAGAAATACAATATGAGCCTCCCTCTGAACAAACTTAATTACTTCAGGTCAAAGAATAGAAGAGTTATGTGTAGTAAAACTGAAATTTTACTGTTTTGTAGAGCAGAATTAATGTTAGCTGTACTTATGTTGCACATTCAAGATTGCATTAGCATGAAAAATGTTAATGGCTTTGGGATTCCTTCCAAAATAGATGCATATTGACTTTTTTTCAAAGTACATCAGACTGGTTTAACTGAGAGGTTAAAAGCATTTGCAATGTTATACTAAAATATTAAGATATGTAGGTCACAATATTCTTCTGATTTATTTTTCTCTGATCCATAGCAATGCACCAGGGATCTCATTAAAAAAATAATCTTCCAGGACTACCATTTATAGAATGTTGATCTATTTTTCTTAGAAAATAAATAATAGTTACAGTCACATTCTTTCTACATTCTCCAGTAGCAAGATGACATGGTAAAAATATTTCTTCTTAGACTTTAAAATAACCTTAAAATTAGTAGCTGTGTTCTATTTCCCTTATGTAAAAGGATAAAACACAGGAATTACAAAGCCAGGCACAGCAGCAGTGTTGCAAACCAGGCAAGGAATGCACTGTCCTGAACATCCTAAACTGAAAGGTGCAGCACACCTTTGTCTCTGATAAGGTGAAACTGCTCTTGTGAATATTCATAAAGAGAAAAGGTCAGTGGGACTTGTGCTCACCCACGCTCCAGTCAAAATTTCAATTTCTAATTCTGAAAGAAGGAAAAAAATGCAAGTGTTACAGAACTTTGCAGCTACCATAATGAATGTTTTATGGCAAGTTCTTGAGGACAGTAAACTAACACATAAAAAAATGTGAAATATTTCGTTCATTAACTTAGTTCTATAAAACAGCGTGAGTTAAGGCAACTACTGAAGAGAAACAGAGACCCTGTAAAGGAGCATTTCCCACCACAACACTGCAGGAAAGTTCTACAGCAGTCTTTGAGTGGTGGATATGACAAAAGGATATTTCAAAATGCATAAAATTAAGTACTTCTGAAATCCACACGTTCAAAAGAAAGAGATCACTCTGGAATTAGGGAGATAAACAATGGCAAATGCACTGAACTGCCTCGTTTTACTTGGTTCAAAGGTAGAGACTTGATCAGAATCTATTTTTAGAAAAGAGTGAACAGATGTTGGATGAAATGCTCTTTAGCAAATGCAAGCAAAATAAGATGGAGGGGCTGAAAGCTGAAGTCTGCAAAGTTCAAACTGAAAATAACACCCAGGTTTTGCATGGCAGCTGCTGAATCACAGGATAATTCGGGTGGAAGGAACCTCTGGAGGTTATCTGGTCCAAGCACCTTCTCAGGGGAGGCTCATTCAAAATTTACACCAGGTACAGAAGTTCCTAAGAAACAACAATTCCTATCAATTGAAGTGCAAACTGAATCTCTTTTAAAAACCAGAAAAGTCATGCTTCTACCTAAACACATCATTTGGCTAAAAATATGGCAAAAATCCATTATAAGGTGTCTGGATTTATCTCAGTGAGATTAATTAAGTAATAAAGGGGAGAACATGTGAAATTTTGTTTGGCTTTTGTTGGAAAAAGTTAGGCTGAGTTGTGCTGACATCCTTTGGTAAGACACAGACATTTTGTGTTGAGAGAAAGTTTGTTCATGCAGGTCAATGAGTGAATCAAAAGCATCTACCTCAGACTTAAACATCTTTGACATAATGAGGAAAAATTAGAAACCCAGCTGCCTCTAGGACTGGGGAACTTTTCCTACTCAATGAAAAATTAACGAATGGTTGCATTTTATGAACAAAAATCCAAACCTATTCTTTCCTAGTTCCTCCAGTATTCTTTCCCTCAGGGCAGCCTTGGTGCCAAAGCATGGCCAACCCCAAATTTAGTTCAGTTATTCTGGTGGATTCCTTTGCAAAGCAGGCAGGGGAGTCAGAGCACCTTGAAACTGAGCTGGAAGTCGAAGTGAAGTCAGCAGAGAGCTCAAACTACTCAATATTCTCAATATTCTGTTCTAATGTGCTTTTTTCCATATTATTGTAAACACATTTTGGTGGGACAATGCACCTCAAAATCAGGATGTTTCCGCAGCTCTCTGCATGCCATAATTCTTTTACAGTAGCTTCGTGAAGGTGATCAAAAGGGTTAAGAAAACTGAGCAGAATAAAGTACATTTCCAAACAGAAATGGACAGCTGTAAAACTCCTCTAAAGCTGGAGAATGAGGTTTTCTTTTAACCAGCATGAGAAAATGATGTTTAAAATTAAATAACGGCCCATTCATCATAGTATTTGCATGGTATACAGATAATAATAATATATTTAAATTGATTTGATCTAAAGTTGTGTCACTCAGATTACACAGGACATCCAAGCATGAAGAATCATAAGCACTCTCTGTATTAAACTTAGGTTACAGAGTAATGTCCCCTGTTAAGAAAATTCACCTGGAGTGGCAGCTGCAAGTTCTGCACACAAAACCTGTTCAATTTGCACAAAATGTCAAAGACATTCCTCACTTAACGTGCCAAATCTGTACCCTTGACTGCTCCTTTCACACTGGCTGAATGAGGTATTTAAAATGTATGTAATTCATAAAACAAGGAGTATCTGAAAGGATCTGAGACCCAGGTTTCTATTAGTTCTGCCTTTCAATTCATATTCCAGCCTACAGCTGAGCCTGCAGTTCTGCTTTGGGTGAGACATTTCTGCTTTCACACATTAAGGTCAATTTTCCTCAGATTTAGTGACAGAAAAGCTGTCTCTCTACGACTGATTTGGTTTTATCTGCTCTTTCTGGTGCTGAGTTTAATAGAACATAAAAAGATCATAATAGATTGCTATCAAACAAGCCAGATCTGACAATAAGATAAAGAAAAGGCAAAACTTGAATTGCAACCTGAAGAACCAACTAAGCATTTTTCATCTTGGAATGACTTGAAGTTTATGCTAAAAGATTGTTTTTAAGTTGTCAAAAGGAGGACAGCTTTGGGACTGGAGCTAAAGAACTGGAAAAAATAAGGAATCAAACTATTGCTGGCAGAGGAGAACAGAATTTCATCTGCCAAAAGCTGGGACATGTACGACAGAAGGGGAGACAGCAATTCAAAATTACTCTATTTTCACCTGGACCACAGGGAAAAATCAAACTCAGGCAAACAAAGTGCAATATCAGCTGAAGGACAGAATTAGAATCCGAACTTTTTATAGTGGAGAGAAGTTCATTTTGCTTAGACTGTAAATCAAAAATAGCCTAGTGCTACAAGCACCTTGTAAGAGAAAGCTTAATAAAGATACATAAATAATTAAATGCCGACATAGGAATTCTAAACTAAGAAAAAAGCAAAAGGATCTTTGTTTTGTGCTCCAAAAATGCATAAAGGATGAGATTTCCAGGAGGAATAAAGCTGAATATTATAAATTAAGGATAATAGTGTAAAATACAGGGACATATTTATCAGCCTTAGTTCTTTTGCTCCAAGAACTGAAATAAAATTGAAGTGGAGGGGGAAAAAGTTTTCAGAACTATTACTCCAAAAAGCATTTGAAATTGAGTTCTGTGATTGGTCTGCTGGGAGGGTGCATGGAAATCTGTGGCAGCACAGGACAGAAGCAGGCAGGGGAGTTCTCTGCATTGGAGACAGGCCCAGCTTAAAGTCCCTACAAAACCGAAGCTTAAGCTAAGCTTTCTGCCTGCTTTCCCTCCTGGAACCCTTTCATCTTTCTCCTTTTCTTCATTCCAAGACATCCTTGCCTGTTCTCTGACCTCTCCACATATTCCAGTGACACTGTTTTGTCTCATCAATATTTTATCTGCTCACAAGGGGAGTGGCTCATTGTAAATATTTGTAAAACTATTTTGCCCTCAGTCTTTCAGTACCTGTGTCACCTCTTGTCTCACTTCAGGGGCACACACTGTCAGAGGCTGTTATTAGATTATTATATGATTATATTATATTTTTATAGGGTCACAGCTCCAAGCCTGACTTCAAAGAGTGTTTGGACAATGGTCTCAGGCACAGGGTGGGATTTTTGGGGTGTCTGTGCAAGGCCAGGAGTTGAACTGGATGATTCTGGTGGGTCCCTTCCAACTCAGGACATTCTGTGATTCTGTACATTATATAGAAGTAAAGACCAGATAAATTATATTTATGTACTTGTGGACTGCACCATTTTACAATTAACTGAGTGTCAGTGATGATAACACTGCCACCATTCTCTGTTCTGTAGTTAGTTGGTTTAATGTTATGAATATTTCATGTTCATCCTTAAACAACTTCCATTCTACTGGCTCTCCTTTCAGTGACGAATCCACAGTGCAGGTTCTGGATATATTTGTATGCATTCTAAAAGCTTGTCCCCAAAAAATTTTGGATCATTCACATTTTAATCTGGAATAACCTGTTAACAGTAGTTGTGTTTCCCACTTATTCCTTTAACACTGATGGTGGTAAATCACCTGACATAAAATTGTCCACTCAAGAGCAAAGTGGATTGTTTTTAATTTCACACCATCCTTCAATCTATCCAGGAGGATCCCCAAAGACCAAAAATCTTCCCAAAGAATGAGAGTATGGAGAGAACAGAGAGGCAATGCTGTAACAACTTTTCTGGTGATGTAAAAGCCATAGTTATTCTTACTATTGCAGTTTTTAAGCAGTGGTGTGAAAAGACTGAGAGCAAAGAGCCACTCCTACCTGTTGCACAATGGTTGTGAGTTCCAGGCACAGTTGAACAATGTTATTTTTCAGCAGTGAATATTCTGTCACGCTGACAAACGGAGACCTGGGACAGGGGAAGGACAGGTTTATTCAGCATTAGAGACCACAAGTTACACTATAGGCAGATATTTGTAATACAGGCATCACAGAAATGCCAAATCATTCCAATCTCCAGCAGCAAGTTGCACAACTTTTGTAATGTACACCTTAGAAACAAGAAAAAATGCAGGCAGGATGTAAACTGGATTTTGGCCAGAACATCAGAAGTTCTCATTCTTACAGAGAGTAGAAATAGGAGGTTTCATATAACTCCAAGCAGCCCAGATTTTCTTTGTGCTGCTTATTAAAAAGATGGCATTTCTGGTATGACATCACTGCTCAGCAGCAATCAGCACCTCAATTCAGAGAGCAAAGCAATGCTTACTTAGTCACAGCTTCCTGCACGCTCAGATTCTCTTCAGGCTTTCCAAATTCTGGCTGAATCTGACCCCGTTTGAATTTATAAGAACTGACAAGGTCATAGCCTGAGAGAATATGACTGCTGGCATTAGGTTAGGAAGATGTCACCAGGATTATACAAATCCTGCAAAGGAGGGTGATTCACTCTCACTGTGATTTCTAAGGTGCCATTTATACATCCCAGAGCATTCAGATTCCAGATAAAGCTATTCACTGCTCTAACTCCAAAGAAAAACAAGCCATAAATGCTCTGATGCTGTTTTATGTCTTGGTTTCTGTCTTGCCACAGCCACAGAGATACTTTTAATCAAATTGTCAGTTCATAAATGTAAAACATCAGTGGCTGGTTGTTGAGCATTAACCAGCACACCTGTACCTAACACATCCAGCCCACTCCTGATAAATAAGAACACTGAATTTTCAGACAAAGCAAGTACTGTCATTTATTTCGAACATTCTTAAATGATTTGCTGAACTCCAGCTTTTCTCTGTCTTTTTGATGGCTGAAAGACAGCTCAAAATCCACAAGCTTTTCCTCCTTGCCCTTCATTCTGAAATTTCTGATGATGGTACCAGTTGTGGCAGTGAAAATAGCACAAAAATATTAATTTCACACAAAATCCAGCTGATAGAATCTCAAGAGGTAACTACAGCAAATTTTAACACTCTCCTGACAGAGAAGGGTGCCAAATTTTACTTCCAACATTTGACGAAGCTGTAAAAATTTAGAGCTAGAATTAATTCCAGACCTGCCATTTTAACGTTAGAATAAAAGAGGCAAAGAAAGAACAAACACAAAACTCCCCAGAGGATTATTCTCGTGCAGGAGGGATGGAGGAGCAGTGAGTTACCTGTCCAGCCAGGCCAGTAAGTTCTTGGCAGCACCGATCAGGTCCACGACAGAGGTAAGGAAATCGTTGGGCAGCCGCCTGGAGGCCCTGCCATCGTAATGGCCACTCCTCCTCCTACCCGTTATGAAGTTCTGAAGGTTTTTGGCTGAAGCATTCAGCTTGTGAGACAGAGTCCTCAGGTTTTCAGTCTCCAAACCATAATTCTGAGGGAAAGAAGAAGATTGGTGGTGTGTGGCCAGCTGCACAAACCGGGGTGTGAGGTGAAACATTGTGGAAGGCCCTGGCTGAGGGGGGTGATTGTGCAACATCCAGCCACTGGCAGGGTTTCATATTTAACACTTCTGAGTGGATTTTTATCCATTAATCCTTTATCTAGTCCTAGAAAGGTTTTATCTAATTGAAGGTTTCCAAACACAAGTCCCTTGTCCTTTTATCCACATTCCTTCATCCACATCTCAGCCCTTTTATCACCAGGTCTGTTCCCCACTTAGACCCAGAAGGCAAGCACAAAGCTAGCTCAAGTACATTAAATGATCCAAATTCACACAGAACGTCTCAAACATGCTGAATTGAACCCAGATTTCTTGCAGCCCCCACAGGATGTAGGACATGAAAGAATTTAATGAGCATTTAAGCAAAATCAACTCTCAGAGTCTGAATTGATTGGCCACTATTAGTTCCAACTATGCTCATGTTACAGAGGATGACTGATCACGAATATCACACGTTAAAATTTTGGCCTAAATTTCTTCCTCAAAGCAGAGAATAAATAATTGCAAAGACTACACTTCTTGATGGATGTTAACATGGATATTTGTACTAGAAATAATAACTTTCAACTCCAGACAAGACAAATATACTGACCAATGACAAGTTTATAAACTGGGGTTGTACAGAAGGCAAACAAAGCACAAACAAACACTTGGTGAAGTGGTTTGGAGCTCTGACAGCTGGAATTGGGACAGTGCCTTCCCTGCCAGCCGTTCTCCCTGTCAAAGTTCACTCTGAGAAATAAATCAAGGCCTTGCCTGCAGCTTGGAGGGAAATCTATGAGCAATGAAACACTCTGCTGTCTCAGCTGACTGTATAGAATTAGATTTAAATACCAGGGAGAGAATTAATTTCATTGTTAGGCCCCTATCACAGCTAAAGCATGGTGGTCAGTCAGTGGAGGATGGACCATCCAGATCAAGACTAAATTGCCACAGATGAGAAAAAATTCTCTTCAAATTTATTTCCCCAGAATAAATACAGCACAGTTAGTACCAGTGTCACCAAAGAAAGTAATACTCTTTTTGAAAAGTTTAAACAGCAAGCTGTATTTGATATTACTGTGTCATCTGTTTAATATCACATCTAATTTTTCTTTTATTAAAGCGCTGGAGGAATTCCCTCCCCTGCTCTGTTTTTCTCTCGTGCCAAGATGATGACTAAGTGGATGCACTGGGATGCCTTTTCCAGCTCTCAACCAGCTGGGCAGGGCCTGGTTTCCCCTCAGAACGAGTTTCATTCTGCACACTCAGCAGCACATTACAAGGATGATAAACTGGAGCCTCCTGGTTGCTTATTCCTGTGGAAACGAGCAGGAAAAACCTCTCTCCATAACATGCTATTGCATAAAAGCTCTGGAAACCTGTCACTTTGCTTTTAAGAGGAGCTGAGCAGGGAAGGACACAGTTTGACCACTGAATCTATAAATACCAGAGGGTGTTTTAGATCCCAGCAAGTGTAATCAGCCAGAGAGATCCTCTCCAGTCACTGGAAAACACAGAGGACTGAGCAGGAAATGTGTGTGAGGAAATCCATCTACTACTAAAGAACAAGTTCTTTGCTTTATCTTGAAGTTTATTGCTTACATGCCAATGACAACCTCAATTAGTGTCAATGTAAAATTTAAAATACAGTAAAGCAGAGATAAAATTCATCCATAAAGATAATCAGAAGATGAAGTGAAATTTTTCATCACAATAGAAATGCTGATGCAAGTTAGTGGTTTACCTTTGTGGGGCACAATAAAGGGGAAAAGATAAAAATATTGTGAAAGTGGCAGTAAATCAATACCTTTGTAGAAGGCAGAGACATTGGGCTGTTCTGGATTTTGATTTTTAAATCAAACAACTGTAATCAACTACAAAATGGGAAAAAATGTGGTTAAAAATAAACGTTGAAAGTATCCCCTCATCCTGATGCCACCAAACCCCACTGTGGCAGGATATTAGGAGAGGATTGAAGGAAGTTGTGGCTTCTTTTTGGCTTCCAGAGTCAGCAACCAAAGTGGTGGGGAATAGAGGAGATTGTCCTAGAGGAGAAAAGAGGCAGCAAGTGGGTACCCCCCAAATTTAAACTGCATCAATTATAATTCAGTGGACGTGTTTGAAAACAAGGAATTGTAGTTTATGGCAATGATTAAGCAGGTGAGGAGCCTTTGCCAGTACCCAGATCTCCTCTAATTCCTGCAGGCACCTCATCTACGTGGTGTAACTGAGAGAGTCCCAGAGCTGCCAGGCTAAATCATTCTCACAGCTGCCAGGCCAGATTTCAGCTTTCACAGCCACACATTCTGCTCCCCCTGTGTTAAATATCTGCTGTTATTGTGAGCCACGCCATGGAAATGATGCTCCTGAGCCTGGAAAATTCTGTCTCCTGGCAGGAGATTCAGGTGATTTCCTTCTTGCACTGTAAATCCTAGATATAATTCCTGGTTTAAAAAGGAAGACGGAAAAATAAAAGAGAAAACCTCTAAAAGGGACAAGAGGGTGCCATTAGCATAGGCAGGATTATTTTTCAGCCCAAGAGCAGGGAAAAATAAACAAGAAAGGGTTGCTCCATTCCCTGCTTTTGTTTCATGATGTTTCAGGTTGTTCCATCATCAAGTGACTCAATTAGTGGAAATGGATATACAAGTTTAGAGAATGAATCCTGACTACCAAAACAACCCCATATGTTGCCTGTCTAGAACCACACAGCCACACAATTTGTCAAATTCTCCGGAAATCTGGATCAGGAAACTGCTTAATGAGAATAGAAAGTTGCCCAAAGTCACCAGCACTCCATTTCAGAAAAAGGGACTTGGGCAGGAACACTGCAGAAAGGGCCAAAGTAACAGCACACCTTGAATACAGACAGACTGGAAAATCTGTTAAATATTTAAATTATTTCATAATAAAAGCACAGATCAAACAGTAAGAACTTCTGTATCAGCACTGACAGCATTATTACCTGCACACACTCCAAAGAGCTACATAGATTATCTGATTTGTTCAGTGACTGATCCCCTGTTTTAGGCTGGAGCTCAGCAATTCCTGACGCCCCATTCCATGACAGGAGCTGGAAAGGAGGATTTCAGTAGGCAGAAATGAAACATGAGAGTGAGATCAGAGGCAGCCAAGCTCATTATGGAAGAATATCATTAACAAAATGCCAAGATGAAGCTGTGCTTACAGTGACACTTCTAAGTGAGGTGTGCAGCTGATTTGGGTGGAAGGATAACTCTGCTGGCTGCCTGCAGAGCACAGCTCCTAAATTCAGCTGTTTCCCCTCTAATTCTCCCTTTTCCAGCCTCTCTGCCCTAGTTCCCCTCTCCTGTTGGGTCTGAGCTGCTGTGCTGGTGGCTGGAGTGATTGGAGGTGGCGAGGGAAGAGGCAGGACAGAACCCCCCAGGGCTTTCACACTTGATCAGGTTTTCTGAAGGACAGAAAACAGGTGGCTGTTGTCAGACAATGTAGAATTCAGGTGACAGGAGAAAATGCCATTTTTTTATGAGCAACCTGAAGCAGACTCTTGTTTTTCCTAGAGCAGAGAAGATACAAGTAAGACAGAAGTTGTTGAAATTAAAATAGTTAAAATTGGAATTTTGGACACTGGAATATAGGAAATCCACCTCCAAACAGGTATTTCCTCTTTTCTATGCCATAAATCCAAAACAGATTAGTAGAAGAAATACTATTAGTAGAAGAAATATTATTAGCAGAAATAGTAAAACACACATTCACCACGAACCTTCCTGCCCTGTGTCTGTGTCACAATTCCAGATAAAAAGCCTACTTTTTTTTTCACATTCTGGTTTGAAGTTCCATTTTTAAATAATTGAGCAAATTCTGTACCCATCTGACAATGTAAGATCTGAGCTTTTTACATATTCAAAGAAGTGGAATGAAAAAAAATCCTCAGTATGGCTTAAGGTGTTCTCGTACCTGACTGCAGGTGAGCAATAAGATCACAAAGGAGGATTTTATGCTCATAAAGCAACCTGGGAGAATTTTAGCTGCTAAGATAAAATAGGCCAAATTATTGTAGCCAACATCAAGATGAAAAATAATGAATATAATGAGGAAAAAATAGTCAAGTGCTAATCAGTTTTTTGTAAACACCAGCACCTGAAGATCAAAAGTCAAGCACAAAATACCTACAACATACAAAGAGTTTATTTCATCTGTGGAAACCTCCCCCCAGCAGTTTTTCTTACAGGTAGAGCTATAATGAAATTGTTTTGCTGTAATGTGACATACAGAGATAGAAATAATGCATGCACATGGAAATTTAATAGGCACAGGATGTAATTTTAGCTAAACAGTTTATATTGCATAAGTAATGACTTTAACTTACCTTAAAAACAGATTTCTTTTTAATTATGGTAATTTTTCTTCATGTTGTCACTTGTGTGAATAGTCAGTGTAATACATATATAAATATATGTATAAATATATAAACACAGGGTGCATACACAGCTTTTTCTGTAGGTGATACTTCGAGACTGTTACAATTTTCACTGAATATAAAAGAGAAATAAAAGGGCAGAGCAGGAGATCTGACTGAGGAGGTGAAAGGAAACAACACTGCCTGAAATTCAAGCACCTTACACAGAATTCACCACATTCAAGGCATTAAAAACACCACAACCTGGATATTGTGCTGCACTCTCATTTCTATGTTCCATGCAAAAGCTTTGAGAATCCTCCAAATTATTGGGAATTTAAAGGTTCAGTTTCCAGGCACTTCTTCCCCAGTTCAGCCTGGTTTTCAACTCATTCTCAGATCCCCCATAAATTGGTTTATTGTGGATGTGCAGCACCTCAGCAACAGCCTGGGGATGCTCAACTCCCCTCCCTGGTCCCCCCCCAGGCTGCTCCTGCTCCCCAGGGCCTGGAGGTGCCACAGCCACCCCTGTCCCACCTGGAGCTCACCCACAGCTCTGAGACCCCTTGGGAAAAACCCCCAGAGCAGCTCTGGGGTTTGGGATTCTCCTCTGGGAAAACACAGAGTGCCAGATGGGATCCTGCACCTCCCTGCTGAGTCAGGGCTCTGGCTGCTGCTCCAGCTTTGCCATCAGAATCAGAGCTTTTGGGATAGCACAGAGCCAGTTAACTCTCCATAAAACCAGACAAACACAGCCTGTTTGGTAAGAAAAGCAAAATCCCAATTAATCATACACTCTGATTTTAGCATAAATACTTCTGACACATACATAGAATGAAAACCATCTAAACACCTTTTTTAAAAAAAATTCCTTTCTGGAGGGATGTTTTTGCAGGCTGTGAGCCTTTAAAACAGTGGAAATCTAATTCTGAAATACTTGTCTCTGTAAACATTTCTTTGATTTCTAAACTAAAATTTTCTGATGATGTTTTTGTGATACAACTTCAAACTGAACGTATTGAAATAGCATAAAGTCCAAGTGGGTGAGGCAGTGCATTCCCACCAGGTGTGTCTGGTTTTCCTCTTGAAAAAGAATTTACAGGCTGCTCATCCTTTATCTGAATAGCAATTTGAAAAACGGCCAAATAAATTTTTCATTAATTAACTATGAATCAGTGCACAAGTTCAGGTGTAGAGACTGGAACCTGAAACTTAAACATTCCTGAATGGCACAAAAAGGGACAATTATTATAATCAGACGTGAGTTATGACACCACTTGATAAAAAGTTAAAATAAATCAAAGAAAGTATAAGTTTTATTAAGGAGACTGTGTCAGATGTAGTTCTCACAGTTTGTACACTGATATATTCAATGATTTATGTATTTTATATATATGTATAAAATCCTAGCACTGTTGTTTTGAAAACTATAAATGTATTAGGAAAATAATTTCCATTTTCATGTCTGGGGAATGCAGCCCCAGTAAAATATGGCCCAAATTTGGTTCAGCTTTTTCTTTAAAAGCCTTTCTCCTTCTAAATCAGTAAATTAGCATAACAACATATAATAAATATAGAATAAATATAGAATAAACCCAATCCTTCTGCCTCTCTTTAACAATATTTGCCTATCATTCCAGCTAAACTGCAGTATCAAGGCACAGTTTATGTGCACAGAACGTGACATTTCATCAAAATAAAAGTATGGAGTCCATTAATAACTATGGAAATCCTATGCAAATGTGCAACATCATAATACAAATTAGAGTCTATAATTTGAAACACCTCGATGCTTTTTTCTGTGCAGCTTTCCTCCCCCTTGTTCTCCCTTCCATTATAATTATCCCACCTTGCTGGAGCAAATTGTGTCACAATTCTTTGTCTCCTGAGTCTCTAATTTGGAGCTTGTCACGGCGCTTCCAAGCACTCCACACACCTTCCTATTATCTTGTAAATAGATAAATTAAGTAGATCTAGAGGTAAGATTAAATATTTTAACCTATTTAAAAAATTAAGATCTGCATTGTATTTCTTTTATATTCTGAAGAAACTTTAGCATTTGCATTGCAATTGAGATATATATATATATAGATAGATAGATACAGATATAAATATAAATGATAATTAAGGTGCCCTGGAAAGTATTTTACTAAAAAAAAAAAAAAAAAAAGTGATTTTTATTTCAGATAAGAATTAGAACACCATAGTCTTCCCTTTAAAAACTGGACTCAAAAAGATTGTAAGGCCAGCCATTGAAACAGGGGGTTTTTTTCAGAAGAAGGTATTTAAATAAATTGTTAAATTTATGTTTCAGACTTCAGAGTCAGACGATTGGGCACCTGGTGAGAGCAAAGCAGCAGCTGAGGTCAGAGATGGAGGTGCAGATTTATTGTTCAAGGATCTCAGGTTATGCAAGGTTTGCCCCACTCTAGGCCAGCCTAAAGCTACACAGGGCACCACTTTCTGTCCTGGACTGATTCAGATGAGCAGGAATTAACAGCATCCCTGATCTCCTGCCCAAACATTTTATAAGGAGCTTTTACCTGGCAGCTCTTGCCACTGATCTCAGAGCAAACTGCACAAAGCCTCCTTGCTCTGCTTAATCCTAATGAAGCACCGTGACTTCAATTGTGGAATAAACAAATACTCCCCCTAATTGGGTGAGCTTGAATAAACTGGAACATCTCCCTGGTTTGGTTCTGCAGGGCTGCACTGGGATCCTTAAAGAGAGAGAGAGGATCCAGTGCTGTGGGACAAGTGCTAAACCACACAAAGGCATGAGAAAAGCGAATTAATTACACAGAGAATAGACTTTAAAATGTCCTACAACATTAAAACAATCTAATCCACTGAGCAACCTGGCAAAGGCATTTGTGTGATGGGGGTGCATATGCTGAAAATGCATTTAAATTTCTCTCTCACTGTCCTACATGGTCACACAATGAGGTCCAGCACACCAGGACACATCATCAATGTCATTTTTAAGTAAGGTCTGTAAAAATGTGGTGTCTGCTGTTCAGTTTTGTAAACTCCTGATTGCCATAATGATGTGAAGTATAAAGAAAATGCAAATATCTTTAAAGTTCATACCACTCTGAGTCTGCTGACCATGCCTAAGGAATGCCTTAATTACACTTTTCCCATGTTTCTTTTGGTTTTTCCCTTTTTTCCCTCCCCCATGAAGAAATTTTAATTCTTTTAACATCTGAAACCTCCTTATATTTTTCATAGTTTTTGATTACTCATTCCAAAAGAGTTTTATTCTGCTTGTAAATAATCTAAATACCTAAACATTAACCCAGCTATTTGGCTATTTAGTGGCCATTATCGCCAAAGCTTTAAGAAAGGAGAATTTTAAGAGAAGAGATGAGAGCTCATGTCTCATATCAGTTGTAAAGTGGAGAATGATTATTCACATATCTGAACCACCAACAGTTATTTCTGCAGAAGTGATGAACCAACAGGTTCAGAAACAGGAGAGATTGATCCAAACCTGTGCTTTTATTTCTCTGGGAGAACTCTTTCCCTGCTTTTCCTGTGCACCTCAGCAGCATCTCTTGGAGCTCTTCCTGGCTACTTTCCCACTCTGCTTCTAATTCACATTTTCTGCTCAGCTCTCTCTTCACCAAGAGTTCAGATCTAAACTCCCTGGAAGTGAATTTGCATTTTAAAAAAATTTCTGTGTTTCTAAATGCTTTCTCATATTTTTTTTTTTGAGCAAAACCTTAATACCCCAGCAGCACAAAATAACAAAACCTTCTCATGGACCATAATAACCTTTTCATGACCACAATAACCTTCTCCAAACCCTGCTGACAAAGTGGTGGGTGCATTGCAGCATCCACTCAGTGTTTGGCCTGTGCCAAGCTGACATCTGGGCACATTTAACAGCTCCAATGTCAACTCCCAGGAAAACACCAGCAGGGAAATCAAGCTGTGGCAGCATTTCCTTTCTGGTGGGCACAATAGTGAGGCCCAGGAGGATGGAGGGAGGGAGTTTGGGTGTTTTGTGGCTCCTTTCCACATCCCAAGGATAATTGTTTCCAATATTTGATTTCAGTATTAAGGATGGACTGATCTGCATATGGCTTCAATTACAAAACATATGCAAGCCAGGCAGCCAGCGTGGCTTGACCTCTTCCATATGTGTAGGAAAACAAGCTCTGAGCAATCTGCTGACTGGGGATGCTGTGATAAACAAACAGGAGCAGAGGATGACAGGGGATATTTCCTCCAAAAGAAAATTGGACCTTGATCTGCTCACTTTTAAAAATGATTAGCAATTCCTGCCTGCCTTAGTCATTAAGAACCTGCTGTTGTTGCTCCCCAAGGTGCCCCGTGCTACTGTTGATATGTTCTGCCTCAGAAATACCTAAATCACACCCAAATACTTCTTTGAATTCCCAGGTACCAACCCAGTGAACTCCACTGGCCAGGATAAAGCATCTCAAGCCTTTGCTGTGCCTTTCAGTGCTCTTTATTCACCTTTCTCTGCAGTATCTAAGGGAGCTGAACCTGTGTAATGCCCTGTTCAACAACCACAAACCTTTATTATTTATTACTAAAAACCCCATGATCAATTAAACTTGACCATTTATTTCATAGTTTTATGTGAGAACCAACCATCCAATCCTAGAAAGCCTTATTTCCTCATTTTTAAAGTATCTCTTAAAATGAATTGTGAGGCAGAAATGCAAGATCACAGTGATTAGAGGATTCAGTACATAACACAAAATCAGAATTTGAATCAATGGTGAATAACTCAAAATTCAGGGAATAAATGATAAGCTGGTCTTGGAATGATTACATCAACACTGACCATTTCACTTGGGTCAGACATTTAACTTAGATCCTGCAGAACTGGAAATTCCACGTAAAAAACATATCAGTTCTGGAGAAATGTTCCACATATTCATAACAATTCTGAGCAGCATATAGAAATTAAATTAGCAACAAGATTCGTTTGAATGGGCATTAATGAGAGGATGAAAAAAGTTCATTTATCTATTTGGATCGTGAATTTGCTGAAGGCTGCTCAAACAACTCAGTCAACAACAGGGACATGAATATGCATGTGCATGCCTGGATATTTGCATGCAGATGAATTTATCCCTGACAATAACTGATCACAGATAATTACTCAGCAATTCAGGCAGCTCATAGACATTGATAATGTAACACATTGCTATGAAAAATATCTTACAGGAATTTATGGAAGAAATCGCTCCTTGCAAATTAAAAAAGCGACTTTTTTGGTAGGGAAAATGTCCTTTTTTTGAACTTTGACTGAGCTACTCCCTTCGTTTCCTTGGCACAATGGTACAGTGCTTGCTGCCATGCATTGCACGGGACAGATTTCAAATCAGGATCCTAAGGAAAAAGGGAACTGTTGCTTTCTGCAAGGGAAAGAAGACTTTGCACATGAAACACACAAGGAATAAAGGCAACATAGTCCTTTCCAGTGGAAAAAAAGAAGAAAGTATCAGAAAAAAAATAAAAACTAATTTTACATTTTCTTAATATTGTTTATACCTAAATATTTGAAATACCATTTAATTAATTGTGCAATTATTTTTCATTAAAAGACTAAGAATTACCAGTTTATTTCATGTGGATTGTTAGAAACAACAATTTCTTTGATGGTTAAGACTTTCAACACCTGAATAAACCAAGAAAATATCTGTATATCACCAAATTTTTGGGTTACCTTAAAGAAATTTAAATTTTATGCTGGTGTAATAATATTTATTCCATTTAAAGGGAAGGAGTTGATCTCTTCCTGCACTAGTGTGTATTATTCTTCCTTTTTGTTCCAAAAATAGCATTCTCCATCCTCTATAATCTAATATTCCCCCTCCTATTTAATGTAATTACCTAGGACTGAATCAATATTCCATTAGCTGGCTGCAGTCACTGGGCTGTCCCTCAGTGCCTGCAGCATTCCAGCTCCAAGGATTCAAGCACAGATCTTCATCCAGCTGCTTTAGCACCCTCTGGAAGGAGTAACAAACTGTTCAGGGAGCAGCAGCACTGAAAAGGATGGATTTGCCATGCTCTGCATCCTCTTCATTCCCACATCCCTTTCTCCACGGGCTCCCAGGGACATCTGCACAGCTCTGGGGGCAGGGAGAGCCCCTCTGGCTGTCACTGACCAAGGGCTGGTGCCTCTCCCTGAGAATGAGGAGAATTTTCTCCCAGAATGTCACTCTGGGACCTTCTCAGCTCTGGCAGGGATCCTCGTGGACTCAATCCATTGAGTTTGGCTGGGATGAGACAAAACTCCCAAAACTGCGAGGTGCTGTGAGGATGGACTGGGCAGCACAGCCAGGAAACCTCACCTGCCTTGAGAATTACTCCCTTTGGGATGGTTCTCCCACCCAAATAAATATGGGAATTCACACAAGACCTTTCATAAAGCTGCCAAGTCAAAATTATTAACCTCAGCTGGCTAATGGATTTAAATTATGGATTCAGATGCTTCATGAAGTGGGGTACAATCAAGTGTTGTTGTGATGCAATAGACCCAAACCTCTGTGAGTTTCCGACAGAAAGCACAAAGCCCTCGGTGCTCCAAGCCATCATTTTAGAAAAACCAATATTTTCCTTTCATAGACCCTGCTTGAAGTCTTATTTCTGTGTTTGCAATAAAAGATCAGAGCAAAAGAGTTACCACTGGGCACTCCAGAATATAGAATTTTAAATTACTCAGCTTAACTCCTGCACAAAATATTGGTGTTTTAGAGGCGTTTTTATGAAACCACAGCAAACTTTGTAACATCTGGATTTTTATGCTTTACTTGGAATTTTTTGGTAAGATTTGCATGTATTTGATTAAAAGAAATGTAGAAATCCAGCAACACATTTTATCATGCGTAAGAGATGACACAGGATGCAAATATTACAAGCATCCTTCTTTCTAATTCCTTTAGTGAAGAAAGAAAATGATGGAAAAGAAAATGTGAATGCTCTGCTGCACAATTTGTTCATGTGTCACCGCAAGGCTGTTCCATACACTTCACATTGAGACTCTAGGAAAGCAATAATTCATATAAATTAATTGGATATGTCAATTCTAATTGTTCCACAAAGGCTAGGTGAGCATCCTTAGGAGACCACAGGGGATCTCTGTGTTGCTGCAGACAAATGAAGTACCCAAATCTTGGCTGGTCTGAGGCTGGGGGCACAGGAGAGCTTACACAGAGCAATTTTGGTTAAAATTAAGGTTAAAACATTAGAGTTGGCATTCCTGCTCTCTGCTCTCCACAGGTATTGGCAGATTGGATTGGTGTGCAGGAAAGGATCCCCGTGAAACCCAGAGAAATCAAAGTAAAGAAGCAATAAAAAAAAATCCCTTAACACTGCACCAAGCCATGCTGGGGCAGATGGTGGCAACAGGAACACCATGAAATGGAACAGGGTGTTGCTATAAAGGGTTTTCTTTTATCTCTGTGCAGAGAAAATGTCCATGCCTTTATCCCCAGTAACTACTGGGATCACTACCCTCAGCCTTGGAGAAACCAGGCACCCAGAAGGGCTGAAATAACAAACACAACCCCTGACTTGCAGCTCCAGACCTCAAGAGAAACCAAAATTATGTCAGAAATGAGTGTTCCATTAATGTCCCCTAAACCAGGGGTAGAAGAATACACAGAAATTATGATATAATATTATTATATTATCCCAGCATTAGCTGCAGTGGATTTCAGCCCTCCTGCCCTGCCCCACACCGTTGGACACACATGGTTTTTAACCCCAGCTCATTACCTACCTATTCATTTGCATAAATGTCTGCTGCTGCATTGGCCTAATAAGCAGTAATACAATTTAATTGCAATTATTATGGGGTGCTGTTCTCTGCCATTGAGTGACAGGAACTCAGAGTGTGAAAGAGTCAGAATACCACTGAGCTTACCCAGACACGGAACCAACACGAAATGTGGTAATGGATTATTATAAATGGATTCTTTTATAAATTTCTAAATGGAAGTAAGTCCATTTATTTCTCAGAAGCATGCAGGAGCTCCTGCAGGAGCCTATTCACCAGCCAAGTCTGCCATGGATTAGGATCCTCATTCTCACTGGTACTTAAACAGATGCATTTTCAGAAGAAAATTACAAGCTTGGGAACAGGTTTAAGGCTTTGAATAGAACATGTTTCTCGCTATTTTGTGAAATAGAATTATTGTATGACAAGAGGAAATCTCTCAACTATGTCAAAAGACAGGAAAAACAGAAGTCTCTTTTCTCTCATTTGCCTGTTAACACTGTCTTGCTCCAGAGGCAAATGATGTGCATAAATTCAAGGAATTAGCAGCAGTCAACATAGCAAATTTGTATTTTTCCAGATTTTTAAAACATAAACAAAACCATAAGTAGGAAGAATACAGAAATAGCCTGAAATAATTTATCTGAAGCTTGATAACCCAATACATCATTAGTGGGCAAGAATTAGGTGTGATCTCCTGGATTTCAGCTGCCCTGCATTCCCCTTTGCACTCTGTGCAGGAAGCTGAAATTTGAGTAAAATGCAGCCAACTTCCTTTCTCATATTTCTGGTTTATACACCTCATATTATGGCAAGGGATGAAATTCTCACTGGAATACCTGAATAGGACTATTTTCAGTCAGTGTCTGGCTACAGGATATTCACACATCCCATACCCAGAGGATTCTCTGATTTCATCAGAGGCTGTGTGACTGCTCTACAGGAATGAGAAATCCAGAGAGGATAAAGCTCTCTAAAGAGTCCAAGCCTCAGTTTCTAATGAATTTAACACACAAACACAAATCCTAAAGTCCTTTTGTCCTAAATTCCCTTTGAAACAACCCAGTGCATGGCTACCTCTGAAAATTTTGTTTGCTACATTTCTACACCATCACTGCTGGTTCTGCTGCAGTACCCAAAATATTCCTGCTGTTGTTATTGTGGAACAAGGGGTGTAAAACCAGTGGTCCTTGAAGAGAACACTGAGAAGACATCAAGAAAAATTCCCCTTTATTTTGTTCTCTGTTTAGATGAACCCCCAGAGCTGCCTTTCGTGTGGTGATTTTAGAAAGGAAGGATTTCATTTTGGGGGTTACTCAACACAAATAATGTGTAATTACATCCAAACTTCTTTTCCAGCACACCAATTTGGCAAAACCATGGAATTCTTACCTCTATCCAGTAAGACAAAACAATCATCCACACACCTGTAAAATCCCTGTGAACAGAAGGATTTTAGGCCGCTCTGAACTGGTTGTACAAACTTAATTATCTTCCTTTGATGTCCTCATCTTAAGAGAAATCTGAAAATGCCAAAATTGCCAACAGACTTTTAAAAGGAAAAAAACCCCAGACAATCCTTAAAATCAGTTATTTTTCCAAGTTGCATGATTTGAAAGGCTAAGAAAGAATGGAGCTGCTAATTAGACTAATCAAAAGATGATACACATGTTCTAATATGTGCAATAATTAAGCAGCTCAATTCAATAGTATTAATTCAATGTTTTGGCACAGCACAATAAATAGCACTGGACTGCCAAAAGCTGAACTTCTTTTCCAATGGAAATTAATAAAACTCTCTGGATGCATACATGTTTGTGAAGACAAAAATAATATATGTGCCAGGTCCCTCATTGCACTGAGGAGATGGAATGTCTCTCCATCTCTCACCAAGAGGGATGGCATTCCATTCCAAAGAAATGAGATTTATTTCCATCTACTCAAGCATCAATACATATATATAAAATGAAGATTTTAGTCTAGAATAATTACCTCTGAATAACCCCTGAAATATGAGTGGAAAATAAGTATTTGACACATTGAATGACTTGTTAAAAATGGAACTTGATTACAAATCAGGTAAAGTAAGAAAAAAATACTTCCTAATATACTCACAGAACTGACAAATCAAAAAGTGTATTAACAGAATGAAAAATGAAAAGGATCTCAAGAGAGATCATTGTTGGTGTGGCCCTTAAAATAGTATTAATTTAGGAAAAACCAGAATAATTTTAATTCAGAAGAAACAACAATATCGTTAGATACAGAGGCAGCCGTGAAAGATTTCACCTTCACCATGGTGTGCTTCAAAATAAATCACTGCAAACTGCTTTCCACCTGACCAACAAATTCCTGTTGCTGTTGTAATTTTGTTAGGGAGATGCCTAATACAGAAATATGTTAGAAAAATTATAGGGAAAAAAAGGAATTTGTTTGGTAGCTGTGTCCCAAGCGTTATTTAAAAAAAAGTAAATATAAAAATAAATAAAATCCCTGCAGTTGTTGTAAATGTGTTGACCATGGGTGACTTTTTTGTGCCTTCTGGTAGGAAACCCACCCTGCCTGGATTGTGGCTTTGCAGAAACTGCAAACAAAGTTTCTGATCTTTATTTCTCCTTGAAATTTCTCCACAGCACAATAAGCAGGCCTTATTTCACAAGTCGAATGTGAATTAACAGTACTTTTAATTACTTGAGATACAATCTCTATTGGAGCATTCTTTTCATTTCCCATTCATTTTTCATCCTTCCATTATCAGTCTTTCTTCCCACTAGACTGTTTATATTTTAATTCGTGCAGGCTTTAACAATATACTGACTCCAATACTGTCCTAATTAAATTAAATTTACTTGCAGATGTGAACAGCAACCCACATTGACCTAAAAAATATTCCTTTTTCTTGTTTCCAGTATATTTTACCCTCTATAAAACTTCTTTTCCCCAGGCCCTGCTAGTTCTGCAGATTCAGCCTCTCTGCAACAAGTCTTCCAATAGATACCCCAATTAATATTTCAGTTTTAATAAAGTTACAATGCAAATCTAAAAGGCCCACAATTTTTAGTCCCTAAATGTTATTTAGGTCACTTCAAATAAATAATTGCAGAGCAGCTTTGACCACCCTAGCAAGAAAGGACTTTGATGTTGCAGATTGGATTTTACCCCACAGCCATCATTCCCAATTTTCTTCATAATTAAAGCACAACTCAAAAATGTCTTTCCAGAATGGTCAAAGAACCGAAGCTGAAAGCAAAGCTCACCTGTGATTTTGCATTTCATAGCACATTAATTCATCCCCAGCAATCCCAAGACAGTGCCTGTGCTTTCCTTCCTACAGAGAAAGTTCCTCTCACCTTTTGCACTCTGATTTTACCCTTTCATAAATGAGATTATTTTAACATTTGAAATTATTTAACTCTCAGGTAAAATACATACACTTCTATATCACCCCAGTGCAAGGATGTATTGAATACTCTTATTATTCCCTATTCACATTCCTTTTAATTTTTTCTTTCCCGCTCCAAGTTATCTTCTTCCAGTGTGGAATCTTTTCTAGCCATATGAATTTTCTATCTGAATTCAGCTTGCTTTCAAAGGAAAAGTAGATGTAAAAACCATGTCAAGGGCTGCTGCATAACACAGCAAACCCTTCCTGCCTTTAATAATTTGCATTTGGAATCTGGCTAAGAGTTGGTTTGGGAACTGGAATAAAAACCAGGAGTTTGCTCCTTTAGTTTTTGTTTCTTCTTGTTCTTAGAACCTCCTTTACAGGTCAGCATTTGGTTCTAGGGGGTTCTTCTGTGTTTGCACCCCTGGAACAGTAGCCAAGGCACCACTCTTGGCATGGCCCCACCAGAACCCCACTAAAACCCCATCCCCATCCCACAAAACCCTGGAATGTGCCCCTTAGGAAAGGCACATTCCAGGGTGTCCCAAGGGCTTGAACTCGATTTTCCCTGGGTTTCCTGGAGCAGCAGAGCTGTTCTGCAGGTAGAGCCCAACCCTGTGTGAATTCCTGATCCCCCCTGAGCTTTCCTGGGAGGTTTGTGCAGCCCCTGGAGCTGCTCCTGCTCCCAGCGTTACACAACAAACCCCGCTGGGATGGAGGGCAGATCCTGCCCAGGAGAAATGGGTCATGGAACTTGGAACTGCCCACTGCCAGCCAGAAATCAATCCAGAAATCCAGGCATGGGAAAAAATCAATGTTCATTGACATGGCCCAGTGAGGGGTGAGAGGCAGAGCAAAAGCAGGGAGGGGATGTGGATATGGAGCAGAGTTATCCCAGAGCCAGATCCATCGTGGGTGCTCAGGACTGGGGACACATCAGGGTGAAAAGAGGGAGGGACAGAGGGACAGAGCAAACTGCTGGTGGCATCTCCCCTCCACAGGTGGGATTTTAAGACCAGAGTGTTGGAATTGTTGCTTCTCCGTTCTTTTTTTCCATAAAAAATGTTGGAAATATTTGTATTTATAAATCTATAAACATAGCTTGTGCTCTGCACCCTGTCCATATTTCCAACCCACACAGAGTGCATTAAAGTATTGACTCCTGACTGCCTGGGGCTCTGTTTTACCTGACCATAAACTGTATTAAATTTGCCTATAATGTAATTCAGGGAATCAGGGGCAAAATTATGTGTTCCTTAAGACATTCTGATTTCATTACCTTCCTATATTTTAACTCCTATATTTTTTGTTTAGTGGCATAAACAAAATACAGATACTCCTGTAGCCCCTTTTAAAATTACATTTTAAATAAGATATTTCCTCAGGTTTTTTTTAGACTAGCTGGTCTAAAAATCCATATCAGTGAGCAATTTCAAGTCACAATTTTTTCTGGTCACTTGGCCAGCAGTCAGATGTTAGTGCAATAATCTATTAATTTTTGAAGAGATACCACAGAACAAGAATAGAATTATGATATTTTAGAAATGTATTTCAGCTAATAAAGGCAGCATCAGCTCTCCTCTCATTCAGCTATTGCCATTATTTAAAATAAATAAAGCGAGATTCTTAAAAATGCTTTTTGATTACATGGATCCAAATCCTAATAAATGAGTATAGATTTAAAATAGATATTTTACTGAGTCTGGCAAAACTTTTCTGTGATCCTGCAAGAATTGAAGAGGATGATGTGCAGAGAGCCAAGGAGAAATGTCAGAAGCAGGAGAATACCCCCAGGAGCAGAGCTGCAGGCAGCAGACTCGCTCAGCAGAAAGCACAAGGAACAGGCAGGGAGAGAAAAAATTAGAAGCAGGAAAAAAAAAAAGAAAAAGGCATTTTAGAGCCAGAGTGAGAAAGGAAAGGTAAGGGCTAAAAGGCAGGAGGCAAAATAAATGATAGCAGGAGCTGGAAAATCCCCATCCTGCTTCAATAGGAAAAGTAAGGTCATGAGACAGCACAGCAAGAGCTGCACTATTGACCAGCAGCAGAAGGTACATTTTCTGTGCTTAAAAAAGAGAAAAAAATCACAATAAAAGGGTCAGCAGGGTCCTCCTCAGGGACACACTGGACTAAGGGAAATGTTTTTTCAGAGGAAACTTCTGGGGGCTTCTGTTGGGCACTGCTCTATTCTCTGGGTGACACAATGTGACATTGGAGCTGTGCTGGCTCCTTTGGTGGGGAACATGAAGTTTCCAGGGAAAAACTCCAGAGTTTGGGTTCAGATGTTTCCAAAAGGCACTGGTTGTTGGGTTCTGCAGCACACACCTGCCCCCAAAGCATTTCCCTGCTCTGACAAAAGAGTTGTTTCATTTGGAGGGGCAGATCTCAGCCACACTGAGGGTATTTTATCATTCGAGGTACAGGCAAGAAGAAGATGAATAATAAGAGGTATTTTAAAATGGGTTTTTTTCCCCAGATCCAGTGCACTTTACCTCACTTGTTTTCTATTTTATTTCTAAGTGCCAGTTTCCCTCTTGGAGACAATTTCTCTTTATCACAATTCCACAGGATAACCCAGTTATGCAAAAGCAGAACTCCTGTTCAAGTAAAATACTGTGACTGTCAGTTGTAATTTACCTGTGTGATTTTACTACTTTTCTTTTTAGTATTTTCAATATTCTTTCACCTGTTTGCCTGCACAACCAAAAGCAAGTTAATTTTTCTTTAGCATTAAGTTAATACACTGCATTTTATTAGACAGTAGGAATAAAATAGCAGAGGAAAAAAGGATTTTTGATATCAAGAGGTTAACTGAATTAGTAACCTAGTAATTAATAATAAGAACAAACAGTATTCTTCCAAGTGCTTGCAGGTTGCTAAAAAAACCCCAAACCCAACTTTTAGTCGACACACGTGTCTGTAGTTTAGAGAAAGTCAATTTTACCACTCCAGTCTCATCTTAAAGCTCATTTTAAACAATCTTCCAGTCTAATTAGCATTACCTTCTGGCTGTGTAGTACCATCCTTTTGAATGCTGGCATGGTTAAACCACTCAGGTCTACTTGGTTCAGTGCAGTGTGGCAAATGTCAGTGAAATACGAGGGCATATGGCACATAATTACAGAACCATATGGATGCCAGGAGTGATAGTCAACAGCATTTGAAGGCAGGACCAAGAAAGTCAGAGGAAAAGCAATCAAAAACCATCACACATAATCATTAAATGGATAAATTTAGTTTCTGTGCAGCTGAGAGAAGCCAGGACATGTCTGTCCTTTACTGAAGCAAATATTCAGCGTGTGGCCGCAGAGGAAAATCTGCATTATTTTTAGTTTGGTTTGTAAATTTATAAATGCAGCTGATGCAAGGAATCACTTACCAATGCACAGAGCAGATCAACAGCTTCCAGGATCAGCTCCTGGTGGCCAATGCGGGTCACTCCCAGCTCCTCCAGCTCCTGGTGAGTGATGTGCAGCAGCTGCTCCCCATTGATCTTCTCTCTCTCAAAGTTTTTGATGTATTGTTGGAGGCAATCATCCAGGCCTGGTTAGAAAAGCCAACAGCACAGATTCAGAGTGCAGAAAAAAACCCAATCAAACAGTTCTGCAATTCACAAATACTGAAATTTCTGGGAAATGCAAGTGTACTTCCTTGTCTGGAACGATTACGGAAAATGTGCAATGAAAATGATAATTTAACTTACATAATCCAGCACATGCTGCTAAAGAGAGAAGTTTATAATACTGATGTTATTTTCAACGTTCTTAAGTATTTTAATGGTCATTCTAAACCTTCATGGTGACAAGGGAAGGACAAAGCAGCACAGAGAGTGACATTACAGAAAACCTCTTTCTCGTGATGTCGCAAAGACCTAAATATAAGTTTATCTTATGATTAGAACAAATTCTTCCTGTAACTCTTCCAGAACTCTTCAAGGTCATAGAGTTTGGCTGTCCCTGATCAGGAAGAGTTTTACAGACCCAGTAACCACCCACACCAACTCTGCTGCACTCACTGCCAATTCTCATCCCAGATTATCCAGTTTTCTGAATCCCAACAACACAAAAATGGATTTGTTACAACATCTCCAACTAAGAATGCAATTTTGTCTGTGCTCAAAGAACTGTTCCATTTCAGCCTGAAGCTTGATGGGGTGAGAATAAGATATTATTTTGTTTTCCAGACCAGAGAAGAAACTGATTAATGACACTGAAAGATTCTTTTCTTCCTCCAGATCTGTTTCTGAACCACACAAGCCTTGAATTTCCAGCCAGAGCAATGAGTTGAACACAAGGATCTGCTACTGAAAGCTACACGAGGTCCCTCAGAGGTCCCTCAAGGACTGCCAGATTCAACAGAAACCTGACATCCACGTGATTTTCTAGAGACCTACAAAATTCACCTTCAATAACTTCATCCACCAAGTAAAGTAAAATGCTGATTCTCAGTTATTTGCCCTGCAGTGATGCAAGTAAATCCAAGATCCATAAAATTACAGAGATCCAGAAAGCACAGAAATTACCAACTTGGGCTTTTATGACAGAACTTTGAAATAGAATTTCTGCACACAGCCATTATCAAATACACATCAATTTTCCAGAGCATCTGAGAAAAAGAGTTCTGACACCTCCTATTGAGTGTGCTGGGTGCCACCACATCACACCCCAATTAACACAATTCAGCTGGGACAAAAGGACTGGGATGACACAGGAATGGAATGGAATGGAACAAACCAAAGTATTTGTCCTCAATCTGTAAATACAAGGGGATACGTTGCAGTTTCATTTAATTAACTCCTCTTTCAACATGACCCAATTATTTACTCTGTAAATTGATAGTGCTAAGTGATGTTATAGATAAAGCTCATTTACCAAGTAAAGAGCACAGCTTTATATTCACTTACGTCCATGTCCCATACAAAACCAGTACAGGGATAAAAATGTCATATTTTATGGTGTAATTCAAAAGTATGAGGTAGTGTGGGGGATTTTTAAAGCTCAAGTCAGCAGTCTGTAACTAATACCTAAACATTTTCTCTATTCTAGAATGGTCTGCAAATAGGAAACACTTTCTCTGCATCTGTTCATTATTTTTAATGATCTCATGAATGATTTTACATAAGTATAGTTCAGTTCAATTGGCTGAGAACTAGTCACTGCAAATTCCCTCTTTATTATTTAACACTTTAAACCCTGAACTCTTGCACATTTCTCTTCCTGCTTGCTCAAGAACAATTCTTAAAACCATTTTAGAGCAAAAATTCCAAACCCTACACAGTCCAGATTTGTTTTTAGTGGACACTGCCCCCAAACTCAGAAAAAGTCACAAAACTGCCACTAGATATTAAATAATTTTCAAGTAAATTAATTTAAAAATTTAGACTCAGTGGCCACAACAAGCATTTGTAGTATTAAGAGAGGTTTAGGAAGACCCAACTGAACGTGCCATGCTAGGAGAAGTGTGCAGTCAGATGCATTAAACCTGCCTTTGTGCCAGGGAGAATGTATGACAGCAGAGCAAAATATCAAATTTGTATTATTTGTGCTGCTCTGTAATAGCTCCCCAGGGCACCTTTACAAGGCATTTACTTACTGGTGCAAACAGTGTGGCAGTTGACAAGAGAATATAGAAATATATCATTAAAGGGCCAGGCTGTCTCACAGAATGACAGCACTTAATAAATACACACACAAAAAAGAGAGATTTGCCCATTGCTCCCTGCTTTTCTGTCTCTCTGGGAGCCAGGTACTGAAATGTGAGACATTCCAGAGCAGGAATTCAGCATCAGGAGCCTCCTCTTTATTGTCAGGGCTCCAATTGTTTTTAGCATGAAAATATCCAAGATGAAATTGGGAAGGGTACAGAATGAGCTCGTGTTGACTCACCCACAACAAATGAAATATTTATTTCCTCAAGCCACTCAGGCCTCATTAGTGCTCTTTATGTATTTTCCCCCAATATCATTTCTGTTTACAGATAAGTATTAAGACAGCTCAGATTCATAACTACAAAGAAGGAAGGGGCCTTAGGTCTGCTCTGATGTAGGTAAATAAAATTAACCCTCTGCTCCCCAGATACACAATATCAGTCTCAGGCAAGAAACACAGAAATTTGCAGTTCTCTTGCTGCACATTCTTATTTTATTTGTGCACATTTTGTAACTAACCAGCTTCTCCTTCAGAGTACAATAAAATGATTCAAGAAAAGGTGTTTAAACATGGATGTTTTACTTTAAAGCCAAGGCTTAACACCCATGATGAGAAAGTCGTGGCTGGGGGTTGAAGAATTTTTATTTCTCCAATCCAGCTGGGCTCAAGGAGTTAACTCACTGTAACAGGAAATCAATGAAGGTTGAAGACATTTACTAATCTTTCAGTGTTATTTGAGAGGACAATCCAAGAAAAAAGGAGTTATCCATCAGCACAAGTGCTGACTGAGTCAGCTGGGAAGCAGCTCTGGCTGAACATTGCATTAAAAGCTGTATAAACCCCTGTGCCCAGAAAATGGCCTTGCAGAGGGAAATCAGGGAAAACATCCCATAAACCACATTCACCTGAAAACTCTGACATTTTCCCTGTTTATTGTTGGACTCCATGATCTCAAAGGTCTTTTCCAACCTAAATATTCTATGATTCCATGTTCTCTCTTTCAGTTTTTATGTTTAAAAAAAAAACCCTAATGAATCCACAAGGAGTAGGAAAACTTTATCTCCATATTCATAGAGCAGAGGAAAAGGAAGGAACTCTGATATGTTGACTGCAAACTGATTTTGCAAATAGAGCATCTAAAGCCAAAGTTAAGGAAACGTGAAAAAAAAAGGAGGTAGAAAATAGAAAATTGTTAGGGAGAAAGGGCAGGAAAAGAAGAGCCAGTCAGCTTGAAAATGTTTATTTTTAGAAATGCATAATTAAGAAAAAAAGAATAATTGAAACAGAAAAATGAAACAAAATCTTAAAAATATCTCTAGATCAGATATAGGCATTAACTCAGAGTAAACATTACAAAAGAGATACCACATATTGTGGGCAATAAGGTGCACTGAGATTAAAATGAATTCTCCCATTGGTGTCAACAAATGGCAGGTTTGGTTTCCATGAAAAGCACAAACATCGTTGCCTTGTTATGTAAACATCTGTCCCTTCCTCTCTGCCATTAGACAGAGATATTGAAAATGTTACCATTATTGAAAAAAGTGACTATAAAATAAAAGGAAGGCAAGCCCAAATTGTTGCATTTTATACAGGAATGATGCAGCCAGGGCAGCTCTCACAGGAGAACTGCAGGGGCAATAACTCTGCCAAGTGTGAACCATCCCAGAAGGAATTGCTGAGTTTAAAACTCTGTAATTTCCAATTTTTCATAGATCTCTCCAACACATTTATTTATTCACTTCTCCTTTCTCATGTATTTTAAGGGATTTTTGCTACTTACTGAAAACCACGCTGGTTTTGTAACCTCTCCTAAAAAATTCCTGCCCAAGTGATGGACTTGTGGCTGCTCCATGAGGATTCCTAGGGGAGAATCCAGGGCAGCTGCCTGGAACTGCAAACCCTGGCTGTGCCAAGGAGGGGTCACAGGCAGGGCAGGGAAGGTCCCTGCCAGCCCTGCCTGGCTCAGACCCAGCAGCTCCCACAGGGGACTCTCCTGACAGAGGAGGGGAGGCAAAACCAGCCCCTCTCTTTGGAAAATTCAGTGTTGGTTTTGGGTTTTGGGGTGAAAAAGAAGGAAATCAGCTCACTGGGGATGCATTGACCACTCCTGGCTTCAGCACTGCTGCAAGAGGGGTGAGAGCACACTGGTAAAATCTGTCTGATTGAGAGTCTGACAGAGTATTCAACATTTTTCCTGATTAAACCCATATTTAAAAATTAAAAGCACACAGAAAAATACTAAACTTCCACTTGCACGAAGGCCTATACACAATAAAGGATCTGAGGGAGAAGTGCCTGTGAGACCTGGATCCAAGGAACTAAACCTGAAAGTTGATGGGATGATCTGTTTGTTCAGAAGAATTACACTTTGGCCTGCCAAGATAAATTAATAACCTATTAATGTGCCTCATTTGACTAATAAAAGCTGTACAACAGCCCTCTGTTGTTACAGAACGGTGATTTGTGAAAAAGCAACAGATCAAAGTGAAACAGGGACAAATACCAGTTTTCAAATGTTGCTGTGCTGTTGTTTCTGGACTCAAAACTCCAGAAAATCAGCTCTTCACTCATAGGAAATATAAAATCCCTCACTACTGTGCTGGAAATTCTCTGATTAATTGGTGAAGGCAGCACGAGCTTCTGTTCCTGTCACAACCTTCAGTTCATCTATGCAGATCTGCTTCAATATATCCGGCATTTAACAGCACCCACAGGCTCAGGCCAAGTGTAATTTTTACAGAAAGCAAAAAAAAGTTGGGTTTGGTGTTTTATTGGAAAAACAAGGGATATTTTCCATATAAAGCAATATTTAGCAGCTAGCTAGAAAGATCTGGAAGGAATTGACTGGTTGAGGCTGAGGGAGAGAATTCATGCCTTGTCCTAAATGCAATTTATTGACTACACACATCAGTTCAGTCGTGTTCTTGATCAAAATCCCTTTGATTTATTACCCTGGGCTCAGGCACAGTGGAGCCTTTCCAGTTCTTATGTAACTTGTGACAGGGAAAATCATCAGGTGGGTATTTTTGCCAGTGACGTACAAAAAGCTTTTTAAGAATTATTCAGTCCAAATAAAGAAAAGGCATAATCCTCAGGGCCATGTTCACACTAAGCTGACTCTCAAATACCAGATATTTATTCTTAAGCTCTTCAGAAGGAAAAATCAAAACTATTTAGAGCATCAAGAGAAAAGGATCTTCACACCACCACAATTCAGAACGAGACAGAGGGAAGGTGTTTGAAAACACTGTAAAACACCAAGCTTGGAATATTTCAGGCCTAAACTTTCCTAAACTTCAGGGTCTATTTGAAATCTAAGGATTGCAGTATTTTGCCTCTGTAAGCCTACGCGTCACAAACCTGACCTAGAGAAATACAGCAGCTAGATTACAGAATTTCACCAAAACCTACATTTTAAAATCGCAAGATACGGCAGAAATTCACAAACACAGAAAAAGAAAAAAATTCCGATTATTCTGAAAAAAATAACCCCTCAATTCTGGCTTTATGTGACCTTTGAATGCTCGACTGTGCAAGTAGAATGTGTTTAAATGTTGCTTCCCGGCTGAGTTTCCTCTGCGTCACTCCCATATTCACAGGGACACAGATGGATGTTTTAGATGCAAATACAGGCAGACTTGTGCTGCTTGAATTTACAGATCCTCATCTGCATGAACAGGAACTGGGGCGGGATGAGCACTCTGAATTAATGCTTCCCAGGCATCAACTGACACCAAAAATGTTGGCTCCCATTCCAGGCTGCAGAGTGGGTGGAACTACACTGGGCATGAACTCTTCCACTGGTGTCAGGCCAGTTCTCAAGGCTGGGCGGTTCACAGGGTACTTCCCTTGCTCCATTCTTCTCTCCTGAGAGTGCCAGGATCCACAGGAGCTCCGGGATGTGCCCTGTCCAAGCCCTCTGCAGACACTCCCAGCTCCAGGATCCAGCTGGGCTCTGGACAGCTGCAGCAGCTCCGCATTCCTGGCCCTTCATTCCAAGGGCTCCCTGCTCCCCATCCTGCCCATCCTCATCCTGCAGCTGTCCCTGGCTCAACTGTGCCAGCCACAAGAACCCTCTTAGCACAAAATTCTGGGGATTTTTTCCCCTCTTCATTCACTGCCAGCTTCCAGTTCCCCATATCCTATTTTTTCTCCTTCCACATTGCCTCTGTTCTTTTATTTCCTGTGTGTGAACCTGTCAGCTCTGTCTCCTCTGTAACCAGCAGGGAAGCAGATTTGGGAGAGCACGAGCTGGAAACTTCCAACCTTGCTCCTCTTCTCTCCCCAGAACAGGTCAGAGCTTCAGGCATAGATCCCACTCACAAAGGTACAAACTCCTCAGGGAATATAAAAATCCCTAGCAAGTTCCTGAGCACCCTTTTTATTCTCCTCCAAAGTGTTCTCCTCCAAATCAGGGCAAACATCACTGTCCCCTCACCACAGTGAATGTCTGAGACACAGCCCAGCCTCCCAAATTCTATCCCATAAGCTAAACCAGTGTAATACTACTTCACTACTGCAACTTCATTATGTTATTTTTAGTACTGCTAAAGCCAGGGGCTTTCCCATCATCTCAGTGCCTGTAAGTCCAAGATCTTTCCAGCAGCAATTTTCCAAGATAACTATATTATCAAGACAAAAGCTGGGCTCAAATTATTAATATTTTAAGAGTTCACAGCAGCTGAGGAGGTTCTGTAAGGGGATGTGTCAAGCAATATTAATAGCAGATGAACAAACTGCTGAACTAATAAAATTTGATTTAATGATATGCCATCACCCTTAAATTGACATTCATATATATGAAGTAAATGACTTAATATAGCTCTGCCTTCATTATCTGTGAATGAATAATAGGAAGTGAAGCCATTCTAACTTTGTCCTCAGCACTTGACAGGTGTGGTGGAGCGGTGGGATTACCACGGAAGTAATAAACAGCATTTCAGGAAGCTTGCTGGAACCAGACCTGACCATAAAGAGGTTTCTGGAAGAGAAGTGTCACAGAGAGAGAATGGATCACATTTTCAGGCCCAAGTGTGTGCTCCTTGCTGCCACATTTCCCAACAATTTCACCTCGAGATATGTCACTGATGCTGTCACTGATGAACTTCCCATAAAAGTGACAAAACCCAGAAGCGTCTTAATTAGCTCTGTGTGCAAATGAAAATCTACATCTTTCCTTAGCCTCATTAATTTTCTCCTTGATGAAGATATAACAACAGCCCCAAGTCATTCCTGGAGCAGCATGGCTCAGGGATGACCTGGAAGTGCTCACAAGCCTCCAAAGCCTCCATGTTCAGACCTCCCATGTAATTGATGAAATTATTCCACATTCCAGAGTGATTGAGCTGAGGACACTGGGACCCTGAATTTATCACGTTTATTTTGAAAGAGAAATGCTTTGGCCCAATGCAAGGCAAGTGCTTCTATTTCCTGCACTGGACTATGTAAACACTGCTTTATTTTTTTGAGCAGAGTTTGATGGGAGCTTGTTCTGACAGAAGTGCTGGTTCCAGCACAGACATCCTGGAATAGATATCAGAATTTTAAAATCTTTTAGAACCAACTAAAAGGACAATGCAAAATGTTTTTGCCCTCATTAATCTATCTAGAAGAATCTTCATGATTTATTCTCTAACCAAAATGCAGAACCAGCCCAATGAAATTCCTAAACCTCTTCGTGCAATCACAAAGGAGAACAGATCTCTGTGTCGGAGTAATTCTGGTGGTAACAAACATCTCTGGGATCAGTAGAGAAGAAATAACATCCACGCTTTATACATGAGGGATTGTAGTGCTTAGAACTGGAGAATTGATGTGATCAGGGTTCACATTCCTCCTTTTTGCAGGAAGTGCCAAAGGTTGTGTTCTCCCCTGCCCTGGCTGGAAACTTTTCCAGTTCTCCACATCCAAGACTTCCATTAACTTGATGCCAAAAATGACAGGGGGGAAAACCCCTCACTGTAACAAAACCAAACAAAACCCCAAAACAACCAGGAAAAAGGAACAATTCTTAGGCAGAAAGAAAAACATTAGAGAAGCAGTATTTCCTTGAGCAGAGCCTGAGCACGTTGAGGTGAGTTTATTTCAGACCTCTGCAGTTTCCATGTTAGAAAGGTTAACAAGTCTAATACGGAAGGAGCAGCATTAACCACGTCTCATCTACAAGCACTGATCTTAAAAGCAAAAGTACAAGAACAAATAAATATATCTGAAAGCTGCTTCCTCCAGCTTCTGAGGGTTTATCCACCTTGTACTCTGCACAGGAAAATCTTAATCACGGATTGACCTTCAAAAACTGACTTTGGTGTCACACAAAATCAAACAAAACCCTCACGCCAAGGAAGTTCTTGTACAAGTCCTACAGGGATGTGCCCCATTTGTCCCTGTCTTAAATGTGAAGAAAAAAAATCACTGGAAAGGGAGATAACGAGCCTGTCTGAGCTAATCAATAGAGAGGAAGTAACTTGTCAGACAAAATTCATGTAAGAGCAAGACAGACATTTAAAGTTCTGTGAAATGAGTCCTGCCCTAAAAGTATCCCTGATCACTTTGCACATTAAATTCAGTTCATCATCACATCAAACCCCATCCGGGCACAGTGTCACAGATCTCTCAGAACAGTGACTTCCCAACCAGAAGTTGTCTAAAATACCTGAAATTTTCTGAGCCACAGCTGCAGAATGTTCTCAATCAACCAAACTCGTGTGGGACAGGCAGAATCCCCGGGTCACGTCCTCCCCCCACAAGTGTTAAGGCTTGCAAAGCTGAGGGGGATAAAGAGCTGACAGAGGAGAACCAAACAAAAAGTGCTACAGATGTTTCAGTGCCAAAATACATTCACTCTTGTTTCGATTTCACTGACATATTTTACTAAAAATCCCAGATATCAAAAGAACAGCCGACTCCAGTGTGGGCGTTTGGAGTGAAAAGCCCAAACAAATCAGGTTTCTGCTCAACCCAATTTCTTCAGCAGCCACGAGTCCATGACCTAATTCATGAGTCAGAGCTTAGACACCTGCAAGATGCAAATTCCCAAAGCAGAAGGTGGCCTTGGCAATTCCTCACAGAGACGCCAAAAATCAGATTGCTTCAAGAAATAAAGAAAAGGGGGAGAATTTGATCTTTTCTCAGGGATATTCAGAAGGTTTGGTGATGGCTTCTGTTGGTAACTACTCAGCAAAGGCTGTGGATGAGTTGATCTGAGGTTTCACCCACATTTCTCCCATTCCTTTTGTTCCAAGGAAACCTGAGGATGCCATGCACAGCACTGCAGTTCTTTTTTATATCATCCTGTTGGATCTATAAATCTGGATGATCTTAAATGAGGCTCTTTCCTTAAGCAGTCTGGAGGAATTAGCTCCAGCAATCAGTGGGGAGCTCAGTTAAAAGTCAGGTTGTTGGCAGGAATTGTCAATTAAGGCAATTCCCAAACTAGGAATCCATATTTTTATCAATACAAACTACAAGAAACTACCAAAAGCAGGCAAAGGGGAAGAAATCACAGAAGAAAGACTCATCAGACTGTAAATCCTACTGAAGAAGCTTTTCCCTTTCCTTGCATTTCCCTGTTTTTATTCCATGTTTCTGCCACATGATGATACCACGCAAATTTATTGTGGTTGTTATTGAACAAAGTGAGACCTAGAAATTTTTATTCACTATCACTTTTCATGCAGTGCCAGATTAAGATAGATTAAGTCTCTGGCTTCAACTACATGATGAAAGATATTACTACATCTTAAATCACTATTATTTTGTGTTTTAATTCTGGATTCTAAATGTTTTGCTATTTGATCTGGGCATAGTTTGTCCAAGATTAAATTGTTCTGTGAAGTAACACAAAAAAAGCAAGAATCTTATCATATCCAAAGAACTACACAGCCTAAAGTCTGTGAATAAAATATGATTACAACTCAATGGATAAGAAAAATCCACCCAGAAAAGCAATAATTCAGTACAAAAAAAAAAAAAAAAAGAAAAATCAAGTGATTACAAAACATTTCAAAGCCATGGGATGTCACTCACCCATATGTTTGATACAAGACTTTTGGAAATGCCTAAGATGATTAAATCTTTGACATGGCAGTGTGCAAAAAGGGACATAGGACAGGCCTTGTGCTTGAATTTCAATCTCTGACAAGGCAGCACCAGGCTGGAAGAACTGCAAAGTTCCCAACCACCATTCCTGGTTATTTTTGTGTTCTGCAGGTAAATAGTTAAAGCTTTTCTTTCAAATCATCAGACAAGAGTAAAAGATATCCAATAATAACACATCAGTCTAAGTGCTGCCCATAAATGCTCGAAACAGAGCTGCTGGTGAAAAGCTAAATGTAATAACTCTAAAAATACTGTATTGAGCAGGATAAATTAATTCTGCACAATATGCAATAATGTTTCTGGGGACATTCCCTGTGCCTTCTTTTGCACTTCCCTCTCAGCCCTTCCCAGTGAAGCCTCAAAAAAGGAAATTCTCCTCTGGTTTATTTTTCATACAGGCCAGAGAGCAGAAGATGAAGGACAGGAGAGGTGACGAGTCGGCTCCTTGAGCTCACTGAGCAAGTGGTTTGCTCTAAGAGGATCAGGCAAAGTGTAACACAGAAACAATGAGTTACTGGAAAAGGTGAGTAGACAAGGGAAGAACTGTATAAAAGGCCTGTATAAAAGAGCTCTGGTGAGAAAAAAGCAGGAAAGTTCAGACTGACAGAGTCCAGAAAGGTCAGAAGAGTGAAGTAAATGTGACTCTCATATTTATGAAACATTTTTTCTTTAAATCATGGTGTGATTAACTTTTTCTAAGCTGCCATTTTCCTGAACTTTTAGAAATATCACACAAAACAAAGCCTCATCCCAAGAAATGAAGATATTATTAATTTCTCCATTAAAATGCATTGTGCCACCTATTGCTGCAATTTCTTCTTCCTGGAACACTACTTGGTAAATTAAAATGTAAATCTGGCTGCTTCAATCACTCGCAGAACATAAAGCTCAGTTCATTCAGGATCCAAGAGGTTTTCTATCCAACATTTAAATATCAGGAAAAGCAAAAATAAAACTTGAAAAGAAACATGAAAAGTTCTTCTGTGAGGGTTGTAACAACTATAATTTATAAAGGAAGTGTTTATAACCATTTATAACCAAAGGTCCAGCTGTGGTGCTGATCCCACAGACACAGCACAGTTCTGGCCACTACTGAGGCCTTAAGATTTCAGCTTTTATATTTGTCATATATTTGTAATCCTGCAGTTCTTTAGTGTAAAACTCTGAACTCCATGTGGAGTCCTGGCTACTGCTCTCCCATTTTGGTCAGACACAATTCCTCTCCAGGCCTGGCAATCAAGGACACCTGACTGTCCCAGGCCCCCAGAAATGGAAACAAAAGTGAGTTGGAGGGAGCAAACTTGGGGTCAATGACTTCATTACCTGAAGGTGTAATTGGAAGATGAACCCCCAACATGCAAATGGACCAAAATTATAAAAGTGTGAAAACCTGTGGCCCTCTGTCCATTTTTGGGTGTAGCCCCTGGGGGCTCTGTCTGCCCTAAATGTACCTGAAGGCCCTTCAATAAATAGAACTGCTTTTTATTCCCTTAATTCTGTCTGGCCTCTGTTTTTAGGTAGCCTGAAAAGGCATCATTCCAGTGCTGAGAGGATTTTGGGAGCGCTGAGCCATGGTTTGTGCTCCCCCCTGGGCAGGGGACACCTGAGCAGAGGGGATTGGGCAGGGGCAGGTGGCACTTCCAGCCTGGCCCCAGTCCCAGGCAGGGGTGGTTTCATGGCATGAGAGGATTGCACTCCTGGCTCCAATTTCTGCTGGAATCGTGTGGTTTTCCACTGTGGCTCAGGGCAGATCTGGGAGCCAAACACCCCTCCCAAAACACAACCCCAAAACACAACCCCAAAACACCCCTCCCAAAACACAACCACAAAACACAACCACAAAACACAACCACAAAACACCCCTCCCAAAACACAACCACAAAACACCCCTCCCAAAACACAACCACAAAACACAACCACAAAACACTACCCCAAAACACAACCCCAAAACACAACCCCAAAACACCCCTCCCAAAACACAACCCCAAAACACCCCTCCCAAAACACAACCCCAAAACACTACCCCAAAACACAACCACAAAATACTACCCCAAAACACCCCTCCCAAAACACAACCCCAAAACACAACCCCAAAACACAACCCCAGCTCCAGGCGTCCCCAACCTCAGTCAAAACCAGCACAAGGGAAAGAATTATGGAAATGGATTCACTTCTGTGAAATCATTTCAGGTTGCATTAATCATATAGCACAGACTTAATTGGTCTCTTTTAAAAATTAAAGGTTAAGTGCATTATTTCCCTGAAGTGAGCACAAACTATTGATTACCTTCAATCTGAAAATGAATTCAGTTTTTCATATATTTTACATGTATTAAGATTCTCCCTTTGAAAAGCTTAAAGGAGATCTTAAAGGAGATAAGACATCTCTACCATCATGTCCCTCCCTGGTTCATGGCCTCTGTAATGAAGAATTTAAAGGACTTTAGAAACAAAAAGCTGTCAATTTATCTTAAACTCAGCAGCTGTTTAAGATTGAATTTGGATTTTTCCTTTTCTATCCTTTTGTCAATAAGAAGTTACATTCTCAAATGTAGTTTAGCTAACTTGATAATGTAGATGAATTGACAATACTATTCACAGTGTTTCTTTTCCCTAAAAAAATATATCAATGGGACTGGAAAAATTCAAATTATGACCTTTTACACACACCTAACCATGTTGTTTGCTCCCTGTGAGCAATTTGCAGATTCCAACTTAAAAGCAAAAAAAATCAGATGCTTGGAAAAAAATCTAAAAAGTCATTTACAAAACTTGAATGTCCTTGACTTACTTTAGTCATTTTCAGGGACAGAATGAAAAATTAGTGTTTCCTCTAGAGGGCTTCAGGATCTGCATTATTTCCCAAGTCAGAGTGCTATTGCACTGATGGCTGCACTGGGGAGGGTCAGAGAGGCTCCTTGCTCTGATTGCTCCTGCTTTGGGCAAAAATCCTCACAATTAGTGGAGTGCAGGGGTCAGACCCTGATGGTCCTGCCATGATTTGTGTCCTCGCTTCCCAGTGCTGCTGTGAGAACCCAGCACTGATGGTTCTGTGATTATTTTTACTGGAAATGCTGAAGTTAATCAATTTGCACTTTGTTTTCTTGCAGTTTTGCTCCTTATGAGAACCAGTGCTTTCTTTAAAGACTCTCTTAGTGCCGTACTAATATGAATTTAAAATTTAACAAAACTGAAGGAATGCATACATGAAAATTCTTATATTAAATAAACTATTATTATATTATTCTTATGTTGTTGTTATTATTTTTTAAGTTAATAAGACTGTGTTGTGATAACCCTGCTAACCAAGTTTCTGATGCAGAATTTATATACTGATATAAAATCTAACTGAAGTCCAGGACTTCCAACCTAATCACTTCACTATCTCCATGTTTCCCAGTCTGCCACCAGAAATCCTGGGCTTGATCAGCCAAGATATTCTGCCCTATATTCTGTCATTTCCCTCTGTTTTTGTGCAAAACTTTGTATTTTCTATGTCTACCTTACTCCTGAGCCATTGTTGTTCACCACCTCTCAGCAGCTCTGACTTTTCAGGTTAAATCTTTGACAGTTACAGGAAGTCTTTTTGAGATGCATCTCAAGAAGCATTTGGACAATGCTCTCAGGCACAGGGAGGGATTTTTTGGGGATGGTCCTGGAGTTGGGATGAACCCTGGTGAGTCCCTTCCAACTTGACATATTCTGTGATAGTTTAATTTCATAACTGAAACAGCTGCCAGCCTGTACAACTCTCCAAACCAAGCACATTTTCTTTTAAAATAGAAGTTTAATTAGATTTATTTCCTGTTGGATGTTTGTCAGATAATTGCAATCTGTGGAAATCATAACTGGAACTGATATTCCACCCAAAGATCTCCCTTTCCATGGAAAGGACTACTGGACACAAAGATACCTGAAAAATATGAAGTTTTTAATGAATTCTGGTGTGATTGTGGAGGGGCCTATCCTTGGTCCCAGCCATTATTTAACACAGGAAGCACTGCAGAGATGATTTGTGAGAGCGTGGCCTTGATTCAACCAAGGACTGAAGTGCCTGCCTCACTTCCCTGTGAAATGCTAATCCTGCAATTGATTTCACAGGAATATTCACGATTCAAATCAAAGTTAAGTGCTTTGCTGGAGCCCAGCCAGGGCAGGCTGAGCAGAGCAGGGCTGAGCCCACACTGCCCAAAGCTTTGGAGATGGTCCCATCCAATCTCACAGATCAGAATCCACGTCTCTGGAAGGACATCCCACAGGAAATTCATACCTCACTCAGACCCTCCTCCATTCTGAAAAATCTCCTACAGGAATTGATGTCTCCCCTGGTACTTCCTGGCACACGAATGCCAATTTCCTCAGTAAAGATGATTTTTGGTGGCTAATTTACATCTTCCAGATCTGACCAGTGCACCACTCTCAATGTGTTTCCACTCTAGGAACTTGATGTGATGTGACTTAACCCCTCATTGTAAAGAGACTACACCCCGTGCAATTCTAGTAGGCTGTTGGTTGAAAAAAGAGATAAACACTAAAGAAAATTTCATATTCCATGCCATAATCTATTCACTGTCCTCCTCTGTCATAGCCTTTGGATAGTACCTTGAGAAATTTGTTACAAAACCCTTTAAAATTGTCCATAAATAGTTTACTCACAACAACACTGCATAACCTTTTAGGGACTCACAATTACAGCTTTTCAGTGGACTGAGGGAAAAAAATCACCAGGGGATGAAAAGATAAGAACAGCAGTACATCTCAAAGTGAAGTTACTCACCACAAAGAGATGATGAGAAAAAATTCCTCCAGCCCATGACTGATGGTTGGGTCAGTTCTGGAGCCCTGGAGCCAGCGAGGGGCCAAGGGAGGTGGAAGAGTCCTGCTGGGCACTTTTCAACCCAGGGACAGGAGTGTGAGACACAGACATGAAAGAAACTCCTATTTCCATTTTCCCTGGACAAGTCTGACTCAGCAAGGTCAGGTTGGTAAATACACTGAGTCTGAACTGAAATCAGAGAGATTTGGCTCTACGTTGGGAAAGACAAAAGGTCAAAACAAGTTTCTTTTTCCAGGATTGAAGGAAAAAATCCTTGGGGACTTGACTGATAACAGATGGTGCCTAAATGGATGTTCTTTTCATCAGTTTTATTATTAAGAACCTTCAAAAGGTGCTCAGCTGCCTCCACCTCTCCTTTTGGAGCCAGGAGGAGACCATTCTGTGAGTTCAAGTGGCTCCAAATGAAGTGGTCACCCATATTTTGAACAAGCAATCCAGTGCTAGAGCTCATCAGGGGACAAGTTAAGGCATTTTCCCCTGCCTTTTTGCAGCTATAAATGTCCAATTAAACTCTAAATTTTGCTGAAATTGTCTTGTAAGGACTCTCTCTGTGCCACTCCAGTCCTATTAAAAAATATCTTTTAAAAAGGGTGCTAACAGGGCTGAAAACAACCTGTAATGAATTTATTTTCCATGTTGGGAAAACTTCACGTCTCTTTGTCAAACAGGTTGTTACATCTTGCTACTACAGAGCTGGCAATTGTGCTGTATTTTGGATATACTGTGAACACATTTTGATTGGGTTCTGGCAGGCTCCCAGTTAAGCTGAATTACAATGAATGCCAACAACACATTACAATTTCTTTCAGTAAACACGAGGCACAGCTCTCAGGCAAGCAGCCATATGCCATGTTCTCACACGCTTCTTTTTCAACCCAAAGAGATGAATTTAGCTTTTGCTTAAGAAAGGAAAAAAAAAAGAAAAGACAGTCAATGGAGCTCCTCTTATACGTCAAAAAGCTGAATTTGTCTCAGTGGTCAAATTCACTGACAGGGAATCAGAGAAAATTCTGATCTGTATGAAATGGCTCATGTTGACTTGAGCAGGGGGGATTGGCTTCTGTGGTCTTGAACATATTTCAAAGCTGCTGCAAACACCACCAAATCCTGCTGGAGACATCCAGCCTGCCAGTCTGGGGGCTTTCAGACTGAAGCAAAACCCCTTTGAGAATAAAGAAAGTTATTTTAGAGAGAATTTTAGAATTGTAGTTAAAAATGCACGAAGAATTGGGCTAGGAAGAGGCACAGTCAGAACTAAGAGTTCAGCCCTTGGTAAGGATCTCATTCCTCACAGTGAATATGGATGTTGTTAATCTTTTTAAACCTCACAGAAATGACAGCTCTCTTCTTTGAAGCCTGTCCAACAGAGAAAGCCCAATGGGAGAGAGAAAATTCACCTGAAAAAAAAATAAGAGGGAATATTTTCCAGACTGGAGCACACCTCCAGAGCTGCAATCACCCTCCTGCTGGATGGGGTGGTGGTGCTGCTCTCCAGCTCTTGCCTGCACATTCTGATGCACTTTCTTTGTTAGCAAAGCTCAGATCTCATTATAATTCCCTATTTCACAGGTAGGAAAACTGAACCAAAGAGATGTAAAGCAATTTTCATCAAATCACACCAAAGAGCAGCAGGAGAACTAGAAACGGGCCCTGTGTCTGCTCACGGCTTTCATGTATGGGCTTAATTAACTGGGAAAAATTAGAATCTTCTCTAACCAGAAGTGAAAGGGAGCTCACACACTGCCTGATCCTCCACCAAAATAATCATGGGCTCTGAGAGAATAAAGGAAAATTTATGATGTGCACTTTACCCTTTGTTTTTGGAAAAGAATCTTCCAATATTTGCAATAAGCGCTGTTCAAGCCACATTTTCCTCCAATGCATTTTAGTTTGCGAGTGTTCATAATCAAAATAAATCCTGAGTACTGCAAATGAGACATGGAAAATTACATCCACTTGGTCTACCACATCTTTATCACATTCTTCATGCCAAAAAATTCAAATTACTCTGTATTATGTATTCACACATTCTGTCACTTGCTCTTTAACTCCCCTTGTTTTCCCACACATCTCTTGTTCATTTTGCAAATGTTATCTTGTCTTTTTTCAGTTTAATCCTCTGCACTCTCATTTCTTTATCTCAGTACCTCAGTTTTGAGAGCGACCCTTCTGTTTCCCCCATTTGCATCCTGAACCTCAGCTCCAGCTCCTCTTTCCTAACCTGCAATTTGTGGTGCCATTTCCACCAAGGCTCAGCTGAGAGCACAGTGATGATGCAGGCATGGTACAATTTCCACTCTATCCCCTTCTAAGCAGTTTTAATTCCACTCCAAGTATGTGCCGTTGCCATTTTTCTCTCCTCCCAAACAGCTATGCCAAATTTCATCCCATTCAAAGGCTTTATTACCAAGTTGATAAACCAAAAACACATTTTATTCTATATTTCTCCAAAATTTAGATGTGCACTAGCATAAGATTTTTTCCTGTCCTTGTGTTTCAATTACTTCAGCTCAAGGGGCTCTCAGAACTCTCCTACAACTTTTTCTCCCACTGCAGTGGATTCCCAGGGCTCTGTGTCTCAATCTCGGGTGGGTCCATGGAAGAGTCAACTTTCAACTGCAGTAAAAAAATATCTCTGAAACTGTTCAGGAATATGTACAAGTACAATATCTCATAAATCCATGAAACATCTCACCATTGTTTGCACAACTGAAAGCCATCATGGACTACACAATGAGGAATTCTGGTTCTGCCTCATCCCACAGGCAAAGTGGGGATAAAGTGTTCCTGCAGCTGCAGGAGCTCTGAACCATCCACCTGGATGAAAAGCAGCTCAAATGTTCACACCCAGCTCCAGTGCAAATCCTGCTGTTTCACAAGCACAAACAAGAACGTGATTGTTGATGTGAAATATCTCTGCTGTGCTTTAGAGCATCAGACCACACCTGAAAGGCTCCTCATTCCAGGGGCATCCTCCAGGAAAACTTGTGTGATTTCACTCTGCTCACCTCAAGGACACCAACTGCTGAAGGTGTGAGCAAGGGCTGCTTGGAACTTTAAATTATTTTATTTCTCTGCTGCTGGATTTGCTGTTATACCTTGAACTTATAGGTATAAACTGATAAAAAGTTTCCTCAAATTTACATGTCTCTCCCAGTTCCGTTTTGTGAAGCCTCACACACACACAAATTCCTTTCCTCTTTCAGTCTCACTCTCCTTGTCCTTTAATTACTCAGTCCTTTTTCATCTTAAGCAGCCTTTGCTTCCCTCTCTCTTGAAAAACATCAAGTCTCTCTGGGAATCCACCTCCAAACCCTTTATAGCTCCTCCACCACTTCACCTTCCAAGTCTCATGACGTTATTTTCCATTTTCCCTGCCTTTTAGAAATTGGCTTCTTTCACATTCCACCCAAACTGCTCCCTTTCATTTCCATAGCCATGGCAGGCAGGGTGTGCTCATGAAACACATTAGCAAGAAACTTAAAAGGCTGCACCAATAAAAAGGCTGAAATATTGTCTGAAGAGATCTGTGGGACTGAGAACTAGAGCAGTAGGAAATGAATGAAATACAGAAATACAACAGGCCGTGCCATCTGGGGACTATTAACAGATTACTGCTGCTGAGAGGAGAGTCATCAGTTCAGGAAAAAAGATAAAGCAAAAAAAAAGAGGAGTGGAAAAGGGAAGAACCTGAGTACTCCAAGAGGACTCCTGACAGCGCTAAGAGGGGCTGGGAGGAAGGGAAATACAAAGCTCAAGTGAATTGGGAGATAAATTTTTCATATTTTAATTTACTCCTACTAAAATTAATTAAAAATCTGTGGTGATTTCCTCCTTTTCTATTATAAATCTGTCAAAGTTTCCTTAATAATCAGTTTTATTGCTGCTAAGCAAAACCATTCTGCTCAGTTTTTGCCATGTATAAATGACTTGAGGCACATCCTACAAGCTGATAGTATTAATTATTTTATATTTTAAAAGTCTGGAATTCCATATTGGATTGTCTTTTAACCCAGACCTACATGAGGTGTCACTTGTCCATCTTTTATCCCTATTCCAGCTCTTCCTTCCCTAAAAACCACTACACCCAAAGTGGCCAAAACAGAGGGAGGGAGATATTCATCTTCCTCTCCCACCCACTGACACAAGAATTAGCTGCAGACTCATCTTGCTTAATTAATTTTTGTAAAAGGATGCAAAATTTCAAATCAGATCTTAAAGGTCACAATCAAATCAGCAGAGCAGCCTTCTCTCAGCACCACTCACAAAAATTAGTTCCCACTTCCAGGTGTTTTATGCAATGCATCCTGCTCCATCAGCATTTTCCAGCCCCTCATTTCCCAGAAAAAAAAAAAGTAAATCACAAGATTTAGATGATCATATTGAGGGTGCTCTGATTTTCTGCTCAGCTCCCTGCAATTCTGATTTCAAGATTTACCACAAATCAGTGGTTTTACATCAAGGAAACTTCCTTGGGAAAAAAAAAAACAAGGAGGAGGAACAGCAGCACTGATGGCAGAGCCTCGAGTGTGACTGATCAACAGATTTCTCTCTATGACAGACCTATACACAAGGAAAATAATAAAGTGGAGTTGTAGATACCAAGTGAGGTATCCCATAGGGACAGTTCTCTTTCCCTGCTACATCTGCTCCTACAAGCTTTCAGAAGAATTATCCTCTGCCTTGTCAGCTTTCGAGTGCCTTAGGAGGTATTTAATTCACTGCCATTGAATTCAGCAGATATGCAGCTACCAGTGTGAGTTGCCAGCATAATTTCTGGGTTAACCAGGCACTTTTTCACATCCCATTATATTAATACAGTGTAAAATTGGGTATTGTCACGTTTATCAATTTATCAGATTACCAAAGTTAGCACATTTTTCTGGCGTGCTTGCAGTGCTTCTTACATAACACAGAACGATTTGCTGTTACCTCAGACTTTATTTAACTTCCACATAAGTTTTTTCAGGCCTGGGAAACTTTATTCACAACTGTTAAGAGTATAAATATCACAAATGCATTAACAAAAGTAGACCTGAATGCGAAATGATTTGCACAAATGGGCAGTTTTGCCATGGAAGGATAAACACAGCAAGGTCTGAGTGCAAAGAGCTAGAATTGGAGGAAGAAACCAATAATTAGAAAGAGCTGGGTTTTTTTGTTGTCCAAAAAAAGCTTGGAGCTATGTAAAAGTTATTTCAAAATTTGGTTTAAATATTTTTTCCCCAAAACCTCATTGATCCTCAGGTCTTACACACTAAAAAATGAGCAGTACACAAACTGTTCCCTCCAATGCACACTAATTTCAGCCACAAGGTTACACATTAAAATTCCAAACACACAAATACTTCAAGGAGTAAAGTTTGAACATAAGTTTTAGTGTAAAGCTTAGAAGTCCTCTGGCTGGAAGCAGTAAAAGATGGGAAGTACAAAATAAAAATTTCAGATTCCTTTTTCAAGGGAAAGAGTCTCCTTTTGCTGTTCTCATGAATGAGGCAGGGGGAAAAAGCCCTTATTACTGAATTCTAACAGCACTCAGCTGCAACTAAACTTGGTCTATAAAAATTAAGGGAATCTTACTGAGCTAAGACAAGAATTGCCTGTTACATCACACTTAGATGTAAAATACCATCAGCTGATCAAAGACTCACAGCTCCCACAAAGAACTCTGATTTAGAAGGCAGTGAGCCCATTTATAAAAACCTTATTGATTATTCCCAATGTATCATATTTTTTCATGTTAATCTTAATTCTTAACAGCAGTTCCTTCCAAACCTGCCTGGCAGGGAAATCAGATTTATTTCTCTATTATACCTCAGTCATGTGATAATCCCTTTTAAAGATTTATATCTCATTTGCAATCTTCTGTCCCTCTGGTATTGGCACTGACTTGAATAAGCCATTATATATGTCTTATCTCACGTTTGAGGCTTGGTTGCATTTTGTTTGGTTTGGTATTAGAACTTCTAGAATTACTTCAGTAGAACAGCTTGTCCCAAGTTCTTACTGTCCCCCAATTTATTGCATCAGCTGGCTGCTGCCACTTCCATTGGAGACAAGGATCCAGACACATTTCCTGTAAAAAGCATCCTCCTGATCTCCTCCAGCAAGGAGTTATTTATTTTACATCATATTTTCAACTCAGCAGACAAAAAACAAATGGTGTTGTGTGTAATATGGTTTAACAGAAGAACATAAAATGCTCAAATTATTAATTATTTGTAAAACAATCCTGATGAATATTGTGCTTAAACTCAATCAGGTTCTTTTCCCAATATTTTTCCTCCACTGTGTACAGGCCTCAGCTCCCTAATAGATGTAGATATGCAAGTATAAAAATGAATCATTACCAGACAAATTAAACCTCTTATCAAAATGGAACTCCATTGTTAACAGGTGAAAAATGAGCGGATCAAATGGCTGCACAAAGAAAATCCAATAAGGGCTCATCTGCACCCCATCAGCTCCTGCCACAGCACTTAATTCATAGCAACTCACTCTCACCAATTATTTCATACCTGCATGGATTTTCCTCCCTCTAAAGTAATTCCAGGGTTCAGCTCTGCAACTTAATTTCCGAATTAGTGGTTTCCAGGGAATGTGTCAGCAGAGTAATAGGCTGAGGAAAAGGAGGGGGGGAAAGGGAGGCTGGGAACCTTCTTGGAAAACAGTGAGGAAAAGACTTGGAAAACAGTAAGAACATGAAATGACAGGGAATAAAGAAAGGTCTAAAATTCATATCCAGTGTTCACACCTGGATGCTGAGCTTGTTCTGTAATTGTTTGTGCCAGTGACAGAACAAGAGTGAGGAGGGGGACAGAAGGACCAAGGCAGGAACACACAAAGTCTCCATGTGACCAACCTCAGCTGCTGAAAGGTTTCTAAGCCTTGCTTTAAATACCAAGAGACCTGTGCAGGTCACAGCAATCCCTGGCAGGGAGCAAGTCAATCTGCAGGGAACACAGACAGTAATGACTCCACAAACAGGGTCCTGCTCTCCAGCAGCCTCAGGAAATTTGAGTTTTCCAAGAAGCAAGGAGAGAATCCGACATTTAAACAGCAATTTTGCAAACCAAAGCACTGAGCTTTTCTGCCCTCAGAGGTTTTACAGGAAATATTTTGTAATATGGAATATTAACAGGACTTGGAAGCTGTGAGTTGAAGGGTGAAGGTGGGACAGGACCACTGCAAAGAGGCTTCAGGGAAGGGAAGGGAAGGGAAGGGAAGGGAAGGGAAGGGAAGGGAAGGGAAGGGAAGGGAAGGGAAGGGAAGGGAAGGGAAGGGAAGGGAAGGGAAGGGAAGGTCTGTGCAGCTGGGAAAAGCCTCAATACCCTGCAGGTGCTGGAAGTTGCCCCACTGCAGGATCTGAACCATTAAATCTCTGTGGAGATTTTATTTACGTGCTCTGATGTCCCACACAGGCTGCTCTGCTTTCCTGAGCCAGGCTCTGTGTGTGCAGGACAGGCAGAGGGTTGGGTGGTGACAGCACAGCACAGCTCCAGGTCACAGGGTGGAAAAACTGCAGAGAGGAAAAGCAGAGGAAAAGGAAGAGGAAAAGGAAATAAACAGGGAGGTTAAACAGTGCAGGAGGCACCACAACAAAGGGGAACTTCTGAGGGAACAGCCTGCTGCTGCTGCTGCTGCTGTGAACTGGGATAAGCCTTAAAACGTTGGTTTAAAAAGAAAATTACTTTCTAAAAGGGAGAAAACACCTCTTACTTCTTGACTGGTGCTAAAATGAATCACAGCACTGTGAAGAAAACATGGATTTGTCAGCTGTAGTCTTCACTTTCCTGCTATGTTGTGATGGCTTTAAACAGCTCATCTGAAATATCAGACACTCTGTAACTCCCAGCCTTTAACCTGGAGCTGCAGGAACGCTGCAGCACCACAGCTGCTGCCTGACTCAGACCCCAACTTCAGGGGGATCTTTCCTTTTCCGGGCAAAACCAAATTAACAAAGCGCAAATTCATGCTGCCATCATTTCCTTCTTTAAAAAGAAATATATATACCCAAGAAAACTTTATGATAACATACTAATAAACATCATTTTGTTGAACCACAGCTGATCTATAAAAGGAAAAATTGAAAGGTGAAATCACCACACAGTGGAAAGTAAAATATACAGGCACCAGTGGGATAATAAATCCTCTGATAGCATCTGGAAGAGCCCTATAGACATCACACCATTATTCAAAGTATTATTAATGGGAGTGAAATCTTCACAGGAAGATTATCCTTATCTGCCTGCAAAATCCATTCTGTGAGAAAAGCACCAAAGTCTCCCGTGCTCAGCTTTCCATCACAATCTCCTATTGAGAACTCCTGCAAGTCAGCCATCCAGGAGGCTGAAAAGGCTTTTGCTTGAGCTTTCTCAGATGGAATGAAAGGCAATTGCAAAAAAAAAAAAAAAAAAAAAAGGAAAGAAAAGAAAAAAAGAATCTGCTTTTTCACGCCTGGTTCACTTCAAGCCTGAATTTGCTCATTTTCATGAAAGGCAAAATACATGAGTCGAAAGGCAATGCTTGGCTCAGTAGGAGGGGGAATGAACACCTTCATGTTCAGGTCTTTAAAAGGCATGTCCTTCACTTTCACAAATATTTCGAACCATTTTCTGCCATCTAGAATATTATAAAGCATTTACAGCTCCACAGCGTCTTCAATTCAGTGAATTTATTTTCATATTTTCCCAAAAAGTCTCTCCCAAATACAAGTCCTGGAGTCACTGTCTCCACGAAAACCTCTCAGCTGAAAACACAGCAGAGCGTGAAGGCCACCACTTCCTTGTGTATATTATTTTCATAATGTTATTTTAAGCAAAGTATTCCTTAAAATTACATTTCGCAGCTTAAAAATTTCCCAGCCAGTAATTGCTTTTAGCAACAGCCAGAGAAGCCATTAGGATGATTTCAGTGCTGTAATCAACACACACTCTCAGGCACACAATTCTGTCTGACTCATTCCCTGCACAGACTCTAATTAACTTCCAAGGAAAGCCAGGGGATTCCTGGTGGAGCAATAATGCTGGGGAGGCATTATGCAAAACTTCACCTCTAGGAAATGATCTGGTCTCACCCGTGATTGCATCCCAAAAACCTCACAGAAAGCTCTGATTGCATTCCCTTCCCCACCAGATTAATTTATTAACCCGAGCGAGGGGAGAATTTTTGGGGTTTTGCTTTTAAAATGAAAACAGATCTGAAAAAAAAAATCACTACAGAGGAAAAACCATTGATAAAGCTGGATCCTGTAAGTTTGGAATCTATACAATATTTTATATGGGATTCAGTTATCAATAGGATAGGAGATTAGGAATTAAAATAGGAACTCAGTGACTTCACACTCAGAGGTTCTGAGACTGAGCAGTGCCAACAGATCCCTCCATGGATGGGGGGAAAGAGCCAGGAAATCTTGCATAACTCACACATCATGGCAACAGCCTGGCTGAAAAACACAGCTGAGAAATCCCCCAGCTTTGTTCCCTGGAGAAGTTTTGGGGGTTTTCTCAGTGTATTTTAAATTTATTAAAGAAACCCCATACTGACTGGATACTGAAATTGATCTTTAAAAGAGAGAAGCAGGCCAAAGAATGCCTAATTTCAGTTATTTGTCCTGTTTTTTTCTCTCTTAACCACATAAGAGACTCTGCAGTTCCTTCTCCCTTTCCTGTTGGAACTGGATAGGAAATTTACAGTATTTACACCTTCTTCTGCAACTGAGTAAAAATCCTCATTTTCACCCTGCGGGCATATTTAACCCCATTTAATTCCTTTCATGCATTATTATAATCTTATCAATCTTTTTTTTTTCCATTGCTTCCTTTGAACCAAGTTTTTATGTCTTTTCATTATTGCCGTCCATTGACAGGTGACTCATTTTTGACATGCAATTACCACAATTTCTTTCTTCATTAGAAGGTTCTGCTGGTATTAAACGTCAGACCACTGCAAATAAAATGGGCAGATTCCAGCATGAAAGATGAAAATGTAAATAATGATGACATTAGGGCAATTATACAGCACAATCTGGATCATTTGGTGGGTTTGAACTCCTCTAATAAATCAATTTTTAAGTGGCCAAACCCTTTTTGCACAATCAGGACTGAGGACTGTAGGGCACACTTGGAAAATGGGGGAAATTAAATATTTTGGGAAAGATTTGAGATGGTCCAGTAAGTTAATCTGAGCCCCAGGATAAAATGCCATGGAGAAAGACATAATCTGAGCTTAGATAAATATGTAAAAATGCACTGACTGAAACAGGGGAGGGATTTTACCTCCTACAGTTTCAGGATGTCAAAAAAAAAAAAAAAATCAGAAAGAATGAATAAAAGTGGTACAGGATTTAGAGGAACATCCTTAGTTCATCTCCTCACTTCATTCAACTTATAAAAGATAACACTTGAGTGATCCAGCTCCAGTTTATTTATACCTGTTCAAAGAAACTGGAACTGAAGCACTTGCATTTCAGCAGTGAAGGACTGGCTGAAGATTAAAGGCAGACAAAGAGATGGAAATGAGCTGCTTGAGAAAACAAACACCTGGAAACCAGGCAGCAAATGCTCTCCAACAGAAGAAACCCAGACAAGGGATGGAAATTCTGGTTCTCAATATTTTCAAATTTATCTCTCTGGAAAATTCTGCTTTAGTGAAAGAGATTTTAGGCCCAGTTCTTTGCAGGTGGTAGCATAAAAACCTGAATACCGTTACTGAAGTCATGATTCCATCAGCTCTACTTTTCATAATGTATTGATTACATTAATTTATTATCAATATTTAATATAGATAAATAAATATATATATATTTAAATACTGAGTGAAATCACCAGTTTCAGTTCTTCTCATTGCAGACCTGCAAGAAGATCAAGTCAACTGCTGCAAGCCTTGGGAAAAAACTCTGAAAAACCAAAATTGGGAAAAACTCAAGGAATATGGAGGATATGTCAGGCACAGAAGAAAAGAGCCAAACCCCTGCTGTGCTCTCACTGATGCTCTACAGGTTCTGATTATATTTTTACGAACATCACTTTGCTCAATCAAGGATCCTCTTTTTTTTTTTTTTTTTTTTATTTTTCTTCCCTGACTGAGATTACTTTTGGTTGATCCTAATCTCCCCTTGCAGGAATGCTGTTCCGTGTAAATCAAGTCTTGCCTCGGGCTGCAAAGCTCTGAACTGTGCAGAACACAAACCTCATGTACTTGGGGTGAATTCTGCAGGAGCCTGAAATGTGAAAAAGCAGCTTTTGGGCCAGGAAAGGGGAACATCAGAGGGGCTGTGCCAGTGAACTGTATTTATCCTTACCCACTCAGATAATTTCCAAACCCCAGAATAAATATCTGAGCAATGTTTCCATGCAGACTCTGGGATTTTGGTGTCCATGTGCTCCCATTTAGCCTCTTTTATAATTATATGGATGAAGAAGCTGAGCAATCTGGCTGCTCTTCAGCATCTCTGTGACTTATTTTTGAAGAAACGAATGGAGAAGGAGGGGAATGGAAAAATAATAACAGAACAAGATTTTAGAAAGGATCGTAGTGCTGAAGTGTGTATGTGGAGTTCAGATTCTCTTAGAATTACAACAATAATGCTCTCTTCATTGCTTTCCAATAAAGTCTGGATTTATTCTAAATTCCTTGGAATGCTTTTTTTCTCCCACTTCTAAACAAGAGCAAAATTACGAACAACAGTTTCAAGGAACTAGAACGGCAAAACAGAGGGGGTTTTTGGGGGGGGGAAGGAGTTGGCTTTGGGTTTTGTTTAATCTTTTGTTTCTGGGGTTTTTTTTTTTGTTTATTTAGAATGGAGATCACTATAAATCCAGTATTTGCTTAGAATGATGCAGTTTTAGGTCAGTTTTCTTATCAGGTTAGGACTGCAGCTTGACTGCTAAAGACAGACTGTCACCTGAACTTCCATTTGCTGACATAGCAGAAAATGTTACAGAATTCAGAGTTCTTAGGAGCACATTGGCTTTGCTGCAATTAGGGCTGCAGGAACCCTGCAGAAATCAGGCTGACAAGCAGAACCAGACAAGGCAAGCCACAGCTCTGGCAAAAGAGATTCTGTGCAACTTTCCCTCCTTCATCAGCACAACCACTCCAAGAGGTCTCTGCCCTCTTTGCAGGATTCCTGACCCATCTGAGCTGGTGAGGGATGCTGGAACTGTGTTAGAAACAGGATTAATGACATGATCCTGCTTAAAACTGACCCTGCAGAAAGGAAAGGAGAGGAAAGTGGCATTTTCAGCAGTGATTCATTTCACAGCCAAACCTGCATATGGTTGTTACCACCACAGGCAGGAAGATGGGGACCTATTGAATTGGATTAAGCTGAATTTAATTAATCTCACTTAAATTAGATTTATCTAAGTGTCTATTAAACTGTGTGTTCATCGAGTGGGAAAATGATAATCTTTGCTCTTCAGCAGAGATTTTCGTGTGCGTGCTGAAAATTCCTGTATTACAGTAAGTACTAAATATGACAAAAATGGAATATTGCTGCACTCTGGTCCAACAGCTAAACTTTGAGTGTGAATTATGGAACTAATTATTCAATTGAATTAAATAATATCTATTAAGTTTACTACCCTGTGGAAGCAACTAACTTTTTGTATGTGAGAAAACCATTTACTACCCAAGCTCCTTAATTAAAGCATCAATAACCATAATCTCCACCTGAAATCTCCTAATCTGTAAAAGTCACCCCTATGTCATAACCAAGATGCAGGAAAGCAAATAAAAACAAGCAATGCTGGCTTTATTCAAGCTGTCATAAAATAAAATTAAAACTAACCCAAATCCAAACTTCATAGGCAGAGATTGTTTGCAATAAATCCATATTGTCTAAATAAAAGACAAAAAGCTGGAGAGGGTGCTCATTTATTATCTTGCAATGAATTCTTTGACCATTCCCAGTTATAATTCCAGTCTCAAAGTCTCACTGCTGCACCTTCTTTGTACCCTAATTGTAAGTGCAAGGACTTGGTGCTAAAGGCATCAATTTTTCACGTTTGTCAACAAGATAAAAATGAAGCAGTCAATGGAAAACCCGAAGACCCCAAAGCACACATCTGCAGGCGGTTTTGTTTGGGGTTGAATACAGTGTCCAACATCTTTATTTGCTGTATTTGGCCCCACTGAGTACAGAATGTGATTTTCCCAACTGAAACAAGCTCTGAAGTAGGTGAGACTTTCAGAGATTTTTCTCAGGATAATCACAGGTACAGACTAAGGTTTGATGAATTAACACAGAACCAGCAAGCCCAGCTGCAGTGACACAGATGCCTCAGGACTCAGCAAAAGGTCATTTTGGGCAAAGATATCCAGCACAGGCTGTGGTGATGTTGGTATTGGGATCCAGACCTTCCAAAGGGGTTTCCCCAAACAATGGGGTGTGGAAGGAGCTTTGGTGTCCCAGAGAGGCCCCACCCCAGCAGGACACTGCAGGAGGTTATTGAGGTGTTCAGAGCTGATCTTTCATCAGCACCACCAAACACAGCAATAAATCAGAGCTTTAATCTCCTTTCCTCCATGCACACAAACCCCAAGATCAATCCAAAATATTAAAGCAAAGTTTTATAATAAAACTTCTGTCATGGAACATAAAATAATAATGGCAAATACCCGAGAAGGGGAGTAGCCAAGTATTTTATATTTCAGCCAAAATTTACTAAGCACTTTCCTACTACTGACTCTGATATGAACCAGAAAACTTCCCCAGTGAATGCCTTAAAATAAAAACAAAACCCAAACCAAACACATGCCCCAACACAGAGCTGGGAGGTGAAAGTGTTCTGGGGCAGGGAGAGAGAGCCCAGGGTGAAATGAAACCTCTATTTCTCCTAAGCCAATAGTCAGTCTGGTTGGAAACCTGGAATATTCAACACAGTTTATGTTTCTAGGTTGTTATTTAGAATATTTCTCTGAAACCACTGAAGTTTCAGTAGCATCAGTGCTCTCAGGTATGATCAAAAGAAGGGACCTCACAAATCCATGCTCAGCCCTGATGAGTGACAGCTAATTAATAAATTCACTGGCACTGAAGCACAAACCAGCAGAGAACTTTCTTTGGATGAAGCTTAGGGGTTTTTAGAATTCCAATACTGAATTATTTTCTGTATTGTTAAGGCTTGTTTCTTCCCTGAGGATACTGCTGATAACACACATACAATTAACACACACCTGCCTAAACCACAGTGACCAGGAGCTTTTACCCATTTCACACCTCCGGAATTATGGAACAGACTCTTCTGCAGTAACAGATGCTATGGTAGAAATATGGAAAGTTATAGACATTGTAAAGGCTTTTATAACTGAAGGGGTACAAAATAATTGTAAAGAAGAATAAATGATGCATTGTTTACATGCATTAAAATGACTCATCTCCATCCAGACCCTATGGAAGAACTCAACTCTGTTGTTGCAAGCAAAAATAATCTGACATTTTCATAGTTTATCCCAAATATCCCTGAGTTGCTTTATCCTATGCTACATTTGATAGCTGGGACTATCAAACATAACTAAAAGCAAATGAAACAGAAAAATCCAGTGAGTATTGCATGGAACACTTGACATAACATACCTGTTTTCTTCTTTGAACATCCCAAGAACCAAACTCCTGTTTGTGAGCCCAGCTGAGCATCCACAGAAAACAAAACACATTCCCCAGTGGTCCCAAACTCACTGACACAGTTTTTATGATCATGCACATGCAGTGCTCTACTGGAATGAAACAGGGCTTTTAAAAAGTATTACTTTAAAAAATATTCTGGAACTGCTTTACAAATATCCTCACCAGCACCAGAAGCAGCTTTGGGCTTAAAAATGAAAATTCCTATAATATAAATGTTATGGGGATGGTACTCCAAGCCCATAAGAACTCTGATATAGGTGAGCAGCTTCAACAACCACCAAAAGAAAATCAAGTTTCACATCCCCCTAAAAATGGAGACGCCTGAATTTATCCTCTGAGGATAAAGGAAACAGAGCAGAGCCACATAATGGAGACAAAATTCTGCACCTGAGAAAGGCCAAACCTTCATTTCTCTTCCAGTTGAGGTTCCTCCAGCTGATCTGATGGGAGGATTTCATCATTAGCACATCATCCTTCATAATTAAACAGGAATTCAGAAATTAGAGCCAAACTTTGGCTAGGAGTGGGTTCATCAAGCTGAGAAGCAGCTTCCTGTTCTGGCATTAGCGAGCTCATTATTGACACTTCCTGAATACATTTCCCTGTTCTCAGGGATCTAAAACTGGCTCATTGCATCAGCTGAAACCCTTGCAGCCACATCCTAAAGCTGACTCCAAACCAGCTCTTTAAACCACCCACAAAACCCCCAAAACCCCCAAAATAAGAGGCAATAACTCAGCAGGAAGAGGGAAGAATTTCCTGCATTAAAACCCATCAAGGCTCAGCTCCATGAGCACCGAACAGAGCAATGGAACATCTAATGAGGCACTTGCTGAATTACACATCCTGCTCCTTATTTTGGAGGCAAATGTGGCATAAACATAAACATGGGCTTCTCCAAAGTATCTTTTTTTTTTTTTTTTTTTACAGCTTGTGCATTAAAAATAACGTCCAGCAGAATTCCTCAGCTCTGGAACCAAATGCCAGCAGAATTTGCCAAAATTGCCTGCAGATGCCTGCTGGCCAGGCAGCCCCAGAATGGAGCTGAATTCAGCCCGGAAAAATCCATGGCACAGGACCCCTCTCCTGCTCTGGCTTTGAGGAGATGCCAGAGCTCCCTGCACTGTTGGTATCTTCACTCCTAAATCCCCATTACCCTTGTAAAAAAGCTGTTTCTTCCTCATTTTTTTTCATGATCTCTGATTCCAGTTCCCCATGTCTGTGTTCACATGCATGGATCCCCCAAAACCTCTGAAATAATCAGAATCTTCTGGTTTTGCATCCTAACAAAGTTTCAAAGCCTGGATAAATTTCAGCATATTGACAACAGGATTTTTTCCCTTTCAAAAGGAGAATCTGGAGCCAACCTCAGTGGCTTCCTATCCACCAGCCCCTTCCAAAGGGGCCCAGTAAATTTGTAATTATTCTATCAGTGAGTACAAGTTGCTGTATTTATGTAGAATTAAATATAGATGCATCCATCCTCTTGGGAATGATATTTTTAATGAGTATTCCCCTTTGCAGTTCTCATACTTTGGCCAAAACCAGAGGAATGCATGGACTGTGAATGCCCTACACTGCTCTGTATTAATTAATAATTAATTAAGTAATTAAAGCATTTTGTTGTGTGAAAATACAGCATTGTGTCACTCTCAAAAGATGAAAGAAATTTTCCCAAAATTCATCTATTTTCACAATTATTTTATTCTCCTATTAGGTCAAAGTAATTCCCACAAAAAATATAAATATTTAATGTTTCTATTTTCACGGGGAACTTTATGATCTGACCAATCATAAAAACGTCCATAAACTTTACATCCTATAATTTTTATCCTAAAATTATAGGTTTAGTAAATAAATCTACATGTACCTCAAAAATGTTATTTTTACAGATTGAGAAGGTTTCTATCCCAACTCCTATCAAACTTGCAAAGGCTGATAGGTTTCTTTTCCTTTATTCTGATTCCACATACTATTCAAGAGCTCAGATAATAATGAAAATATATTAATCTCTCATAACTAATAAAGCCAGAAAATCTTACTCAGCCAGTAATATTTTCAGCAAGATTGATTTCTGAATTTTAACACTCTAAAAACTGCTTATAAACAGTATTAATTACTGTTTGTTTTTCCTTCAACAACTGGCCAAGTAATTTGCTTTCCTTAATAAAACAGCAGCTTTGCACAGCTTTGCCAGAAATGGCTGGAATTTAAAAAAAATATGGAGTAATGGAATTATTCTGTTTGATATTCTGCATATCTTAGCAAAATTTTTAATTCATATTTTATGTTCTGGATAAATCTGCCCTCAGAAAATGCATCAAAATGAGCAAATATCTGCTCATTCCCCTTTGCAGCCTTTCAGATTGGAGCCAATCTGCAATCATTGGAAACGTGCTTTAAAATTTACATTTTTTGGTTCTGTTTCAAGCTACTCTAAAGGTAAACTGAAAATTCAGTCAAACAAGCAGCTAAAAGTAAAAAAAAAACAATAGGGAGAAGTTATGTTTCATTTAGAATTTCTCTGTAATTATGTCAATGAGAATACCAATGGGAACAATTGCATAACTCCTCCAAACCCAACCCTTTCCCTTGTTAGTTTAATGTATTTAGAGAGAAAATACCACAAACCATGAAAACAGAAGTGAAATTTTCAGTTCACTCTGATTATAGCTGTTAAAAAACGAAAAAAAATAGATTAAAAATGTGTATTTATTGTTGTTTATGGTCTTGTAACAGAGCTCTGCTTCAAACACACCTCAATTTACAGCAATTTTGTTGTTCCAAAGCCCCTTCAGAGAATACTCGTGCTGGCATCAACACAGAGGAAAAAACTGGAGCATGAATAACTCCTGGAATCACAAAGCCATTAAGGCATCACCACCATCTCCTAACTGGGAGCAAGTTTTAGAGATCTTTCAGCAATATTTAGGTCAGCATCTGTCACTCAGAGCCCCCTTGACAAAGCTCAGTTTGATGTGTTTAATTCCTGAGCTCATGAGATGCTCTTTATTTACCAGGAGGGAATAAATGGGATATAAATGTTTATGGTATAAAACTGGGAAGTTTTACAAAGTGCTAAACACTGAATGCCAATCACTGGATGAATTAAGTTCTTAATAGTAGGAAAAAACCAAAAAAAGTAGGTTTCCAAATCTAGATTTGATTGACTCAGAGTTCACAGAACTTCTTGAATAATTAAAATATTTTTTTGATTGTTAGATATGACTGCAGAAACAGAAGATGCCAGGCAAATAAAGAGAAACTTGTTACAATTGTGCTGTTCAAATTAATTTTTCATCCCTCATGAGATACCAAATACCTTCTTTATTCACACCAGCAAGAACTGGAGCAACATCACTGCCAGGTCTCTGATCTGGAAATCATTCTTTAGGGCTGAGGCAAAAAGTTCCCAGGGAGGAACACAGTGACTTTCTGGTTATAAAAAGTGGAATTATTCCCTGGAGATCAATCCATAGGGAAGATATAAAATTGGTTATGGATCACTCTAAGCTAACTAAACTTTCCTCTACTTTGAGTGTAGAAAACTTCAGAAATAAAGAAATGAAGGCTGCACTCTTAATTCCCCACATTTGTATGTTCATAATAAATGTATTTCTGTAAATGGCTGCCCTGGTGTCTGCAATGGAGCCTTGAAACGAAATAAAATGATTGAGCTTAAAACCTGTCCCGAACAAGAGAACCAATCTTGTTATCATGGGTTGGTTCACTTTGCTGGCTGTGGATTTCTCTGAAAATATCTTAGATTTGAGTGCCCTATTCTGCAGTTTTCGGTACAGACACTTCATTTATTTACATTAGATTGATTTCTTCCTGAACGCTAAAACCAAGGCCAGAACATTTTAAAAATAACTAAAAAAAACCCCAAGAGCAATCCCTAACACCAAGACTGGTCTTGGAAAAACAACGTGCTCATGATCAGAAGTAGATACATTCAACAAAACTCTTGATAGTGGTTTAAAGTGTTGATTTGTCCACGTTTGCATTCCAGTCTGTGCAGAATTCCAGCTCAGTTTGTAGGAGAATTTCCCTGAGAGCAAAGGCAGGGGTTCAGTGAGAGCTCTGCCCTAGGCTGCAGTTGGGACATTTTCTGCACAGCAAAACCTGGAGATATTTTTGGGGCAATGTTTAAACCCTGCATGACCCTCATCCAGACCCATCACCAGTGAGTGTTTGCAGGCAAAAGCTGACCTGTTATTTGTTATCCACTTTCTCCCATCACAAATATCCCACTATAAATTCCTGCCAAAGCAAGCACGTGCTCCCACACAGAAACAGCTCCTGCACTAATGGATCAATCTCAGCTGTGAGCATGATTTTACCCTGGAAACACTTCTGCTGCTGTGAACTCCTGAGCAGGTTCTTTGCTTGTAAGAGTGCTCACACTTGAGTTCCATTTCCCTTTTTCTGTAGCAGAATAGCAAAAAAATATTGCATCCAGATAAAGTTTCCCATATAAAAAGGAATAACTTGTAGCTGTGAGCAGGATGTAAACTGGGCCAATGTGTTGGCTTCCTTTGACACTCCAAGACACACAGTAATATAGCCCTTTTTCCCCCACATCAATATGTAATAATCAGCTCACCTGCACATTTGGACCATTACTTGTTTGTTTAGAAGTATAATCTTCTAACTTGAACCAAAATAAATGGGTATAAGATTAATATTTCAAACCCACTAGATATGCCCCGGAAGCTCCTATTTAAACACCACATAATCAGGCCTCTGTTTGATCTCATTCCCCTTTTTTTGCCTTCATCCCAAGACTCCTTTCAAGTGTTAGACAAATCTCCTCCAGTCTAACATCAAAACACACTGACAGGAATGAGGCTGCAAGGCTGCTGGCTCCTCTCGAGCAGTGCCACCCATTGATCCATGAATAAATGTTCCAGCTTCAAGGCACATCTCTGCTGCAGAGTTATTCTCTTTGCAGATTCAAAGAAGAGATCCTTGCCTGGTGCCCGGAGATCTGAAAACCTGCTGGAGTAACTGGGGGATTGAGGGACTTGACATCGTGGTTTGCAGTGTTTGGCAGGGTTTACCAGCTGGCTCTCTCAGGAAATAGCAGCAGAATTTCAGAAGAAGAATCCCATACAAGATTTAAACACTCTCTTTTTCACATGAATTTTCAGCATTCTTCTGGCAGTTTAATAAAATAAAAAACAAGCTTGTTTTCCATCACTATATTATTATATCAGATGATAAATTATGATCGTGAACCTAAATTCCAATGGTCTCGTTTTCAGTTTGTTAATAGGCACATTTTAGTGACATTGTACCAATAATTTACCAAAAAAATTCCTTGAGCACTGTATTGCCTACAAAATGCTGGGAAAGTTGAAGGTGTAACTGAAGTCTTCCAGAAATTATGCTTTTAGAAAATCTTTGAGGAATTCAATAAATATTTTCAAGGATGTGGCTTTGGTTTTGCTGCCACGTAATGCACAGAACTGAAAATATGCAACTTCAGTTTTTTTGCCCCAAAAGCCTCTGTGCAGTAGCATCCTGGTGTCTTAGCCTTTGGTTTAAACCCCACCCCAGGATGAGCTCCTGGAAACCAAGTCCTTCCAAGAAGAGCAGTCCAAATACTTCTGAATCATCTTCTGGCTTTTAAATATAAGGTAAACTTGTTTTCAATCTCTGTGGCATTCACAGCTTCAAACTCTCACCAGCACAGATAGACAGGCTGGAAAAACCTAAAGCATGAACACTTTGAGTAGATATATATATATAAATAACTAAACATTTACCTGAAATTTCATTCCACTATTTCATTTTGGGTCAAGCGCTCCAGTTTGTAAACAAAGCTGAATGAGATGGTTTGAAAAAAGGTGCGGGGAGGAAAATAGCAAATGTAACTGGACTCTTGACTGAACCTTATCTGAAGAGCTGTGATGAATGCTGCTATAATATATCAAATGCCAGTTAACAATAGTCTGCTGGAAAAGAGCTGGCTTTGGGAGATATTTACTCACGTCATCCTTGGCAAGAACTCAAAGTGTGACTCACTCCTGGAATATTTGTACCACTGGTTACAGTTAAAAAGACATCCAGGTCTGACTATTAATGCTCAACTCACTTTTAAAAATTGTGGTTTTCTACATGACCCTTTCTTAAATTGCAATGTTTAAAGTATATTTAATTTCTTTTTAAGGAAATAAAAAGTACTGTCTTGAAAGCAAGAACGAAGCAAAAATGGCAACGTGCACGGACTGAACCTGAGTGAAATTTATCTGAGCTAAACAGTGGGATTGAAATATTGGTTGAAACTAAGCTGCCAACCTGCAGATGGAATCAAAGAAAATGAGAAGCTTTGACTTTCTGCAGAGCTATTTATCACCAAGGCCCGACTGCAGTGCATGTGGATTGTAAGGGACTAGGCAAGGAGTGGAAAATAATGGACTAGTGCTTCCCTCAACAGCTTAAAAGTAATCTGGCTTCAACTTGAATGTACCTTGTCATTTTTTAGAAAATTACGCACACAAAAATTGACAACAAATGAGGAATTCAAAATGTGGTCTGGCATTTCATCCCATCCCATTCTCTTAGGACAGTACATAATTACAGTTATTTGTACGTGATATATGAACAAACAGACACACTTCAAACATACTGGGGCTGAATATAGGTATATTTTTAGTTAATAATACCCAAGGGAGGAATTGCAAGTACCTCAGTGAGCTGTTCCTTCTGGCAGAAGGCACATAAAACTGTTGGGGAGAACACTAGAGTGGCAAATCAAGGCGTGGATGAGGTCAGAAGTGAGCGTGGGGTTTGGTTTTTGTTTAACAGCCAGTTCTTACTCAATCTGTGCTCAATTTTAGAAACCAAACAGGCAAAGGAGGTGAGTGACGAGGCTGCTTTTAGCAGCTCCTCATCGATATTTGGAAGGCAGCAGCAGCAGCATCTCCCTCACACAAATCTGTGCTCGGGGTTGCATCTTTGTCCTGCCCACACCCAGAGTGACAGCGAGCTCATCCCACAGGAACAGCCCTGGAATTATGGCAGTATTATTATTATTATTATTATTATTATTATTATTATTATTATTATTAGGCTCTGTCCCCTAGGGATAGATACACACAGGGTACAGACAGATGGACATGGATATGGACCTGGACATGGCCATGGCAGGTCCTTCCAAAGGCTCTGACATCTCCATGGCCCAGGTCTGTTCGTGGCTCATCCCAGCTCCAGGCTCACATCCCAGCCCCCTCCATGCACCCACTCATGGCACTGCTCTTCCCACTCATTGTGGCCACAGTTTGGGTCCTCACACTTTGCTGGCATTCCTTCTGCTAAGGTATAAATGTGTATATATACATATATATATTTATATATACATATATGTGTTTATCCTCATCCTCAGATGCAGACCTGAATTTCCTCCCTTGGCCCTGCATTCAAGGATGTTTTGGGGTAGAAAAGACCTTGGAGATGATCCTATCCCAGCCCCTCATCCCACCCCACACCTTCCACTATCTTGGGGTGCTCCAAGCCCCATCCAACCTGGCCTTGGACATTTCCATTTCCAGCTTCTCTGGGCACCCTGTGCCAGGGCCTCCCCACCCTCACAGGGAAGGATTTCTCCTTGAAATTTAATCTAAATAGGAACATGAAATTAAGAAGGTGGGAATTGCCTCTGGAGAGATCCAGTTTCCAAACAGCATTATGTGTTGGAAGTGTACTTGTATTTTGCACATCCTACACAGAATATTTTAGCACAGCAAAATGCGTGGAGTTTGTTCACATGAACAGGTTATTTAGGAATGGAGGCCCTGAGGAGAAGCATGCTGAGGCTGTGACTGTTCAGATTTATATATTTAAAGTGTCTTCCCTTGATCTTGGTGCTGTAAGCACAACATGCAGTATTTAGTGTGCAATAAGATAATTTTTTAAATGTTAATTATTTAAGGAAAACGATGTTTTAAATCCACACCGAAAAGCCCGCTATCTTATACCTCACAGCCATGTAAAAACCAGCAGCAAGTTTTGCTCAAGTGATTTTGTTTATCTTGGAGACCCAGGCAATTAACTAAATGACCAAGTGTGTTATTTAATCAGTGACAAGTGCTGCAGCTCCTGCTAAAAGAGCTGGAGGTGGTAATGAAAACCCGGAGTTTTTCAGCACCGTCCCCTCACACCTTTCTCTGCGTACTGGAGATCAAAGAGGCTCCAGAGCCTTTTCCCAAGCAGCTTTCTGGAGGCTGCAGGGAGAGCTGGATCATAATCTTCAGGCTCTTTTCTGCCCTGAACAGTTTCTGTGTGCTCAGGATATTGGATGTTTAAGGCCTGAATACTTGAGCACATTGATTGTATTTTCTGAGAGCAGCTCAGAGTTATCATGCAACAAAATCATTAAATATGGTTTCTTGGAGCCAAGCAATTCTGGTAGTGTATTTAAAATAGTGCTATTTGCACAGGGACAAATCCTTTCCAAAGGCCTGAGAGAATCAAAACAAATCTATGTTTGAGAGGAAAGCAAACTCCAAATAGACAAATGAGCCTTTAAAATCAGGATTTGTCCCACATTAACATTTCCAACGCGCTGGATGGATGGTATTGATAGGTTAATGGGGATTTAATGACTGATAGGTGAGTAGCACCGATCAGTTCACTTCAGCTGCCAAACTCATGGCACAGACTTTCTTTTCCTTGGATTTTTTTAATGCTACTTAAAAACTTTAAAATGTACAAGATAGAAACCAGTGCTGAGCAAATAAGATAGAGACAACGCACTGTTTCCATGTTTTGCTTGCCTGGTTTCGTTTGCTTTCAGATTATTTGGGGAGAAGGAAGCTCAGAAAAAAAAAGCAGAAAAGAAAAAGATGGAAGCAGCCCTTCTCACATGGAAGAATTTCACTGGAGAGAGGGAAAAACTCCAAATCCTCGCTGCTCCTGAATGGTAAATGTGATGGTGGGAAACTTAAACAAAACCAAAGATATTTGCCTTTGGATCAGCCAAATTGTTTTGGTCTGGCTTTAATTTAATTGAATCTGCCTAATTTAAAAGCAGGAAGAAAAAACTTTGGACATTATCAAGTCACAGGAATGTGTGTATTAACCTATGTCAACACAAACATGTATGGCAATATTGAGATACAAGAATGCACACATACACATATTTAAATGTACAAACACACACATATCAATCTATATCTATATCTATATATCTATATCTATATCTATATCATCTATCTATAGCTATATATCTGTATCTATATCTCTATATCTGTATCTATCTATATCTATATATCTATATATATACATATCTAATATCTATCTATATCTATATCTATGTCTATCTATATATCTTTATCTATATCCATATCCATATCTAATATATATATATCTAATATCCATATGTATCTATATCTATATCTATATCTATATATCTTTTCAGGAATCTAAGAAATATTGCTTTGGCTGTGCAACTCTCAGGACATGCATTCAGTTCTGACTGTGCACTTCTCAATAGGACAGCACTGCATTATTGAGGTTTATTGTACGAAAATCTTTTTTCCGAAGACTGAGGAGCTCAGTACTCAGCTCTCACTTACATATTTATGTTGTTCCTTCTTTCCAGACAACTTACCTTTTGAGTGCTATTAAATATTTACTCGCTGTCAGGAGTAACAAGATGGAATAAGAGACGACATTATCAAAAATAGTAGAGACATACTTAATCTTACTTCCTCACTAATTTTATGAAAAAAGACATCACCTGCTAAATAATTTTGATAGTTCTTCCATGGCCAAGAACTTTGCAGAAAGCAGTGAAGTTCAGCATAATTTCATCTTCCAAGGAGAGAGACAATTTCATAAATACTGATTTATTTTTCTGTGTAGCACTTCAGAAAGTGGCTGCCACATCATCCATCTGTGCTCTCACTGGCACCTCTCGAGGTCAGAACCGAAGAGCTGGAATTCCAAGTTCACATTTCTGTAGCCTGGTAAAAGGGAAACAATCTTCCTCCTAAACAGTAAAGTTGTTTTTCTTAGAAGGTGTTTTGTGCTCATTTGGCACTGGAAAATGTTTCTTTTGAAAACTATATTTTGTCAAACAGTATTTATTTTACAGGCTACTTGGCTGTATTGTAGAATATTCCTGGGTTTCATAGGTAGAAAAGACAATAGATTTTCAAATAATTAAACAACTAGCTGTCCCTTACTTTTGTGACATCTTTATGAAACCAAATTGTGCTTTTGTTCTTTTGTCTCAGCATTGTAAAAAATGTGTATAAATTATCCACATGCGCATGTGAATTTGCATTTCATAGCACCCACATTATTGTCTTCATCCATTGCCTTAACAACCAAGAGGAACATGGTTGAAGCCAACAAGGCATGAAAGGAAACAACTGACCCATTTATTTCCAGTGGAGTCAATTGTAAAAAGTTAATTTGAACAACCTGGTCGTTGGATAAATCATGAAGGTCTGGTAGTGTAAATGTGTAATAATGGTAGCACAACCTCTGGGACACTTTCCAGGGACACAGCCCTGACCAAGCACTGCTGGTTTGCCACTATCCTGCTGTGAGAGTGGCTGCTGAGCCACTGGGATGTGACAGGGCTGCTGAAAGCAATTTTCGTGTGTAACCCACTGAGCTGGACTGAAATGAGCTGTGAAAGCCATCTAAACATGCACTTTATCTGTCAGACCAAAGGATCCAGATGAAGGTTGGTGGGTATGTCCTCACAGCATTCCTGCAGAGCCTTTCCCATGGAAATGCCTCTGGAGAGCCGGCCTGGCACGCTTTTCAGGAGAAGGCAGCACAAGGAGCACTGCTCTGATGAGCTGGAACTGCTCAGAATTCCCTCACTGCCTTTAACTGGAAAGCTGTCGAGGACATCAGCACAGGCTCCCTCAGCTCCACCTCCTCCCTTCCTCCTTCTGTGGGTTTCCACTCCTCCCATGGATATTTTATGTGAATATTCCAGCTGCCTGTGAGAGCTCTCGCTTTTGTGTCAGCGCTTCCAGTCATCCCCCATCTCTGATGAACAAACCAAAAGGCCACTTATGTCCTAGGGACCATCCTTGTCAGACTTCAAGCTTCCATCAGCAGGATTGGGTACCCTCAGTGTTAGAATGGACACTGCAAAGCTTGTGAAGAGGATTCACTAGCAGAACAAAATACATTCCAAGACCATCTAAATGCATTAGGGTCTGAGTCCAGGGTTGGATGTGGAATTCAGGGTATTTCAGTGGCACATTAAGAGGCACCAGAGGATTTATCATGTTTCCATCAAGTTTCTTTATCCTCTTTCAGAGGTTATTCATCCTTCCTCCACCACATTTCTAGGCTTTTCCTTAACTAGACTGTCAAAAACTCCAGGTTAAACCCCTACCATTTAGAGTGTCCAGGCTGATCCAGAGAATTCTCAGAATTGGCTTTCCACAGCAGCAGATCCTGAAGACAGGCAGTTGATGTCAAAACTGTAGTCAGGCAATCATCGAGGTTGGAAAAGACCTCAAAAATCACTGAGTCCTGTTCAGCTGCTGTAACCCCACAGGTATTTACATGGAATGTGGATTTCTGAAACTCTAATGTAGTTCTTAACACTCTGCCTCTGATTTTAAAGGTGTGCCTGTTGGAAATAAAATACATCCAGATCATTCCTCCTCAGTGAGCTGCCTTTAGTTCTTCAGTTCATTCCTGAGAGTTTGAGTTAGGAAAGCTTCTCCTGTGAAATACTGGACTGAAAGGCTGGAGGGCTGTTCCAGTAAATTCTGTCTTGATAGAATTTACCAATTGATGAAGGCAGATACTGTCAGCTGCTATTTTGGTTTTATTAAATACAGTTGTCTCTGACTGCCCTCAGTATCAGGTAAATCATTCTTTTCCCAGTTCAAGGCTGAGAACTTAATGCAGCAGTGTAAACTCAGGCTTTCACTGCATAACCTTCTGTCTGTTCTTTTCCAGTTGCAAACATGATCCTGTCAGAATCCCCCAGGTGCACGGCCGAGATCTCACCCTCGTGATGTAATCTTGCTTTTTCTGTGCTTCTCCTTCAGTATTTTATTGATTACTGTGCCACTCTTTGAGATTCCCACCTTTCACACTCATTCATTATGCATTATTCTAAATATTTATTTAATATTCTCCCTTTTTTTTTTGGGCAGATGTTACTGGATTTAGTACCTTCGTTATTCTGGAAAAAAGCCAGATACCTCTCTCCTCTGTAGTCTTTTTTTCCCCTTTAAAGCACACGGGCTGGATGTTTTGCTTGCTGCTGTGATCTTGATGTGAACTGATTGTCCTTCATTAAGTGCACTGACTTTTGCTTCCAGCCTCAAAGTGAAAGGTGCTCACTTTGTGTGGGATTCAGGCCAGGGGAACCTGAGTTGAAGTTCACGCTTGCTGTGTGAGCAAGACCCTGAACTCCTCTGAATTCCAGGGGGCTCATACATCTAAAAACCATTTACATCTTTTCTTATCTACAGATGGAAACACCTGTCTGGGTTCTCGGAGTAGAAGTTTTAAAGAAAACTATTGGAAGGGCTATGAGATAAAGCCTTTTTTGTCCTATAATTCCAATTTATGCTGTAGCCTGACTGTATTTCCCACTGTCACTGCCATTCACGTGCAAACCCATGAGCTCCTTCTTTGCAGACACTGAATTCTTTGAATTTTGGTACAATAGCAGACCCCTTGGCAGCTGTAGACGCCTGTTATTAAGAGAGATGATTCTCTGAATGTTCCTCTATAGAGGGAGCAGGTTTTGAGTGGCTGTGATTTGCATTCCATGTGCTGATGTGCAGTTTGCTGTCCCAGGGAACGAGGCTCCTTTGTGTGTGGGAGAACACAGCTGACAGCAACAGCAAAGGCTGCAGCAAAGCCTCAGTGGCTCCCACACCCATGGCAGGAAAAATGCCCTGCCATTTGGAATGGTAACTCAGCTCCTGCTTGGTTTGCTTTGGTTTTCATTTTAATCAATTTATGGATATATTTTTACAAAGCTCCTGCGTGGCCCCAGTTCATTCCACTCACCCATTTTCTGTTGTCACAAGCTTCACGAGGTGTCTGAGCTCAGGAAACTCTGCTCAGTATTTGCTTTCATTTTACAAACAGCTGTGACATTAAAAGACACTCTCTTCATGCACCTCGTTTTCAAAGATTTCCTGTGCCCTCAGAGCTTAGTTTAGGATTCAATATATTTTTAGAGAGCAATGCTCTCTAATTCTAATACCTCCTGCCCACACAAAATGAGCTCTTGCTTCATGTGCTTCCTGATTTGCTTCCTTTAGAGTAACTTGATGTCCTCCAGTGATGGAATATCATCATTTGAGGCAAATTGAGCCTCCTCCCACACACAGAAATTCCATAACCATAATGTAAATACTTCTATGAAAGTATTTGGGACTGGTTACAAACTAAGGGAAGAAAAGTGCCTTCTTTATGGGTGCAATAACATCAGAAGTTTCCAACATTTGATACTCTCAGTGGTCATTTTGTCCATCACAGGCTCTTTCAGGCCAGATTTTAAGGAAATACAGGCATTTTATTTATTCCATTTTAAATTTTATTTAATCCAATTCTCATAATTCTTATGATTTCAAAGTTACTCACAGAAACATGGAAATCAAAGGCAACTGGATGAGACAAATGCATTTTTTTCTCCTGCAGAACAAGGCACCTATGGGGATAAACTAAATGTGACCTGGAGAGCTGTCAAGACAAATTAACTGGTCAAAACCCATTTGAACAAATTCAAATTTAAACTCTGCAAAACTAAAAAGAGAGGTCTCTCCCCTGTCATATTTAACATTTAGACCTACAATGTTGAAGGAGCCACATGTACCTTTAATTCTTCTTTTTCTTAAAGGACAAACATTTAAAAAACAAACATTAATATCTGAAGCATTACTGAATTATTGCCAGCAGCCAGAATAAGCTTAAGAAGTCGGGGAAAAAAAAGACTTCTTTTGAGATGGAAATTAACTCAGTAAAAATGATCAGATCTGCCAAAGTGGTACCGTGATGACTGGGAATTTCAGTTGTAAGCAAAACCAGTCCTAATTTTTCAGGCAGATGACCCAAATTTCAAAGGATTGTATTAAATCACAGGCATTTCTTTAGAGTGAAGTCCTGTTGGTGAGAGAGGTAATTCCTGATGCAAAAAGATCCAGCCTGTGTTCTGAAAATTGGCCAAGTCATACTTGTGAAATTCAATGTGAATTGTAGGTGTTCCTAATTGAGCCAAATTAATTCAAGAATTAGCACCCCAGTGAAGATGCTGCAGACACTCAGTGGGAGCTGCTGACCACAACAGTGCACCAGATGTATCTGAAGTAAACAATACTCCTTTCCCAGAAAAGCAGACAACTGGATTATAATTCTGCTGAAGGTTGCTTTTAAATCTGGGGTTTTTTTCTTCTGGAATTGAAAAATTATGTGGACAGCTGGGAACCTTTTTGATTTGGGAAAAGACATGTCTTGAAAACCCATGGAGAAAAGTACATTCTGTCATTTGTGTTTCTGAGCTGCCCTTCCCTGGAGTTGCCATCCATCAAAAGGGACACCCACAAGTGTCCAAGGGAACCAGGCAGGAGCTGCCCTATTTCTGAGCAGTGCTCTCTGGGGTTTGAAATCCATTTTTCCTGATCCTCAGCACAGACAAGTTATTTTGTACAGCACTTGTTCGTCTGTGCCTCCCCTCGTGATCCCTCTGTGGTTTCTTTTTGCAGCCTCACCCCTGAAAGCCCCTCTGCTGCTCGGATCGATCGGTGCCTCTCCCCAGAGCTCCCTGTTCCCACTTTCCTGACACTTATCACAGCAACCCCTTCTGCAAAGTGCAGGGCCCATTTATAATTCATGTATTTGCCTCTCAGAACAACCACGGGGTTTTATCAGGTCCTGTTCTCACTCCAGCCTTGGCCCAGGGAAGTCCACTTGGACTGAACTTTTGTGCATTTCTGGAGACCTGCATGAACTGTGATTACAGGAGTTGATTCAGCTTCAGCTGAACTCTGTCTGAATTCATCTCCTGAACTCAGGATGAGCAAGATGAGGCATTTTAGGAAGAGGACGTGCCCATCAGCCTGCATTTAGGGAGTATTCTGGGATGCTGCTTCCTGTGTTTGAAGCACTCCCTCTTCTGAGACAAAATGTACTGAGGAACGAGCCCTTGAAACTCTTATCTGTGTAAAATAAACAAATAATCTGTCTTCTGGAATCAAATTAGTTTTCATTTTATTCCTTTTTTTCCTCACCCTTAATTGCTTACTTCCATTTTCTCCTGCTGGAACGCTTAAAATGGAGCTGTTGGTTAGAAATTCAAAAAAAATGAAGTGAAAATTGTGTAACTCAGGCTGTGTTAGTGCTCCACATTCTAAGTGTGCCTTTTAATTTTGTATGGTAGAAACCTGGAAGAAAAAGTGTCAGAATAATTTCTCACTCTTCGCTTTCTTTTCCCCTACAAACGAAGCCTGTGAGATGACATCAGCTGGGAAAAAATAGAACCAAGAAGGAGAGATGGGATGGAAATTCCTATAAAATCTAGAGATATCATAAAATGTATGAAGAAACACAGGGGATTGCCTGGAGTTTTCTTTGAACTCAGAGACATCAACACATGGCAGGGCAGACAGTTGTACTCTGTGAAGTGGCAATCTTTCCTGATGTATTTATTACAGAAAAAGGAAAAATAATATTATATGCACTTCTTCAAGTGAAAAAGAGACAGGCTGGGTGTGTGTTTTGAACCAAGACACAAAACCAGGGTGTTCTCTGGATTCATGAGCTAATTAAAATCTATAATGCAGGGAGTATCAAGAGAGAAAGCAGCAAATTTTACTCACTCTGTTAATGTCTAACACTGAGTGTGATTCTGTGTCTCAAAGATCTGTGCACTGCAGAACTGAGAAGAAATTGAGCATAGCATTTTCACTCTATTAAACTGTGGAAATGAATATTTCTTTGTCTAGGGCTGGTTATGAAGAGATAGTTCTCCCTTCCATGGGAAACAGGAGAATGGCATCATTGGCAAAGTTCTTGGCAATATCAAGCAGCACACCCTGAAATCATTCTGGGTTTGGACATCACCCATGGCTTTAGTTCTGGGAGTTTCACACCTGAAATTAATGCACAAAGAAAGCATTATTTTCACTGTCTCAGTGGTGATCAAATCTATTGTCCGCCGGAAATACGAAAATCACCTGCTATCCTTGCCCTGACAACAAAGTCCCCTGGCTCTGTTTTATCTCCAGAGTGACTGAGCCCCTTCCAAAGGGCACAGAGCCCTCCCACTCTCCCAAATTCATGTGGCTCCAGCTGCTGCTGTGACCCCCAGGTGGCACCCAGGCACAGTGAATCAGAGTTTATAATTAATTACCTGCTCAGGTTTCAGAATTCCAGCTTGGGATTTGTCGAAGTGTCAGATTCTCAGTGTAGAAGGAGATACTTGAAGTTTGGCTGAGGACATGAGCTGCTCTACTGGAATAATCTTCTGCCTAAAATTCATTCTTTCCTTCCAAAAAGGACTATCAAAAAGGAACACTAACGAGTTTCGACAAAGCTGATGACAGACACAGCTTTTCCAGGGAGTTCAGTGGCAGAAAATTCTTCATTTTGCTGCAATTCTCCTTTGTGGTGCTTACATTTATTGGCTTAGTGCACTTGAGGAAGGACTTTTTTAGTTTGTTTTGACGTTTGTTTGATCTTTGCAACTCGAGCTTTTGAAAATGATCAACATTCCAGGCCGGCACTTTCTGCAGAGTCTCCTGCAAAGCCCCAGCTGTATCCTTCCAAAAGAGTTGGCTGTTCAAACACAGCGTTCCAGAATTGTCCATCTGCCTTGTCTGATCTCTCCCTCAGCCCGCTCCTCCTCCTTTCTCATTTCCATGCCGGTGTCAAATTGTTTTTGGGGATAACATCGGGGCACGTCCATCCCGCAGGATGCCGGGCACATCCAGCGCCGGTGCTATGTAAATGCGGGACAATCTCTGCTCGGGAGGGGCTGCTCCAAGGCAGGTCCTGATTTAATGAAAAGCACCGAGGCTGGGAGGGCTGCGGGGAATGTTAAGGAGCCCATTCCCGTCATTCCTGCTGGATTTCCCATTCTCCCTCCTTTTCCAAGCCAGCCTGAATGCCGGGAATTGCGTGCCAAGGAAAACCTGACCCCAAGTTGGAATCAATCTGGGCACAATCAGTGCAGAGCAGCTCATCATTTTTATTAACTGAATTAATGTTTCTCTTTTTTTTTTTTTTTTCCTTTTTTTTTTTTTTCCTTTTTTTTTTTCTGTATCTGCATCTCTTTTGAGGCTGGAGCCCCTAGGATATCTAAAACAAACTTAATTTGCAAACCTCCATTTATGCACTTGAAAGGAAAAACAGGTTTATTCTTTCAAAGAGGAACATACGGGTAATGTATATTTAAATAACAAAAATATATGCCTAATGCATAGTTCAGCATACAAGTTTAGCTCTTGAAGCGGTGAAAATGTGAATTAATGCAATTTTTAAAAATTACTGAAACTGTAAAAGCCCTATTAAAGGGATTTTGCTGGAGTCAAGGAATTTCTGCTCCAACCAGTTTTGGGATTAGAGCCAAGCTCAGCCCAGAGGTGTCTGGAGGTTCACAGGAACAGACAAATGATCACTGCAAGAGCCCTTTAGGTTCACAGAGCCAGCGCAGGGTTTGGCTCAGCAAGTCCACAAATCCACACACTTGACTTTAATTCTTGTTCTAGAAGATCCAGAAGTGTCTTTGCCATTGGGATCTTCAGTGCCAGCAAACACCATTGATTTGTGGAGTTTGTTTGGTCATGGACACAAAAATACACTGCATAATCCCATATTCTGGGAATGATCCCATGGATTTTTGTGGCCCATTCAGTGTAGGGGTTGTTGATGTCACCCATGGGTGAACAAAGTGGTTTGAATTATCCAATAAGAAAAAATAAAAGCGGATTTTTCTTGACGTTTTATGAGACTTTCTTTTGTTTCTAAATCAGATTGGTTTCACAAGCAGTTTGAGGGATCATATCCCTGCCCATGATTGCTTCTCCTAAATAAATCCAGAATCCCAGAACATTTGGGTTGGAAGGGACCTTAAAGCTCATCCAGTGCCACCCCCTGCCATGGGCAGGGACACCTTCCACTGGCCCAGGTTGCTCCAAGCCCCATCCAGCCTGGCCTTGGACGCTTCCAGGAATGGGACATCCCAACAAAAAAGTCCATTGTAACTCTTGGAAAGGAAAATTTTCTAACTTGTTGCACCCCTCAAAATCAATGAAATATCAAAGCTGAGCACTCAATGCTGGGAAAACTAGTCTGGGTAGTTTCACTCTGTTAAAACTTTTCTGGTACTACATGATACAGGAAATTAATGCTTTTGTGGAATTTATTGAGTTTTTAATCTAGCAGTGTTTCCTCAACATAAGTAAATACACTGAAGTATTTAAATGCTTTTGAATTCCAAGGGATTTGACACTCCCAAGTGTAATTTCAGCCTTTTAAAATTTATACATATTTTATAAAAATACAGAATATATCATGGTTTAATTACTTAGGATGACTTATCCACTCTCTGAGAAGTTTTCTATAATTATTATCCACTTTTATCACAGAAAAAAATGTTGTTATATCAAGAAAGATATCAACCTCCACACTTCTAATTTATTTTATTTTATTTGCATCTTCTTGTTTCCCTCATCATCCTTCTCAGCCTCATCCTGATGCAAATCAAGGAGCTAATTTGCATGCAATACTTTAATTTCAAGCCTGCCAAGATGACACTGTTAAATATTTGCACTGTGTATTTTTACCAGCAGATTCTTCATCAGCCACATATTTCTGCCGCAGCGAATTTCAGCTGAAGTCAATGGGCACAGATTTCTAACTGCCACACAGAATTTCAGTTTTCTTCCTGACTGACCTGCTTAAAATAATTAGCTTTTTTCCTTATGCTGAGCTGACAGCTACCTGGGAAACAGCAGGTACTCTCAATGTTAATAATGCTGTGCAGCCCAAGGCCTTTTTCCCTTAAATTCTTAGCATAAAGAAGATTGCAGCAAGCCATATTTGTTGAATAAATTGTGAAGATGTTTCAGCTTAAGAGAATCAGAGAGGAAATCAAAATACACAAAGCGAGGAGCGGAGAATTAATATTATATTTTCCCAGAGGCTTTGGTTCACCAAGTGCTTGGTTTATGGTGATGAGATCTGTAAATGATTCCTGGCTAAGGCTTGGGCATGAATTGGTGATGACCCACAAAGGGATCTGTGAGGGTGGCTTGGCTCTGGACAGGAATGTTCTCCATGGCCTGGGGACAGCTCAGCACAATCCTGGGGTGGAGAATCCTCAGAAATGGGGTTTTACTGGCTCATGCTGCAGGTAATAAAGTGCCTGCAGCCAAACAGGCTCTCTCTGAGCTCCTGGCAGAGGAAAAGCCTCTCTCAGGGTATCTGAGGAGCTCATGGACCATGCCACAGTTATCAATTGTCTGGTTTTCCCCAGGACCATGGAACTCCCTGCTGGCCACACAAACACAGCTGCTGTCCCTGCCCTCACTGCTCACCCCCTCACACCTCCAGAGAGTTCACCTGAGCACCTGCACCACCAGCTTAGAGGAGAAATCAGGAAGAAATCCTTGACTGTAGAGGTTGGTGAGGTTGGCACAGGTTGTCCAGAGAGGTTGTGGACTCCCCATTCCTTGTTCAACCAGGCTGGACAGGGCTTGGAGCAGCCTGGGACAGTGGGAGGTGTCCCTGCCCATGGCAGGGGTGGCATTGGATGGGCTTTAAAGTCCTTTCCAACACAAACCATTCCAGGATTCTCTGAACAGAACTTTCTACTGATCCATACAAATCTACAAATCCACACAAAGTCTTGGCACTGCAGTGCCATGTGAATCACACACAGCACACACATGTTTGGAAGAGAGGACAATTTACCACTCACAAATCAGTGCTACAGAAAATATTTTCTGAAGATGAGTTTTGAAAGCTGTTTGCTGCTTTTGAGCATGTCCCAAAGAAGTAAACTCAGCACCCTGACAGGCATTGCACAGTTTTGCAGAGCTGTGAGGTGTAACAGGGACAGGAAGATTCCATTCCAGAGGGAAGCACGTGGAGCTCTCCTGAAGACCTCGATTCTATCATTAAAAAGAGTTTTTCCTTGTATTTTTGTAACAATCATCTAATGATCTCCAACCCATATGCTTGTACCAGATGTCTGAACCTTCACAGGCCAAATCATATTTATTCTTTCAGACAAACCACTTCATATTACTTAATAATAATTCTCAGGATCATTATTATCATTCTCATCACTTCAAATCCAAACACAGCAAATGTGATGAATAACACGCTTCAATTTTTCCCCTTGATTAATGGGCTGTGTGTGTGCACAACAACACTTGAGTTTGGAAGATGTGATTTCCCTGGTGAAGCCATTGCCAGCCAGGTCTTTCCTGGAGCACCTTCCCTGCACTGTGGAACGATTGGAATTCTGAAGTGTAAACACCCGAAATGAAACTTTCCTGTGCTCCAGATGCTGATGGTATTGATTGCCATTAATTCTCTGCATTTCCTGTGTCTTCCTGTCACTATTAAAAATTGTTACTCTTGAAATACTTGTGAAATACCTGTAAAACTCAGAACCTTTCTTTGCATCATACTTAGTTTGCACTTCAGCCCCTAAGAACTCTTTCTGCCCCTTTAGCAATCCAAAAACAATGAAACACTGGAGTTTTGTTATATTCCAGGGCCAAAGAAAGAGTTAATAGTGCACCATGTAGATAAGGTTGTTGTCACTCTTTGACAGTAAATATTGCTTTGTGCTGGGTTACCTGATCTGATAAGGAGCAGAAGCTCCCAGCAGCAGGATGCTGATAATGATCCTGCCTTTACCCAGGGCCTCTCATCTCAGCAGCTCTGAACTCCAAAAGCTGCACACAGGCAATGTCATCCTTTCCTGAAATGCAGCACGGACTGGAAGGCGATTGTCCATTAAAACAGGAGTGAACTGCTCGACAGAGTGAGAGCAGGCAGTGCAATCCTCCTGCCAGGGTCTGCACGAGGGGAGGAGACCACAGCTTTTCATGTTGTTTTTCAAAGCATTTTGACTGCTTTCCATCAGCCCAGCCTGCTGGAATCGGTTTGGATCCACGTGCTTTGATCAGGGTAAAAATGGAAATACCATCATGATGACTTGGCTTAATACAGATTTAGAAAAAATACCAGTTTCTGAACTGTAAATCCCATATTTACCTTTACATCAGCATATCCATTTCCAATTTGATGTTCTGCAAACCAGTGCCAGTGCCTCTGTACATAAACAGTGCTTTTCACTTTCATAAAATCACAGAGTCCCAGAATGATTTGGGTTGGAAAAGACCTTAAATCCCATCCCATTCCATTCCCTGCCATGGCAGGGCCACCTCCCACCACCCCAGGATGCTCCAAGCCCCATCCAAGCTGGCCTTGGACACTGCCAGGGATCCAGGGGCAGCCACAGCTTCTCTGGGCACCCTGTGCCAGGGCCTGCCCACCCTCACAGCCAGAAATTCCTTCCCAATATCCCATCTAAATCTCCCTTCCTTCAGCTTAAAGCCATTCCCCCTGTCCTGGCACTAAATATCCGTTTCATTAACAGTTTCAGTTGCACATTTGCCTCTGTATCTTTTATCAGAAGTCATTCCAGCATTTGTCCATAGCACTCCCAGACCACCAGGTCTTTTTTCAATGGGTTTCTAGAGAGGTTTTATCTCAAGTCCTGTTGGTATCCTCCTCATCTATAAGAATTTATTGATTTCTAGAGCCAAACCAAAAAGTGAAAACACAGGAGTGGGAAACAGGAATTGCAAATGGAAGATAATGGAGGTTGGAAATGAGGCTGGCTTTGAAAAATCCTGCTTCAACAAACCCTGCTTTAACAAACCCTGCTTCAACAAACCCTGCTTTAACAAACCCTGCTTTAGCAAACCCTGCTTTAGCAAACCCTGCTTTAACAAACCCTGCTTTAACAAACCTGGCTTCAACAAACTCTGCTTTAACAAACTCTGCTTTAACAAACCCTGCTTTAGCAAGCCCTGCTTCTTTGCTGGTTACTCATTCATTCTATCAAGACAACCCAACTATAAATTTTAAATCAAAAAAGAGACTATACCAGTGCATGATTGTTCTGTGGTCTAAAGTGTCCCTCAAGAATATTTCCTAATTAAACTGCTTGATCAGTTTTATTACCTTAATCAGTGCAGCCAGCCTGCAGGAGAAACTGGCTCTTCTGCATCAAGGATTCTGCACTGCAAGAGTGGATTTATTTTCAGAGCTCTTTCTCTCTCTCTCTCTCACCAGACTGACTTTTGGGCCAGGTTTAGCTGTGTGTGAGGTTCACTAAACCGAGCTTAACCTCAGCCATGTTTAGGACATGTTTTGCAGAAAATTTAAGACCAAAAAATGCTCCTCTTGTTGTGTTTTATGGTAGGAGGGGTATTGACAGTCATTGGGATTGAAACCAACACAGATCACAGTGCCTCCAGCCTGTAAATACCATGGAATTCCTAATTCCTCAGGGAAAATCTCAGTTAATGCCCTATTCCTGAGATTATTACAGGAAGATAACATAAGTTTTTTCAATTACACAATTTCCAGTACTTTTGAGGCATCATGTGAATTTATCTCAGAGCATAACTGATCATCCAGATATGCAAATCAAGATTATTTGCCAAAAAATCTTGACTACATGAAGTGGTAAAATGATCTTCAGACCAAAATAATATGAAATAATCTTACCTTCAAGCTCCTCTGTTCTTCTTGGATATTTTTTAGAAACCCTGATTATTTTTAACTCTTCAAAGAATCACAGCTCCTGTTTCAAACTGTACTTGGCCAATATTTTAACATATCCACTACATGGTCCTTTTTTTATCTCCTGAGAAATTTGTGGGTTTTCTCTGCACCAAATCTCATTTATGCAAATTCTGTTATCATTTTGGGAATGCTTAGTCATGGAGATTCATTACCATGTTTTTGGGGATGGTAACTGTGGAGTAGAGAAAGACAGTGGCTCCAGAAGAATTAGTGATGGTCTGATAGTCAAATACAAATTATTCTGGGATATTTTGAACTGCTACAAATTGATAATAATTGTGTTAGCAGGCATGGATGCCGACTAGGGTTAACCATAGGTGCAATTTATTTTCTTCTGCTCTTCCACCACTGTTGGTTATTTCATGATGAGGACAAGCAGAGACTGTTCCAGAATGGCTTTAACACTGTGCTATAAGGTTTAATTTTGTCCTTTTATGTGACAGCCTGCCAGTTTGCAGGTAAAAAAAAAATGAAATATTGTCCATCATTTTCTCCTGGAAAGATGGGATATAAATGAGATTTGAAAGAATAATTTGATGAGAACTTCAGCAATTCAAATCAAGTATGACATTGGAGGGTGAAAGGCAAGCAAAGAGCACTGGGGTGAGTCCTGACATTGCACAGAAGAACTGGAAAGCTTTGGTTCACTTGGAATTCCTGCCTGCATGTCTGACATGGAAGATCATGGAAGATCTATAGAAGACATTGGAGATCTATCAAACTCATAATGGGATATTTAAACCCCTTTGATAAAATGGCAAAGCTTATGTGGAATTAACTCATTCCAAACGCCAGGATTCCTCATCTATCAACTTCCTTTTATTGAAAAAGTTGATCATGAAAGAAAATGGAAATATAGAAAATGTTTGAAGAAGGTACTCTGCTGGTTTGATACCAGAGGAGACTTTACAGAACTACCCTCAGATACATAAAATGTGGTGGTGGGGGGAGGGAAACAAAGAGCCATTCCCAGCAAATGGGGATTAGGAAACCTCTTTCCACATCCTGAGGGATATTGATGGCTCCTGGAATGATTCACAGATTGAATTAAAACACATTCATTGAAGGATCATTTGAGCAATTTGGTTTCTAGTTAAAGTACTGCCTCATTGCTGATATGCAAATAATGATTGCTGCTGCTGCCACAAAAGGCTTTGATAATTTGGCCTGAGAATTTTCAGATAAACAAGAAACAGTTAATATGATGTCCCAGTGTATCTTTCTGTCAGCAGGTGATGGCTTCCTTAGCACATTTCCCAATGTTTTTAAGTCCACTTATGAAAGCCTTGAGAAGGGTTTCCCTCCCCTTTTCTGAGAAAATTTAAATTTTTTAAACTTATCCTTTATCTTTCTATTTCTAACCTATGTGGAAATTTCCTGTCTATTATTCTAATTTATCTTTTTTATTACTCAGATAATTATTTGTTACATTTTTGATGGATTATTCACTAGCTCTGTTCCTTCTCCAGAATTTATTTCTGCAAGAACAGCATTGCTGAGCTACTTCCCTGAGTGGATCCATTCCTTTTCATGTGACATTCAAGTAGTGAATACTTTAAACTCTATTGGTTCTGAACTTCCCTAACATTACTCTACCTGTTCCCTACAACCACATGATACAAATGCAAATTTCAAGGGGTTTTTTTTCTCTGCTTTGAGTGTTTTTTCCCTCTGTAAAATACAAAGTTGCTTTTTTGTGTAACTAAGGGAATTTCTCAGTGTGGCTTGGCAATGAACAATTCAAATCTCTTGACAATGGGCAATTAAAATCTCTCCTTAGTGTCCTACAATTGAGGGCATTTTCATGCTGAGCTCATTGTTGATGCTGAGTGATCAGTAGCAGATGCCTGCAGAGGACTTTCCTGGATTTAGGAATGTGCCCACTGCAGCACATTCCTGTGTAGTGCAAGATCATGGAATCCCAGAGTGGCTTGAGTTGGGAGGGACCTTAAAGTTCATCCAGTGCCACCCCTGCCATGGGCTGGGACACCTTCCCCTATCCCAGGCTGCTCCAAGCCTCTTCCAGCCCGGCCTTGGACACTTCCAGGGATGGTTCATCCATAACTTCTCTGGGCACCCTGTGCATCCCTCCCCACTGGGAAGGATTTCATAGGAATCACTGCTAAGCCTCCCTCACTTCTCTCAGGGAAGCAGCATCTCACAGTCTGAAAGAGAACTGAGGAGCATCCAGGAAATTCACAGGAGATTTTAACCCAGAATCAGTGAAACAGCAACATTTGCCTTCTTCCAGCTGCCCCTTAAAGCTCCAGGAGCTGTGCTTGGTTTCCTGAGCCAGGTGGTTTTCACCTCTCCTGGGATTTTGGATGCACTTCACTTCCAAATCACTGCAGCCCTCTCCAAGATACTCAAAGCTAGAAATTTTTTATGTCAAATGAACAAATTCCTTCCCAATCTGATGCTTATTGTCCATCTCATTATGAAAAAGGCAAGGAAAATGCTGCTGGAGAGAAATGTGAATAAACAGGAGGAGAGAGACAAAAAGGGAAAGGGGGAAGGTGATGGGGAGAGAGAGAAGTAAAACATGCTTTAATTCAGGTGATCATTGGCATGTCTGAGCTGTCAGCCTGACACCACTGGCTGCCTGCTCTCAGAGTTTTCCATGTAAAAGAAGCAGACATGCCAAAGGAATCCTTTCTAGAGCTGTAGTAGTTTCAGCACACTTATACAGAACACAATTTCTGCCTTAAGAACTCCTGAAATTCATACAGATTTTCTAGGCTTTGTTTGATGCTCAGAATGAAAAAGATGGACATATTTGTAGGGAATAAAGCTGAATGTATTTTGTAAAATTACTGGCTGCTACGTTTTTATTTCAAACATGCCACCTACATTCAAACTAAAAATGCTCCACAGTCTTTTTATAATTCATCTTTGCTGGAAAGCAGTTGGTGGAGAATTTGAGTAGGAAAACCCAAACATTGCATTGGCCTTGAATCCTCCTGAGCACTTCTCTGCAGAGGGTCAGCAAGGATATGTTTTGGGAGCTGTTTGAGTGTTAGTTAATCAGAAATAATTTCATTTTGATTCATCACTAGAGCCCTTCACAAATACAACCTCATAATTTTTGCCTCTCTCAGAATCCTTTAAGAGTAACTCCTGAACCTTCCCTTTCCAGCTCCTGCCCTCACTGCAATGGCATCAGGGAAGAGAAAGTCATGTTTACAAAAAAACCTAAACTGCAAAAGTAGCAATTTAAATTAGCAATGCAAAGCAGCATTTAGAAGATATCTGCAAAATTACTCTGGGTGGAGAGGATGAATGGAGATTATTGCTCAGCAACATCTGATATTACTGTTGTTTATTCAGTAAAATACTTAATTTAATATCAAAGTGTCACTAATTTCAGCAGCAGAGCCACAGCCTCCATTTCTGTCAGGGTGGCTGGACATCAGCTCTGAAAGAATGGCATTAAAAGGATAAACTCTGCCTTTTTTAGCTTGGAAAACTTCATAGGTGCTAAAACAATGTTGCAAGAGGACAAATTGGAGTTTACTTTTTGATTTCCTTTTTTCCCCTTCATTGCAAACAGAAATGCAAGGCATTGAACACTTCCCCACTTAGGCAGTGTTTTCCATGCACTGAAATGGTATTCATGATGTATTTTTCTGCACAATCCAAAGTTTCTCAAACTGCTTTCCAACCTAGGCAGCCAGGAATCCTGCAGCACTGAGGTGTTCTGCTCTTTTTCTAGGAAATGCCCATTTTACAAACTGGTAGCAGTGTTACACACAGAGTTCTCACTGTTAGGGCACAGGGGCTGGTGTCAGTCCTGCCAAAGGAAGGAGAAATTTAGAAACTGGAATGAGTGGGGCAAGAAAGTCTGGGAAGAAACCATGAAAGCATCTTATTGCTGAGCAGGATCCAGGATCTTTGCAGTTTCCTGACACACAGCACCTCATTTAATGTGGTCTGAAGGCGTCATCCACAGGAGCCAATTTATTCTGAATTTTGCTTCATAAGATGAAGCACTGTGCAATAATGGAGAGCTGGGGAAGGTTGAGCTCTTCCAAATTTGCAGTACCACTCTGCCCTCCCTGGGATGGTCAGGGCTGGGAGGAAGTTGGGGATTTTGCATAATTTTAACACATGGTAAAGGTTACAAGGCAGGGCTTTGTGTGACACATTACCTGACTGCTGATATTAAGCTGCAAGACAATAAAGTAAATTTCTTTACATAATGACCTGAAAGATTAGTTACGCTTGATAAATATGACTTGAGAGACTTTCACTGAGCTCAGACTTTTCTCTGGGAGCAGAATTACATTTCTTATAAAGGTCTGAACATATCTGCTTTATAGATAGGGAAATTTCAGAATACAGTCCTAAATGACCTGATAATAAATACAGACCATTAAATTGCTAAATGTTGCTGAAATCTTTTATGGAGATAGTGCTAATCCAGTCGGTTCTTGGAAGATATATAGACCAGTTTCTAATTGGTCCTCAAAGAGGAGATAGTGAAGATGAGGTAACAGGGATGCAGGGATGCCTCAGCCAAAATAATTTCCACAGAGAATTCGAGATGGAGTCGATTTAGGGAGGTCTTTGTGCAGTATTTAGCTGTGGGCCAGCTGGCCATGACCCCAACCACGGCTGGAGTCACTGGGAGGGCACAAACTGGAGCCCCGGGCTCAGCAAAGTGTTTTGTTGTCCCTCCAGGCTGCCAGCAGTGCACAAGCTGAGTTAAAAGTGGTAACAGCAAAGCCTTGAGGGCACTGGCTCTTGGTAATCCTGCCAGTCCTCTGAGCTCTGTCTGATACCTTAAACCTCTGGGCCAGGGAGGAATGGGCCTTTTGGGAATGCTGGTGGAAGGGGAGCAGGTCTGTGTTTGCTTCTGGGGCTGCAGCTCTGACCACCAGGTCCTGCTGCTCCCCTTGTGAAACACAGCAGGAAGATTTCTGAGCTTTAGACGTTTGGACATCATCTCTTATGGTTATTCTGGGAAATATAAACTGTGAATATCCAGGGGGAAGCCAGAGCTAGAATCTCTTTGGAACCGTTTCATATTTCAAAGATGAGGGTGATTCCCGTGCAAGAAACCATCCCAAGGTCTTGTCTGAGTGAGTAGAAGCCTTGAGAAGACATTAGGTCACTCTGCTGGGGACAGACTGGGCACAGAAACCCTTCCAGAGGGATGGTGGAGCTCTTCTCAATTGTATTCAAAACCTCCTACGGAGGGAATGGCCGAGCCTGCCTGGACAGCTCATTCCAACACTCAACTGTGCTGAATATTGGGAACCTGTTCCTTGAAATCTGACCTTAAGCACTGATATTGCAAAGCTGTCAACTCTGAGGTGGGCTCTGCTGACCCTTTGAAAGCAAATAGTTTACAGCACTCAAGAGTTGTTCACAAAATTCATTACTAAGAAGCATTAAAGTCCAAAACTTGTGAGAGAAATTGGGGAGGAATTGCAGCCAATTCTGATTCAGGGACTTCCTAGAGACAACTGGAAATGTGGTGCCAGTGGAACACAGGAATCCAAGGGGGAGCCACAACAGCAAATTGTTTGTTTCAGTTGCACAATTGGTGAGAGCAGGGGGAAAACGGTGAAACCTTTACTTTAGAACAGCTTGGAAACTGAACACTAATTCTGCACTTGTGGCTCAGATCTCTCCCAAACCCATTTGTCTTTGTAAAGAGCTGAAAAGATGCTATAAAACCTACATTTTTCTAAATAAGGGATGACCTGGGTTATCTACTCCAGTCCCAAATTGCATCTGGTGGAATTGTGCTCCTGCATTATGGGATTCCAGGGTCAGGAAGGGGAACCAGGGAAGCCAAGCATCCCCCAGCTCAGCACCCACAGGGCTGCTCTTGCAGTGCTTATAACATTCAGCTGCGCTTCCAGCACGTTCTGAGATTGGATAAATATGATGTCCTGCACAGAGAGGAGGCTCCCTGGCTGTGACACATCACTCCAGCACAGGTAGTGATCTCATGGGAAGCAAAGGGAGAGGCAGAGGGGTTTGCCGGAGCCCGGCGTGATGTGAATGTTAACAAGTCCTCTCACGTCATCAGCTTCCCTGCTCTCCACTCCCTCCCTCCCTGCCTTTCTCTTTCATGAGCCAGCCTGAAATCAGGGAATTACATGCTAAAGAAAACCCTTCAGCTAAACATATAATTATTCTGCACAGGATCAGTGCAGCACAGTTAATCAGTTTACCGACTGAATTAATTTTTATTTTTTTATGTCTACATCTCCTGTTGAGGGTGCAAAGATCCTAGATTTAAAGGGGGTAAAATGGCTTGCAGTTGTGAAATGAGTATCTACAGCAGACCATTTATTAGGAGAGAAACCTCCACAGCAGGCTGTTCTGGCAGACAAACCTGTCAGACCCCAGGACTTTGAATCACAGACTCTGTGTGGAGTTATTACAGGTACTTAAGGAATAGCTGGTTTCCCATTTTAATTTTCAGCTGTTCAATAACGCTGCATTCTATGAAAATTGCAGCTGTATTTAATCGTATTTCATTCCATTTCCTTGGACTGCTTTGAAAAGTGAGTATTTATTTGGACAGAGGTGTCACTTCCCTGTAAATGAGTTCACATTTTAAATGACCTACTTGTAAACTGCTCCCCTTAGGAAGTGCAGCATCTCCAATGCTCTTGGTTGTAAAAGTACAGAGAATTCCCTTCAGATGGAAACACAGACTCTCACCCTTTTGTTAATCCAGTAAGACATCCCAGCTCCCCTCTGCACCCCAAACCCCCAGATTCTGGACTCCCCTCCTCAGTGCAAGTTAAAAGAGATGGGTTTGGGTTTGGAGTGTTCACTGATGACCTGCAAAGTGTCCCCAAGTTTCACAGGGAGCTCCTGCCCCAAAAAGTAACAAAAATCTCCAGGTAATGCATTCCAGATGCACATCTTGGGAGGCAGTTTGTCCTTACTCACACTGACATGTTAAACCCTATCCAGAGAAAAACTGACCAGCCAGAAACCACTCCTGACCCTGAAGGCACTGGGGAACTTTATGGGTAAGGTTTATTTTCCAGTGGGGAACAATGGAATCTGAGTGAGGCAAAGGTTTTTCCTAAAGTACTTTTTGGGTCCATAGTACACATCCCCAGGAAGACAGGGAAGTTATGTAAGAGGGGAAATACCTGAACACCATTTAGAGACGTTTAAAATTTTGGAAAATTTGGCGGAAAGAAAAGAATACCGACTGAAAACTGTTGCTAAAAATACCTTCCCAATTAATGTTTTCAGCTCCTTTGAAACCTTCCCTCTTAACCACAGTGCCTTCTGCTGTATCTGCTAAACTTTACAAAATATTTTTTGTATAAAGACAGTTTCTTTAACACGGAAGTATCCAGAGTTTTAACTTCTAGATCCTCTGAGAGCCTCGGGAATCAATTTCTCCAGACTTGCCTGGCCTTTTCAGGTTGTCCACACCATCAGATGCAGCTCCCTAATTGAATTCCACTTGAGTGCGTTCCCGAGAAAGGAACAGTGGATAAATACAAGATGCCAACTTGTCATTACAATGTTCCTTAGAGCCTACCAATTTTTACTGTTTTGGCAAGTAACATTTCCTAAAGGAAAAGAACAGAAGGGTGTCTCCTCTTGGGGGGAGCTCAGGCTGCAGCTGCTGCTCTCCTCGGATGCTGTAACCAGGACACATTCTGGGGACCTGGGTCTCACATCATTAACATCATTTTTGTAGCTTCCTTCCATCTTCTCTACAATTATTTGATGTTTCTGGTGCTCACTGCTACTTACTTTCAAAACATGAGCTTTGCTAACAGATTTTAGAAATAAGTTCCAATGGCTCCAATAAATATTGTAAATACAAGTTTTAAAAATGTGTTGCTATCATTTCCCTGTGAAATATGTTATCATTTACAATATCCACAAATAAAACTGATTGCCTACATATTTTTAAGCCCCCCAAAGGTATATCACAGAGGCAATATTTGTCCCTTTGTTTATTAACATGTTGCTATCTACAGTAAAGACAATACTCATTCATGAAGTGGTAATTTTTTCAAAGTGCCTTTTTACTTTATCTTTTAGTGCTGTGATAGAAGTGACCTTTCAGAATAGAAGAAATACCTAAAAACTATCTTCTCACTGGAAATCAGTGCCTGTGCAGACCTTTAACCTCCCTGGCACAAGGATTCAGCAGAGAGACTGCAGCCAATGGAGCTGAGCTACAGAACACATGGAAATTACAGGCAAACTGTGGCCACAGCTGGGCAATTTTTGCAAAGTAAGGTAGTTACAAGTAGTTTCAAACTGATTCAGGTCTGCCATTTGTGAGGGTTAGGTCTTTTCTTTGGCTGTAACTGAACTATCCATCTGCAAAGGTAAATGCTGGGATGAAAAGGAAGCTTGTGATGTTAACGTGCGGAGAATGGGCAAATGTGCAACTTTCCTGTTTGTGGATGTGCAGCTCATGGTACCAAGGAAAATATCAACATTGTGAATACTTCAGTGCTCGTTGCATTGTCTTTATTTATGCTTGAACACCGAGGCACAGCACTGGCAGTGCTGCCTACTCCAGATATCCCTGTGGATGGTGCAGGCTGGTAAGGAAATCCAACTGCCAGGCAACTCCAGACATTTCAAAACCTGCTGCTCCTTATGACCTTCCTCCACTGCACATCATGGATTACTGTTCCCCAGGATGTAATTAGTTTGCATCAGAAAGGATAAAAATGTAGCAGGAAGTATTTTTAAATTTAGCAACAAGTATTCGACACACTTTGACACTTAATTTACATTATAATTCAAGTAAGGAGTTAAAATAGCAGAGTGATCTGTCCACTTTTTAACTCTTTTGTGTACTGAGAATGAAGGTGTGGAACAGAAAACTCCTGTGCACCTACCTTAGGATTTGACATCACCTAATGACATTGGAGCCTGAGAATCAATCCTCTATCTGAATGTTTAGGATCCATCCCAATGACCTGCTCAAGCCCTCCCAATTGCCCTGAGTTCCCAAACATCTGAGAAACAAAGTCCATACGTTCCCCTAGACACTGCTGGCTTCACAAGACTCCGTGCTTGTGTAAGAATAATTAGCTGATAATGGCAACGTGTCTGACGAGCACCAAAACAGCCCAATTTCAGCGAAGTGTGGAGATGCAGCTCAGCAAAATGAGATCAGAACCATTCCCTTATTAATGAGAATACTTTGAAAGCTTTAAGGGCGTTAGAGTGGACATCCAAGTCAGCCCTCCCATAAGTTCAGTCCTCACATTGCAGGAATCATTTCCGTGAGTAACCTACACCCCAAATTTGCACCTCTTCTCCTTATATAACAGAGATCCCCCGTGGCAAGCATTATTTGTCTCAAAGACAGACAGCTCATCAGAAGCAGTGGATAACAACACCAATGCATCCCACCGTGGGAATACATTCTCCCCCCACTCCGGAGAAATTTAAACCACTCATCATCAGGAACAATCCCTCGCCCTCCCATCCATCCCGCTCTGTTTGCAGCACAGCCGAGCATCGCCAGGCAAAACATGTCACAGCTGACGGCTGTGTTGTGAAACTGCGAATGTGCAGGGAAATCATCATTGCTGTCAAGTTATCCCGGCGAGTTTCCCCGCGGAGCCGTGCTCAGCCCTGCGCGGAGCCTCGGACACGCGGCTGGGCAGCCTGGACAGGGCAGGACTTGTCCCTGAAGGAGCCTGGACAGGGCAGGACACGTCCCTGAAGGAGCAGGATGCCTCAGTCCAGCCCCCGGCGCCTGGTGCTCCTTGTGGTACCCAAAACTACAGACAAGCGCTGCACAGCCACTGCATCAGATCACCTGATGTGAGCAAACCAGACCTAATCAGGGCAAATTTAAAGCAGCCAAACATCCCGGCGTTACCCTGTGCGAGGCATAATGGAGCCGTGAGACACAAACACTTTCCGTCTGCATTGTCCAACAAACGCAGTTGATCCCTGCTCCGTCCTCGGCAGCAATTCCCACAACACAGCGCAGCTTCAGCAGCCTCTCCTCAGCCCTGTCTCGTTATAACAACTACCGGGCAAAGCAGCACAGGGATGATCAGAACTGAATAAACTCTTCCCAAAACAAAGAATGCGAGATGCAAATTGCCAGGATCCCAAGTACAGACAATAAATACACGGCAATAAACGATCCTACCTTTCATCCAATCCACTACTTGCTTGGGCGTCCACTTGCTAATAGGTTCCATAACGAGAGCCATCATCAGATCACTTTATCATTCACACCAAAATCAGAGGGAAAAAGGAGAGAAAAATTGTATCAGAGCATGGCTGGGCTACGCGAGCTGTCGGATTTTACAGTGCAGTTCAAAGAGATGATGATGCTTTGTCCCTCCAGGTTCCTCCTGCACTGATTCAGTAATGTATAAAATTACACTGCTTGATCAGCTCTGGCACCTCCCCCACTGCACACAGCCTGCAACACCCGGAGCACCGAGCCAGGAAATGGTGCAGTACAGACTTACTTACCAAAGCCTCTGCCCGCCGAGCCACCGGCACGGATAAAACATGGCATTTATCACACACGGAGCGAGCCACGCCGGAGCCGCTCCGCACGCCGCGTTTGGCGGAGCTGCTTCATCCCAGCCAGCCCCGGGATCTTCATCAGGGAAAAATGTCACTACTGTAACTTGATAGCAGATTGTCTTGGCTTCATTGTGAATATGCTGACTGTCACTCGGCTTAAAGTGAGGATAGAAACGTCAGGATATCGCCTGGCATCTGGCAAAATGCTGAGCATCTCCATCTTTACAATGCAAAATGTTGCTGGAGTCTTGTGCTATATAATCATGTAATTCAGAATGTCAAACGCACTATGAAAAGTCTTACCAATAAAAAAAAAACCAAACTACTGGGAGAAAACTATTTTTTTTCTGGCCACATTCAGAGCCAAGATATTTCCTCCTATGAGCTGCTCATTTTGTAGTGGAAGAATGACAGCATCGAGGAGTCAATTTGTACTACCACAGCACTTTAGGGTAGACAAGTACTGCAAGTATTTTGACTCTCAGTACTGGGATCAGTACTCAATGTCTCCCTTTTGTTATGAAGGAAAAAAATGTTTGAAGTATTCCTAATCCCGAAGTTTACTACACTTCTGACAGATGAAGGTGAAATATTTTACTGAGACATGCCAAACAGCACTTTTTGGATCCATTTATGACTCTCTGCACCTCCTGCAGCACAAATTCCGCATCCTGTGGCTGAGAAGGTGCTGCTGGCTCCTACCTTTTGTCTGAGATCTGCAGCCCCACTATTTTATGTTAAGGGGAGAAACTCAGACTCCAGAAAAAAGGCAGAACAAAGCAGTTCCCCCTTTCTCTTCAGTGATCTTTCACCTGTGCCTGTTTCTCCTGCACTATTCCAAATTCCCCCAGCACATCAGGGGAAGAGGATGATGATGATGTTGCCACGTCTGCTCCCCCCTGGAGCTGGGTTAAAGATCCCAGGCTGAGATCTGTCCTCGCTCTCTCATATGGGGGAACATGAAATACCAATGGAATATTTACCACAGAATCTCAGGGTGGTTTGGGTTGGAAGGGACCTTAAAGCCCATCCCATTCCACCCCCTGCCATGGACAGGGACACCTTCCACTATCCCAGGTTGCTCCAAGCCCTGTCCAGCCTGGCCTTGGACACTGCCAGGGATGGAGCAACCACAGCAAATCTCGGCACCCTGTGCCAGGGCCTCCCCACCCTTACAGGGAAGAGTCCCTCCCTAAAATCCCATCTAAACCTCCTCTCGGGCAGTTTATTCTCTTCCCTTCCAGGGCTCTTTTTTATATAGTTAAGGATGCAGACAGGCATCTTTCACCCCTCTAAAGTGTCTCCAAAGAGATGTGCCATTCTCAGCTCAGTGATGCACTCTACCCTTTTTTATTTTTCTTTAGCTTTGGGAAATAGTGTGATTAGTATTCTATGATGTATTTGAAGTGCTCAGAGCACAGACCTTCTTTACAAAAGGATTCACATCAATTCTCCTTCAAGAAGACTGAACAGCATGTCAGCTTCCTCCCTGAGTTTTGGGAGACCACTTTCAGTAGCTTTAGTTCTGTCTAAATAGCAGTTTACAATGGACATGATAATGACAAAGCTCTCAAAGGCACAATACTTCTCTTTTTAGGCAATACTGGGCTAGAATTGAGAATAAATATTTCTATTACCTATTGGAAACTGTACGAGTTGTTTGGGGGCTATTCTTTCTTCAAATTCCTAATTTTTAAAGCTCAATAACAGCATGGAAGAATTTCAGATAAGCTACGTTGCATGCAAACTTGGTATTGTGACACATTTGAAAAAAAAAAAAATCTTCATTAATGATGTGGACTATTTCCCTAATTCATGTCATTTGACAGACATTCTGTCAATGCCCCTTTGTCCCACATTTCCTACCCAGGCTTGACTGGGCACTTTTTAATATATATTTTGACATATTTTTGAAAGAGGACGAAGCCTGAGTTCAAAGCTTATCAATGTCAGTGGGCATAATTCCACTAATTTAAATTGTCCTTGGATGACAAAAGAGGCCCCAGACTATTATTTTGGAATCAGGACTTCCATTTTCACATTGAGAACCTCCTAAATCTTTCATGTCCTGTTACTGAGGCTCCTCCCCCCCAAAGATGGTTTGCATTTTCATTTATTTCCACTGTTATTCACCACCATGGTGCTGGCTCAGGCAGTAACTATAATTTGCCTGGAAGACCCTGGTTTTAGATGAATTCCTGTGATTTTCCTTATTCTTACCATTCACAGTTTGCCTGTATTTGGGGATTTTATAACCTTCAGGACAACTGTCTACTTTTTTGTTCTACTTCTCGGAATAAAATATTCAAAGCTGTTAAAAAAACCCTGTTTCTCTCCTTGCTGATGATTTATTCAGGTTCACTCTCTCTTGCAAAGATCAGTGCACATGGCCCTGGTTTGTCACGAATCATCCCAGCCCCAGGGAAATGTTCCTTCAACTCCTCCCATGGGTATGTTCAGCGTGGCAGCCCATGGATGGCTCTACCTGGGGATTTCCTCTGCTTCTTTTGTTGTTTCAAGAGAGATTTATTCCTCACTCCCATGGGAATGTCACAGGAACATGGCAAGATCAGGAAAGGAGCCTGTGACAGATCATGGGACTCAGTGATGGATCCAACTGAGCACCAGAAAGGCCAAATGGAGTGGAGATGTGTCCAGACTATTTCTGGAACCACGGTTCAGGTCAGTTCAGAGCACTTTTTGGTACAGGTTGTCCACTCTGCCCACTGAGGCAATGACAATGGAATGAGTAATAATGGAATACATGCACTGAGCTGTCATCCTCACTCCTGACACGGCTCCAAACTTCCTCCCCCACCATTCCATGGGTCACTGCAGTGGGATCAAGTCTGAAAAGTCACTAAAGAAGGACCTCTTTTTAAAAACAGAGAGAAATATGTAATCCCTAAAGCTGTGCCATGTGTTTTTCTGCCTGTTTATCACAAGGCTTCTGCCTAGATCTATCCCCCAACCTACCTAGCACTGCTTCCTAATGCTGACATAAAAGCAACAATGCATTCCCATGACTGTGTTTTTCTTCCAGGCTGAATGTAGCAAATCAAGAGAAAAAAAGATCAAGGAACATCTTTCTCACTATTATTCTATCTAGGTCATGTAAATGAGAAATACTTTCTGACTGAAGTCTGCATAAGCATCGGAGCAAAGTGAGGATTTGAAAGGGAGAAAGGAAGCAGAGCTTTCACTACGATGCAACGTTGTTGTCAAAGGCCTATATAAAATAATCTGGTAATTCCAGCCCATAATCATCGCTGCTGCCTTTGACAGCAAAGGCCTAAGGCTGAACAGACTGGTGGAAAGGTTTGGAGTCCCTCCTCCTTGCCAGCAATAATGCTGAGAGTGCTGTAGCTTTTGAGCACTGCCTGGTATCTCTGGGATTGCTAATTAAACCATCAGTCTCCGTATTTTCATGGCCACTGTGGGAGGCAGTTAAATGTTCTTGTGTATTTCATGGCCAGTGATAACTTTCCAATTAAGGATTATGCTCAAATCTGGTACCACAGTCGCTCTAACACTCAGAACAATCATGTATTTCTTGCAGTTTTCATTTGGCAACAATTATTCTCATCTTCTTTGATGAAGAAATAACTTGCATGTTGTGAAATAAGTCCTTGAGGAGCGGGTTGGTTTAATAAAATCTTGACATGGCATTTGATGTCCATTATGGCAAAACAAGAGCATGCAGCTCCAGATTAAATAAGTCATGAATGCCTTGGAAAAGTGGTATGTAATGTTATAACTTAGGACATCTATAATTTATATTATTAATGGAAATGTAAGCAAAATCTCCAGGGAAATGACTGCTGAACTCTCGGTTATCATTAAAGCTTTTTATCATGTAACATTCATGTATTATACAGCTGCTTTTTGTGGAAAATAACCTATTCTTAAAAACCAGAATGGAGCTAAATTGTTATTTTTGATCAGTTCTGTTCTAAGCCAGGTTCTGCCTGATGTTGCTTCCAACCCTTGAGACACTTGTTGGGAGATGGCACAGAAAGTGCCTCTGGTGAAGCTGCACGACAGCAAAAAATGTGCTGGGAGGAACAAAACCCAGTTTAAGTTTAAAATAGGGATTGACAGGTTCTCCTATTTAGTGATAAACCTTGGCCTTACTTAACCCTGGCTTTACAAGCTGAGAGGCTGGGCTCTGACTGCTTTCACAGCTCAGGAGAGCTGGGGGAGGGTCCTGTGCTTGGGACAGCCCAAACAGGGGCTGTGAGGAAAGGTTTTGGATCATTCCCAGCTCCCAGAAAGGGTTAAAGGGAAGGTGACACACGATCCATCCATCTTTATTTCCGATCACAGCATATTCTGAGTTGGAAAGGACAAGGATCAAGTCCAGCTCTTGAGTGAATGACCCGTCCAGGGACTGAATCCACACCCTTGGTGCTCTCAGCACTACGCTCCAACAGAGACAATCTCCTTCCCAGAAGCTGTGGCTGCCCCATCCCTGGACGTGTCCAAGGCTGGGTTGGACAGGGCCTGGACCAGCCTGGGCCAGTGGAAGGTGTCCCTGCACATGGCAGGGGGTGGCACTGGATGGGCTTTAAGCTGCCCTCCAACCCAAACCATCCCACGATGCTGCGATTCTCCAACACCCCCGCAGCTGGTGCCGAGGCGCTTTCTCCCTGAATCAGCCCTGCCTGTCCTTTGTGGAATTCTATTTGCTGTGGCCCCGGCGGGGCCCCGGGCAGTGGGTCGGTCCCGCGGAGCCCCGGGAGGGTGAGGATGGTGAGGATGGTGAGGATGGTGAGGATGGTGAGGATGGTGAGGATGGTGAGGATGGTGTTCCCCATTCTGGAGTGCCATCTGCTGGCACTGCACCCGGCGGCAGCTCCGGCACCACCGCAGCGGGCACTCGGCAGCCTCCCTTTTAATAAACCCTAAATAATTAATTAATTAATTGCATTTAATTTTCATTGCTGGTGTTTGCTGCTGCATCAACTTAAAGTATTTTTTCCACGTGAACCCACTGCAGTCTTTGCTTTTCCGTCACAGGTATTAATATCCCAGTTTTTACATGGAGCCTCATTAGAAATTTATATTTTTCATGCTCCATTAGATGATAAAACTGTTTTATTAATGTGTGTTAGTCATAATTTATGATACTTTACATTAATTGTGTATTAAAATATCCTTAACAAATGGTTTGGAAATCAGGGCTAACATTACAAAAATGCAAGAAATGCTCGGTTTCTCAGGAATATAGAGAAATTACTTCATCATCACTTGCTAAAAAATATGTCTTGACATGGCTGAGATGGTTTTGTGCACCGCTTTTATCTCAGTATATTTTAGTGTTCACAAAAGCTCCTCCTCTGATCTCTCTTGGGACTGAAATCCTCTATTTAGCCACAGAACATGTACATTATGGACAGAGACACTGCAAACTCCCTCCTGTCTTGCATCACTTTCATCACAACATCACCTGTTTGTTCAGGAGCTGCCCTTTAGCTGTTGTTACCCTTCCTTGACACCAAGAGTAGCTTTGTTATAAAACACGATCTCTAGATTACACATCTCTGGGAAAAATGATCGCTTTTAGCAGCCCTATTCAGAGTTTTAAATGCACCTTATGTGTATTAATGTCAAAGATCTAATGTAGAAAAATTAACCAAAAAAAAAAAATAGGTCCTCTCTAAGAGAAATCGACTTTCAGTGGAGACACTGTGAAGTTATAACTTGGATAATTTTTTCTCATAGAAGATGAACTTCGTAGTTTTTGACTCAGACTGAAAAGCAACAGAGAACACTGAAATATTTTCATATTAAGGGAAACAGGGTTGTCTGTTTTCAGCTTGTTTGCTGATAGCACCAACATGTTCAGAGTCTCCCAAAGAGGGAATACTCCAATCTGGGAATCACTGTGACAATCTTCACAGCAGAGATATAAGAAGGAAGTCCCTTGGAGCAGTGCCAGTGGCAGAGTTTTCCACCTTGACAAGAAATTTTCCATTGGAGACTTGTGCCACCACCACGAGTCACAGCCCCCTAGCCAAATAAACTTTGTGAGGACACAGATATTTGTGTAAATTTTAACTTTGAGCTGCTGGGAAACACAGAGCACAGGGGGCTCATCTGTTTCATTGATCTCCTCAGTTTGCCATCACCAGTTTGGCAAGCAGAGGAAAACTGCAGACAAATCCTTTGTTATCATTTTCCTGCACAGAATTCCTCTAGGAACAGCTATAAAGTTCTGCTCAGTTCAGAACTGACTAGAGAGTGTAACTAAATTAAGGAGAAACAGGGTAATATCTTGCAGCAAGTCTCTGTGAGCCTCACATGAAGTTTCAGAGGGCTCCTGTAGCACTGTGCAGACAATTTCATGCTCAGAATGACTTCTCTCTCTTAATTCAGTTTTCCATGACATGGAGCTTACAGCACTGACAGTCACTGGGTCAGCAGGAGAATTTCTGAGGGTAAAACTGGGCAATATCTCCCCAAAATAAGTTCCAGCTTAACAGAAATCATTGGTGTGATGCCAAATTTATTACACATGGATCAATGGCCTTTATTTTGTAGGTATTATGGAGATCAGACTAAATTTTCAGAACACCCCTTTTTGGCCCTAAAACCCTAGGAATTTTAAAATTTGAGTGCTGCTAACTCCAGCTGCTTTTCTTTGAAGAAAATAAAATATCAGAATATTTATTACTACAATATGTTTAATTTCCTGTCAATATATCCATATTCATTTCTACACAATATGATTTGTATTTGCCTTTCCCCTTCTTCTAGTAAATAAATGGAAAGTATTTATTTGATAAAAATGGAATAAATGTTCAATATACTTCCTCTGCAAGAATCACATAACAACTTTTAAGCAATAAACCATCTGCTTCTCACTACATTAGGTAAACAATATTACTTTGGAAAAAACCCAATAATAATGGAAAACTTGACAACAGTAATACAACTTTCAAAATATTGATACCAGATTCCCTTGTAATTCATTATTTGCTGGCTGGAAAGTTGGCTTTGAAGCACAACTGCCTGTTGATTTTCCTAATGCATTCAGGGAACCAACTCAGAATATTCAGTGGTTCTGTGAAACTTGGGTTCTGTGTGGCATTTATGGTGTGAAGAAATACCCAGCAATGTTGGAAATGGACTTGCTTTGCCATCGAGGGACCCTCGGTGTGGTGGGAGAGAAGCTCATTTTCAAGTGTCCAGGAGAGCCTGAGTGCACATTGGGCAATGGTGTGGAGAACTATTCCACTGAGAAAAACCAATTTATTCTTTTGTGTTCCATCATTATCTTCTTCTCCACCATCCCATGGCAAAATGTGCCTCACAGGAATGTTTGAGCATGGGCTTCAGTATTAACAGAGTCGTTTTGCCTCGCAGAGATGTCTGATGGGCTGACCCAGGATGTGCTGGCAAAGGGAATGTCAGATTCACAAAACTGTGACAATTATTATCACGCCGTCTTCATTTTCCCCTGTGATTTTTGGTCCAAGCTTGTCTTTCATGTTGCCAAGTGACCGGTGACAGCAAAAGCTTTTCTTCAAGGCATTCTCAAGATTGCTTTTTCTTTATCTTAGCATCTCTGCAAAGCTCTGCTATTATTAGGTCTTTCTAAAGCCTTGGTTAAAACCTCAGAGATTATGCTCCTACTTTATTCTCCAGTAGCCTCTTCATTCTCCATGTTTAGTTAGACTCAATATTTGCTTGGAGGACTGGCTGTGACTACACAGATATTCCCAGTGTGTGGCTGGAGCCAAGCTTTGTGTTGCCTTTATTTTGTGAGCAGAAATAGAGATACAAGGATCTGAAAGATAGAAAAAGAAAATTTGTGTGAGCCACAAATACCTGCCAGATTAACCTGACATGAAAACATCTGCTGCAGCCTCCACCATGGGCACTTCAGAGAATTTACTATGTGGAGCTTCCTATCCTGCCCTTGATACATCTGAGAATGATGAAACCTTGGGTCTGAATGCAGAGCTGGACATTTTTGATCCTCTCTGTAGTCACACACTGGCACGAGTTAAACACTGATCCGAAAGAAGGATGCAGAATAAAAAGGTCTCTTCCCTTCAGCCTGTCTCTCCAAATTAACTTGATTTGCTGTTTAGAGACCAAGGAGATGATGGTGATGTGTCCTGTCGTGTTTTCCTCTGCATCCCAGCAGCGTGCCCTTTGCTCTTAACCAGGAGCTTTGCATCAGCAACCAGCTTTCCTCCCGTAATTAATTTCTCAGGGCTCTTCCCCTGCTCTCTCCATTCCAAACAGCTCTGCTCTCTTACATGCAATAGTAGCTTTATTTTGAAAGAGCTTGGCATGCAAACAACATGATGTTTTCCTTTTGGACAACCTGAAACCATGTTAGATGGTGACAAGACGCGCTCTGATCAAGCTGAGGAAGGTATAAACTAATTGCCAAGAGCTGGGAAGCTCTGTAGCTGTGCTTCAGAGCCAGCTTTCATTTCTCTCTCACTTTCTTGTAGTCACAAATTGCACCAGCTCAGCTCCAAAATGAAGACCTGCCATCCAGAAACCTTGTTTATAGGAAGGGCTGTCAGAACCCTCAGCCATCTATCTGCAGCTCCTGCTCCCCTTCCTGCTCCCAGCACTCCTTCCTTCTGTCGTGCATCCCGACAGCTCTCGGTCCTCCTGTCCCCTGGGAGGGGAGGACAGGATGTTCTGCAGCCACCACAGCCCAGCCACAGCCCTGCCGTAAAAATCCAGGAATAGATCCCTTGTTTCAGGGGTCTTCAACAGCCATTGCAGCTGCAGTTCTTTAAATACTCTCTGATTTCTGACATATCCGACCCACTGAGCGTTTCCTCAGGACCTGTGTCCTCCAAGCCTTGCAGCAGCTACTTTCTTCTTCAGGTCTCCACGAAGAATCTGTCTTCTCTTTCTCAGCCCCTTCAGAGTGAGAGAAACCTGCGTTTTTAGCTCTTCTCTTATTTGGGCTTGTTTTGCCTGTAAGAATGACTGGAAATGGACATATCCAAATATCCCATCCTAAAACAAGGAGCCAAGACTGTTAACAGAGACCTTACCATGACCAAGCTTTGCCCTTGGAGTCTCCCACGTGTCCACCAGCAATTCCCAAGGTCACTGAGTTTCACCAGTTTTGTTCCTCAAGCTTTTGTTGGTTTCCCAGTTGAATCCAGTCCACCAGCTCCAAGACTAAGCTTTTCTCCCAATGAAAACCTCTCCTGCAGTTTGAGCTGTTGTGGGTTTAGTTTTCCATTCAGTGCAGTAGCAGCAGCAGCAATTTTTGGCTACAAAGCCTCCCTGCAGGTGTTACTGCTGTGAGCCAGTGCTGGGGAAAGGTGAGACAGGTGAGAAACCTGTTAAGAACTTGACTTTTATTTCCTGGTCCCTGCAGACAAGGCCCTGTGTCATCTGCCTGGAAGAGCTCGAGGATTTTAGCGACTATTTCAAGTTATAATGTTTAAATAAAAATCAAAGTCATATATTCCAATATCATCTCCCTCTTCCCCATAATTCCTCCAAGGCTCATCTCAGGATAATAACTTTCCATCATGTGAGCTACCCATTTACCATTTTCTTAACTCTTTGGGGAAGGGGCTTAACTGTGGAGCCGTCTTAAATTAATTTGAGAGAGTTAGAAAAAAAATTGGTTCTATTCATCTATCTGTAAAACTATCCATATTATCCCCATCTATTATTTATAAATTCATTTTGCATTCTAAACTAAACCCCACACCGTCACTTATGTTTAATGCTGCCTGCCCATTTTCCTGATGAAGTGCCACATTTGCTGCATTTCTGCATCACATCTTTTTAATAAATGGCTAATTTCTGCAATCATGGATCTTGCTAAGGAAGTTCTTACTCCTTTTGTATAGCTCACCAGTTTTGCTGTATTGCTGCTCTCTCCCAGTACATCATCATGAAACTTAGCAGGACATTTCTCATGTTAATTGAACGTTCTGCTCATATATACAGATATTTATAATCTCCTGGGGGAAAAACTGTTTTAGTGGCTTTTCACAGCACAATTCATTTTCTTATTTCTACTTATTCACAGAAAATGTTGGGATTAAAAATAGCTTAGTCTCAAAATTTCGTTGAAAGCTTTTCCCCCTAAAATTATTAATGACATGTTTCCACACTTAAACAAAAATATGTATCAACTGTGAAAAAAGTGACACAAAAAAGAGATTAATTTTTAAATATATTAATTTATTGCAAATAACTTCATACACTGATTGTTAATAAATCTCTGATGAACTTTTCTGGTAGAACATCATCCTGGTTGAAATTCTAATACACACACTAAAATACAGAAGTTAATTATTTTGCTGTTAACTTGCCACCAGAATCAAAGCTTTTCAGGAATTCTGACTCACATTTTCCTATCTTCCCAGTCTTGGGTCGCTGCTCACAGACTGTGACCCTGTATAATGAAAGAGCATTTTCAAATTCTTCTATTTATCACAAATGTATGTCTTGGACACTAAAATCTCCTCCAGGCAAATAAGTTTTTTATGCTGAATATAAGCATTCCCCTTTGTACAATTTTAGCTGTATCAAGTTAATAGCTCTAAAATATGACTTGATTTGAATCTCAGTGCTCCTTTGCCAGCACAGCACCTAGAAAGTGATACAAAATCAAGGTGAGCTTTCACATGGATGTGACAGGGAGAGGATTGACATTAGAAAGCAATAGAGAATTAAATTCCCATTTCCTGGAGCTCAGTTCATCACCCTTTATGGGCCTGTTGGGTCACTCTTGTGGTTAAAAAGCCAATCATGATTATTTGAATATTCCTTTCCAGTCAGTCATGTCCTTTCTCTGTGTCCCAGAATTTTCAGCTGGATCACATTTCTTAGTTAGCTCAGGAAAAATAATATCCTTCTGTATTAAAAATGATCATAGCAAAGTTACATTTATGTCCATGAAGAATTTTGTTGCCTGGAGTAAAAATCCCTTTGGACTCAGAACTTTCCCTTCTGTTCCAACAGATACAAACGTGACTATCAGAGTGAATTCATGTATTAAACCACTTAAGCACAGCATAAGGGCCTGCTCTGACTTGGAAAGTGGTTATGTTAATTACCTTAAATTTGCAAGAATTTGACTCAATAGGAACAACTTGACATTTAGTTTGAAAGGTCTAAATGTTTCTGTGGAGTTCAGATACCAGTACTGCTGCTAAGATATTCCTTTTTTTTTTTCCCTTTTCCCAAATGACACCGTGAATACAAAAAGTTCATTTGCAAATGTTTACCTAAAATAAACGACTTACAGGGGGCCTATCAAGGAGGCTGACACAGATCCCGATTAAGTGGAATCCCTAGCAATAGACTCTGCCATGAAGTTGGGCTATTTGCTTTTCTTCAATCCTCCCTGGCTTCAGATGCTTTCCAATCTTTCCTAATCCCCGCTGAAGGGCACAGCTAATTAACCTGGGAAGGGGCTGCTGCTGTTTTTGCAGAGTCCCTGACACACCTGCACAACACCCAGCTGCCTGCAGATGCCCTGAGAGACGTCCAGGTTTGGGGAATGGCACAAAGGCACTTTTTCTCCCCTTTTTGAAGCCCTACAAAGGACAGAGATCCTTTCCCGCTGCAAAGCATCAGACACATGCTGCTCGCTGGGCTGGACCTCCCACATCTCATTGAGAATTATTAATTTATTTCTTTCCGTGCTTCACACTTCCAAAGCACATCCTTGACGTTCATTTTCCTGTTTCAATGTCCTTTTTCCTCAGCAAACAAAGTGATTTCTGGCATCTCCTTTGTCATCCAGTTTTCCCCCTGCTGTTGAAATCCTGCTTTGAGCACCGTTCCTCTGAAACTGTACCAGTGACCACAGCTTTGCTCCCCGTTTTTTTAATTCCCAGAGTCAGAAATTGATTAGTTAATGGAGCTTAAGCTCCATGGCTTGCAGCACCCTGCACCCTTTCATTAGCTGGGAATCCGAGATAAACACAGTGATTTAGGGCTGCTGAGCAAATCCATCAGCTCCATACCATGACAGGTTGCTGCTGCTTTTGCTCTGGGAGCTTTACTGAAATACACTGCTAACAGCTATTTTTTCCCCCATATTATATCAAAAAGCTTTATTTTTAATAGGATGTGTTAAGGCACAGTGGAAGCAGCTGCTTCCAGGGAGCCAGGAGTGGGTGCTCCCCACGGAGCAGGGTCACAACCAGGACTGAGGTGGCCCACAGGAGCTGGAAGGGGGTCCTGGGCTATGGGGCTGGGAGAAGAAAAAACTCAGAAGGACAAAAGAATGTAAGAGAATGTCAGTCTGGGGGCAAAATGAAGCAAAATGTCCATGTGAGTGTAAAATATTTTATTATTATTTCATAATGAAATGTATGAAATATGTATTTTTCATGAAAATACAGAGATCAAAGTCAGTCACTGATACTGGTGAGTGCTGAGGAGTAACGTTAATTAAGGTTTCATAATTGGAAATTCCCTGGTCAGCAACACTTTGATACTGTCAGGAAACTCAAATCCCACAGCCCATCCTTGGTGCATTAAAACATGATAAATGCAGCATTTCTATCACCTCAGTTACTGACTGCTGGAATCACAGCTGTGGGGGTCACTCTGTGTGGGAGTTACTCCTGTGCTCCAACACAAAACACCCAACAAAAAGTCAGCCACTGCTAGCCAGGACTAAAAAGGCTTTTGATATGATCCAAGACATTTGTCCTGAGTTCCTGGGCTCTTATCTTGCATTTGAAAGGAGACTTTCTGCCCCAAATGCTGCTCTAAGTGTCTCACGCCAGAGCTCTGCCTCATGGGGACAGCTGGGTGACAGAGGCTACACCTGCACCTGAACCAGACCGGGCATCTTGTCTTACCTCAAAGGAGATTAAAGGCATTTCCTGGATATGGTTCCAGAAGAAGCATCCATTAGGAACCCAAAAGTATAAACCACACCACCAGGGATTGGGAAATAACCTTCCCCTCCTCTTACAAAATCTTCCCTTTAATGTGATATCATTCCATTTTATCTGCGCTGAGATGAAACAAGATTATAAGGAGAGAAAGTAAAACAGGTTGGAAACAATAATGTAGTGCTACTATGAGGAAGACTTCATTTAAAGAAATTATTTAAACAAATAGTGATTCAGACAAAAGCTGTCTTCTTTCATGGAAGAAATATTTGCATTTAAACAAAGTCCTCTGCAGATGAAAGAAAACAAGGTTACAATAAAGCAGAAAATATCTGGCATCAAACCATCGATACTTCAATTTTGTTGTTATCTCAAAGACGAAGATGGGAGATTACTTTGTAAACATATTTTTAACAGGATAATTCTGTAATGAATGATAGCAGTCTGTGACAAGATTTAAACTTACAAAGTCTTGTTGCAAAATAAACGTGATGCTATCAGACAGAACAAAGTAGGATATTTTATCTACAAAACGCAGTGGCTCCTTCCCGATGAGGACACTTCACCTGATCAGGATTGTCCAGCAACTCTTTCCCTTCTCTTGAAACCCCACCTGGAAACTGATGGACACATCAGCCAAGCAGGGATGGGAATTCTCATGGGTTTCCTTCCCTGCTGAAATCTGGCACTGCCAGAACTGGCATTTTTAACTGATCTTGTGCTATTGCAAGGTCATGTGAAGACCACTTTGTCAAAAAAGCAGGACACCCAAAGGGCTCACACTGGGGTTTCTCTTGTTTAATTCCGTGCTTTCCTTTCAGCAAGTGCTTGTGGTTTACCATTGGTGAAAGGATTTCCTTGGAATCAGGTATTCACCCTCCTTCTTCAACAGGAAATTGGAGCTATTGAGGACCATCAGGTGCTTCATACTGGTATTTTATTTGTGTATTTGATTCCAAAGGTTTTGTCTTCATCTCTGCTTTTGTGGCGCTGTTTCCTTTAGAATTAGACCATTATATTTTATTGTAAAATTTCTTTCCCCTACTTTGGTTCAAGAAAAATGAGTTTCACTAAATCAAACAAGGTAAGAGAACCAAGGAGAAACACTTGAAGGAACTGCTGGGTGATGGTTATTTCTTTTATTCCCAAGGACTCGGGACAAACACTATGTTTGTTCTATTTTTAAAGGAAAAAAAAAACACTTTTCAGGCTCTTTCAGCCCAGTCAGGGGTACAAGAGAAAAATAAGGACCTGGTAACAAGGGGGATAGGCATGAACTTTGATGGACATGGAATAAAGTGTGGAATGTTTGATTTTGGGAGACCTGAGCAAATGGAAAAACCATGTTAACCTCTGGAGAAATACAAGTAAAAGAAAAGCAAAGTGCTGCCTAAACTAAGAAACGAAGATTCCAATCCAACATTTTCTTGGCTGCTTTTCTAAAAATATTATGGGAAATAAGAATTGCTTGAGCCGCACCTTCAGGTGAATCACCTCACCAGTTGAATTGGGGTTTGTAGGGGGAAGATAAATGACCAAAGGAGGGACTTGTATGGACTTTTTTTTTTAAATGATGGTTCTCTCCCTGGTTCTGTTAGCGTGGAAACACATAATCACTGGATGCTTATATGCAGGTGCTTTTATTTGAAGAGCTCTGGGAATCAGGGGTACAGACAAACTCAAATCTGACTCCGACATGGATTCGAGATGGATACATTTTATACCCTTTCCTTACATAACTGTTGTCTAATCACATGTTAATCATTAACTTGATACTGTTCTATTGTATATATTGTTTTCACCCAAGCATGAGTTTAGGCCCTCTCCCCACAACATTTCTCATGATTGTTGTTCCTTTCTCGTGATTCTTGTTGCGATTAAATAATTATTTTTACTTATATTTACTAAGCAATCATCACATTTAACTTCATCATCTACTGTACAGGTGGGTACACAGGTGTAGGTTCACATGATTTTAGCAAAGACAATGCCCACTCCAGTTCCCAAGGCCTACTTTAGTTACCGTGATTTTAAAAACATTTTAACCCTATGCCATCAGTTCTTTTCTTCCTCATGCCTGGTTTTGTTTTCATTTTTATTTTAAAAATATTTTAGCATTTTCTTTGTACTACAAAACTCTCTATGCTAGGAATCCTAATGGGTGAAAAATAAATATGCAATAATTATCTCCCTATTTTTTTAAATTTTTGGTGTGCTGCATTTTTATATGTTCCTCGAGTTCACAGTTTTCCCTGCTCAGTGTATGAAAAATTATCAAAGGCAGTAAAAATGAAAGGAAACAGCACCCCTGATTTTCTTAAAAATATCCCAATAAGTTAAAAAGTGGAACAAATCCTTAAAATATCAAGCCAGCCAGGCTCTTTTCCATATTTTTCCCATAAGCACCAGCTGTTTTTTCCATACCAGCACAAAGGACATATTTACAGATTCAGTTTATGCGAGCTTTGTTTATGCACTGGGTGAGGATTAACAACTAATTTTAATTAATATGGCAAAACCAAGTTCAAAGAAGACAGAAAATTTGTAAATCTTGTAAGACCCCTAATTCTGGCTGGGCTTTTAGATGCAGGAAATGTGCCTCACGGAATTTTCCATATTAACATTTTTCCTAAGGTTTACACACTGTAATCCTTTCCCCATCACCATTTCGCACGGAACCTCCTGATTTAGTGGATTTTTAATTACACCCTTGTGCTCCCAATCTTTAGCATGTCTTTATAATATTTCTGTAAAATGAGCATTGCTGTTGTCATTTTAGGTGTTCATTGAGCAGAAAACCGGGGAAAGAGCAGGCACCTAAACAAAGAATTTGCTTTTCAGGGCAACTTTTACCGCTGCAAATCCAACAACATCAATAGGAAAAGAAGTATGTACATATTTTGGTGGAAACAACTCAGATTTTGCAAGAATAAATCACATCAAACTTTCCTTTGTGGCAGAATAAGGAGCCTTGTAGAGATGTGAAGCAGTAAATGTCACATATCTTGGCTTTAGCAGGGTTTTTGGAATGGTCAGACACGTTCCTGGAGTGAAAATGAAGGGACAAAGCCCCAGAACTGCCTGAGGAGCTCCTCAGGAAACTGCTGATACACTTTTTCAACAAAATGAAAGGACCAGTGGGGTTCTCTTGTGGTCACTCTTGAGCCTGAAGTTTAATAAATCTCTTATGAGGGTTGAACTTATCAAAGATTCAGAATGAATGATAGCAAGAAGTTCCCAAAGGGAGGATGGTCAAGCAGCAGATTAACTCCAGGCTTTCCAACACTGGATTCTCCATACATTTTCCCAACTTGGACACTTTGGGGACAAGGGGACAGATTCCATCCAGGTCCCTTTTTGGCTGATGCAATGAGGCCACATGATTTAATGCCTTGGAGAAGTGTCAGAGCTGAATCACTCAATGGGACAGGGAACTGCAAATAAAGAAATTCCAGGTGAAAATGGGCTCTTTTCAACCCATTTTCACTCTTTCTTGAAAGGCCACTGACTTTATAGGTGACCCCAAGGTCTGGCTTAGAGTTACACTCTTTGAAACATCATCTGAATAATTGTATCATGAAATGAGGAAAGCTGTCCTGGCAAATGGTTCTGTGGAGTGGGATGGCTTTGCCTCTGTGGCTTCCTCAGTGTTTTTTAGACTCCATAAAAAGCCAAAGAAATGGAAAGAGCAGCCGTTGCTCTCAACTGTGAGACCAAAGCTGTTCAGATCCCAGTCCATGTCTAGGAATTTAAGGAATCCTTATAAAGACTTCTCATACCTGCACGATCTCCTAAAAGTCTGAGAATGTACGAATTGCTGGAAAAGGGAAAGGTCTTGGAACATTTGTGTGATCCTGCAGTTGGGCTCCTGACTCTGGAATCCATTCCCTGTCTCACGAGGGAGGATGCAGATGTTCCCAGCTGTGGCAGGAAACACTCACACCCAGCCATGGCCCAGACGCTTTCCCTACCTGCAGAACCTCACCAGGATAAGGCACTAATGGTGAGCTGGGCTAATCAGTTTAATGAGCTCGTACAGAGGAGCTGCAGCTCAGAGTCTCACTTTGATGCTAATTCCCTCATGGAAGGACTCCTTTCATGTCCAGGGCTACTGTTCAAACCACCAGAACAACCTGCCAGCCCCTGTTAATTGAAATCTGTCATTAATGAAGGAAGAAACATTTGGATCTGGTGACAGGATAAGAATATTTGGTTTATTTCATCCTGCCATGGTTTTTTTCCTCAAAGTTGAGTTCCTTGAGAGGCAACACCAGGGAGGGAAATACCTAACATGAATTTCTTTCTGGAGCTTGTCGCTCCTCTGCTGCAAACAGCAGCAGCTTTGTTAACCTGTACATTCAGTCTCCTCTTCTATATTGTGAAGAGCATTACTGTGATCTATAAATCTTTTTAGGGGCCGAAAGTCTGCAAGCTGGTTTCTTTGACAACTTAAATACACATCTCATGTCTCCTTCAAGAACGCTTCTGTTATACTTTTTGGATGAAAACTATAGAAAAAGCACCTGTGAGCTCATTGTTAGTCAAATTAGAGCCCTTGAAATATTACTTTCTATTACTCACCATTTTAAAGGAGTTTAATAAGCTGCACTTAATCAAACACCACTGTATTTTTGAAAGGATGTTACAGAGACTGTCTCACCATTTTTGTTTCCCAAGCCGCAGATAAAGTGAGAAGAAAACATCCCAAGTTTCTCAGGAATCGTTCCATAGCTAATTTCAAACCAATTATTTTCTATAAAAGCAGTGGTGTAGAGGTTTTGTGGTTGCTGTATTTAATTTTTACAGGGCAAGGGTTGATGGTGCACAGAGAAAGGGAACATATCCAGGAGACAGAACAGCACAACAGAAGATTTAGGGTTCAAATATATGGGCTATCTCTAAAATCCTGCTACTAAATTTAGATGTTTACTACACCATAGAGTTACAGAATGGTTTCAGATGGAAACTTATCATCCAGCCCCAGCTCCCCAAAGGGATGCCACCACTAATTCAAAAGTCAGTGTTACCATTTTTAAACAATGTAAATAACTTATTTTAATTCTAAAATAAACATAAACACTGTCTTTTCTCCTCCCTGCCTACAGAGAACCAGCAGCGATTCTTTTATTTCAGTTCTTCAGAAATATTTACTGCTAATTCTGATTAAAGCACTGCACAAAATTAATCGCTTGTTTAACAGTTTAACATTGTGACTTTCACAGGAAATTATGGCCTATACAGAGGCTTTGTAATAAATATAACCAGGGCTCAAATCTGATTCAGACTTCTCAGTGCTCCTACAGCTGAGCCAATAAACACTGATTTTACATGATTTCTACCACACAGTCCATCAGGATGGGTGGGCAGTGTCAGCCTTCCTGCTCCTTTGTCCATGAGGTTTCCCTTTGGAAGGGCAGTGGAGCTCGAAGGAGGGCTGGCACTGATGCAGCTGGTGGCACCTGGATCCCTGTGAGGACACAGTGAGTGACAGTGTGTGGTTTGTGTTGTCACCAGCTCTGCCCATGGCCCTGAGATGTCTGGCCCCATGGGGTCCCTGCCCTGTGCTGCCCACCTGGAAACACTGGCATTTCCTCCCTTCCCAGACCAAATTAATCCAATGAAAGGTTTATTTCTTGAGTGCCATAGTATTCACGTAAATGAAACCCTGGTCCTTCATGGAGCCTTTTGGGTTTCACTGGGCACAAACTCCTTGTGAACCTAGGCTGGAAAACCCAGTGGGGTGACAGGGATGGCATGCACAGAATCACTGGGGTTGGAAGGGGCCTCTGGAGATCACCCAGTCCAAGGCAGGGTGACCTGGAGCAGGTGGCACAGGAACGTGTCCGGGTGGGTCTGGGATCTCTCCAGAGAGGGAGACTCCGCAGCCTCCCAGGGCTCTGCCATCCTCATGGAAAGTTCTTCCTCGTGTCAATGTGGAACTTCTTGTGTTGTAGTTTATGGGCGCTGCTCCTCGTCCTGTTCCTGGAGAGAGCCTGGCACCACCCTTTTGGAGACATTAACACGGATCGCGGACTCCCTCCCTCTCTCTCTTTCTCTCCCCGAAATCTCAGGGATCGCTTTCCAGGAGCACTCGCGGAGGTGATGCCGGCCGGGCCCGGCGGCTCGGGGGCGGTGCGGGGCTCGGGGGCGGTGCGGGGTTGCGGGGGTGCTGGGGGGTGCCCAGGGCCGGCCCTGTGGCCGCCCCGTCCCCTCACGGTGCCCGCGCTCCCGTGCGCGCCCCCCCGGCGGGCGGCGGGGGCGGGCGCCGTCCGGGCCGCGCTGATCGCAGCGCGCCATTGGCCGCTGTCTGCGCGCACGTCACGATCATGATGAGAATTAATGATCGGGGCCGCTGATTTCATTGTGTGACGCCGGGACCGACCCAGCCGAGCCCGGCCGAGCCCGGAGCCCCCGCGCCGGCCCCGCGCTGCACGGTAAGCGCGGGGGAGCCCCCCGGGGGGGGAGCGCGGCGGGGCCTCCGGGCGGGAGGGGCGCGGCGGGAGGGGAGGGGGAGGAAGATGATGATGATGGCGATGATGATGATGGTGGTGGTGATGATGATGATGCCGGCGATGCCCGCCCCCGGCCCGGCGGTGGGGGTGGGGGAGGCCCGCGCGGGCTCGCGCGCGCGGAACGCCGCGGCGCGCGCAGGCGCCGCGCGCTCCCGCCCCCCCCCGGGCGCGGCCCCGAGCGGGGGGGGGGCAGCGCCGGGCACGCGCCGGGGGCCGCCGGGGGAACTGCGCGTGCGCGCGCAGCCGCTCCGCGCGAGGCAGGGGGGGGCCCGCGCGCGTGCGCCGGCCGGGGCCGCTCTGCGCGTGCGCGCCGGGCCCAGCAGCGGCCCCTCAGCGCCGGTGCCTCAGTCAGGGCACAGAAAGAGCACAGTGACACAAACAGCACAGCGACAGAAACAGCCCCCGTACCGGGCTGGGAAACACCCCCGGCATCCCCAGCGCAGCCTGGCACCGAGCACTGCCTGCTCCGCTGAACCACGGCACTCCGTGCCACGTCCAGCCTTGCCTTAAACACTAAAGGGATGGGGACTCCACCACCTCCCTGGGCAGATCTTCCAATGTCTGACCACCCTTTCTGTGGAGAAATTGTTTATAATGTCGACCCTGAAGCTCCCCTGGCACAGGTCCTCTCATCGCTAATTTCCGCAGTCCCCGGTGCCTCAGTCACAGAATCCCAGAATCAGTGAGGTTGGGGAAGGCCTCTGAGATCACCGAGCCCGAGCTGTGCCCAGTCCCCACCTCGTCACCAGCCCAGAGCTCTGAGTGCCACATGGCCTTCCTTGGACACCTCCAGGGATGGGCAGCCCCTGCCAATGTCTAATTGCCCTTTCTATGAAGAATTTCTTCCTAATGTCCAACCTGAGCCTACCTTGGCGAAGCTTAAGACTGTGTCCTGTTGTGTCACGGGTTGGCTCAGTCCTTAGTGCACCAGTGTCCCCAGTGCCTCGGTGTGCCTGTGGCAGGGCTGTGGAAGAAGATGAACTTGAAGGTCCCTTCCAGCCCAAACCCACATGTGATTCCATAGTGCTGGCCTGTTGTGGTGACAGGCACAGCCAGTCATGGTGGTTGGACAGGGGCCTTGTGCTGCCACGCTTCTACCCCTCAGCTGTTTGAGGAGGAGGAGGAGGAAGCGTCCGTGGCTCTGCTGTTCTGGAGGTGCTGCCCCTGGAAGTGCTTGTGTGGCACTCGCCTGCCCTGAGGAGTCCCCAGCCCTGTTCCCTGCCCTGGGAACTTCTCATGGCTAAGATCACACATAACTCACCCAAAATAGTGCTGTGTCCTCCCCGCTGGAGTCCTGAGGCACCTCACGTGCTCAGAGTAACACTGCATTTTAATGTTCCTTCCCTTTTTTCTGACATAACTCTTACAAAACATGTCCATGCTTTATTTAAAACACGTGGCTAATCCAGCTACAGTCAGGAGTCTCATTTGCATCTGTAAAGCAGGATGGGATGCATAAACCTGCAGTATTGTGGTCGTGGGTTATTATGTTATTAAGTTACTGAGGGCTGTCTAATTTGTCTCTAATAAAGGGCTGCATTTTATAGGTAGGGCTGTAACACAATCCTGCAAACGCTGTACTTAGTGGAGAGGGAAGCAATTATGCTGCGAGTCACGGATATTTAAAAGTAGTTTTACAAGCTGGTCTGAACATTACACTCACCCAAGCATCAGCCTCATCTCTTGTACTTGGAGTGAGTGGTTGTAACTGGTTTGGCCTGTGTAGGAAAGAGGCACCAACCTACAAATTCAGGTTATTAAAGGTTGTTGCTTGATGTACATCCAGTATCTCCACGTAGCTTGTAAATTGGGGGATTGGTTGATTCATTGTTTTCTTTCCTTTTGGGATATGCAAAAAATGGTGAGTTTTTGGCAGCTGTGGAAAGTGAGTGAGATGGTTTCAGTACAAGTTTCTAAAGCTGGAGGAACAGTGTCACTACTGCAGTCTTGTTTTATTTATGTCTATAGTAGCTTTCTTACCACAGTTCCAGTTTTGTCTCAGATTTATATTGGCACCCAGATTTGTTATTTTTTGCCACTGGAGATCTGTGGAGGGAACAAAAAAAAGATAAATTGGGAGTGTGCTGATTTTCTTGCTGTACCTGTTACAGATGGAGAGACTAAAACAGAACAAGGCTTTGTGACTCTTTTCTAAGCAAATTCCAGTTTCGAGCTGAAGTTAAAAAAGAAAACTCTCAGAAACTGCTTGTTCCCTTTTATCACTCTGTGTTAATCCCTGACAGTTTTAGAATGTGTTATGCCATAAATATTTTTATACTTAGTTGCTTCCTGGTGGCTTGTACTCTGAGCTAATTGATTTATTTATTATTTATTTGACATCCAAGACTAATTTCTACTGCTGTTTGAAGTGAATATAATTATGGGTTTGTTTCCTATTTTTCAAATTAATTAATATTGGTGTAGTATTCTGTAAAGATTTACCTTGTAAATGTTTACTTGATTCAGCAATCGTAACATTTAGAGACTTTTGGAGACTAAGATCATACTGCTGTACATTGTAGGCAGAAATTATTTTTCCTTCTTATGCTGCTCCTTTTTTTTTTTTTTTTTTCTTTTCCCCTAGATCTCCCAAGTAATTGCAGAACAGCTCAGTAACTCCGGAATTATTTGATCACATGATTTTTCCCATTTTCTTCTCGTCATTCTTTCTTTTGTGGTACTCCTTGACATGGAGCTGTTTCCATTAGTTACTAAAAATGAACGACCTGGCTTCACCAGGTCTCCCTGGAGAGATTTCCTGATTTTGGAATGTTGGATGAAGTGACTGGGGTGGAAGGGCTGGATTTGCAGCAGACACTGTGGGATCATGGGTTGAGTTCCTGTTCCATGAGGCAAGCACACCACGGCTTCAGGAGCCAACTCTGCTCTAGGTCTGCGTGCTCTCCCCTCTCTCCTCACTCTCGCTCTTCTCACAGAAGGGAAGGAAGGGGAATACTGGGGAGAAGTTGTTTAAACAACTAAAGAAGCCTGAAAAAGTTCAGCTGTAAGAACAACCCCAGTGTCAGCTGCTGAGGATGACGGTCTCAGGGTGTCCATGGAATTGTCCTTGAGACAAACTGAAGGCCATGGAGTTCCCATCTTTGTCCTTACCAGTCACCAGCCTGGGGTCTCCCAGTGTCCCCAACAGCACTTGGACTCCATTTCCATCTCCTAAACCACGACACAGCAGAGGGATCTCACAATGAGCAGCTTTTAAAATTAGTGTTCAGTTCAGAAGGGCAGGGAAAACATCGTTATATTTTTGGGTTCACAGCAGTCTGAGGAGTGGGAGACCATAGCAGTGAAGAGTTACCCGGTGTTGGCTGGCCTGGGACAGGGGCAAGGGAACCCTTGGAAAACCTGCTTTTCCAGCTGTCATGGATTATTCTCTGCACTGCCAAAGACACCAACACACTTGGCCAAGACTGCTTTATTTTATTAGAGCAAGCAGATGTTGAATCCTTAAATGCAGCTTTGCCACCTCTGTCTTTTATTAAAGTGAAAATGCAACTTACATTCATGGAATTTGTTTGCATAATGCTTTGCCTGATTTGTATTAAATTTCACAGAGTTCTTTTCTGTAACAAACTCTCTTTTCAGTGCCAATGTGTTGCCAACCAGCTGGACACCCGGCTTCCCAAAAGCTCACATGCATGTTTGCTAAGCTTGGCAAGTCAAGATCAAAATGAAATTATGATAAAAATCCATGTGGATTTCTAACTTGGAGTCTGAGGTTCAAGACAAAGGTGAGAAATCCTGAAGAGACTGGAGTGCTCTGTAGGTGCACAGAAAAGGAGCTTATTTCCTTGGAAGTTACTGAGGTTGTTTTGGATAATAGTCTGTGATGAAGGTGTTTGACTTGCTGACTCCCTTCATACTGATGGGGCTGCCTCAATGTTCAGTAATTTTAGCACTTTGCAAGTTACTTCCTGTGTTAGAGAAAATGGAAGAGTTCATATATTATTCTAATTATAAAAACTGATGCTGAACACGTAATAGTTCCCCAAAAAATAATTAGTGTAATCCTTTGATGAACATATCCTGTATTCATTTGTCTCAGAGACAGTAACGTTGTGTTCTTAGAGCTGTTGGAATGCTCAGTGTGGGTAAATTTCCAGGTGTGACAGGTGTGGGAAATGAGCAGAAGTCGTTGCCTGTGCAGGTGGGATATGCAGAGGCAGCTCTTCCTGGATTAATGGGGTAGCTCTGCACCCTGTGGTTTTCTAGGGGAGCTCCCAAATATCCAGGAACTGGTTCATTCAACACAGAGTACTGCTTTAGGTATTCAGAATCAGCCCTTAAGAACTGCTGATAGCAAACTGATTTCCATCTGCACTTTACAGGTGACATAGTATCAGTGAGCTTTGAACTTGCCAGAGATGGACTATTGCCAAATATCCTTCACACTGGTGTGAAATCAGTGGGAAATGGTACAGAACTGTCTGTTGACTGAGGATTTGGTATATCCAAGACACAAAAAGCTTTAATAAAGGTTTAGATGTTGGAATGTAAACTGCAGTTATGACTCAGTTCACAACCCTGTGGCTGTAGGATCCTATAATCTGTTTATTTAAATCAGTTTCTAATGGTCTCTGCATGGATCCTTTGAGCTCTGCTTTACTGGATTCAAGGTAGAGGCTACTAAGGAATCTTACCAGGATTTGGTTGGCAGGTGTAGCTCATGAGTGATTAAAATCCACTGCAAAAATGAGTTATTAAAGCAGAGCATGACCTCTCCTGTGCTGAGCTGGGCCAAGCCTGTCATGCAAGGCTCAAGGGTTTATCTGAAGTTCAAGTGATTTAATCAAAATGCTCCACCCTGTCTTCATCTAAATTACAGATGTCAAACGCAACAATGAAAGTGTTTTAACACAGAAGTGACCTTGGATACAGAAATCCACATAATTAAAAAATATGTCAAGGGCCTGACACACATCTTCCCTCGCAGGTCATCAGGTCTGGCTTTAAAAATTTGTCTTGCCATTGGAAGAGTCTTCACTGCAGTTGGTGAAGGGTTTGGAGAGCATGATGTGATGAGCCTGTGTATGGAAACACTGGAGCTTTGGGATGACTTCAGATGGATTGGGAAAGATGGGAAGTTCAGAACTATTTCTGATGAGGTCATTTGTAGGAACTAAGCTCCACTAAATAAAACAGTACTGGTACTGAAAGAGGAGTAGGCAGGAGTGGTAGCTGGGTCCTGCCAATCCTGCAGGAGGAAAAAGAATCACAAAATTAACTCTTCTGTATTCTTTCTAAGTGACATAAGTCAGTCAGTGGCCTCATCATTGTGTATCCACATGGGGCATCTGAAGGCAGTTCTCAACATGAGCAAGTAGATTATTATGAACTTCATTGATTTGTTAATGGACTAATAATTGTCTCTTCTGTTGCTTGCTATAAATTTCTTTAAGGAGTAGATTATTCAGAGCAAGAGTTTCCTTTGCCTAGCTCTGGCTGTGACTGAATAAATGTTCTGGGGGAGGCAGAACTTGGGCAAACCTGACTTGTAATGCAGCTGGTGGTGCTGCATTTAATAATGCACTGGATTGGGAGGGTGAATAAGAGTTGGGAACAGAGGTAAAAAATGTGATTGAAAAATCATGTTCTATTTTATCTGTTATTTCAAAGAAACAGTCATTTTTACAAATTGGTAATTACTGATTTTTCTATTGCCTGTTGACATAGAGAAGTTAAAGATCTGGCCTACAAGCATTTTACTCCAAATTCTAGATATCAATCTCTTTCTTTATACAGGCCTGTTGAACTCTTAACATCCATTACCATTACATAGTATAATCATCATGGAGAATAATGTGAAAGCAGTTGGATGTCTGCTCATGCTTTTGAGGCCTTAATAATTTTATTTGCTTTATATTACAAGCAGCTCTTATGCAAAGATTAGGTAGATCACCCCTCTCTTCCTTTCCATCCAGAATTTTCAAAAATGCTTGGCTACAAAGGGTTCCCTCATCCCCTTTATTTTCCTGTTGGATGATGGCAGGTTTCTTGTCCTTTGGTTCATTCTCTATTATTGTGATGCATGTACTGTATTAAAATAACTCGTGGCTGGTGATATTTTTGCTTCCCAAGGCACCAAGTTGGATGCAGATTGTTCTTGGCTAGCACTTGCAGTGTCTCAGCTGGTGGCCTCCCCTCTGGGACAAACAAAGGCCCTGTCTTAGAAATCTGTGATGATGGGGCTCTTTTCTGATTCCATTCTTTGCCTTTGTAGATTGTGTAACAAGAACATCAAGCTCCAGTTTGCCATTAGGACTCTGTTGTGCATTTGGTAATATTGATAATATTGCCGATGTTGTTTTTCTTTCCCAAGCCAGGGCATGAATTTTCACACATAACAAAGCAATGTCTGGTTTAATGTATTCATCAAAGTGCTGCCCTGTCCCAGGTCACCTCCTGTGTCCTCACAGTGAACCTCAGGGGGACCCAGTGCTGGGAACTGAGCTCAGGAGTTGCTGCTGGCCCGGGAGGAACCTGGGCCTCTTATCCTGGTTGAGTTCCTGAGCACCACTTTGGACAAAGCCAAGGAGCAGGAACACATCCCAAGGTCCTGTAGCCAGCATTGGTTAAATCCCAGGAAAACAGCCCTTTCATGTTCTTAGAAATCCTGATTTCCAGCCTTGGGGTGGTGTCAAAGCAGCAGAACCTTTCTCAGCCTGGGACATGGGTGTCCCTCCTGTGTTAAACTGGCGCGGTTGCACTGCGTGGGCAGCACCACGGCTGCCCAAAGCCCTTCCTTGGGGGGTTTGCCCCAAATTGGTCTTTGGTCCTTGATCCTTGTGACTTTGCAGCTGGAAGTGCAGGTGCTGTCACAGCAGAAGAACCAGCTCTCATGGAGTACAGGATTTGCTGAAGTTGGAGACAGTGGAAACTTTACTCTTGTCAAACAGTCGCCTTTATTTTATACCAGATTTTGTCTATTTTTTTTTGTTAGGGGAGGTGAAACAGACCTGTCAGTATTGGAGCTGCTGATGTTTCTCTGTTATGCCTTATACCTTTATTTCATTTTTATTTTTAAGGGAGAATCTTTTCCATTGAAACTAGAACCTCATGGACTAAGCAATACCAAGTAATATTTACTTATTTATGAAAAGCAGTCACTGTTGTTCCAGACATCCAGCTCACCTGTTCAGCTTGAGTCTGTTACAGCACCAACAGTTTTTTGTTGAAAGTCAGGAAGGGTGTTGGTAAAAGATTCTGTAGAGAAAACCTGTCAATCCTCAGCATTATCACAGGCACAAATGAGAGCCTGTGTATCCTGCAAGCGTTACAGTTTCCATTCCAGCTTTCAGAGTATCTCCTTTTCCTTTCAGATGAATCTGCGTTCTGTATTTACTGTAGAACAACAAAGGATATTACAGCGTTACTATGAAAATGGAATGACAAATCAAAGTAAAAATTGCTTTCAGCTCATATTACAGTGTGCACAAGAAACTAAACTGGATTTCAGCGTGGTCAGGGTAAGTATTGAAGCCTTCCAAATTTGTTGAACGTACACATTCATTGCTTTATATAAAATTTATAGAGGTCTGGAGTCTAGCTATCCTTGTCTTAAATCAGACTTCAGTGTGTGTGTGTGACATTCATTTTTACCTAGCAAGCCTATTTAGAGTTTGCTTTCACTGAAATGTCTTCACATAACTGTTGAATTTAGCAGGGGCCTGGGTTGCACAAGGAGTAGTTTTTGTTCTTTGTATTTTGTTAGGATTTTTTAAGTTACTATTTCTAAAATTACAAGTTGGTTTGCCCTATAGAAACTTTGTATAATCTATTGTATCAAAGCAAGGTCACATTATCAATAAACTATTTTTAAGCTAAATAAGTTTCTATAATTAATATATTTGGGGGAAACAATTGTGGAACTATGTCTTTTGATGCATTCTGTCATACTTGTATTCCACATCACAATCATAAATATTGTGGTCCCTCATGGTTATTTACAGTGAGGACATTCTTTTCTTATAAAACAAGAATGTCCCTAGTGCTAACAGGAGCTCTTCCAGAGTCTATGAATTCCACGGGAAGGGAAATAATAATCCCTTTGTGAAACACTAGACAACAAAATGGCTGTTGTCCGAGAGCAGAAATAGAAATCCTGAGGCATTAAATGGAAAAATAACAAGGGCAGTGGAGCTCCCAGGAGCTGCTGTGACACTGGGCACTGAGGAGGAACAAGCGGGACCAGTCTAGGTTGGTTTTTAATTGTTTTACCAGTGATACACTGACAATAACAGCCCTGCTCTCAAATTGTTACCTGGATTCCCTTTCCTCAGAACACTCTGGAAACATTAAAAGCTGCTTTCTCATCTCGAGGTGGTGGAAGCTGTGAAAGTCAGCCAGGGATTTGGGCTCCTGGGGCAGGCAGACAGTTGTAACAGGAGTCTGGATGCTGATGGTGCAGCCGGGACTGGTTTGCTATTTTTGTGCTGGTTGAATGTCCTAGAGGAGGCAGCCCAGCTCTCCTCTCCTTGCACTTCTCTCCATCTTCATGTTTCCCTTCCTGCACTCAAGTATCATTCCTTCTCTTCCCTTTCTGAGCCCTGATTTGCAACACTTAAACTTTTTCTTACTTAGGAAGTGCAATGGAAACAGATCAGTGTTTGTTCTGCATTTGTCATATGATCTTACCTTTCTCTTCTTTATTTCTCTCCTTTCTGCTTCTCCTAATGCCCCCCCCTTTTTTCTTTTTTTCTTTTTTTCTGTTTTTCCTATAAAACTCTTGGTCAGTGATCAGCTCTTTGCAAAATGATACTTGAGCTGCAGCTGGCACTTGCAGATAGGATTATAACAGGCACATGAATTCCCTGAATACAATTGGTCAGGAGAATGGGACTCTCAGCAGAGGCAGAGCTGACCAGTAACTGACATTTTACTGCACGTTACAAATTGTGCCTCAAATTAGACATTTTGTAAAATTTGACAAAAAAATCAGTAGAGTGGAATTGTTTGTGGCAGAGATGTTTGTTTTCCTGTAGGAAGTTAATCATGGTGATGTCAATGAAATAAATCTTGAGGGTAACTTTGGGACAGGGGGCATGAGAGTCTCAGGATTTTTGAGCAGCTGGGGCTTTGGAATTGAAACTGGGGTTCTCCTGTGGATCCCAAGGAGGAGAGGCCTGGATTTCTACCCTGTATTGTTCAGGCCTGGTTTTCCACCGTGTCATGTTCACTGCATAATCAGTACATGATTTACATATTTGTAAACTTAGATCTCAACTGGAACACTTAACATGTCATCAGATCAGCTTAAAAATGGAATTGCTAATTTTTTTCTGCCTCTTTAACACCTTGTTCTGTGTTTGTTGTCGTTGCTGCTGTTTTTGCAGACGTGGGTTGGCAACAAGCGGCGGAAGATGAGCAGCAAGAGCGCCGTGGAATCCGGGGGCACCCCCCCAGGGACTGCCCCTGCCACTCCCTCCGTGCCCCCGGAAGCAGCAGTGAGAAATGTGGTAAATATCGCTCGATCCCAAAGCCAGCAATCCTCTTGGACCTCTTCTAACAACGACGTGATAGTGACAGGTATCTACAGCCCTGCCAGCTCCTCGGGCCGGCCCGGAGCCGCCAAGCACACAAATGCCTCCATGGCAGAGCTGCACAAAACCTCCATCCCACGGCTCCCCGGCAAGAGCGACGCAGACTTCCAGCAGCAGCACATCCCTCTGGGGCGGCAGGTACCCCACTGTAAAAACGCCTCCCTGTTGGTGGGGGAAAAGACCATTATTCTGTCCAGGCAAACGAGCGTGCTCAACTCCGCAAACTCCATCTACAGTCACACCAAGAAAAGCTACGGCGGCTCCTCGGTGCAGACGGCAGAGCTGGTGTTACCTCAGAAACCCATGATCTGCCACAGGCCCTGCAAGGCCGAGCCCTTGGGCTGCCAGCGCTTGCACAAACCCGAGCACGCGGTCCTGGCGTCGCACGGGCCCCCCGGGCCCAGGGCTCACCCCAGGGACGCCGCCTGCGGCACCCAGAACCTGGAGATCCGCGAGGTGTTCTCGCTGGCCGTCACGGACCAGCCGCAGCGGCTCGTGGCGGGGAGCACGGCACAGAAACAGCCCTCCCTGGAGGGCAGCTGCCTGTCCATCGCGATGGAGACGGGCGACGTGGACGATGAGTACGCACGGGAGGAGGAGCTGGCCTCCATGGGAGCGCAGATGCACAGCTACTCCAGATACTGTGAGGGCGGCGGCTCCGGCCGCGGGGACAACCAAAGCGCGGCTGCGGCCGGGCCGGGCCGCCCCGGGGGCTGTGGGGCACAGCTGGGCAGTGCCAGGGACGTGCCCGACAATCTCCTCTACCACAGCAGAGAGTTCCACCTGCCTGCACGGACCTCATTGCACACAACATCCAGCACGATTTATAACACTGCGAGCGCGGCCAGAAGTACCTTTTCTCCTCATTTTACATCTTCAAGTCAACTGAGGCTGTCACAAAACCAAAACAATTACCAGGTAATCCATCTGTTTATCTCTGTCTTCAAACCTCAAAGCCAAGGTTGTAGATGCTGGTTTCTTTCAAGGTTGGTAGCTATTTAGCAATAGGTTCACCTTTCTGCAGGCTGTGCTCCTTTTATGCCTTTCAATGGAGATAATTCCTTCTCAAACCCAGACCCGTCCAGCTGAGTCCCTGGTAGCCATATATTGAAGATCAGTGAGGATTTCATGGATTCCATGGCCAAATTTTGGCTGCAGGAGGGTCATGCCTAGAAGCTGGTGGTCACTCAGGCCCGTGGTGGTGTCCTGCCCTGGCTTTGCAGCATGTGCTGTTGCCATTCCCAGGGTGTGTCCCTTTGCACACACATCACACGTGGCACAAACCATGGTTTCATGCTGACATTTGTGCATTTGCTCACCCCACTGATGTCACCTTGGATTCCTGTATCCCTTGTGCAGGTGGCAATCCCTGGACCTGTGTTCTGGCAGGGATTAAGATCCCCTGTCAGGGAGTTAATATGGTAGGAGACACTCAGCTTCCTCTCCCACAGCATCTAATTCAAATAATCAGTTTTACATTCAATCCCTTTATTCCTCTTTCTGTACTAAAATCCCTTTAGTGATACTGAGCGGAAATTAAATGCAGATCATTGAAGAACTAAAAGATGTTTAGGAGAAACTGCAACTTTTGACACATTTTTTGAGTTTTTAGTATTACAAGGGGAGAGCTACTTGAGCGAGAAACATCCAAATTGGTATTTTTCATGAGTTTTTACACCAGCTGGCATGCCATAGCCTGGAGATACTGAGGTAGAAGTCTTTTTAGGCTGACAGGATGTGATTCTGTGTGTCTCATCTACATGCATTTGCCTGTTATTGCCTTTTTATTTTATCCTGTAAATAAACCATGTCAACAGCATATCAGCTTTTTCTGTGCTTTGCTTACCAGGATAGAGAACAAGATTTCATAGATCATGGTTTTTTAGGGTTTTTTTTTTAGTTTTTCTTTTCTTTTTTTCCTGACTTGTTCCTATCTCATGTGACCATTTGAAAGAAAGCTTCTGAGTCCAAGTCAGTGCCACTTTTCACCTGAATTATTACTTTTCTGGGTAAACCAGAGGTTTGATGAACAGAGAGTAAATTCTGGGAAGTAGATGGCACATGAGATGAGCTGTTTTCTCCTTTGCTTTCACACAGTCTCTCAGTGTTTGCTGTTACTTTTCTTACTTGGTTGTAGAATTCATGAAATGCTGTTTACCTTTGCCATCCCTGTTTCACAGCAGAAGAAAAGCTATAAATGTGCAGATCAGTCCAATAAAGGGTTGGTAAAAGTGCTTAGGATTGAGTTAAGGACATTTGATTGAAGTTTCATGAGGGGAAATCCATTACTGATGCCTCCATCAGCTGTGTGCTCATGGTGCTTTATTTCACTCTTGAAAAAGCATCAGGGAGATTGATGTCTTCTGTTCTGAATTTTTTTAAAATTAAATTCAGAGTAAGTTTGTTTTGGGGTTTTATGGGGTAGGAACTGAGTCTTTTTGAAGAGCTAGAACAGTTCATGGTAGATGGTGTTTTATCTGTGTAGTGTTTTATGGATCAGAACAAAATCTCTGGAGCTTTGTTTTGGGTTTTTTTACTTCCCCCTGTTATTACAACATAGCTGGTTTTTTGATAAATGAGGAATTTATCTGTACCCCATGACCTGTGTCAGACACCTTTTCTTTGGATTGGGAATGTGGATAGAGGGAGCTTCTGTTGTCATTCCAGAGTTTTAAACCTTGGAAAAGCTGAGCAGGATGCTGTTAATTCCCTTGTTGCTGTGAGCATGCACCCTGGGCACCTCTGAGGTGGCACTTCTGGGTATTAGAGACTTTCTAAGGTTCTGTCTCAATCCTTTTAGGCTTGCACAGGATGACACATCATTTTTTTGTAGTCAGTTTGTGTTAATTTTATTGCCCATGTTTAGCTAATTTATCCATCTGCACAGAGATGAAAATCCTTAAACTTGGGGAAATCTTCTTGAATTTAAAAATAGATTAAACCTGAGCTAAATGATTATTGGAGTAGTTGAACATCCAAGCAGATGCTTCTTCAAAGTCAGGACTGTGTGATTCATGTTTTGATGAAGCAATTACTGTCATATATTGGTGGGGTATCTAATTAGCAATTAGTTATAGCTTCCTTACTGGTTCAATTAATCAAATTCATGTTAGTGTAACTTAAGACTAAATTTAATTAAGTGATCAATTTTAATGCCTGAGCAGTTTCAGTAAACAAATTCTTCAGCCTACTTGCTTGCTTTAGTGTGACTTTGAGTGTATTGAAGTAGAGAGGTTATCTGGGCTGAATTGGGATCTAATCTTGGTCCTTCCCCTGACCCTAAGGGACAAGAACACTGCTGAGAATCTGTGTATTTTTATTTACTTTGTTCCCAAGCCCAGCCCTTGTGCCTGTTTCCTAGCTCAGAACAGGGCCATACACGTTGTCTTTCAGGGAGTTCTCTGAGATGAACTTGGCTGGGTTTGGTCTCATCCCTGTCAGAGCTGTGTGCATTTGTCTTCCCAGCAACCCTTAATGCTCTGCCAGGTAGATTTTGCTTTATTCCCATAGAAAAGCACTCCTTTTTTGCAGCCCCCTTTAAATTAGTGAAGAGGAGCCACCTGGGTGGGTGCTCAGAGTGGCTTTAGAGTGGATTCTGTGGTGTGAAGCTGTTGTGTGTGATACAGGGTTGTAACAGGTGTAGCTTTTCTGTATAGAATTTCTAAAATGTATGTGTGCAGTGAAGAAATCAATATTTTAGGCTTAAACCCTGATGCAGGCTGGCCCTTGGGAGGGGAGGGTGCTCCTTTCTAGACCCCCTCACCCCTCTTTGTGCTGTAATGAGAAAGGGTCTGACCTTGGGTGAGCTCCAAGTGCTCCCAGCTAAAAGCTTGAAGAATAAAAGTGTTTTACGTGCCTGTACAGCAGACACCTGTACCAGGGCTGCTGTCCTGGTTGTGCTCATGCTGCAAGAGCCTTCAGTGAAGCACTGTGCAAACACAGAAACTCTCAGTGCAGTTTGGTTCACTGAGCAGAAGAGCACAGGTGTTTTTCCTCACATACATGTGTGTAATGACTTGAGGTGATTGATGTCTCCAGAGCTGTGTTTAGTCTCTCAAGTATTGCTTGTCTGCAGCAGAAGATGAACATGGAATCTTAAATAAGCCTAAAATATTCCAGGCTATGACACACCTCAGACAGTCAGGGAAAACACTGAGATTTTTATTTAGTAAAGTCTGACCTCTGGAAATGATGAAGAAGCAATAGGAATGGAGGCAGCCCACTGTTGCCTTCACACCTCTTCCTCTTCTCCATCCTGATATCCCTAATTTTTCTGCTGATACTCAAATCTTTAACATCTGACATTGAACAGCTCAGTGACAAACACGAGAGCATTTTTCTGGACATTGAAGTGATGTAATTTTAAAATATGTGAGGGCAGCTCAGTCCTCGGCCCTTGTGTGACTCCAGTCTGCTCATCCTGCCCGTTTGGGACAGGCTGCAAGGGAAACTGCTGTTGTGAGATACAAGTTTTGGGCTATCAAAAGTACAGAAACACCCAAGTCACCACTGTGTAATCTTGCACTAACCCAAAGAAACAGTGTTTTATTCTTAGGAGTAAAGGTGAGTGTGACTTTTGTTTTGAATCTTAGCCTGTTGACGGATATTGGTGTCATAATTGAATGCATGGTGCTGAAGTCTCAGTATTGGCTCTCACAGCAACCTAAGCTGCTCTTATTTTCTGTTTTGTTTCCTCCTTCTCCTCTGCAGATTTCAGGAAACCTTACTGTGCCTTGGATTACAGGTTGTTCCAGAAAAAGAGCAGTAAGTACATTTCCATATAAGTATCTAATGCATCAAGTGGAGCAATGAAAAGTTGATAAAAATGCATTTTTGAAAATGTCAGTTGAATTTACCTTGTGTGGGTTTTTTCCCTATTTCCTTTGATACAAACATTATCTGCAGGTGCAGTGTTTCAGTTGAGGTGAAGTTGATGTCTATCTTTAAATGCAGGTCAAGGTCATAATGCAGTGTGAGGTGATGCCCAGGTAGGAATGATGCCCTTAGCTCAAATACAACATCTGGATCGATCAGGACTGAGAGCCTGGAGCTCAGAATATGCTTTTTATATTCAAAGTGAAGTGGTTGTTAATTGAGGCAACTGAAGGCTTAAGAGAGTAACTCCCTCTGCAGCTTCTCTGCACATGCACAGAATTAGTCAGTGCTGGCTGTAGGAACTTGATCAAGTCTAATTTTATCCACATAAATGTCATTTCACAGTAGCAGAATCAACCAGGTTGGTGTCCTCAATTCACAGACAACTCCAAACCATAACACAAGATATGAAACAGCTTTTGTCAGGAAAAAAAAACCCTCTGCCCAACTCTTTTGTTTAGTTAGTGCTCTGCATTTCCAGCTTGTCTTTGAAGAGGTGTCAGTTCTTCCTCTTTGCCATGGGAGTTTCTGTCATGGTAACGAGATTCCCCAGTCCATGGAGCTGGCAGTGTCCTGGCACTGTCCTGGCACTATCCTGGCAGTGGCTGCTGTGTTGGCAGCAAGGTCTAGGCAATGGAAGAGCCTTTCCCTGCTTTCTCCTGCTGTAACCAGTACTTTTTCCTTTCTTTATTATTCTCAGTTCTTTAGTCTTCAGAAGGTGGGAGTGTGGGAGTGTTTCCTGTATAAGTAGGAATCTAAGGACCATCACGTTAATGATGTTTTCCCTCAGACTTTTTCTGGGTCTCAGCTGAAGCACTTCCAATTTCTGCAGAGTTTGGTACAATCACTTACTTCTTTTTATACAGAGAGCACTTTATAAGAGCATCTCCCAGAGGAACTGATACTTTTATACAAACCCTGTTGTGCTCAATCCATCTTTTTTCTTTCCTAAGTGCTAATTCTCTTGAGGAGGCTTTTTAAAATGCAGCTCTTTTCTGGAAGGCTCATCCCCTCTATCACTTAATGACCTTTTAGAGGATCTCACCAAGGAGCTGGAAGTGTCCTCGGGTAGAGTTTCACAGCTAAAGGGGGAGGTTTTCCCCCTCTCTCCCTCCCAGTACCCTGCCACCCCATCCACAGCCAATATCCAGTTGCAAGGTAATCCAGGTCAGGTGTGTGACCTGTCAGGTACAAATTCTGCTGCTGAGGTTGTTTTTAGATTTCAGTGCTGTTCTGGGGGTCAGGTGAGTGCCAGAGCCAGCTCAGAGTCAGCAGTGGGAGCATTGGGCTGGGAGTGGGGGGATGTTGGCCCCTGCCTGCAGCACTGGGGATATTGTTGGGCATTGTGGTCATGCTGGATACCTGACCCCAGCTGTAGAAGAGATTTCTGGAGTAAATTTTAAACCTCCAGGGATGTGGAGGTGCCTGTTTATTAATCATAGAGTCATAAAGTTTTGAAAAGACCTTTAAGATCATTGAGTCCAACTGTCAGCCCAGCACCAGCACGGTCACCACTAAACCATGTCCCCAAGTGCCTCATCCACGTCTTGTTTGAACACTTCCAGTGATGGTGACTCCCCCCTGCCCTGGGCAGCCTGTTCCAATGCTTTACAATTCTTTCAGTGGTAAAATTTTTCACAATATCCAACCCAAGCCTCCCCTGGCCCAGCCTGAGGCCGTTCCCTCTCCTCCTGTCCCTGTTCCCTGGGAGCAGAGCCCAACTCCCCTGGCTGTCCCCTCCTGTCAGGGAGTTGTGCAGAGCCACAAGGTCCCCCCTGAGCCTCCTTTGCTCCAGGCTGAGCCCCTTTCCAGCTTCCTCAGCTGCTCCTGGTGCTCCAGACCCTTCCCCATCTCCATTCCCTTCTCTGGCTCCAGCCTCTCAATTTCCTTTTTGCAGTGATAACCATTAAGGATGGTTATTAGGGAATTCTTTTTCCTTAGACCTTTACTCTTTTGTCTTTTTAATCAATAAAATGCACAGAACCCATTGGTTAATACAATCTGTTTGACAATATCTGTGTCCAGATTTGTGGGTGCACTTTCCCAGTCTGGGTGCAGAATCAGCCTCCTTAAGGAGACAAATGGAGGGCTTGGCACTCTAAAACTGCTGTGTACACACAGGGGTAAGACAAGCAAAGAAGAAAAAGCTCCTACTTCATAGAAACTTTGATTTCAACTGTGAAAGTCTTTTGAATAAAGAGTGTGAGGGAACAGAAATAGAATGGATAGAGTTGTAGAAGTGCCATTATGGCAATTACTGCCATTCAAACAGGAAAAAGGCTAATCTGTATATTGGTTAGAATGGAGAAGATTGTCTTTTAGATGCTCTGAATTTTTAATCTTCTGCCTTGATGTTTTGTTTCCATTGCCCTGTCCTTCAACTGTATCAGGAGAGAAATAAAAGCTGTGCAGTTCTGCAGAAACTCTTTCTTGTCTGCTCAGCTCTGCTGTAGGATGATGTAATCCTGCCTGTTAATGAATATTAGTCTAGAAATATCACCCTCTCAGTAAGTCATGAGAGTGTCTTTGGAAATGACAGAGTTCTGTGTTGTGTCCTGGTGCATGTGCAGTGGCCTTTATGAACGCATTGATTTTTGGTTTTTCACAGGGTGGTGGAAGGATAACACGGATTCAAAAATAGCAGTGAAGGTACCGGTTGAGGAGAATTAAAAGGGGGAAAATATCTTCACTTTTATCCTTGTATTTAAGCCTTGAGTGTACTGACTGTGCTTCTGTTCTGTGTCATCTGAGGTCTGAGCACAATGGTTTGTGTTTGTGGTGGATTTAAAAGCACTGGTGTGCTCTGGAGAACATTTGTCATGCAGGTGGTGACTCGGGGTAAGCTGTGCCTTACTGGTGAAGTTTTATTTTGGGGGGAGAGAGGGGCCTTGTCTGCCCTGAGCTTCACTGTGGGCTCTCAGCCTGATGTATTTAGGGATGGGAAAGACCTGAAATGAATGGAGAGTTCCATGCTAGATTCTGATTCTTGTATCACTGTTTGCACATTGTCCGTTTGGATAAAACTCTGTCACAGCAGTGCAGGCACAGTCAGGCAGGTGAGGGGGCTGAGGTGTGAGGTCTGCCCCCAGCTGTTGTGAGCATGGGGCACAGCTGGGTTGTGTGGGGCAGACACATCAGTGCAGCTCTAAAGAAAGTTCCTCCTTGGCCTGGGGTGTGAAAGGCTCAGGAAAAACGGCGGCTGCTGCGGGAAAAGCGACGTGAGCTGAGAGCAAACACCTCAGAGCGGCTTTACAGACAAACCCCGGCAGGGATTAAAGCTGCCTGCAGTCAGAGGGCACCTCAGCTCTGCCTTTAGTTTGAAAGCTATTCCAGAAGGAACTTGTGGCGTTCTCTTCACCTTCCTCTGCTCTCCCAGGAGGGGAGGAAGCTGTGGTTTAGTCAAGTCAGTGGGAGCGTGTCTGAGTGAGACAATCGGGGTCTGCAGTGGGAGATGAGCCAAGCTGGAGGTCTCTGGAAGGGGACGCTAATTTTGTTACTGCTTTGTGTGATTTGGAGTACTGAGTAAAGTGTTTCCTCCTTCTGTCAGATACTTTACTGTGTATCTCAAGGTATTTCTACATGGGATGGTAATAATATCCATAGCATGGCATGGCCTGGCTGGGCACAGCACCTCCTTGTCCCACAGCAATCCTCAAAGAATGCAAAGGGTCAAGTCTGGTCATCTTTTTATTACATGGTGTGCTGCACCTGAGTGCCACAGATCACCTTGGCTTGTTGTCTGCTGGGAACCTGCAGGTGAGAAATGCATCCTGTCTGAACAGGAACTGCAAAACTTCCTGGTTCAGTGTGAGGAAGACATTTACACATCAAGTAAGAATTATGATAATTACTATCTAAAAATCAGTTTACTTAGACGCTGAACGTTCACTATTTCACAAATCAATTCAAAATCTCCAGAAGGGCAAGTCGTCAGTTTGTGTGGATCAAAGGTTGGTTTGGAAATTAGAGTGAAATGACTGGGGTTCAGAGTGTAATTTCTTTGCTAGACTGTTCATTGCATTGATATCTCTTTTCTTTTTCATCTTTTTGGTTGAGTTTGATTTAGAAACAGATATTAACAGAATATCTGTAATTTTGGCTGAGTGCTGAAGCATTTACAGCTCTTCTCACAGTGGGGTGCTATGAAATATTTATCAGTTCTGCTTCCATCAGAGCAAACTTCACGCTTACCCAGCCAGTGGGGAAAGATGCAGAAAGTCTCTGCTGCAGAAACCTGACAGAGTGTGCCCTAATGGTGTGTGAGCAGGAAGAGTTTAAGGGTTTAAGGTGTTTAAGACACCTTTGTGCCCGAGTTTGTGCAGCTGTGTGTGAGCAGCCTAAGCTCAGGATGGAGTGTCACTGACAGGGGGCTGCTTTGTGGCGCTGGTGAAACCTGAAGCTGAAACCTCAGGCTGAAGGAATGTGTAATGTGGCACAGCTTTAATGAGGTTAAATCTCTTGGTGTGTTAGGGGAAAATGCAGACATTCAGAATTTGTGTGTGGGAAATCAAAAAATGATAAGCAAGAATGGTACTCAGTGGTGCAGATGGGAAAGGGGAAATGTAGTGGAATGATTCAGAAATAACTATTAATACATACAAGTAAGATCTTGAGGTGGGAATTGATAATCCTCTGAAGAAAACAGATATGAATGAGTGTCAGGGTTCAAAGAACTCCGTGCTGGTGTCACTAGGAAAGGTGAATAAGGCAAAGTGACACTGTGCCTGTACAGAAGAATCTGGGATCTGTTCATACCTTGAATGCTTTGAGCGCTTCTGATCTTCCCATTCCTCCCAAAATATAACAGAGAAGCAGTGACTGGGATCAAAGGCATGGAAAATTTGTTGTGAGAGGTCTGTTTGCTAAAAATAACCATTACCTCAGCCCATTTCATCACCAAGTATCCGAACTGAATGTTGATTTAATGTGATTTCACTGCAATTGAAATAAACACCACAAACAGTGCTCAGCTGCAGCATAAAGGCAAGTTATGTATAAAACCTCTAATTCTTCCATTTTTTAGCATGTCTTTGATTAAGAATCTGAAATTTGTGTATGGCTTTTGTGCACGTGGCCTGAAACATTTTCAAGTGATGCATAAAACCCAATGCAAAAACACAGGCTCTAAGAAAAGGCAGGATAAGGACACTCCACTCCGTGCAATTATTCATCCCAATTATAGACACCGGATTTGCACCACAGATATTGCTGCACAGTGGGGGGGACCAGGGGCTCGGCAGAGAGCCAGGAATGTCTCTAATAAACTGGGTCATCTCTTCTGAGGATGTTGTTGTTACACTTGGGAGGTCGGGGATAAGCTGGGTTTAACGCTGGGCGCGGCACCGCCACTGATACAATTTGCTTTTCCTTGGGAATGGATAGGCTGGGTTCTGCTGGACAAAGCCTCTCCTGCTTCTTAAACTTGTGGCCTACAGAAGTGAGAAATTGTCCTGGGTTTGCTTTAATTCAGTTTTCTGGTAAGGAATGAAAAGGATTCAGCCAACAGCCAGCACTGTCAAGGATAAAGCCGAGCCTTGAATCAGCAAGCCAGGGATCTGAAGAAAGGAAATGAGAATTGTATTCAGAGCTGAGTTAATGATGTAAAAATAAGAACTGAATTACCGGCTTGCCTTCACCTATAAGAATTGTCATAAATATGAAGCTTTCCAATAATATCTTTTATTTTTTCCTATAATTGTGACTATTACAATATTTGTAGGGCTCTGGGTTTTTCCTCTTGGTCCCTCATTTCCTCTGATGATATTAAGCATGAGAGGGTTATTAACTAAATTGATGGAAGCTTAGTTACACGTACAATGTAGAAATTCTATCCTTTCTTTTCTGACAAAAGTCATTATGTAATTTTTAAGCAGTTTATAATGCAGGAGTCAAACCTGGGTATGATCCATGTCAAGGGGATGATCCTGTAATGGAAGGTAGTTTGTGATTTCCCTAAGAAATTGCTGATAAGGCCCATGGCACAGCATGTTACATGAAAGCAGCTAATCTGAGGCTGAGATTTGGACATGCTGAAGTGTCATTTCCATCTGGAGAGTTTAAGGGGTGACACTGATCCCATGGTGCTGGTGCAGCAATTGAGAGCAGGGTGTGTAAATGATGATCCTTCAGAAGCTCTGAGCTGCTCACTTGGCAGAGCACAGAGGCTCCTCAGTGCTGGTCTAGGCGGAAGCAAATGGCTGAAATGAGACAGAGACTCCAAAGTAGAAAAGTTAAAGTTATATTAACATAATTATACAGCAGTTGTGAGTTGAAAACCATTGAGCAGTGATGTATCTAATAAGATTTTTATTGAAATATTTGCAGTAGATCATCAGAATTAACATCTGTCCACTAAAATGGAAAAGATCTGACTCTGCTTTTTAAGGAAAATTTTTGAAGGCCAGGTGGTTTTGCTAAATTCTTCTTTTTCCATGTAAAGTCCTTGTTTTGAGTAAGTAAAAGCTGAGCAGACTCTGTATCCTCCTGAGCACCATCCCTGGGGGAGCCCAAGGCAGGCACTGGATGTCTTTTGTCCGAGGCAGTATCCTCCTGCAGATCACTTTTCCTGCTGCTGAGTCCTTGCCCTGGGTTCCTTCAGGAGAGGAAGCATTTCTGAGATAACTGGAAAACCACGTGGCAAGAAGAAACCTGAGCTTCCTCCAGCAGCAGCTGGACTTTCTTTGGGTTTTGTTCTAATTTGGGCAACACAGCCAACTGGATGGGAGAAGACAACCTGAGCAGGGTTTCTCTGTAACACCAGGCACATTTCCTGGTGCTCCACTGAATTTCACAGAATATTCTGAGCAGGAAGGGCCCCACAAAGATCAAGTGCAACACTTAAGTGAACGGGTTGAAATGAGAGAGTTGCACCTGGGAGGGCAAATTTGGGTGTTCCAGGGAGGTTCTGGGCTGTGGATGTTAAATGTGAGGGATTACTGTGGGCTCTGTCCCTGCCTAGCACTGATTCAGGGAGCTCTGTGAGTTCACTGTGAGGGGTTGCAGCAGTGTGAACTCTCCAGAACCAGCAGGCAATGTTAGTTATTTATGTTTAAAAAACACCCACTGTCCTTTAGGAGGTGAGGCTGCCCTGAGCAGTCAGGACTGTGGACAGGCCAGGGTGCCTTGTACCTCTGTAGTCTGAGCATTGCTGTCACTCCTCTCTGCCTTCCCTGTCCTCACTGCTGGGCTGCCGCAGAGCAGAGCTCTTCCCAAGTCCCAATCCCTTTTGCCAGCAGCTATAAAAGGAGTTCTTGCTGCAGTGATCCAGGAGATGACTGTACTTTTGTTCCTTGAACGTGGCTTGGAGACGGGAGGAGCTCAGGTCAGGCGTGCAGCGAGAGCGGCGCAGCTCCGGGCGAACGGGCACCGGGGATTTGGCTTTGCCCGGGTCTGGAGCTGCTCTTTGCTCAGCCTGCAGCAGCCTGCAGTGAGCCAAGTGCATTCCTTTTGGATGAGCATGGCCTGGAGCATTGTGCCCAGGAGCATCTCCTGTGCTGGGCTGCCCGGGGCTGTGCAGAGCCGGCTGGGGGTGTCCAGGGCACTCCTCACCATCTCCACTCTAACCTGGTACCATCAGCTGTGAGATGGGCAGGATGGGAGCAGCCCCTCTGATTCCAGACTGGGATGGTGGAATGATAGCCAGGAAAAACTCTGAGTGCCTGGTAGGCACTCAGTTAATCATGGATTCATTGAAGTTGAAAAAGACCTCTAAGGTCAAGTCCAACCTGACCATATTTGAATATACCTGGTGCATCTTTTTACTGGGGTTACTTTAGGAAGACAAATGTTTGAAATCCCTATTTTGAGTTCATACATTGGGGAGACTCAAGAGCTTCTAACGTTTTGAGAAATAGTAATTTTTAAGAGAAGAAAATTGCAACAATTACCATATTCTGAAGATTAACAAAAGCTAGAACTGGGAGCTGTACAAGATTCTCAAATGATCCTCATTCTGCAAAATTGCTTTTTATTCCAATTAAAATTATTTCTTTCTGACTTTTAATGGTTTTTAAATGAGCAAACACAGAACTCAGCTATTGAAATCATGAACACAATTCAGCTACTGAAGTGATGACACATGTGGCACATGGGCTACAAGTTACCAGGGCAGACTTTGTGGTTGATTTCCTGTACTCTGAATAGCAGAGAAATGAAAAATATGGGTTAGTGTAAAGAAACTGTAGATTTTAGATAAAATTCTGGGTGAAAAGCTTTTGATAAAGCAGGGAGCTCTACTAGAGAAATACACTCTGTGCTCACACCAGTTCGAACCGTGGTAGGATGTTAAGGAATGCTTTTTCAGTGTTACTCCTTTTAGCACTGATCCACTATCACATATTTTGAGAAATGTAGACAAAGAGTTTGAGAACTCACAGATAAACAGTGGAACCAATTTAAACTCAAGCTCACCAAATAAACATTAAAGTATTCCCTTTAGGAAGTCAGAATCCTTTGAATTATGCATGTGTTGTAGTTTGCAGTAAGATAAAAGAACTTTAAGGGGGGAGGGTGAGAAACTTGAAAAGCCTTTAAGGAGTAATTTGCATAAATTGGGTGGAGAGAGTAAACAGCACAAGAGGGAAAAAAGTTATTTTCAGTAAAGCCTTATAGAATGAGATAAAACAAATTACCAAAAAATCAGGTGGAGTTGAAACAAAGCTGAAGTGCCTGAAACTTGTGTTAGTGCTGCCACTGCCTTTACAGCAAATCCCAGGGAACTCTGAAGTGCCCTTAAAAAAAAAGAAATTTAAAAAAACTCCAAATTCTTAAGGGAGAGTTAAAAGAGAAGAAGAGTCATGGAGACAGTAGAACTTGTGTGTTACTGTGTGGGAGCCCTCTGGACATGAATGGTCAGGATAAGCAGATTTTTTTTCAATCTAACAGTATTTTTTTTATCTTGCAGTTACAGGACCGCACACAATTTAGTGACCGAGACTTAGCTACCCTAAAGAAATACTGGGACAATGGCATGACCAGCCTGGGCTCAGTCTGCAGAGAGAAAATTGAAGCTGTGGCTGCAGAATTAAATGTTGACTGTGAAATAGTTCGGGTAAGAAATCCAGAGTCTTCCCTTATCTTGTCGCAGGAGCAAAAATAGGACAGATGAAAGGCTTTAAAAATTTCATGAGGAAGCTTGAAATAGATTTCACGTATTACATAATGAATGACCATGTTGGGAAGTGCTCTCCTGCTCTTTCTGCAGTCTATATTTAGTAAAAGCCCTCAGGTAAGAGTCTTATTGATCAGCAGAAGAAGCAGCACTACGAGCTGTTTGACATCCTCTTGAGTAAGATTTTAAGTAAAAGTGTTACATTTTTAGGGAGATCCTAGAAGACTGAAAGGTACTTTTTATATTGCTATTAAGATAACAAAAAAGGGCTTTTCTAAAGATACAGGGAAAATACTTCTCATTCATACTCATAGGGAAAACTGTGTGAAAGAAAATGCTCCAAACTAAGAAAAGAAGTACTTTACAAGACTGTCTTGAGGGCAGGTTGAGGTGTGATGGAGGAATTCTGGGTCAGCTCAGTTTAATGGTGTCTGTAGGTGGCTGAGGGAGGCACAGGTGTGCTGGAGATAACCTGGCTCCCAAAAGCCACTGCACATCCTCTCTTCCAGAGCCTGGGAAGTTGTTGCTGTGTCCCAGATGAGCAGACACACAGCAGCAACCTGCAGCTCTGGGGTCTCATTTGTTCATCCCAGCCTCAAGAAATGCTCCCACTGTTTGCAGTTGTGCAAAGACAGGAGCCTTCCTTTCCCTCAGGAAAAGCTGGAAGAAAAAAATTGGCATGACAATTGGGATTATTCCTTTCAGTCCTCATCCTCTTCTTCCACCTGTTTCCTAAATTGCTGGCACTGCTGCAGAAGCAGGGCTTGGAGCCCTCAGTGAAACTCCTGTTGTGGAGATCTCTGGCTTGGTGCATCCAAATGGTTCCAAAGCTGCTTTCAGGGTTGAACACCAATCCGGTTATTTGTTTTTGTGGGCACACAAGAATTCTAAAAAACTCAATTGTACTTCTGGAGGCTGAAGAGAATCACTCATTTCTCTGTGGAGAACAAAGCTGCTCCCTGTTTTCCCAGGGCTTCTCTTTGTTCTCTGAAAGGTGAAACCACACCCCTGACAGCACCTCCTGTCCATGCCACGCCTCCTGGACAGCACAGAGACAGCCAGGCTCCCTTGGGTTGTTCCCTTGGGAACATCCTCAGTGTCACAGGTGGGGTGACACTGTGGAGTTCTGTGCAAACTTTCCCACCTGCTGGAATGTTCCTGTCCTCAGGGCAGAGAGTGGGATGGCCCCTTAGGGCTCTGGCATCACCTGCACCAGAACAGACTCACAAATGATCCCATGCACTTCACAGGCCTTGCTGGAAGTGTTTAAGGAGAGAGTATTTTAGGGATAGAACTCCCAAGCTGATTTCCTACATGGCAATTCCAGTCTGCTCTTGCCCTCACTGTTGTGCTGTTCCAGAATGTTCTCTGTTCAGCGGAGCACACAGGATGTAGAACCTTCTCTTCCCCATTTAGTTTGAGACACTATCAAAACCTGTTCATCTTCTCTGACATTCTCAGGATGTTGAATTAAAGATTTTCTGCTTTAAAGAGCCTGTAAAAAGATCTGCCTTTCCCAGGTGCCTTTTTTACTTAAAAAGAGGTAGATTCAGTTCTAAATTTTGTTAGCACTGTTTGTTAAAATCACAAGATGATGAGAAAATTTAAAGGATGGCAATACACTGCTTGGAAAAAAGAGACCCAGATCTCAAAGGGCTGGTTGTGTGGGGGTTTTTCTTCTTCTTTTTTCCCAAACTGTAGGTAGTACACAAAAAAATGATCTAGGTAGTTCTCTGCATACCTGTTGTGCATTCTTCAAAGAGAAAAATCAGCAAGCTGGGAAAGCAAATACCAACCAACCAAAATGATTTGCTAAAAATAGTGTTCAGCGTGTTATCTTTTAGCTTGTTAGAGATGCAGCATTAAAAGGGTTTTTTTTTTCAAGGCTTGCACAGTGTGAAACTGTGTTTAGTAGTTGGGACTGCTGTTAATATTTCTTTATTTTTTCTCCTTGGTAATCAAGGTATTATAAGCAAAAAGTTTTTTTTTACTCAACTTCTCCAGAACCCTAGGAAGAGGAGCAGGTATTTCTGAAAAAAGGCCAGAGTGATGCTTAGTGTGTCTTTAAAGAAAATCCTAAAATATTTTCATGTCTTGAGAACAGAGGCTTCATGGAAAGGATGTGCATTCTGCCATGGCCTGATCACATTTTCAAAGCCAGGAGCTGCTGCTCCTGATTCTGGGGGTGTAGATGGTGTGGAAGGAGGATGAGAGCGAGCCTGAGAAGGGTGGGAGTAGCAGTTGGTAAAGGAATGGATTCCTGGCTCTGGGAAGGATTTGTGGTTGCCAGTGGAGAACTGGTTTGATTGAATGAAGGGTCTGGGATACAAGGGCTGTTGAGCAGGGCTGAGATGAGATAAGAAGTCAAAAGCCTGAGTGACGCAAGGGAACGGAGAGCCTTGGGAGGGGAAGAGTTGCAGACAACTCTTGTGTTGTGTTAAACTCTGGGTCTTCAATAATTTTTCGTGTAGATGTTTCTTCATCAGAGAAGGCAAATTAATGGCCAGGTGTACAGATCCACTTGGAAAGTTTGGAATGTGGGTCTTCTCTTCTTTTTCTTTTCTCCTTTGCAATTCAATTTTATTGATGTAAGATGAACTTAAAGCATCCATCTCCATCCCACCATGGCAGAGTTTCCAGGTTCCCTGGGTTCGTTTCATCTCCCAGACTGTTCCCAGTGTGCTCCTCTACACTCACTGCAACCAACCTTTCCTAAAGCTCTGTCTTCCAGCCAAGGGGGACTGAAGGATGAGCTGCTCTGAGCTTCATTCTGCCAAGTTCCTATCTGTCCTCCAAGGGTAGTGATGTGGATCTGTCACCTTGGCCAGCTCCCTCTGTGCTGTAGGAAATCCTAGAACAGGGGGGATGTTCGGGTCATCGGATGCTTCAGTCCCCTTATGGAAGTTGCAGAGTAGGAGAACCTGGATCAAAGATCTTGTGTTAAATTTGTTGAATAATTCAGGTGGAGAGAGACCTTACAAAGTCACCCGGTCCTGCTCTTTATCTGGAGCAGGATTGACTTTGGAATCAAGTCAGGTTTCTCAGGATGTTGTGCAGTAAAATGTTGACTGCCTCCAAGGCTGGAGGTGCCAAGGCTCCTGTGGTCAAACTGTCCCTCTGCCTTACTGTAAAGCATTATTTTTTCTTTTTTTTTTTCTTTTCTCAATTCCAGTCAGCTTCCCTTGCTGCCACTTGTGCTTATTGCTTCTTTTCCTTTTGCTGTGCACCTTCCTGTTTCCCTTGGGAAGCTGAACCTGGACACAGGATTTTGGGAAGCAGCCTCAGGAGAGTCAAATACTGGGGAATAATCAGCTCTCTGAACTGCTGGCTGCACCCTAGTCCAGATGTGCTGATGTCACTTGGTTGGGGGCCTGTTGCTTTTGTTATAGTTTCTGATATCATTCATGTTTATTTCTCTTACAAGACTTGGATTGGGAATCGAAGACGGAAATATCGTTTAATGGGGATTGAGGTCCCACCCCCTAGAGGAGGTCCTGCTGATTTCTCTGATCAATCTGAATTTGTTTCTAAATCAGCACTTAATCCAGGAGAGGAAACTGCTACTGAAGTGGGGGATGATAATGATAGGAATGATGAAGTATCAATCTGCTTATCTGAAGGAAGCTCACAAGGTATTTGGAATGCAGTTACTACTGTGCCTATATTTTCAATTTTGTGCAGTGTGCATGCTTTGGATTCTGTTGTACACATTCAAAAACGTCTGACAGAGTCACAAGGGCTCCACCCCGCCTGGGCTGAAGGTACTGTTTGGTCTCTTTCTTCTACCTCTGTGTCTCTCAGTTTTGTTGGGTTTGTTACACAAAGATTGGAGAAACCTTTGATCATAAGAGCCCCATTTCTGCCAGATTGATCTGAAACAAAACCTCAAGTTCACATTTTGCTGGTGCAAGTGAGAGCTGGGCAGCCAGTACAGGTGGAGAAGCCTCACTTCCCAAGGAAGCCAGGTTTAAAAAATGCTCTCTGCCAGCTGCTCAGTTCTTCCCAGCCAGCTGGAATGGCCATTCCATTTGACACTCCATCCCTGGAAGTGTTCAAGGCCAGGTTGGACAAGGCTTGGAGCAACCTGGGATGGGAGAAGGTGTCCCTGCCTTGGCAGACGGTGACATGGGATGAGCTTTAAGGTCCCTCCCACCCCAACCCATGCTGTGACTCCCTGGTTCCATCCCTGTGATCCTGAGCCATCCCAGGCACCAGTGGGGGACTGAGCAGAGCTGTGCATTCCCAGTTCTCCTGGCAGGGAACCCCTTAGCTCAGGCTGCAACAAGGAGCTGCCCAGGCCTCCTGCTGCTCTCTCTGACAGGCAAACACAACCAGCAGATCAAAGCCAGGAGCAGGGGACAGCTCAGGAGCCTTGGAACTGTACACACGGGGGGTGTCCTCGGTAAACTGCAGGATCTGGAGTGAGAATTGCCTTTGACTTAATTCCCTTCTCCCTCCCAGGAGCACATGGGATCGATGTCTCCCTGCCCCTCCTGTCCATGAGCCCAGCACGTCCCCCCTCACTAATTGCTCCCAGTGCTTCTGCTCAGAGGAGATCAATGAAGCCTTTGCTCTCCCAGCTAAAAGAAAGTGTGACCTCGGGCCTGCTGCTGCTGCAGCTCAGAGTGCCAGGCTTGATCCTGTCATTCCTCAGAACAATTTAAAGGGAAGAGCCAGGGGAATGGAGAGCAGCTGGGAATGAGTTTGGGAGAGCTTTGTCACATCCGACTGTAGAGGGAATAAGATGATAAAGAAATGGGTCAAGTGATTGAAAGCCAAGTGAGATGAGGAATCTCAGAGTCCTTGATTTGCCTGAGGTGTGCAAGGAGCTGATTTAAGTCAGATGTGCTTGAAAGAAAATGGTGACAGGGAAGAGTCTGAAGTGTTTGTTGTTCAAGTGGGGAATAACTCCATGTTTATTGAGCAAGGCTTTCAACAGGCAAGGTGAAGCTGCACACTTGGGTGCATTATTAGTGTCAGAGCTTAAGGAAGTGCAAGGAAATGACAGGATTTCCACAGCATCCAGGAATCCCTCTTTCATTCCTTTATTCTCCCACAACAATTATTTCTATTCATTTCTCCAGTTCAAAGGAGGAGGTTTCACTGCTGCAGCTCAGCTGGGTTTGAACTTCCTGGAAAATATTTCCCCCAATACTCATGGGTGATGTTCAGTCACAGATGGGGAATTGTTTTAATGTTTGAGAACTGTAACTTTTGGTCCTAATTTATTAAAAAAATCAAAACCACAACAGCAAAAAAACCACTCTAAAAGACAGACAAAAGCGATTTTTGGTCACCTAATTAGAGTGACAGTTGATGGCTCCTGCCTTTAAAATGTAGTGTGTCAATATAAAAAAATAGATCAAGTTGGGCTGTGATGTGAAATGGAGCATGAAAGCTCTCATATTGCCTCACCTTTTTTAATTGTGTGTTAATTGAACCCACACTTTGTGTAAGTGGAGGCTGTCGGGGCTGTGCTGGGTTCCATGAGCTGAGGATGAATATTTAAGGAGTTGGGAATGCTGCAGGGAGCTGCTTTGTTCAGCTGTTGAATCCAAGGGGTGACTGTCAGGGTCACAGAGTTCTGGTGCCTTGGAGTGTCCCTGAATCCCAGAGGAGCATCCTCACCCAGTGACCTTCACCCTTCCTGGCTCCCTGCTCCCCATCTGATCCCATGTGCTCCTGGTACAGATTGTCCTATGGAGCTGTGACTGGTGGCAGATGAAACAATTGGAAACAATTTCAACTCAAATTTGCTCAGTTTAGAGATACTGAACTTAAAAGTTGTTTAAAACCATTAACTGGCTCTGTATGGTCTGGCCTAAACATTACCCTGTATTTGGTAATCCCAGGAAATCCAGTTGTCCCTGTGTTTGTGTGGAGGTGACAGACCCTGGAACCACCTGAACCTTGCTGCCCTTTCCCTCTTTTCCTCTTTATATTTAATATGTCATAGATTCATATTTTAATGTGCAGAGGTCAAGTAAATATGAGAAACAAACTTCAGTTTTAGGGGTAAATAGACTTACCTTTCTTTGAGTTTTGTGTTCTCTTTGGCCTTTAAGGAAATGGAGTAATCTCATGCTTTGTGGTTGAAATATCAGGGTAAAATCTGCTCTGTTTTCAAGTGTTTATACATAAAAAAGCACTTTAGGTTCACTAGGGATAAACATTTGCCAGAATCTGATCAGTTTTTGGTTCAAAACCCATCAGTGTCTGCAAGGGGGAGGTGGGATTTCAGTATGTACCCCAGAATTTCAGGGAATGCAGGTTTTCTCATGTAGGAATTTATTCTAATTTTAAAAAACCCAACTTCTGCACACCTCTGATGTGAATTCTTCATCACCTTTGAATATTCCAGCCTGAACCTTAAAATGGGAAGGTTTTGGTACAGAGAACAACTGAGAGTTTTGGTGTTGTTTGAGGTCACAATTGCTTTGATGTTGGCCTGAAATACTTGTGACAAGATGTCTTTTTAATAAGGCAGATATTCTGTTTATGATTAGACATTGATACCATGGCTTTGCTGTTGCATTTAGCAGCTGTGACATTTAGTGGTAAACACCATTAATGGTCCTTCAGCATAAAATTGGAATGAAATCTGACAAAACCAATTTATTTTTGCAGAAGAGACAAATGAAGCTCTTCAAAATGAAGAAATTGGCCAGAAAGATGATGACCAGAATCCAGTTTCTGCTGATAATGTGGTATGTGTACCTTTCCTTTTCCACCAATTAGTAACTCCTTAATTAATGTTGAGGTTGTTGTCCTGTGTTTTTCACTAGGTGAGAACTTCAGTTGTGTGAGCTAAAAGTCCTTCCTATTTGAGCATTAAAACTGTACTAAAAATGCTAAAACACAGCAGGAAAAAAACCTAAAACCTTCAGTAGACTCAGCTCCCCAGTCTGCCTGAACCCCACATGATGTCATTTGATACAATAATGGGAACAAAACCTAGGAAGAATTTATTCATACTTTGTTCTGAAAACACTGTAACAAAACTTTTTAAAAATGCACTTAAAATTGGACTAAAATACAGTGGATTTGCATAAGGGATTTCTTATTTGAAATTCTAATCTGTTCTTTCCCCTCCTGTCTTAAAAAGTGTGTCTAAGAAAGAGAGTGTGAATGTTTGGCAGTTATTCAGAGACTCTTTCCTCAAGCTGAGTCTAAAAAAATATTTGAGTCCCAGTGTTACTGGGGGTCTGATGGAGCAGCAGAACTTGGTGGGTCCTATCAGGGAGAGCTGGGAATGCCCCTGGAAGGATTTCTCCTCAGAAAAATTTCCCTGAAATCAGATTTCTGGGAAATTCCTGGTGTGCAGGCAGGAGGGAGCATGTGCTGCAGGAAAAACCTCTGAAATGACGCCTCAGGAATGATCCATGGACATGGATTGGGTCAGTGGGGGCCCCTCCCTACACTGGGTTAAAAACTACCCTAAAAAACAGTAAAATTGCTTTAACTTATTATAGACAGGCTGAGAAATGTTCATAACTGTCAAAACTATTAAAAACAGTAAAAAAACTTGGGATGTATTTCTGAGTTGTGATCAGTGTTAAGCTTGATCTTAACACTGTGCTTTAGGTATCTTTAGAAAACCAGTATAAAAAGCTCCCCAGATTTTAGTGGATTAGGTGAGAATACCCATATTTATGCATTTGGAAGTGTCCTTTGAATCAGCATGCCTTACAGCTTCAGGCATTTCCCTTGCAGTGTGGCCAGGGAAGGCCAGAGGAGAATTCCTTGATTTCTTCAGGCAAGGAGTAGGTCAGGACTTGCTGTGATGGTTGGGTTATCCAGAGGGATAAAATTCCAGACCCTCCTTTGCAACACCAGAGCAGAGCAGGGGCTGTGAGGGGATAAACGTGCAACTTTAAGCCAAAAAGCTGGGCCAGGGAGCTCCTCCTGTGTAAACAGCCCGAGTCTCCATGGCAGCAGCTCCCGCTGGATTCCCGCTGCATCTCCTGGCTGAGGTGCATGATTGCCATCTAATGGGGGCTGCAGGGCTCAGAGCTGCTCAGCAGCCAGCACAGAGCTCTCTTACCTTCATCCTTCCTCCTTCATCCCTCATCCTTCATCCTTCCTCCTTCCTGCCCCTTTGGGATGTGGATCCTCGCTCGTTTGTCCCCTCTGTGCGTTGGAATCTCCGGCATGAACCGTTTGCTTCTGTTTCAGAAAATAGAAATTTTAGATGATGAAGAGAGTGATCTGATCAGCAACTCTGAAGTGGATCAGATGAGTTCTCTTCTGGATTACAAGGTGAGTGATGGGGCTGTGTCAGGGACAGCAGGATAATCCCCAGGGAGTTCAGGGGTTGAATCTGTCAGGAATTCAGCGAAGGCTTGTGAGATCCTGAGTTCCTCTGCTGTTTTACTGGTGTACACATGATGCCCTCATCCCACCTCCAGCCACTTTATCCATGTTTCAACCCAAATGGAGGCAGGAAAACCCCATTTCTACAGAGCTGCAGCTCCTCCCATGTGTCCCAAGAAAGGGATTTGTGGAGCCACTCCACCAGAGTTGTTCCTTGGAATGCTGTGACGCTTTTCCTGCAGCGTGGTGCTGCCAGCTGTGGAAGGGGCTCAGCAGCTGGAATCCTCTGATGGAATGGGGGGATCTGAGGAGAAATTATTCCCTGGGACATGCCTGGAAGTGGTGGTTGTGGGAGGGAGGAGGAGCAGTTGGATCCTGACAGCTGCTGTTCCTGCCAAAGGCCGAGGGTTGTATGTGTGCTGCTCTCCCAGGAGCTGCCACAATTCCACGTTTCCTTCAGTTTTTACCTCCATCGCTGTTAGAAACCAGGTCTGTTCTCCTGACAATAATCAATTACCAAAATAATAAACAGATCATCTCCTCAGAGCAAAAATTCCTCCTTCCAGCAGCGTTTTCCTGGGAAGGGCAGTGGAGAATGAATCAGGGGAGGGAATGACCTTTTCTTAATGTCACCTGTCAGCGCAGTGAAAGGCTTGTTGTGACAGTGCCCTGCAGAGCCAGGGCTGTTGTTTGACAGCACTGATTACTCCCTGAGTTTTCTACCTAAATCTGAATTTTTCCTGGGCTGGGCAAAACCCAGAGCTAAACAGGCAACTGCTAAGTATCCATTGGGAGGAAATCAGCTGATTTTTTATGGAAGCCTCAGAATTGCAGCCCAAATATTCCCCTCTCATTCCCAGAGCTGTTACCACCTGGAGCAGTGTGGTGAGCAGTGCTTTCACTGGAAAAATGTGAATTTTCTGGGGAAAAAACAATAAAAATACAACCATTTTTGAAGGTTTGTTGCAAACCTTTAGAGCATCATGTAATTGCAGCTTTTCATGTCAACTAAAGCTGAATTCCAGCCAGTGTCAGCATCTGGTTTAGGTGAAAAAAAAATCATATATTTTTTTTCAATATTCTCTAATGAGTTGGTGCTATTAAGCAGAACCCTTCTGCAAAAATGAGCAATGCCTTTGATCTCATAACCTAAATAAACAGTTTGATTTTCATGATATTTGCAAAGATGAATAACCAGAGAAAATGAATTTTAGCTCTGCACTGATCAACAGGTTTAGCATTTTGATCTTACATACCAATAAGTTTGAGGGAGAAGAGATACTTGGAATAAACAGAAGTACTTATCAAATCTGAATTTTTAATTAAGAGATTTGCAAGTATAGATTGGGAAAATGCCTTTTTAGGCAAAGCACACAAATTATTGATATTTCCTCATTTTGTAATATATTACATCCAGTTCCAGCTCCATAAACAGCTCTATGGAGGTAGGAACTAAATGATCTTTCAGATCCTTTCCAAACCATTCTGTCACTCTGTGATATTCCTGTTCACTCTATAACCTGAGGGATCCTCAGGAGCTTGGTGAGTGACACTGGATCCATGTCAAACCCAGCTGCACTGGAGGATTTCTCTTTTAATTCGTGGTGGCTTTGAGGAATTTTCAAGTAATTTTCCCTGGTTTTTGTGTCAAACCTCCTGCTGCAATAATGGAATTCATTTGCTGTCTCTTCTCACAGTCCTCTGATCACTTCTAGGAAGGGATCTGGGCTTTGGTTGTCATTGTCACTAAAAAAAAAGCTTTTAGTGACAATTTAGTTTTAACCCAGGTGTGTTTAGGTGTGGATATTCCAATGCTTTGTCCTGTCCCCATTCCTGGAGGGATTTAACAGACTCATGGATGTGGCACTTGGGGACATGGTCAGTGGTGGCCTTGGCAGTGCTGGGGAATGGTTGGGCTCAGTCTCAGAGGGCTTTTCCAGCCTGAAGGATTCCATGGTTCTGAGATGATTCCCAGAACTCTCTGGTTTCCCCACAGAATGAAGAAGTCAGGTTCATCGAGAGTCAGCTGGAGAGCCACAAACAGAAATATTTTGAACTGCAGACGTTTACCCGGAGTTTGATACTTGCAATTAAAGCAGATGACAAGGAACAGCAGCAGGTAAATCCTGGAGCAGGTTTAATATCTGTGTTTAATATCAGAAGGTGTTTGTCCTTTGGTGTTGTGTCCCTCCCTTGGGTTTATTCCAGAGGCTCAAATAATGATTGAATAACTTAATTAATTATTTCACTTTTTGTTTAAAGCACTGCTGACATAAAAAACACACCTAATAGTGTATATATTACATATTTTGTATGGTTTTTTTCTTTGCAGGCCCTGCTTTCAGATTTACCTCCTGAACTTGAAGAAATGGATTTCAACCACACATCCCCAGAGCCCGATGATACCTCATTCAGCCTCTCATCCCTGTCGGAGAAAAACGCTTCAGACAGTTTGTGATTTCTTTTTTTTTTGAAAGAGACAGAACAGAAAGCCCAGGGAGGTGCAGGGTTCAGGAGAGAGAGAGGCTTTTGCTCTGCAGTTTCTCAGCCCACGGGAGCCAGCCCGAGGAGGAGGAGCCGGTGCTGGAGGGCAGCTGTGGCTCCTCACAGCCTTGCATTGGCCAGGAGTTGGGAATGCTGGCTTTGGAAATCAAAGGACTGAGTGAGGGAAGAGTTCACTGGTAGCAGCTTGGGTAGGATTAACTTCTGACTCTCCAGAACAACCCTGGCTCTGTAGCAAAGTGTTTTTGAGCAGGGGTGCAAGAGTGGGAAGCAAATGTCGTGTGACACGCAGCGAGTTCTTCAGCCCCACGTGCTCCCCAGGCCTGTTGATTATATTTTTCCCCATTTTTACTCAGGTAGGTGGACTAAAAATTGGGGATCCCAATAGAAGAACGGGCTTTCTCTGAGTTGTGCTTGAAAACCTGAAATTAAACTGAAGTGTTTTTCGTTTTCTGACTTGAGATTGTTAAATCTTCCATTTTTCTGACCAAAATAGCTGAAAAAACCTTGAAAGGCTAACTGAAAAAAATGAATTGTCATCAATAAATTATTAATGCAAAGAAGCAGTGATAAATGTTGGAAGAAATGAGGTGGAAATGGGAACCCAGATAGCTGCAGGACACAACTTCTAATACAGTAGCAATGGGGTTGGATGTTTACACTCTTTAGGGTTTAATGATTGTAGTCACAGTTTTTATTTGTCAAAGCCTGAATGCTAAAGTACTGCTTATTATTTTAAATCTTGGTTATAAATTTTTCCACAATCTTTGCTTCATTCTACCAAGCCAGTCAGAATTCCACAGCTGTCACTGCATCCTGAAAGGTCTTTCAGTGTTGGGCAGTGAGTTTTGCAGATCTGGTTTGAAGCCCTGCCTGGTGGATTTTTTGGCAAGTGCCATTTCTGAACTGTGGGGGGCTGAACTGAATTCCTTCCTTCCCAGAGCTGTTGGCATCAAATCCCTTCACTCCTGTGGTGGGATGGACGTGCTGGGATGTTCAGATGGATTCAGGGGGATGTGTTTGTGTCCAAGGAATGCCTGGCCATGGCATTAATTCTCCAATTCCAACCTGGATATCCCCCAGCAAGCATTTTTCACACAGATACTTCAGTCTGGTAAAAACCCTGATCTTCCCATTTTATGCCAAATAATAATTGACTCTGGGGAATCCTCGTTCATGCAGTGAGTAATCCCCTTAATTTCAGTGGGAGGTCCAAGGTGTAGCTCAGAAAATCCAGAGTGCTGGGGAAATAACACCTCTTTTTTCTTTAATTCTGGGATTAACTGGGTTTTGAGGGTTTTCTCAGTCTGGCCAATTCCTCCCTAATCACTTGTACAGCTCTTCCTGTTCAGTATCAGTAGTGAGCTCTGTTCTTTCAGGTTTTTAGTCTCTCTTCTCCTCAGGCATGAGGAGCTTTTAGCAATACTGTTAAATACCAGCTGCAGAAAGGGCAGGAACAGTTTTAAAAGGTGTTCTGAAAGTTCTGCCCCCCTGTACAATTCTGTCAGTTCCCAACAGAGCTTCCCTTCCACAGAGAAAGCCCAGAGTTCCAAGCTGCTGGGGCTGGGTGTGAGGTGAGGCATTAAAACTGAGTGGAAATGGAGGTTTGTGAGCAGAGCTCAGTGCTGCCCTTCCCAGGGAGGATAGAGCTGAGCTGGAATTCTGCACCCCTGAAAAACTCATTTATAAAGGGTTTTCTATGCCAGGCCAACAATGGTTTCTATTGCTGTTCTCTCTAGACAGGAAATTTGTGCCACTGACAATGAAACCTCTTGTTTGCTGCAAAACTGAAAAAAGTAGTGCTGGGATTTGCCACTATTTGGACGCTGTTTTCCTGCTTCTTCCACTTCAATTCCCAGAGAGCAGGATACTCTTAACAGGAGTTCTTAGTTTCATGGTCAATTAAATCATCCACCTTCCTGCAAGAAAAACTTCCATTGGTGATTCCTGTTTTGCTGTCTTGCTGCTATTTCATATCCAAACAAATTGAAGGAATGAGTTTTGAATGAGCTGTTTGCTAGATACAAGCAATGATGTCAGTCCCTGTTCTGCAGGAAGCTGGAATCCTCTTGGATGTGCAGCTGAGAGGAGCTTCAGTCAACACCCACCCCATCCCTGGGGATGTTCTGTGGTTCTTTATCTTGTGGGGACTCAAAACACACTCTGGGACACTTGACAACACTACAGGATAGTCAGGAAATAATAATTAAATGTAATTTACATCCCTGAATAACAAATGTGGGGAGGAAGATACTCCAGAGCTCCTTGGCTGGGTTTTTTTCAGTATCAGTGTGTATTTCCAACAAAAATCTAATGGCTGTTTACCATTAGTGGTGTTTGGATGTTGGTGCAGAGCAGTGAGGGTGGCTCTGGGGTAGGTTTGGGTTCTGGGTATTTCCCCCGTCTGTAGGGTGGTAACAAAAACCTGCATTAAGTGCAGTTGATCATTTCATAACCTACAGGAGATTAAGCTCATCCTGTGCTTTCAGGGTGTCAGAAATCAGCCCCCTTTCTGTTCCAGAGTGCTCTAATGTGAATTATCCCTGCAGCAGAAGGGCCACATGCTGATGGTTTTATCACCTTTCTGTGGCCATGGATCAATGTTTGACCATCCTGCAGAGTCTGTTTTACTTTGTCCATGAACAGTGACTTTCCTGGCGTTGTTCATTCCTAAAGCATCCGTGGGAACAGCAGTGATGTCTGTCTGAAGAAACCCAGGTGGGAAAGCATCTCAGAACAGACACTTTACCCAGAGGCAGGATGGGCTCTCCCCAGGGAACTCTTTTTGATGCTGGAAAGTCTGTTTATGGTTAAAACCCAATTTCCTGGAGCTCTGCCTCCTTCAGTCACAGCCATAGGTGTGACAGGAGTAACAGTAACAGGAAATACTCCAATAAAACAATAAATACTCCAGCAGGTGAATTTGGGGCAGGTTTAAAGGTACCTGAGCAGATGAGCTGTATGAGGTTTTTGGAGTGCCTGGCCCTGAAGGCAGCTCTGCACTTTAATCTCTCCAAGTATTTCTTTTCACTAAGGCAATAAAAAGTGTGAAATGAGGAGCTGGGGCTTTGCAGCCCTGTGAGTGAGGAAAGCAGTGTCCTGGTTCTCTCTTCACCTTGGGGAAGTCCTGGTTCTGTCTTCTCCAAGGGGAGGAGCTGTGTGTGCTGCTGGGCTCATGCAGGGGAAGTGATGGGACAAACCAGCAGCACCAGGGACATCCTGGCTTGGGATGGGAAATTCCCTAAATGGGAATCAGTGCTTCAGATGGATCTGCTCTCCCCTTTGGGATCTCTTGCTCACTGAGCACAAACTCCTGCACAATCCCCTTGGCATTGCCACTGCTGGCCTCTGGTCTCAGGGTGCTGCTGGCGTGAGGAGGGACAGGAATGTGTGTGAAGGGAATAGCACAGAATTCCTGACACAGGAACAATCCAGCCCAAAGTGTGGTGTCCTACCTCCAGTCCCTGCCCAGCTCCCCCAGGCCAGCAGGATTCAGGGGCTGAAGGGCTGGAACCTGGCCAGATTCTGCTTTTTCTACCCCAAATCCTCCCAGCTCAGCTGGGCAAAGTTTGGGGTGGTCAGTGAGGAAACTCCACCTGGCTGCCAGAGAACACGAGCTGGGTTGTGGTGGTTGATTTCTTTAATCAACAACATTTTACCATTGACCAAATGTGAAATCTGAAAAGCTCTGAGAAAAAAATAGACAAAGCAGCTCTACAAAATGGGTGTTTTCCATGGCAGAACAGGGGTTCAGTCTCAGTATTTATTGCTCTGAAAGCAGCAGCTGCTTTGGTCAGAATGCAACAGAAATGGGGCAGAGCCTTGGGCTTGTGGGGGTTCTTTTCCCACAAAGGAGCAAATCCTCTTGGCTGAAGGAGCTGTTTGAGGATGTTCCTGGAAGGAAAACAGTTCAGGGCAGTGCTTTGGCTCTGGGAACAGTTTCTCTTGTTACTGAACTCAGTCAATAACTCTTTTCCAGCTCTGTTTTACATTTTACACAACGCTACCTCTGAAATGTGACACCCCTTAAACCCACACAGAAAATGTGAACTTAGGATTTTTTTTTAACCTTTGATAGGCAATAAATTATTCCCAACATTCATCCTTCAGTTTTGTGCTTGGTTTTAGCTGAGTGTGAGCCATTCACTTTGTTATTTTAGTGCTATTTTTCTTTATTTGTGGTCATCACAATCCATGGAGAAGGAAATAAATAATGAGATATTAGGGAGAAAATGTGTTAATGGGAGAAAATATCTCTGTTAAAGCTGAAGGATGGTGGGGTGGCTGTGCTGGTTTTGGTGCAGTTACTGTGAGAAATGGGTGTTATCCTTAATTCTGGTATTAATGATTGTTGGAACATTGCTCAGTGCATCAGATGAATTAATCTGAGAGAGCAGTCAGAAATCTCAGCACTGTAAGGAAAAGGATTTTACGCTTTCTGAGACATCACAGTTCCTCTGCAGATTTTTGTTTCAGTCGTTTCCTTTTTTTTGGCATAACTTCATAGAGACCTTGTAGAAAGAATTTTGAAGTGTTCAGTGAAAACGGATCAGTACCAAGCTGAGGTCAAATGTAGATTTAGACCACATTTGTACTGGTTTCATCTGAAGAGTTCCCTGAATTTCCCCTGTCACGTTTCTCTCCCTGGAGTGCAGGGGAAGGGTGGCAGGAGGCACAAGGGGGATGGAGGGAATGAGGCACAAGGAGGCAGAAATGAAGGTGGGGTTTTAGTCAAGAAAATTTCAATAAATGAAAAGGTTTCTGTGCTGTGGAAAACGAGAGCTTCTGCTTTATCTGCACATTTTGTAAAATACAGGTCAAAAAATCATTGGCAAATCCACTGAGTTGTGCTTGGGGGAAAATTGTCTTCTCCAGCAGGAATTTTATCATTTCTAGGGTTATTTCTGGAATTACTGAGTGTGTGTGAACACACTGGTGCAGATTTGCAATGTGCACAGATACACTGAACTTCATCATGGGAGCTCTACAAAGGTGTTTTAACTTGAAATGCTAATGGAATTCTTCTCAAATCTATTTCAGTTGCTCTTATTTTTGTGTCTTGCTGTATATCAATTACATAGTTCTGAAAATTAGTCAAATACATCCATGCAAATATTGTTTATTGTTTGTCCTTGCAGCTTTTAGGCTTGGAAATTTGTGAAAATGCCCACAATAATGATATTTCTAAGTGATCTTGGCAAATAAACAAACTGCTGTATTTATTAAGAGATAATGAATCTTCTGCCATAATAATTTCTGCTTTATTTTCACTGTAGGAATCAGTTCCATTTTAAAAAAATACTCTGAAAGATTAAATATTATTGTATAACTTGGATGTTTTCCTTCACCTCCAAAACAGGATAATTAATGATTTTAAATCTTTTATCATTTCCTTCTTGACCAATTCCTTAAGCTTTGTAACCTGAGCGTATTCCTGAGTTTCTGTGTGAAAATCACTATTTATATTGCATTTTTATGATTTGTACCAGTACGTGTAGCAAAGAAACTACTACAAACCTTCAACTGAAGTACCTCCACATGGTCCAGGACACCTGATCTGGGCATTTGGGAGTGCCAGATGCCCAAAGAAACGGTCCAGATGTTTGTATTGAGTTGGTTTTCTGTGTATATAAAGGGTATTTATAATCTTGTATTAGCAGAGTCATCATTGGAAATGCTGATTTCCTGCTTTAGAAGCCTGCTCAGCTATTTTTATATAAAACGTTGGTCTTCGCCTTAATTTTTTTTTTTTTTTTTTTCTGGTGAAAAGTTGTGCCATAGATATTTTAACTTATCCACAGATCCTTTACAGAGTTTGCTTTGACTTCTCTTAATTAATTATTTTTACCCTGAATTGTCCTAATTTGTTTTCTCCTCCAAATGCATCTCAAGGTTGGTTTGCTTTCTTAATTTTATTTTATTTTTTTGGAAGTTTTGGAAGATCCCTTCATCTGCATGCTTTGGTAGCTCGAGTTTTTCCTCTGTAGTTTATTGTTTCTAGTTTAGAAGAACCTTTTATTGAACCCCCCTGAAGTAATGCTTGTACAAATGTATTTAGGGTGGCCCAGATGGTCAGAGAAAAGGGCTATTTAGCATTGGTAAATTTGTCTACTGACTCAAGGATATTTTTCTACGTCTGTCAAGTTTGGGACTATGGAGAAATGAAATAAAGGTGAACTAACTCCTTTTCCTATATGAACTTCTCTGTTTCTGTGTTTATTGTGGCTTTGTCAATGTCCAGTTCTGTTCGGAGCAACAATAATTAAATCCACATCAGGGCTCAGCCCTCATTCTTCAGTTCCCACCACATAAATTAATTTATTATTTATAGAGAGGCTTTTCAGAATTAGAATTTGTCCCAGGAACAGTGAAATGTCCCTTCCAAAAACCAGATTTGTGTCCAGTGAGGGCAGTGCACACCCAGCACTGACCCAGCTCAGCTCACGTGAAGGGAGTTGAACTGTGGCGCTTTTTTAAACCTATTTTATAGCTAAATGTGAGCTCTTTGTGCTCTTTCCATCCCATCCCTTGGCATTTTCTAAATTAATAATCTCCAGAGCTCAATCCCGTGGCCTCTGACCTCAGCCCCACGTGGATGGAAACTGGGAAGAGTTGGAGCTGATGAGCGATGGCTTCAGGAGCAATTCTGGTGCTGAAAGGAACCCGGGAGTCCCGGGGAGCTCCCAGGGCGGTACCAGGCTGGGGACAGGATTTAAATTGAATTCAAGCCCAGGAATAGCGAGAAAGAACCGAAAGGGATCACACGGAAAAGGGCTTTGGTGCGGGGGTGAATCCTGGGCTGGTGCCGGGCAGGACACGGGAGCGAGGGGCAGCCGGACCCCGCAATTCCCGGATCCCGCAATTCCCAGATCCTCCAATTCCCGGATCCCGCAATTCCCAGATCCTCCAATTCCCGGATCCAGCAATTCCCGGATTCCTGCGGTTCCTGGATCCCTGTGGTTCCCGGATTCCCCAATTCCCAGATCGCGCAATTCCCAAGTCCTCCAATTCCCGGATCCCTGCGGTTCTCGGCTGCCTTTGGTGGCAGGGGCTGGCAGGTGGCGGTGTGGCCGCGTCCTGGGCATCCTGAGAGCACCTGGCTGCCCTCCTGCGCTGCAGATTTGCATAATCCTGATTAATTAAACTCTCGTCGCTCCAAAGTTACCCAAACTCCGAGCTCAGCCCCCGCCCAGCTTTGGCCGCAGAGAGGGAGGGTGAAACCAGAGAGAACGTGGATGGAGAGGGGTTAAATCTGTCTGACCCTAAACATTTATTAACAAATATTCCCGGGATCCTGAACTCGGATTTTTGGGGAAAGCCCACCCCGAGCTGATGGTGCTGCAGCTCCATTGCCACCTGGTGGCAAAAAAAAAGCAGGAAATAGGGAAAAACGCCTTGAACTGTGCCCATACTTCAGATTTCAGAATGAGCAACTATTTTTGTCTCAATGAAAAATCCGATATTAAAATAAATCTGGCATTTAGTAAAGAGGAGGCTGAGATCAGACTGAAGGCACAGACATAAACCAGGAGCATATTCCAGTTGATTTCCCCACATGGATTGAGGTGTGGGGACACCAAAGCTGCCCCGTGGGATGAGGTGATGTGTGACCAGCAGGGACACTTGGGGTGGCCACTCCAGCTCCACAAGGAGTGATGGAAAGGGCTGTGGGAGGAGAAAGAAACAGGAAAAAAATGTGTTTTCTGGTTATTTACTTGCAGTTGTTATTTTAGCGGGGAAGGAAGGGGGAGGAAGAACAGGAAATGTGAAAATTTTCAGACTTCACCCAGTATTTGATCTTGGTTTGTGGTTATTTCTTGCTGGAAATCTGGAATAATCTTGGACTATGTAGAATTTTTTCACTAGAAAAAGCTCATTTGACTTTTTTTGAAGGACAAATTCTCCTCAGCCTCAATCTTGCCTTGAGAGTCTTCCCCTCTTTTCTGTTAAATGTGAAATTTTTAATTAAAAGCCCTTTGCCTCTTTCTTTTGAAGATTTTGGGCTGGGCCAAAACTCAGGGGAATTTGAAGTGAATTTGAAGAAATCTCTCAGCAGGTCCCACTTGATCAAGGATGGACAGAGCAGGAGAGCAGCAACCACACCTGAAGAGCCCATTTTGGGAAGGCCAAATCCTTGGAATGGCCCCTGGGAACAGACACCCACCAGGTCAAACACTACAGGGTTAATTAACCTGAATTTAATGTCCTGGTAATCATTTCCCTCTGTAACAAACCCATTGCAACCAAGCCCCTCCAGACCTTCATTCCCATAATAGCAATAAATGGCTCACTGTGATCTGAACTATAAACAGATTTCATGAATCCTGCCAGAAATTGAATATTGAATTTTTCCTTTATGCCCACATGTCTTTCCTGGTTTGCTTAATTCTGCCAAATATTTAGCTCAGCCTTCTCTTCTCTCAGCAGCCCACACTCTGCCGGCTACATCATCCCATTTTTGGACCATTATTTAAAATTTCAGGCTTTTTACAGAGCTTGGCCAAGGAATCAGAACTGATCGGGGAGGAATGAAACAGCTGAAGGTGTTCAGCTGCTCATGGGGATCAGGCTCCTCTCAAGACACCTGCAGAGCCAAGCTGCAGGGTTTGACCCCAGCCCAGTAAGGCTGGCACAGAGCCCCTGGTTTAGCCCTTTTTGGGAAAAATCCCACTGGAATGTGCTTTTAGTCTAAGCACTGAGCTCAGGGCCATGGGAACAGGATGGACATGTTTTTGCGTGTTCTAAAATCACACTTCAAGCAATATATGATTTCCTGAATTCCTGTTCTTTAAAATATTAATTAATCTATTTTTTTTAGTACAAAACCCCGAATGTGTGGCTGAAAATGCCATTTCTTGCTGCCATCGGGGGCTGTGAGCTGCCATGGTCTGTGTCCTCAGCAGGAGCCAGGACTCACAATTTTCAAAGTAAGTGCTGCTGATGGCCTGAAGGCAGGTAGAAAATACTGACAAAATAATGTCAGCAATTAGCAGTAAAACCTAATTTGTGCAAACATTCCCAGATAAAGACTCCTATCACCTTTGCAGATTATTTTCAATTGGTTTTCCCCCTTTAATTCAATGAAAAAGCTGAGATAAGATGTGAAACCATTCAATGCCCTGATGTGCCCTGTCCTGGGGGAGCAGGAGCAGCTGGGGCTCCCGGGGCCATTCCCTGCCGTGCTCCCAGCCCAGGGACAGGGATGGGGACAGGGATGGGGACAGGAATGGGTGCTCTCAGCCTGGGGACAGGGATGGGGACAGGGCTGGGGACAGGGACAGGTGCTCCCAGCCTGGGGACAGGGATGGGGACAGGGACGGGTGGCAGCGCCGGCTGCTCGCTGCTCCCACGCCGGAGCCATGTGTTGATTCACTCTGTAATTGATTTGGGCAACTCGAGGCAATCGGTTTCCAAGATACCACATCCTTCAGATATTTCAAACCCCTCACTCTGGCAGTGCATTATATTTAAATGTCGATGGATGATCCGGGTGTGTATTTATAGCCACGCTCAGATGGGCCCTGGGGATGGGCCATGGGTGGCTGGGCAGGGAAGGGTGTGTGGCTGGAATTCCGAGGGGGCTGGGGCAGTGAGGGCCCCTCTGAGTCACCCCAATATCAATGTCTCACCTTGGGTCAATGCATCAGAGGTTCTGTTGGCTCCACCATGCTGGGGTTCAGCACAGTTCCAATCAACAGCCAGGCCATGAGCAGTAATTAGAGACTGGTTTCAGATTTTCCCTCACAGCAGTGATTCCAGGTTTCCCAGCCTGCGGCAGTGGCTGGTCCAGCCAGGTGAGGGATGTTTATTTGCTGTTCCTGTCATTCTTCACCATCACCTCCCCACCTCCACACAGGGATCACTCCCTTCCAGCAGTGAACGTTGGCTTCCTGGAGAAAGGAAATTTCCAAGGAAGAGAGAGGAAACTGCTGTGATCTCTCTCTGGATTTCCAGAAAAAAAAAAAAAGTGGAAATACTGGTTAAATTAGTTGGGTGTTATGAGACCTGGAGCTGCACACACATCTTGTGAGCTCGGGGTTTCAATGCATGGAAAGAAAACTTGTGTGCGTAGAAGAGGGGAGAGCTCTGAAGCAAGAGGGAGTGACAGGGTGAACCTGGGAGGTGGATGGGGACAGGTACACAGAGGTCACCCCATCCTGGACTGGCTCTGCAGGTGCAGCTCTGAGCAGGAATGACAGGAAGTGCCTGGAGATGCAGAGTTCCCAAACTCCTGCTTTGGGCTTTTGCAACAACAGGAGCACTCCCAATTCCCGAGGCCTGGCATGAGCCCAGCTCGGGCAGTGCAGAGCTTCCCTTGTCTTAGCCCAAAACAAGCTGTAAAATACACTGAGAATGCTTCAAAACAAAGGCTTGGATTTGTGGCCTCCCAGCTTTGCCACCACCATGATTTGGACTTAAACTGGGCATCCAAGACCCAGGATCTCACATCAGCCAAAGGCTGGACTCAATGACCTCAGAGGTTTATCCAACCTAAAGGATTCTGTGGAATCTTCCTTTCATTCATCCCTTGGGTGTGGGTAGCCCCAGGAGGCCAGGGCAGGAAGGGAACAGGACCAATCCAGCTGGGAACTGCAGGTGACAAAGGTTAAACTGAGACACAAAGCATCCGTGCATGATGGAGAAAGGGAAATGGTAAAACAAGAAGGGCTGGGAATGCTCAGAGTGCCAGCATGGACATCCAGGTGCTGGGGGAGAGAGGAAGAGCAGCAGGGAATGGGTGGGGAGTGAGGGGCTGGCCCTGGCTGACCCCTCAGAAGGCTCAGAGCTGTCACCTGAAGAGGACAGTGTCCCCGGTGTCACCCGGGGCCGCTCTGGCCCGGGCTCAGCTCTGGGAAGCGGCGCAGGGCGGGTGTGAGAGAGTGACGGCGCTGCCCGTGGGAGTAGCTGTGGGCTGGCATGACGGGTGGTTTTTGGCTCAATAAGGAAAAAATAAAACCCAACCTTTTTTTTTTTTTGTTTGCTTCAAGCCTCACTATGAGCTTCATGTTGTGGACTTCTCACCCGAATGTTTTAGGACTGGAATATGTGCAAAGAAAGGAAAATCCGTGCAAAAAAATAATGAAAAACAGCGCAGTAATGAGCAAAAATTAAAATAAAATCCATTAGAAAATCCTCTGCTTAAGAGGTTTTAAAAGCTGTTTTTACTGTTTTCTACTGATAATGTTGAGTTGTTTTTTTTTTTCATGGCCCAAAGATTTTACAATGACAAGTATTTTTTCTGGAAGCATTTCTTATTTCAGGGTATGAGATCTTGGACAGATCCCACTCATGCTCTGGATAAACTGAGTCATTCCACCTTTCTCACGCCAAGATCTGACCTTTGATAACTTCAATTTACACTTTTTGGGTGACTCAGAACTGCTTTGTCATTTCCAATATAACCATTGAGGCTTATAAGTGTGTCTAGGGCTGATCAGCCTGCTCGTCATTGAGGGGTTAAGGACCCCTGTAAAAGTTCAGACCATGATTTCCAGCTCAGAAACATCAGAATCACATCCTTGGGGAGTGTCAATAGGACACAGGATGGTTTAGGTTGGAAGGGACCTTAAATCCCATCCAGTCCCACCCCCTGCCATGGGCAGGGACACCTTCCACCATCCCAGGGTGCTCCAAGCCCCGTCCAGCCTGGCCTTAGGCACTTCCAGGGATCCAGGGGCAGCCTCAGCTTCTCTGGGCACCCTGTGCCAGGGCCTCACCACCCTCACAGGGAAGGATTTTTTGCTAATATCCCATCTAATCCTACTCTCTGGCAGTTTGAAGCCATTCCCCCTGTCCTGACACTCCAGACCCTCAGAAATCCATCTCTCCATCTTCCCTGTGGGCTCCCTTCAGGCACTCGAAGGCCACAATGAGGTCTCTCCTCCAGGCTGAACGATCCCAGCTCTCCCAGCCTTTCCTCTCAGCAGAGCTGCTCCACCCCTCTGATCATCCTGGTGCCTCCTCTGGAATATTTCAGTCCTGTTATGCTGCAATGCTATGACAGTTGTTCTGGCAGGGGCTTTTCCCAAGGAGCCCCCAGCCCGTGTGGATTCCTCTCCAGGAATGGGAGCAGCAGCCAGGGTGTCTGCAGGGGAGCTCTCCCTGTTTTCCAGCTGTACGGAGCAGGATGAAGCAGAGGTGTCACTGTGACAAGCCAACAGCTCTGAAAAAGCACTCCCAGAGTCTCCGAGCGAGTTTGGAGGAAGCCAGAACAGCGGGGTTGGAGTTAAACAAACAAGCAGACAAACAGGGAATGACAATTTTGGGCTCCCCTGAGCTTTCCGCAGCTCTCAGAGGGTTCAGCAGATCCATCAGAGTGACACAGGGGGAGTCACAGGGAAGTGCTGAGCAATCAGTGTGACATTTTATGGAGGAGAAATCCTTTGTGGAGAAAATATTTATGGTGAAATGTTCTGTACAGAAAATTGATACCATGTGTTTATCCCATTAAAATCTTATCTAGGGGGTCTGGGGGTCTCCTGCTGGTTCTGTGCTCAGGTAATCATCTCCCTCACTCCAAAAATTCCCATTAATTGAGTCCATTGGGTGCACAAAAAAATGCAATTCATTGAATCCTTTGGGTCCACTGGGTCCAAAAAATGCCATGAATTGATATTAAACAGGTTCATAGTTTTATTTGTAGCCGTTGATACAGATGGAATCATCTCTGAGTGAAAACATCTTCCACCTAGAGTGCTAAATAACCAATATTAATAGCTAGGTGCAACATAAAATACTTTATAACTGTCTTATTAAAATGCATTAAGCAATGAGGACTTTGTCATAACGGAAGAAATACATTACTCCTGTTGCTGCAAGCGTAATGATTGTGCTTAATCACCCATTGTTTGGTGACTGAGAATTTGGAAAGGTGTTTTAATTTAAATTTTGAAGCATTCTCAGAGTTCATGTGCTTCCAAAAGGTGCTGTTGGAAGGCAGTGGTGGCACTCGCAGAGGCACCACTGGATTTCACAGTAAATCCAAGTTGCTGCCTCAAGCCCTCACTGCTGAGCTCAGGGACAATTTTAGATATCATTTAACAAGGCTGACTTCTTCCTTTGAGTTAATTTGAACTTCAGCCCTTGATCATCTGCCTCTGTTTATGTGCAGTTATCCATCCTTGAAAATTTCCAAATTAATATTTCGCTGTGAATATTGGAAGTGTTTTAATTCTGACTATCTCTTTCAATGGTTCCTGTAATTACAAGGTACGTCACTCATTTGAGATTTAAATCTGCTTCCTTCCCACACAAACCCAGCATTATTTCTTTAATCCTCGAAATTACTGTTAGCAGATTTTAAAAGTGAGCCTTATTAATTTTTTTGTATTAAAAAAGCAGATCCTCCTCTTCGGAAGGGTCCTGCCCTGGTGCTTTTTGCTGGCCTTCCAGAGGTGGTAGCACACCATGTTTGTTGTAGGAAGAAAAATGAAGGGTTGTTTCTCCTCCTTTTATGAGATAAATACTGAAGCTCAGAATTACATGTTTTAAACTTGCTTCAAAACACCACAAATGTTGTAAACTGAAATTAGGCTGGAGCTGAGCTTTTGTGGCTTCATTAGGCAGGTTCAGGTACTCCACCAGAATTATTCTTGCTGTTTACAGGTGATTTATTGCTCACGACGTGGCTCTGCTGCTGGGCTGGGCTGTGGGTAAGAGCCATTCTTTACAAGTCTGACCTCATCCTGGGAGATGTTTCCTCCACTGAGTGCTCGTGTTTCTCACTGAAGCCAATTCACAACATTTACTAAAAAGCCCTCCCATTAAGGGTGGTGAGAATCTGCCTCTCACATGGCGTGGAGTGGATTTTTTCCTTATCACTGAAAGTCTGCTTGTCTGTCAATTTTTTACCACTTTCAGCTGTTCTGCCACGTCTCCATCGATGCCTGTGACAGCTCCTCAGTGACAGGAGAAGCAGCTCTTTCAGTGGCAAAGTCAACAGCTCTTTCAGTGTTGAAGACTCTTCATAATTGCTTGTGCCTGTAGATTTACAGCAAAGGAGGAAATTTGGCAAAGAACTGGGAGTGGTGGTGAGCCCCATCCTTCTTCACTCAGCACTGTCTGCTGTTGGTTATTAAGAGCAAGGTAATGACCTGCAAAGTGTTTTGTGGCATTTCCCTGTACAAAAAACACTGAGTAAAGATCCATTGCCCGGCAATTGCTGCCTCAGATTCGTCCTGGGAAAGCACAAAGTGACTGGGACAGTGTTGGCTTTGCTGGTGGTGCTGTGCTGTTGGATGGTGTTGGAGGACGGGCAGTGAACTCTTGCAGAGCAGCACAGGATCCCAGAATCCCTGAGGCTGGGAAAGACCTCTGGGATCATCGAGTCCAATCTGCGACCAATCCCCACCTTGTCACCAGCCCAGAGCACTGAGTGCCACATGGCCTTCCTTGGTCACCTCCAGGGATGGGATCTCCAAACCTCCCTGGGCAGCCCCTGCCAAGGCCTGGCCACCCTTTCCAAGGGAAAATTCCTGCTGCTGTCCACCCTGAGCATCCCCTGGCACAGCCTGAGGCCGTTCCCTCTCCTCCTGTCCCTGTTCCCTGGGAGCAGAGCCCGACACCCCCGGCTGTCCCCTCCTGTCAGGGAGTTGTGCAGAGCCACAAGGTCCCCCCTGAGCCTCCTTTGCTCCATGCTAAGCCCCTTTCCAGCTTCCTCAGCTGCTCCTGGTGCTCCAGCCACTTCCCAGCCCTGTTCCCTTCCCCTGAGGGACTCACTCCAGCTTCTCAATATCTTTCTGGCAGTGAAATCAGGAGCAGGTTGGAGTTCTGACACATTCATATCCTGTATTTAATACACCTGTGTAATCCCAGCTGAGAGAAACATGAGTTAGAGGCAACTTGCACCATTCCTTAGTCTTTTCAACAGCCCTGTTATGGCTCGAGAGGCTTCTCAGCCTAGTAAAGAAAGAGTTTCAAGTAAGTTCTAGTCACTTACCTGCTCATCTCCATATAACTCTGTTATTTGTCTAATTGTTTCTATTCTCGTGTGTTTGCTATGTAAAAAATGCAGCAAAGCCATTATGCAGGAAAAGAAAAGTGGTTGAGATGATTATTCTGTTATCAGTCATGACTAAGATGAAGAGAGATATACTAGCAAGACATTGTTCCTAAAATAGATATCTTGCAAACAAGAAATGTCAGTCAAATGAGGTTTAAATTAAATTCCTGATAGCAATTACTTACAGAATTATCATGCTCCCATTGAAATTATTATGAATATTGTCACCAGAGTTAATGAGAAAAGAAGTTTGGCTTCAGATACTGATCCTGAAATGAATTCCAGAATGTGCTCAGCTTGTGTCCTGCTGAGCCCAAAGTCACAGGGCTACAAAGAGCATCCTTGGCTGAAGGGTGGCTCCAGGCTCAGGGCAGTGGGAAAAGGTGAAACTGAGAGCTGGGCACTTGCAGGAAGTATTGAATGGCCACAAACGAGTGACCTCAGTGGGAGCAGAGCTGATGAAGTGCAGAAATGTGATGTGAGTTCCAAATAAAGAACTGATGAGTCAAGTTGTGCCCCAATTGGAACAGGAGCAAAGTCAAGACGGCTGGAAAATAACCTTGATTGAGGGGGAGAAGAAACAGCAGTGAGGTTGTGGTGACCTCCAGGAGCCCCAGAGCAGCAGAGGGCTGGAAGGATGTGGATCTCTGTGGAGACCCTTCCAGTACTCACTGCTGCTGCAAAAATTATCTTAAGACCCAAACTGATACCCCTGAAGTGGCTTTCACGACCTCCTCTCTGCTCCAGCAATGCAGCCATTACTCATCCAGTCAAGTCCTTTTGTTACACAGTAAGGAGAAAACAACTTCTAAATATATATAATTTTAAATCAGTATCTTTATACTGCAAGACACAAACAGCTACTGTTGAATTATTTCTGACAGATACTAAGTTCCTATTTAATCTTCCAGGTTGAGGCAGTTTTCTAAGCATGGCACAGTAGGAAGTTAATTATAATCTTCCAAAATGGGAAGAATTTTCACCTGGGATGATTAGGATACTGGTTTGAGGCATGGTATGTGGGCTCCTAGCTAAAGTTAGGAACTGGCAACATCTTTGGCTCTCTCTCCTTGCAGAAGTAACACCTTCTGCTGTCACAAAAACTTCCCTGAAGATGGAGATCATGATGATTTTGGATGCAATCAATCCCTTAAGTATTCATCATTGTTGATACATTTGCATATTGGAACATCATGGTGGTTTATTCTGTGCTCTGAGGCAAAATTCCCTCTGAATTCCAGTTGGATTTTTCAGGCTTGGTTTCAGTTTCAAGGATAAATCAGGTTTGGAGAACTACAACGAAGCAAGTTCTAGAAAAAGACAAAAGTATGTGAGATTCAGGTTTTTTTTAAAAAAGGATCAATTGCTTGTGGTAGATTTGCCATCTGTTGGTGTGTGCACACTGCTGCAGTGATTTACTTCAGTATTTAATTACGTTTTCTGACTGCACTTGGCTCAGCTAACCTTGGGAGTTTCTCTGAGAAATACAGTTGGTCATGTTTCCTTCAGTAGCTTTTGGAAAGGGATGAATTACCAAAGAAATTCTGGTTTCTGAGTCCTTAGGAGGAGGTTGGACAGAGCTGGGCCTTGGGGTTTTCACTGAGTCATTATTATGTGGAGGCTGCAGGATTTCTGTGTCTCTGCAGGGCTTTCCTAAGCTCAGAGTCCAAAACTGCACACAAAGCCTGAGTGTCCATCCCTGCAGGGTCACTCAGGGATGTGAAACCAGCCCCCTCCTCACTCCATCCCTGCTGTGCCCTCGTGGTGGGCCAGTGATTTACTCTGAGTCCCTTGTCATTTCCCACAGGACTGGGGCAGCTGATGGCTGCTCATTACTTCCCTTCTCTTCGTAATTTGCGCACATTATTGACAACTATTTTATGTTTATTCCTAATTAGCAGTGAAAACGTGTGCAGAGAAACAGGAATTTCCCCACCCTTCAGCTCTGAGTGAGTGACCAGCCCAGGAATCCCCAGCCTGGGGAATGGAGCAGTGCCTGGTGGGATGATGGAGGTGGGATATACACCTGTGTGAAATCCCAAACAATGTGCAGAGGGGGATTAATCCCTCTCCCTTACAATATAAAACCAGGGAACACAGATCCAACTAAGCAGCAGGCTCAGAGTGAGGTACTTTGGTGATAAGGGTGGAATTTGTGAGGTGCTATGATCACTGTAAATGTAGATATTCCAGAAAACTTGGGCAAACTGATGGAAGAAATATCCAACAAGAGTGTTCTGTGCAGGATCTCACCCTTGGCTCATGAAACCTGAATTTCTTGAGCCTGAACACAAATTTGGAGCTGTATTTTTAGCTGTTGCTTACCCTGTTTGTAGGTTCTGCCTGGCATCTGCTTTCCTGGCCAGCATGGAGACAGGATACTGCATCTTTAATTTAGATTTTCCTCTGAGGGTAGAGAAGAACTCAGATGTGTCAGTTGGCTGGTTTGTAGCATTCACTCAGTCTAGGGGGAAAAATATAAACTATAGGACATTTGATTTCAAAATGCATTTCAAAATGAAGGAAAACTAAAAAGTTTAAGTGAAAACAAGTATATATAAGCATAAAAAAGTCTAGTAGGATCTTCATTCACTGTGCCTATCTGCAGTTTTCATCCCCTACTGTCAAAGCACTGTGATCAGCAGACATAAATTCATTGTATTTTCCATATGGTTGAGATATTTCTTGAGCTCATTTTGGACAAATGTGGCAAAATTTGCTGCTAAGTCTGTCCCGTGGTTCCAAAATATCCCCCAAAATATGTTTGCTTTGACGGTGAGAACGAAATAGTAGATCTTTCTTAAGGTGTTGATCTGGGAGCATCATCTCCAATTGGCTTCCTTTTTTTATCCCTGAGTGAGCTTTTAAAACCTTGCTACGAACGTACAAAGATGAGATGGGGAAATACAACAAAGCTGAGGCAGGGATTCACCACGGGCCTCTTCCCTCGCACTTCGTACTCTGACATAACCACAGCAGAGTGGAAGAGTGGTTCTGGCTGTTCCCTCCATGAGTGACTCCTCCTGCCTTCGCAGCGTGGGGCAAAGCACACAATAAACTGTTTAACAATGTCACATTTTGTATTTGATACCACATCTCTGGGAATACACATAAATGAATATTTAGACTCGGCGCACATTTTGGCTCTAGGTGTGTATTTTAAATATCAGAATACACAGGGTGGGATAAGGACTCTCACATTTCTGGTTCATATTCACACTAACGTAGCATTGACTGAAGATTCTGTCATTATGCTGTTCCATTACTTAACCTGCATACAGATGTTTGGTATTGGGGTCTAAAATGGTGAAAATCCTGCTGTATTTACCTCCTTAGGACATGGGCAATTCTCTCTGTGTAGAGGGTTTCCACATTTTAATGGCTGAGCTGAGCCCACGTGAGAGCTCCCCAGGCTCTGTGCAGCAGCCCCTCCTCTGGGACAGTTCTGGCAGGGACTCAAGGATACAAGACAAGTTTTTGTTGCATCAGGACAGTTGTTTTTCCTCCTCGTAGGAGAGTGAGTGGCACAAACAGGACGTGCTTTGTACCCACGAACATTCATCCGCACAACAGGGAAGGGCTGTGCTGCTCTGACTCTGAAAATGAGCTTAAATCCTATTGTACAACAGATTCAAGGTGAAATGAAGATGAACTTGAATAAACCCACCCTGAGAAATTAACTGTATCCCCCCAAACCAGCTTCACAATCGATCCTAGAGTTGAACTGAACCCCCAAAGCCAAATTTGTACCTATTCCCATGTTGTTCACATGTTCAACTATGTGGCTGATGATTTTCAGGGAAACTGAGTAAGTAAGTATGGATTTTATCAGGCGGTTGCAGGTGCATAAAAGCGACAACTGAGTGCTAGGATTTCACGTTACTGATACTGAACAAGCTGAATTTTGGCTGCAGATCCCATTTAGTGCATTACTATTATTATTATTATTATTATTATTATTATTATTATTCCTCCTTTCCTATTAGGCTCAGCAAAATACTATTCTCAGCAACTTTACCATGCTGTAGAATTAATTTCTGAAGTGAATCTATATTAAGAAACTAATTATTTTGAACCCTTCATCTAATCAAAGTCCCTCAGAAGTTCTCATGCTGCTCCTACAAGGACCTGCTGAGGGGTGGAATGGGCAGAACCTGCCGAAGAGATGAAGGTGCTGAAGTGCCAGAAATACTCAGCTGCAAATTGCACAGCAGGGATGTGATACCCTGAGCAGAAACGTGGACACCAAACACAATCTGACACCCCTACAGGCAGACTGGATGCTCTAGAAATAGGGGTAATTAATATCCAGGTATATAATATCCAAATATTCATTTGAAACCCAAGACATGAGGCTCTGGTTCTCCTAAATCAGTGATTTGCTGATGTATTTTTGATGGTTTATTTCTCTGTAAAAGAGCATTTGAGGGGGATCTTGCTAATTTTTACATTTCAGTGACATATTTTTGCCTTTTTATTGAATACCTTTTGCTTGTTTGGTTGTGAGACCTAGAGTAACAGAAATTCTGAATTTACTTTTTCCTATATTTACGTACATAATAATTTCCCTTTTCTAGCCTTTGACACAAATAACAATCCTAACTCCTTTAATTATTGCTTTCCTCTGAAAATTTCTCAAATCCCTGGGGATGCAGAACACTTGTTTACAGCCTGTTATTATTTGGAGCAAGGGGAGAAACCATACGCAGGAAAACAGCATCTGCCACAGGAGTTTTAGACATAAATTCTTGTTGAGCACTGCAAGAACTTTCAACAATCACTTCTCACTTGATTTCCTTTATATTTAAATTAAGATCTGCCTGATGGCACTGCTCAAGTATGTGCAGATTTAATCTCACAGAAGATTTGACCACACCAGTGCCACCAGTAAAGGCATTGGGATATGGCTCTGCAAAGTTGTCCCTTCATCTCCTGTCACTTAATTGCTGAAAAAGCTCCATATTCACACACTCCTACAACAACAAAAATAAAGTGACCTAACCTAAACAATTCTATATTTAAAGCATAAATCCTCAGTCGACTTTAACTACCTGTGACTTTGCTCCTCCATTTTCTCACCTGATTTTTAATTTTCTGAAGGACAAACATTCCCGGTACACACTCCAAAACATTTGTCTTCCACAGCTGAGTTCCAGATCTTTAAAAATAGGCTTGCAATGGAAATGCTGACGTGCCAGCTGGCTGCTGCTGCAGTGACACATTCACAATAGGCAACCGAACTGGGAACGGGCAGCTTTGTGGGACTGATCGCTCGGATTTAACCAAGGGCTGGAGCAGCACAGCATCCTACACTTGTCTGTGCAGTGGTTGACTTCTGAGAAAGAAAAAAAAAAAAAAAAAAAAAAAGAAAAAAAAAAATCAGCATGGAAAGTGTTTGGGCTATGGGGTGCACCAGCTTGTTCCCTTGCATGTGCTCATTTAATCGAAATTATTTGGCAATTAAGAACGGTTTGAGCCTTCCTTTGCTTTATCTAAAGGGCAGGGCTTATTGGTAAGTCATACAGCGTGTTCAAATACAAACTGTCATTGAGGCAGCTTGCTATCCTTTGAAAACATCATTTTGACAGCATCATCTAGTGTTTTGCAGCACCTAAAATCGAACGGTGAGGGGGGAATATAATTTATTCATGAACGCTCTTTTTCCAGCCCCCGTTGGGCAGTGCTGTTGTGTTTCTCTCCGAGCACAAGGCTGCAAACAAAGGCGCCGGGGCCGGTTTGCGGTAAGCGCGGCGAGGCGGCCCCGCTGCCGCCCCGGCTCCTTCTCGCTTCCCACCCGGGCTGCGCCTCCCCGCCTTCCGCCGCCCGCGCTTCCTGTCCCTGCACCTCGCCGTTCCGAAAAAACAAAACCAAACCAAACTTTTGGCTAGGCTTTTTTTTTTTTTTTTTCCTTCCCCTCTGTTAGTTCGTGGGAGGAAGAGCCTCCCCGCGCCGGGCCCGCGGCCGGTGCCCCTCAGCGCCGATCACTGACAGACCGCGTCCTCTGAAGCCTGTCCCTCACCATCCCTGTCCCTCATTCCAAATCCTTTTTCTCCCCAATCCTTGGACCCTCGTCCCCTCACGCCCCGTTCCCTCAGCTTTGATCCCCCTCAGAGGTGTCCCTGCAGTCTCGTCTCCTCACCTCCAATTCCTTCACCCCCGTCCCTCACCCCCAATCCCCCACATCCTGTGTCCCTCACCCCCAATCCCCCTCAGACCTGTCCCTCATCCCCAATCCCCTCACCCCCAATCCCCTCACCCCCAATCCCTCCATCCCCAGCCCCTGCATCCCCAGACCCTGCATCTCCAATCCCTCCATCCCCAGCCCCTCCATCCCCAGCCCCTCCATCCCCAGTCCCTCCATCCCCAATCCCCTCATTCCCAATCCCTCCATCCCCAGCCCCTCCATCCCCAGCCCCTCCATCCTCCATCCCCAGCCCCCCATCCCCAGACCCCCATCCCCAGACCCTCCATCCCCTGTCCCCCTCAGAGCGGCGCCGCCCGCCCGCCCGCGGCCCCGGTGACGTCACCGCGCGTCATTCCCCCCCCTCCCCATGCAGGGGATTCTCCGTCCCGCCCTGACGTCACCGCGGAGCCGCGCAGGCCCCGCCCCCGCGGGCCGCCATGTTGGGGGCGTGCGCGGGGCAGCGCAGCGCGGCGCCGCCCCCGCCGGCCGGCAGCGCCCGCACCCCGCGCTCCGCTCCGCGCCCCGCACGGCCCCGCACGGCCCTCGCCAGCGGCCGAGCCGCCGCGGCCCCACAGCCGGGACATGGTGCCGTGCGCGCCGCTGGACGACGAGCCGCAGCCCTGCCACAAAATGGAGCTGTACGTGAGCGGCGCCGAGGTCAGTGCGGGGCGGAAGGGGGGGGACGGGCCGGGCCGGCTCCGCGCCCCGCCGGCACCTGCGCCCGGCCCGGCCTCCCGCGGCCCCTCCGCGCGGAGCTGCGCCGGCCTCGCCCCGCTGCCCCCTCAGCCCGCCCGCCGCGCCCCCGCCTCCCCCGGTTCCCCGGCCTGCGCTCGGCCGCGACCCGCGCCCCCTGCCCGGCCCCGCTGCTCGGCCCCAGCCACGGCCCACAGGCGCGGCCCCCGCCCGCCCCCTCGTCCCGCGGGCCCCGCAGCCGCCGCCGCGCAGCCCCGCGGCCGCCCCGGGCCCGGCCGTGCCCCCGGCGCGGGCCGTGACACGTGTGGAGGTAGCGGGACCGGCGCCCGGGGGAGGCCGGTGCTTTGTGTCGCCTCCCGGCCGCTCCGTGTCACAGGTGTCCGTCCCCGCGTAGCATCGGGGGGGGTTGTAAACTCACTTTTATGGCCGTAGCTCCTGTGAAAAGTTACTTTAAGTTCTGCTGGGAATTTGCTCGCGCTAATGTGGCTGCGCATCCAGGTAGGTTGTCACTACGGAGATGCCTTTGACTTCTCCTGGAATAACTATACGTTGATTATCATAAACACAACGAGCAGAGAGAACCAGGAGTGCCTGGCTGAGGTTTTGGATGCTTAAACGTGTTAAAGAACGAGGAACGACTTCGAGGTATTGCTTAGTGCTCGGGGTGCTTCATCAGCAAGGAGCAAATGCAATTTAAAAGAAAATAAAATGTAAAACTGGTTCTGTTGCAATGATTCCGGTGTCTCAGCAGAACGTGGTGCCTGAGTATTAAAACTCTTGCACTTTGAAATGAGAAGTGAAGGGTTGCGTATCAGGTATCGTCGGCTATGACAAATAAAAGATTACACCTAGGTCTGTTAGACACACAAAAGATGTTATCTAAATAAAGCTGCCTAAAACTGGTCAGACTTGCTTTCTGTGGTGCACCAGACTCTTCTTATTGTAAGTGAAAAGGGTCTGTAGCAAAATCATCTCAAAGTACAAAGTGAGCAAGAGTGAAGGGATGTCCTTTAAAGGGTCTTGTTGAAATTTTTTTCCCTGATAAAAATTTAAAGGGAAAACTCCCCCAAATTTCTGAGTGCTTTTAATATTCGAGGTTTTTAGTACCACTGCCAAGTACTGTAATTACTGGATATGCGTTTTTATGCCATGGCTGCTACACTAACCATGCTTTAAAATATTCTAATGATTAATAATACTTGCTGCAGTCCCTGTACCTTCATATTAGAGAAATCTTAATTATGTTTGTGAAGCTACAGGATTAGAAAGTCAGCAGAAATATTAAGGTTTATTTGTTCGTTTTGTCTGTAAAAGTAGTTTGTTGTAGTTGAGGTATGAAACTTAGCAGAGGTCTGAGAACCTTCTTGTTCCTGTTGATTAGTTATTTAGGAAATACTAGGAAATTGTGATGTATCAGTGCTAAAATAATCAAGTGTAGAGTGTTGCAACTGAACTGGGATGTGCATCCCTGGGTGTTTTTTGGCTGGACAAAGCCCCACCAAGGGGAGCCAGCAGAGCTCAGGACAGGGGTGTCCAGCTGAGAGGGCTCGGTGTGTGTGGAGCATCTGAAGGCAGCTGCTTGAAACAGTCACTCTTTAAATTGTATTTTCCTCAGGCCTGTACCTGAGCTATTTCCCAAGGTCTGTGTAAAGCTCCTCCAGTCGTGCTCTGATTAAAAGGAGACCTGGTGTTTGTTGAGTCCGTGTCAGGTTTGGCCAGCAGCACTTAAAGCCCATTTGTGCCAAACCAGTTTCTTCAAGTTGAGTGTGAAGTTCCCAAATTACAGGAACAAATACTTGTGTTGTCAAAACCTTTTCTATAAGTGATCTCAGGGGTGTGCTGCACTTCTCACTTGTTGGATTTCTACATCCACGTGGCTTGGGGATTCAACAAAAGTGTATTTTATGTCAAAATGAATTTTAGTTTGGACTTCTGTTTAAATTTTATAGAATTAAATATAGCTCATAGTACTTGTTACAGCCTTGTGTTGGCAGTCTGAGAGATCTCTGACCTTGGCCTTGCTGGAACTACAGTCAACAGAGCTACTGTGAAATAGGTTTTTATTTTGAAGATTAACTTGTGCCTTCTGGTGCTCTTGTCCATCAGCTGTGGCACAGGAGGAAAAATCCGAGGAATGGTTTCCTCTGAGGATTCTGCTTGTTGACTAAATTTAGGATTATGTTATTAGCAGTAAGTGCATTTCCAGTAGCACTTGTGTTGACTTGGAGTAAAAACACCTGGCAAGGAAAGGATGTGATCTTGAAGGTAGGAAACAAATTTTCATGCTTCAAGTCACAAGAACAACATGAACTTTTGGAAGAAATTATTGAAAGTCAGGATTGAATTATTTTGCTCTTTTTTGGGGCATCTTTGAAGTGCTGAGGATTTGGGGCTGTGCACTGTGCTGTTCCTGTGTTTATATTCCTGTGGCTTGTGAAGCTGTTTTGTGACTCTGGGAATTCCTTAAGCCTGGGTAGGAAGGATGAGTGTTGTGCTGTTTAAGCTTCAAATATTCAGTGAACTTCTTTCCCCCTGGATGTTGGATTAATAAGTATTTCCATGGTAATAAAAATAGGTATGAGGGTGTTGATCATAATCAGCTGTTGTAGATTATTAAAATGTAATTACAGTCTATGAAGAAACAGGAAAGTAAACATCAGCATTTTACTGACCAAACTGAATGAAATACAGAAATTGTTGGAATTGGGCAGAATATGGGAATTTGGACACTTTCTGCCCGTTGAACTGGGAGGGTTGCATTTACAAGGAGCTGTGTAATTGCTGTAAGCACATGCTGTTTGCAAGACGTGAATATTGTGAATTGCATAAATGCAACCTCCTTCACAAATCCTTATTTTTGCAATAAATACTTCAGGAACCAGTTGCTTAATTGCCTGATTGTGACAAGCAAAACAAGACTGAAATAAAAAAAGTGACTGGAAACTAAAGTATCCTGCTGGAAATCGGGGCTGCATTGAAAGTTGCTGCCCTCCAAAAGGCATTTTCGTGAGCTGAGCTCTGCTACTGTTGTACATAAGCTGCTGCCTGTGGCAGTTTAAATAAATACATCTTTGATTTTGACCAGTGTTTTCAATCCATCCTCTGGAGCACGTTCTGAGCCCGGTCTGTCAAAGGCCACTGAATTTTGTCAGTGTTAGGAGTTGCATAACTCCTTTGTGAGTAATTACTGGCAGTGACGTGGATGACTCAGCTCTACCTAGTTTTGTGCATCTCTCAGAATCTCCACAATCGCTTGGTGTTCTGTTAAGGAAAGTAAAATATTGCCCCAAATTCGAGTGCCCTCGTCCTTTGCAACAATGTACAGATTTTGTTGAGATCTTGGAGAACAAGTTGCCCTTAAAAAAAAAAAAAAGTATGCACATTAATGCTCTTAAAGGGGAAACAATGAGTGTCTTTATGCATTGAAAAGTGCTGCAATACAGTAATAGTGATAGGGAGTTTGTATACCACTTCTGAAACTAATTCAGGAAATCTGCTATAGTATTCTGAGTCTCTGAAAGCAGCCACGAGTCTGTGGCAGGTAGCTCACCTTGCTTGCTTTTGCTGCAGGATACCTTTGGAGACACTTCACAATAACCCTAAATCCAAAGAATGGCAGGATTTGTGTACTCATCATAGGTAGAATAGCACATAGGTCTGCTGTTTATGTAGTACTTCACTACATTAAGAATAAAATAGGAAATAGTTGCTTTCATCAAGTTTAAATCTTATCCTTTTCCAGAATTACCTGCCATCAGACACGATTTTGAGGCTGGCTGCTTTATGCCCTTTGATTCTGGAGTTGTGATCATTACACAAGCAGGAATGAAAAGGTCTCAAGTCCTTCGTTAATTCAGTGATCCCTGTGCTTGGGGTCAGCTTTGTGTCTTGTCACAGCTATAACTTGTTGGAGGCACACGTAATTCTGCCCTGATCTGATAATGATGAGGATCAAAATGTTCTTTTAAAATCACTAATTATATGTTGCTGAAGCTTTGGTATCCTGTCTGAACGTGTGATTTATTTGCCACAGGAAAAGAACTTCGTAGCTCTCCCTAGTAATTGATTATGGCTTTCAGATGTTTTAGATTGCTTTATCTCCCTCTTTTACTTGTGGTGTTAAAGAGTGTGAGGGAGTTACTTCCCTTTGTGGGGGGAATTGAGGAACTTGGGCTGGCCCAGGGTTTGTGCAGGTGGGGAGTGGATGTGCCCAGAACCCTCAAATTCCTCAGACCTATCTCAGGAAATCCTCAGTAGGCCAATGTGTTGCTAATTAAATTAACGATGCAAGCTCTCTATAGATGTAATTAAGAATAAATGAGGAACAAATGTGGCCGTCCTGTTGGATATTTTTTTCAAAGTCTTTTGGACGTAATTGGGATTTCCAGTGTAAGCTTCCACTCAAATATTTTGAAATAAGTACTTGAAGTGTTCCTTCTGTGTGTGTGGAAGGAAACTGGTTATTCCTGTGTTCATGTGGGAAAACTGAGGTGCATCTCTGGGAACACCACAGTAACTTCCCAAATGGAGCCCAGAGAAGGAGGAACTCTGGAGGATACAGGAGCTCTTGGTGATACTTGGGTAGAATTTTACCTGTTTGAAGCCAGATGAGATTTTAGGTGAGTGGTGCTGAATGCTGCTTTTTACTTCTAATTATAGTATGATGATAAAACTCCCTAGTTCTGCTTTTTCTAGGAATTTTAAAATTCTGTTTGAATGCCTCAGTGAAGACATCTAAAACCTGCTTTTCCTGGGATTAGGCATTTTTGCTGACCTTTTACCTGGCCTCTTTCAACCAAAACCTACAGACCTACCAATTCCTAAGGCATTTACCATGTAAACAGTGAAAACATCCTTAAATTAGGGGGTGCACATGTTTCAAATCTTTGGTAATACTGAGAATCCTCTGTTCTGCTGTAATAATCAGAGGAAAACCATGTGCAATAGTCATTAAGCCTTTTCCCAGCCCACAGAAGCCCTTTGGATATTCTCCCAAGGGAATAGGGATGGTCCCAGCCATGGGATCCATGGCACTATTTCAATCCAGAGGCTCATTGCTCCCTGCGAGGCCCTTGGGTCCCTCAGCCTGCACCTCTGCAAAAGTGAGTGTCTGACCTGCCAGGTGCTCTGAGCTAAACTTTGAGCTCATCTATTTACATAGCTCCTTTTGTTATTTTATACTGATCAACAATGTTGGGGTACTTTGTGTCATTTCCAGAATGTGTGTTTGGAAGGTATTGTCAGTGTTTGCCTGAATGTCTGAGTTCAGTTTGTGTTTTCATGGGAGTTAATATTTAAAATGTTCAGTTGTAGGACTAGCAGCACTGAACAGCAAAATGACTGAAAGATGAAGGAGTCTCCTTCACAATCATAGTACTGGCTTCTTTTACCTGTTGTTTTTATAGAGAACTGTGCTTTTTAATTCTCAATAATAAATTAAATTTGGGCATTTGTAGATATTTAGTAAGTAATGACCTAGAGGTTAAAATATTTCTGTTCTATGTATGTTTGTGCTTAAATATTCATTATTAAATCACTAAAAGGAGCCTCATTTGGCTGTGAAAGCTGCATTTTGTATCTGGTTTCCACAGAGGTGGGAAATAAGTATTAACTGTCACTTTTCTTTTTTTGCCAGCTTCTGGTTATTGAAACTTGGCCAATTAAGTGACTGTACAAGACAGTAATGATTTGATTTTTGTCATTGACTTTTTTTAGCTGAATTACTTAACAAGCTACCAGACTTTGGGTTATATTCCAACAAGTTTGCAGATTTTTGTTCTTTGTTTTTTTTTTTTTTTTTAATGGACAGTGACTAGGCTTCACAAACAAATATGGCAAAAGTGTAGTTGTGTGTATCAAGCAATAAAAGCAGATTCATGCCCTTGAACATCAAATTCTTTGGACGATAAATTGGCAGGTGTCCCAGTCTGTATCAGTACACAGAGACTGGACAGGAAAAAACAAACACAAACCAAGGAGCAACAGTGAAGGGGGAAAGTGTATGATAGGAAATTGTTAATTAAGATGATTACCTGCCATAAAAATCCAATAGCTTAGAGTACTTGATTTGCCAGCAAGTTGAAAGTACATTAAATGATGTTCTCAGGAACAGCACAGATGAAATAACACACTGATTTTGGGTTCAAAACCCCAGTCCAGCTTCATTTTTTTGTATCTGTATTGTTTTCAGTGTATCTACAGTTCTTCTGGCTGGTAGTGTTGGTTCCAGACCTTAAATTGAAGTAACAAAACTGGAAAAATGTTGCCCATATTTATAGAAAGAAAAGGTGAAACGCACAATACAGTCATTTGGTATTGAAGTCCATGAAAGAACAACGTTATTATGTTTCTGAGCACCTGGAGGAGAAACTCAGTTTATTTCTAGTTCCAGATAAGCTTTTTGGACAGTTTTGGTGGGCTTCATATTTGTTCACACTCGAATGTAATCTTATGGTATTGTGAAAAGAAATTGTATGGAAGTCAGGTTGGAGGTCAGAGCTGGGCTGAACTTTGGTGTTACTTCTGGATTTAATCAGTTAATTCATACAATAACAACCCTAGTGAGTGTCTTGTCCCTCCCAGTATCTGATTTGGAAAAAACATTTATGCAAAACTTGAAATAAGTTATGTATCAAATGAGTAGCTTTGGTTTCTGGATCCAGGGTAATGCACGAATGATTTTTGGCCTTTCGAGTTCGGGTGGCAACACAAGAGAGATGAATGATGGGCATGGGTTGGGGGTACCATTGGTTAAACTGAATTATGATAAATAGAAACTTGTGGAGTGAAAATAAATGAAGCTTTATGCTATTTCCTTGATTGGTTTTGTTTTGTTTTTTAGTGAGGATATAGTCCAAGAATAATTGCCAGTATCTTGCTACAAAAATTGGAGATTTAGCTTTATCAAAACCATTAATTTGTGAATTAGCTCTTCAAATCTCTCCTTAAAACCTGGAGTCTGTAGCAGCACTGGAAGTGGTTGAGGGTTTGCCTGGGTGCCACAGTCCTGGTACAAACCTGGCTCTGCAGCCCCACCTGTTCCTCCAGATTCAGGGTTTGATCATGAACAGAATCTGTGGGACATTTGTAGTCCTGTGTTTTATGAACTCCCATGCTGCCAGTAATATCATATCCCAGTATCTTAGGGATTTTAGAAAAATTCAGAAGTACAAGAAAAACACTCATTACTCAGCCTAAGAATTTAATTGGTTCAACTTTTGTTTTCAGGAAAAAATAGTTTAAGTTTTTTTCTGTCATTTCTAGTTAGGATTTTACTGTGCCACATAAAGGTAGAGATGCTGAGCAATTAATATATAAATAAATTAGCAATTATTATGAGCAAAATCCATAATGGCATTCACCCATTTTTGTCAGGTATTTCCAGTTTTTAATGAATGCTTTGCATGTCTGAACAGAGCATGTCCTTCATATTTCTGAGTTTTGGTATTTAGTTTTTTTTTTTTTAGTTTCAGCACTGAATTATTTGTGACTTAGGGAGTGCTTAAACTAAGTTTTGATTTTTTTTTTTTTTTTACTGCAGCTATGGACTCGGTATTTTCAAAAAGGCTTGGAATCACTTTTGCATCTTTTCTCTTTAAACTTCAAATTAATTTTCATTAGAAGACTCTAGGTTTGTGAAAAGCATCTGCAGCATAAGTTTCGTCCATAACTGAGGAATTCAGCATTAGTGTCATCTTGTAGAGGTGGAATCTAGCTTTTAAAAGAGTTTTAAATTAATCCCAATTAAATAACACTGGCATAATAATAATAATGATGGCATTTACAAAGGGAGATGCTAAATGATACATAAGGGAGATGCTAAATATAACTACTGAGTAGTAGTGTTTGTTTGAAACTGCAGCTTTAAATTAGAGCAACCCCACCACCAGTTTTCGCTTGTGTGCTCTGAAATGTAAATTGGTTGAATTTTGAACTCTATTAATTTGATATTGCTGGGTCTTAATGATGTTTTTTTCTTTTTTTCCCCCCCTGCATTCCCCTCTGCAGCTAAATGGCCTTAAAATGGCAGACGAGCCTATGGAAGAAGGTGAACCATATTCCTACCATGTAAGTGTTTGGTACCTGGTCAGTTCAGCCACGCATTAGCCTGACCTCCTGGTGAAGCAGAATTTATGCATTCCCTGCTCTTTAATAAGTTCTGAACCCATCATTCTATTTGAACAATATCTGAGGAGACTCTAAGTCTCAAAGATGGCTTTGGAAATTAGTACCTGGGTAGGGACTGTGAGTGCCTTGTTTGGGAAACTGAGCTGCATGAGGCAGAGCTTTATGGAAAGATTCCCTGTGCTGGAGGGAGCAGTTGCTGATCCCTCAACCTCAGAAACGCTCAAGCCAACCTGGAACCTCTCACACAGAGTGCTGAATGCTGCTCTTGCTACAGTCATCTGTTCTGCCTTGGTAGTTTTGAGTATAGCTGCTGTATCTTCAGCTCAAAGGTACTTAACTCTGCTATTTTAGAACAGAATTAATGTGTACACCATTATGTTAATTTTGTTTTCATGTGGAAATATCTCAGGTAAGCCCCTGTTGGGTTTTGTTCAGTGCCTGTTTAGGAGATGCTGAAGATGAGTGTTCTGTGTGCTGGCTAAACCCTGGACTGAACTTCAGGCTCATCCTGGGTATGCTGGAATGCCTGACTTCCCATGGAAATATTGGCCATCATTTCTCAACACTCTCTTCCTTGGATTTTTGAGCAGGGTCATAAAGAGGGAGTCAGGAATCTGTTGCCCAGAGAGGTTGTGGACTTCCCATCCCTGGAAGTGTCCAAGGCCAGGTTGGACAAGGTTTGGAGCAACCTGGGACGGTGGCAGGTGTCCCTGCCCATGGCAGGGGATGGCACTGGATGGGCTTTAAGGTCACTCCAGCCCAACCTGCCCTGGGGTTCTGGGATAGGGTGATCTTGTCACCTGCTGTATCCACTGCTTTGTGTTACAATAACAACATTTATAAGGAGGGGATTTGGAGAATGAAGTCTTGGGCATAGAACCACGTGGTGCCTGGACATTTCCTGGTGTGGAGTGGGTAAATAGTGTCAGAGTGGTCTCACATGTAGCAAAGAAAGGAGCAGTGGATTGTCTGAGTTTTCTATTGCTCTTGAAGCAGGAGGAGGTTGCTGAGCTCTCAGGTGCTTGGAGCCACACACCAGGGAGCAGTGACAAAGCCACGACTGATCCTGGTGTTTCCTTCGGCTCCTTGGCTCCTGCTGAGCATCCTGGGGGCAGGGCAGAGTTCCCTCTTGTGAAAGGCCACTCGGTGGGAGCTGGTGCCTCAGCTTGCTAAGAAATTTGCTGCTCAAGCAACAGAACTATATAACCAAATGTGCAGTTTGTGGTGGCCAAAATAGAAATGAAAATGAAAGTGGCTCAGAGCTGCTCAGCTCTGTGTGCTCATTCCTTGGCGGTGATGGAGAGGTCTCTATCCCTCAGTCATGCCAATTTTTAGTACCTTAATGGTAGTTAAGTAAGTGAAATTATATAGACATCTTCTGTGAAGATAAAACACTTTATAAAAAAATAACTCATTTAATCCATCTCAAGTTAGTCTTTATTTGCATGGAAAACATTTCTTTCCTGAGTTCACATTTAGAAATCCTCTCAGTCTCCTCAGCAACCACATGTGATGTCACAGGCTAATGGCTCGAGGTGGGTGATAAACACAGGAGAGGCTGAACTCTTAAAGAGCTTTTCTCATGCAAAGGTTCACCGTGTTAAGGAATACAAATTAGGATGGTGAAGAAAAGAGGCTTCTAAATAGAGTATTTACATATTTCATTGGAAGAAGCAGCCATTAAGTCTGTTGTACAACTTGGTGTGTAATTAGACAACTTGCTGCTTTCATCTGGCATCAGATGACTTCAGAATGCTGCCGTTCTTACCTGCCTTAAATTAGGTATGTGTTCAAAAAGTAAAGGAAAATGAAAAGATAGGTGTATCTTCCCTGTGAGTGCATAAATGCAGTCACCAAGGGGGTGGATGAGGGGCAGTTGGGATGTTTACAGTGTGTCATCAGCGTGTGTCAGCTGGGAGTTTGTGACCAAAGAGGGAAATCAAGTGGCTTGGACATGAATTCTAGAATTAACTTTGTTTTGCAGCAGTGTCTGGTGTTAATACCCACCTTCGTGTGGGAAGCAGGCAGCACAAACAGGCCTTTCCCAGAAGGAGGATGAAATAAGAGAGAGGGGAGGGGAAAGGACTCGAGCACAGTAACAGCTGGACTTCAGTTTGGGAATGTACCAAGATGTGTTTGAACTCTTTCTTTCCCCCTCTGGACAAGCAAAGCAATTAAGGCAGAAGCAGTTAATGCAGTGTGATGATTGCTTCTTTTTTTTTCCTTAATTACTGCAGTATGTACAAATTTAGATGAGCAGATTTCTACTCTGAATTTCTGTGTAAAACCAGAATTTCATCCAGGTACTTCTGTATGAACTGTGATAAAGCTGCTTAGAAATTTTAATGCAGTCTTGGGCAGTAAGTTCACCTGACTATAGAATGGTATTTCCAGAACTTGGCTGTTCCATCCAGTGCTCGGGTCCTTTCCTGGTGCTGTTTGCTCTTCTCATCGAGGGGCAGTAACTCACAGGAGGTTGGTGGGGTGTTTTTCTGGTCTCTGCTAAGAGAAGCTTTCAAATTGAAGGCCTGAAGAGAGGGCAGGAGACAGCTGATAATGCCCTGAAAGTGAAGTACTGCAAATCAGATGGGATTTTCCTTTGTGACTGGGTTGTGTACAAGAAGTTTATTGCTATTCTTGATAGGGCTGAGCGTGCTGCTCCTTTTCCACCTGCAAGCTGAGGTTGATGTTGCGGGCCTCCGTTTTTAATTTTGACACCTTGCTTGTTTTGGCTCTCAGAAACTTCTCTTACGCCATAAAAGCTGCAATCCATCCTGGGATTTGTTGTCATCAGGGGCGTTTGTCTTTTCACAACTGGAGCTGCTGTGCTAAAGATGAGAGGGACACGAGAAAGTCAAGAGACCATTAAATCACTCACCTAGCTCAGAATTACCCTCAGATGTCTGAAGGAGGTCCCCACACTGGATAATCTTCCCAGGAGCTCTGCACCCCAGAGCTGTTTCTTCTCTTGGATGCAAGAATTCTCAGAGTCCTTAAGATGACTCATATCTTATTTATGGGCTTCAAATGCTGCCTGTTCCTCCAGCTACAAATGGATGACCAGAGTTATTATTTGCTGCTGTGAAAAGCAATAATTACCCCAAATGATGAAATTCAATTTGGCTTTCGTTAAGACTTATTTCAGGAAGGGGGAAAGATGAGAAGAGTAATCACTGGGAAAACGAAAGCTGCTAAGCAGAGGTGAAGCACAGAAGTCTTGGTTTAAAAATCTGTACATTTATTCCTTTCAAGTAAAATAATGCAGCTTTTCTGTGGTTGAAATATTTATGGCAAAAGGAAATGAGCATTCTTTGAGAATTTCCCTTCAGTTTGGAAATTTTAGATGCATCTATTTAAAAAAAGATAGATGAGAAAACTCTTGAACACTTTTCATTTATGCCTTATTAGAATCTAAAATATTTTGTTAAAATAAAACTAAACAGAGAAAAATCCAAGCAAGTCTTTTAGCAAGACTTAGTTACTGCAGACCTGTTCACTGTTGTATTTTGTTTACTTTGAAATCACAGGATGAAGGAAGTGTGAAAGAAATTCCTATTACCCACCATGTGAAAGAAGGATGTGAGAAAGCAGATCCAGCACAGTTTGAACTACTTAAGGTTCTTGGACAGGGATCATTTGGAAAGGTAAGATGATAAACTTGTTCCATAGACCTGTCCAGACATTCCAGGGAAATAGTGGCCAGCAGAGCTGCTGGGAATGTTTGAAAATGTATTGAGTAATTGAATCCTTTCCCAGCCTTGCTACAGTGCCATGGACAGAACCTTCTGAAGGAAATGATTGGTTTGTCTTTTAATGATGGGACTTGACATACTTAGGAATATTTGGCTTTTTTCAAGACACAAAATCTGTATTTATGTAGCTACAGAAGAGTTACTTGTGGCAGTTTGGAGCTTTAACCAAAGTAACTGTAAAGTAAATAACCTGGGAAATGTGTTTCAGGTTTTTTATTTTGCTGTGTTTATCAAGTGATCTGCAGCTAAAAGACACTAATTATTCAAATGGCACAGAGTAGAAATATGGCAGGGTTTTGTTACAATGCTTTCCTTTGGTAATGTGCCACTCGGTGTCACTTTGCAGAAATGAAGTTATAAATCTGAGCTCAGTCACTGTGTTGAAACACAGTAGTTGAAATATTAATCCTAGTGTATAAGAAAGTAATTAATTTTTTAAAACCAGACTCAAACTGCATCTTTTGCAACATCTAAAGTAGTCAATCAGCTTTACATATGTTCCCATTTTCCTGTTCTTCTGCTGGTTCTGTGAGTGTCTCTAGACAGGAACAAACCTCTGCATAGAGTGGAATGAGAGAGGAAAAAATTGACATTAGGAAGGCATTCTGTCCATAAGTGATGGTGTAGAGAACAGACTTTTAAGTATTTCTTAATATTTTGAGTTTTTGGAAACATTTTTTTTACCTGCTAATGTTGATTGCCAGTTCCCTCACACACTTCACTGTAGGAGCCTGAAAGGCCCCATGTATTTATTACTCCTGACTGGAGACGTCTGAAGCCACCTCAGGGTTCAGCACTCTGGCACTGCCAGCCCTGACTCAGATTTGGCTTCCCAGAGCTCAGGGTTCTGCCAGCCTGAGGAGTTCTCCTGCCTGGAATCCCAGCAGCTTGGCCAGACATGCTCTGGAGCTTTGGAATTCTGGCAGTGCCTCTTCAGGAAGCAGCTTCAGGAGCTGCACAGAGCTGTTGCACTCCTGAGCTCAGAACTCTGTCTCTGTTCTTTCCTTTGAAAAGAGAAAACAAACAAGGAGGATCAGTGGCTGTGCCTTCGTGGTGTTTTCCCAGTTTCTACTCCCAGGCAAACACAAGGTTGGTTTGCTGCAGCCTGCTTTCGACATCAGTGCAGGATTTAACACTTCCACAGAAATAAAGGGTTAAACCTCCTGAGTTACTGAATTTCTCTCTCTATCCTTTGAGGAATGATGTGTCTTCCTAGGCAGATGTGAAGTCATGGAGGCTTTGTCTGCAAATTAAATAAATAGGTGGTGCTGCAGTAGTTTTCTGCTATTTTGGGCCTTATTAGCTGAAATTTGTAACTTGTGCATGAATTCCTTATTTTCTCACAGGTTGTTGGTTATTAAGACTAAAATATTCATATGTGCTTATTATTAGTATTTTATAATTGTGATTGTATTAATCTGCAGCTGCTTCCTTAGTTGCTGGTGTTCAAATTACTCCCTTTACTATTTTCTGTTACCTTGACCTATAGGAGAGCACTGTTGTAGGTCAGTTATTGGACAGAACTTACTAAAACAGAAAGCCAGACAACCTTGAAACATGATGACATTTTTTTTCTAACCAGAGCTTAAACTAAAAACAACCCTGTACAACTTATTCATGACAGTGCTTGAATTTCTGATTCTAGAGTGGAAAATTTGACAACATGAAAAAATACTTATAATTTCTCAATATAAATAAATTTATTGTAAATGAAAGTCTGTAATAAGGTGAGATTTGGGATGCAATTTTGGGGAGCTCTTGGCTTTCTCTTGTGACTTGTATGTTGTTTTTTACAGCAAAACCTAATAATTCATAACTAATAATTGGTATTACAAGAACAGCAGTTTAGAAGTAGGAGCACAAATCAAATCAATTTGCAAATTGGAAGATCTGGTGGTTAAAAACCAGTGTAGCTCCATGTCTTTGTACTGCAATATTTTATCTAATACGCTTTTCTCAGTGTCAAGTTATATCCCATCTATCTTTAAAAGTCTTCTGGAAAGAAAAAAGTGGAAAAACCTGTTGGAGTTGCTATTCCAGAGGGAAAGGGTGCTTTGATCTTAAATGGTGAGGTTTCCTTGCTTTCATCTCACCACTTGTACAGAATTCATTAATAAAAATGAATGTTTTGTATCTGAGACTTGGGTCTTAAACCTCCAAAACCTCTTGGGGGGTGGCAGAATTGTCACTCTCCAAGAAAGTGATAGAAAACAACATCTTTCTGTAGGAACTTGTTTGATAAATCAGGGAAGAATCCAAAGTTTAAGGCCAGTGTAATGCTGCAGAGAGCTCTGATCTGATCAAGGAATGCAGTGTTGCTCTTCCTTTAAAGGTCTGTGCCTGGTGCAGAGTACTGGAAGCTGCCTGACTTCATGGGATCTTTGCAAATGCTTTGTGAGAGTTTGGATTTGATTACCAAGCTTGCAGTGATTTAAAAATGTGCTTTATATTGCCAGGTCTTCCTCGTGAGGAAGATAATTGGGCCTGATGCTGGGCAGCTTTATGCAATGAAAGTGTTGAAAAAAGCTTCTTTGAAAGGTAGGTTTGTCTTTCAGCTGAGACTTTGGACCATGGGGTTTAGTGCACCTGTATTTAAAAGCCTTTTTTTAAATCTTAAGTATTTGTCAGTGAGCTCATAACTCTTCTCTGTCAGGAGGTTTTTTTTAGAGTAACTTGTAAGTTCATGTTTAAGTATTATTTTAAATCTGGTCAGGTAGCTTTAATTATGTGGTCAGAAATGCTCTTTCAAAGTTTCAAATTGGATTATTTAATTTTGTTTAGACTTTTCATTATAGGAAAACAAGTTAATTTCATAAACAGTTTTCTTTTTGTCTTTTGTTAAGTCAGAACTTTGCTGTGGTTAAAATTAAGGCATTCTCTTGTTCCAGGAGCCAGAACAATTTAATTCAGGGTTTTGGCTTTCAGGAGACACTTGAATGGGTGCGAGTCCACTGTTACTGTTAAAGAGGAGAAAATAATCTTAAAAATATTTTATATTCAGTACAGATAGTTAATTCTAAAGTTGAAGTTGGGAATGTTGATGGGAGCTTTTTTCTTGAAAGCAATATGGACTATCACAAAATATGGGGATGTGCTGGAAATATACCAAAGCAAATAAGAAACTTGGGGCAGGCAAGAAACAAACCAGAGTTTTGGTGTCTGAGAGTTTTGTGGGAGACTTAAACATTAAAAACAAATAAGGTGACGAGGGAAGAGATTTCTTTCTGCTGTGTTTGTGTTGCACCAAATGCATTTGTTTCACTCTGGGTTTTTTCCTGTCTCCCCTCAGTTCGGGATCGAGTCCGTACCAAAATGGAGCGGGACATCCTGGTAGAAGTAAATCACCCATTCATCGTCAAACTGCACTATGGTTGGTACAGATTCCTTTCTTTTTACCTACTCTTCCTTTCCTTGCTTGAAGGCACAGCTGCTCTTGTTCTGTTTCACTTTTGGAGGCTCCACATTAGGTTCTGGCAGCTTGAAAAAAAAAAAAAAGAATGTAAATACACATCTATATCAAAGGTTTAGGTTGAGTCCTCTTGTAAGAACGTTCCAAATCTTGACTTTCAAATTCTGCAGAGATTTTGTGCTTTTCATTGATTTAAACCAAACCTCAGTAATTGACATCCTTGCTGTTTCCCCGTTTGATAAAGGAGAAATAAAAGAGCATTATTTTAATCATCTCTCATGACTAAGATTTTCTCCTGTGAAGAAGCAAGGAATCATTCAATAAATTACCTTGTGTGCTGCTGAATTATTTCAGTTCCACAACAAAAGTATTGCCTGTGACTGAAATTTCCTAGTTGTAAAAGCATTCAGATCTGTTCTGTAGCTTTGTTGCTTTGTTGTACAACCATTGATTTTTATTTACTTTTTTTTTTTGTTTTTGTTTTTTAAAGCCTTTCAGACTGAAGGGAAGCTCTATTTAATATTGGATTTTCTCAGGGGAGGAGATGTATTCACACGATTATCCAAAGAGGTAAGTACCTAAAATTTTATCTCCACTCATTCTTAGACAGGGGTTGGGTTTTGTTGGTGCAGGATTGGCTTCTAAACCTGTTTACCCCCATATTTCTTGTCATAGTGAAGTTCTTAATAACTTTTGGGCTTTCCTTACATATTTTAGATTCTGTTCTATCCTTAAGAAACCTGAGTGTGTATTGATGAGTAGCCCAAGTTTTAATTTGGCATCTGCAAAGTACATTTCTTTTGTCTAAAAATGTTTTGTTGCTTGGAAACACAACTGAAGTAAATGAATATTTAGCACTGAAGGAAGGGGATGTGTAGTTCTCATGCTCTTAGTCAGCTTAGGTGCTCCTGGAATCCTGCAGCCCTGAGAGCTTTCTGCTGCACTGTAAAATTGGAAAAGTTCTGCAATCCAAATGCTCACCCTGAATCCTACAAAGTGATTTTGAGCCCACTCCCCTCCATCCAGCCCTGGCACACAACTGGACCTTGAATTTTTCATTTCTATTTTTATTTCCTGGAGAGAGAGCTCCAGAGGAGGGAATGGGATACAGCTACAGGCTGCTGTTATTTTTTTTAAACATTTGTCATCAAATATTTATTACATGTTACCTTAAGTGTTATGAACACTTTTAAGGGACTTTTATTTTCTTTTGGCAAGCCTTTTATAAAGACCTGAATTTTTAATGGCAGTTTCTCACCAGCTTCACAGCAAGAGAGGTTTTCAGTGTTTTCACCACTGTAAATCCATTTATATTGCCAAAGCACAGGAAAAGCCACTTTCTTAAATGAGAAAACTGTGTTATCTGATTTTTTTCATGGCATGAAGGAGGTTGTTTATTCCCAGAATGTAAGGCCAGCAGAGAGTTTTTCCCCTTATACTTTTTATAAAAAAAAAGATTTTGCTTTAGGAACAAAAGAGAAGGAAGAATTTAAAGGCATTTTTTTAAAAAAGCTGAGCTTGGTAACACCAATTATATCTTAAGAATTGAGCTCAAAATTAATTAATCTGGAAGCTCAAATGGCTGTTGAAAACTTAAAGTGACTGACTTGTCCTGGATTATTGGAGCAGGAGGTAGGAAAGAGGTCAGGCTCTGCTCTGGTGTGGGATATCTCATTCCAGAGGGAATTCTGGAATAGCAGGAAGAGCTGTTCTCTTGCACTAACCCAGCTGGGATTATCCACTATGGAATATTCTTAAATAAGGGATGCAAGGCTGTCCATAAGAGCTATCAGGGGTTGAAAAGGGATATATTCCCTGTGGGAATCAAAAAGTCATAATTCTCAAATTTTCTTACTGCTAAGATTCCACCTGTTTTTTGGGACACTTCAGTTACCTTCTATGATGGGTTTTCTTTATATAGACATAAAAAAATCAGGTTTTTCATTTCTGGTGGGAATGTGGGGTAGTTTCAAAAGTCCATGGTAAAACACAGCCTATGGACAATGCACATGAGGATAAATTCCCTGTGGCATTCCATACTTTGCACACAAGGATTATTTTAAATTAATTTGGTTTAGTATGAAGTTATTAAAAGACTTTTGTTGGTCTTTGAATTCTAATGTGGGTATGAGAGTTTCATCTGTGGCAGTGAGATGAGTGTGTAATGAAGTTTTTATTGGTAATATTTAATGAGGCTGCCTTGCATCATGTTTAACTTGACCCAGAGAACAGCTTTAGATGTCATGAGAAGGTGGTAGATTAGCATTTAGCATCATTGTATCCTGAGATTTGCATTTTGGCTGCTCCAAGGAGTAATGAAATCCAAGGAGTAATGAAATCCAAGGTTTCCCTTGCTCTTTTGAAAGAGATGAAACCCAGCATGAACACTGTTCTTTAAAGGTGTGAGGGTGCCACTGTGTGCAGTGTAACAGCTCCATTGTTCACTGAGGTTAGCACCTGTCATTATGGAAATCAGGAATATTCTGTGCCTGGGGAACAGATCACACCTGAGCAATTCCAAGTGCAGAGCAGTGGCACTGAATCAGGGAGCCCAAGTACCTGCATTTCAGCCTTTCTGCTGAGTGGCTGCACTCCCTATTCCTGCTGGATTCAGCAAATAAGGGAACAGTTCCCTCAAAGCCCAGATTTAACCCATTTAAAGATTCCAGGCTCCTCCAGTAGTTTGTAGAACGTGATAGGAGCCAAAGCAGGTACAGTTTTTGTGTATTAAATTAGAAGCAACCTGTGGAGTGTTCAGGACAGAAGTGCCCCTCTGCTCTAGAAGCAACATCAATATTTCAGTGTCTCACCGTGGTTCTTTAATTTTTTTTTTCTAAGAGCAGAGTAGATTCTTCAACTCCCAGATGCTCATTGGTATTGCCACCAGTGTTTTATTCTGTGTGCTGTTTTCCTAAATGATTTTTGATTTTTTTTTTTTTTAAAGTATTGTTAATGTGAATTCACACTCCCCCAATACAGCAGCCATATATTAAATTTTATGATGCAGTGGAAAACTGTCTGGGATTGTGGCAGGAGGAGTGCTTGGTGTCAATTACACCAAATATAACAATTAATTTATTATCTAAAAGTTAATTAATGCTCTGCAGTAATGCTGATGGTTTTATTTAAGTATTGCAGGTAGTTCTTTGTGTACTTTATAATTAACAGATATTACTAAATCATTTCTCTTGGCTGAACTCATGAATTAAGAGTTCACAAGGGACTTTTGAAACAAAGTTTGAAATTTAGGCAGACAGGACTATATTTTTTTTAGATTGCAGTTTTAAAAACTGAAGACAAGATCAGAAGGTAAATCTATACAGTTCTTATTAGGTTATGTTTACAGAGGAAGATGTGAAATTCTACCTCGCAGAACTGGCCCTTGCTTTGGATCACCTTCACAGCTTGGGAATTGTGTACAGGGACCTGAAGCCAGAAAAGTAAAGTAAAATGTATTTTACCACTATTATGTGTATTTTGCTCATTGTTTTGCCTTTTCCACTGTAAAAAAATGAAAACTATTTGTTAGATTTTGTAAACAAATACAAACTATAAAACACTTATCTGTAGTTTAAATGAAATATTTGCTCGTTAAAGTAATAACAGAATTGGATATCATGATTTTTAACTTATATTTGAAATGTTTTATGTAAACATTGCTCTTTATGTGTTTTGGTGAATGTGAATTTTAATTTTCAGCATTTTGCTTGATGAAGCAGGACATATCAAGTTAACAGGTAGGTACCACTCATTAATACAGCCTTTTCTAAATAAGCTTTTTTGTGTTTCTGTATTATCAATCTTAAATGCATCTAAAATTGCAGAAAAAAGTTCTGTGAGGAACAATGCAAATACATATATTCTAGAAAATGATGTATATAAAAGACTGACTATTTGGAAAACAAATTACTATAAATTTCTGAAAGCTTTAAATGACATTAAAGGTGATGATTTTGTACTAGAGAGTTCACAGTATATTTAAATCTAAGATATGGCAGTTAGATTCCAAGAGAAAATGAAGTTCTTTAAACCCTCAAGAGACTTGATATAATAATGGTGATGGAAATCAGGTTTATGAAATGCATTCCTTTTCAAATTTTGCTATATTTAAATACAAATCAATCCTAAATTTGTCACTTCCTTCTGAAAGTGGAAATAATGGATGGGATCATTGATTAGCAGTCATTTTCCCCTATGAAAAAAAGGGAGTTTGAGAGCTGAGCCAGTGTCAAGGACTTGTGTATTCACTGTCTTCAAAACAGGGAAAAAAGTGTTCTGGGAATGCAATATTCTGGGAATGCAGGACTGTTCTGTGCTGAACTTGAGGCAGGTTACAGAACTATGTTATCTTATGTAACAACAGTATTTTTAGTGGGATTTTATTTATTCATCATTCACTAAGACCAGACCATGCAGGCTGCATTCCCTTTGAAACTGATTTTTACTCCTGTGCAATTTTTTGTGTGAATAAAGCAGGCAGTAAAGAGAGAAAATGAGAACTTCTGAGTATCTTAGGGCTCTAAACGTGTAGGATTTCAAATGTCCAGTTATTTCAGTAATAATTTTGATGGCTAATCATGAATTTAATGACTTTTGGAATGGTTTTGGAGGTGTGTAGTAAACTGAACTTGCTATCTCCAGATACCTGCAGCCTCTTGTTTCATGGAGAGCTGTGCTAATCATATTTCTGAAAATAACCAACCAAACCTCTCAACACTTGGATTTTGAAGTACCATATACTGATTGATTTTTTTTTTTCCCCTGAACTTCTTTACTGGCTGTATTCTTGTGATGCTGTTGTTGTAGACTTTGGACTCAGCAAGGAATCAGTAGACCAAGAGAAGAAGGCCTATTCTTTCTGTGGTACTGTAGAGTACATGGCTCCTGAAGTGGTAAACAGGCGAGGGCACAACCAGAGTGCTGACTGGTGGTCCTTTGGGGTCCTCATGGTACTGTATTTGCCTCTTGCTTCCCTTGCTAAGCTCACACAAATACACTTAGAATAAGCTTGTCCAGTTCTAAATAGGAATGCTTGGGTAAAGGGGATAATTCAATGACTGAATTGCTCCTGGGTGGATTAAAATCAACTTTTCACCTCCAAGGAGTGTTTATCAGGCACCAGAAAAATCCTGTGTGTCATCCATTAGCAGTTAAAAGCAGTTGTAGTCAGTGTGAGACTTCACTTTGTGTATTTATTTTGCATGTTACTTATTAGTTAAATTTGAAAACAGACTTGAAGGCTTGGTTTGAAGGAGTATTAATGGAATTTCTGTAAGAGTGAACCTGTGGAAGTGGTGCTGGAGTGGATTAGTGAGATAAGTCAGTAACTGCTGCCACTTCTGCCCTTGCTGGGATGTGGTAGAGCACCAGCTTGACTGCAGATGGACTTGAAAAGTCAACTATTCTTCTAGAATTTACCATTCCTGCAGTTTTTGGAATATGGCAACATCTAAAACCTGGTTGTGGAGGAGATTTTATTACTTTCAAGTAGCTTCTTGATGTAAAATATTCCTCCATCATCATCACATTACACTTGCCACTGTTACTAGCGTGTAAACTGCAAGTGAGAGCAGAATTTTGGATTTGGGAACATTTTCATAATCTTTTCAAAGTTCAACCAGTGTGATGTGGAGATAGGAAAGAGTGCAGTGCTTAACACTTTGTTTCAGCAGTTGGGGGAAGAAGTGTTGATTTAGATTAACATTTGTTCTTTCCAGTTTGAAATGCTTACTGGTACCCTGCCATTTCAAGGTAAAGATCGAAATGAGACTATGAATATGATCCTGAAGTAAGTATATCTCCTTCCTTTTTCAGAAGTCAGAACATGTAATTTTAAACATATTTTAACAGCTTGTTACCACTCCTTGTGCAGCCTGGTCTTGTGGAAGGTGTCCCCACAGAAGGGAGTGAAACCATAAGATGGGCTTTAAGGTCCCTTCCAAGACAAACCATTCTGTGATTCTAAAAGCACTGAGCTGTAACAGGAACAAAAAGCAAAACCCTTGATAAGCTTTAGATCCCAGACTGTGAAATACCATGAAGTATGCCCAGCAACTAAATCTCAGGGATGAATCTGTACTTTGATTGTAGGTGTATAATAAAGATAAGAACAGTGCAGTGACTGAGAGCAGCTTGATTTACGTTCCTGTTGTTGTTACACTCCCTTGCTACTGTTACAGCACACTTTGTTTTGTAAGCAGCAGGTGATCAGGTGTTGCTTTGTGTACAGATGTGTGGAGAGCACTTACGTGCTCAAATTCTCATCTTAAATTACCCCAGTTACAACAGGAGCTGTTGGACTGGACAGACTGGGTGAGCTGGTGCTCAGTGAGTGGAGCTGTTGGGCAAATATGTTCTCATCAGTCTGTGCTCAGCTAACAAAGAGTTTCCTCCTAGCACAGGCAGAGCCTTGGGCTCGCTGAGGGGTGATGGGGAAGGGGAGGAGGGAGAAACTGTTCTTGCCAGCACAGGGCACTCAAAGCTTGCTCTGAGTTCATGATGGTGCTGCCTGTGAAAGGGTGGATTACACCACGAGCTGCCTCCCTTGGAGCTCCCAGAGATGCTGCAGTTCTGCACAAGAATTTCCTGCCTTGGCATTAGAGTTTCCATTAAATAAAATACATGGTAAAATCAGTGAGCTTTTATATGATGGCTCAATGAGCCCTGGAGGAATAGTAGCAATCACTTGAAGGGCAGGTAACTGGGGATTTGGTGAGTCTCTTCTGAGTTCCTGGTGGTTATTTTGGTAAAAACCTCCTGGTGGCATGAAGATATCTTTGGAAATATTTGTGTATTCCTGAGATAATTATTTTACACTTTCAGCATAAAGCTTGCTTTGGGGGCTTGGGTGGGGTTTGGTGGTTTTGGTCTGCTGTGTTTGTTCTTTGTTGGGTTTTATTTTAAACCACTCATATAATAGGCAACTTAAGAAGTTGATGAGTTGAGTATGTGCACTCTACAAGGCTTTGGAATAGATCCTTGATACATCAAACTGCAATGAAATCTGTGTAGACAGTTTTTACTAAGATAAGTTTCTTCCTCTGACTTGTTCTCTGTTTTCTTTTAGAGCAAAACTGGGAATGCCTCAGTTCCTCAGCCCTGAAGCACAAAGTCTCCTGAGGATGTTGTTTAAAAGGAACCCATCAAATAGATTAGGTTGGTTCATTTGTTTGGATCTTCAGATAATCAACTCAACCTAACTTTTTATTAAAAAAAAAAAAAGAAGTTGCTAGAGACTCTCAAGCTTTGGGTGATCAGTAACATTTGGAGACCATTTCCTGTTTGTTTGGATTGTGACTTCCTGGGTTTGGCCAAGGATTGGTCACTTCTGGGATCAGTGACTTAGGAGTGAGCCAGAGCTCTGACAGTGTCACAGCAAAGAATACTGACACTCTATTTATGGATTGCCTGTGCTCTGTTTGCCTCCCTGGGTCTTTTACATCCTTGGAATATTTCTGTACTCACAGTTCCCTCAAATAACCATGTCTGTGCAAACCTTTTAGAAATGAGCTAATTTCTAATGTAATCTTCAAAGACTTTACCCACAAGTGTGCTAAATACAGTATTTTTTTGTTCAGGAGCTGGTTCAGATGGAGTTGAAGAAATCAAGAGACATCCTTTTTTTTCTACTGTTGACTGGAATGTGAGTACAAAAGGATCTGAATGATAAAGCTGTTAATTTTTCTGTGTGTTGTAGCATTTGTATAAGTATTTACATCTGAATAGGGCACAGCAAACTTATTTTTTTTACTGCTGACTGGCACATCCTGGCTTCTCCTGTAATTCCTTGGCATCTGGAGTTGCAGTATTTACTGCAGACAGAGAGGATTAATTATAAATTGTGCATTTACTTTCTAAATAATTAAGAGTTGCAGCATTCTCAAGCTGAAATGGTCCATTAGAGCATTTGTAGTTGGGAGAGGCTGCTGGTGTTCCCAGGAGCCCTTTGGGAAGTGTCCTGTGACTGTCCTGGACTTCTCTCTGGATCCCTCCTCTCCCAGTCACAGTCAGGAATTAACTCAGGTGCTCCAGGATGATCCAAAGTCTACAAGATCACGACTCCTGGCTTCAGTTTTTCATGAGCACCTTATGATTCTGCTCTGTGGTTCACTCATCCCTCCTTTGCTGTGATGCTGCAGAGGTTGATGGAGTAAATAAGATGTGGCTGTGCTGGCAGAACTGCAGCCATACAGGACAGTGCTGTGCTCATCTGTATTTTGAAACCTCTCTTCATTATCCATCTGTTTGTCTCCTGTATTTATTTTGAAAAGTGATTTTCTAGCTGTGTTCATGCAGCAGCTACCTCAGAGTCCTGTTCAGCAACAAGTTTTTAGTAAAAGCCAAACTCCACTGCTTTATGTGAATACCCTTCAGAAGTTGTCTTGTTTGGCTTTAAGGGATTGATGTTGAAATAAATACCAGCAGGGAAGTTTGAAAGCTCAGCAATTCTAGCTCTTTCTTTTTTCTTTATTTTTTTTTCAATTTGACAATTCGTATTTACTTCACTCTGGTGGTGTTGATGACACTTCTGTATTTCATCTCATTATTTCTTTGGGATTAATTTAGGTCCCCTTTCCTTGGTTTTTGGTTGGTTTGGTTTTTTTAACTAAAATATATTGTAGGTTTTTGTGCAGGAAGATTAAATTTTTAAAAATCTGGAAAAAATAGGTCTGAAAGGAAGAGAGAAATGGCAAGGAGATGCTCTCAAAACTTCCTGAATTTTGCATAGGAATTCAACATCTTTTGCCATGAAGTTTTCTCTTCCTTAGCTGTAAATGGGATTTATTGCAGATTAGAGATATTTCCCATTTTTCTCTGATTTAGTTTGGTGGACTGGGAAAAACCTGGAATAGATTTTTGAGAATGGGCAGTTCCTTGCCTAGAGGGACGTGCCTGACACTGGTTGAGGTCTTTGTCCTGTTTTCTTTATTTTGGCAAAATCACAGCACCCATGGAAGGTTGATTGACTCTTAATTATCTTTGTCCTTCTGCTTCAGAAACTGTTCAGAAGAGAAATTCAGCCTCCATTCAAACCTGCCTCTGGAAAGCCAGAAGATACTTTCTGTTTTGATCCAGAATTCACAGCAAAAACACCAAAAGGTAACTGCATGGCTAGAAATTGGTGAGGTTTGTGGGATAGGAGGGTCAAATTAATGCTAAAACAACAAGCAGAAAAGCCAGGGACAAAGGAAAGGATGCACCAGGGTTCCAGTGCTTTGAAGGAGGATGTTCCCCCCAGCAGGTTTCTGTTCTTTGAATATTCTGCTAATCTGTGACTCAGGAAGAAAAAAAATTATTAAAAGCTGGATTATGGTTTCTCGTTATGATTGAAGTCAGGCATGCAGTGTTTGAGGGGAAGTATTTAATACTAAAAGTAAACTCAATTTGATTGCAGCAGTGATTCTTCCCAGGGTCAGTATTTCATTGAGAAAGCCTTGCTTTAAGAGAAATTAACTATTATTATTATTGCTTGGTCTGCTTCAAGTTTCACTTCAAGTTTCCTTTTGTGGATTTTTTCTTTCCTGCTGCATCCAGCTTTTAAACCCTCTTCTCATGTTTGTTTGGAGAAGGTCTGTGCTTTTAACAGGCTGCACAAAATTACTGAGCTCTGCTCACTGTGAGATTTCAGACAGTGAATTCAGAGATATGCAGAATATAATCTGAGGAAAACTTAATTCTAATCATTCAAGGATTTTTTCAGTGATAATTTACTAATTGGATATTCTTGTGTTGCCTCACTTGTGCCTTGCCAGCAGCACATTCACCACTGAACAGCACAATCTGTGATTGCTCTTCTGTGTTACAAAGCTGTTGAGCACAAGACAACAATCTTTATTTCTTTTCCATAAGTAGTTCTGTTTGAGTAAACTTCTTCCTTAAAACGTGTTCGTACATAAATTCCTGCACTGCTTTGCAGTTTTAGATAAAACCCTGGAGTATTTGTGTTTGTTACTGAAGTGAGAGAGCACAGATAAGAAACTAGAAATCTTATTTATTCTGTAACTTTGTGTTCTTCTTGTTTGTTTCCCTTCCCAGGTATGTTTTTCTAACATACCTCTCCTGAATGTTCTAAAATGGCCTTGCTGGGCTGTAGCCACACTAATCCTGTGTGTCTGTCTGTCCTCAGACTCTCCAGGGGTCCCACCCAGTGCAAATGCCCACCAGCTCTTCAAGGGATTTAGTTTTGTTGCAACTACTACTGTAGAAGACCATAAAATATCACCTCTCACCAATATCCTGCCCATAGTCCAGGTAATGCTTTGCTTTTTGGGAAACTTCTTTGACATATCAAAGACTGACCAGTATTTACTATTTTCAGTTCTTGCTTTGTTGAGGAGACCATTATAAAATATGCCTCACTAAGTATTTCATGGGATATTTTTAATTTTAAAAAGTGAGTAATTGTTTTTCTGGAGGCAGAATTTTGAAGAAAAATCACGAGCAAGCAGGAGAAACTTCTGCTGTTGGTGACAGTGTCATGGCAGAGAGAGTCCTGTTGCTTTAGATAACAACTTGCCTGTGTTTCTTTAAAGCAGCTTCATGGAAACAGCGCCCAGTTCACTGATGTCTATGAACTGAAGGAAGATATTGGTGTGGGCTCCTACTCAGTGTGCAAGAGATGTATCCACATAGCTACAAACATGGAGTTTGCTGTGAAGGTATGGGCTGAAATTCCACTCTCACATTCTGAAAATAGTGTCTGGTACACTTGAAAACTTCTAAATCTGAATTTTCCAGTTATTGTGGCTGTTTATGTGTTTATAAGTTACGATCTTGAAAGCTGAAAATACTGTACAATAATGGGAACACCTGCAATAAAATGAGATTCCCAAGGGTGGAACTGGGCTGCTGGGAATTAGTGATGCTTCAGACCAGTGCATTTCCTTGTTCAGTGGAGCAGGATAGGCTGCATTAATGATAGAATTTTACCAAGAATAGGACAAGAAATGAATAAATGGGATGAGAAGCTTTAAGATGAATTTGTCATGATTAGTAAGAAGTAGTGAACTCTAGAATTTTTTTATTCTGTTATTGAAATGAGAATATAAATATGAAAACTGTCTTTATTTAATAGACTTTGTATATGTAAGTTGTTTTTCCTGTTATATTTTGCAGATAATTGATAAAAGCAAAAGGGATCCCTCAGAAGAAATCGAGATTCTCATGCGTTATGGGCAACATCCAAATATTATTACTTTAAAGGATGTATGTACCTCCTTTTCTGCTACCTCTTAGTAGACAGTGCTGAAAAAATAAATGCAGATGTAGGCAGTTTATTTGGATTCATTAAATTTCTTTTACATAGAAAAATCTTCTGGGAGAGTAGTACATAATAGTAGAGGCAGTGTCTCAAAATACAACATTGTCCTGATATTTTCTAAAAGCTGTTTGACCAGCTTGAAGTGAGAAATGATGTAAAGTTTAGAAATGCTGAATTTCTTCTTGTTTCAAACGAGCAGCCAATGTGTTGGGAACCTGAGAAAGTTCCCTGAGTAACTTGAGTGGCCTTCATGTTGTCCTGTCTATGCCAGAATGGCCCTGGAAGCAAAGAGCAGCAGGAAGTGTAGGGCTGTTCTCCTCTTCCAACAGAAGCTGTGACACTGAAAAATGTAACTCAGAGTGATGAATTAACAGCCTGCATTGAGAGTGATGAATTAGCAGCTTGAGTCATGAACTCCCAGGATGACACACAAGCTGCCTTGCACTCCCTGCCTTGGCAGCCCCTGCTGTTTGTGCTGCCCGCTCCTGAGGGAGGAGGGGATTTATGGGCATGTGGAACTACAGATGTTCCCTTTTAACAGCTCTGAGTGTATTTGGTGTGAGTGCAGTGTCAAACCTCTCCCCAGGTGTATGATGATGGCAGATTCATCTACCTGGTCACGGAGCTGATGAAGGGAGGGGAGCTGCTGGACCGCATCCTGAGGCAGAAATTCTTCTCGGAGCGGGAGGCCAGCGCCGTGCTCTTCACCATCACCAAGACTGTGGACTACCTGCACTGTCAGGGGGTGAGTGAGCCCTCCCACCCCTGGCACAGCTCTGGAATCACCAGTCCCTTTCCCTGTGTGCTTTGCTTGGCTCGTTTTCATGCTACAAGGTTTTGTATTTTATCACAAACGTGAATAATAAAGACAGCTTATCCCGTTATCCTGGCAGCCTTTTGACTCTACACTTTATGAAACAGCAGATTTTTGTCCTGTTCTTGTTGCCAAATGGTGATGCTGGTTCCAGTTGCATTATGAGCCAGGAGGTTTTTATGATATTACTTGAATTAAAATTTTTGAGTACTTTAAAGTTATATAATAGTTTAAAACTCTCATTAAGTATATTCATCAAGAGAATAACTTTTATAAATTGTAAATTACAATCAAATATATCTGCTCCTTCTAAATGATGGCTTTTCAAATGTCTTTGCTTAAAGGTGGTGCACCGAGACCTTAAACCCAGTAATATTTTATATACTGATGATTCAAACAATGCTGATTCCATCAGGATTTGTGATTTTGGATTTGCAAAACAACTTCGAGGAGAAAATGGACTTCTTCTAACTCCCTGCTACACTGCAAACTTTGTGGCACCAGAGGTATTTCAAGCTGCTCTGGGTTTTCTTTGTTGTTTTTGATGCATCAAATGCTTAAACTTTTCAGCATTCTTGGAAAAAAACCTCAACAATTCTGCTACTTGAAATATAATCACACATCCTTTTTAAACACTGGTGCATATGTTTATTATAAACCTGCTTTAAAAACAGCTGAGTCCACCCTCAAAAATAAGATGTGAGCCTATTGAAAATCTTGAGATGATCTGGGAACAAGTAGTGTTGTTGGTATTTACTGCAATCTGTGTATTGAGAAATCAATAATCAAATCTCTGACATGATCCAGGGATGGTCTTACCCTTCCTTAGGCTGTGGTGTTGTTTTGGTGGGGTTTTTTTTAATACATGACAAGTCTTTAACACTCTTTGTTTCATAGGTTCTCATGAGACAGGGATATGATGCTGCTTGTGACATATGGAGCTTGGGAGTTCTCCTTTACACAATGTTGGCAGGGTGAGAATATTTCTGAGCTGTTTTGTTTACCTAGAATCCCAGAATATTGCCTGAATCCCTGCTTCCATAGAAATGGTGAGGCATTGCCTCATGGAGTGACACAGACACTCAGGTGGGACAGGAACTATGAGTCAAAGCCAAATAAATCAGATTTATCTCACAAGTTCAAGGCTTCTCTTCCCATAGTGTAGGATTTGGGGGTGCCAAAGACCTCCCCCAGTTCCCAGGAGGGAATTGAGGCTGTGAAAATACATTTTGGGTTTCTTTTTACCCTCCAGCCTCTTGTCCTCCCACCCCATCCCCTTTACTCATTTTGTGTCTCCTGCCCCTGCTGCATTCCTGTGTAAAACTCTCTTGGGTTTTGATCTCTGGAATTTCCTAAACACTCAGACCTGATGAAGCTCTAGGAAGCATCTAGTGGCCAAATGAGAGATGTTTGCTGAATTCAGCTCTAACAGCAGAAGAGCAGGCTTTTAGTCTTTTGGCTAGATCCTGTCTATTGGAAATGATTCTCTTGATAAATCTGTACTTCTTGTGTAATACTAGAAATATTAATAATGTGTGTATACATTCTGTGATGTGTTTCTGCTGGCAGCAGGATATTGACTGTGATTCATGAGATTTTACCAATTTCTTGCAGTTTTTATCTATAACAAGGTGGTTTTGTTGCTTTTTTTCTTTCCACAGCTATACTCCATTTGCCAATGGTCCCAATGATACTCCTGAGGAGATCCTAGTACGGATAGGCAGTGGAAAATTCTCTCTAAGTGGAGGCAACTGGGACACTGTTTCAGATGCAGCAAAGGTGTAAATGTGTTTTGGTTTTATATTTTTGTAGAATTCCAGTGAAATGTACTGAGCTTTATCATCTAGACTGCTCTGTAAGTGTAGTTTGCTATTATTATCTGCAGACTTTATTGCAGGGAAGGATATCTGCTCCAACCTTCTTATCTAAAGATTCCATCTGTAATCAGTGTGGATTCCCTGGGATGGTGTTGACCCACTCTGTGGGTATCTTGATCATCAGTGTTACCTCTTAAAAAGATCAACATTAATATTAAATATTAATATTTAAATTTTTTTCCTGATCCTTTGGAGCTGCACTATTTGTTCATTTCAGTAGGAGTGATTCAGAATGCTTGTTGGCTGCTGCTGTCTTAGCATGAGAAATTCACTTCTGTGTATTTAAGAATGCTTCACATTTTGTACCTAAAACAAAGGGAACATTCTGTCAGCTTGCTCATATTTTGGTTTTATTTCAAACTGTTGCTGTCTCTGTTCTGTGCCCTTCCCACCCACCTCTCCTTTGGACCAACGTTGTAATTAATCAGTAGCTTATTGCTAACACTTCTAACAGGCATAAACAAGTGTCCATTGCTGTTGGCTTCATTCTTTATGTGGCTTCTTGAAGGAAAAATTCCTTGCTAGTGTCTCACTGTCTCCGAATTCAGTTGTAGCAGGGAGTCAGCAGAGCCCAAAGTGCAGAATGAACAAGGAGAGAGATTTGCAAATAATAGCTTCCCTCCATAAAATCTGCCTGCTACATTTTAATAGGATTTCTAGTCTTTTAAAGATTATATTCATAATAAACATGAAAGGCACAACAGTGAGTTGCTTTGCAATCAAGGCTGGCTCTGTTGAGCTGCTCCAATAGTACCACACATTGTTCTCAGCCTTCTGCAGTGTCAGGGCACAGAATGATCCCGTTTGTCTGCTGATCTCTGTGTGTTTGCATTGTGTTAATCCCTCACCATCGGGTGCTTCTCTCCCTGCTGCCATCCCTGCTGCTTTAAGGCCACCTCAGATGATTTGGAGTGAGCAATCTGTGTGTCTCCCCTCCCTGCAGGACTTGTTGTCACACATGCTGCACGTGGATCCCCACCAGCGCTACACGGCCGAGCAGGTGCTGAAGCATTCCTGGATTGCCTGTAGGGACCAGCTGCCTCATTATCAGCTCAACAGGCAAGATGCCCCACATCTAGTAAAGGTAAACCCCCCTGGGATACTGTGGAGCTGGGGCTGTGCAAGGAGTTCAGCTGGTTTAGAGTTACAGACAGAACTCTCTTTTATTTCTGTTTGTTTTCCTTAGTGCTGACACATTTATGTTACATAGTGAGACAAATTCGTGGAATGGTTTGGGTTGGAAGGGACCTTAAAGCTGGGCCATCCCCCCCTGCCATGTGCAGGGACACCTTCCACCATCCCAGGGTGCTCCAAGCCCCATCCAGCCTGGCCTTGGGCACTGCCAGGGATCCAGGGGCAGCCACAGCTTCTCTGGGCACCCTGTGCCAGAGCCTCCCCACCCTCACAGCCAGGAATTCCTTCTCAATATCCCACCTCACCCTGCCCTCTGCCAATGGGAAACCATTCCCTCTTTCCTGACACTACATACCCTTGTATAAAGTCCCTCTCCAAATTATTGGTAAATAATTCTTTTTAACCTCTTTGTAGAGGAGGAGGTTTTTGTGTGTTTTTGTTTCCAAGATGAAGGCAGTTACTGAGTTGTCTCCTGATTCAGGACCTGAGTAGCCGCTGAAGTGGCTGTATTTGAGAAATTGTTGCTAATCTGGTTTGAAAGATACAAATTCTGACCTACATTAGGAGGTGGCTGCTACATCTAAGAGATACAAAGAAATACAAAGGAAACAAAAAGTGTTAGACACTCATGCTTAGATATTGGAATGATTCAATAACAGTGCTTCTTATACAATACACGTGAGCTGGCATAAGTCTGTTTGGTTTTAATGGAGTTCATTGAGTATTTAATTGCTTTATTTTCTGATTAAAACTTCTCTATACATATGAATTGCTATTATGTATTTCCTTTTTCTCTAGGGAGCCATGGCTGCTACATATTCTGCACTGAATCACAAGACATTTCAGCCAGTGCTGGAGCCTGTGGCAGCCTCCAGTTTAGCTCAGCGACGGAGCATGAAAAAGCTCACATCCACAGACTTATAGATCCACTGGGACACCTGAGCAGACACAAGCAGGGGGGAAACCCAACAAGTGGCTCTATTTTTGCCTGACCTGTGATCAAAAGGCATCTATGGTTTCCTGCTACACTACTTGAATTCTGTAAAAGTCCTTTTTTTAAAAAGAAAAAAAAAATCCACAGGTTCATACTGTGTTTGTTTTACAGGCCGTATCTGTTAAGTTAATTTAAACATCAGGTACACCATAATGGATTTCTCTACACTGTCCTTTGAGATCTGTTGCAAATATTCTTTCACATTCTGTATAGTTTTGCTGGGTTCTGTTTAAAAAAAAAAATGGTTTGGGGGACCGTTGCCAATGACCAAGTTGTACATAAAGTGTCAGTGTGAGTTTTCTTTGCTTCACACCTTTAGACCCTGCTGTGAAGGGCAAATTCTTCATTTTTGTAATTGGGCACTTCATTGATTGAATTCAAATCCTTTCCCTTGTCCATGACCATTATGCAGAGCTGAGAATGTGATGTGCCAGAGTTAATTCATCACTGTTGGTTTGGAGGGTCTGTGTTTGCGTGGTGCCAGTAACAGAGGAGTTTCTGTGGAAATACAAACCAAAGGGATGTGCAAGATCCTGCACTTCAATCTGATCACCTGTGATCCAAAAGAAATGCTGGTTATGGCCTCTAACAGGAAAATTCGTGTTGTTCCCACAAATTGTGTCCTGCACAGAGCTGGGGAAAGTCAGTATGTGCATAAACTGTCAAAATTCAGGCTCTCAGAAACATTGGTGCCACTTCAAGACAGCACCACGCAGCTCAATCCTTTGGTATTTATATTTCCCATCCATTAGCACAACTACTGTGTTATTTCCTCAGCAGTCTTTCCACTGAATACACCCAATATTAGCTTTGTTTGGCATATGAGACAAACTGACACTTTATTATAACCAACTTGGCACTTGGGGTTTATTTTTTATTTATTTGATTTTTTTTTTTTTAATAGAACGTTGCTTCTCTCTGACTCTCTCGCCGCATGTACAAATATTACAGAACAGAAATGCAAAATTCTCTTTGCCTAACTGTAGGGGTAGCTTGGGAAAATAAATAAGCCTTGCTGTGTGCCCAGATAAGGGAATTCTGACCAAGAAATTTCACAGTTATGGACAAATTCCTGTCAGCATCCTGTGGCCAGCTCTCACTCACCCTCTCTGTCTGGTGTTAAGGCTTCAGCTGTTCCTCAGTGGAGAGGAAATTCATTTCAGGGCCAGAATTATCTTGGGGTTTCCTGACTCGCAACCAATGCTAACTGCTGGTAGTACATTCAGAGATACACTTAGAAGTGTTCTCAAAATTGTAGGCATTGAGCAATTATAGTGACATAGCAGGATGATTTTAAATATTAAATCTATTAGTGACATTAGACTGTGCAGTGACCAAAGGTCAAACATAGCTCAGACTCCATTTGTCATCATCGAATTTTCACTTGCAAGACCCCAGGGCTGACAGAAATCAGTGCTTTGAGACAGGAAAAAAAAACAAAACTTCCAGGAAAATTCTGGCCCAAGCACCAGGAGTGGTGGTGATAAGTCAGGTATCTCACAAGAGGTGTTGGCTGGGTTTTGCTCATACCTGTGAAGGACTTGGTGGTGTTGGAAGTGCTTTTAGATAAGCTGCTTTCTTGTGTTGTGGTGGGGGAAGATGGACATTATCTGGCCAAATAGTTAGGTATGAGTATATGTAGATTTGAGAATTAATGATATAGCAAACATAGCTGTGCTCTTTGTATCACGCAGAACATCCCCCAGATGGAATTTCTGGAGTGTTTGGTAGATGTTGGAAGCTTTAGGGGCCATTTGTGCCTAGTTTTGAGGTGCCTGTTTGAAATGCTTGAAAGCTTATCAAAGAACACAACTGCTTCCTGGAAAGCTTCTTGTTTAGTACAGAATCTGCCCCTTCTGCAGCTGCTTCATCCTTCTTTTCCTTACTGAAGACCTTTGCCAGCAAGAATGCCTGGAAACCTCTTGTTTATACTCTGTCAGGGTCATTTTAATGTAAATTTAAAGATGATTGCCAGAAGAATTTGAGTTCTCTTAAAAAAAAAAAAAAAAAAAGGCAAAAGTGGTAGAAATTAAATCCCCAGAGCCCAGGTCAAGGTGTAATGAGGGTTGAGATGTAGTCCTAAAAGCTGTGTTGGGGATAAGAGGTAATGCAAGGCCTGGAACACAATGAAAATGTCAAACTGGAATTGTCTTCAGCTTTCCTGAAGCTGGTCTTTAATGGCTTTACCCATGAATCATTTAACAGTGTTTCTGTTGGTATTTTCTTTTTGCTTGCTTATAAGCACCTTAAAAGCATTTTGCACAAGAGCAGTTGGAAGCAGCTGAAGGGACTCGAGTTGTTCTTGCCATGCAGCACAAAGGTGGTGAGAGGAAAAGAACACAAGGTGGATGTTCTGATTCATTACAGAGCATTTAAAACTTCTCCTGGAAAGTTCTCCCTGTTTTATATCACTCCTGGCCTTCAGTGCAAGAGGTACTCCAGGGGTGAAAGCAACGTTTCAGTGACTGCAATGTAACAAAGTTGTCTTATCATGGGGAAAACATATGGATATGTTATATCTGACAGGCCAGTGTACCCTGGTATGCCAATTGTAATCCTTATTTTGGGGGAAATGTCCCCTTGCTCTGACTATTTCAGCATATCAGTCTTGGAAATATTTGGGATATGCAGGGACATGAAAGAGTTCACTTGCAGTTTATTTTTACTGTATTTAATGATCATCTTTGTGAGGTTCCTTTGGAAATTTCTTGCCTGTTTCTCATCCCTTTCTTTCCCAACTTAGGGTTTGATATCTGAAAGTGGCATGATCTGCTCATGAGCTGTCAGTTCCCGGTTTGAGGTGGAGGAACAGGTAATGGGAATGTGCTCTGGCTGCAGTGAAAGGGTGGTGGAAATTGTTTCATATCATCTGGGCACAGCTCAAGTTTACAAACTGGTGATGTTCTTACTGCCTTACTGACTTAGAAAAAAGTCACATTTTCACAGAGGCTCATCATTTCACAGAAACAGGCATTCAGACTAAAGGAGTTTCCACAGAACAAATTATTAGTGATAGAATATTTTGGCTGTGGCTTCCTGCCAGCAAAGCTCGTGCTCTGGTGCTTGGTGATGATCATTATCAGGAAGTTCCAGCACTGGTGCACACAGAAAGCAGATTCCCACTGGAGCTGGAGCAGGCTCAGGACCTGTTTTGCTGTTTTTTTGCCCCAGGATTATCTCAATTTGTACCTTCAGCTATCCTTTGGGATAACTGAACTCTTGTATTTTGTTTCATATCCAAAAACTCTGCAGTGGCACCATGGTGGGGGCACAATGCCCTTCCTGAGAGCTTTCCTGGCTTGCTCCACTGCTTTGTGGCTTGTGTGGTTTTTCTCCTTTTTCCCATTTTGCTCAAAATTACTGAATTCCCCCACACCAGGAGCCTGAGTTGCAAGGGGCTGAGCCTGCTGTTCATTTGAGGCCTCTGTTGTTTGAATGTTCTTGCAGCCAGAGAAGGCATCCAAAACCTCACCCAGGTCAGTTGTGTTGAGCTTGAATTCTGTCTTCCATGTTTTATTTCCTTTTCCAGAGCTGATCTTCACCTGTCCAATAGTTAAAATAACCTCTGGCAAACTTCAGCAGGTGGGAGTTCCTTGCCATGTACTTAGAGACTGGTCTGTAGAGCTGAGTTAAATGAATTCCACAAGGTTATAATAATTCTCCTGGTTTGTATCAGTGAGATTAGGCTAAAACATCAATGCAAACACAGGGTTTTATGTATTTCTGTAGCACTTAAACTTTTCAGTCCTATCCAGAACTAAAAGTTTGCAAATATTTGTGGGAGGGGAGGGAGGAGCAGGTTTTTCTTTCTCAAAGCTTCTGAAGCTATGATCATAATCAAGTCCTTGTGTATCCTACAGGAGCTCTATAAGGTTAAACCATAAAATTCTCCTTAAAAGTTTGTTCCAAAGCTCTCTTGGGTGTGCACTGAGCTGTTGGTAATATCCCCCTGCACTTCATTCCTGCCACACCAGCCTTCTGCATCAACATCTCTGTCCTTGCTCCAGGTATTTTTTAAATACTTGCTCCCCCAAATTCTGCTGTTCCTTGGGAATAGAAGAATGGATACGAATTTGAAAACCCCCACCCTTAATGTATGGCTGAAGCTGATTGAGTATTGTAATAGTTTGCATAATTAGAAAGACCCCCACAAAATCATCATCAGGTTTTATTGAGATTTTTCCTGTGTAATGAAAGCAAACTTTCTCTGAAAGCTTTAAAAGATACTTAATTAATTATATCTCCTAATTATTAACTTTTGGGCAATAGCTTATTAACAATAGTGAGTTTGAATAACCATGAATCCTCTTGTGGGGTATTTCACACCAGGACTGAGGATGCTGGAGGTGGATCTGCTTTGCAGGACCAAGTGTTCAGGTTTGGGTGTTTTGCATTAGGCTTTTGAGCAGTGTTTGCTAATTAATTAATTAATTGCATTGTCATAATGTCCCAAGCACTTTGGCATCTTGCACTGATGCTCTGGTTAGAGCTGAAACTCTCCTGGCACGTGGCTAAATCTCCATAAAGGGCATTAACTGAGAACAGTGTGCAATGAATTCCATGCTCTCTGAGGTACTTCAAAGACGAAACTCTACACAAGGTCCCCGTTATCAGATATTGTAACTGTCATTTCTTTCTCTTAAGCATATTGTGGATTTTGTATCATACTGTATTTATTTCATTTAATTTTAAAAGAAATGTTTTCTTTAAAGCTCTGTATATATTGACATTAAAGTTTGCATTGTACTACGTTCTCCTCTTCTTGCAAGGCTGGGTCTGGCAGTGCAGTGGTGTTTTCCTTGGCACTGCTGCCTTCAGTTACAACACACCAAAGACAACCTCAAAATTGTATTTATTTTTGTCAAACTCCCTGAATAATCATAAAGGTACAGTTTTAATTAGCTGGCAGTTCCTTGAGTACCAGAATAAAAGGATTGCAAATTCATAACATTTGGTAATTGACAGAAATCCATCACTTCTGCTTTGCAAGTTCACTTGCTCCTGTTTTTCAAATGGGTATAAAAAACAACGAGCAAACATTGCTAAATTAAATGTATGTGAATTATTTCACAAACCTTGCCAAAAATCTCACATACATCAAGAGCTGTTTATAAATTTATATTCACTCAAGTGTCTCATGCCACACTTGCAGCACAACAGTCATTCAGTGTTGGGATTGATGTGTTAACTCAGGGTGGGATCATCCACCTCTCTGTTTTTTAGGTACCTGTTAAATTTGACCCCATATATTAAGAAGAAATAATTTTCCTGCGAAGATCTGGTCCTTTGAAAATAGACACTGTGACAGGAATGACATTAAAAACTGGGTTTAAAATCCTCCTGAGGTATTTGGTAACTGCTGGTGCTGTTGGTATTCAAAATGGTTTATAGATATTTGATTTTTTTTGAATGCACAGAGAGGATTTCCCACCTTTGCCTTGGGTCCATCTCCCAGGTGCTGTTTGCTCACACAGGACACTGCATTTACCAGCACTGGTGGCAGAGAAGGGGGGGACTGAAGCCACAGAGGAGGCAGCTGGTACAAGTTTCCCAGATTGTGGTGATTTATTTGATTTCATTCAAGATAGGCATGAAAAAATAATCAAATTGGACAACAACAGTACTCTAAAATAATTTTTAAAAGCCCTGAGTCTCAGGCAGTGAGAGCTGCAGGCTTGGTGAAGGTGTTGCTGGTGGGAGAAGAGACAAGGCATGGATTAAAAGCCAACCTTTTGAATGTTTGGAGAAGCCAAGGACAGGGATGAGCCAAGTGTTAAAAAACGTTCTCCAGAATGTGCCTTAATCACATTCTGCTTTGTTTTCCTGCAAATTTTGGTTCTCAGGAGCTGTTTTCCCCATGATTCATCTCTGAAGCTTTATGGCTGTAAGAGGCACCTTCCCACATCTCTTTTGTGTTTTTATGGGGTGCAAAATGTTTTAAGGTAAAGATGTTCCCACCTTTGCTGGCCCCAGCAGCAGCAGGAAGGGGGAGCAGGTGTCTGCTGGCAGTTTTGCCAAAATACAGATTTAACTGCATTTAGTTTGACTTTGGTTTAACAGTTTCCCCCCAGAATCACTGGGAAGCTTCTCTTGGAGGCTGGGGCTTCTTGTGGGGCTCTTGAAAGACACACAAAGCTTTTGGCGGAGGTGAGGTCAGTTCTGCAGCCCCTTATAGCACTGTTTGGGCAGGGGTTCCCGTGCAGCTCCCTCCCCTTGGGATTGTTTGCAATTCCAACCTTGGAGCAAGTCCTTGACTCTCCAGAGCTGTTTTGGGGCCTGCTCTTTGATTTTTGGCATCCAGTGTCCCACCCCAGAGCACTCCTGTTCCAAGCTGTGTTTGAACATGCAGTGTAATGCCCTGGTGCTGGCTGTTCGTGCAAATTCCTTTATTCTTGAGCAGGTGCATTTCTGGCTCGTGTGGCCCTCAGCATCCAGGTTTGTGTCCTGGTCTCTGGGGATGGCTGGAATTACAAAGGGATGGATAGCTCTTCATTTAAGGGGTTTTATTGCTCCTAAAGGCTTTTGTGGGGAATTACAGTATAATTTTGGTGGGCTTGTGCCTATCCCATCCCTGGAAGTGTCCAAGGCCAGGTTGAATGGGGCTGGGAGCAACCTGGGATAGGGGAAGATGTCCCGGCCCATGGCACGGGGTGGAGAGAAATGGGCTTTAAGGTCCCTTCCCATTTCATGGAACCACAATTTTTTTCTATGATAAATGCAGTTGTAGAGTGCTGCCACAGGCCCTGTGCATCCCTAACCTGGCTGTGCTGACAGCCTCGTTGGGAAGTCTTGGCAACTAAACTGAAAGCTGATCACATGGGCAAGGCGTTAGAAACAGGTATTGTGTCATTGTTTGGGGCTGAAACAGGTATTGTGCCATCGTCTGCTTGTTTGGGGCTGAATTCAGTCATTCCATGAGTGAGAAAGCAGCGAGGAGCAGGGATGAGGAACAGCGTGGGGAAGGGGATGCGATTCTACATTGCTTTTCTCTGGGGGAAGGGGTACCGGGTGGTCACAGGGTCACAGTGACCCCAAACCCACTGGGGGTGCGGTGCCCGGCTCGGGATGCGGGCGCTGCTGTGCCAGTCCCGGTACGCGCTGGCTCGGGGGATGTGCAGGTCCCGTGCCCCCGTTCCCGGCGCTGCCCGTGCCCCCGTTCCCGGCGCTGCCCGTGCCCCCGTTCCCGGCGCTGCCCGTGCCCCCGTTCCCGGCGCTGCCCGTGCCCCCGTTCCCGGCGTTGCCCGTGCCCCCGTTCCCGGCGCTGCCCGTGTCCCCGTTCCCGGCGCTGCCCGTGCCCGCTCCGGTCGAGCCGCGGTTCCCCCGGCGCAGCCGCTGCGCTCCCCGCAGCCCCCAGGAGATGGAGGCAGCGCCCCGCAAAGCGACTCCCGTCGCCTTCCCGTCGGGATTGATCCCTCCTGCATCACTCCAGGGGTCAGCGCGGCTGAGGGATGCACGGGAATTGGAGTTCAGTTGTGCTGTTGCAATTCGTCTGTGTTTTGTTTTATTTATTTATTTCTCCTTCTTGAGAATGTCATGTTCTCCCGGTTCTCTCGCTTCCCTGCCTGTGGGATGTGGCTGTGTGATCCCTTCATGTCCATGTCCCGAAGAATTTAACGGAACAGCTTAATCTCTGCTGCTCCAGGAGCAGATCCTGCTGCTCTTGGCTGAAGGACAGAGCAGTGGGACCAACCTTGGAGCATCTCCCTGAACCCAGAGGTCACACCTGGGCAAGGATTTCCCAATACTGGGAAAGGGGGAGAAGCAGGAATCCTGAAATCTTAGATTATCCTGAACTGGGAGGGATCCCATGGATCCCTGAGTCCAGCTCCTGTCCCTGCACGGACCCCACCAATCCCACCCTGTGTTTGGGAGTGCTGTCCAAGCTCCTGGAGCTCTGGCAGGGTTTGGGCTGGGAGCATTCCCAGGGGAATTGTTCCATCCAGGAGGAGGAAGCATGGCAGGGCCAGGGCAGCACCTGGATCCTGGCACAGGAATGTCTGGGTAGTGCTCAGACTTGGAATCTCCCTCTTGCAGCTCTTCCTCTGCTCCTCCTGAGCAGCCAAGCACCAAAACTTCTGATTTGGAAACAGCAGCACAAAGCAAATCAGGAAGTTTCTGATCTAGAAATACAGATTTTTGAGGTGAACAGAAATCTTTTGGAACCAGGTGTGTACATTTTCAGTGATTTTTCAAAGCTATTAAACTCTAGCAAATCTGATTTAAACACCTGCATGCTTGTAAACAGAACTTTGCACACATTTACTGTTTTCATTAGGAAATTTATTGCAATTTAAAATGCTCTGATACTCCAGGGTTCAGCATCTGGAGTAAACTCTACGATAGAAAAACTCTCATTAAATTCTGATAACAAGACAAAAATTTAGGAATAAAAATTAGTTAAGATCTTGCTTTGCCAGGTTGGAAAATCACATTATGACCAAGCTGAAGTTGCTCGTGGCAGGGGGGTTGAACTAAATGGGTTTGAAAGGTCCCTTCCAACCCAAAAAAAAAAGGGATTCCCTTGTGCTGCTCAGGCTCCTGCTGCAGAGGGGGAGCAGAAAATGAACCTCAAGTTAATTAACAGCTCCAGCTGCTAATTCCCCCTGCACCAGCCCAGGAAGAGGGAGCTTGCTCACTCCCTGTGCCCCATGGAAAATGATCAAACTCCAAAATAGCTGAAAGAATTAATTTAAATGAGCTGGCAGTTCTTGTCAGGGAGGGAATAAGGGCAGATTTGAGGAAATTAGCAACGTAACTCAAAGTTCCCAGCAAACTCCTGGCAAAGGCAATGTAAACTTGGTTTGAAATTAATTATTGCAAATAAACATTTGAAATGCTACAGGCCAAATTAATATTTCAGAATTCTTCACTATTTATTACTGTGCTTAATTTTCTTACTTAAATATAATTTGGGCCTACGGCTGTTAAGAATTTAATTTTTGAGGTACTTTAATGAATTATAAAACATGTTTTAAACAGAAATGAATAGCTAATAAATGCCAAAAGTGATTAATTTTCTGAAATGTGCAAAGGCCTTTGTATTTAATTAAAAAAAAAATGCCCTAAATTGTTGGAAAGTAAAGAGGAAGAAAATACAAAGTGGATCAATTGAAGTCTGGAATAATTTAGCAAATCACAAATGGTTTTCCCTTTGCTGGGGCAGTATGTTCTTCCAGGAGTCTCCAATCCATTTTGTGTGTCCTTTAGACAAGGTGGTGACAAAGTCATGATCTGGAGACACCTTGCACTGAGCCCAACTCCCTGGATGAGCAACACTTTACCCTGCTTAAAAATTGATATGTCCAAGCTTTTCCTGGGATAATACAGCACCAAAGATACATGTTTTTATAAGCCTATGATTTTCTGATTATTTTCATATATTGGGGTTTCTTTAAGTGAAAATGAAATCGTGAGAATGAGGTTTTCACACTTCAGGTGAGTTTTTAATACAAATTTTGAAGCTGGGGCTTGTGTGATGTGTAAAATTCCACGAGGTGGGATTTATGTGCCCAGTTCCCCGCACTGTGGGATGGCAACACCTGCCATTAATTTTCTGTGGCTTGAAACTGAGCTTGATTTAGATGCTTCCATCCCAAGGGAAGAGACATTTTGTGAAATCAGCCCTGTGGTAATTGTTTGGAGCTGAGAGTGAACTCACTGAAATTCCCCATGAATCAATTGTGTGCTGCCAATGATTTATACCTCAGCACGAGCCTCCAAACGTCCCTACAAATTATCCAGGGCTAAGAAGGGGATGATTTGCTGCCAGTGACACTTTGGAGACTGTTCAGGAAAAGGGCTTTCCAGCAGCTCCTGTTGTAGGAAGCTCCTGCCAGCAGTGGGCTCAATAAAACAGAAATTCCTTCCGAATTTCCCTTTTTTTTGAGAGTCCACAAATGCATGAACATCCCAGCATCTCTTCTACAAGGAGCAACCCCTGAGCAGGGCTGGGTTTGCACCTCACAGCCACTGTTCCTCCTCAGCAGAAGACACAAAACCTTGGAGAACCAACAAGGTGAGATGGGACCTGGCTGTCCCTCCTGCTTGACAAAGGTAGGAGAGAATGAAGAGAGAAACATTACTTGGGATGCAGGGATGAAAGACCATGTGGAATTCAGTAATTGGAGGAAACCAGAAAGGGAAATTTAAAACAAAACAACAACAAAAATTCTTAAAGGCTTAGAGAATAAAGTTATTCTAAAAAGCATCAGCAGGAAAGAAACACTAGAAAATCTCTACCTGTGAAATTTTTGCATTTCTTGACAAGTTCCTTTACCCTGCTGTATTTCTCCCTTATTTTTTAAGCTAGGATTTACAGAAAACTGATTAAGTCCTATTTTTTTTTTCCTCTGGGCTTTGAAATTTCCTGAATTCTCTTTACTTTGAAATTATTTTTCTTTGGAGCCTTTTGAATGCTAGAATCGATTTCTGTTTCTTTTCTTATTAATGAAACCATTCATCCAAGAAAACTTTGGAGAAGAGAGATCTAATTTACAGCCCTACCCCTGTGAAAAGAAATCAGGTGAACAATCAGCTGGACCATCCAAAGGATTATTACCATTGCAATGTAAGCTATTTAAGAAAATGTCTATGGGGAAATATCTGGAAATGTAATAACTTAATCCTAAATATCAGGAAAACAAAGCAAATTACTGAATATAACATAAAAATGGAGAGTGGAGCAGAGACAGATGCTCACCTGGGAGGTTTGTTCTAGGTAGGCAGAAAGTTTTTGTTTTGCAGCAATTTTGAGCTGAAGGTGGCCAGGATGGCACTCAGGTTGCTGTTTTTTGAGAAAAAGCTCTTTTTTTAGTGTCTGGATGGTGTGGGACTTGCATATGAATCACTCTAAGGCCGTGGGGTGATTGATCCTAAAGGTGAGATTGAGTTGTTTTTGCTGTGGCAAGAGCTGAGTTTCTGGCTGGCACTTAAATAGATAAATTCTCTTCACTTTGAATATTTCAAATGTCAGAATATCAAGGATCCTGCTCACTCCTTGTTGGTACAACCCCTTATCCTTTAGGATGGTTCATGTTTCCAGCTGGGCTGTTTTGTGGGGATGGCAGGAATTGTGGAGGCACGTCACAGCTGACATAAGAGTTGGTTTAATTATTGACTTTAACCAGTGTTCTCATCCCCCTCTTTAATTAACTCTGCCAAAAATGACTTCTCTTTCTGGCTAACCTTGGAGGAGGGACATGGAGCTGAATCCATGAGTTCATTTTAGGGTGGAGGAGGAGCTGGAGGCAGCCCCAGAGGGAGCGACAGCCGGCGCTGGCCCAGGCACACTCAGTTTTTGCCAGCATGGAAGCAGCCACAGGTTGGAAGGGCAGGGCTGTGCCTGGATTTGGGGCAGCTGGGGGTCTTTTGGAGCCTGTTCACTGTGGGTCAGTGAGGGATGCTGGCAGAAGTGCTTGCTGTAGGATCGTGTGGCACCACGTCGATCTCCGCTCGCTTCACCCGCACCTTCCCAGGCAGGCAGGCGAGGGGAACGGAGCCAGGGGGATGAGGGAACGCTGCCTTGGGAGGGATGTCAGGAAAACCTGCTCCCTGCCCACTGCCAGCCTGGGCACAGCAATTATTCATGCTGGAGACCCAATGCTAGGAGACATGGGCTCGGGCACAGGGAATGTCTAGCACTGGTAGGACGAGATCATTGTGCTGCAAGCTGAGTGAAAGGCGTTTTTTTTTCATGACAAAGATAAGACAAGCAGTGAAAGACACTTCGTTCCATGAAGGAAGAAGGCGTTATCCTGCTTAAATGATTTAGACAGACTTTATTTTCTTGGAAAGCCATGAGTCTCTTCATGGATCATTGTCCCCAAGCTGAGCTGCTCAGTGAGACATTTTGGCTATGGAAAAGAGACCCAAAGGGACTGAAGGGAGCCCGTGACCTTCCACCACTGCAAGTCAGGAGCCATAGAAATGTTTGTCAGCTCTGAAAAGAAATGGTGGCACTCAAGATCCTTTCCTTGGAAAAATCCCTGAAGCTGGAGCCACAATGAGGAGTGATTTTAGCAGAGATCTGCCAGGACTCATGGGTTCCTTTTTCCTTTCAAAGAAAATATGGAAGTCAGCTGGGGTGTGTGAGCTTTTTGGGATATTACAAGGAAAACATTCAATCTTCTAATTTTTAATTCAGGCGAGGTGAGCTCTGTGTGTAATTGGTTTCCTGGAAGAAAAACAAATATGCTTTTAATTCTGGGAGAAAAGCAGGGTGACAAATCCTCCATATGAGGGCTTGGCTGTGGGGCCTCTCCTCTGGGGAGCAATACTTGTCTGCAGAGAGAAATGCCCAGGTCCCAGCTCAACCAAAACATGTGGCCAGCAGCCCCAAAGGCACCTCTGCACTCATGAAGATGAAATCTGGACTGATCTGCACCATCACCAGCTTGGGTGAGATGAAACTCTGGAGTTAATTCAAATGTAAGTATCTCTTAATTTTCTCCTGATTGTTGTGATCCCACACTGGTCAGACCCAAATTCTCCCTCTGTGAGCCGGGAATGATCCTTTTCTGCTTCTCTCCCCTTCCTTCCCTGCTTTTGACACATATAAAAATAAATGGTGTTGCTCTAGATTGAGCTGTGGGCTGACTGTGGAGTTCGTGTTTCCAGTAAACAAAATTCCTGCTTCATGCAACACTCAATAATTCCTGGTTTGGAAAAAAAAAAGAAGAAAAAACTATTTTATTTTGTTATTTAATTTTTCTAAAGCAGGTCAGCTTTATCTCAAGCCCACACACTGTGTGACCCTGCCCATGGCAGGGAGTTGGAACCTGACGATGTTTCAGGTCCCTTCCAACCCTTCCGGATGGAGTTAAAATGACAAGAGTGACCTGCAAAGTTCATTTCTCCGCATCACAGGAACACAGATAACAAACAAGATGAGAAGGTAGATGATTTAATGCCAGTCTTTAGGTTTCTGCCCGTTAATTTGCTGTTTATTGATGGGCTTGAAGCAGAGGGGCATTGCTTGGGCTCATTCTCACCTTGCAAACCCAGCAGGGCTCTGGGGCTCACTGGATTTCCATGCGAGGCTGCATCCAGGGAAAACCCTGAACAGCTGCCCATGGGATGCCTGAGAAATGTCTTTTTTAAGGAAATCTGTATGAAAATGGAGGGCACACACTGCCCTGGAGAGGAGCTTCTTTTCTATGGGGGATAAAGGGATTTTTTTCTCTTTGGAAATGGTTACACTTGGTTTGAAATTGCCTTGATGTAAGAACATCCTTTACTCATGTGAATGATCCATAATGTGAATGATCCATGATGTGAATTCCTCCTGAATCATCACTTTGATATTAATAAATTGGCAAATAATGACTCAAAACCTGTGTGGTGATTCTTGACCTCTGTGTAAGACAAAATTGGGAGGAAAATTTGAAGCCATCAGGCTGTGGTGTGACCAGGGTGAGAGTTCCACTCAGGGCAGTCAGAGCAGGGGGAGTCTTGCAAGGCAATGGAAAATAAGTTGATTCTAAACTTTGTCATGTTCAGCATTTTTGTGTAAGAAGGCTCAGAATTCTGCAGAGAAAGCAGATACAGGCTTTTGTTGCAAACTACAAAATAATGAAATTCTTTTCACTGCTGGGTGTTATTTAAACAATATTTACCTACTTAAGATATTAAAATTAATAACGGCTGTTTACATTAGAAAATATTCCATATTACCTTTGGGTTTTTTGGTTTGTTTTTTGTCTTTTGGTTTTTTTTTCCCTGGAGGTTGTTTTTCAAAGGCTGCACAAAGGATTGAGGCTCCAAAGAGCTCAGGGGAGCTGGAGGTTCTCCTTCCTTCCAAGCCTTGCTGCTGCTTTGGGTTCTTCCTCCAGTGGGAAATTGGGATGTCTCCTTTTGGGGGAATGGCTCCTGCACAGAGTTTTGTGTTTGGCTGAGGAGGCTCCTTCTTCTGAGCTGCAATTTCCTTCCTTCCTTGTCTCTTGTTTATGAGGAAAACATAAAAACCCTTCCTGCACTTAAACTCGTTCTGGTGATGCTCTAAATTCTACGCTTAAGGATGCATTTAATTAAAGATTGACTATGGCATAAAGTGGAGGTTAATTAAACACCAATCAATCCCTGTATAAAATACATGTAAAGGGACTTTGGCTCAGGCTGTAAAAGGACCTCGAGGAGGAGATTCCCCTCTTGCTCACTGTGCAGCTGCAGAGTGGCTTCCCACACTCCTTTCCTTGCTGTATTTGCCATTCAGGACGTTGAAGTCCTGCAGAAAAGCTGCTTTTATGGCAACAAAACATGGCCTGAGCCACTGCTGCTGCTCAGAAGAGATTTCACAGGGACTTTTCCATCACCACTTTGTTATGGTGGTATTGGTGTAATCAGACAAAACTCTCATGGATGCAAGAATAACTTTATTCTTGTTCTCCCAAAAATGTTGAGAAGGTCCTTTATAGGGGCATCAAATAAATCCAGAGTATCCAAAGTTAATAAAACAAGATAACTTTTCATGGAATAAGTTGATAAGCTGTAAGTGCCTTTTTGTATGATATTGTGTGTGCTGAAATTTAGGGGAGCTGCAGGAGAGAAGTTTTGGAGGGTCTGGAAGAGGAGTCCAGCATAGGAGAAACCTCGTGATTTTTTTTCCCCCATTCTGTGTTCCCATGAGGGAACATTTTGGGACTCAGTGGCACATCTCAGAGAGAAATCTTGAGTTTGTTCTCCTGCACTGGTGGCCTTTAAGGTGAGGTCAAATGGACAGACTTGGAATAAGAGGCCCAAAAATTTACACTGGATCAGAAGAGTTTAGTCTCTTCTTACTAGAACTAGCTCTTTAGGAGACCCTAAAAGAATGACTTTAACACGCACACTGTCCTCCACACTCTGTAGTGCTTCTGGAATATTAAATGGTGAAGAGCAAAGTTATCCTGCTTCACAATAGGGCTTTCTTTTAAAGAGTTTGAAAATCCTTGATTTTAAAGTTGTTAGTAGTTTTTTATTGGACATTCTCACATTTAAACTACCAAAAATAAACACATCAGCTTTAGTCAGGAGCAAAATAATACAATTTTGAAATACTTTAATTTTTAAATGCTCATTTCCATTAAAAATACTATTGTTCTTTTCTTTCTCATAAATCCCCCAGAATCTAAGCTTTTCTCACTGGGTCTTTTAGAGATTTCCACCTCCTTCAGAAATCTGCTTTATGTGGCTGCAGTGATGTCCTTGCAAGGAGCTCAAGGCACCTGATCAGCATGGCAGGGCCTCTTAAAAGCATTTTTCCATCCCTGCAGAAGGAGAAAAGTGAACTCAAAGCCTGTGAAGAAGCAGCCTGAGATCCAGCAGCCCCTGCCAGGTTGGTCCATGTTGCAGAAATGAAGTTGGAAGTTAATTGTTGCTGCTGCTGAAGGGCCCAGCTTCGTTGCTGTCATTACACTAATTTTTGTACCATCTCAGTGACCTTCATATCATATTAACAGTTTTATATTATGTTAGCAAATTGCTCTGCCAGAGCTGCAAGTCTGATTGCATTCTGAAGGTCATTAATATGATATGAAAATATTATTGTATTCTCTCCTTTCATATTTTATTAGTGATATGGAAAGCAATAAAGGAGCTGATTTTTGCTGGGAGGTTCCCCAGGGAAGGATGCTCTACAGCAGTGGTGTCCCACACTGGCTCCTAATCCAGTCTCAATGGGAAGTTCAATTTCCTCATCATTAATTATTTAGCTGTATTTAACTGCTGTAAATTCTCAGATTAATTTTTTTTTTAACTGTTAAGTTTGATGACCTCCAAAGACATTGGTATTAACCAGTGCAATAAGAAATACAGTTGCTTCATGCAAATGGAACCCACCCTTCCAGGAGGATTTGTGTGAAGGCAAAATAATGGCAAATTTAATTTTTCTGCTGCAAGAGGGAAGGGTTGTTTTATTACTACCTTTGGTGCAATTCAGAATTGCAGCATGGAGGAGGAAGGAGGGGGCAGCTGGGACATTTCTTCAGGGAATGGCACTGGAGCTGTCCCCAGGACATTGCCAGCAGCCACCAGGCCAGAGAAAGCTCAGCTTGTGCCCCAAAATTTCATTTATTAACCAATGTAGAGTGGAAAAGTCCTGACATGTGTGAGCAATGGGTAAAACTGGCCAGACACCACCCAGAGCCAAGGGTGAAGGCAGGAACTTTTGGGCAGGTTTTGGCTGTTATTTAAGAGCAACAACGCTTTGAACTCACAGAAAAGAGGGTTAGAAAAGGGAGTTTAATAGAAAAGAAAGGTCATTGCTTGCAGAGACAAATGATTTTTGAGGTAACTGTGCTATTTTAGAGTGACTTCAGCCAGAAGGGTGACTTTGGTGAGCAGCAAGTTGAGTTCTTTAGTGCTTTAACAGGCCTTAACTCACCCTTAGAATGACATCTAACAGGAGTTTATCAGATGTTACCACCACAATACTGAATTATGATATCACGGCACCCAGATGTCAGGGGTTTAATGTGATTTTGCCAAGCAGAATGTTTCAATATTTGAATTTATGCCTTTTCCCTGCCACAGTGTGAGGCTGCTCTGTGTTCATCGGCCTCAGACACGGAGAGCCTCAAATCCTGGGAAAACGCATCCAGAGTGGGTTTGTCATGGGGTTATTGGTGGTCAGGGCTGGCAGGAATGTTAGTCTGGAATCTCCCAGGGGATTCCTGCACAGCACAGGAAAGAGGGATGCTGCTATTGCATGGACAGAAGGATGGGTGCTGTTATTGCATGGACAGAAGGAAGGACGCTGTAATTGCATGGACAGAAGGTGGCTCCTGTTATTGCAGGAGGGCAGGCTGAGTGCCGTGCAGTGCTCGGGAGTGGCTGCAGATGGCGACGCTCCACCGGGACCGGCGATGCTCCAGACACGGCACCTGACACATCCCCGGCACCCCAACACTGCCCTGGACACAGCACTGACCCTGCACCCCAAAACTGGCCCTCACCCCAGCACCCATCCTGCACCCGGCACTGCTGAGCACCCAGCACCGATCCTGAGCACCTTCTGCACCCTGTGCCCCCCTGCACCCCAACCCCGACCCTGCACCCCACCCTGTCCCTCACACAGGGCTCTGCTCCTCGTGCCTTATCCGGAGACACGGGAGTGGCTGTGGCCAATCTAATCTATCCTCTGGCACTGGGAAGCCATTCCCTGTGTCCTGTCCCTCCATCTCTTGTCCCCAGTCCCTCTCCAGCTCCCCTTGAGCCCCTTTAGCCTCTGGAAGGGGCTCTGAGGTCTCTCTGGATCCTTCTCTTCTCCAGGTGAGCACCCCCAGCTCTCCCAGCCTGGCTCCAGAGGGGCTCCATCCTCGGAGCAGCTCCATGCTCTCTGCTGGGCTCGCTCCAGCAGCTCCAGGTCCTTTTTATTGGGAACCCCCGGTGAGAATCTCACCCGAGCAGGGCAGAATCCCGACCATGACCTGCTGCCCATGCTGGGGGTGATCCCAGGCCGTGGCTGGCACTCAGTGCCCATGGATTGTCACTGCCAGTGCCACCCTGGTGCTGCTGCTTCCCCTCAGGTCGTGTCGTCACCTGTGCAGGGCAGGAGCAGCCCCAGGAGCAGCCCCAGGTCACGTCCTCACAGGGCGTGTCCATGGCACCGGCTCGCCTTAAATGTGGGGCCGTAAAACTCCAGGAGAGCTGAGGACAAAGCAGGCAGAGCCACGCCGAGCCCCAGTAGGAATTTTATTGACAATAATAAAGTTCTTTGGTGTCTCTTACAGGAGAGAGGAGCGTGTCAAGTGTGATGCTGCTTAACATCGCCTGAGACAACAGTGGGAGAGTTCTGAAGGTAAGACCCTGTGGACTGAGCCATATTTTATCACAAACTGAGCCCTTTAACCAACAAACTTGTTCTGGGAAAGTTTCCAACTCCGACAATCTCTGGCGTTGTGGGGTGGTGGGATCTCTCATGCTAGGAGCATCAAAGGAGTTTCTGGAGATGCTTTAACAGAGGACAGGAGCCTGGGAGGGAGACTTCAAAATCCTGGCAAGGGTACAAATAAAATACACTTTGGTCTTAAATTAATGTAAAATTTTATGAAACTGTCTCTCGGAGATTATTCCCAATGTGGAGCTAAAAAACAAACAAGCAAACAAAAAGCAAACAACAAAAAAATCCCTGGCTGGTGGCCACAAAGAACAAGTGCTGTGGTTTCCAACCCCTGAACGACATTATCCTCCAGGAACTGCCTCTTTGGGAAGATTCCACACAGCAAGGCTTTATCTGAATCCTCTGCTTAAAAAAGAGGAGATATCCCAGGTATCTGAAAAAAAAGAGAATCTGTCCTTTGACCTAAACACTGATTTATGCAAAGTCCTGCACATGCCCTGCCAGGGCTGTGTCCACTCTCTGGACATCGTGGGGCTCCATCCACTCCAGACTCATCCTGAATAGCCAAAATCCCCATCCAGGGCCTCTCTGTGGCTGGAGAGCTGGGATGGGATGTGTTCATCCTGGGAAGCAAGCAGAAAATACAAAGCAAGAGGAGGAAAAAACCAAAACAAACCAGGAAAAAACCCGAGCAAACAGAGCTCGAGAAGAGAATGAATTAAAAGAAAAGATAATAATAATAATAATAATAATGACAAATTGTAATTAATAAGTGGCTAATTGATTTCCTAAGCACCATAAAATTGCCACAGCAGCCTAATTGCTTTGCTAGTGTTGCCACCAGGCAGGGAGGAGATGAGGAGTTCTAATCCCCTGGATTTCGATGTGGGAGGTGCTGATGAAGGGGACACTCTGGGGTCTGCAGGGGCGGTGCCACCACTCGGGGACCTGGCCCGTTCCCCTCGAGGTGCCACTGTCACCGGAGCAGCTGCCAGCAGGAGGAGCAGGGCTGGGGCAGCTCCGGGATCGGGTGGGATGGTGGCTCTGACCCCAACAGGGACACAGCGACCACCCCAGGGATACAGGGACCACCAGGGGCTTGCAAATGGATTTCCAGTTTGCCATGACTCCAGAGGAGCATGAAGATGCCATGGAGTTACTGCAGTTGCTTTCATCCTCTCTTTCAAACCCTCTTACCCTTTTGAAAATGTTTTTCTGGCTTAACGCCAGCCCAGATTATTGGTTCTATGCTTCTCACTCTGTAACAACCACATACTTACAGGAAATTACTTATAGGAACTCACTTAGAGGATCTGGACTGCAGAGATTTCAGTCTCCAAAGCCACAGGAGCTCCTCTTGATGCCCTTCAGGAGAGTCCACACCACCTCTGACTCCTGGGATTTGTGTCTCTGGGCTGCCTGGTGCAGGTGAGCACGGCCCAGCCACCTCCTGTGCTAGAGCCCTGTTCTGGGGACACCATGGTCACATTTGAAGCAGTCATTCAGTGAGATGGGCTTTTTCCTGAGCTGTTTTTGCCATCAGTTCTGTGATGAGCAATCTGGATTTATCTGCATTGACCCCTCTTATGTGCTGGGTATGTTTTTGGGAATGAGTCCTTTCTTCTCCTAAAGGTGGTAATCAATGAAACCACATCACCATTTGCCATAATCTTATTATTAAATGAGATTTCATCTCACCCCACAAATTCTGAAGAAAAGAGCAATGTCTGGTTGGGGGCTCTGGGTTCTGTGGGGTACAGCACAAATTCTATTATTTCACACAATTTGTGTTGCTGACTCTTCTGGCTTTGCATATTTATCTTCCTCCCATTCCTAACAAACTTGTTTTTTCAGCACTTCTTTGTCATAAGGATGATGAGGATTAACTAAATGCATGTAAACATAACCATAAAAAGGGGGAAAATTACACTGCATGAGCAAACCTGATACTCTTCCCAGTTCATTAGAATTTAATGAAGAAATACTCAGTGCCCAACAGGGGAATCCTAATTCATTATGTCTTTTGAATTCTCATTAAGCATATGCATGGTGACTACTGGAAACCTGCACCCTTTCAGCTCTGTTGTCCATTACCCTGACTAATAAATAGTCATTATACTTAAATACTGATGAGGAGACTCGAGGAAGTTTTGTTCCTGTAATTAATTTTCCCTGGTTAGCTCCTGATGATTTTCCAGTGCTTCTGGTGGTGGCTGAAACCAAATCCTTGCACAGGTGAGATCAGAGAGAAGTGGTTTGAAGATGGAGAAGAGGATGGACCACACCAAAACCCCTCCACATCCACACAGGGTCACATTCTCCCCACCTCGAGGATGTCACTTTAGGTTTGAGGGGCTCTGCTGCTTTTTTATAGGGGGAAAAGCTTTTTATGTGTTTAAATCCCTGGAAGAATCCAAGGCCAGCTTGGAGAGGGCTTGGAGCAGCCTGGGATAGTGGGAGGTGTCCCTGACTATGGCAGGGGTGGCACTGGATGAGCTTTAAGGTCCTTTCAAGCCAAACCAACCTGGGATTTTAAATGGTGTTAACTGGTTTGGGCCCAGTACCTGAATGATGATGGATGTTGGCTAAAGTTTTCCCAGAGCTGAAGCTTTGCAGTTTTCCACACTCTTGGTGAAAGCTTTCAAAGGAAGGCTGTGTCACAGAATTACTAAATCCTCCCCACTTCTTGTGTAGCTTAAGGGAATGTTTTAAAATTGTTTAATCACTTGGAGCCATATTTTACTCCGTAAGTGGCAAAGGGTTTGCTCATTCCTGTGTCTCTTCCCAATCATTAATACTTTTTGTCTTTCACCTTTACTCCTAAAGCTGGCTGATAGCTCTGGAAGGAATCTCTGGTGTGTTGGAGCCAAGCAGTGACTGGTTTTATCACAGCTGCTTTCCAGGGGCCTTTCTTCCTCTGTTCCCTGCAGTTCAGCTTTGGGAGGGTGTGAGGAGCTCTTGTCTGTCCTGCCGGGTGCTCTGGGGGGTGCCAGTCCCCCAAAAATCCCCGGTTTGTGATGTAAATATCAGAAATGGTTCAGTGGTGAAGGACAGGCCCTGGGCTCAGGGGTGGGGCAGAGTTTTGTCCCCGTGGGAATCCTGAGGTGGTTCAGGGACTGAAAGGCAGCTGATAAACTTGGAATCAGAGCCAGGCTGGTGACAAATGGCTCGTCCAGGAGCTACAGCTCTCCTGAGAGGTGGATGAGCCATTCCTGGCGCTGCCGGCCCTGGAGGAGCCAGAGCAGAGCAGGGGAACACTCGTGCTGTTGTTCACAGAGCTCGGGCTGCCAGGGGCTGTGCTTGGCACTGGATCAGAGGGATCCTGGAAGGAGCACAGCAGGAATGACAGACCCGGCTGCTGCAGGGGACGGCTCCGAGCGCCCGGGGACAGATCCGGCACCGGCACGGATGAGCTCGGAGACAGGGGAGGGGACACGAGGATCCCAGCTCCCCTGGGACTCTTACAGCTCCTTCCCTGTTCATCCATGGAATTTTACCTGGTATTAGACCTTAGAGCCCTCCCAGTGCCTAAAGGAGCTCTGGGAGAGCTGGGCAGGGGTTTTGGACTAGGGATGGAGGGACAGGACCCAGGGAATGGCTTCCCACTGCCAGAGGGCAGGGAGAGGAGGGATATTTAGGAGAAATTCTGGTCTAGTCCTTTGCAGGATAACTTCAAGTCATGCCATGCTTTCACAGAGGTGAGAGGTCTGTCAAACAAACGTTCTGCAGTTCATGTAAAAATAAATCATTGGTGTCTCTGACCTGGAATCAATGGGATTAATAAGGAAGTTGGTCCAAAGCAGACTGGAGTTAATGGGGATGTTCTGACCAGCCTCAGAGGCTTTCCCAGACCATCCCTGCAGGGATTCAGGTGAGTCCTCTGGTGGAGATGGAGCTCATGCCCACAGGTTCCTCTCATTGTCCAGATATTCCTCATGGGAAGGGCTGTCCAGAACTGCCCAGGGCAGGGGGGAGTCCCCATCCCTGCAGGGATTCAAGAGCCCTGTGCATGTGGCCCCTGGGGACACGGTCAGTGCTGGCCTGGTCAGTGCTGGGGCAATGGCTGGACTGGATGACCTCAGAGGGCTTTTCCAACCCAAACAATTCTGTGATTCACGTTGTCCTGAGCTGAGTTTCCTTCACTACTCCAAATGATATCAGCTTCCTAAGGCATGTGAATCCTTCTCTGATTTTTACTGCTTTATATTAGATTTTATTTTGCTTATAAAGGTGCAAGTGAACACAGTAAATCTGTATATAAAAATAAACCACATTTGTTGGTGTCTTCTAACCTATGGACTGCTCCTGACAGGCCCAAGGAGCCCAGGCTGCCTCTCTCTCCCAGGCTTTGGGAATCAGCCATTATTTGTGTCACTCCAATGACAGATCACCACTATAATGAGGTTTTATCCTTTTAAAACAAAATAACTTTTATTAATTCCTTGATTTAATAATTGAAGCTTTGACTTTTGAAGGGGGGCAGGTGTTTGTTGTGATTAATAGGAGACATTCCCTGCATATCACAGAACTTTACTAAATCTTGGTAATGGTGTGGGGGTCAGTGTCACTGTTATTATAGAAATGATAATTATATCTTTGGGAAGCTGTCAGAAAAGTATCTTTTCTAGGAGTCAGAGCAGTGTAAACAGACTGTACAGGCAGGCACTACCCTTTCCATCAATAGGTAAATAATCTTTGTTAAGCTCATCTTGATAGTCTTATTTTGTTGCCACATTTTAATTACTCATCCTGTCTGTTTATATTCAGCTGCATTTTGCTGAAGATACAAGCTTTAAAAATCATTGGTATTTAGGAAAATCCAAAGCTGGGGTGATGCATGCTCAGGTGCTAATTTATTTACATCAATTAATTTCAGGCCCCTGATGTAAACCAATTAGTATTCAACACTTAATGGAGTCATTATCTGTCAGATTAGCTTTTAGAAATGCTTGTCACTGCTACAGGACCAGGCAGCAGAACTTTGCTAATAAAACTAGCAGAATTAATGGAGTGAACAGCATAGATAATGACTTAATGTGGAACATACAGTATAGAAAAGAGACTGAACAACTGTCTTCAAGAAATTAAGATATCATTGAGCTGGCTACTTTATTCCAAAACTGAGCTCGGATGAGGCTCTTTGGGAACATCAAAGGTGCCTTGCTAAGCCTTTGCAAAGTTTATTTCATAATAAATAACTTCCACCCGTGGTGCCCTCACATGCTCCAGCCCAGCTTGGTGTGGCACACAAAGAGAGGCTTCCTGTTGTACCTCCCTGCTGTCACTCCAGGCTGCTCCTTCCCAAGGACTGGGAATTCCTGGGAGTATCCAGGTTCTGGGAGTATCCAGGTTACGGAGCTGTGCCTGTGGGTGTCGCCTGCAGCTTCCCCAAAAAAAAGGTGAAAATGTGAGACCTCCTTTGGGGAATGCACTGATCACCTGCAGGGCTGTGGGGCACTTCAAAATGAGTTCTATTTGGACAGCAATATTTCCCATTGTTTTGCTCTTCCAGGTTGAATTCCCCTTTTCTGTGTGTTTTGCAATTTTCCGTGTGCACCTTGGGGTCAGTCTGGTCATTCTGGTGCCTCAGGGACAGGTGACACCTGTGCTAAAGTCAGCCCTGCACTGAGGGAAATTAATTCCTACTTAAGCTTTGAAAAAACAATACAAGTACATCCTAAAATACCATAATAGTGTGTTTGCACAGCAATTTCTGTGGTTTGTGCTGCTCCGAGAACTGGCACCGACCTGCAGATGAGTCTGGTGATGCTGATCTCACTGCAGGGACAGTCCTGCACCTCCACCCTCTCTTGTACCCTGATTTAGGGATTTGGGGCTGGTCTGGGGGATGTGGGGTCATCAATATGTTCATAATGGCAAGAGGAATTCCTCCACATAATTATATCTGTGGCTGCGTTTGAAGAAAAGTCCCTACAAGTGACAAAGCCACGGTGATGCTGTTCGTGTTCAGATGTTCTTTCCCTTGTCACAGCACCAAAACTTGAACTCTGCCACAAAATAAGGCAGAATAAAGCTATTAAAAAGGTGTGTTATTTACTATTCTTAGAACAACTTGTGCTGCCCACCTGAGCTCTTATTCTTTCTGGGTAACCAGAGCAGTTCTTACAGTTCTAGGTTATGCACCTTTTAGGAAACACTGTGAGAGAGTTGTCTTCAACCTCAGGGATAATTTCACACATTTTTTAAGTCTTTAAATAACAGCATTGACACCTTGTATGTGCCCCCTGTCCTTACAGAGATGTTGTACATTGATGGCCATTCATGCCTGGTTTACAATCATATTGGTTTTTGCATTGATTGTGGTTGTTCTCCTTGACAGTTTTTCACCTTTCCAGGGGGACTCAGTTTATGGCACAAAATCAACATTTCCATTTGATTTTCAGCACGGCAAGTGGCTGCTGGGAGTGACTGAGTGGGAAGTGGGTGCCTGGGAAATGGGAGTGTCCCAAAGGAGGAGGGAGACCCAATGTGACTCTCAGGGTGCAGAGGAGGCGATGCAGCGCTGCCCTAACTTTCAGAATTGGAAAAGCACTTGATGACAGACAGACACCAGGTATCCTGTCCCTGTAATGTCCATCCCCCGTGGAACCACACACATCTGCTGTCCCCACTTGATGACAGAGAGTATTTGCGGATTTATTTTTCAGTAATCGCAGCAGAAAATCCTCGGCTGTGTGATTTTCTCCTCCAGCTGTTTGTCTGGGGGATCCCTGGAGTGGGAGAACTTGCACCAGGAGGAAGGAGCTGTTTGGAAGCAGCCTCAGGAAGGTACAAGTGGTGACAGAGGGATGTGTTCCATGTCTGGGTAAGCTGGACATCATTTTGGAGGGGTGGAGAGCAGCAGCCAGAGCATCTCTGTCATCCTCGTGAGCAAGAGAAGCTGATTTCGTGAACCTCTGGCTCAGCTGAACTTCATTTTAATATCTGTAAAGAAATTTCAACCTGGATTAACCTCCACTACACTCGGATTTCATTGGGAACATTTTTTTACAGCTGTTCAGAGTTTTCTGCTATTGCAAAGAACAATTAATTGGGGTAACAACAATTCCTGGCTTCAAAGCCTATATCCATATGGCTATCAAGGCAGTTTGTAATTCCATAATTGAAATCATAGATGACTGCTGCAGCATCCTCAAAGGGGCTGAGTTGGGTTTTTTTTTAAATATTTTTTGTTTTCCTACTACTCAGCTTTTCTCATCAGCCTAAATATTTGCTGGTCTTACCCCAAAACTGGGGATGTGACCCTGCTGTGTCCTTTGTAGGGCACAATACGAGGCGTCACAATTCAGATGCTGCTTTGTGGTCCTACCTACTGGAGATGCCCCTTTGAAAGGAGAGGAAATTGCTGTTGGATAACATCACCCCGTCCATCACAGCTGGCACTGGCTGGTGCAGATACGTGTTTACATTTTGCCTGGAAAATGTAAACACTAATTAAGCATTAATGTTAATGGGGCCTGGGCCCCCGGCTCTGCTGCTGGTGCTGCCCTGGCTGCTGTCCATCTCACCCCACTCCCTATCTGTGTTTCCTGGCAGAAAATAAGGATAATTATTTATTCCTTTCCAAAAGAGGGAGGAAAGGGACAGCGGGGAGGGTCATGTAAGGACAAAATATTGTGTTACTGGGAATAAAACCAAATCCTATCAGCCTGAGAGAAAGGCAGGAGAGGGTTGTTATCCCAGGTTCCACTGTGGATGTGATCACTCAATATCCTCTGTATTTCCTGCTCTCACTTCCTGCATCCCAGCTCAGGCAGTTTGCTGGGAAAAGCCTCTCCAATTTGCCATAACACAAGCACAGGACGGATCAGCAGCGAGTGCAGATGATGTGAAGCAGATCCAGCCCTGCCGTGCTGCGGACAATCTAAACCCACGTTTCAGTTTTAATTCTCTGTAAAAAAGACTTTCCTGTTCCTGTTCCCTCTTTATGCACTGCTGTGGGATGAGCTGGTCACCGAGGAGCCTCCACCACTGCCTGGTCCTGCCGTGGTTGTGGCCATTCCAGGTCTTTGATGGCAGATTTTCCATTTTCCCTTTGCTCGGCCCCGGCGAGAGCCAACGGCGGCGCTTCTAATTAGGGAGGGTAATTCCTCCCAAACGGGTCCTCTCCCTTTGTGAGCCCGTGGGTTTGCCAAGAGAATAAAAGTGCCCTGATTGTCCCCTCCTTTCAGCCCTTCCCCTGATGAGGAGTGTTGCTACACCTAATAAATTAAAGGACACAAAGTTAATGAATTTTTCATTTGAACTCACAGCTAGGTATGGATTAGCGAGGCTGACGTTGCTGAAGAGCTCAGAATTAGGAAGGGTCCTACAGGGACATTTTCCTCTTTGCTAAAATCTTTTCATTCACCTTTTCAAGCATTATCTTGCTGGGGAGAAAGAGTTCTTTTCACGCCGCATAGCCCGTGGGGTCTGCTTTTTTTCCCGCATAAATGTGATCATTCATTTTGTTTGTCTAATGGATAAAAATAAAGGGCAGTGTGAGTGACATTCAGACAGCTTTTCTCCTCAAAGAGAAGGGATTCATACGATCCTGAGCAGCACTCCGGAGCACACTGAGCATTCACAGTCCCAATTCCTTTCAATTCCAGTTGACACCAGCGGAAAGTTGCTTTTCCTCCCACTTGAGGAGGGGTGGGAGCTGCAGGCAGCTCGGCCTGGTAAATAAAACTACACTCAATTCACTTAAAAATTAATTGTAAGTTAATGTCAAAGGATCTCTATGATTCAGAATTGTTTTCTGAACATAAATTTCAAAGGATTGGAGCTCTTTGAGTGTGCAAACTGATTTCTGCTTCCTGGAGCCAAACCTGCACAGGCTCCATTTGGAGAGAAACTTTAGTTTGTTATCCCTGTGTTCCCTGCCCAAATCAAACCTTTCCCTAAGAACTTCAGTTTGCCCTCCCTTGCCTTTTGACTCTCTGAGAGGCTCATTAAAAGAATGAATCAGGCTTTTGGTTAAAACCAGAAGCTGCTTGTGTGCACAAGAGGCTGGGGAGGGTGGTGGGGCTGGGGTCACTTCCCTCATGGAATCCTCACTCTGGACCAACCTCAAACCCCATTCCCAGGGAGCTCTGGCTTCCCCACCCCCCAAATACATGGCTGAATTAACTCAGAGATCATTTCTAATTAGTACTGAACCAAGTGGGATCTCTTGTGATGCTTCAAGACAGCCTGGGGAGGAGGGACAGAAATGACTGCAAAAATTTTTAGGAAATCCCACCAGCCCCTTGCAGAAGCCCTGGGGTCTGACATGGAGATCCATGGGGAAAGGGGAAGTTGGAGCTGCTGGGCAGAGGGATGGACAGGATGAGGATTCTCTCTGCAGCCCTTGGCTGTGGGAACTTTTCCCAAAAGTGTTTCTGCCTCTGGGCTTCCACCACCCTTCACCACTAAAGGTGGCAGCGGGTGTTTCCCATTAGAAGTGAGTTTGCCCAAATCCTCCTGTTGGGATCTCACTGTCTGAGTTTCACTGTTCAAACATTTTTATTCAATTTCTGCCCTAAACCTCTGAGTTTTATTGCTGAATGCTTTTGTAATAACTGCATGTTGCACCTATAAATGCATTTCAGCAGATTATTTTATGCAAAAAAGGTGCAAAGGCCTTTGGGAAGAACCTATTGCCCATTTCAAGGAAAAACACCCCCTGCAGGAGAGATTTCCCCACTTCATAAATAATTTGGGATCAAAGATCCTGGCACTGGGTTAGGCAAGGTTGAACATAAATCTGGCTTTAACTGAGTTTCATGTTTCTATTAAAAAGTAATTGCAAAGAACAAATCCTGATTGCCTTAATAACTGATATTTATGTCCTTCAAGCAGCACAACGGATCCATCATTTTATACACAGCTCTAAAAAAAGGATTAGCACTGCTTGCATCTCTTTTTCCATTCTGTTCCTACTCCTGTGCCCTCTATTCCCTTGTCTTGAATCTCCCATACAAATTACCAAGAATTCCCTTTCCTAACCTGAAAACCACTGTCACCTTCCAATTCAGGTGAGGAAGAGCTGGAAAATGATCGCAAGCAGGGAACATTTCATTTTTGGTCTTAGTGACAGGTTTCAAAAACCCCAGCACGAGCGGTGATGAACAATTCCCCTGCCTGTGGACCCGCCTGTGTTTGCACCATCTGCCAGTGGGAGTATTTGGAAAACTTTTGGGGGTGGAGGAAGGTTGTTCTGGAGGGAAATACTCCTCTAAGAGTTTATTTTGTGCAAATCTCACTGTCAAACACTCCAGAGCTGCTGCCCTTGTTAGTGATGTTCTAACCAAGTTCTCTCCTGCTTTCATGGCAAAGGAGAAGGTTCCCCAGCAACTGCCAAGGGGGCACCTTGAAGGTGCAGGGCAAAGTGGCAGAAATTAATCAAAATTTTTAGTGAAAACTAATTATAAATGATGTCTCAGGGATTCAGGTTTTTTGCCTATAGAATAGGTTTACCATTTCCTTCTGCCTTTTTTTTTCCCAGTACAAAAAGAAAGTTACTGCAATTTGTTGATGGGCATCAGCAGAGTGGGAGCAATATTCCAATGACTGCTTCTCCAGTTAAAACATTTCCAAGTGCTGCTCTCCCCTCTTTTTCAAGGATGACTACTCTTGCTGAGCATCTCTGTGGGTTGTTTTCTGATTTATATTTTTTTAAGTGAATGTAACTTCTTGGATCAGAGAGAATTTCAGTGCACACATTCGCTTTGTGGCACTTCCTCATCTGTCCAGGCTGATTTGCAACTCAAACACTAAGAAAATGTATTTATGAAAGTACTTTTTAATGGAACCAATAGAGATTCCAGAGGAAATATTCAGAGACAGCCAATCCTTTTGGATCATAAATGTGCTGTGTTTCTTCCTACTTCCTCCATTTATTACTACACTCGCAAACAATTCATCGCTGATAATTAATATTAATTCCATCTGCTTAATTGACAGAATTACCAGGGGGGCGATGGGATCGGCTTCCCAGTATTAAATAATTTTTACCAATTTGTAGTGCTCAGCTTGCTGCTCTGCTGATTTCCCAGTTGCTCCCTGTCTCCTGCATCTCCAGGCAGGCACGGGGGGAATCAGGGAGGTTCAGGATCTGCTCCTTCCTTGGGAGAGCACCGAGCCTGTGCCTGATTATCCAGCCATGGCATCCTCTGGAACTGCTGGAACTCCAGACATTCCCACTATTATATTGTTTGGGTACATCCCATGATGTTCAGCACTGTTAAAAAACCACAATTTTTGTCTAATCAGGAACTCAGAGGTGCTGCCTCCTCAGCTCCCTGCTCCCTTTTCATCCACACCAGTGTTTGCTGTGGGAGCATATTCCATTAATATTTTCGTGTTCAAACACAGCAAAAATTACATGGGCAGCCTGAGTTTTTTTGTGCAAGAGCTCAGAGAGACCCCCCTCAAAAAAAAAATTTACAGAAAACCCCAAACTTCTGTTCTAGAATGCAGACTAAATATTTGGCACATGGGATGGAGGGAAATAACTCCTGCTTAAGGAATTTTAAAATTTTAAAAAATTAATTGAATTTATAAAGGTTCTTTTCTTTTCTGTAACAGAAGGATAGTTACTCCTAAAAGGACCTTCAGTGATGATTTTACTGCACAGGTGGTTCTGCAGTGCAAAGAGCTGTGTTAGCACCACAGATGTTCAGGAACTGCAGCAGCTCAATAAAACCCCCAAAAACGTTCTGTCTGAACCCAGCACTGTCCTTATACACCAAAGCACCCCCCACATCTCAGTCCACACCTAAATCAATGTTTTTTCCTCATTTTTTATAGTTTTTCTCATTTCTACCTCCCCCAGGTTGAGGTGTGCCAAAGCACACCCAGCTGGGCACAGGGGAAGCTGGAACCCTCCCCTCTCCTGGTTGATCCTTTTTGGCTCCCCTGTTCCCATCCCTCTCATTCCCCTTTCTTCTTCCCTTGTTTTGCAGAACAGAAGGAATTCCCTTGCCCAGGAGGACAAGGGGAACCCATCACTGCAGGGCTGGGATGCCACCCAAGGAGCTGTCCTTTTTGAAATTCCCTATTTGGGAATTTCAGTGTATTTCAACACAGAAGGTAAATGATGGACAAAGCCCAAGAAACAGCACTGAATTCCTGTCACCAGGTTTAAAAGGCTGTGAAATCTGGTGGGATTTGCTTTTCTGATTTTCTTTCTTTATTTAAGTTTTTAGTTTCCACAAAGCATTTGGGATGTAAAGTTTGGGATAACTGATTTAACCATTCACGTTTTCTCACCTATCAGCCCAGTTCTTCCTGTCCTCCTCTCCTGTGTCCAGGTATCTCAGTCCCTGCTGGGTACCACATATGAGTTAATATTAAATCATGTATTTCTATTTATGTGATACTATCCTGGCTTGGTGCCTACCCTACGTTCTTTGTTCTTTGCAACTGATAACATTTTATGTACATATATTTATCTTTTAATACTCTATTACAAAACAAATAAAAAAAGGATGTTAGTGATATAGCAGAAAATAAAATCAATATCAATGATATCATTATTTTTGATGTCTTGACTTTACTTTTCATACACTTGTAATAACTAGCACTTTAATGACCTGTTATTTTCATTACCAACTATCAGATCAGATGTGATTTTGAAAAAACAGTGTAATTTTCCAGAGTAATTTGTTTGGGGCAATAGTAGGAAATAATACTCTTAATGATTTTGCATATTTTACTTTCAGAGCTCTTAAACAGGAGTTACCTCAAGCTCAGTCTCTGAGTAGCTCACAGGAGCCCAGGGCTGGTTTGGGAGGTTTTGTCTCCAGACTGAGTTTCTTCCTCCTTTAGAGTTTCTTTTCTTGCCAGGAAAATTCAGTGTAAATCCAGCAAATTGTGGTGACAGCCAGAAGTTTTGCAGTGGTGAGATGAGACCTTTGAGGCTTGTTTGGATGTTTGTAAATTGTCCCTGTTCATGGGCACTCATTGATGCAGTGAAATTAAGATGTGAGGTGTTTAGAACAGATAAAAAGGGAAAAAATACGTGCAGTGTTGTTTGGGCTGTAAAGCCCAGTGTGAGGTGTGAGAGCCAGGCAAGAAGCTCGTGTTGGGTAAGCAGGAGTGGTGTCCCAGCAGCACAGCTTTTTGTGATGGCAGCCTCCAAAATGGTTCATTTTGTGCATTTCATCTTAAAACCTCTGAGGACTGATGATGGACATGTCTCATCTCTGTTTGGGCTTCCCAGTTTCTGCAGCTGGTCAGTGTTGGGGATGGGAGGTGCCTTTGGTTGGGTGATCTGCTGTGATGCCATTCTCAGCATGGTTCATGATGTCACCTCTTCCTTTTTGGCTGTTTGACAAAGGAATGAGTGGATATTGTGCTGGTTTTGTGCCCTCAGAGCAGCACCTCAAACCCGCCTCATGCTCTCCCATTTTCCCTTCTCATTCCAACGTTTGTTATGGGAACGAGGTATCATAATTTCAATGCCTGGTGTGGCCTGTGAAAGACCATAAACATTTAATAGACCCATAAACACCGACTTTAACCTTTTCCCTGTGCTGTAGCTGGACTGGCCCTGCTGCCTGGCGTCCCCCAGGTCACCACTGTGGACACAGCACCAATCCCAAAAAGGTCAGAGCAGCCCAGTTTATGATCCGCTCCCTTGGAATATATGAGGCGTTACAATTCCCACAGTGCGTTTTCCTGGCTTGGGTTGGGGCAAGAGGAAGAAATGGCATGGAATAAATGCCTTGGGAAGACACTCGTGGTGATGGGGATGGAAACGGGCACCCACTGAACTCATCCCTTTTAGCTCTGCTGTGCCCACAAGAAGCAGCAGCAGATCAGGATGAGAGGTGGATGTGTTTTCTGTAGGAAATAAGAGAAAAAGAAACCTCAAGTCTTTTCTGCTAAAAGAATTGTTTGGTATTCTTTCATTTGAGGTGCTTCAGATTGGACAAACCAGCAAAAGAGTATTTTATAGTCAAGGATGAAGAATGTTACACAGCAGGAAATGTTCACAGGGAGCTTGACACTGGGAGATCATCTAAACTGGTGTGCAGCACCAGGAAATGGGCATCAAGCAAGGCAGAGCTTAGTTTGTAACTGGATTTAGGACGGAGGTCCTGTAACAAGTCAGGGTTCAGTTTTTAACCTGGATTTAGGACGGAGGCTCTGCATCTTTATCCCACACTGGGATGGCTGGGAAGAACACGGACCATGATTTTCCCAGGTCCAGCTGAGACAGCTCCAAGTGATGCTTAACCACAAAGGTTCTCTGCCACAGAGAACTGTAAACTAAAAAAAATATCAGTTTGTCATTTTCTCGTGCACCATCCTGAAAAATCTTTGAACTTGGGCCTTGTACTTGAAATCTAATCCTGTTATAAATATCTTACTATGCAACTGCATATTTTTCTGAGCAAACCACTGCCAGCCACATCACCACGTACTCACTTCTCCAGAGATCTTATTACAAAGACAGATTTTCTGAGGCTCTACTACAGCTTTACTCCACTATGAAGAACATCCGAGAGTAAACCCCACACCATTACATTTTCCACTAAAAACTCCTCATGGCTGAATAACTTGGGAGTGTTTTGCATCCTCTCTTTGCTGCAGCTGGGAGAAGTTTGGGCTGAGCAGGGCAGGATTTTATGTTTATAAAGTGCTGTGTTGGGTTTGTGTAGCATCAGCTACAGAGATCTGCCCACTTTAGTGAAAAGCAGGATTGCACAGAAGGATTCCACCCTGAAAAAGCTTGACATGGACAGAATTCCCACTGCTGAATTGTTTCCTTTGTGAAGAATTTATATCAAAGATAATAAAGTTTTAAATCAATAGTCTGAACGTATGCAGAGCTATGATCTTTGTAGATTTGGTAATCCCCCATGACATTTACAGGACAGTTTCTGCAAACTCAGAATTCCAGAGCTGAATTAGCATTTCTGAGGTGCAGGAGATCCCCAGTGTCCGTGTGATGTGTGTGGAGCAGCAAAGAATCATAAACTCACGTCTGACAGTGTTTGTATTTAAGCGTTAGCAACTCCATTTCAAGATTTAGGCTGGGAAAAAAGAGGCTGTGGCTGATTTCCCCCGTCTGGGAGTGTTTGCTGGCAGGATTTTGATTTTTCCCCTGTCTCCCCCAGCCGTGTGGAGCCTTGGGAAGCCCGGCACAAGGCCAGCCCTGCTTAGCCCCTGCAACTCACAGAATTTGTGCTGCAGAGTCGGACCCCCAGCACCTGCTGGGCGCCTTTCAAGCTGCTTTAACTGGATCACAAGTTCCCAACTGTAGATAGATGTAACAGAGACTAATCCCATAATCTGGACAGAAGTACAAGCCCTGGATGGGGAGCAGCTCGTGTTACCTCCAGTTGCCCTCCAGTGATGGCAGGCGAGCTCAGGCACTCTCATCTCATCCCAGCCATTTTTTGATTTGATTTGATTTTTCCTTCCTGAAGTCTGAAGATGAATATGCAAAACAAAACTTGGTGCTTCGGCCAAAAAGAAAAACAACTTGGGCTCAGAAATGGCGCTTCTATGCTGGGTAAATATTATTTGTACTCGAGGCGCAGAAATCAAGGACTGGCATCATTTAAAAAAAAAAATAAAATCCAGTGACGGAATACTGGAGCAGCATTTTGGGTGTCTAAACAACACCAGGGGTGAGGAGAGCTGCTGTCCAGCTTTTCACAGTCCCTGTTTGAAATATCCCCATTTCCAAAGCTACTTGAGCAGCCCCCAGCTCCTCAGCGTGGTGCTGTGCCAGCAGAACATCGATCAGGAGCCGCCGAGCCCAGAGCCGTCGGTCGATGGCTCCGCAAGCCCAGAGCTCCCAGAAATGAGATTTACCATTGGCTTTTTAACTTCTTGTTGACAGGCTCTCGCCACTGACAGCTCTTCCTTGCTCTCCTCTTTCTCTCCCATCCCAAGATTTAACACTGTTTTACCACTCTAATTAAGGACCTGATTCTACAAATATTTGCAAGGCGCTGAGGAGCTTGCCGGGAATCGGGAGCCACAGATCCACCTCCAGGTCCCATCTCAGGCACGTGCAAACCATCCCAGCTCCCATCCCCACCATGGAAAATGGGAGTTTTAAATCCTTTTGCTTTCCCAAGTCTCTAAAACTCAACCCAAAACCCACTTGGGGTGAGATTTCCTACACTGCTCTTCAGCACTGAAGCCTGGCTTTCTTCCCAGGACGTTAAACCAAAAGTTCTTTACTTTGGCCCTTTCCATCTCTCACAGTGTTAACAAAAATAGATGCTTATTGCTTTAATAAAGGTTTTGATTTGGGAATTATTTACCATTTAGACTTTGTACGCTCTAATTGCTTTTGATTCTTTGGAATATCTCTAATGCAAAGCAGCTGAAAGACTGAGGTTTAAAAATGGGCTCTTGCACATTTGAAGTAAATTTTATCCTGCAATCAGTCGTAAAGATCTTAACTGCAGCTATCACATATCCTAAATATGTAATTGCTGTGGAGCCTTTCCAGTCTATTGGTTACAGGATGCTGGAAAAAGGGGAAAGTGAGTACAAATGCAGGCCCTGATGTCTGTGGGTATTTTGGGGGAATATTGAGCAGGATTGGTCACCTGTGTGAAATATGGTGTATTTATTTTTTCTAGGGTGTAACCTCAACTGTGCAAAGACTAATTAATAACTCCATTTGCATGGTGAGCTCACTGGGTTACAGGGAAGCTGCTGAGGTGAGTAAAGCAATGAATTTTGTCTGAGTTTTGGGATCAGGGCATTCACCCTCAGCTCCACATGCTCCTGGGGGAAGGACTGAGGTTTCAAACATGTCTCCATCCACATTTGCCCTAAAATCAGTGGTGGTTTTGGTACACGGATGCAGCCCAAGAGAACTCATCTGTTCTGCCTGAACCTAAGGAATCAATACCTAAAAACACAGGAAAAAAACCTCAAAATACTTGATTTTGAGAGATTTTAAAAACATCTTGGTCAAATATAGTCTAGGTATGGATTGAATGATCTATAATGACCAGTATAAAGTGAAATTGCATCTCTGCTTACTTTTAGTAATATTTTGCTTTCGAGAAAGCCCTCTCCCATGTCCTGGCTATCTTTAAAGAGCACAACTCAAAAATATTTAAAATTTAACCCAAAGGAAGCCTCTGGTTCTTTTTTTTTAAGTATAATATGAAAAGCATGGAAGACTGAGCCTCAAAAACTGCAAAAGATGTTTAACACTCACCATTAAAATCACAAAAACGGTGCAATTTATTGTTTTCGGAGCAACACTTGCTTTCAGCCCTTTCTTTAAAGGATTGTGTGAGATATTTACATACTAAATTAATGTGAAAGGCTGCTGAGTACACACCAAAATTCTTCCAGCTGGGAGACACGGGTGTGCAAAGGCCAGGCCACTTGGGTTCTGGAGGAGAGCAGAGGGAGAAGCTCCCCCAAGCCCAGAGGCTGCTGAGATGGAGCTTGGTGGTGGGCAGCTTATATAAACCCTGGGTGTGCTCGTTCTGCAGCTACTTTTTTATAACAAAGCCCAAATTTGGAGTCTCTCATTCTTATGATCCTACCCCGTGCTTCTCTCCACCCCCTCCCGAGTTCTTTTTTTAAAAAAAAAAATCCCTAAATTCGGAAGGTAACTGTGAAGCTGAAGTTCCTCTCTGCCTGCCCTTGGTTTGGTGGGACTTTAGGGATGCTGAGCTCCACCCTGATGGGCTCAGCACCCCGAGGCCTCCCCACGCTCACCATGGATGATGGGCAGCCAAGAAGACAACAGTGATCTGTACTTAACATTAGGTGGCACAAAAGAGTTTCCTTTTGCTCGCAGGAACACTGAAATCGATGGGCAATAACCAGCAGAGGATTTTCTTTTCTTTAAACGAAATTCTCCTATTTTCTCAGGCTTTCCAGCAGCCTTTGAAGCGCTTCTGTTTATAAACTTACTTGATTTCATCTTTCATTACATCTCTTTTGTCCCAGCCTAATTTGTTTAAAAATAAGACATAACCCAGCCCTCGCTGTGGTTGTATTTACAGAGCAGCCAAAGGGCTCTAAAACGGGCTAATTTCAGTGAAACGCCTTCTGTCCCTCCTCCAAACCAAGGCTGCCTTTAAGAGCTTTGCCTCTCAGGGCCCTGCATGTTCAGAGCCACCGAGAGCACTCAGGGTTTGTTTTTCCCTGGAGCTTTTCCTCCGCGTCCTCAGCTGGGGCTGTTTACAAACCACGGCTCTTTACTCCTGCTTTGGTCCCCATGCCACATTCATCCTGTTCCTGGAGCTGACTGACAAAACGGGCTTTTGGGGGTTATATTTCCTTCTCCTGCTGCTGTAATCCTTCTGGAGAGAGCTGGAGGTCGTGGTCCCTCAGCAGAGGCAGCCGGGCTTTGGTGCCCAGTGCAGGGGCGGCCGCAGGCCCGGTGCCCCCAAGGCCGCGGTGCCGCAGCTCACAGAGATTTACCAACGAAATAAATCAGTTTTATGGTTCAGAAACAATGCACGGCCCACTGTTCACATCCCAAATCCCTCTCACTCCCAGGTACAGCAGGGTTGGTGTGCTGGAAGGCGCCTGTCCACTCGCGGGCTGCTGCTGGTTATTGAAGACAAGAGCTCGCTGCCTGCTCGGGTCTCCTCTCAGGATTCCTAAAGGTAATTTGTTCCCCCCTACACTGCTGACAGAAGGGTCGGGTATTGTTTTCTCCGAGCTTCGACTTCAGAAAGGGCGAGAAGAAAAAAAATAAAAGGCCGTTTTGCTGGCGATCCCTTGAAGTTTTTTTTGCTGCTTCCCTGCCTCCCCCAGCACCCACCCGGCTGCCGGGGCCGGCGCTTCCCCGTTTCACGCCGTTAGATGTGATGAAGTGTTATTGTTCCTGCCGCACGCTGCCCTGCCCTGCCCTGCCCTGCCCTGCCCGCCGGGGGGAGCGGCCCGGGGCGGGGACGGGGCTCGGGGCTCGGCGCTGCGGCCCCTCCGCTCCCGGCGGCCGGGCAGGGTGGGCGGGGGGACGGGCGGAACAAAAGAAACTTCCCCGGTGCCGCGCTCGCTGCCGCCCGCCGGGGCCGGGACCCGCACCCACGGCCGGGACCCTCAGCGAAGGCCGGGACCGCAGCCGGGGCCGCGGGGGCGGCGCGGGGGCAGAGCCCCGTCCCCGGGACGGCACCAATATTGATACACACAGAACGCACCGACACGCGGCTCCAGCGATGGACGCACGCTGCCCAGCCCCGCAAAAGCCGCACACACCTTTTTTTCCGCCCCGAAAGCGCTTTTTCCACCCCGCAGCCGCGGCAGGTGTCAGCGGGATCGGCCCCTCGAGCCCCCCGGCCGTGCCCGGGGCTGGAGGGGCCGGAGCAGCCCCCGCACCCCGGCTCGGCCAGCGCACAAACCACGCACCCGCAGTTTTCCGTCTATTTTGGTTTTTTCTTTCGTAAAAATGTTTATTTAAACCTTTTTTAAAATTTTTTTGTTTTCCTTTTACAACAATAAAATATTGCGTCAATATAAACCCCCTTGACTAAAACTGGTCCACAACCAAACGTTACAGCCACTCGTGTGTTTCGTTATTATTCTTATCCGACACCCATTTAGGCTTCTTTTTTTTGTTGTTTCTTTCTGAAACGTTTTTTTCTTTCTTTTTTTTTTAAACATAATGCGGAATTTATTGAAAATAAATAATTGTTGGCAACTGCAATAGGCAATTTTGGATAAAATAGTTGAAAAAAGCAACCTTTAATGAAAATAGCGTTTATTATACATCAGTTACTAAATGAATAAACTAAATGATCTTTCTTTAAATTAATAACTTCCAAAAAACGTTTAATATACAAAACTGTACAGTTATAAAGTTGGCAGAAATAGGCAGGTCCTCAGTGTCGAGTTTTTTTTTTTTTCTTTTTTTTTTCCTCTTAATTCCTTTTTTTTTTTTTAAGCGCTTACTGAAAAATACTTGAAAAATATAAATGTCGAAAGGAAAAAATCTGGAGGAGGGCGGGGGAAAGGAGGAGGAGGAGAGGAGGAGGAGGGGATGCTGTGCGGGAGCTGCGGAGCGGGGACCGGCCCGGCCCTCGGGGGGCCGCGGGTGCAGCCCCGGGAGCGGGGGGGGGACCCGGCCCTGCCCGGCGGCCCCGGGGTTGCGGGAGCAGCGCGGGGCTCGGAGGAGCACACACACAACACACAGACAGACAGACACACACACGGACCCCTCGCTGTGTTGTCCCCCCGCCCTTGGGGACAACACGGCCACGGGCTGGGAGGGACAGGGGGAGAGGGGGCGGGTGCAGCTCAGCACTTCCCTGTGCCCCAAAAAACGGCTCCTGGCGTTGGCATTTCAGTGATTTGTTTTGGTGGTTGGGGTTTGGTTTTTTTTTTTTTTCTCCCTGTTTTGTTTTGGCGGTGATTATTTTGATTATTTTCCACCCTCCCCCTCCCCTCCCCTAGAAAAGCTTTTCCACAAATCCAGCATCTCCCTGCGACGCGGAAAGAAGCTCAGCGTGAACCAAATGCGGACGTTTTCTGTTCCCTTCCCTCCCTCCCTTCCCTCCCCTCCCCGACACCTCATTCCTCTCCACTATCGAAACAAAATACAGAGAAACCGATTTCCGAAGCGAAAGCGCAGAAGGATAAAGGTGTTTTACTACAGACCTCTCAGTCTGGCGCTGATCAAAAAGCCCAACTCATCTTCGGAAAGAAGACTGGCAAATGCCACGGGTTTGGTTGTGATGCTTAATTTCGGGTAAATCTCTTAGAAATAATTATTATATATATATATATAATTTTTTTTTCCTTGGGAGAAGAAGGGGAGGGAAGGCCAGGCTTGTGACCCGACCGTTTTACGGTGTTGGGAAGTTCTTGAAAAGGAAGAAAAAAAGCTGCAACAAATAAGCCTGTTCTTCACATCGGTGCGGGGCTCCGCGGGGCTCCGCGGGCGCGGAGGGAGCCCCATCTCCTCGGGGTGGGGGGTGAGGAAGGGCCGCGGCCGCCCTGCCCCGGCCCCGCTGGGTGACACTGCCGGTGCGTGGGGAAGGGAGGAACGTTTGGACTGCTCAATTCGATACAAATTAGGTCACAAATATTGTGTACAGTTTGTAGTAAAACACCTCAGACATTTAAAAACGCTATATAAGTCTTTAAAAATGCAAAACTAGTCTATTGTAAAACAGATTCACCTGAAATACAGCTGATATAACCAAGGCGCTGGAAGGTTATTCATAGGCACACATCTGTCTTTCCTTTTCTGTCGGGTTTTTCGTTCTTTCTTTTTAATTTTTTTTAAAATTTTCTATTTTTTTCCGTGGGTTTTCCTCTTTTTTTCCTGTTTTTTTTTCTTTCCTTCGGTTTTGTTTTGTGGTGGGTTGGTTGGGTTTTTTTTGTCTTTTTTTTTTTTTTTTTCCCTTCGTCCTAGCGGAGACCGAAAACAAACCTTGTCTGCGAGTAAACACCGTGTGTGATCAGCGGAGAGAAGAAAAAAAATAACAATATTGCCGAGGCGGCGGCGGGCGGGGACCCCTGGCCGCGTCTCCCGAAACCATAAGTTAAAGCCCGGCGGGCAGTCCCGCGGCCGGGCCGGGCAGTCCCGTGGCCGGAGCCCGCGGTCAGAGGTCGTGGCAGGCCGTGTCCGTTTTCACGCCGTGCGAGTACACGTCGTGCTGCGGCTGCTCGCCCGGCGGGGTCATGCGCTTCTCCTTCTGCCGCCGGTTGCAGAACCAGACCCGCACCACCTCCTTCTCCAGCTGCAGGCTGTCCGCCAGCGAGGAGATCTCCTGGGCGGCCGGCTTGGGGCACTTGAGGAAGTGCGTCTCCAGCACGCCCTTGACACTCACCTCGATGGAGGTCCGCTTCTTCCTCTTCCTCCCCTGCGCCGCGATCTTGTCGATGCTCGTGGGGCTGCCGGTGGACGAGTCGGCCTCCTCCAGCCACTTGTTCAGCAGCGGCTTCAGCTTGCACATGTTCTTGAAGCTGAGCTGCAGGGCCTCGAAGCGGCAGATGGTGGTCTGCGAGAAGACGTTCCCGTACAGGGTGCCCAGCGCCAGCCCCACGTCGGCCTGGGTGAAGCCCAGCTTGATGCGGCGCTGCTTGAACTGCTTGGCGAACTGCTCCAGCTCGTCCGAGGTCGGCGTCTCCTCGTCCGAGTGGTCCTGGCAGTGGTGGCCGCCCAGCTCGCCGTGCTCGCCGCCGGCCTCGCCGCGCAGCCCCGGGTGCAAGCCCTGCCCGGCGGCGGCGGCGGGCGGCGGGGTGAGCCCGCCGTGCTCCAGCATGCCGCCCACCGCGAACCCGCCCTGCGAGTACACGCTCAGGGGCTGCCCGGCGGCGGCGGCGGCGGCGGCGGGGGGGGCGGCCAGCGAGGCGCTGTGCGCCGGGCTGGCGCCCCAGGCGCTGGGGTGGTTGGCGTGGGGCGAGTGGTGGGAGACGTGGGGCGAGCGGTGGTGGATGATGGCGCCCAGCTGCAGGTCCTCGCGGCCCGGCTTCACGTCGGGCTGCTCCAGCGGGCCGCCCGCCAGCGCCGCGGGCCAGGGCGCGCCGTCGCTCAGGCTGGTCACCCAGTGATGCCCCAGCGGGTGCCCATTGCCGGGGACGCCCTGCAGGTACTCGCTCTGCAGCAGCTTCTGCGGGCTGCGGAACGGGCTGCCCTGCTGCATGCCCGCGCCCTCGGCGTGGGCGAGCGCGCCGGCGCCCAGCAGGCCGTAGGGGTTGGAGGCGGCTGTGGCCATGGCCGCGGCAGCCCCACGAGTTATACTGTGCCGCCGCCGCCGCGCCAGCCTTTGACATCCACCGGCACGGCGGCCCGGCGGCGGCCGCGCCGAGACTGGCACCCGCGCCGGCCAATGGGAGCGCGCTGCCGGCACAGCCCGCCAATGGGCGCAGCGAGGGGGCGGGGCCAGCCCGTGAGGGGCGGGGCCTCGGGGCCGCGCGGGCGCGAGGCAGGAAGTGAATCACTCCGCCGGCACCGGGGGCCGGGCGCGAGGCGGCCCCGCCGCTTAACTCCTTCCGCGCCGGGCGGGGAGCGCCGGGGCCCGCGGGAGGCGGGGGGGGCACGGCTCAAACGGGGAGCGCCCGGGAACGGGGGGGCGCGGGGGGCACGGCTTAAATGGGGAGCGATTAGCGGCGGGCAGAGGTTAAACGGCGGCGCCCCGGCGGCGGCCCCGCGGGACCACCCCGGCGCTGCCCTCGCCCGCCGGCCCGGGCGCGCTCCGGTGCGCGGTGCCCGCTCCGCTCCGCTCCGCTCCTTCCCCGGTGCGGCTGCCCCGAGCCGCGCGTCCCCGCCTGTCCCGGGCCGTGCGGCGCCGCCGCGCTCGGTCGGCAGGAAAAAAACTGAGAAAATCCCCAAATAATAAAAAACAGCCCCAAAAAGGAGCTCCCGGGCCTCGCCGCCGGTGAATCCCAGTGGATGCTCCTCAAAGTTCGCAACGCGGGCGCGGCGCGCCGCCGGTGCGCGCCTGGCGGGCGGGCTGCGGGGCGAAACGGGAAAAAAGGAGAAAAATGGGGGAAAACCATGAGAAAAGGGAAAAGAATGGGGAAAAGCCCGTGCGGTCCCCGGGCCCCCCCGCGGGAGGAGCGGGGGGAGCGCGGAGCCCCCCGGCTCGGCCGGGCCCGGCGGGCAGAGCTCCGCACCCGCGGAGCCCCGGCGGGGCGGGGACGAGGCGCAGCCCCGGGACCCCCGACCCACACCCGAGTTCCAAAAATGACCTTTCCCCGCATCGTTTTGGAGGTAACCGAGCTGCGTAATTATATTTGCACTTCCAGAAGACTGCATCAGAGTCCCCTTATTGGTTTGAAATTCCATTAAATATATTGCAAGAGCTCCTAGGTTAAGCTTGATTTAAATTTGCATACATTTTCATATATTTAGCAGAAATAAAAGAAGGCTTGCAGCTACCAGAAAGTCATTAAGGCATTAGTTTCTCTGAGAAGACAGATCTGAAGAAAATTCAAGAAAATGGGAAAATAGATCTAAATAAGGTGAGCGCTCCTCTGGTTCCTTCCGAGCAGGGTCCCATCGCTTTCCTCATTATAATAATAATAATCACAATAATTTCTCGCCGGGCCAGCGTGTGAGAGGAGTAAAAAGGCAGGGCTGGGTGGTGAGGAGCAGAGCGGGCTGGCGCAAATCGCGATATATCGGGGACGCCGCGGGTCCCCCCGGACGAGCGCTGCGCTGCGCACCCGCGGGGGTGCGGGGAGCGGCGGGGGGGGCGGCTCGGAAAATAAATCAAAAATAAGGACAAGTGAAAAATAAATAACAAATGAAGTTTGCGGGTAGAAGGGCGGCGGTGGGGGGGGGGTGGGTGCGGCGGGGGGGTCAGCGGGAGGGTCGGGAGATGGGAATGTCCCCGCTGGAGCCGCGGTCCCGGCGCGGGGCTGCGCGGGCGGTGCGGGGCGCGGAGCTCCGCGGCCGAGCCCGCCCGAGCGCGGGGAGGGCAGGGAAGGAGTTATAGCAGCAGCCTCTTCCTCGTTGGTTTTTTTATCTTTTCCTTTTTATTTTTTCCCCTTTCCTTTTTTTTTTTTCTTCTCTCCCCCACCCCCCTTCTTCCTTTTTTCCCCCCACTCTCCGCCTTCACAAGCTCCTCGAAATAAACATCACCGGAGCCCGCGGGGGAAAAAAGAGAGAGAGAAAAAAAACACCAAAAAACCCCCCTCAACGACATCAAATCCGCACTGTATAAAAACGTAACTAAATTATTTAAAATTAATTTGCACTTTAACTTCCGAAACAATTTTTCAAATCCCATTGCCCGTGAAAATAGATGTTCAGATCCGCCGTTTAATTAAGGCAGAGTCTCTGGCAGGGAAATAAAACCCCGAACGTCCCATTTTAATCTTTGCTGCAAATGTAGCTAAGGCAGAGCCCGGCTCTGCTCCTGCCGAGGCGGCTCTCACCTCGCCTATAGCGGAGTATGGTGGATTTTATAGTGTTTTTATCTGCATATAGTTAAATCTTCTTGCTGTTCTAACTAATCTGCTGGAGAGGGTTTCTTTAGCTCTTTCCTGTCAGTCTAACTTCCCAAGTGTAACAGATGCCGCTCTCAAGCGGTCCTTTCTGCTGCTTTTCTTTATTCAGCCTCGCATATTTCTCCCCATGATCTGGGTTTCCATAGAGAGAGGAATAAAAGGGGGACCATGGCCACAAATCCCCTGCCCCATGCAGAATAAAAGAGCCTTATTCAATAGCCGACCCCGTCTGGACATGGGAGAAAAATAAGTACATGCAAAGCTACTGTTGCAAGAATTTGTAACTTATTTTTCGTAGACCGAAACCCATTAAAGTTTTTATTATTATTAAAAAAAATTTTTAAAAAGTTTTTGGGTTCGGACTGTGCGTGCTCGAGCCCTTTGGCTCCGGGTGCCCCCGCCCCGGAGGGACCCGCGTTTCCTCAGCAAATAACTCTCTTTAATATCTATTTTTTCTGCTAAATCTTTGGCGTGAAAAAGCTCGCACAATAGCTGGAGGCAGCCACCGTCCTGGGGCAGCGAGAAGTCGCTATGGAGAACGCCCCGCTTTGAAGTGCGGGAGCTGCGATTGTGTCGCGTCCCCCTGGCACAGGCGGCACCGGGGCTCTCCGGGGTCACCCGGCTGCGTGGCTCGGCCGTCGCTGTCCCCTCGGTAGCAGCGTCGGTGTCACCCCCGCGTGGGGCAGGGCTGGCAGTCCCCATTCCAACCCCACACATTCCCCTTCAAGAGCCGGGATGCGCTCGCGTTCCCCACACGGGCTGGAGCTTGGGACCTGAGTCCACGTTTATTATCGTGACAGAGCTGATTTTATTATATTTAAGAGGTTTTTTTCCTTCTTCCCCCTCCTCTCATTGTTCACCCGAGGGAGGGGAAGGAGAGAGAGGGGGGGAAAAAAAGGTCTAAAAGGGGTTCGTTTTGATTGTGTTTAATACAGCATGAAGCTTGGAGCGGTAAGCTGTGCCTCGGTGTCGTGACCTCTATATTGAAAACTTCACCTTCAACACAAGTTCACTTTAGAGACAGGACGAGTTAGATGGCGCTTGGTGGGAACAAGTGCAAATTTAAAAACAGAGTCAATCATAACGGGGGTGGCGCTGGGAAAGGGCAATTTAACCGTTTCTGGAGCCAGGAGTTAAGGTTTGCATTGTGTACATCCAGGCGCTGGGGCTCCTGCTGAAGCCCAGCCACCCATCAGGGCTGAGAAACCGGCTCCTGGAGCTGCGGAGAGGCTTTGGGAACACCTAACCAGCGTGAGGGAGCTTAGGAAGCAAAAAGGAATTTACAGAGTATTAGCAGAAATTAGCCAATACCGACACAAGCTCAATTAGTTCCTTTTTTTTTTTTTTTTTTTGTGGTCTCTGTTGGCTGCTCTTGAACGTGAGTAAATGCTGTGCAGGGAGAGAGGAGGGAGAGAGCCACACACTGCCATCTCCGAGCCACAGCCAGGAGATGGACTGACAGATTGCAAATTAAACTAGTCCTAATGTAAGAATGAGTGCAGCCCCCCCCCAAATCTCTCCCAGCACCAGCCCGGCAGCAAAGAGCCCGGCACGGAGGGAGCGTGGCTGCGGCTGGGCTGGTCCAGGGAGGGACAATAAAGCCAGTCCCGAGCAGGAAAAATCACAAGGTAAATTGTATTTGTATTCTAACTGCTGCGGTTTCTGAAGCGGTTTGGGCGACTCCTTACTCCTCTGCTCGAATCGCCTATTGTTGTTGTTTTTTTTATTATTATTATTATTCTCATTAATATCTTTTTTTTTTTTCGACGGTGTTGATGTTTGAAAAATGTACTTGCTGCGGGAAAAGAAAAAAAAAAGTCGTTCATTCGTGCACTACCCCGTCATGTTCAGGTCACTGTTATTTTTGAGCTGGGTCGGTTTTAGCAGGTCTTGTCTCGAACATTTGGTTGACGGAGCAAAAAAAACCCATAAATATTCCGGGAAGTCTCTCCAAAGTGCACATTTTTGCTGCGGGACCGGTCTCGCCGTTTATGAAATCCACGAATTGGGGTTTGTTGTGGTTAGAGGAGAAGCGTGGATGGGGAGAAGGGGCTGCGGCCCCGCTGCCGGCTCCTCTCGGGCGGTGCGTGGCAGCTCCCGAGGTCACGGCAGGAGTTAACAGACCCCACAACAATGCCGATCCCTTCCCTTCTACGTAGGCACTTTCCTCACGGTGCCATTCAAACAGGCGTGATGACAGGAACGCGCCGCTTCCATCCCGCACCGAAATCCCGTGGTTTTTTTGGTTGTTGGTTGTGGTTTGTTGTTTTTTTTTTTCCTCCCAGCAAACGGGGGGATGCGCTCAGAGAGGGGCACCCCCAGCCCCGTGGCATGGGGGGTTTCACCCAGCTCCAGCCACCCCTACAGTGCTTTAGAAATAATCCCAACACAATTCCCGAACGGACAGGTTTCTGCTCAGAGATATTTAAAGGAGAATGGGTTGGATTTGAGCACGCACTAACTGGCTCGCTAGTTAACCTCTGTTGACTAATGAGACATTGAAGACAAATCGCTCTGTTCCTCGGATGACAAATACCTGCGTTGCTGTTTGCTGGCTTACCGAGCAATTTCCATGTGGGATTGGGGTTCTTGTGTTGTGTTTTTCCTTGCATTTATTTGTTTATTATTTATTTAACTGTACGCTTTTCCAGCTGTAGCGCTCGGCGTGCAAAGCATCCAGCGATGCTCCTGATCTCGCAGAGGGATTGAAACGCCTCCTGCATTTTGAAGCGCCTCGTCATCCCTAGATTTACGTTTATAAATACGTAGATGCTGCTGCTAATTCTTGGTTTTCTCACAGACTTTGGTGTGTTTACGGCTCTCTGTAAAGTTTCCTCCCCGCTTCCTTCACATCGCGCCAACCAAAGCTGTTGTAAAAAGGAACTTTCAGGCCGGGCTGCGTTGCTGAAAGGTGTTTCCTTGGTGAATCGCGCTTGGGCAGTGCACGATGGTGATGGTGATGGGGAGGCAGGCCGGCTGTCGTTCGGTTACACGTGGCCGAGACCACTAGCCCTCCGTGGGGCCCCCCCAAGAAACCCCCAAAGTCCATCCGCTCCATCCCCAGCGTGTGCGGTTCCCTTGCACCTCCTGGCAGTTTTTTGCCTCCCCCCGCCCAGCAGGCTCCCGGTGGAAGGCTCTGGAGGCTGCAGCATCCCTTCCCCTCCGTGCCCTGCCCGTGGCGGGGGGTCCCGGGGGCTGCGGGGGAGAAGTTAAGGGGGAGGCGGGCGGGCCATAAATCACCGCGGGCCCCGGGGAAGCGCACACGGGAGAGTCGCCATCAAAGCAGGGGAGACAGCCCTCGGCTGCGAGGAATAAATGGGAATAAATCAAAGTGGGGGCTGCTCCGGGCAGGGGGTGCCCGCGGCCCGCCCCGCTCCGCCCGGGAGCGCCGGAGCGGAGACGGGGAAAGGCACTGTGCAAACTTTTAATGAAATCACCGGCGGTATCGATTTTTGTGGGTTTTTTTACTGCGCTTCAGACATTGGAAAGTGTCCCTCTGGGGATGGGGGAGGGGGCAGAAGGCAGCGGTGCAACGCGAGCTGTATTGGATATTGAGTTATTTCATATTTTAGAAAATCAACGGCGTCTCTGAGGGTCCTCCAGAGAGGAAAGGACTCCGTGGTGGGGTTTGAGCCAACCCACAGAGCTGGGCTTTAGCCGTGCAGGTATCAGTTTGCAGGCCCTCCGTGGAGCTCTGGGGGCCCGTGCTGTCCCCCGGCTCTCCCCCTCGGACAACGCGTTCGTGAAGTGCCACATCCGAGTATTTCCTATTTGCCTCTTCTCCAAACTGTTTAGAAATTACTAGTAGCGGATAAGTAAATTGCAAGTAAACCTAGTGAATTAGGATGATTCTCTATCAGTTTAATTTATGTTTTATAGTTAGTTTAGCCTTCTGATTTGATTGCCTTAGTAATGTGAATTGCCTACAGCTGCTGATGATACAGCTTTAATTCTGTTTTAAAGGTCATGTAAACATGTGCCTGTAGCATAAGGAATGCAAATTCAATTCCCTTTTAATGCTTCCTCACATTCACTTCACAGCCTTCACCTAGAAAATTAGCAGGATTTAATAGGGAACCGTGTGGCTGTTGTGATTCCATTAAAAACCCCTCTCCCCCCAGGCGTGGCTCTCCCGGGCCACCCCACGCCCGTGACGCGGACACGGAGGCGCTTCCCACGCCCGTTATGGGGGAAATCGAGGCATTTTCCGCTCATCCCCTTCACCTGGGATCTTTAGCCGCAGGTAACTGTCCCACAGCTGGAGAACCCGGCAGCACCGGGAATTACCCCAGAGCATCACCCAGGTGCGCACCTATGCGAAAGGCTGTAGTGCAGCCGCGTGTTCCTTACGTCACGATGCTGGGAAAGGGAAAAATGGATAAAAATTCTAGTTTTGGGCCGAGCTGGGCTCTCGGCATCAGCAGGATGAGGAGCTGCGCCGCGATGCCAAGGTGATAGGTGTAAACGCGAGACGCCTGCGCCTTGAAGACGGGCATTTTCGAATTAATTTTTAAACGCAGCCAGCCCTGAGTTCATCAGAGATTGCTTCACCCTACTGCAGGAGAAAAAAAGAAAAAAAGAGAAAAAAGTAGAGCCAGAAAAAAAAAAGTTATTATACCACTGTCTTCCCCCTGGTTCAAAGGGTTTTAGTGAAGTTGCTGGGAAGTTTCGCCTTTGAACGGGCGGGCTCTAACGAGCGGGGAAGAACGTCAAAAAAAGCCACTCTGGAGTGGCTTTGAAAAGGGAACGATCTGTCACTGCAAAGCGAGCCAGGGCGAGAGGCGATTCGGCGGCCCCTCCGGCCGCAGGGACCCGGGCGGCTCCGGGCGAGCAGGGCCGGCAGCGCCCGGGGAGCCGCGCCGGGAACGGGGAGAGCGGGGGGACCGGGGGGACCGGCCCCGCGCACCCTGCGGGCTCCATCGCTGGGACAGCGGTACCCAAGAGGTGCCCCCGCACCCCCAGGGTGTTTCCCTGCTCTCAGGGGGGCTTCTGCGTTATCCCAAACACTTCCCGTCCGCCCGCGGGGTGCGGGCAGCATCCTCCCCCTCATCTTCATCGTTATCACCCCTGCCTTCATCCCCATCACCTGTGCCTCCCCACCAGCATTCCCACCGCTGCCTTCATCCCCATCACCTCTGCCTCTCTCTGTCTTCATCCCCACCCTCCTGCCTCCCCACCCTTGCCTGTGCCAGGCCCTGCTGGGCCACCCCACTCCCCACTCGCTGTGAAAATGGTTCAGTTGCCCCCAGGTGCCCCCCGGAGGCCCAAGGAGCCGCGGTGCTGAGGACACCTGCCCCCTCTCCTTGCAGCGGCAGCGAGGAGCCCGTCCTGTGCCCGTCTCTCTCCTGGGCAAAAATGAGCGTTTTTTAGCAAAATCTGAGCACTTACAGTAACAGCTCATTGGTGATTCTGCTAATGTTGCACACCTCATTAAATAGCCCCAAACACAAGGCGGTTTAAATGACTTTATTGAATTAAAAATAGCATAGGAAATCACCTATGGTACTTTCATCAAATAATTACTGTAAACTCTATACATACAGCGAGAGATCCCTTTTAACAAATCCATTCCTAAAACACGGGGGGGTTTTGCTTAATGGCTGAAATAACTTAGAGCAGCACAACTGGCTTGAAACATTGAGCCACACTCGGGCACTTCCTAATACGTTCCTCTGTGTTTCCCTGAGTGTTTTTCTTCCTTATCTTTTTTATATCTGAAGTTCTATTCCCCTCCTCTACTCCATGTATTTGATCATTTTTTCAAGTCCCTTGGCTGAACCAATCTCTTTTCATGCAGAGGATAAAAAGAGAAAAACTTCAAAGTAGGTTCAGGTAATTAACAGCTGAGGGGAATATAATCTAAACCATAGGCCCTGCTTTGCACCCAGGTCTGCTTTCAGAGCCAGCCGGCAAGGGAGTGCCTATTCCCTATAGCATCCAAATCTGCTTCCTCTGAACAGCTTTGCCAGGCCTCCAGTTATCACATCTGCATTTCAAACACCATGTCTCTGGCATTAATTATTAATTAGCCTACAGTCACCCCAGAGGATTTAAGTTCCAGCCTGCACATACTTATTCATTGACCTCTATCTTAGTTTTTGTTGGAAAAAAACCCACTAGAATGCTTAATAATTTCCTTTCTCTCAGACCCTCTGTTCTAGTTTCATGGCAGGGAAACAGTATATTTTGAGATGGAAAATCACAGGGTTGTCTAGAAATTTGTTTAGAGCAAAACGCTATGTCAAGAGTTTGAACAAACCGTTTCAAAAGATTTAGAAGGAGTTTTGCTGGAGTATTTTTACCTTTGACAAATGAATTTATGGATTTCCCAGAACTGAGAGATGGTGGAGACAAATGCAAGGCAGTTTGGCTCTGCGTGGAACAGTGCTCTATGTGCACTTTAAAAATGCAAACTGGATTTAATTACTGGGTAGCACATTTAGAGGATCAAACCAAGGCAAACGTTTCTGTGAAAGCTCTGGGGTTACCCTGCTATTGACACTGGTAAGAAGGAAAATAAAAATGCTGTTGCAAGGCACAGGAGTGCTTGGGCATTAAATCTGAGCTCTGTCCTCAGGAATATGGAGCTGAAGGAGCCTATTTTTGTATCAGTCCCAAGGTAGTTTGGGAGAGGCTCTTTAGCCATTAGGATAAGTACATATCTCACTGCTGCTTTTTTTGCCATTTTGTGTCTTGAGATTAAGGCTCCAGGAGCAAAAATATCAAAGTAATCACCTAGAAACTGAGTTATATGATTCTCTTTTTCTCAAAACTCAGTGAAACCCAAAGTGTTTGTTAGAGTTTGGATGAGCTGTTTGTTAGATACTCCCTATTGTTAATGGATTTTAATACCTCAATATCCCACCCCTCTGATGAGGCCTCTTTTAATTCCTCATGCAATTACCCCTAGACAAACTTTTAAAAATATCCCCGTGGTTTCTCATTTTCATTTGTGGTGGTGCTATCTCAAATAATCATTGAAACATGAAATATTGCTCCACTTTGCTTCCTAAGGAAGTGTTTAGTCTGTAATCACGAGGTCAGACTGGTTGACTTCTATGCCAGCCTAGAATTGATTTTTGAAAGCGTTTAATCTACGCCTAAGACTCTTTGAATTCCTATTTAGTGGAGGATATGGAAAAGAGCTCTGAGACACAAACATTGGTACTTAAACTGCTGGGCTATCTCGGGAAACAAAAATGCCTTTTTCCAAAATTGCAGCTAAACCAGCCCTTTTGGAAAATCATAAGCCTGTGCTGAAATGAGCACCTGAAAATAGATGTAGGGACCAGAACTGTTGACTTCAATGAGGGATCTCTTTCCTCAACCTCCCTGAGAGTTTTGAGGAGTTGGTTTGTTGCTGCTCTTTTATTATTTTCACATTTTCTGGGTAGATCCGAGGAGCATTCAGCATTCAGTAATAACTATTTTTTCCTCTGCTTCAAATATTTAGAATATTTCTTCCATTCAATTTAAACAGCAAAAAGTGCCCGTATTTCACAAGGAAAAGAGGAACAGGCAATACTTCAAATTTAATTTCCAGGAAGATGGTTCCCATTTATAAAACAACAGATTGTATCTCGATGCTGGAGAGGGAGGTAGATCCAGACTATTTTAATAAGACATCCAGGACCTTCTAATCACTTCTGCAGTGATACTAATACCAGTAATAACAGTGATAATGGAAAAAAAAACCCTGGTGTGAAACCAGGGCTGGAATCTGTTCTCGGTAAATGTCAGAATGTTTCTGAAATTAAAACTTAGTGTTAATGTAGCTCTGTTCCATATGAATATTAAAGAGGAATGGGGACTAAATTTCTTCCACAGCAGAGTGAGATGTTGTTTTAGAAAACAACCACATGGCAGCTCGATCTGCAGGGATGGATCTGGGGTGATTTTAGGGGATGGCTGAGGGTGAGGGCAGCTGGGCTGGATTTGAGCCCTCTGCCGCTGCCTCCTCCTTTTGCCTTTTGTTTGCATTCGTTGCCATTTATTAACCAGGTCCTTGGGATGGAGGTTCCATGCCCCAAGATTGGAAAGCTGTTACCAGTGCTGTTAAATTACATTTCTGTGTGGTTGTAGAGCCAGGAGTGAGGAAAGCATGAATGTACAGATACAGTGGGTTTGACATGTTGTGAAATATTTGTACTGTTCGTGTTAGGAGAGATGAATTTCTGTAAGAAACCTATTTTATGCTTCATTTTATATATATTTGCATTTATAGCTTTCTGTTAAAGCTTAAATATTTTACTCTGTTGGTGAGATCTAACCCTTGGCAAGTCTGGAAATGCTTTGACCTCCATTCTTATTACACCCTTCACTTTTTTTTTCATTTAAAATAACACCTGCAATAGTTTTCCAGCCGTGCCTGACATCCACCAAGGACTGAGTTTGAACTGCATTTTGTATTTCGAATGTTTCACACGAACATGTTCAGAATTCAGATTTGGAGGTTGCAGATCACTTTTTATGTAGAGAAACCACATGGGTAATTCTGATTTTCAATTACTTGAAGAGTGATTATGGTAAAAGACTGTTGATTCCTTGTGTGTTCGGAGTCCATGGGCATCTCTTGATGAAACCCTGGATGCAGTTTGAGGGAATCTTTTCCACCTGTGCATTTGTAGGTGGGAACAAAGCTCTCGTGGAAGGGGTGGGTGAAGGTGGAACTCTCTGTGGGTATTGCTGTGTCAGCAGAAATGGGGTTTTATTGGAATAAGAGGAGAATGTGGGGCTGGACCTTGAGCTGCCATCACTGGGCAGGGTGGTGCTGGAATCTGGGGAGCAAGGCAGGGTTACAGGAGCAGATGATGTGTGCAGTGTCACCAAAGGCTGCTCGAGTGACATCAGAGTGATTCTGGGTAATGCTGCAGTAATCGAAGCCTCTCGAAGATCCTTGTCCTCCTTGGTGGTTTTGCCTGGCAATGAAGTGCAGAATTCCCTGGATGTGCAGAATTGATGTGATGAGGGTGTGAACAGGGAGGCTCAGTGAGGAGCCAGCAGATTCCGAGCCCAGGAGGTGCCACAGATCCTCAGCTGTGGGACAGCAGTGGGCGAGTGGGGACTTGGGCATGGTGACAATCACCCAGGTATTTCTGTACTCAGCCTAAACCCATCCTGAGCTCTCTGTTTCCCTGACTACAACCAGACCATGCCTGCCCTCCTAATCTTTCCTTTGAGCCACATCAGCCCTAAAACCCCCGGAGTGTACCATCCTCAGAGCCCCTGCTGACCCTGCCTGGTGCCTCATCCTGCGCTGAACCCCGGGTGTGTTTTAGCCCTTCCAAGGCAGGGAAGGGCTCAGGCTGAGCCTGGCAGGTGGCCAGCCCACAGCCCCGCCTTGTGGCCACCTGCAGAGGGCTTGTGGGGGGGCTCCTGCCAGGCAGCCCCCGGCACAGCCAGGCACATCCTGCTCCTGCTCCTGCTCCTGCTCCTGCTCCTGCTCCTGCTCCTGCGCCGCCACCTCCACCCGGAGCACCCACACCGGGCTGGGCACTGAGCTCCTCGGCACTGCTCCTGTGGAAAGTTTTAAAGACATTTTAGAGTTCCCCATCCTCCCACTTATGTATTCTCCTTTCTTTTTCCTAATTTATTTCAGTTTCTCTTTTCCCCTCTGAGCAAAAATCGCCAGGGCTCCACTTACTGCCCTCGCTGGGAGTTTGCAGTGCAATGTGTCAATGGGGCCAGGTTTAAGGTGAATTGTCACGGTTTGGGTGACTTTGACCAGCTGGAAGTCCCAGCCCATTTGGTTGCAAATAATGTGCTTTCTACAATTAAACTTTTCCTCACCAAAATCATAGAATATTGGAATGATTTGGGTTGGAAGAGACCTTAAAGATCATCTCATTCCAACCCCACTGCCACAGGCAGGGGAAAAAAATATGAACAGCATTTTAAAAGCCATTTATATACACAATCCAAAGACTGGGGATGATATTTGGGAGTTTTTGGCTTTCATTATCATTGCTCTAAGTTTTGAAATCACAAACCAGAGTGTATGTGCGTGCCATGTAACTGCAACCACCAAATCACATGTAACACTCCACGGTAATTGTGTTCATAATTATGGAGTTAATTGAATTTCTGCAATAGTTAAAAACGGGCACATAAAAGTCTCTCAAGATTAAATGTTTTAGTTAGGGAAGAATGCGCTCCTTTGGAATATTGAATAAAACAAAAGCAGTTCTCACATGCAAGTGAGCTTAAGACAGATAAAATAACCTCCCAAGATGAACCTTGTCCATAAATGCTGTTCCAAACTGGGGGGGTCACACAGCAGCCAGGGATTTTTTTGCTCTAAGAAGGAAAAGCAGCGTGAGCTGAGGTGTTTGTGAGCTAGAGAGCCACGGTAGAGGAGCTGCAGCCTCTGCATCTGCCAGGCTTGGGAGGTATAAGAGTGCTCTAAAAATGCTCTGCTGCCAAATTAGCTCTGCTATTAACAGGGCAATACTGGAACAGTGTGTTAGGAAGTCAGATTTTGCTTTAGCATTTGGAAAGGAGTGGAAGCTCTTTCTTTTTTAAAAATTCTTTTAGATTTTGTGATCCCGCTGGTGTTTTTGTGCTGCTTTGGGCTATCTTAACTCACTGATTCCACAGAGGAGTCATGAGATGTAAAACCAAGGAGAATGTGGACCTGTGGGTCTGCTGTCTTTGTCCAGTTTGTTATCAACTGATTTATCTTTGGAGAGAAAAGAATAAGGGGAAGAATTCCTGATATGTTTGATATACCTGGATATCTCACCATGGGCAGAGACATCCTGAAAATGAGAAAGGATTGCTAAAAATGTATTAGAGTTCTTCTCTTCTCTTCTCTTCTCTTCTCTTCTCTTCTCTTCTCTTCTCTTCTCTTCTCTTCTCTTCTCTTCTCTTCTCTTCTCTTATCTCTTCTCTTCCCTTCTCTTCCCTTCTCTTCCCTTCTCTTCCCTTCTCTTCCCTTCTCTTCCCTTCTCTTCTCTTCTCTTGCATAATCACTCCATTTTTTTTCAAGGAAAATAATTTTTAAAGTTTACTTATCGCAAGAAGAGACAAACATTTTCAACAATGAAATAATACACATTTGTTAAAAATAGCCCCAAGTGTCAGCTAGCACAGCAATGACCCAGCCCTGTAGGAAATCCAGCTTTAATACCCCTTTTCCAAAGGATCATATGTGGAGTTTCATTATTTTCTAGTAAGATTCACAGGAGACTGTTTCTTTTAATATCCTGTTTTCCCTACTGATGAGATTGGCTTGAGTGGGTAAAATATAAAATATTGATAATTAGACCTCAGGTCCCTCATCTTTGGCAGCTGAGAGTTTCCGTTCGCTGCTCTTCTTGTTAAAAGTTGCCCGTTCCTTTCGGCGACCAGGTTTTATTTTAAATATTACTGATGTGAGCTGATGGAGTAAAAAGATGAGGTCCCCCCAAAGTCCCCCAAAGTGCAGGGGCTTTATTTGTGTGGTTTGTGCCTCAGCAGCCCCGCTCCCCTCCCCCAGCAGAGCACTACAAAGCGTGTTGTACAGGGACTCCATTAATCCTACATTTCCTAGATGGTATCTGAGGCACAGTGGGTTTCCACAGAAATTAATTTGTCCTGACAACAGGCCTAAAGATTGGAGTCCAGGGATCACTTGGCAAATTCCCTTTAAACTGAGCACAATAATAAACAGAAAGCTGATAACGACAGTTCTGAAAGACCACACAGAGGCCGGAGCGCGAGCCCAGGCGCTCGGTGTGGATCCGCGGGTGCCTCCGATAACGGAGCCAGGAGCTTCCACGCCTGATAGGAAAATGAGCCCCCTGATTTATGCACACTTTAATATCCCAGCGCTGGGCAGGGCTTGCTCCAGCCCCAACGAGCATTTTTAACTCTTCTCTGGAATGGAAGCAAAAGTTCGAGGCTGATTCGGTTCAGCCCGTTCTTATTTCATTTTCGTTTTAACAGCTCCGGGGCCATTTTTTGTGTCTTGTTTTAATACAGCTCTAATTTCCTCAGTGCATCTTCCATGCATAAACATTAGCAAAAGTTGGGCAGTGGGTAAGATTATATTTCAAGGAATGAACCAAAAAAGTTCTCCAAATCTATTTTCTTTGAGATGTGGTAGTTTAGGGTTCAATCATCTCCTATGCGGTGATTCCTTCTTAAAAATAGTAAAAAGCATTTTAGACAGAGTTACTGCCTGTTTGCTTGGTTTTATTTATCTTTGCCTTTGCTTCTTTAAATGCTGTTGTTTTCCCAAAGTTAAGGGATGGAAATAAATACTGATATGGGAAGTGAATAAACAAACACTCAGTGGATATTTTAGAACTTGTCAAGATAAGAGCGCTTCAGCCCCTGATATTCATTAACATAGAATTTAGAGTTTTGATGATAATTAGGATTTGTGGCGTGTCAGTAAAGCTCTGCCATTGCATCTCTGGAAGAAGTAATCATAATATTAAGAGTTAGGACTGATAGGGTGATGTTGAGTAAGGGAGACGTTGTGTAACTTTTCACTGTTCGAGCGCACGGTATGCAATGATTCAAGCAACGAGTTAAAAAAGGAGGACAAGCTAAAAAGGTGTGTGGAAAAATACATTTTATTATTGAAAGATACCTTGAAATTAAAGGCTAATTTTGTTCTCAGTGTCCAAACTATGAAATAACAGCCTGTGATGCAGAGGGGACTGTGTACCTCTAAAAGGATGATCCTAAAGGTCTTTCCCAGCCTCAGCCAGTCTGTGATTCCCCAAGGCAGCCTTGACAGGTATGGCTGTTCACTTGAACTGCAGGAGTCCTGTTTGATCACTTTTAATGGGGCAGATGTTTCTCTGGAGGTGAAAACCCAGCTCTTGAGACATCCAAACTCAGTGATCCCTAAACATGATGCCTCCTCCGCAAGCTTTCCAACCCATGGAAACACTGCAGGGCTGGAGGTGAGCAGTGGTGAGTTGCTGTGGATGGGTGGTGCCCAGGAGGGATGGGCAGGAGCAGGTGGGTGATCCGTGCCCATCCCTCCATCCCTGCTCCCAGAGGGGTGGCAGGGTGCCAGTGGCTGCATGGTTACAGAATTGGAATGTCCCTGCCCTTGGCATTTGCCATGCAGAGGGTTTATAAATAAAAAAGCTCTGTCTCACGTGCTTTTCCAGCACAACCAATGCCCAAACCACCCTGACTTTGATAAGGGCAGCACAGGACTCGTTAGGTAAGAGCTTAATGAGCTGAGAGGTGGGACTGCGTCATCCTGGCAGAACAGGGTCTTTGCACCCCACCTCCCTGCTGAGGAATAAACCCTTTCACTTTCGGTATTGACTCCAAATTAGTTTGTACACTACAAATTAATCAATTACCGCCGCCGTATTTTGGAGATGAAATCCAGGCAGAGCAGGGCAATTTGTATTTGTCACACTAAAGGGACTCTATTGTACAGAAAGGCAGAGGATTTGAGAACAACTGGGTTTAAATCTGTCGAGCTTCTCTTTCTGGAGCCTGCTGCAGGAGCAAATTGACTGACTGTGCCTCTTAGTTCTGCAAAAGAACAAACCCAAAAACTCCCCTCCACTTTTTATATCAAAACCACTCCGTGCATTACAGCGTACGAGCTATTAGTTTTTTTGAATTTGGATCAAATCAGGCATTTTTCCCCCAGCAAATAGTCCTCCAGTGTGCTTTATACATTTGATTCAAAGGCCTGTGTATTATTTGATGTTCTTAGGAGATAAACAATAAACTTTGAATATGTTTTTTCCATTTGAATACAAGCCTAGGGATGCTTCACCCTGCATCCTAAAGCCTGATTTCCCCTGGGACTCATTATCATGCAGCTCACATGTTCAGTCACCTACACTGTTGAACTTACTATCAAATAACCTTCGAAATGTTACTAGTTATTACGTGTCAGAGGGCAGATTTATGATAAACTAACTTTGAAACAAAATAATGAATTCTCAGCGTTCTGTTTCCAGCAGCATTTCTGGTAATTTGGCCGGATTTAAATTTTAAAACAGTAAGTTGCCTTTTTCTCTTATTCTGTCATATAAAACAGCTCCCTCCCCTCATGAAATTTCTCCCTCCTTAAATATGGTTTACGAGGATTTGAGCAGTGCCTATAAAGAATAAAAATGAGAACATTTGTCTGGGAGCTACCAAAGTGCCCACTGGAGTTCATTTGTGATTAAACTTGCAGAGCTTTCTAACTTGGTGAAAGTTAAATTAACTTAACCCTTAGCAGAGCTCACCTGTATCCAAAACACAGCTGGGCAGTAGATGTTCACAGACAGAAATATTTTCTCCTCGTGCCTTTTACTGCCAGTATTTTTATATTTTGAATGGTGTTCTTGTATCAGGGTGACAAAAATCAGTGGTGTTGTCTTCTCAGAGAGCTGGTTTATGGCACACCAGAAAGGTTTTCCAAGAGGATACCCTAAATTTCAGCCCCCAAAGTCCATATTTAGGGAACTAAATAATTGGCCAATTTTCCTGAAGGCTGAGCATGACTTCAGGGGATCTGTGGGCACTTGGCCTCTTTCAAATGGCAGCCAGAGCCACCGTGACTTTTAATGAAATTATATCAGAGGGAGGAAATGTAGACAGATAAATGCCATGCACCCGTTTTGCAGCTGATTAGAGGAGAAAACATCTGCAGATGAAATTTAACAGCACCCACTATGTAAAAAATAAAGCCTGGCTAATTTGGGGAAAAATCGGTGCAAGCTCTTCTTGGCGTCAGTGGGGTTTTTGTGGTTGTGTTTCAGAGGAGCACGGGGCAGATGAATGTCTGCAGGATTTTCATCTCCTACCAGACAAAGTCGAAGCTTTGAGACAGTGCTGATCTGTGTGAGTGCATGGAAAGTGCCTGACCCGGGGTGGCTCTGTGAAGCTGGGGATAGAACCTCCATCTTCAGGGCTCTCTCTCATCTCCTTTGCTCCCCTCGCCGTGATTATGGTTCTCCAAGGGCACCACGGGCAAAAGTTCCCTAGCAGGCTGTCTATTAATATTTATGCAGCAATTCAGGAGGTAATGCATTGTTAAAATACAAGTTGGAAATGCACCAAATGTAATCACTTTTAGTACTAGAAATTATCTATTTCTACGTCAGATAGAATGTGGGGGGGCATCATTATGATATTTTATTTTTTATCCAACTTATTTTCCAGTTCTGATGTGGCTTGAATTAAAGGGCAGCAAATGATCTTGTGCAGATAAAGTTTTTCTAAGGAATGCAGGATATCTCTGTGAAATTTAATGTGAGGAGTTAAAAAATATTTAAAGTGAGCACTCAGTGAGTCAGGACGTGCAGGTATCAGCCGTGCCACATCTGCCAGGCCCTGTCTTCATGTGCTGGATCTGGTGTGCACAGAGACCACTGGGATTTGCCCTTTGCTTCCATGCAATTCCTCCTGCCTGCACGGAGAAAGCATATTTTTATCAGTGATATCACTTCATTTTTGCAGCTGTCTGCTGGCATCAGGTTAGTAATATAAACTCTGTCAGAGAGCAATCTCTGCCTTCCGCAGGCTGCAAAATCCACACTTATTATTTAGAGTTCACCTCCTCAGAAAGTGGTCCTTCACTGAAACTGTTCGACCCCAAAAAGCATTGTTAGTTATTGTTATCTGAGGGCCTCCTACAGCCTTCCCTTGGCCAAATGAAGCTCTTTTTGTTTTCAATAGGAGTTTTTTCTAAGACCAAGCTCCGAGTTTTTACGCAAGTAAGATAAATCCAGCGAAAGTAAAATATTAATTAAAGCGTATTAAAAAAAATAAAAAAGAAAACATTCGAGAGGAGCTTGGTGCTCAAATAGGGCACTTTTTTTTCAGGTCACTTGGCTTTCTGATGTCATTTCTGGCAGCTTCGTTAGCCTGGCTCCATCACGTTCTGCTCCGAACGATAGCGTGATGGGAGATGATCAAAGTGAGAATGCAAAAGTCTCAGGACATTTAAAAAATGTTCTATTCTGGAAATTGTTCTAAAACTATAAACAGATTACATTAAAAATCTGTCTTACCCAACATGGTTGCTCATCATCCTTTTTTAGAAGGAGCTATTGAGAAGTTTGGGTAAACAGCCTTGAAGTCTTTATGATGGCAGGCTGGAAATTTCTCCGGAGTTTTCGGCAGCCCGAGCCTCTGTGAAATGGAATGTAACCCATTTCTGCTGTTAGGTGCCTTGTTTTAATCTTGCTACTTGAAAGTGGCAAAGCATATGGGTCAGATCACCCACTCCTGCTAATGGACACAGCTCCCTGGACTTGGGTGTCCAATTATGCCCGCTAAAGATCTGGCTGTTGCTGCGCTTTATTTCCTTATTTTTCTTGTCTTCCCGATCTCTGACCCTTCATCAAAGGAATGCCGTCTATAATATGATAATAATATGAAATTCTGAGCTCTCTTTCTGACAATATACCCCAAAGGATTGTCAGGATGCTCTCACCTTCATGGGAAGAGCAGCTGATGAGCACTTTCAGCCTCAGGATTGTCTTTTCCTGGCACAGGGAGGAAGTTGGGTACCTGTCCCTGGCCTTGTGGTGGGATATTAACCATTTCTGCATCTTCAAGGAGCAATTGCTCTGTGGGCTAAATGAATAAATAAACTCATTGGCAGGTCAACAAAACTACAGGAGGCCAATCTTCCTGATTTTAGCTGTATTTTAGTGCCTGGAAAAGTGAGAAGTTTGTGAGCTTTTAAGCACTCTATCCTTTGGTGCTCTCAACCAGTGTGAGGATGTGGCTGAAGCTGGAGGCAGAAATCCACAGGCACTGTGATACCTTGACTATGGAATGGAGCTACATGGGAGGATTTCAATCTCCAGGCAAGATTTGTCTTTCTGTTTTGATTTATGGGCTGAATATAAATGAGTATTTTAAGGAATCATTAGAGTTTGTGGTTTGTTATGTGCAGGTTTGTGTGGGAAAGGGTGACTGGGCTCCTTGCACAGCCCCATTTCCTTCTTTATGGCAGAGAAAAAAAGGCAGAGAACTGTCTGTAGGAAGAAAACCCTTCACCTCAGGCTCTTTACACCAAATAAGTGATGGGATGGTCAGGAATGGCATGAGATCTCTCCAGTCTACTCCAGATGTTTTTTAATCTAAATCAGTTTTGGTGCTGTTGATTGAGAAATGCTTGAGAAATGTTGGGGTTTGTAGGTGCAAATAAAGAAAGGCACAGCAGGAAGGAGCTCAGCCAACGACTGGGATGTCCTAAATGTTGGGAGAGGCACATCAGGACAATCCCTTGAAATCCACAGTGAGAAGTTTTGGCACCTGCCAGGCTCCCCTGTCCCCACCCTGCTGCAGACTGGAGTTCCTCTCCTTGGGTGGCAGCAGCCCTTGCAGCTGGTGACCCTTGTTTGGTGCCCTTTGGCTCTGCCTTCGCCCCAGCTCTTATCATTTGGGTAAATGCTGCTCTTGTTTACAATAATGGGAATTTGGAGCAGCCCTCTGCCATTTCTCCAGCACAAATATTGCACCGGGGGTGATTCTCAGCTCCTGCTTGGTGCAGATGGAGCCTGGGAGGTGAGGGAGGCTCCTTCCCAGCATCCCCACATCCTCCCCCAGGGCTGCGAGCCCCAGGTGACTGTGCCAGCCACACAATTAATCTGTGAGATGGGGGAGCTGCCCTTGGTCTGTTTTCCCCCTCTCATCCTACAGCACTTCCCAGCTCCAAGCCCAGCTCAGGACCCATGGATGCAGCCCCCAGTTCCTTCCCTGCACCTCGTGGCTGCGGGTTCAGCCTGGAGGAAAGGCTGCCTGGCCATGACAAACTGTGCACTGGCTCCCTGATTTGTGTAAGCTCAGATTTTCCACTAATTCTCTTCTATATCCTGGATGGAAAACACAGCCCCGGGGCTGCCATAAACCATGGAGCTGCTGGAGCCACAAAGGGCTGTCCTGGCAGCTGGGAATCGCTGGAGCGTGCGGAGCGCCGGGGCCGGGGCAGGACTCACACCCAGGGCATGCACTTGTCAGAGGGGCCATGGAGTAGGAGCAGCTCTGGCCCTTCCCTGGGGTGGTTCCAGTCCCAGCCTGGTCAGTGCAGGCACAGGCAGGAGCCAGAGCTGTGTCCTGGCCACCAGGCCAGCTCTGGTCAGTGCCCACTGGCCAAAACCAGCCCCTGGTTTGGGCTGTTTGGTGGCAAACATCCTGCTCGCTGTGCTTTGCTCTCCGTGCACCCCAGGGCTTTGTTTTGTGCCGTGGTGCAATTCCCCAGCATTAATTTTCTGCATAAGCCACCCATAGATAATTTGAGAGCATTTTCTTTTAAGAACAGTGAGAGTGGCACATGGGCTGATTCCCCAAATGATTGCTTGTCTTGTGACAGAGAGCTGTTGACCTGCTCCTTTAATGTTACAAGTCTGCATCTAACTGCTCTCTTAATCCAACCTACTTCCTTCTTTTTAATGAAATTGTCCCTTTAGCCTTTTTTTTTTCCTGGGCTGCCTTTTCAACACTAACATTAGAAACAGTCTGCTCAGTTCTTCCCTCTGCTAACATCTTGCCCAGAGCTAACTTGCAGCTTCACTCTGTCAGCTGTAAGATATAGATATACTGTTGTCTTAATTACTCATATTTCTCCTGCTGCTCATAATTCTGCTTGTTCCACCAAAGAGCTCTTCAGAGAGCTTTGCCGCTTCCCTCTCCCTTTCTTTGGGGGTTTAAAGGTTGTCAGATATATAAACGATCCTTGTTGCAGAGCTTTGGTGGTGACAGTGTCCTTTGTGGGGAAGATTTAGGGGGATGGGAGCACTAAATACGGATGCTTTTAGGCTCCATCTCTGAGGAAGGAGAGAACACACATCGCTCTACCTTGCATAACAGAGCACCAGGGAGGGTGTTTGGCAAATCCCTTCTCTAATGAACAGCGAGGCAGCTGTTTCTTCTGCAGCTTAAAGTGTAGATGCTGATTGTCAGGAGAAGGGTTTTCTTTATCCACCACTGATTATCCGTGCCTGTATCTGGCTGACTGCTATTCCTCTAAAAATGCTGTTGAAAAGGGACTGGACACTTAAAAAAAAAATCACTGCTGTGCCACAGGGAAGCTGTAGTCCTTTGTGGTTTCAGCTCTCTCTTTTATGATTATATACTACTGTTTCTGTTATCTCTATTAATTAATCTGTCTGCCACAGCAAGCATTGCATGTTGAGTGATGTAGAGCAGACTGACAACGTGACGTCCGTGGTTTTTTGGCACAGCTTGGAACAAGTTCTGTCACCTCTGTGAGCTCTCTAGCGAGTTAAACCTTTGGCCAAAGTCCTTCTCTCGTGGCTATTTTGGGTCCACTCTCCATTTTAGCAGCCCTCAGCTCCAAGGTAGTTCAGTGGCAGAATAGATTTTAGTATTCAGCTGGTTGTCTCAGTTCAGCTGGCTGACAGGTTCAGGACGCAGTACTGTGAGTTTATTGTTAATTGAATAAATTAGGAGCCTGTCAAACTGCTGTGCTTGAGCCTGTTTCCCTCACAGAGCTTGTGCTGGTGGAGTGGCTGGAGCTGGGACTGTGCTTTCCAGGAGTGGGGCTTAATCCCCTCTCTCCAGGTTTTGTTGTGGTTCTTTTTTATACATTATTTCATATATTTATATACATTTTTAAGACAATTATCTGGTGAAAAGGCTGTGCAAAAAATATTTGAACATCAGAGTGGTGAGAGGTGGTGACACCAAAGATAACACACAGGTTTCATCTGATCTAATGGCAGTAACAGGTAAATAAACACCAGGCTGCAGAAACTCATGACCAAACTCTTCCAGTAGCACAGATGTGACTAAAGAATCTGTTAGAGGAGGCAAATGGAAACAGATGAGAGAAACTGGTGAGAGAAACTAGAAATAAAGAGTAATTCGGTTTTGTGTAAGGGAACAGCACGGAGTAAGCAGATCTTCAGGTCACTGCTCTGTTCTTGGAGAGCTGAAAGGGATCAGAGGAGCTGTCTCAGGCAAGTCAAGTTCCAGGCAAGGTCACAGGAGTGAGGACACGAGGGAAATCCTGGCAGGTTGTCTCAGTCCAGACCTTTGCCTGCAGGAATCTCGGAGTCAGGGAACACCCTGTGGGTAACAGAGCGCAACCCCAGCCCCAGACTGGACAAGAGATTGCTGAGGGGGCCCTGTTCAAAGTCCAGGTTCCCTGAGGTTTGCAACAGAAATGTGTTTGGTGCAGAGAAAACAGAGCCAAGGGCATCTCCCCCTCTCCGTGTGCAGGGTGAGCTCTGCCCCAGCATCCCCTGCCTGTGCCCAGCAGGGCACCAGGGCTCCTCCAAAGGACTCTGGGGCCACCACCTGAGCCTGGCACTGCTCTGAGGGCTGCTGGAGGCTGCAGAGTGCACGAGGTGAGCTGGAATTTGGCTGTATTTGCTCAAAGTTCCTCTTGGAGCCACAGTGCTGCCTGCTGGAGCGGCTCTGAGGGCACAGGCTGGGTGAGTTGGTGGCCACGCAGCTGCTTGGGCAGCCTGGCAGCTCTGGGCTGGTCCCTGCAGAGGTGCTGGGCAAAGGCACTGACCTGCTGCCTCAGCTCTCCAAATATAGGGATGCTTCCCCATGAACTCCTCTCTGCAAAGCCAAGGGCTGTTAAAAGAAGAAGGTCTCGTGACTGTGTGGTACTTGGATGCCATGGCAATGTAATTAGCTGCAGAGCAATCGTGCTAAAAATGTCCCTGGTGGAGGAGAGGACGGGGTGGGAGAGGATGGATGTTAAAGGGGAGGAAGTTTCCAGACCTGTGGCTTCACCACAGCTCGGCTGCTGAGCCAAGTCCTTCAGCTCCAGTGCGAATCCAGAAGTTCAGAGCACAGTGTTTACTACAGAGTCCACGTGGGAGAGAAAGCAGCACAAACCCTTGGACGTGTTAAGGGATTATATAACAGCTTCCCACCCCCAAGCCTCTGGAAAATTTTACAAAGTATCTTAGACTAAAAACCTTTTTGTGCTGCCGGATAACTTGAAGCAAACTTCAGAAAAGTATTCCCATTACTTTCCCCTGATTCTCCTTTTTTCTCTTCAATGTTATCTATGGATCCAGGAACTCCTGGGCTGCTTAATCCAAAGGAGGCAGACAAGGGGTTCTGCATGGAACTCGGTGCAGGAAGGCTGTGCTGCTGATTAGTTTATCTCTGTTACTCTGCCAAACCCTCAGAATTTGGCAACCTGGCTCTTTTTATATCCGTCAGGCCTTTTTCCTCCCTCCCTCATGACCTCTGTGGCTGCATTTGCCAAAAGTTGCCTGTGTTGGATCTGAGGCTGTGTATCAGCATCCACAGGGCAGATGCTCCCAGGTTGCTGAAGAATTGAAGAATTCCAGAATACTGGAATTGTGTGAAGCGTTTGGAGTTAAACTTTAGCTCTGGTGAGCTGGAATTTACTGTAGAGAGTAATTTTACCAAGTTCTGTTCTCAGCTGTGTCCTCTAGAGAGGAAGAAATCAGTTGCCATTGTTTATGGTTAATCCTACTGCACATTTATGTAAGAAAGTATGGATTGTGGTTTTGGGTTAAATGAAGACTAACCATAGTAATAAAAAATAAGGTTTCATTGGGATATTTTTAAAAAATTAAGTGAGATAGTGCAGTGATGCAGTGGAGGGTGAGCTGGGATTTGGTGGCATTTTGGTGGATTTCTCTATCCAGACATTGTTCTCCTTTATTTGAATTTTCCTGCATGTTGGGACAAGGCAGAGCCAGCCGTGTTTTCCATCCTGATGAGCAAAACAGAGCTCAAGGAGTTGAGCTGAGATTGGCTTCCCCTGCAAGAAAAATTTCTCTTTATTACCCAAATCATAATTTTAAACGGTGAAAACTCTTCATCAGGACAGCAGCATTTTAACTCCTTACATTTTGCAACCTGTTCTTTGCAGAGTTACAAAAAAACGCCCCCATTCACTGAAGTTGTTCAGAGTTTGCTCTGGGTTGCAAAAGTCTGTAAGGTCACCTTGATTGCTGCACATCAGTGTGGTCCCCACAGGGTGTTCTCGACAGCCATTGCTGTGATTTAATCCAAATCTGTTTAATCACATATAATCCACAAAATTCAAATATGCTCGCCCAGGATCCAGTTTTAGAGCTGTACTGAAGGCAGGGAAATCTTGTGTTGTCACAAGTCCTGCTGACATCAGTGGGGTTTCTTATTGATGCAGGACTTAGTGCTGGCACATGCAATTACAGCAAAATTTGGGGTTTAGCATATTTGCAATTCACTGTATTTTTAGGAAGCTGTTGCTTGGAGGTGAGTGAGTAAATGAGCTCTGGGCCATGTCCAGCAAAATCTCTGACTGAAGAGTTGTGCCAAGGGCCAGGGAAAATCATACAACCATCTGAAATAATTTGTGGTGTGATTTAAAAAGCTGTAAAAGATTGGTTTATATTTTTGTCTTAGAAATTTCACTTGCTACGAGTGAAAAAAGATCTCGTGCTTCTCTCAAGGAGCTCTGTGTTGGGTCAGAAATGTTTCAACAGCAAAAACCAGAGGATTTGTCAGCAAAAATGATGTACAGATATTATTGCAGTGTTGCTGTTTATTATTTTCCTCTCCAAGATCCCAAAATCTGCTCAACCCCCATTACTGGGATGTGCACACTGTTCTGTGGCTTTGGAGCCGTGCATCCCAAACCTGCATCCCCAAATCTGCATCCCAAACCTGCACCTGCATCCCCAAATCTGCATCCCAAACCCTGCATCCCAAACCTGCATCCTCAAATCTGCATCCCAAACCTCCATCCCCAAACCTCCATCCCAAAGTTGCATCCCCAAATCTGCATCCCAAACTTGCATCTTCAAACCTGCATCCCAAACTTGCATCCCAAACCTGCATCCCCAAACCTGCATCCCCAAACCTGCATCTTCAAACCTCCATCCCAAACCTCCATCCCAAACCTCCATCCCAAACCCTCCATCCCAAACCTGCATCCCCAGACCTCCATCCCAAATCTGCATCCCAAACCTGCATCCCCAACCCTCCATCCCAAATCCTGCATCCCAAATCCTGCATCCCCAAACTTGCATCCCCAAAATTTGCACCCCCAATCCTGCCCAGAGCCAGGGGAGCTCTAAGCAGCTGAGCAATCCTGGTGAGCAGAGCCCACACAACTTTGGCAAAGTAATCCTTAAAAAAAAAGATGGAAAGGGCATAAAGAAAACCCCGCGTTTTCCAAACCAGTGAAACCCCAGCCAGGCTTCAAGGTAAATCCTGGAATAAATAAATAGTGCATGATCTGAGAGGCTGAATCCATACCCATAACCACAGTTTGTTGCTCATCCAGTGAAATAATAAATACAAGGTGAACTTTGTGAGCCTGCAAACTGTGTCACCTCTGGTGCGTTTCTGACGTGACTTTTTTTTTCTTTGTGGCCATTGTGCAATTTTCTCTGGGTTTGTTTTGATTGTAAATAGGCACACACATTAGCTAAAGCCAGATAATTTTCTCCTGGCCAGCTTTGCCAGTAAATCACTGAGCTATGTAATTGGGTTTGTATAAAATTATGCACTGCAAACTTGGGAATAAGTAAAACAGGAACAAAAAGTTGATTTTTGTAAATAGTACCATTTTTTCCATGCAAAACTTCTATTTGACTCCATTTTTCTATTCCCTATCATGATCATTCTTTAAATGTGGGATGAAAATCCAACTACAGGATAAATCCAAGCAGAACTGGTAAAAATTTCTGATTTGGCTTGTAGGTGGAGTTGAATACAGTGGTTAACGACAAGCAAAATGTTCTGAAGATGGTGGTGTTCAGACAAATACCCAATTTGATTCTGATAAATTGGATGCAAGACTTTGACCAGCAAGAGAAGAACAGGTGAGAACCCTTGAGACTGATGCAGAAATAATCAGTGTTTTGATGGTCAGGAAAAATATTGCTCCAGCAGCACAATAGATCTTCCATTAGAAACTCAAAATACTAATTACAATCTGCCTAAAGACTTATTATAAATGAAGTGGAGATAGAAACATGTTTATATTATGGGGAGGCTTATTTGCAGATAAGCAGGAAACCAGTCACACATCTTCACAAACATAATTTTAGCTGTTTTAATTAGCAGGTTTGCTTTGATTTAATTTAATTCAGCGATTCCCTCTATCTTTACTGACACATGTGCAAATAAAATGGGCTGACCTGACTCCTGACACGCCGTTTCCTTTCTCATTTCTGCATTTGTTGTTGTTGATTCCGGCGGTGTTTACGGTGGAATGATGGGGTCAGCACTTCCTCCCAGCACGGCCACAGATGGAGGGTGGGGATGACAACTCTGCATCTGAGGGGCTTTTTTCCCCCAGCACTGCTGATTCCCGAGGTGCTGGATGTCAAAGGCCAGCAGGAGTCCCAATAACCTCCAGTTTCCAATTCTATTTGGGGTCGGAATGACAAAAAATATGCTTTTTTTTAGTGCGGTTGTGGGAAAAGTGAAGCAACCTTTTATTTGCTGTAGAGCCAGGCCCTGGAATCTGGCTTTGTGCATCACTTTTGGGTGGAAAAACAAGCTTTAAAGCTGTCAGAATTCATGTATTTAATGTTTGGAGATTTGGTGGGTTTATTTAACAGCGAAAGTTGTTATTGACAGAATAAGAACACGTAGTCCAGGATAAAATCACAACATTAATACACTGACAAAACCCCAATCTGTGTTGACTTTGTTGAGCTTTTTGTTGGTCTGAGGGCTTGGAAAGTATTTTTTCTTCTTTATGTCAGAAAAAAAAAGATTGTTAATACGCCAGGTGTTGTTCTCCCTTCCCTCTGCACCCCTCCCTCTGCAGAGTCTCACAGCTCTATGATAGGTAATTAAAACAATCACTGAAATGTTTCAAAGCTCTTGCAGCCTTTACTTGACTTTTAAAATTCCTATTTGAAGAAGAGTGTTAAAATTAATTTGTATCTGGCTCAGCAAAGTGCTCTTTACTTGAGCAATGGACTTTACAACATCGCCGACAAAAAGAATGGAATTAATATTATATTTGCCTTTATCTGGGGTTATTCTGTTAACTGTTTTATACTGGAAATTAATTTCAATATCATACAGATGCCTACAAGTCCTGAATGCAGCAGTTTTAGCATGCAGCCACAGCTCTCCAAGTTCATAATCGTGGTAAAAATAAGAATTCAAAAGGAATAAACTTACCAGGACAATTAAATGATTCTGCCCCCAGATAATGGAAGGACAAAGTTTATATTCTTGGACTGTAAAATCCGTAAGAGAGAAAAGTGTTATTAAAGAAGTATTGTGTGGTTATTTTGAAAAGAATGGTAACTTTACAAGTTTGTCTTTCTACTGAGGAAAAATACTTTGGAGACATTGGGATAGGAGCATTTTTGATGTGGAAAAGCTCCTCTGTTTTTCTTCCCCATCTTTATTTTTCGTGTTTCAGTTCCCTGCTTCTGTGGGGCTTTGGAAACCTTGTAATTCATCCTTTATGGAATTCTTGGTCTATGGGACAGGATTTTATTATTAAAATCAGCTTTCTTGTAATACATTCTTTTTGATCCTTAAAAAACCCATAATCTTTACAAATTACTGTTTTATGTCCCTGTAAAGCGGATCCTTCTCCCCTCCTTTCCTGGTGTGTCCCTCTTTGGGATTGGCACTTCCCTGGCATGGGCAAGACTGGTGGCAAGAAAAGACAAGTTAAAGAATTTTCAGGACAAATGGAATTGGTTCAGGCTCCGAAATTACTGATTAAAAAAGGGGAAAATCCATGTAGAATGAAAGGTTTTGCATCTCCCTCGTTGGTGTGTGGGGAATCCTTGCCTGGTGTGGAAGTCAATATGTGAATAAAGCAAATGTTTTTACATGTTTACTTATGGAAATCTGAGAGATACCAGGGAACAGGGTGCAAACCAAAAATATCAATACTGACAAATTCAAATAAGGACTTTTCCCCATTAAATTTCAAACATACAACTATCTGTACAAATATTTCCCGTTTATGAAAGACAGCACAACCTCATCCTCTGTTTTTGCTCCTTTGTGGACATTTTTAACTCCTTCATGAATGTTTCTAAATCCTTTTATTCGACCCACACACAGGTATGGCAAACAAATTTACAAATGTGGACAGAAAAACGACTTAAATCCTCACCTGGGTTGTTGCATCAACACAACTCAATCTGACAGTGTGTTTTTGCCAGGTGGAACAAAGAGCAATAAATTAGTTCTGAACATTTATGATCTTGCATTATAAAGACTCCAACAGACTGTGTTCAAAATCAATTGTCAGAGTGATGGGGATTAATAACTCTGGTTCCGTAACCTTTTCCGTGTCTGCAGCCTGGCTAAGGGCGCGTTCCAAGATCTGCTGCCATATTTCATTATTGCAGCCTCCGTTTGAAAGACCTTTTTGATGCTTAAAAAAAAGAAACAGATTAGTTTTTAGTAGGGCTGGATGAATAACTCGGAATTAATAATTCACACAGTGAATTTTGCCTCGTAGGAAGAGTGAAGAAAAAATAGTTGTCAGAATTTTTTCTAGTGACTCGTTGGGTTTTTTTATTAATCAAAAGCAGCAATCAGAATTCAGGGTGTGCTGTGTGTTTGTGATTGTTCAGTCGGGTGGTATTGGTTTAATTCTCCAATTAATTGAGGACAAATACTGGAATAAATTTCATGGCTAAATATTTGAGGAGAGAGTATTTAAAAATCCCTTTCCTCCTGCACACAAGCTTAAAATCAGGTTTTGAAAGAACTCTTGAAAGTAAAAATCTGAGTGCACGAAAATCATTCGAAAGGAAATGTAAATAAAGCAGGAATGTGGCCAAGCCAAGTTTATTGCAAGACACAAAGAAGTTTGAGGCTTCCACAAAGTTTCCCTTCTTAGCTCCAGCACCTGTTCTGGGAGAGGAGTAATAAATATTGGGATAAATATGGCAGTGAGGTGAATGAGAGGTTTATTGAATTTCCCTGCCTCCCCAGCCACTGTGCTGTGTTTTATGGGAGTGAAATGTTCGATGTAAGTGAAACCACATCAAGAATTGGCAACTTTTGGCTCACTTCACCTTCCAGCTGGAATCTTTGCACCTCACCCATGCCAGGCTAAGAGGCATCCACGTCTTCTCTTGTTTTCATGCACTTTATTTTGCTTTCTTCCTAAATAGAGATAAAACAGTTAAATATTTCCCAGAGAAAGCCCCACATGTGATGTGCAGGGCCGTGCATACCATCAAACTGTCATTTCCTTTGATTAACCTCGCCCTGACCTCCCTCCCCCGGGCGCTTCCCCAGCCCTGGTTCCTCCCCTGCAGCCTGCTGCTCTCTCAGGTGAGTGCCTCTGCCACTCAGGAGCTCCTGGAGAACCCAGTGGAGATGCTGGGATGCAAAACTGGGCAGAATTCACCCCAAATGGCACAACCCAGAGTTGGATGTGTCTGGAAGTGCAAAGGAAATACAGCTCAGACAAGATATGTATCAGAAGAAACCTGAATTTTACCAGTGTCTATGAAGTGTTTTATGAAAATTGTGAAATATTTAAGACCATAAAAGGTTCATGACTGAGATCTAAGGGGGCTTTTCTGTTGTAACTCCTGCTCTCAGGAATGGCCAGTTTGTGGGCAATAAAATCACTGCCAGGAGAGGATCAGAGTTAAGGAGTCACTCCCTTACACCAACTGAGTTTGGAAATTGCCAGGGTCATCTATTTTATCATTTTGTGTATTTAATTTCAATTTTTATCTACCGGTAGAAAGAACATTAAAATTAGGAAGGCCAGAAGAAATAAAACATTTCAAATTGATTCATCCCCACAAAAATTTCAGTTACTCCAAACTGAGGGTTTTTTTGCCTGTTGGTTTGCAAGAAATGCTGATGTTCCTGTCAGCTTGGGACAATTTTATTTTATTTTTTTCATCCTGAAATTCCTCTAGAGAGAGCAACATGCAACTGAGATTTTATGAGTCCAGCCAGATCACACTTTGGGCTGACAGCAGAGACGAGCTAAGCCTGCACTGAATCCATAACTTTTGCCTATGGAATAAAACATATTTTTGGGATGATAATAAAGGCCACGTGTGATGAAGAATCTCTTCATCCCAAGGTAAGCTGTTTCAGTGGCACAAGCTGAAATACTTTGGTTCTAGGCTTAATTTGACTGTTAAATCACATACTTTTTGCTGAGAGATTAAAAATGTGCCACCAGAAGCCTGAGTATCACATCGATACCTGTGGATGAGGATGGTTTATCCCTTAAATCAGTCTATGATATAGCAAATAGGTCAGAAAAGTCCTCAGCATTTCATCACCAGGCAGAATTTACAGGTCTTACAGGATTTTTGTAGTTATAGGATCCTGGAAATGTTTAATTGGAAAAGACCTTTAAGACCATCAAGTCCTTTTTTTTTTTCTTTGCTGAATATCAGTTTGTCCTTTTTTTTTTGTTATCCCATTAATGCTTGAAGAACAGACTCTGAGTATACAGCATTCCATGATTTCTACTCATCACTGAGATCATGAAACCTGGTGGAAAATAATTTTAAAACAGGAAAAAAAATTACAATCTGAGATTCCTGTGCAAGCACTGGATCCATTCCTTCTGCCAGGAGTTTATAATCTGTTTTTGAAGTTTTTATTCGTGCTGGCTTTTTATGTTTCCCCATTCCAGTGGGAATTTTACGTTTATAAATCAGGTGGAAGCAGATATTGCAGATGCAGAGTGGGGATGTTGGTGAGAGTTTGTACTGACCAGTAGCACTGGTGGGAACTGGTGTGACTGGTTCAACTCTGTTTGAATTAATACCTAAAAGAATCATTCTATAACTCCACAAGGATTGTAAAAAAATCCCACTTCTGGACTAAATGTGACCTGTTTTTGTCCCTGTTCAGGTCCTTACAAATGATTCTCCAGAAAAAAACCCCAATATTTTCTGTGCTATCCTCCCCCAGCCCAATCTGCAGTGACGGGGCTGCACTCACCTGGTGGAGTGGAGAATTTAAATGGAAGAACAAAAAGAAACTGAAATTGCCTTAGGGATTGAGGTCAGGTGAAGGTTAATCAAAGGAAATGACAGTAAAATGGCATTCAGGGCTCTTGGTACATTTTTAATCATTCCTCTCTCTCTCTCCCTCATAAAAGACACAAAAGATGTCCAACTTTTTGCCACTGTGTTTAGTTAAGGATGAGTTTTATTTTTGTCTTGATTGTTTTAAAATAGCCTTTCTTTTCGATTTCTCTCGTAGATTTAGCTCCTGGAAACTTGCATTGCAGTGCCTTAAAGATGTGTGTGGGAAATTGGGAATGTGTGTGTGGGGGGAAGAAGAATGTTAAGAAAAGGGAGTAATTTTCCCTAGAATATCTCTCATTTTAACTTCTCTTTCTCGAGTGATAGATTTTGAAGGGTTTCTAGAAGTCATGAGTTTAGGGAATAAATACTCAGAAAAGCTAAATATTCACATTATTACACAAGTGTCAGGCTAAGTGAAGTTCATGACTGCAACTACTGGAAACAAGAAGAGTTTCTTTCACACTCTGCTATCTACAAGTCATTGTTCTGGTTTGAAGTATAGATATTTTGTATATTTTTTGTAAAAAGTATTAGAACAATCTAATATCTCAATGATTGCAATGAAATAATGAAACCATGTCTGAATTTGCAGGCTGTTGGTTATATCCTGATTTTATGTGCTTGAAAAGGCCCCGTTTGGGAACTTTTATTTCCCAAGTCTGGAGTTGTCACTTTGTGCCCGTCACCTCAGATAACTTTGGCATAACCACAACAGGAACAGGAGCAACTTTATGTAACTTATAACTGCCCAAGGCGACTTTTAAAAAATGTGAGCAATGCGGTTTTTTTCCCCAAGTCTGTTTGCATAGATTCCCTTCCCCCTGCAGCACAAAGGGTCCTGAAGGGGATGGATTAAACCCAAACAGCTTTTAACTGAGGTAACTTGGTGTAGCAGACGTGTTCTCCCTGCTCTTTTCATCAGCCTTGCGCAGGGAGAACACGGTTGAATGATGCAGCTGGAGTTGAGCTGAGCTTAGGCAGGACCTTGAGCTGAGCTTAGGCAAGACCTTAAGCCTTTGGAGAGGAATCTGTGGCTTAAAAACATGCCTGCAGCCCCATGCAAAGAGTTTCCCCATGGTGAGTTGCAGGAAAATGGAATTTTATGCATATGAGATGCTCCACATTTTGGGGAAAAAAAAATAAAACAGTCTGGAAGTGATTTCCCTGAGTGTCCCTGTGCTGGTGTGGCCGGGATTGCCACTGGGAATGTGGCACTTTTCCCCCTGATCCCACTTAGCAGGAGCTGCCACATGGATGCCAGATGGGCTCCTTGCCAGGGAGGAGGAGGAGGAGGAGGAGGAGGAGGGAAAGCCCTGCCCACCCTGCAAACGCTGCCGAGGAAAAGCCTGACAGGGAATTGGTGTAAAAACCAGGAAAAATGGGAAATCTGTACCCGAATTCCTTGGGCAAAGGTTGAGCTGAGCTGAGCTGAGCTCTGTTCCAGGGAAGGGGAGAGGAGCACGGTGGGGAAAGTTGGACTCTGGTGCTGGGAAGAAGAAGCTCCCAGCAACAAGTGCCTGGATTTGCAGGCACAGAGAGGTGAGGAACTCAGGGATTTCCGCGTTGTCAGGGTCTGACTGGGATTTTACAACGCTGTAACAATGCCAGTGTCAGGTTTATGGAGAGCATTTTCAGCTCAGCATCAGCCTGAGCAGCCAGCTCTGCCCCCGTAACTCACCTGTCTGGTAAAACCTCTGTCCCAGCAACAGAAATCCAAATGATTTTTGGTGTGTGCTTGGAAAAACAGGAATATCTGTGTAAGAAAAGAAAAAATGTGAGAGAGATCATTTAAAATGAAAACTGAGTACCTGAGTTGAAGGCAGTGTTAACTGCTAACAGCTGGAAATCTCTTGGACTGAAGGAATGTGATTTTTCCACCTGGTCTAGTGGAAGATGTCCCTGCCCATGGCAGGGGAGTTGAAACTGGATGAGCCTTTATGTCCCTTCCAAACCAAACCATTCTGGGATTTTTTTTTTTTTAACGAACAACATGACCTCAGAATTTTGCTGAAATAAATACTAAAGAATCATGGCCAGATCATACCACTATTTTTAAAACATCCAATAAGAATTAATCAATCTATTATAACCCTGCATGCCCAAATTATTCAATTATGGCAAAGATCAAGTTGGTTTGAGTATTTTCGTTCCAGTTGCTGGGATCATCACTCCCTCTCCTGCCCATGGAGCCAATCCTTGATCTGGGCTGCTTGTGAGGACAAGAAGTTATGATCTGAATGTAACTGGATTAATGGTTTTGGGCGTTTTCCATGTTGCAAAGTGACTGTGGGATAAAATAGGAGTATTTAGAGTTTCCCCATGGGTGGAAAGCGGGGTTTGTGGGCAGAAAAGGGGGGTCTTGTGTTCAGTCTCTGCTGAAGCTGAGGCGAGGGCAGTGAAGCAGCTGAGCTGAGGGGAAGCTCTGCTCGGTGTCTCATGGTTTTTCAGGCTGGTTTTAACATCTTGTACCAAATTACCAGCCTGAGAGGAGGGCTCAGGGTGAGGAACCTCACTGCAGCATCAAAGGAATATGATAAAATATGATGGAGGAACAGCAATAACTGCTGGCTTTGCATTTCCTTTCGCTCCCTGTTTTTGGTGAGAAACCTTCCATGCGAGTATTCTCAGGTGATGCCTTGGTTTCTATTGGATAAATTGCTTGTCTCAGTTTGATCCCAGAGCCTTTTGATAAAAATAACGTGGTTTTGTGCCTTATTAGAAGTGTGGTTGAGTCCAAACCCTGACAGGGCTGTGCTGGGTGTGAGGGATCAGGGAAGGTCAGGGATGTGCTGAGTACAGAGGCTCTGGTGCCTGCTGGCAAAGAAATTTTGTCTCTGGTGCTCTCAGCTTTCCACCTTCATTTCCCACCCTTCCACCATCAAGATGCAGGGATGCTCAGGAGAAAATTCACGCTGTCTAATTTTAGATGTCCAATTTAGGTTGCTCCTGGCTGTAACAAAGCACAAGCTCTGCTTGCTGCAAATCTCTTTGGTTGCAGAGTCAGATTCTCATTTGAGCCCAGCTCTGGGTGAGCAGAAAGCACAGTGGGAGCAGCTCCACATCTCAGACAGGACCATTCCCCTGCCAGAGCTGTTACCAGGGCACTGGGCTCTCACTGAGCACCCAAATCAGATCCCTTGTGAGGGCAGAACCAGCCTTTGCACAGCAGCTCATTTCACTGTGAAGGGTTCTGTGATAAATTCTCAATGCAAGCAAGGTTTGAAAAAGACAGGAGCCAAAGCCTTTGAAAACATTTCCAAGTGGGAAAGTTTCACACTGAGCTTGGGGTGAAGGCCAGGTTTCACCAGATGCCCAGTCAGGTGGGAACAATCTCCATGAGAACCTGCTGGATCATCACTCCTCCTGGTGCTTTGTCCCTTTGCCTCTTGCAGCTCTGCAGTCCATGAGATGCAGAAGGCAGCCAGCTCTATTTTCAGGTTAGGGAAGGTACTCCCCCTTCCTGAGGTTATTTGTTGTATCACATGAAGTTAATTTATTGCTCAATAAACAAACAAACAAACCGATTCTGAGGGATTTTAACCTGAGAATGCACTGGGAGCAGTCACTCCCTGCACTCTCTGCTGCAGGAGGATGGGATTCCAGAACCATCTGGACACAACCCTGTGCCTTGTGCTCCAGGAAGAGCTTGCTTGAGCAGGGAGGTTGGACCACATGATCCCACCAGTGGTGCCTCCAACCTCACCCATGATTCTGTGACGGTCTGGAGGAGCCATTAACAACCAGGACATTTCTTTGTGGGGTTGACTTGGAAACAGGAGCTGCCTGGAAGGAGACCTTTGCAATCAGGGGTGCTGTCCCTACTGAAATCATCAGAAATTTGGGAGGGTCGTGGCTGCCTGGGCTGCCCTGAGAGGCTTTGGACCATTTGCTGAGGCCACCTGTGGTTATGAGTTTGGAGAATGTGTCACCACTTGACTCTGGCATCTGTTCAAAGTCCTAATTCTGTGGATCAGTGTCTTTCAGATGAAGAAACTGAAATCCTCTCTTGCCGCTGGTATCTGAGTAAATTGATATCAAATTCTCTAATGAAAAGACAACTGTTGTCAGCAGAGGCAAGCAACAAGAAAATCTGGGACAGGAGGTAACTTCATGATGGATTCCACATCCTCAGGGACTTTCTGAGCTCTGAGGATTAATTTTCTATTATATCCATGTGTGGGGCTTCCCTTAAATACACTTCCACTAACAACTTAATACTTTTTTCAATTACAGTATCATAAAATGCTACAACTTTTTTTGTACATTCTGCCACTTGGAGGCCAAAGCTTTTACGGTTGTGACTGTTTCTGCTCCCTCTTACCTATTCTTAAATGAAACATCTTTTTGCTGCCCCACTGAAGCCATGGTTTTGTGGAGGAAAAGGAAAAAAACACAGAAAAAACCCCTTGGGAGCAGAATTTCTGCAGTGTTTTGAACTCCATAAGCTTGATCTGCAAGTCTGATGAACTTGCAAAGCCTTACAAGTGCCTCTTCTCAATATTTTAGCTCAGTTGGCTCTGTTTACTTTATTATCTTAATTTTTTTTTAGATTTATTTAGATACTATTTTACCATCTCTACTTCATGTATAGTAACTCTAGGAATTCTTTCAGACAAAAAAAAAAGGGCATTTTTATTTGTCCACGTGCTTGACTGTGTGAGACAAAGCCAGAACACCAGAGATTCTGAATCTCCTGCAGCAACCTCATAGTGCTTCTAAAAATGAATTGCTTGGGGTGTGAGCCAATGGTTTATAAAGAAGAAGGATTTGGGTAACTACAGGTTACAACCTATTTTAGGAGAGTGGTCTGTAGCTCAAATAGTTTGGAGTTCTCCATCTGGACATGTAGGGAATTGGAAAAGGAAAAATAGATATTGTGAGGTGTCTGAAGTAGAACAGTGTGAAGTTTGAGGTGTCTGAAAATGACCTGAGTGCTGAGGAGAGGCTCCAGCCTTGGTGAGGCTGTGTTCACCTCTGGAACACTGATGGATCAGGGCTGTCTGTCACACGGGGTCACTCCTGGTAGGACAAGGCTTGAGAAGACTTCTCCACCTGGGAACTCACAGAAACCTTTTGATTTTGTTGGCACTGAGAAGGAAGGACATCCTGATTTCACAGGACAGCTCAGAACTCTGTAATTTTGGGAACACTACTCCAGTTGCTCCCAAGTAAATCAAAGGGTTTTTATGTTTTTATGATTTTATAACCAAAAAGATATATCTTTAATGTAGATACGTCATTTTACAAAAAATGTTATTAAATCAGGACAAGATGAATTGAGAAGTTGGAGGTGATTGTAGAAGGAGCTTGGGCAGATTTGGAGATTCCCATGGGAGAGCAGAGGCTCCTTGTGCAGGCACAGGACAGGCAGGGACCAGAAGCTCTCTCAGTCCCCCAGCAAGGATGGAATCATGGAATGGTTTGGGTTTGAAGGAGCTTTAAGTTCATCCAGTGCCACCCCAGCCATGGGCAGGGACACCTCCCACTATCCCAGGCTGCTCCAAGCCCTGTCCAACCCGGCCTTGGACACTGCCAGGAATGGGGGATCCACAACCCAAAGGTTGGGTCAATAGAAAACAACTCTGTCCAGCTGCTTTCCCACATTTTCTCTCTCCTTCACTGAGGAAAAGAGGGAAAAACCTTCCCAATGCCCACAAGGGACACGTCACCGAGTGTCAGCACAGGGAGCATGAACTGATCCCAGTTAATCTTCCCTGCTTCCTTCCACACCTCCATTTTATAAACTGAAATTGGCAGGGAATTATGGCCACAAAACCTGATTTCTGCCTCAGTCCTGCTCCTCGGCACAGAACTACCTGACAATTAATATTTGTGTATACCTTTTGAAATCTGTGACCTTTGGGGAGTTGACAGAGCTATAATATTGGTCTTTGTGTGCTCGCCTGGCTTTTAAAGTCCCTGCCTGGTGGATGTAAGTTCAGTGGATACAGATCTGAAACTTGATTTCCTCAGTATAGCTGCATTAGCATTCAGCTGTGGGTATGTAAGATAATAGTATTAAAAGCAACCTTCCATCCTGTTGTCATGGATGCAGCACAGCCCAATCCTGGGAGCACTACACCACCAGTCTTTGTACAATCTCATTTTTATCTACAAATTTTGATTTAATTATACCAGAAATTCTGCAGCCCTCTATAATATATGATTTTATTTTCCATTTCAAGCATAAAAATGTAAGAATTGAGCAGCTCAGGTTCTTTGTCCAGCGCTCTTTTTTTATTTTTTGCATTCCAAGTATCTGTCAGTATTAGTTATGAGACTGTGTGAAATAAGTAGCCATGAAAGATGCCTGCTTTTATGACAGAATGAGTGGTTTCATGAATTTTAAAGGAGCACATTTGTATTTTCTGTTCTTGAACTACATGGGCTACTCGCAAATATGACAGAAGATAATTGTTTGAGGAATTATGATGCCTTTCAAGATTTTGCGGGATATTACTATTTTCATAATCTTTCATTTATCAGCTTCTGCGGCTTGATTTATTTATGGGTGTAATTTGGAAATTAAAGCACTCCCACTCTGGCAGCAAAGGTACATGTTTGCTCCGTGGGGCTCGTGCTCCCTCCCCTTGGCAGAAACAATGAATGTGCTAATTTTGGTGTCAGACACCGAGGAAGGTGACAGGATTGGGGGCAGCCAGGTGTGATCCTGGCCCACGTGAGCTGGGAGGGAAGAGCCCCAAGCCTTGGGATGAGCGGGGATTTCAATCTCCAGCAGCACCCGTGGCACCAGGCAGAGCGTGTGCTCAGTTTGTTAGGATTTAAATGAAGGCATTGTTAGCAGGGATTTTGTGTGAGTGAGTAAAGGCTTCAAGCCTTTAATTGACTCGGGAAATCTTTTTAGTTGTGATTAGAGGGACAGATACTCAGCTGGTGAGGACTGATGGTGCTCCATTGAATCAATTTTCATACCCTGTCTGGAGTCAATGGAGCAGGGCTCATTTATTACCCTGTACCTGGCCTGTTATTATAAAAAAAAAACATTCCAAGCCTGGTATCTGAGTGATACAGTAACCTTTTATCAGCAAGATACTTGCCTCAATTTAAAAAAATTCATCAAAATCAGGGGTAAAATCTTGGGCTAATAAATTCAGTGACATGAGCTGTTTTCATTTGGTTGGGAATTTAAGTGTGGAAACCTATGGCTGTGTCCTATTTGCTTGAAAGCTTGGTGATGGATCTGCCATGCTTTCATATTTAGCATAAGGCTGTCTTCTTAAAGACTGAAATGAAGCATCTCTATATCTGTTTGAAGCATCTCTATACGAAGCATCTTTTAAAGACTAAATGAAGCATCTTTATGGTTTTTCTGGTTTAGCCTTGAGGTATTTTTATTTTTTTTTCCCTTGGTAATATTATCTCACTTTCCATCCTGTGATAACTGCATAGAAAGATTTTATTTTACGGTCCAAAAAAAAAAAAAATAAATCTGGATATCTTCACGTATTAAACTTGTCCCTAACATCTGAATATTATCAGTGAAAATCCCCTCTCGAAATTCTGTGCACGCCCATAATTAAACTGCTCTGAAAGGTGCAGTCAGGAGAACCAGGCACCAACATTATGGAGTGAAAATTAAAGAGGCAAAACATCAGAGTGTCTACTGTATGTGCCTGCTGTTAGACACTCAAGCATGGAGAACAGGATACACCTCTATGGATGGATGGCTTTCCTTATTAAAAAAACACAGTAGGACTCACAGTAGGGGAACACACTAAAACAAGGCTTTGTAGTAATTTCCTTGAAAGAAATTTCCCAAGATAGCAACTTAAAAAAAGCTTTTAATCTCACGACTGGCTCTATAGTGGGTTTTACTGGAGCTGGGATAAAAAAAAAGGCTCTTAGATTGCAGCCGATCTGGTAGAGTTGGTCTGAAGCCTCTTCCCTCCCAAGGAAAGGATTAGACTTTCCTTGCACCAGAACAAGATGTGATTCTGGCATATTTAAGAATCTTAAATACATATCTCTCAAGTCTGAAATGATGTGGGAAAACAGAAAAGCCCTTCCCCAGCTGGAGCACTTGACCAACCACGCTGCCGTGCGACACCGAGCCGATGCCTTGCATCAAGGTTCCTTCAACGTGTCTAAATTTGAAACCACTGGCCCTCGTGATTTTGAGCTGATATTTTATTTTGGGTCTCTGAGCAGTGTCCTTTCCCACTTGGGAGGAACATGAAGTGTTTCTCATAAATTCCTGGAGAAGAATCCAGCAGGACCTGCAGCAGCTCGTTGTGCTGCAGTGGGCCAGTAACTCCCTCACTGGGATTTGCCTGACCTGCTGTCTATTCTATATGATTGTTAAACACCAAAGTAAAGGGAAAAAAACCCCAAATGTGGCTTAATTCCCATGCAAACCTGCTGGAAGATTGGCCTGTGTGTGTATAGTGACCTGATAACCCTTAAACTGCAGTGGCTGCAGCTCTGTGCTGCTCTTGGTGCTGGTGCACATGTCCAGGGCCACACTCTGAATCTTGTGGCTTCTCCTCAGCCTTCTCCTGCCCTGTTTTGGTGCCGTGGCTGTGGGGAGATGGCCCCAGGGGTTTGGTGGAAGGGGCTGGAGGCACAGCAGGAGCTGCCCACCCTCCCCTCCAGGCAGCACCAGGGTGCCCAGCACCACCGCCGTGTGTGAGCATCGGCGGAGGAGAGGGAACATCTTGTACCTATCTTGTGTCAGCGAGCTGAGAACAGGCAAGGAACATGTCTGATAATGTGTTTCACATTGAAATAATTAAAGAGAATTGTTGCTGGAGGGAAATGCGCCTTTAAAAATTAACCCTGACATCTCTCCGACAATTTGGCGTATTACAAGAGATCCTTTTTTCCCCTCTTTTTTTTTTCTTCCTTCTTTAGTTTTACTAAACTTGATATGCATATTTCAGAGCTTTGGAAAATGCAGAGCCTTTGAAAACTTCCCTGTACGAATAGCCTATACTTACATGAGCAGCCCCATCTATTTTCCACTGAACTACTCGTAGGACTGATGTTTAAAGGAAAGGGGCTGAAGTAAATGACACATTCTGCAATGCCCTGGAGCCTCTGCTAGTTATTATTGTTTGAATCTCTGTCTTGATTGCATATATTGCAGTCTTCTATCACACAGGGAGCCAGTTTTGAAATTTGAATGTTGTTCCTCAAATAACCATCGAGCAGCTCGCTTTATTATTTCTTCTTACGCTGAAAAAGAAATCCTTGGAAATTGAAAGCAGTCATTTCCATAAAGCACTCAAAGTTTAAAAATGTTCTTTTTGAAGGAGCTGGAGTATTTGAAAACAAATGGTAATGTCTATAAACGCAGTATTACTTATTTTTTTAAAATTCAAGCTGCAACAACACCAATTACATTCACATTTTTGTCATCTGTAGGAAGTTAAATGTACAACCAGGTATCAGTGAAGTTTGCCTTCACTTTATTGTGGCTATAAAAGTTATGTAGTGGTGGAAGAATTGTGCAACGTTTTATTGGGGTGAGTTTCTGTATTTTCAGTTCCCCATTCAATCATAATTTGTTAGTCCAGGGGTAGGAAATGTTGGGTTTCTCTCCCTTTATTTATTAATTTGAAGCTGCATTTCCAGCCTGGAAAAGGGCACAGGAGGTGGCAGGACTGGTGAGGATGCTCAGGCTGCTTCTCCTCTCTGATGTGGCCGGAGCTGCCTCAGACCCCCTGGGCTCTCCAGGCTCTTTCCCAGTGCTGGTCACCAGGAGGAACCTGAGAGTTTTATTCCAGACCTGATGGTTGGAATTCTGCAATTCCCTGGCCTGAGGAATGGCTGAGGAGCTGCTGAGGCATTCCTGCCTTTCAATTCTGCATCTGAGAAAACAGACACACAAATTTTCCTTCAGAGGCTGAAAAGTCTTTTTTTCATTTTTTTCTTTCTTTTTTTTTTTTCTTCTTTTGAATAATGAGAGGGAAACACAGTGCAAGGTACAGGAGCAGGAACACACTTTTAATTTCTATCTGCAGTTCCCAGGTTGCAGGGCAGATTCCTGGGTGACTCTGTCCTGGAGCACCTCAGTCTGGGGTTTACACTGAGAGAGAATTAATGTGCAGGAGCCAAACCCTCCTGCATTTCCACAGAAGGAGAAGAGATTCAGCCTCATATTTTCTTGTCCCCTGAACTTTTGACAATTTGGTGATCTTTGGCACAATCCTCCAAGATGCTGAGTACCCCCATGGGCTTTTAATCAGGACAGCTGATGGCTCATGATACTTCCTACGACTGGGTGCTTCCTTAGTTTAATTTAAAATACAAAATACTTTAAAAGCACTTTTGAAAAACATTTCTCTTGGCTTGGGAAGGATTTTTACCCTCTTAATAAAACCAGCAACGGAAGAAGTCTCTGTTAGCTGCTGGGATATGTGCTATGAGCCTGGCTGTACACAATATTACTGGGATGTACTTTTTGGCTATTAAAGGCTCATTAAAAAAATTAAAGTCCCCACAATTTACAATATTTTCCATTGAAATAGCATGTTAACACATTTCTTTAATCAGTGTGTAACTGTCAGGGGAAAGAACAATTCATCTAGTATATGCATACATTAGGAAAAAAATTATCAGATTTAATTTTATTTGTTTTATATTCAGGGCTTTTTTGAAGGAATTCCTGCAGGGAAATGGTTAATCTATTTTTAACTAAAGCTTACTTTTGTAATCTATCCAGTGCTTAGAGTTCTGTCATTGATCTATGATTTATGTGATTTAAACCACCTCTTGGCTGTAACATTGGTTTCTATCCAAGATGCTGAGCTGAATACTAATTACGAGATCAAATTTATGCTGTTGGGCTAAGCAGCTGAAGGAGCTTTCCATGCAGGACTCCCTTAAACCACGCCACCGTCGAGCAGTAGTGGAATATTTGGCGAGGGGGATGGGGGGAAAAAAGCTGGAAAAGGGAAAAAAAATACAGCAGGAAGGCTGAAGTGTCCTTTGAAAGCTTTATTTTTAGTTCTCTTGAATGAGTGCACAGTGCTGGATGCAGAAATTCAGCGTGTGAATATGCACATGGGGCTGTTTTTCCAGCAGAATCTCACTAATTCCCCCTAACGACTGGGAAACCCACTGAGAAAAGCCAAATGGCACCAGCGAGCAAACAAATAAATATGATTGAGGAGATTTTATTCCAAGATGTATTTTATGCCTTTATTTTGACAAGTATCACGTTGTCAGAATGATTTATGGTATTTCAGAGCGTACCAGTAAATGCACTGTAGGATGGGTCCTTACAGGAAGAAAGTCTGGGTAACAATAGCTTTGCTTTGCCTCTCCTTAAAGCATTTTTGCTGAGAAATCAGCCGAGAGCACCAATTTTACAGAAAACATAGGTTTCCTTCAATAAGAACGAGTAACAATTCCATTCTCCTGCATCACCTTTGCAGAGGAGGTCAGGATGGCAGCAATTTTCTTTGGGGGAAAAGGGAGTCAAAACCTGTTCCAAGAGCTCAGAACCCAAACCCCAGTCTGAATAAAAATGAAATTTCCTATTGGAATTCTATTGAATACAATAATTTTTGAGAGGAAATGTGTTCCAATGCACCATTTGGCTTTCATCTCTGTTGGTATAACATTGAGGTGTTTCATTTTGATGATGCTGAAATATTTTAGCTTGTTCAGGCTTCTTGCATTTTTATTTTTTTTTAATTTTATTTATTCAAAGTGTCATTTTCCTCTTTCCCAATGCTTTGCCTGATATTTTGTTCCAATTGGGCAACTGGAACCTTTTCAGCCTCCCACTGCACCTCATTAAAATGGAACACTTCCATAAAATGCTTTCCCAAATTCAACTTTGCCGGAATTCCTTTAGGAACTTTTTCAGAGATCTTTTAAGAAACTTTAATGTTCTGCACTTGGAAAAGTCCTGTGATTTCTCACAGAATTCCAGGTTGTGACTATTTCTCCTGCCTTTTAGCTGGGTAGTGGCGTGTTCTGCCCTCGGGGTTTGGGAAACGCGGTCTTGGCCAATGGATCAACGCGTGGGGATGTCCTCAGACACAGAGCAGGAGGAGGATTTGGATCCTCTGCTGTTTTCCCAGGGATATCCGTGTTGCCACCAGTGAGGATCATTGTCTGGAGCCCCTTTTGGGGGGCTCTGTGTCCCCTCCCCTGGCACAGGCTCCTGGAGCCAGCAGGTCTTCCCACTTCAGCCGTAGGAGGCCCTTAACTGAGGAATTAGTTTCCTTTTATCCTTATTCTTGCTCACTTTAAAAACAAAACCCAAAGCAAATAAAAAACCCAGAAACAGAAATAAAGCAAACAGAAAACCTTGAAGAAGTTTCTTCCAAGGGTAATTTTGGACTCACGACCTCTTGTTGTGTATCTATTGCTCATGATCTTCCTCATTTATTATTTCTCCCATTTCTAACGTGGAGAAACTCATATTTCAGTTAGATCTTTTTGCCTTTTCAAAATTGTATTATTTATAGTCCACTTGATGTCATGTTTGCTTTTAATGTGCATTGCTACAAACAATTTGCAATGAAAATAATCCACACTGTGCACATTTGGGGAAAGGCTTTTGGATATCCAGGTGTACCTGTGGTGCTGAAGTGGGATGTGCTTGGGGACAGTTTCATTGAGAGGTGCCACAGTTCATGATCCCATTTGTATATTTTGTTTTCCTGTGATGCCATCTTTACCTGTCCTCTCTATAACTACAGTAGATTCATCCCTAAATCCTGCCAGTCTTAAACACAGTGAATTTCCTTACAGGCAGAAGGGGCATGATTAAAAATCCTGGAAGAGCCCAGGGACACTGAGGGACCCCCACGTTGTGGCTGTGATTGCAGTCAGGTCACTTTGCCAGCTGCCTGGAACCTCTGGATGTGAGACATTCCCTCACTGCTTCTGCAGGGAAACAATTTGCACCCTCGGTGATGCTGCTGATCCTGAATGATCTGAGGTAAAACAACAGAAGTGAGGATGGGTCTGGAGTTAATTGCTGTCATGGGCTGAGGGACTTCAAAGGGATGATTTTACCAGAAGCCTCATTAAATGGGCTGGATATTTTGCTGTGCTGAACAGGTGGCTGGAGTGCTCCAAGGGGAGGTGTTTGAAGATGGGAAGCACCTCTGGGACTCTCTGTGCCCATGGAGCCACCAGGACAGGGAGGAGCTCCAGCTCCAGAGACTCCCAAGGTGGGCCAAGGGCTGGACATGTGTCAGGAGAGGCTTGTGGGAGCCACAGAGCCCAGGCCACCCCAGTGGGGTCCCCATCCTGGGCAGGAGCTGTTTCTTTGGAGCCTTGGCTTGTGGGGCTGGTGCTGTGGAAGCCACATGGGACCTGTGTGGCCTGGGGACTGTGGCTGTGCCCATGGCCAGGACTCTGGATGCCATGGCAGCCTTCCTTCCCTGCACCAGGGTTTGCTCAGATCTACACCTGCCTCTTACACAGCTTTTACAGAGCAAAAACTCACTGAGGAGCAGAGAAACCCTCTATAAAATAGAATAAAGTAACATTCCAGAGGAAATATATATGCATATATATATATATACACATACTGAATATTTGTTCTATTTTCCTTTTCTTTCTCTGCAGCAGAACTGTTAAATTAACAATTATGGTCTTGACAATGAGCTGAGGAGATTTCAACTGAAAGTACAGAAACTAAAATTGTAATGATTTAACACATCCCTGTGCTTACACCTGGATATCTAAAATGTGATTTATGCCTGATAAATAAGCAGATAATTTTGTGTATCTTCATATATATATCAATATATCAATATATATCTATTTCCTCAGTCACAGAACCATAATAGAATGGTTTGGGTTGAAAGGGACCTCAAAGGTCGTCTTGTCCCATGGTGAGGGACACCTTCCACTATCCCAGGTTGCTCCAGGCCCCGTCCAACCTGGCCTGGGACACTTCCAGGGATGGGGCAGCCACAGCTTCTCTGGGCAAGGGAATCATGCCAGGGGAAATCCAGATTTTCTCTGCTTCCATAGGGATGCTCCCTAATCCCACAGATGCAAAGTTGAGGAGTAAAAGGTTTGAGCTCACCTGAGGCTGCTGAACATCCAAGACGAGAAAAACCCACCACACAAATCAGGTGTTCGCCCTGATCCATTTATCAGAAGCACACAAAAACTGCTTCTCCTCCAGTTTAAATCCCAGCAAACAAACACCTGAGAAATCCAAATCACATCAGGTATTTGATATGCCCTTCTTAAGGAAGCAGCAGCACTGGAAGAGCTGAAGTAGCTTTAAAGCACTGCTGGGTTTTCATGGAAAATGGATACAAGTTCAGAGATAATTTATAAAAGAACGTAGGAGCTCTGTAGTTTCTGCAATCCAGTGGAAATTAATAAAACCCAAGGCTGGCTATTAGATAAAGCCGAGCAGACAAAGTGTGTGTAACTACCCGTAGAGGGGCTGACATGATGAATGATGATGGATCCAAACCCATCTGAAGTTCTTCAGGAATAATAGCAGCATAAAGTCATTTCTATAGGGTACCTAAACGTGCCTGAAACAACAGTATATTGAAGGTTGCATATTATGCTAAGAATGACAAGTATTTATGATTGGAAGGTGTCTGGGCTGGGATTATCAGTTTTTGTAAACCCTTTCTCACTTCTTTAATCTTTGATTTAAAGACCCATCCAGAGATTTTTAAAAAAATGGGCTGATTGCTGGAACTGTCCCTCAGAGATAGTAAATACCCTCACCTCACCGCAGTCAGCAGTGCCTGGTACTACACAGGTGTTTTTCTTCTGGAGGAATGAATGTTTTCCTGGGAAGAGGCACCTGAGTAGCAGAAAGGAGGGTGGGCAACAGCTCAGCTCAGTTAAATTAATCTCTGCTCAACTAAACTCCTTCTTAGGACTGGGAAAGAAAAATCCTCCTGTGTGCTGCCAGTTGTGCCTAGTGAGTTTTTTATTAATGCAATTGTAAATGTTGTTGAATTTGCTGTTTGGGGATCTTTTAAGTGTATTTTTAATTTATAGTCACTGTGCTTGTAGTTAAATGTGACATCTGAAGGAAAACAATGGGTGCAAGTGCAGAGAAGAGACAGAAATTTGTGGGCATGCAGTGGAGTTTTAGCAGTGAAATGCCCCTTCTGCAGAGCTGCTGCCTTCCAGTTGTCTTTGAGCCTCTGGAGTGTTGTTGTCCTGTTCAAATGAGACTGAAGGATTTTGATGACAGATTTTTCTGAGAGTACAACAAACACAACCTGCGTTTGTCTCAGGTTCAGAAGGAGAGAAAATTTTGTGCCATGCACAGATTGGTTTCCAAAACCTGAGGGTTTCCAGCTCTCCCTAAACTTTGCTAGCACACTGCAGCAATGTGTTCTTTGAGCGTGGTGATTCTCTTAGGTCTGTAAGAGCCTTTGAGACTGAGCTGATTTTTTCAGCCTTGACTGTGGAGATTTGTGACTTCAGATGTCAATGTCCCTTTCTCAACCCTGCTGCCAGTGACCCACTGCACAGCAAGTGTCTCACATTATAAAGTGCTTATTCACAGAGGGCTCTGACCAAGGCTATCTGGAGGGTGGGAGATGCTTTCCTGGCAATGGGATGTGAACATCGTGGGGCAGATCCTCAGCTGGGATGAAAATCCTGCTCGGTCTCTGCAGCTCAAAGGACGTCTGTTAATTCATGTGGAAAATTCATGACCCCGGGGAGATCACAGAGTTCAGTGTCCTTGAGTGAGTGCCACACTTTGCAGTCAAGATCAAAATGTCTTTCTCCCTCGAATTCCCTTGAATTTTGATTTTTCTGAAAATCCTTTAAATCGTTTTATACTGAAACCTACATACTATCCAAGAAAACTTTGAGGAAGGCTCTGTGTGTCCTCCCTTTCTCTTTTAATAAGTTATTGAATTTCCACCCTGGGAGAAATATGGAGCCCTGAAAGCTCACCTGGATCCTCTGCTCATGGGCTGTGCTCATCCTGTGCAGAGGTTGAGCTCTGGTGTGGCCATTATCATTGTAGTGACCACCACCGAGGACTTTATTTGGTTTTCCTTGAAGAGCCTCAATCTTTGATTTCCAGTTTAGTTACATCAAGAATTTGAGGACGGTTGGTTCCCCTTTATGCATTCACCAGGACCCAAGTGCAGCTGTGTTTCACAGCTCTGCCATGTTTGATGGAGTCTGTTATTTGTGCATGGTTCTTTCTTCATTTATTTCTTTATTTTCAATGTGTTGCACAAATTCACACAAACATCTCTCAGAGACCTCCCCCCTTCCCATCAGCTTCTCATCATGCTTCTACTGTGAATTTTATCAACTTGAAATACAAACAATTAAAAAGAAGTGGTTTCAGGCAGCAAGGTGGCCCTTGACTGCTGCAGTCAAGTGCTGCATTTATGCACTGAACTTTTAATTTTTAAATTTTTTTTACATTATTCTCTTGCAGTTGTTGCTTTATGTGAGTCCATGGAGCAGATGAAATGAACTGGGAGGAACTGTGGAAGTGTTGATGTACAAAATGCTGTTAAGTGGACAGAGGTTTAGTATTTCCCTGCCCGTCCCTTCCAATCTTTTTGGTTAATAATGAATTTCCTTATTTCATAAAGCAACCGCAGACCTAGAATACGGCAAAAAAAAGCTTACATTTGTAAATCTGAGAAGTCAGTATGGGGGAAAACTTTGCTCTTGAGAAGGTCTATCATCTTTCCTTTGACTTACAAAGGGTTTCTCTACAGAGATCAGTGTTGGGAAGGTGCTGGGAGCATGGCCTGGTCCTGAGCAGCATTATAGAGAATTCCAAGCTTATTGATAAAAAGACTTGTGAGTGGTTGTTCATAAATAATCTACTGCTCTCCGAAGGAGAGAACCTGCTCTCTGCTCTTCCCAGGTGGGAGGTTCTGGCTGGGGTGAGAGCCAGTCTCTGGTGTGCTCCTCACTGGGGCAGTGATGCTCCCCCCATGGCCTGAGGGGTGACAGGGGACCCCTGTGCCAGCTGTGCTGCCCCTGCCCCCCCAACAAGTCCCTGCTCTGGACTGGGTCAAGAACCTGAGAGCCAAGACCTGTTCCTAGCAGCAAATCCATCAAATATAAACCCTGGACTTATTTCAGAGCCTTTGTGTCATTAACAGAGGACTTGATCTTAGAGGTCTTTTCCAACCCAAGTGGTTCTGTGATTAGCAGGACTCAGAGCCAGCAATTTGAGCTGTAGGCACACAGTTACCCCATTCCCAAAGGTGACCCCAGAGCAGGTGATCCCCATGGCAATGCTCTCCAGGCTTTTCTCCTTTCCCCAGTAAGAAGCTTTATCTCCGAGCTGATGCCAACCCTGCCAGTTCACTCTGTGTGATGCCTTTCCTATTTTGTGCTATTTTGACCTTCTCCAGCAGAAGGTGTGGTAGCCCTTTAGTGAAGGGCTGTGCAAGTGCCCACGGGTCCTCCTCCCTCAAGCAGTGAGTGGTCTGCTTGAAATGCTTCCTTTCTTGTTGCCTAAAATTCAGAATTGTTTTGCTCTGTGCAGCCACATCCCTGGCCAGCCAGCAAAGATCCTTGCAGCCAGCAGGCTCTTCTGGAGACTCAGGCTTCCTGGATTCCATTAACATTTTGTTAATGAAATAGTGCTTTGTCAAAGAGTCTTGAAAACTTAAAAGGGTATTTAAGCTTCTTCCATGAGTCAATACCATGTAATGTCAACATTACCACGAAGGGATAATTCAGAGATGTCACACAAAGCTTGTGTTATGCCATTTGCAGTCTGGCAAAACAGCTCAGCATTTATGTTGTTTAATCCATCTTCAGAAATCTTTTGTTCTGAAAAAGTTTGAGATCAATCTTGTCAGTATTTACTGACACAAAGCTGATGTAAGTCACTGTGCTCCTATTGACTTCATCTGGGTTGTAACGATTTACCCCAGGCTGAAATTAAGCCCAAATTAGGCATATGAAGAACTCAATACCAAACTTTTAAGGAAGATGGAGCTGAATGGCACAGATCTTGGAAATGAGGATGTGGATGGAAGTAGACTGGAGGAAACAGTTTGCAAAGCCCTGGGACAGTACAGACACAAGTTGAGGAGACTTACAGGAAAATAACCTTATCTAAAGCTTTGCATTGGTGAAATCATTACTTCCCTGGCTAGAAGGAAAGAGGGAATACGGAACTGGAGTTCAGATCTGAGTGCTGGCAGTGAGATTGGGGGTGTGGGGTCTGAATTCCACAATGCTTGTGGCTGCAGTGTCCTGGGCTTGTCACTGTCACAGCAATTCTGGTCAAGGTACAGGAAACTTTTTTTCCATTCCTCCTCCCTTTCTTTTTTAGCAATTCTGTAATCATACCCACCACAGAAGGCAGCTGTTTCATCCCCTTGGATGGTGCAGTGATGCTGTTTGTTTTACCTTTGTACTTTTTAATCCTTTTCCATTAAAGCTCCCTGTAATTGATGTATTTGAATGTAGTGAGCAGTGGCCTGAGCTTGCTTTGAAGAAAATAGAGTGCCTTACTTCATCCTTGGCTGAATCCAAAATGCTTTCCCGTGATTATTTCTTGGCTGTGTTAAATCCATTTCCCTTTCAGACTCCACAGATAGATGGGGTCAACTCCACAATATCTGAAGTGATGTGAAGTTCTTTAAAAATTATTCACATATTTTGGTGGCAAAGGTTTAGTGTTTCATATTCACACGCAGGACTTTTGTTTCCAGCCAGGCATTGTGGAAGCAGGCAGCATCCCAGACCTGTGGAGGAGCTCAGCAGGAGGAGAGCAAGTGGGGGGAAATATTCCCAGTGTGGTGTTGCTGCTGGTGGCTCAGGTAATTTGCAGGTTCTTTGGGAGTCAGGGATGCTTTCTGGCTTGATTGCACACAGCAGGAAGAAAAATAGTGTGAGGCTCTTCATTTGTAGTTTTATGCTGTTTTACAACCCGGGAAACATTCGGGGCATAAATCAATTGCTCTTTCAGCACAGCCACAGAGGCCCTGCAGCCTCCTTGCTCCAGGTGAGGTCAGTGCAAGAGCAATGGGATGAGGATAAAACATGGACAAAAGGAAACAGGGTGCAAAAGCAGGGTTGGAAACCCTCTGAGAGCAGGTTTGAGCACAGTGTGTGTTCCTTATGATGTGAAGGGGCCTCAAAATGCTCAGCTCTTCTGGAGAGATGCCTTGGCCAAACTGGGCTGCACCTGGGTGTGTACAGCACAAGCATAATTAGACAATTAAATTAAATTTTAGCCTTATCTCACAGATCCCAGTATACTCAATCAGGTGCTTTAAAGGAATAATGCATTTGCTAAGTAGAAAAATGTGAAAAAACCCCACAAATGTTATGTAAGAAGCAGAATCAGACATAAAGTTTATGATCCATCCTGGCCTGCTGTTATAACCCAAATGTGGGGGGAGCACAGTGAACCTGAAACACCACACTCAGCACTGCAGCAAAATGAAGCATGGCAATGGAGGGGATGTTTAAATTGAGGTTAAAAGAAAAACAAACCCAGGGACTTCTAATAAAAAGAAAAAATTGATATGGGGAGTAATGCAAGAAGGGTATCTGTGAAGTGCCATTCAGGCACAGACTGTCCCAAAGGCTTTACAGCTTTCAATAAAAACACCATGTGAATAAGAGGAGGCTGGGAAAGCAGTGCAGGATGATGTGCATTTTAATCTAGTATTTAAAAAAAGAGAAAAACAAGTCCTTGGAGACAACAAAGACTGAAGAATTGTTACAAGCGGGAGAAACCGTGCAGGGGTGGGATTTGTGTCTGTGGTGTGGGTGTTGGAAGAGGAGGGATGTGGCCACATCAGGGGAGTGATGGCAGTGGGAGCAGGGAGAGACCCTGCTAGCTCAGGGCAGTGAGGTTAAACCCCAGAGATGCCTCTGCCCTCTCCCAGTAGCAATAGGAGATTCCATTGCAGATACAGAGCTACTGCATCTCATAAAATCAGGTACAACAATTATTTAACGTAAATTGCTTTTAAAAATATCAGGTGTCTGTTATGAAGACTTTGCAGCTAATCCATAAAATCATTATGCTTCTCTTTCTCTTAATCTTTTTCTGATTCTCTTAACCTCATCAATGATATTAAACATCTGTACCTGAACCTGCATCTCCCCTTGTCTCAGCTTTCCATGTACAAATTTCAGGCAATATTCTCTTCTGCACTTTTCTATATTTCCTGTGAAAATGATAAATTCTGAGGCAAGCAGCTCTGAATTACTCTGTGTTCAGACAATGCCCATCCAAGTAGAGCCCTTATGTCATCCAGGGGCTTCCAGCTCTGACCATGGAACAGGTAATTTCTGAACCAAGCAAAATATTTCCTCTCTATTGCACTAAATTGGCTAATTGAAAGAAATCCATGTTTTTGCTACTCCATCCTGTATTGAACAAGTTTTTATTGTAGTTTCCTTGTTTCAGGCAGTTTGAACAGAGGTCTGTGGTGGTCCAGCTCGTTGGAAACTTTTGTGCTCAAACCAGGAGGATGCTGCAGCTGGAGCTAATCCCTGAGTAAGTTTTCTGGAGGCCATTATGTCTCCCAGAGTTTTGAGCTTTTCTCTAAAGGAGACATTGCTCTGTGTGTGAGGGAGAGAGAAAGAGCATCGCCTCGAGGGCTTCAGTTATCACACTGCCTAAATATCCCTTATTTTTAGTCAGAGTCTTCTGAATATGAGATCCCACTACAGGTAGGTGAAGTGACCTCTTTGGGTTTGAATCTGCTCCTCTGTGGCGAATGCAAAGCTGCAGCTTTGAACAGGAGCCCCCTCCTGCTCTGTGCAAAGCTCTTTGAATTGCCCCTGATCGGCTTCTGAGGCTCCCCGGTTGCGTGCGAGGCACTTTGAAGATGAATGCCCGGAATGAGGGGAAACATGAAACAAAACTTACTCCCTCATGTCAGAGTGAGCAGCAGATTCCTCAAAGACCTGCAGACAATGGTGCTCTTTGGTGGGTGAGAGGAAATGGGCTCTGCTTCACCAGCTTGTCAGAGGAAAATTGCACAGGGCTGTGCTTTGGGTGGTAGAACAGCACCAGAAAGGTTTTGGGGGGCTTCACAATATTCAAGTCTCGCAAAACTGGTTTCAGGTTGGCTTTGTTGGGTTTCACTTGATGAAGGGAAATTTATTATTATTAATTTTTCATCTCCCAGAGGTTTGCTGTGTGTTCAAGGTGACAGATGTGCCACATCACCTTGAGGGGAATATTTTTCTTTGTCTCCATGAAAGTCCTCACCCCAGCTCCTAAAACTCTCTGTATCCACCATTATTTTCTCATATGTTTTGGTGGTGACTGCCCATAGTCCTGGGAGCTGAAGCAGCATAACTGTAGGAAGTTTTTTGTTATTTGCCTTATTCCAAATATTTCTGTGACAATTGACATGAAAATATCCATCAGTGTGTTTTTAAACCTGATGGATCAGTTCTTCTGGCCCTGGTGTGCGATCCAAAAGTTTTCATTAGCATCAGATGGATGAACCCATTTCTTTGAGGAGTTAATGGGCTTGTGATGCAAAAAAATTGAACTGGTATCTCAGGAGAGACTGGGTGTGGGAACTGAAGGGAAGGGAACAGGAAAACAGATTGAAAAACACCAAGAGAGATTTGTTAATAATGGTTGGGGATATTCTTCTCACCTGTCCTCGGTGACTGTTCAAATGCAGATGTGTGAACTCCTCTGAACCAAATGAGGAGAAGCAGAACCCTTTGGGCCATAATTCTTTTCCATATGTGATAGATCCCTCTTCCTTCCAATCAATTAATTGCATCCTAAAAACATCTATTTCTCACCATTGACTTTAAAGGGATTTTAGATGAGTAGTTCAGATATAGCTGTCTACACAGTAAGTGATTAAAGTTGGGTTAGATGAGCTGGCAGACTACACGGGGATTTTTTCCTTCCTTCATGCCAACCCTAAATCAAAAGGCATCTCATCAGAGTATTATAAAATACAACCTTCAGAGGGAGAGTCTTCTCCTTCCATATTCTGGCATCTGAAGGGAGGAGGGAGACTCCCATCAATTTAGAGAGAGGTAAAGATTTCATCTCCCTGTAGAAATCATGGCCATAATGGGAAATTCAGACATTTATGAGATTTGCTTAGCCAAGGCAGAGCTGAGCATGTGGATGTTTCTGTTTGTAGTGTTACAGCAAAAGCAGAATAAAAGACTACTTTTAGGGGTAATTTTCATTCTTTTTTCCTTCTTTTTGATTAAGTTAATAGCCCAACTTGTACCTGGGAGGGCACAGACAGAGTCTGCGTGACCTCATGTAATAAAACCCTTTATGAGCCCTCTCCCTGTGACTGCAAAATGGGGACAAACTGGGAAACGGGGCTGATTGCAGGTGTTTATTAATGGGAAACCCCCCAAAGAAGCATTTCCCAATTCACCAGAGAGGAATTCTCACAAAAACCCCTTGCAAGTTGTGCCTGGTTTATGTTTGAATTTTAAAACCAGGTAAGGTTGTAAGAGAGATGAGCAAGTTACCGGCAATTGGTGAATATTTCCCTCGGGTTTCAAAAGTTGGCAAACCTTGAATATACTATAAATACCTTTTACATACCATAAATATCCATATATTTTAAGACAATGTGAATTCCAAGGACAAGAGAAAGCAGAGCAAGAACTGATTTAGTTTTAAATCGGAGAGGGATATGCATTTGTTTCCTCTAAATGTTAATTTCTCAACGTAATGGGTAAAGTATCGAATTATTATTTAAACCCACAAATAAAGTGCAGGTCCCTTTTCCCATGTCTAAGTAATGTTCTCCTGCCAAAGGATAGGCATGGCTGTATTTTTTCCTAATGGAATCTGCATATCTTTGCCCTGCTAGTCCACTGCCGAATATTGATGGTGCAATAATTGGCTCTTTATTGGTATATTGTGTTTTCTCGGGGATTTTTCTACTTCCTGCAGTAAATCCCCTTCGAGTTTTTCTCCTTTTATGGTCTGGTGTTTACAAAAGTTGATCATTCTGGTGGAACTGTGAATAAGACTCAGATTTTGATTTGTTGTATGTCATGTATTGGTAGCTGCTATCTCTCCTTTTATCTTTTTTAGTAGAAATATCTCAGTTGTTGCTGTCTGTATTTAGCAGGAGAACTCAATCTCCCTCCTTTATCTGTTTTCTCCTATTTGTCCCTGGCTTGAAGGGTTGGTGGCACTCAGTGGTGGATAAATGCAAGGAAATCTAATAATGCCTTTCTAATACAGCCATTTATCTGCTACCATATTTTATTTTAACTCTTCATGCAACTGTGCAATCATTGCTCCATTGCCATAATTGGATTTCAAAGTATATTTGTGCCATTTAATTACATCTATAGCCTCTCTATAAGTGCATTCAGAGTAATTAGTAATCTTCTACTTTTTAATGGAATTATATTTTATATCAACTGCGCTCATTTTTCTCTTCAAATTCTTCAACACATTTGCACCAGTTTTGCTTTTTCACACTGGAATTTCTGGCATAAATAATCATTAAGGTTTTTTTTTTTTTCTCCCCACTGTGAATGTGAACAGAGTCTAATCCAGCTTTCACTGGAGTCAATGGTAATCTTTTCATTTCCTTCAGTGAAAACTGGATCAAGTTAATAGATTGTAAATTGCATCCAAGACAAAGTCACATCGTATCATAGAAATAGTTCTGTAGCAACTCCTGGAGTATTGATGGAAGGTGCAAAATTGATTGTTTCCATTTTTTCTTACTGGATATTTTATAGATTCTCTTACCCAACTTTATTAATTTTTTAGCCCATAAGTTACAGCATTGCAATAACATTTAAAAGATTCATTTTAACCTGATTTTCATGACAAATGGAAAACCTTTCCACTTGAAGATTTTTTTGTAAGTGGGTCTAGAACTTTGTTTTCCAGACCCCAAGTTTATCTGTTCACATCCATCAGGGTGCTTGAGAATGGACATTTTTAAGTTTTAAAAATATTTTGTCTTAATTTTTGATTGCAAACCAAATATTTGACTTTTTTTTATTTTTTATTTTTTGGCCAGCTCTCTGTGTCACTTCAGAGCTGTGTCAGTTCATGGACAGATTTAGTCCTCTTGCTGCTGAATTTGAAAACCTGCAAGCACTTCCCTCTAAAAGTGCAATTCCAGCAGATCACATTCCCAAGTAGGCAGAAATTTATGATGTTCACTTTTTCCAACATGTCAATTTTGCCACTGTGGGGTGGTAACTATATGTACCAAGTAAGATCTTTATTTTTTTTAATTATTGCAACTGGCTCGTTAAGGAGTTATTTTTCTCTTCTGCACTGTTCCCACTCTGTTGATGAGAGGTTTGTTGCTTTGGTAATGTGCTTCTCCTCCAGGCTGTTAATGATTGCAGGCACCTCTCTAACCTGTTATTTTGGGGGAAGGTTATTGACAAGGTGAGATGACAACAATTGTAATTGTTTCCATGGCTTAGAAATGTCCTTCATCTTTGCTGACCACGTGTCAGGACTTGGGATTTGGAGTGAAAGTGGAGCTGATGCCCAGGACCAGAGACACTTTCTTGTGCTATTTATTCCTAAATCGTGCCAGTTCGTAAGGTGAGAAAGAACACTGTGAAAGATGGTAAATTGTTATTTAATTCTTGATGAAACATCAATGCAAATGGTGCCTATTCCAGCCCCAGCAGAAGGTGACTTTGGTAGGTTGAGGATGGAGCCCCTTGGATCATCCAAGAGATGCTCATCCTGGTGTGATTTTCGAGCCTCAGGAACCTTTGTGAGCTGAAGCACCTTCAGTTTCAGAAGGCAGGATAACAATCATTTGTTCATCCAGCCTTTTGATTGAAAAGAGAGAAATTGAACTATTTGTATTGGAGATTTTTTATGTTTCCAGCATAGAGAAGAGTTGCTTATGAGCCTTAAATGGAAAAACCTCCTTAACCATGATAATTTCATTGCTGATCATTTGGAATGGAGCAGCATGAGCACCCACGTACCTGAAATGCAAACCTGAAATCCTGCAGGTGTTTGCATGTTGTAAGTAGGGAGCCCCATTCCCACATCACGGGGACTCTCCTCACTGGAGGCTGCATTCTTCCAGTGGATGCCTATGAGCACTTTGCACTGAAATTTTGTCAAAGAACAACTGGTGTTTTGCCTCTTTAAAGCCATGGAAACATCACACTGTTCTTTTAGAAATGACTCCGGGAATTAATTGCAAATGACTTATTAATGAAACAAATATTCAGCTGTCACTTGAACCAAACTCCATGATACGCTTAATGATTATTTTTTGAGAAAACCCTTTTGTGTTTGTTTGATCTGCCTCGTGTTAACAGCGGTAGGAAAAGAGGGAAGCGTTTGGTGTCGGAGTGGAAACTTGAAACTGGCAAAAAGGAGAGGGAAAACATCAGCCAATGACTGGGAAAGAGGTGAGAAGCCTAAAGAAAGAGCAGATCCCTAAAAATTGTGTAGCGAAGCTCCCCCAGGCAGGCCTGGTTGGGTAATAAGGGTTAAATCTAGGGACAAACAGGGGAATTTAACCAAAGAGGGGAATCTGGCAGGGAAGGGTTCCACAGTGACATTAATTCAGCCGCATTCTGTGTCTGGAAAATGAGCATGAAAGAATTTGCCTCATGTGGGGTGGGTAAATGTTTGCAAACTGCAGAGAGACTCTCAAATGAATGGGAAATATCAGCTGTAGCTCTGCAATGACAATAAAAATGAATGCTGCTAATTAGGGAATGTGCATTCCTCATGGCTCTGGCACTGGTCTGGGATGCGCCACCAAAGTTCCCTGCCCAGAGCTCTGTGCAGGACCTTCCTGGGTGCCCATGGGCCACCCAAGGGAGATTCTTCCACACCCAGCTGGCTGAAGCCGTGCATTTTTCCAAGAGTTCTCCTTTGCAAGGGCCAGATATAAATAGGTAATAAAGCCTCTCCACGGCTGCAGTTTACAAGAGCAGGAACATGGGGCAGGACACGAGCGAGGCGGATCCGCCCGCCTTGGGAACACATCTCAGGTGTCCTTCTGCTGGTGCTGCTAAATTATTTACCACTCAGCAAGCGTGTGCCTGCGTGAGATATTGAGAGGAGGGAATCTGAGGTGAAACCCCATCCGTTTACCCAGAGCTGACACTGGAATATTCATTATCACATTAAATCCAACCGCAGTGAAAATGAAGGCTTCCGTTGATTATGTGCTTGCATAAAAGGCTTCTTTGGTGGCAGGCCCGTGTGCCAGAGATCTGAATATAAAATCAAGTAAGTGGAAACCATTTTTTTTATGGTAAATTTGTCGTCTTGGAAGTTATGAGACTTGGCAGGTTTAAATTATGTTTTAAACCTGCGGTGGATTATGTGATTTTTCTAACTGGCCGCAAGCAATACGAGAGGAGAACACACCACCCTAATCCCAGTCATGGGCCTGAGTCAGGATTTCCAATGCAAATAAAAGAGAAATGCAGGTTTTATATGCAGGGAATGGTGCAAATTTATCCCAGTGCAGGGTTGGTGAGGAGGTCTCCCCTTCCTGAGTGCTGGGTCTGCACCCACCTGCCTTTCCCTGTCCCTCTTCATCCCGAGTTTGTGCTGGAGCGGAGCAAGAGCACAGCTCAGAGAAGGGGTTTGAGGAGCCCATTGGATTTATGATTGTGGCAGGAAAATACATAGGATTGGCCAAAAAAGACATGAGGTTTTTTTCATCCACCCATCCTGTGCTTGTTCCTTCCCTGTCTTCCCCCTTCACCAAGGATCCTGTTGAATTTAAAGACTCAATTAAATCTTCTCTGAGAGGCAGAAGAAACCTCAGAAATGCTGAGATGAAGCAGTGCCATGGGATGAAAGGCCACCTCTGGAGCAGTGTCCCACCAGGAAGCAGGGGGGGCTGGAGGCTCTGGGTCACTCAGGGCTGTAAATGAGCTCCCAGGAAAACCGGCACAGCGAGGGCTGGGTTTGGTGGCCGTGGGCATGTACAGGGATGTGAGAACGAAACCTATTTCTGTTGGTGCTGAGGACGAGGACTCGCCCACAATTAGTAATTTATTGAAAGGTGTGACTGATTGCATCAGCACAAATAATTTAAAAATAGATTAAAAAAAAAAATCAGTGTTCTCCATCCCATAATACTTACAGAAAACACCAGTTTGATCAACAACAGGTAAGGAAAAGATGATATGAAACAAAATTTGTCTGGTCAAAAATGGAGATGGATAAATCTTGATTTGGAGCATGATTGCAGTGAAGCCATCATCTTCCAGGGAATCATGGGCTTTTCTTCTGGGAATGCTGGAGATACTTTATGGCACATCCTTCCCTTTCTGCCTCCTCTTTTCATTTGTAATTGGAAATGTATTTTGTCAGAGAGAATAAAACAAACATCCAGTAGATACAACAGCACTGAGAACCTTCAGCTTTGGCTAATCCCTGTAGACAGCACAGAGAGAAACAGAATGATCTGTAGCTATAAGTGAGAGGCAAAAAAATATCTATGTTTAATAAACATTTAAAGGAAGAATTACATGTGCCACAAATCCCCTTTTATATTGCACTTAAAATCTCCTTACCTGCCCTTTAGTTTTCATGGTTTTCCTTATCTTCAGTGTCACTTAATCATATTTCAACAGGATTTGCTTCCTCGCTGCCCATCTGCTCTTCCTTTCTAGTGCAGCATTAATGCCACACCACCATCCCAGTAGTTCCCTTCTGTGCCACTTTGATGTCAGACTCCTGGGGATTCAGGATTTTTTCATTCAGGTTCAAACAGAAAAGAAAAATACCTGGTTTGGGGGAGTGACAGATCCTGGTTTCAAATGGAAATGTCCAGAGCAGGGTGGGGGATGAAGGGGAGGTGAACACAATTTTGACTCCTGTTGCTGTGGAGTTTTGGGATCCAAAATGGCCATGGGGTGTTTCTCCTGGCCCTGGGGAGATGCAGGCACTGCTCTGCTTCAAATCTGTGCTAAAGAAGGGTCATCCTCTGAGGACACTAACAAAATTAATTAGAGTGCAGAGGGCAAGGCTGAGTTCACCCTTGGACTCACTCACCTGGCTCATGTGGGCTGCCCAGTTGGATCTGTGTTTGAATTAGAGGCACCATTTGGAGAGTCTTCATGTGGTTTATTAATCCTAAAAGCACTGAATTAATAATATTTTCATTTATATCTCTTTTATTAGCACTTAAGGAAGACTTTGTGCATTGTGTCTCACCAGTTTAGGAGCACAGTGGTGTGGGAAGGTCTCCTGGAAAGTGGAGAATGTTTTTATGTAGTGTTGACAGAGGTCTCCCAAAAATGCTATGTGCTGCTTTTTGCACTAAAAAGTATTTTTAAAAAATTATAGAAATCCATTCTAATTCCTCATGAAATTGTAGATTAGTTCTTAGGTCACTGATGGGAGCAGGTCAGTGGTACAGCTGGGGATATTCTCTTTTGCTCCACTACCTTCTCTGGACATTAATCTCTTATGATAATTAATAAAAACCCCCTATTTTAAAGCTATCCAGTGTCTGCAGTGATCAATACTTGAACTTCTACTCTTGAAACATTTTAAAATTAAATATCAAACTGGTGGTTTTTTCTTATCAGAAAGTGACCCAAAGTGCAGTTAATCCAAATTCTGAGGTGTTTGTGCCAGCAGAAGTTACTCTTGATGTTTCCAAATAACATTTGCCTCAGATCTCAGGAGGCAGAGCAGGGCTTGGTTGGCTGCAGGATTCCACAAATTCCTCTGGATCTGAGTGGGGATCAGGCTCAGAAGATTCTCATTCATGCTCTGAGCTGCAAAGACAAAATACAACAGGAACTGGATGTGGTAAAGCAGTGCCAGAGGCTCTGCCCTTCCCCTCCTGGAACACAAGTCTGGACTTGCTCCTTGATCAGTCTGGGGTGCCCTGAGCTGGTTTTGGTGGGAACAAACCACAACAAGTTGGGGGCACCCGAGCCCTGTCGAGGAAGGGTGGCCAGGAGGGGACAGAGGGACACCTGAGACTGACCTTAAAGGACAAGTTTAGAAAGAAATGATGGCTTGGAGGAAGATGAAAGTGCTTTTCTTCAGGACACAGAGGTGACAGTGAGAGGGAAGAAGGAAGAAGCAGTCAAGACAGCTGAAGCAGAGGCTGCTGAGGCTGAAACCTTGAACAATGAGAGGAAGGGGTTTGTTCCACTTTGATTTGGTCAACGAATGTGTGGTGAAGACAAAAAGCACAGATTGATTATCTGGGGGAAGAGGCTTTAGGAGGAAACATGGGGCAGATGTCTGAGGCAGAGGAGAAACCACCACAAGGCTGGCCATGGGAGTGACACAAATGAGAGGGTTAGAAAAGAAGCAGTGGCTTTAGCAGCAGAAACAGGAATTAGCAAGAAAGTGGAAAATTAAAACAACTCTGAGCCATGTGGAAAGCATTGTTTATTGTTATTATTAATTATTATTACTATAATAATTACTATTATTATATTAAGTAAGGGCTGACTTGAATCTTACAAACAGCTTCTGTCACAAAAGGAGAAAACAAGCTTTAAATGTTGACTTTTAATTCTACCCTGTTTATTAAGGACTGTTAGATCTGTTTTGCTAATATCTTGTAAGTAAACAGAGTGAGGAAATGCAGTGGAATAGAGATGATAAAGATGATGAACCACTGAAATTTGGTTCCACACTGGGCACATAAGGGACAAAAGGATGCCAATTAATGCATTATTAAAAGAGAAACACTACTAGGAGTAATAATAATGGTTCTCTATTATTTATGGTTGATTTTAGAAGAGAGAGAGTTCATGTTTGGCCCAGAGCAGTCGACACGAGCACTGAAGGAAGAGAAAAAAACCCCTTTAACCAAGCAGAAATTTCAGTCGTGAGCTGTTAAGGAAAGTTAAGCTGAATATTGAGGAAAATTCAAAAAGATAAAAACGACTTCAATTTGGTAGTTCTTCACTGGTTCTGCAGTTTGGCAGCTGTCAACATCTCAAAATATCATCTCACCCAAACTGTTGAAAGAAAGAAACCCTTTGATTTTCCCCTTGAGACTCCCAAGCTGAAAATGGACTCTTTGTAGTCTCAGCCTCATTTCAGACAGTTTTTTTTTTTTTAAAAACATTCTTGCTGGCAGAAACAACTAATTCATAAATAGACTCTCTGTTAATTAAATAAGTTTTATCGTTTTAAGTTGTCTTTTAAAATGAAAAAGAAAGTAAATCTCTAACATTTCCTGCTTTATTATGAATCTTAAGGGACTAAGCATCACATTTCTTGCATCATTAATAATGCAAATTAGTTTTTGTTTGTGTCTCCTATAAGTTTATAGTTGGAAGTAAATATTTAATGCACAGATCTGGGAAATCAAATCATGGCTAGTGGAAATTTTCCCTTAGAGTTATTGAAAGGTAATGTAAGAAAGATGGGAGGCACTGTGGTTTCTGTTTATTTAACCTTTCTTGCTCTTGCTTTCCTTTCAGTAGAGCTCTTTGTGACTTGTCATTAAACACTTCTCTATTCCTGCAGTATCTGTTTTTATTATCTTTACAGTAGCCACAGAATTCAGCTTTTAATACCATTTAAAGGAGAGGTTAAACACATCCGTAGCCTACTTAGGGCAATAAGGATTGGAGTTTTGGTCCTGATCATTGGCAGGAAAACCAGGTGATTATTTCTAATAATATCTAAAAACTTGTTGACTTTGTAGCAGTTTTTCTTCATTTCCTTAATGAAGCGATGGCCAAATCAGATTAAACTTTGCCCAGGGCCTGTACATTGTGCACAGAAATGCCTTGGGAGGGCAAGATACTCTGAGCTGTTTATTGTTAGTGTAGGGCAGACTGAATTTAGTGCATATATCCCATATTGGGATTTTCCCCCTGTTTTTACACAGTATTCTTGTAAATATTGCAGTACCATCTGTGTGAAATGCCTGTAGGAACCAGACTAGTGCAGGCAAATTACAGCTGTTTCCCCACCACATCTGGGCTTTCTGCAGTGACTCTTCTCGTGTGTGTGGTGGATAACAAAAAATAATAAGTATCCTGTTATTTTGGGCGTGAAATCTGATAGTGGAAAAGACACCAGGGAGAATTCTTCGGTGATAAAAATTTAAATAGACCCATTTATCAATATGACAGAGATTTGACCTGAAAGTTAAAGTGTTTGGAAGTTAAGTGGGGTTGTGTAAAGGAAGTTGAGGCTGAGCTACAGATAGACCGTGGGGTTTGTAAGTTATTAAATCAAAATAAAAGGTATTGGCAAAACAATAAATTGCCTGGATCACCCCATCTAATAGGTTCTGGGAGCACTAAATACATTCTCCACACCAAAGACTTGTGCAGCCTTTTCCTTTCTCATACTTTTGTTCTTCTCCTTGAAAACATTTGTACCATGGTTGGTTTTATAACAGACTTGGCACCAAATTGGGCCTGGGGATGCTTTGCCAGGGAACTGACTCAGAGCAGGGGTGGGAAGCAGGAGCAGGGGCTCTGCTCTGCTACCAACAGGATTGTTGGACTTCACAGGTGGGGTACAAATCACTCTCTGGGGGATTAAAATAATAATAACAACTGTAATATCTTTACTGGGAGAGGTATTCTACTAATATCTTCTGGGGAGAGAGCACTGCAGAGCTCTTTGCTCTCCTCAGCACCATTTCCATGCTGGAAATCCATGGGATTCAGAGGGGGAGCAGCATCTGGCAATGCCTCCAGCAGGGATGCTTTGGGGAGCAGTTAATGCCACCTGCTCGTGTCACCCCCTAAACCTTTCACAGTGACCATCAGCTCCCTGGGAGAGGGGCTGAGTTTGCTCATGGAGGGGAAGGAAAACACCTGTGGGACACTCTGGGATGGAAAGGCTGGGAATGGATGGTGGGGCAGCTCCTCACCCCCAGATTCATCAGCTGGGCTCTGCTTTTTCCCAGCTCCACAGGGCTGGGGGTGAGTACCCCCTACCTCCAGCTTCCCTGCCGAGGAGGGAATGAGGCTAGCTCTGTTTGCCTTGAAAATGACACAGATTTGAGACTATTTCCCCTCCTGCAGATCTCTCTGTTGAGAGGAGCATGGAAGACATTACTATTTATAGTGCACAGTACGCGTGCCCAGCGGGACACTCCCAGCAAACATCCTACCAGTTTGGAGGTGGGATCCTTGCCAGCTCCCTGGCCCCCAGATGCCCTGTGCCCTCTCCCAGGGAGGTGGGAAATCACACAGGGGCACCACCCCTCTCCCCTCATCTCTGCCTTTCTTTCTCTTCTTTGAGATGAGATGCTCACCCCCTGCCGTGGATCCGAACGTGAGGCAAAGCAAGTTTTCAGCACAAGTAATGCAAGTTTTTAGGGAGGGAAAGGGCCCCAAAAAATGAGGGTATAAAGGGGCTGCAGAGTTTTCAGCAGATTCTGGTTTGGGGATGGGCAGCTTGTGTGTGTGTGTGGGAAATGAAAATGGAAACTTGGTTTAACTAAAGGGAGTTTCAAGGGGACGAGGACCAACAGTGGGACCTGGGCTGTGTCACTGCCACTCCCTGCCAGACCACCTGGGTGCTTCTGCAGGGGTTTGGGATATCAGAACCTCTTCATCTAAGCTTAATTCTTGATATGGAAAAGATAGCTGACAATGGCAATAAAAATATCAGTAAGCAGTTGGAAAGGCCCAGCTCGAATCGTGCTCTGTCAACAGCTTTGCAATCTGTATAAATATGAGAGGAAAGACAAACAGCTCTGATTTCTCTTTAAGAATGTGAGTATCCATTGTCATGGATTTAAATTGGGATGTTTTACTTGTACTGTATGTAAATTCCTCCTTGGCAAATAACCCATGTCCACTAATGTATGTGTATTTTGGGTCTGTATAGTTTGGGTCTCTGTGAAATACAATGAAATTTGATAGCACACAGAAATACTTGCATGGAATGTCAAATTTTTTTTGTGTGTGCTTCTCACATATCCATAAAAGAGTTTACACATTTCTAATTACTCATTCAAAAAGAGACTTTGCAGCACTTTTAAAAGAGAGCCAATTTTTTCCCTACTGTGCTCTGTTTTTACAGCTTGTGGAAAGCTTATTTAACGAAAGTTTAAGTAATCAGCGAAAGTCATTTCTGAGCAAAGACTGACAGATATGAAGCCTCTTTTCACACTTCATAAGAGGTGGAGAGGGTAGCCATAAAATTTACAGCTGAATAGTACTCTGTTCAGTTTAAGTTATAGAATTATTAGTGTTCCAGGCATGTGAGGGGTTTTAGGGAGATGAAGTATTTAAAGTGATTCTCTATATTTTGTGTAGCCGAGCTCTGAGTGCAACACTAATAACAACCCACCCCTCCAAAGGCAGCGACCTGCACGTCCCGTGGGGCTGATGTTGTGCTAAAAATATGTGTTTGCAGCTAACTGAGCTTCATGATATATTAATAAAACCCCAGCAATGTGTTCCCTTTGCAGAGACTCACCTCTGGCTATGAAAGTATGAATTCCTGGGATATGGAAATGAGCGCACGGAGTGTGTGGGTGAGGAAAGAGTGGGGAGGGAGGTGGCACTGTCAGCATCTCTGTCCCACCCCCTGAAGCACAGGGACACAGGTCTTGCTGTAGAGAGACCTGGATACAGAGTGGTGGACAATCAGTGACTTCTGCAGGTCATGACCAATTGTGTTTAAAAAAGGCTGAATAAACGGGGAAGAGCTGGGCTGTGTTATGAGACTGAGAAATGGAAAATCTCCATTCCTGCTGATAAAAATGAGCATGGCTTTTAGAGGTATTTGTTGGCATTTGAGTGTGAATTGCTCTAAATATCAGGAGGTGGCCACATGTTGTAATTGTGGGTATTACATACAAATATTTATCATTGAATCAGGGAGTTGTTTGGGGTGAAAGGCACCCCTACATGCCATCAGCCCAACTCCCTGCCATGAGCAGGGCCACCTTCAGCCAGACCAGGTTGCTTAGAGCCCTGTCCAAGATAAGCTGGAATTGCCCAGGGCTGGGGCACCTTCCACCTCTCTGAGCATCCTGTGCCAGTGTACTGCCACCTTGGTAAAAGAATTGTTCCTTATGGCTACATTAAGCAAAAAAAATGCAATTACTAAGGGCATTCCAGTATCATCTTCATACCATCCTTACAAACTTGGGTTTTTGTTGGTTATTCTTTCATGTTTTAGCTGTACCTGCTCACCCAGGAACAAACAACAGAAAATCTTTCCTAATTCTTTAAAATTGTGTGAGGTGGAATCAAGTGTCACTGCAGCCACTTTGAGGTTGGCTAAGAAGTGAATTGGGGAGGCATCTTCCATCCTCACTGCTCAGCCCTGGAGAACAGGGACACAAGGAGGTGACCCAGTGCGCAGCTGCCATCAGTACATGGTTTAAATACACATAGTGCGAGGTTTATATATTTTTAATTCCCTTTTATGTGAACCTAATACAAGCAGCCTCATTAAGCTCACTCTTGCACCAGATTAAAGTGGTGTCTTGGTAGCATTTATTGGTGATTCATAAATCATGGTGGCACTTTGTTACTGTCCACAAGCTGGTTTTGCTCCTAAAGGTTTCAATCACGAAGATGTACAGTATTATTCCAGCACAGTTGTAGTCCTACAGAAATTATGCTGAGGTGTTTTTGGAGGCCTGAAATTTGTGGAAAACCTGCTTGTATGGAGAGATGTTGGAAAGCTGAGACATGGGGTACCTTTAGTTGCTGTGTTAAGTAGCACTTCAAGTAAGTATGTGGAAAATTGTCCTGTGTCCTTATGCAATTCAGGAAAATCACTCATCATGCCAGTGTGCAAATTCCCAGTGTTTCCCTCCAACACCAACTTCAACTCCATTTAAGGTTTTCTGGGTGCTGATCACTTTGATTTCAGGTAGAAATCTCAGTTCCAAGAGCATTGCCAGGACTTGTCAGACCCTACAGGTTTCCATTTCGGGTTGTTAATACCAACAATTCCCAGTCCTATTCCCTTGACTCCAAACTGTATTCCGGAGGCGTTCGGTGCTCCTGCATTCAAACAGTTAATTTGCACTATGTTCTGTTAAAGAAAAGGAAAACTGTCACCCTGTCATTTTAGAGTCTGACACTAAGCTTGTCAAAAGAGACAGCTGTTAAACTGAATTACTGTTGACACGCAGAGAAACGGCCCTTGCCAGATGTAAAGGACATCTGCGGCAATGAAGTGGTACAGGGTGGCTTTTAAAATGTGGTCATACTGGTATTTGAATAGAGCTCTATGGCATTAAAACGTGGCCTTGACTCAGGCAGTTTAAGGCAGCGAAGCAGAGCCAATGCCAGGCACAAAGAAGTGCTGATCTGTTGCTGTATCCATAACTTAGGCATGAATACGAAAACAGTGCAGTGTCAAAGCTATTAAGCTCTTATCGTGTATCCAGGAGGATGTGGGTTTAAAACACAGTGGGAAATATTTTGTATTTCTGGCTCCTCGGCTGCGCGGGTAGGTGAGGTGGAAATTCATAAGGTGGATTATGCGAGGAGTGAATGGAAATAAGTCGTCTTGTCTTCAGCTAACAACTGCTCAGACAAGAATTGCAAAGGGCATTAGGCTTAAGGAAGTGCGGCTGGATGTGCCTCACCAGCGTTCCTGATAACATTCCTGGGATGTGGAGCACGTGGTGGGTGCTGGGGAGGTTCCTCTCTGGAGAGGGGAGCAAATAAAAACTGAAATCCTTGCACAAAGAGACCTGTAAAATTCTGCTTGTGTATCTTCATGTGCTTTCCACAAAAAGAAAATAAATTAGTATACCAAATTAATATTGAAAAAAAATACAGTTATTATGAATATTTTATAATTTAGCAATTGAACCAACAGTAGGGAATTCTGCACATTATATAAGAGTGCAAGTCTTTGATTTGCATGTCTTTAGTGTAGGAATAAAGCTGTTTGGGAAAAAAAAGTATCAGTTAAGCAATTTTGCTAAATGTATGAAAAATGAAATGTTATGAGATGAAGCATGTATTCATTATGAAATGAAATTGATGTTTGAAGCTAAAAAAAATATTCAGGCCAAACATCATTTTGAATATGTTAGCAGATCATATCTTGATTTAGTTGTGTGTTTAGTGATAGCAGAAACCAAAGAGTTTCCATCTGGAAGGAAGAAGGCAAATGGTATTTCTAAATGACACGGGTTAACCTGCTCCTTTCTGCAGGAGAACAACACCACCAGCAACAACAGTTTGCTGTAGACAGGAAAAATGATGGAAGAGGTGGGACTAAGAGGGTTTTTTTCTTCAAAAGAGGAAATTTTGCTTTCCAGGCACCTGCATGCAGAAAGGTGAGGGAAACTCACTCCTCTGCAGTGGTGAAAGGAGCAGGGTTTGTTTAGGTCTTGGGATGATTTGGGCTGGTTCCCTGCACTGCTCCAAGGTCATCTCATGCCCACGAAGAACATCCCATCCCCATGGAGAACATCCCATCCCCATGGAGAACATCCCATTCCTATAGGAGAACATCCCATTCCCACAGGAGAACATCCCATCCCCATGGAGAACATCCCATTCCCATGGAGAACATCCCATTCCTATAGGAGAACATCTCATTCCCACAGGAGAACATCCCATTCCCACAGGAGAACATCCCATTCCCACAGGAGAACATCCCATTCCCACAGGAGAACATCCCATTCCTATAGGAGAACATCCCATCCCCATGGAGAACATCCCATTCCCACAGAGAACATTCAGCATCCCGTGCTGCCCACCACAGCAGTGCCAAGAGGTGTAAGATCCATGCCTGTGGTCCAGCTCCAGCCTTCCAGATGGCAGGAGACACAAGTTTAGTGTGTGATTGATGGAGGGCTCTGGGCAGGGCTGCTGCCAGAGCTGACCTGAGGCCACCAGCACGTGGGGCCAGCAGTGCTCCCACCACTCCATATGGCTGTGCTTGGCTGGGTCACAGCAGGAGAGGGTGTAACAAGTCCAAATATTCATGATTTAACACGGCCCATCCTGAAGTCTCATTTATCAGCAGCTGGCAGAGCTCTGCCATGTACTCAGGAGTGTCAGGGTTTAACCTCTGTGGCACAGGTTGCAGGCACTGAGTGTTTGAGCAACCCCCAGGAGTCAGAGCATCCTGCTTTGTCCCTGCTGGGGAGCTTTGGAGAGGAGCAGCCAGGATGAACATGCTCCCCTGGGGTCAGAGAATGTGGGTATGTTTTGGGGTTAAGAATGTTGGGAGAGCTGGTTCCTCAAGAATAACTTTGATGAATAAATTTTGAATGTATTTTAATCTGTGGAATGCAAGAAGCAGGTGGCTGCCCAGCAGGACCATCCCTGGGAGCCACTGGAGCTTCCAGTCTGGTCGAGCAATAGCAAGACAGATTTGGGAGGAAATTCCTTCACAAAGCACTGGCACAGGCTGCCCAGGGAGGTGGTGGGTGCCACATCCCTGGAAACATTCAAGGTCAGGGTGCACAGGGCTGTGCCAGAACAGGGGTCATCCTCACCCTGCTAATACAGGAGTTATTTGGGCAAAACCTCCTGCTCATCTCCAGAAGGAGGTTTTATTCTGCAATAAAAGGGGTTGAAATCTCCAACCCCCTTTTCACTGCTCAGAGCTGCAGAGCAGACTCACCTATTTCCACAGGCTGAACTTTGCTGTAATGATTAACTTCTTACAAACAAGCACAAAATGGAACATTTAAATAAACAGGAACAAGCTTATTATTAGATGGCAGGTTTTTCTTTGATAGCTCTTATAATGTCACTGTTAGTTTATTAAAGCTTACCACAAAAAATCTCTTTCTCGTAATCTAAGCTCTTTCATACAGCTTCCCACTTTGATTGACACCAAAATAAAATAACTAACCTATAAATTATAATGTACGGTTTAAATGCATTATTTGCCAGGCATTGCAAGGATCAACATATGCAATTTCTAGAAAATAAGAAATATTTTATGAAGATAATAATAGGGCAGAACTCAGCTCTCTTTGTGAACATTCTCACTGCATACTGGTATTAGGTGATCCTTAAGGTCCCCTCCAACACAAACTATTGTATGATTCTATGATTATTTTTAGTAATCAAACAGATCTGGGAAAAAAAGCCTGATGTTAACAGCCATTTTAACTTCAGCATCATCAGCCCCAGATCAAAAATCTAAATCATAGAATCACAGAAGGATTTGGGTTAAACAGGACCTCAAAGATCACCTCACTCCAACCCTACTGCTGTGGACAGAAACCTTCCACCAGACCAGGTTGTTCCAAACCCCTTTCAAATGGGGTTTGAACACTTCCAGGGATGGGACAGCCACAACTTCTCTGGGCAACCTGTGCCAGGGCCTCCCTACCTCTGCATTCTTTTCAGACACACCCAAAACTTTTTCAGTTCTCCCATAAATTCTGTCATTGAAGTCACCCCAAAATCCATGACTGTAAATCCATTCCTACTCACCTGTCTGCTGACGTTGGAAAGGCTCCTTTCTTTCCCATCTTTTCCAAGCCAAGGAACGAAACTCCCTGAGCTCCCTGGGAGAGGCTCCGTGCCTGGACACAGCAAGCAGGGCTGGGTTAGCACAGCTGGAGATCTGTCCCCAAGCTGGAATGTCCCCTGCAGTGTCACAGACATGGGAACCAAGTCATTTACCAGCAGAAAATAATACACAATGGCTCCTTATAATCCTCCCGTTCATTGGGAAAAGAGGGATCTACAGGGAGGGATGGACTCCTTGCTACTTTTTGCACACCCTACTTTATATTGGGTTTTTTATTCAGCTTTTATGTAGCCTGATAACCATTCCTCACTGGAAGAAGAACCTTGGATAAATGGAATTTGCTCTGCCAGGGCTCTGCCTTGCTCAGTGAGGCCACCTCAGAGCGCTGGTGCTTGGTGAGAACCATTAATGGGTTTAAATTTGACTCTGTAAGCCCCAGCATGGAAAACGTGGCTCTTGTCCCCAGAGTTTTGCAGCTTAAAATGAGTTAATAGCAGGCTAGATCTGAGTGCATATTATAAATGACTAATTTACTGCTCGAATTTAACGTTTCCCTTGCTTAGATTGTGATTTCTATGGATAATATCCTGCATAAAGATATTTTTTTTTCTCTCTTTCTTTGTGGTGTGAATTGAAGAAATGTTTGGAAACTGAGGTGGTTGTTACCTTTCTGTGCTTGGGTGTTCATGCCATGTTTCTGGCCAACACCTAAAATTCAGTTTCCAAGGCTGGAGGCAGCAAAAGGCAGGTTTTGTAAAGACAAAAGGAGACCAATGAAAATAAATTTCCTCCCAGCACATTGGGAACCCTTCTCAATGACAAAAACCACCAAAGGAACCACAATGTGTGTGGATATTGTAGCTCTGTGCTCAGTCCAAATACGAGGCCACATTTCCCCCAGATTTATGGAGTTTAACACTGCAGGGAGTTTGGGATCTTCACAAACTATATCCCATATTTTAGTGGTGCCAAATCTTCTGTGATCCAGGCTCATTTGTGGTGGGAATGGGCTCGAGGTCAGGTCATGGGGAATTTTATTGTTTCTTTATTTCCTCTGTGTGGAATTCTCAAAAGCCAGTTGCTGGCTGGATTGGTAAATCACATCCTGCATAAATATATTGATAAATATTGATATATCTTCAGCTAAAGAAGAATCAGAGATGTCCCAAGGAGGAAAAAAATTACTCCTTTTCCATCTTTGTTTGCATTGAAGAGGTTTCTTGTTTCAGTGACTTTTTCCTTAGAATGTCATCTTTTTGGAAGCCCTGTGAAAAGCCAGGTAATATATCCTTGAATATCCTTAGTCCTGTCCCATGTCCATGCTTTGAGATTAATGTCACAGGTACAACCAGCTCTTCCAAACATCACCTTTTTCTCTTTTTGACCATTAATATTATTCTACTCTTTCTGCTTTATTTTCTTTTCAGAAATTCTGTTCATTACTCAAAATGAACGTGCAGCAAATAGAAGCTATCTCCAAATTAAGTGGAAAATCCATTTTTTGCATGTATTTTCTCATGTAACTAGCTATCGTGTTGTCAAAGGTCATCTGATTTTCAGCAGAGGAACGGAGTTTTCTTTATTTTTGCATTATCTACAGAGATTTCTCATATTTTATAAAAGCTGTAGGTACAGGTGAAGATAATGAAAGAGGAGAGCAGGTATTGGTGTGCTCACTGAGCAGCTGATTTACAGAAATGGGAGTCCCCTGGGCCTGACTTGCAACCAAATGACCAAAACACTTTGCCTTTTATTTATTTATCCAGCTACTTAACACTTCTTACTGTTTCTCTTAAATGAATTAATTTACCCTACAAAGCACTCCTTGCAATAATCAATGACTCATTACACTGAAAGCCCGCAGGAAATACTAATTAAATGAAAAATGTGCGGGAGGAATGTGCAACTTTTGTATTTCTAACGACCCAGATATTCAGTGCTTTCTTTTTTTTCCTGAGTTCTCATAAGTTACAGGAGAGGCTTTTGCCTTCAGCCACAGGGAGCTGAGGTGGCTTAGAGGGATGGTGGTATTTCCCAGACATACCAAATCCAGTTCATTTATCATCAATATCCACAGGAAATAATAATCTGTTTATACATCACATTTCTCTGAGCTCTGCGAGGTTCTTGCTATGAATTCCTTCCAGCTGCTTTTCTCATTCCCGCAGCAGAATTGCTTGGGAAGGGTTATCCCTTATCCATCGCTTAGTCCAACAATTATTGACTGATAGCCACTGGTAATTCCAGCCCTCTGACAATCTTTGATAAAGGCTTTGTGTTGTTATTGTGCTCTAAAATGTCTCCTCAGCCGTAAAGGCCTTGAACTCCAGGCTGGGCAGTTGACATAGCCACCTTTTCGGGATCTTTGAGTAAGAAGAGTTTGTTAATATGGAAGATAAAGATTTTAAAAGGATAGAAATGCCAAAAATGAGAGTGAGTTCAAAACTCAAAAGCCAGGGCAGGGGTTGTGTCTTGCTCCTTTTGGTGAAGGGATATCTGGAGCAATCCAGGTTTCTTTTATCCTGGTCAATAATTTTTGGAGAAAGTAGGTTAAACCAAGCCATGAAATAAAGCAACCAGAGCAAGATAAAGAAAAACCTCCCAAAATCACCATCAGTACCATAAAATCCAGTAAAGACAAAAAAACCCCAAAAACAAACAAAAACAACAACAACATCAACCAAAAAAAAAAAAAAAAACCAGTGGCCAACCAAGTTCCTTTCCTTCAGATCCTTTGCACTGCTGGTTTTGTAGGATACCAGCTTTCTGTTCTAGTTTGTTCCCCCCCCAAATCACCCCTCTGATTTGTTCATCCCTATAAATTTCTCTAAGCTTGCTGCAAATTGATGTTTTCTTGACCACCAATCCATACCCACATTCAGGTGCATTCAGGTGCTGCTGCTCCCTTTTAGTTTAGCAGGTGACCCAATGCCAGCCTGGAACACTCCCCATCCTGGAAAGGGTCAAGCCACAAACACCAGGAATAATTCTTTCACTTTTTAAGTAACATGGGAAAAGAGGGAGCATGAGAGAGGAATGAATTCCCTTCTCAGTTTTAAGGCAGCAAGAATTTAAGTCAATTTAGCTCCCCCTGCTAATTAATGCTCCCAAAGAGCTGTGAAATGTAACAACAGAGAGGATGAATTATTTAAAGTAGGGGTGACCAAGAGAAATCTGGTTGAACACGACACTGCATCTACTTCTGGTTTTCAGGCAATAAATTGCATTAAAAATTGCAGCAATGCATTGAAGATTTTGCTAAAACTTTGTTCTCAGCTGTAAGAAATTGTGTTTCTGTAGGGATATCCTGTGCTGCAGGACAGGGAAGACAGGGCTGGAAGTGTAAATTAGGGAGAAAAAGATTTCAATCCCAAATGGATAAAACATGAGATAGAAATACCTGTTTTAGCCCCTAACTCTGGGTTTTTAGAGAGAAAACAAACGGTAGCAGTAGTGCACTGAATTTATTTATTCTGTAAACCAAGAGCTGGGTATTTTCCTTGCTCCTTTGTAATTTTATTGAAAGAAAATTATAGAAATACTTTCAGTGCTTCTGGGGATTGATACAGGTTGCATTCCTGGCTTTCAGTTTAGTTTCTCCCTCACCAGCCTTTGGAATTCAGTGGGACTGATGGATTACAGCATTTCAGGAATTAGGCCCTAAATTCTGATGTCTACAAAACATAAAAGAGCTTGAATTGTGTATATTTTCCCCTCAACCTGCAATATATTCCTTGAAGACAATAGAAAAAAAAATTCCTATAAAATGGTCTCTCTATTTGGAGCTACTTTAATATCAGAGGAGATTTGCTTCCAGCTAAGAAAACATTTGTTACAGAACTAAAAATGTTTGATATGCTGCTGTATCAGATAAAGTTTGTTAGTGCACAGTGGCACAGTGCTGATAATTGAAGAACTCGCAGGATTTTCGGCAGTAAAAGATCCCCAGTGAGTGCTCAGCTCAGTGGGAAAATGTGATGTATAAATCTGCAGTGAGAGCAGAGGAACAGGAGGGGAGCAGCTCTGCACTCAACCCTGGGAACCCCAAACCACCACCCAAGGACGTTAAAGAGAAATAAAAGGGACGAGATGATATCTGGGGGTATAAAAGCTGTTTGCAAAGATTTTACTTGTGAAATATAATGTTGGACAAAAGCCCACGGAAATTCTCAGCTCATTGGAGACTCCTGCTGTCGCTTGGCATGATCTGGTCTAGTGGAGGAATCAGCCTCTAGCCCTGCCTAGTCCTGGAATATCAAATTCCATGAGGAGAAGGGGTCACTGGATGTACCGAGAGAGATGGGAGAGGTCCAGGCAGGACAACCGTGGCCAAAGTTGATGGATGAACTGGTTTTGTGTGAAGGGATGGGATGAGGAACATCAACTTGTGAAGGACTGATGGCTACGATGAAGACTTGTTATATCCAGAGTCACCCAGCCCTGGGGAATTCCAGAAGGAATGATGAAGGTGAGCCTGGAAAGAGCCAGAGAGGGAACAGCAAAGCCACCAGAGGAATGTGACAACAAACTCCAGAGAGCAAAGGCAGTGCCACGGAGGGGGAGGCCGCTCGGGCACCTGTTGTGACAGCTGTGACTAAGCATACAATGACCAGATCAGGGTGAATAATGAGACAATCTGCTCATTTAAGAGTGGATATACAAACCCAGCAGGGACATGAAACTGTTTTGCTTTGTTTTACTGATAATGTGTTATTGGAGTCATGTCTCTGGCTGTGTCCTAGAGTGGGTTCAAAACAATTACTTACATAACACAGGATATATTTAAGTCAGGGAAAAGCAGGGAGGGAGAAATGTGTGTATCTCCATTCCTGCTTAAGAAGGAAAATGAAATTATGTTTTTCCAAATAGATTTATTGATTCCCATTTTTGCAGCACAGGGATCTTGGTCTCAAGGGCTGGATCCTCCTTGCAAAACTTGAACTGGAAAGTAATCAATGAACGAGACTCAGCTCTGTACCCATGCCTTCCCAGCTGCTGGTTCCTACCCTAATAACTGCTAATTATTCTAGAGTAAACTTCTTAAAGATAACTCAATCAGTGCATTCTCCAAAAGTTGGAGCCCACCTCTGGATGCCTCCAGCCTGGTCCATGGTGGCAAGACAATATTTGGTGCAGCCCCTGAAGTGCCTTCCTCTTGTAGAGCTCTGCTTTAGGAGTGCTCGGGTGTCTTCTGGATCTTCTGATTTTGAGGTGGCAGATGCACTGCTTTCACAAAATTTCATCCATAGGTGAAAGAAAATAGTGTTTTCCGCTCACTTACAGAACAGAGTAATGTGCAGGACAACAACAGGGAAAACAAAAGGAAAAATTAAACTCTCAGAACCAAGAAATAGCAGAGTCCAGGGCAGCTGCCCATGCTGCAAACCTGATTCACAAGTAATGGCATTCCATGCAAGAGTGACCAGCCCTGCTTTAATTTCAAATGAAAACCATATTGAGAAACTTGGAATACAAAGACAAGATTTGTGGAATGTAAATACCTGGTGGGTGCAGCCAACCAGCACAAAATGTCTTTGGAGGGAGCTGGAGCTCAGTTCCTACTGGAGTTCCCTGTGCCTACAGATCATCATGTACAGGGAGTAATTACAGCAGGGTTTGTCAACTAATTTGGTGGAGGGATGAATTCTTCATCTATTAATCAATGAAGGGAAGCATGAAGCACCTATAAACCATTCATCTCACTTTAGCTTCTTGTTTACCTTTAATTAGAGTTGTTCTGATTTGATTGGGAAACATGGAGGTACCTTGGAATTCAGAGGTGTCAGCTGGAGCATCCTGGACAGCACTTCCTGCTGTGGGAGCCTCAGGGAAATGGATCGAGTAGTTTGGACTTTTATTTCCAAAATGAGCAGCTGCAAATTGCTCACAGGGTAAGACCCCTAAATCAGAGGTAAATAAGAGGATGGTTACAGTGTGAGCACCTCACCAATGAGAAGGAAGTTTGTAGCATTGTGAATTAATTCATTTTTTGTTTACAGCTGCTGTGGGTCACTCCCCTCTCCTCAGTTTCCCATTCCTTTATTGCTTTATTTATGTACAAGGAGGATATTTATTAGGAAAACTTCATTTCTTCACCCATTTCATTATCTACAGTTGAAAGAGTGAGACCAACGTTTTTATTTTTGTTTTTTTAATCCCTTGCAATATTGTTTACCTTTTCTTCCCATAGCTTCGGTGGGGGTTATAGGTAAGGCTTTTACACCTGAACAGAGTTATGGGATGTTTTATAACTGATTTGTTGTGTGTGGTACAGATAAATGCAACTGCAAGCATAGAGAGCCCCAATGGGTAACTTGCATTTAATTTCAGTTAAGTTTGATTTTAAATCAGTGATACTTTATTTTTTTTAATAAGAGAATCCTTTAAAATGCTTTTATGAAATCAAAAGTCCCAGTTAAGCCTTGGAGTCCTACACAAAAGTCTAGAAAACTGCAGTTTCACTAAAAACCGTGCAGTAAATGTGCCATTCCTTGGTGCATGCTTATTATGGGTAAATATTGTTCTCTGGGTAGTGCCTAGAAATTGTAATTAATTTCAAATACGCCCTCTTTTTGTCCACGTATGCAGATTTCAAATCTGTGCCTCCGCCGGTTTTGACACCGTGCAATGAAGCATCCGAGCTCTCAGATGTCTGGCTCTTCCGAGTTGTGAAATGAGAAAGCAAACAAACCCAACCATCCCAGCCCTGTCAATCTACTTCTCAGTGGACAGATGCCCTGGTGCCAGAAAAGCTTCATCCCATGATCCCACACCTCTTGGCAGTGCCAAAAAAAAGCCAGAGATCTACTGGATGCAAAAGCGGTACTGGATGACGGTTCCTCACCTCAAAGAAATGGTGTTTCTGGCCATGCTGGAGCTCCTGGGTGAGGCTGGGTGGGGAAACGAGTGCAGCCTCTTGCTCTTGCATGGGGAAGGGATTCCTGGGCTCCCAGACAATCCATCTGATCTGCTCCTGGAGCAAGGAGCCTCTGGACAGTGATGGATTAACGTGTGGCAGTCCAGGTTTGTGCACTGAGGTTTCTGGAATGAGCCGGGTATGTTGGTAGAGTTAGTGGATTGTTTTGTTAATTAATTAAATGGTGATATTAATGATGGTTTTAAATATTTTATTGGGTGCTTATGTAGTGGGAATTGGCTAAACTTTCTAAGGAAAATGGGGAGTTTGGGTTTTGACACAGACAGGTCTCTGTGCTATGGCCATGTCCCCTTGAAGGCCACCACTGGAGGTCCCAGCCCAGGTGTCCTGTTGGACACAGGATTTTTTGGAGGGGGATGAGGCTTCAGTCTGGTCTGTCCACAGTTCCAACAAAGCCCAGCCTGGTGCTGCCAAAGCCCCCAAGATGCACAAAACCACCCTGGAATTCTTGCAAGGTGGGCTCAAAACCCTGCAGAACCCCCTGAATTTATTGCACAATAATTTATTGCACGGCCAGGTGGCACTGGCTGAGCCAATGACCTGCTCTGGTACTGACGAGGCTTTCCTTTTGGCTAAGGATTTGCTCTCTGTGTCACGTGTGGCATCCCAAGAAGCTGCAGCATTCAGGCCTTTTTAATGAATTCCTATCCCCTGAATATTAGTGGGAATATTTCCACTGCAGCAAACACCATAAACAGTTTCCACACTGGGGTGTGTTATACTGCCACCAGAATTGGTTCTTCTGATGGTTCATTTCTTTTATGCTGAGAATTCAGGACCAATTCAGCTCGGTTTTATGCATCATTAGAGATTTACAATTACTTTGCTATAGTTTCTTTCTGGAAGCCTATCTCTCATGGTTAATGCTATGGGAGTCCTGTTGTGTAGAGGCTGCTATGAGCCACCTTACAGCAATAAAGCATTTGAGAAGGATTTGGAATTATGAGGGGCTAAATTCTCCATGCAGTGCCTGTAATGCTGTTATCCCTTGCTGAGCTTGGGTTGAAACACTTTTTTTTTCTTCTCCCCAAATTAGAAAAAAAAAAAAAAGCTGTTTCTTTGAGAGGTTTTGAATCATTTACATGTAATTTTTTTTGTTGAACTGCTGCAGTTGGAAATGAGGAATTGTGCGAATTTCCATTTGGATTTCATGATCCTTAAAATACATTTAGGTTGTATTAGTATATAATGAAATAAGGCCTCCTCTTTTTTTTTTATCTCACTTTTAAAAAGTCCAATCACTATTTAGGACTTTATTTGGGGTTTTGTATTTTATGTATGTTGCTAAAGCCAGTAAATTTCACAATCTTTACCCTTGCACAACAAGCAGTGGATCTGCATGTGTTATAATCCACATAATTCACATTTTACATAAATACACTGTTGCACTGAAACAAACATGATATGCAGTGAATAACATGGGCCTGATCTAAAGGCCATTAAAATCAATGAAAAGATTTCAAATTAACTTTTATAGCCTTTAGATCAGGCTCTAAATGGGCAAATTACAGTTATGGTGTTTCCCATTTACATACCTGTGTGCTACATTTAATGTATTTTATGGAATTGAAATTACTTGGTCCTCTTTTTCATGCTTTTTTAGGCTAAGAATTTGCCAAGGGCATCAACAGCAGTTTTCCCAGGCTCCAGCACAAGGATTATGTAGTCAATCCACAAATGACTCAAATCTTTGAAGAAAAGGACATGGTTATCAGAGAGGCTTTGACGACAGCAAGGACGGGAGTGCTATCTGCCTTTTTCCATCAGAGATTCCCGTTCCCTCTCATTAACATACTCAGGACATCAGCACAGCCATCGGCCCGAGGGAATCGCTTCCAGCTTTTAAGGGAATATGTAGAAGACCTCGCCCCTGCGTTGTTTCAGACAGATCAAACCAGATTTGCCTCTGTTAGGTGAGAAGAAAGGCTGGGGCACGGCAGCATTAGGGGAGGGATTCAAAGGTTGCAGGGAATTTTTCAATCCATTGTTGTTATCTTGGTGATCTTTCTTCCTTTACAGGGTTCTTCAGTCCCACCGAGGGTGTGATGCCTGTGAAAGCTGCTGCTGCTGTAAGTGGGAAAAGGAGATGCCTCTACCTGCTCCCTCCCAGTGCCCTGCAATGAAAAATGCTTTTGGAGCAACACTGGAAATAAGCCATCAAAATATCTGATTAAACCTCTTAGGAAACTCTCACTAATCACCTCCCCTGCTCTTGATGGAACGTATTTATGCATTATAAATATACTTACTATGTGTGTGTGCTCCATAAATCACACCCAGCACTTGTATGTGATGTATAAGCACATTCTATAGAACACACACAAATACAGATGCCAAGCTCCCACTGAGTTCATCACTGGAAAACGTTTGAAGGATCTGATCCTTAATATTTAATGAGCAAGATGCTATTTCCTTCCTCAGCTTTTATCTCTGGTTTGGCATAGTCATTAAATTTGTTGTTTCCTTGCAAGATTATATAATTTATGACCTAATTTTAGACTTTTGTGTAACCGCATTGAAACACTCGTGGCGTATCCCGATTTCTTCTCACGGAGTGTTCCAGCATCAGGCACCAGCTCCAACACGACTTCTGTGAGCTGCCTGTCAGCAAGGAGTTACAGGCATGAAAGGAAAACAGCCCAGCAATATTCAGGTAGCATTACAGGATTAGTTTATGGTGTTTTTTGCTCTGGAAAACACATGATTTAGCAGCATTTCCAAAGCTGTCTGCGGCACTGGCAGGAGTCCCCAGGTAAGACAGGCAGCACCCAGCAACTCCTGTACCTGAAAATATTCTCATGCAGCTGCTTCTGGCTTTCAGGCTGCTCTGGGACAGCAGCCTGCAGTGCAGGGAGGGGTGTCTGGAAGTGGGGAAGGATGACACTCCGTGCTTTAAAACACTGCCAGCTCCTCACCCTCTGGAATTTCCTCCCAGCACCAGCCTGGCTGCTGGGCTGATTTTTTGCTAGGTGTTGTTGAATAACTCCAAAATGAATTATTCTAAAGCTGGAGCCACATTTTTTGGTGTTTTCTGTGTGTCCAGAGCAATTCAGAGATGCTGTAAATAGTGCCATGAGCTTCAGGTGTTTTGTCAATTTAAACCATATTTTGGGACCAGTCTTTCATCAGATTTAATATATTGGCTGTTGCATTAATGCACTTTGAGAGCATTTTATCCTGGTGTTCCATAGGGAAGTGGTTTGTGGTTGAGGAAGGATTTGAAGTTTTCTTTGTGCCTGCAGTGCTGTTTGGAGCAGTTTTCCTCTTTTTCCACCTTACCCTGAATATCCAGCTTGGGTGGCAGAGTTGGGGTGCTGCACTCTCAGATCAGCAGCAGGAACACAAGGGACACCCCTCTAACACAGCAGGGTGAGAAGGTACCTACATGGAAGAAAAAACACCCTTATATAAATGGGACATTCATTCTTGGATTAAGAAAAATTGGCGAGTTTTTCTGCTTGGCTCTAATGGAGCAGTTCCAGGAAAGCAGCAGAGAACAAAGTGTTTTCAGTATCACATAATTCAAGGGTAAAATCATAATTCCAATTAGCATTGCAGCCACTTCTGGCCTTGGGAAACCTATGCTAATATTTATTATTATATGATTGACCTCTGATTTCTTCATCATTTACATGAGCAACCCTGATATTCTTAGTAACATCCTTTAAATCACAGAAGCAGGTGTCAACAGAGCACGATGAAGTCACATCCTGAAGATTTTTTATTTACTTAGCCTGTTTTTTCCTGGTTAAATAACATTGTGAGGTGCAGAACCTCACCTCCACGGGGCCCTGAGTGTTGTATATAATCACAGAGTGCATTTTCTATAATCACACAAAATGAGTCAATCCTATCAGAGGTACAAACAGTTTTACAAAGTGAAATTTCACTCCCATCACTGCCTGACATCATCTTCCACACAGCACAAGAAAATATTTACTTGGCTCTTTGACATGAATTGCCACAAAGCCTTTGGAACAAAAACCAAGAAGTGAGAATTAAAATGGAATCACTTGACTTAATGACTTTAGCCTCTTTTCTATGTGCTGGATTTAGATGTCACATGATTTCTTATAGTGTTTGGGATGGACATGGACACCTCCAATCCCTGCTCTTCAGTAAGGTGCCTACACACAGATCACAGAGTTGCCCAGAATATCCAAAGCTGGAAGCTCATCCTCTTCTCCATCATCTAAATATTTTCTTTGAATAAGTGAGCATTTCTCTGGATGAATTAAGACACCGCATTTATTTTCCAGGTGCAGGTGAGGTGCCAAGGGCAGCCTGGGGCTTCTCACTGCCTTCAGCAGAGTTGATAAAATTGTATTTATCCACAAAGAGACTGATTTTTTTTTTTTTCCGATTGTTCTGGGGATGCGTCAGAAAGTTTAAATTCTCTGTCTCCCATATCCACTGCTCGTCTTCCTGCCTTGGTGCAGCTCCTGCTGTTGTTCACTTCCAGAGAGCACAGCCAGGGGCTTTTCAGCATCTCCTCGGGAAATGTTCCCCATCTGTGGAGCTGGGGAAAGTGGCACCCACCCGGAGAGGGCTGTCCTTGATCATCCTTGTGTCATTTTTTTTGCTGAAATTAAATTCTTCTGAACTTACATTGCCTTAAAGGGTTTACCTGGCTCAGCACACAACAGTCTGGGGATGTTTCAGACAGATTTTTCATCATTTGGGACAAATTTTTGAGGTTTGTGAGCATTACCCGGTTGTCAGGCAGGTGGGTCCTCTTCCCCTCTCTGGGCATGTAGCCCTAAAAACACCCTCTGATTTGTGGATGTCAGCGAGGGAAAAGGGTCAGAGCAGTCCCAGGTCCCTCCCTGAAAGCTGTCGGTGTGCAATAACCAGCAGCAGTTTCTGTAATGGCACAGGTTACAGCCCCGGCACCGAGCACCTGCGGGGAAGCGCCTCGGGCGAAATTCCCTTCGGCTCCAACCAGGATTTCCCGGAGCCGGGGCCGCTCAGGGCGATCCTCCTGCTCCTGGCTGAAGAGGCTCTTCTACTCCACTGCTAAGAGACTTATTAGCAGTGGGAAAAGGAATTGGGAGCAAGGCAAGCGTTCTTCCTGGCAGAAATGTGTTTTGTAAAATTAGCTTTGCTGACGGAGTAATTGGGTGAAACTCCTCGTGGCTGTGGGTGCTGTTTGCTGCCCCTTATCTTACCCGAGCAAAGGGTACCAAACACTTTGAACTTTGTAAATAATTGTTTCCAAAGTGTCGGGGTTTTTCTTTCTCTATATAAATTCTTTAGAGAAAAGCTGGTTTCTAATCCTTTCTCTGCCGATGTTTTTACTGCCTTTCTCCACTCTAGATATATTTTCTTTCCCCTCTTTGGATTTTAATATTAGATATTATAAAAATCTCTTTTAAGGGGGAGTGCAGTGCTTTTGCTCAAATTGGGAAAATCATTCCTAGAGCTTTAAGAAACTGGAGAGAGAGAGGGAAAAAATCAAATAGAAGAACTTCATTGTGGCAGATGTTGGGCTGTGATGTGGAGATGTGTGTCCAGAGCCTGCCCAGTGTCCAGAGCAGGTTCCTGGACTTCAGTCTGGCTTTTTCTCACTTCACATTCCTGGAGAGTGAAGGGGCTGGACCTTTGCTGGTTGTTCTTTCTTTCTGGGCTGAACCAGAGCTGGGATTTGCTGCTCCCTCCCCAAGCCCACCCTGCCACTGCTCTGTCCCTCATGTGCTGAGGACAGGGGCATCTTTCTTGCAAACACCATTTTTTGTCCTCATTTTTATTTCACTTTTGCATCCACAGGAACAAATATTAAAGCAGAAACTGTCCCAGAGTGTGCAGAGTGTGCAGTGCCAGAGCCTGCAGGAAACCCATAAAGCTGCATAAACCCAGGCCAACCCATGGATGTGGGAAAACTGAAATGCTGGAAAAGCATGACATTATTTTCTCCATCATCCTGAAAAGCTGTATGTGAATTATTTTAGTTATCTGCTATTTATTTCTTCACTTGTTTTGGAAAAAGACACAAATAATGAGAAATATCTCACTGGAGCCTGAGTTCTCCAGTGTGGGGGAAGTAATCCCTGAGGAGCCCAGCTGGGACATTTCCTTCTTGTCTTCAAGTCGTGGCTCAGGTCTTCCTTGATGTTAGGAGGCTCCCACCAAGGCTGATCTTCCTCCTCCTCCAGAGCCTGGGGTTTCAGGTCTGCCACCAGCAGATCTCCAGGTGCTTGCATGATGGTCTGTTTCCTGCAGGAAGGAATTTAAAACTTAGAATCATAGAATCATTACAGTTGGGAAAAAACTTAAAGGTCATTGAGTCCAGTTGCCAACCCATCATGATCCCCATGTTCGCACTAAACCATGTCCCCAAGTGCCACATCCACAGGTTTCTTGTTAACTTGCAGGGATGGTGACTCCATCATTGCCCTGGGCAGCCCATTCCAATACTTTACACCCTTTCCATGAAGAAATTTTCCCTAATATCCAATCTAAAACCTCACCTGGTGCAACTTGTGGCCATTTCCTCTCCTCCTGTCCCTGCTCCCTGGGAGCAGAGCCCGACCCCCCCCCTGTGCCCCCTCCTGTCAGGGAGTTGTGCAGAGCCACAAGGTCCCCCCTGAGCCTCCTTTGCTCCAGGCTGAGCCTCCCCAGCTCCCTCAGCTGCTCCTGGTGCTCCAGCCCCTTCCCCAGCTCCGTTCCCATCTCTGGGCACGCTCCAGCCCCTCAATGTCCCTCTCGCAGCGAGCGGCCCAGACCGAGCACAGCGTTCGAGGAGCGGCTGGTGCTTTTTTCCCCCCTAAAAAAAAAACCAAAAAAACAAAAAAAAACCCACCAAAATAAATCTCTGATTTTTGAGAAGAGCCCTTCCAGCAGAGCCCGGGTGGCAATGTTTGCCATCCATCCCCACGGGAGCGGCTCCTGGGGCTGTGCTGGTGGCCAGAAGGAGCTGTCAGGGCCGGCTCGCCGGGCGGGCTGGGAGCCGCGCTGGCACCGCTCCCTCCGCACGGGGGAATTTGTGCTCTGACAATTTTTGGCTCCTTTAGGTTCCTCCGGAGCTGCGCGGAATATGTAATGCTCTGCACCGGGCTGACAGCGAACTTCAGTGCAGATTGCAGGGAGAGATCCTCTCCCTGCATCACTTTGGTTTTGTGCTGCTCTAAAATAATTTTCCTTGTTCCTGCAGCTCCTGGAAAGCCAGAAGAGCTCTCTCTGTATTTGCTTCCCGGATGCCTTTTTCTCCCCTGCTTACCACTATAAAAGCAGCTTTTCATGCTCCAAATCAGAGATAAATGGAAATTGCTGCTGGAGAAATAAAACACAAGGCTAATCGAATTGTGGCACGGGAAGCAGCCTACAGCCAGTGCATTTCTGAGAGCTATTTTTAGGCTATATTTTTATTTTGTCACTCCATATGGGAAGTCAAACCCATATGGTTTGGGAGAATGGAAGGTTGTGCTTTTATAGTGATCTCACAAACTGTCCCAGCTCAGTTTTGTCCTTAAACTCGTGCTTAAATCCAATTGCCTGAGGTGGGACTGGATCACAACTGCTCCTGAGGCTGTACCAGCACAATTCCCTCCTGAGGTGTAAAACTACTCTACATTTGTTAAACCAGTCTCCAGTTAACTCAGCTCTTCTTAGTTACAACTTTTCTCATTCTAACAACTTCTTTTTTTTCATTTTTACTTTCTTCATCTCTTCTCCAGTGTTCTGATGCCCTCCTGGATGTGTTTGGCCAAGCACCAGCCAGGATGCAAAGCTGGGCATCCACAGCCATCCCTCTCCTGCTCTTCTCAATAGATGTTGCTGTATTCCAAATATCCAGATTTATGTGATTTTGAGGAGTAGGATTTTGTTCTGCCCACGACACAAATTCTGAGCATGCTGATGAAGCAATAATTGGCTAGAAAAGGTATTTTCCTTCTGTCACCCTGAATGTATAAAATTAGAAATGTATCCTCAGTGTTCATCCACTAGAATATCCACTTTATTTGTGCTAGAAGTTTTTCATGGTACTGAACCAAAAATTATGTGTCTTTTAAGGAGTTTTGTGGCATGGTCAGAAACACTGTCAGGAAGTTTCTAATGTGGTAAATTCTAGAGGATCTTTTTATGAGTTTTTCAATTGTAATCCTGCAGTTTCTTCCCTTTGCAGTTTTTCAGAAGGTGGAATTAAACACACTCAAATTACGGGAAAATGCAGCTGAATGCTTTTATGGGTAAAATAGTGAGAAGAGGCTCAGAAAAGTGAGTGATTTGGTTTAGTGGGTATGGTGGAACTGGGTAGAAGTTTGGAATGGATGATCTTGGAGGTCTCTTCCAAACGTAGTGATTTTGTGATTCTGTCGTGTGAATTACAGGGGCTCAGGGTAGCAAACACCCCATGGAGCTGCTCTGACTTAGGGAAAAGTCATTTTCTGTGTTAGTTTTGATTCCAGAGTTGTGTTTAACCTCCCTGTGGAAGCAGAGCTAAGGAAAGAGAAAGGCATTGGCAGTCAATATTTTTATGCTTTTTTCCCTCTTTTTTTCCTTAGGAAACCATTCTCCCCTTCTCGAGGGGATAAAGTGCAACAGGGATAGGACTGCTCAGTGGAGAATTCCTTGTGGCAGAAATGGAGATTTCTGAGATGGTTTGGACGTCACTTCCATCAAGTAGAAGAGATGTTATGCCAAAATTGTTCATCAAAACTGAGACCTCACAGATTATTTTGTTGGAAAGTCAAGAAAACAACCACTGATTTTTTCCCCAGAGCAGAGAGCTTGTGTTAGAGGAGACAGTGACAAAGAAGCCTGGCCCCAAAAGAGGGAAAACCTGAGATTAGAGCAGAGAAAAAGTATCAAAATTTGTAAGAGAAATTGGATGAAGCCCTAATTGTATGTAAAATCCATGATTGTTTTGAAATCCAAGGAATTACTGTCACAATATGTGCTTGGAGGAGCTGTGTAGTCAGAAAACCCTTGTCACTTGTATCCCACTTCCAAAAGTACAGTCTACACCATTCTGAAATCCCAAAAGACAGGGAAAACACCTGGCTTTATGATGCTTGGGAGTATTGGAATTAGATGCAAGTAGCTGGGTTTTCCCAGGAATGTTATTCTGGAATATTTGAGTAACACAAGCTCTGGCACAGGTGCTGGGGGGTGATGTGGGTACAGGAGCACTGCGAGGGGGACTCGTGATGTCACTGCTCTCCCTGGACATCCCTTGGCACATTGGAGCATCGTGGTCCAGGTAAATCCAGCCAGGAATCTGCCAGTGGCTTCAGCAGAGCTGGAATTCCATCCCAGTGTGACACGGGCTGGTGACATGGAGTGATGTCGAATCACTGATGTAGAACTGGAAAGATTCCTTGTCACTCCCATGGAGTTCCCAAATTTCACTTGGGATTTCTTGCCAAGTTTCCATTTCCATTGCAAATATATGGAAAACATGTTAAGGCATCATCCTTGAAAAAGTAAAGAAATAATTCTTTTAAGAGATGGACAATCTGTAGAAGACATTTGTGTAATTTTGCATTCTAAATGTGATTTATATTTATAAATAAATTTGTATCAAATCTCCAGCTCTCGATGTCATAGTTCTATTCTATCTTTAATTCAGATCCTCAAGAAATGGAAATTATTTTTTACAGCTAAATAAAAGCCATCCAAAGCTGCCAGGAGAGAATAATGAGATACACATTGTGCTATGCAGCCATGATAAACCCAGCAGCACCATGGTTACAGCCAAAATGGGAGGCCATCAGAAACCAGGGAATATCAGCACATGCAGATTCCTTGGATTTTGCAGACTAATCTGAACTGGGGGAAGCTCATGACTCAGGTTGGTAAGGGAAAATATTTACCTGCAAGATAAACAGGCCCCTAAAATGTGGAGGAGTGGTTGGTTTAGATGGCAGGGGTTTATTATGTTTATGATATTATTTACACGATATATTTATCAGATGTAGTTGGGCCAGGCTCTGCATATATGCAAAATAAAGACACCAGAATTCTTGTAACACAGCAGGGCTTGCAAATGATTGGGGGTGTTTGCCAATGATGTACAGGCTTATAAAAGATGGTTTAGCCATGAGGGTGGCACCAAGGAGAAGGGATATTGGGATCCCTCAGTTATTGGGATCTTTAGTCAGTAAAAGGCTCCAATGCCACAGATCTGGATTCACCAACAGATTCAAAACTGGGTCCCCCTCACCAGCAATTAATTCAAATGTGAGAAGATAATTATCCCAAATGAGGGTGTGAAAGCCTCATCTAATGGTAGTCATAGAAGGGAAAATAAAAGGTGCAGGGAAGGCCCAGCCTGCTTTCCTGAGGAAGAAGTTTAAGGAATAAGTTGAATAAATTGCCTGAATTTTCAAGAGGACAAACCTTGTATTCCATGACTTGCTGTGGCTGATACAGGTAGGTGTCATCATTCTCTGGTTTTATTTCGTCTCTGACCATGTTTTCCAGTAAAACTGGGGGTCTTGTTCTGCATTTTTGCTGTTTGTTTGCTGCTGGAAGCATCTAAATCCATCCTGCTCTTCAAAGCTTGTGTAGAATGCACTAAAGCTGATCTGTTTGCTGAGTTATGGTGGTCTTGCTTTAATTAGGCTCAGTATTAAGGTCAAACAGGGTGAGTATTAAGCTTGGAATTAAGGTCAAACATTTCAAGAGTCACTTGATGATTTTGGAGGTCTTTTCCAACCCTAATGATTCCAGGATTCTGACAGGGGCTCTCCAGAAGCTGGGCAGCTGCTCCAGGGCCCTGTGCTGGAGCAGGGCTGCAGAAGAGCAGGAGTGCTGAGGGGATGTGTCCAGGGTTTCTGGATGAGTGGCCGCATGGAAGTCTTGGAGACAGCAGCTGTGAGGAGCTCTCCTGTAGAGCCTAAATTTTGAGGGATGTTTGCTCCAGAGCTGCCACTTCCCAATTTGATTTTGTGGCAAAGTGTGTACAGCAAATCTGATGTGTTGGGATCTGCTGCTTTTCCCTCTGGGTTTCCTCTTCCACACAAAAAAACGAGCATAGGTTTTGTGCTAAATTTTAGCCTGGCACCAGCCAGGCCCTTGTGTGATTCTGAACACCTTGATGAGGAGGTGCTGAGCTGTTTAAGCCCCTCAGCATCCCGAAGGAGAGATCCCTTGGTGCTCAGTGCTCCCAGAGGTGTGGACAGCAGTGGCAGAGAATGGGGAAAACTCCATGACAGGGGAAAGAAAACTCCTGTCAAAAGCAAAGCTTTGTTCTGCTGAATTGGGCAGTGAATGGTGTGGGCAGCCCAGAGAGCCTGGCCAGCCCTGTTGACTCCTAAGGACCACTCGTGTGCCTTACTTGAGGCAGAGCCTGAATGCTTTGACTGGGTGGGATCAGCACAAACATCCCTGGATGTCAAGCTCTCTTCTGTGTCTGTTTTCTAAAGCTGATGACCACCAGACTTTAAAAACCCAGTTCTGGGCTTTGGAGATGCTAAGGCATCTTGTCTCCTATTTGTAAAGGTGAATGCCTTCACCTTAAAATAAAATGTCTTTATTTCTGAGATGCTGGAGCATAGAAAAATGGAGTGCTGTAAACTTAATGCCCTTGGAAGTTTTAAGCTACATTAAAATGTCCATAAGTTTAAGAAAAAAAGAACAAAACAATGCTGCTTAGAAATATTTAGAAACAAAAAATCATGCTCAGCAGACAGCTCTTATGACAAGGTTCTGCCCAGAGTGAATTTTTATGCTTGAGTTATAAACCCTTGAAAAATGGGGATCCTAATACAAAAGCTGACACAGCTTTAACTAAAGCAGCTCTAGTAAGTGCTGCTATAATTATTTGCTCATTAATTACAAATTTTGCAAGACATGAGAGTAACACAAATTGGAAAATAGGAATAATTATCAGTAATAACGCCACAGAAGCTGGACACATTGAAAGTATCTTCCTCTTTAAATTTAATAATAGCAAGACAGCTAGAAAACTAATAAGAAATACATAATTGAAAATTAACCTTGCAAATCTGCTGTTAATAAACCATGGTACTCTTGCACTACAATAATTTTACACAGCCCTTAATTTGCATTTGAAGTGTTATTCCAGGTAATACTTTGTGCCTTCACAACAATTAACGTGCCTTTGAGTTAAAACAAAAAAGCCAGGGTTGGGTTTGGGATAGCTGGGGAGGAGGGAATGATGCATCCTGTAGTTTTTAGCAGCTCAGAGCTGGGATGGCTGGAAATCAAACATACAATGGGGATTTTTGTGCTGTGATGCCTCAATGTTGCTTTGTTGTTGTTGTTGAATTCGGGCATTGTGGCGTTTGGTGCTTCCATCCTCCCCTTGTGTAATCCACCAGTTGGGCTCTGGGATCACTTGCACTTTCTCATCCTCTGTGGTGTGAGACTCAATTGCTTGGGGATGATTTAAACACCCAGGGCATTGGGAACAGGGGGTGTGTGGTGTTTGAACTCCCCTGCTGCAGCCCAGGCTTTTCCCAGCGAGCTTGAGTGGTTTTCATGGATCTGATGGGGGCAGTGCTGGAGGCACTGGGATTTGCTGGGCAGGGGAAATCAGTGCAGCCTGTGGCTGAATGAAAAGAGCTGCTGGCACCTCGTGCCTGAGGTTTTTTCCCCACTCAAAGGGAAGTGGCACTTCCTTGTGAATGTTTTGTATCTGCTACCAATTGACAAAAGCCTCCAAAAATCTCAAATCAATCAATTTGCATGTAAAGATGAAGAGAATTGTTTACTCAAAACGCAGACTGAGTCAACTGCTCTTGCTAAGTATCTCCCACTCATAGAATAAACCTGATATATATCTCTGCCTGCACAGAAAACTCAGAGCCAAGAAATGTTTAATAATTTTGGAGCTCATATCTAGTGAGCTCTGAGTGCTCAGCTGAAAGAAAAGGGTAGATCCTAGGAAAAAATCATCCCTGTGTGAAGGTTTGTATTATATTGCAATACTAACGGCAGTGGAGGTATATCCAGGCACTCAAAGTTGTGTACAACCAAGCAGCTTTAAAAAAAAATAAAATAATAATAGAAAAAATAACCCAGAGACCTTCAGTGTTTGGCATCAGAGCGGAGGAACATCGTACACAAACAATTGGGTTAAGAGTGTGCACTCCAAACAGGGTTCCTGCACAATTCCAAACTCCATCAAGGGCTGCATGTAAAATGTTGGCTTCTTTGTGCAAACCCACAAATCCTGGGGAAGAGGCCACGCAGGGTCAGCAATTCAGCTGTTTGTCTGCTCACTTTATGTAAGAGGTTAGCAGCAGTGTGCTTTTTGTCCCAAGCCAGCAATAGCAGGAACAGCTTGTTTCTGAAAGGGCTGGGGCTCCCCTCGTAGGGCTGGAGAAGGGGTCCCGAAATAAACCTCACATGGGGATAGTCTTTGATTTGACCTCTTCTCCATTTGTTTGGCTCTAAGTGTGTGTTTGGCTCCCGTCGCTCCCCTCAGCCTGCAAAGCTCAAACACCACCAGCACAGGTATTTTCCCTTCGTTTCAATGTGTTTCAGACAATTTCAAAAACGTGGCAATGTGGGAAAATGAGGAATTTTGGGTGACCAAGCTCTTCCTCCAGAGGAGTTTGTGGGGTTGGATGGAAAACAAACCTTCCATCTGCTCACAGGCCCTGGGTGAAGTCCCAGCAGCATCCCAGGTCTCTGTGGCTTCAGCCCAGGGAGGGAGAGGATGGTGATTTCTCCTTCCAAATACTTTTGGAATCAGGAACATAGTGAAAAATAGAAAAATAAAAAATTCCTTTACAATCTCTTCTACTTTGGGGCAAAGCTTTTGAAGCAGGGAAGTAGATCTTATTTTGAGGGTGGGGAGGCCCTGGCACAGGATGCCCAGAGAAGCTGTGGCTGCCCCTGGATCCCTGGAAGTGTCCAAGGCCAGGCTGGACAGGGCTTGGAGCAACCTGGGCTAGGGGAAGGTGTCCCTGCCCATGGCAGGGGGTGGATTAGTTGGTATTTAAGATCTCTTCCAGTGCAAACCATTCTGTGATTCCATGATCTGTGTGAACTCAGTGTGACCAAGCTTAAACTTGCTGATGTGAGGGAGATTTCACTTGATCCATGAGAATTTGTAAATGGAAGAGAGCAAGGATGGGAGTTCTCAGTTTAACCCTGGTCAGGGTTTAATTGCTATGTTTGTGAATGTAAGGATTGATGATAAGAGCCGACCAGGAAGGGCTGTGGAAGACTGGGTGGATAAACCTGAACTTCCATGTGTGTCTGTAGGGCCTTCTGAGAGCTCCCTGCAAGCCCACAGGGAGTTTTGGGGCTGTGCTGGATTTGGTGTGGGAGCTCAGAACCTCAACCACCCCACGGCAGAGACAGCCTTGAGAGCCACGTGGATGAAGAGGAGCAGGGAATGGGCAGCCACAGAGCCAACCTTGGGAAAAAGGAGATGGAAAATACCCTCTCCTTCTGAAAACCAGCAGGCTGGGGGAGAAATGTGCCTCTGATGCTGCTCCTGAGGCTGCCTCTGCCAGTGGATCCCAATCAGTATTCTGTTCATCCCTGCTTTCTCAAGGAAAGACATAAAGGAGCAGCGTAGCCAAAAGGAAGCTATTTTTAGAAGATGGAGAGATGATTTTTTTTCCCCTCAACCATTCTGCTGTTATTTATGTTGCGTAGTTCTTGAGTTATTTATTTCAGTGGGAGTTGATGCAAAGTGGGATGGGGTTTAATGTGTGGAGGGATGGTGAAATCCATCCTACAGCTGTCCTTGCTATTTCAGGGCTGGCTCTGAAAGTCCTTCCAACCTGCAGATTGGAAGGCAGGTTTTTTGGAAGTTATCAAGGTGTTGCTGATGGCCAGGGGTGTTTGTTGTCCCCAGTCCCTCCAGCTTCCAGTGCACTGACCATTCTCCTGTGGTTGGCACTGACCATCCTCCCGTGCCTGGCACTGCAGTATATTCTAACCTGGCACTTAAGCCACCCATATGCATTTTTAAAACACTAAAAAGGTTCATTCCAAGTGTGCTCCAAGGTAAAAATAAAAGATGTTAACACTTTTCATCGATCAAAGCTAATTTATGCAAACTGGGCTCTGCTGGCAACTGCAGCAAGGTATAAATGGTGACATCATGGAGCGTGAGCTCTGCCAACCTGGGTTAGCGCTGGAATGACAATGGGGTGATTTAGATGTTATGAGCTCACTTAATATTTCATACCTAAAGTGGAGCCCAACCTGGAGCTCAGGGTTATGTGGAGTGCACGTTGTGGAGTTGTTTCAGAACAGATTTTGACACAAACTTTGCAGTTAGGGGAAATGTTTGAGTGACACACATATTGCATATGCTGTTACTCTGCAAGGCTGCTGAAAATCCTTTCAGAAAGGAAAACTTACAGGGGAATGTTTTCTATTTTCTATGTATGTGTGCGTGTACATAGACACATGCACACCAAAGGGTGGAAAATCTGGAATGTTGTCTTAAGCTTTCTGCTATGAAATCATCACAGGGGAAGAAAATCACTTGGATCATACAAATATAGCTGTAGTTCTAAAATCCCAAACCCTGTCACTCTCACAACAATGACAACAAAATACTGTAGATGTGGTGGGTCATGAGTTTGAACTTTTAACACCAATTTGAGATTCCAGCCTCTTTCACAGAAACAGTGCTGAAGTGACCTCCCATTCAGTGAGGGAAGTGCTGCAGCTGGTCTGAAAAAACATCAAGTAAAGCACCAGGAAAAGAAAAGCTTGTTGTAGTTGATGCTTTGGCTCCCCAGGTTTTCTGCTGATGAGAGAGGATATGCTTCTCTCCAAGCCTCAGTTGCATCCCCTGCACTGAACCTGGGAGCCTTCTGTGGCTTTGCTCATCTTGCTTTTTAAAAAGTTTATTATTAATTGTCAGAGCATTAGAATTTCATTTGGAATATCTGGTTTTCCTGCTTAGTGCATGGTGAGGAGAGGCAGAATTTAGGCTGAGTGTGTTGGTGAGGAACAATATCCAAGCTAATTGTGTCCAGGCTGTAGGACAGTGACAAAAGAGCAGGTGGGGATTGGTACTTTTCCAGTCAAAACCATAGGCAGGATGCTTTTAAATATTTGGGATAAAACACAGTGGTTGTAGGAGAGATAAGCTGCTAACCTTGGCCACTGCAGTAGGAGGTTGGGACAGATGAACCATGAGAAGATTTTCCTATTTGGGTGGATTTAGCCACTTTTCAGACTCTTTAAAGGACAGGAAGGAATCCTTTGGGATATGTTTTCCTCTATAGTGGTGCTGGCACCTGCAGCTCAAGTCTAAGCTTGGCAAAGTTTCATCCTTGATGACCTTAGGGATCAGAATTGCTGCTCTATTTTGGAGAGAGCAAGGACAATGTGTATCCCAGAAGAGATGTGGCCAAGCCTGGAGTCTGCAAAGTGCCTCATTGTCCAGAAAAATGCCTTTTTACCCTCTCTATCATGTTCATCAGGCTCTATGTCACAAAGCCACGTCTGGTTGTTCATTGTTGGCCACCAGCAGCCCGTTTGGAAGCACATTTTGGGGGTTACTCTGCATGTCTGAGATATTTCATATTTAAGGAAGGTGCTAATGTGTTTTGCACCCACATTTGAGGAGGTTTTGTAATATTTTCCATAACAGTGAAATGACCTTGCTACTGTCATAAAGACTGATCCAAAGCAATCATTATTAGTTCAAACATTTAAAATACAGTGTCATGAGAAATATTCATCCATATGCTCCTTTAAGTTGAATTAAGACAAGAAAAAGAAGTGAAAATCCAGAATTCTAGGATTTTTAGTTTATTTAAATGCTGCTTTAGGATCATTTTCTGTCCACAATGTATTTCCACTGCTCCTTACAGCTAATACAAAATTTTATGGTTTCTCAATCAGAATTAGTTCAAGCCACTAGAAAACATCCTTTGTTCCTATATTGATAGGAACGCAGAATTCTCCTTTCTTCCTGTTTGGCCTCCTCTGCCCTGGATGCAACGGGAGCAAACACAGTGGAAGGATTTGTATTGCAACAAAGAAGAACAATTGCAGCAGTGTTTAAATTCACAAGGTTTGAGGATTGTAATTGGAGTTTATTTGAGGGTGGGGGGAGGAAATGTTTATCCCACTCCGTTTCAGAGGCTCTCCCTTTTTGCCTTATCCCTGCTTATCACAGAGGGACAAACGTCCTTCCCTGCAACGGAAATAATTCCGATTCTATTCCAGAAAATAGCCTAGAAACCATGGGATCCCAGGAATAGGTTTCTCCCTCTAGTGGCAGCAGAAAGGGAGATGCAGAACCCTTGGACCAGGTCGTTTCATTTTTTTTTTTTTCATTTGGGAAATCATGTGAGGTAAAAGAGCTGCTGTTTATTTACAGCTTCAAAGAAATATGTATATGGCACAAAATATCTGCAGCTGCCTCCTGGTTCTCTTTAGTCATTGAAATACTTTAAAACCAGCACACTGAGGGGTGTTTGTCTAATATTTAAAAAGACCTTGAGACTCAAGGAAACACAGATTCTGGTTATTTTGGTGTCCTGCTATTTCCTGGTGGCAGAACCATGGAGCAGACACTGTACTCAGGAAAAAATGCTGGAATGAGCTCAGCAAGGCCCCTGCAATGCCTGGCACTGGGCAGCCTGCAGAGACAGAGGGATGGGGATGTTCAGAGAACTGCCTTGGGAGTGTTTGAATCATATTTGGGGCTACTGTGTTTATTTGACACATAAAATGTGAACCCATGTGTTCTCAAGGACTAAACTGCCCTTGTGCCCCTGTAGGAAAAAACATTTGTGTCTATAAGCAGGAGAGGCTGAACACCACCTGTAAGTCAAACAATAAGCACAGTGACCACAGAAAATTGTGGCTGCCCCATCCCTGGAAGTGTCCAAGGCCAGGCTGGACAGGGGTTGAAACAATCTGGGATAGTGGAAGGTGTCCCTGCCCATGGCAGGGGGTGGAATGGGGTGACCTTCAAGGTCCCTTCCCACCCAAACCATCCTGGGATTCTGTAAAACCTACCTCTCTGTCCTATTTCTGCTTTCCATCTCCTGATGGTGCTTTAACTACCCAAGAAGAGCATAAACTCACCGATGTTTGTTTTAGATGGGCAGAAAGGTTGATCTGTGGAGGCAGCCTGGGTGAAGAACTCATCCCTGGTTGGCTTCTGAATCTGTCATTGGTGTTTTAGTCCCTGTGACTCAGTCCCTGCTTCTGGTGAGGATTTCAGTGTAAACTCTCACTTTAACAGATTACACAGAGAGAAGGTTGAAACAGCACCTTAAATTCAGGGAGAATGTGTCCTTCAGGCTCTGGTGCTGAAAATAGTGCTGAGCCAAAGGATGTTCTGTTATCAACAGAAAACACAAGACACCCCCATCCCCATTGTGGCTGGGGTGCAGCTCAGGTCTTGTTTGATGTGGGACTGCAGAATCTCTTCTGTCCTTCTCTGATTTGGGGGTAGAACTTGTGCAAACTCCCCCCCTGTCCTTGGGAAATTCCACATGGCTCTGGGGGTGGAGAGATCTGCCTTGGAAAGGCCTGAGGAGGAAAATATGGCTGGAATCTGTAATGACAGAATTACATCCTTGGGACACAGGAAAGGTCTACCTGACCTGGGAGGCCACATGAATTAGACCAGAAACTGGAAAGTCTTCCATGAGGGAGGAATTTGGTGACTTCAGAGTGAAGTGCAAACTCTGCTCCTTCCAGCTGGGATTGATACTTGCCAAGGAAGCCAAATTCCGGCTTCTTTCTTCAAAAGTTATTGATATTTCTTGTGTCCTTTCTGAAGGCTGTTTCTCTGGGACCAGTTTCATGTTAGGACTCTCTGAGGAGAGGACTTGGCACAGAAAATCTGGATCCTGGCAGGGTTCTGAGGGATGGTGGTGGCTGCCTGGGTTCACCCAGCTTGGGAGACCTTGTCCAAGGGTTGTGTTTTCCTGTCCCCCGATCCTCAGGACCAGCTCAGCGTGTTCTGGTGTTTGCCCAGGAGCCCTCACCAGGCTGTCTGGGGGGTTCCTAAGGACAGAAAAACCTTCGGGATTTATTTCTTCCATGACACTTTCTGTGAGGTGGTTGAAATTTTAGTTACTTTCCAAATCACAGAGCAGTATTTTAGGCTTTTAGCACTGTCACTTCTTTGGGTAACATCTTGTCTTGACTCTGGCAGATACCTGGGTTGCTTTTCCAGCCTCTTGTTTCCTCTCTGGACCTGGAAACTGTTCTAATTTTATTTTACCTCCCTGTAAAGTTTCTTTTCATTCGCTGCCTTTGCTTTTCTTATCGCTTTTTATGCTCTCAACTTCATTATGCAATTGTTCCAACCCTGCTCTGTATTTGATGTTTTATAACTCGTGTCTGCCTTTTCTTCCACTGTTGATTACTTTTACATTTTGATGTTCCTTCACACTGGCTTTACAGGGAAAAAAAAATAGAAAAAACAACTTGAACATTCCCTGTGCAATTACTGGGAGGTGGCACACACAACCCCCGGGCATACATTAATTTATCTTTGAACACTTTCTATTTCCTCTGTGTCCTTTCTCTCCCCAGCTTTATCATGTTGAATTTCACCCTGCACTTACTCTCCCAACTTTGCTCTGCTAAAATCTAATCTACTTGTTTTCTAACTTCTGGTTGAACATTAATCCTGGTGAAATCCTTGAGGGCTGAGCCCAGAGTCTCCCCCACACTCACATCCACTCATAATTGCTGCTGCAGGAGCCTTGCTCAGGAATTATTGTTATAAAAAGCCACCTTCTTCCCAGACATACTTCAGATGTTGAAAATAAGACATGGTGGGACCCCCTACACAATAAAGAAATATTTTTTCCCCAAATCTCCAGGTGTTGCTCACATCCTCCTCCTCCTCTCTCAGATTTGTCTTTCTCCTTGGTGTGGTCTCAGCTGAAGATTTCTGCATCTGCCTGGTTTTGGGCAAGTGGGATGTGGGTCTCAAGTGCTGCAGTTCTGACACTTCCATAAATTTCCTTTAGAAAGGCCCAACTTGGATTGTTAAGCAAAAATTCTTCATGTTAATCAGCAGAAGTCTTGAAACCCTCTGGACTTTTCTAGACCTGTAAAACTATTTTCAGGAAACTCCTGGTGGTTATTTCCATTAAAAGCTCTTCTTTATACCCACATAAATTCCCAGAGCATATAAAATTCTATCAGGGTGGAAACTTTCTGAGTGTGTTTGTCTTGTTCTTCCATATCTTTATCTAGTTCTTATATTATATGTAATTAACACATTTAATACTGACTTTAATTGACCTCATCAATGTCATGGCTTATTAAGCTTTTTATCGTGTAATGTTCTTTTTTTTCTCTCTATTGAATGATCGCATACGTTTGTTTATCATAAATTGAGTGCATGTATTTTGGAAAATAAAATGGAAATGCCAAGTACTTTTCAGAAATTCTTTCAAGCACAGTAAAAGATATATCTAGGTGTAGTTAAAATTTTATAAAGTGCAACATGAAAACACGTCTTTACCTTCATTGCTTTTTCTGTCTTCCACCTACTGCCTTTTTTTTCCCCAGAAAGGCAGCTGACAAAAATAAGAAGGAATATTTCTTGTGTTAAATGAAAACAACTGAAATCTCTTTTTATTTATTTGGTGTTTAATCTCAAGTGGAAATTTGCAATCAGAACCCGTGCTATCCGTTCAAACTGGAAAAGTATTCTTCACAAATAAGTGTTTGTTTGGAGGGGGAGAAAGCTCTAATTGTGACTGGTGGGTCTCACAATAAATATTTCTGTAGTGAATTTGAATTGATTAATCTGTCACTTTTTTCAGTAAAGTGCAAAATCAGATCAGCTCCCATCTTGCTTATTTACACGGTCAGCTTTAATTTGTCATCAGCTCTATTGAGTAGCAAAGCTTTTAGTGCAGAAGATACCTCTTCCACTTAATGGATAATCATTTAGTGGAATATAATTTAAAAGGATTTATCTGGTCTCTCTGCCGTGGCTGCAACCTAACCCCAGCATGATAAACTTTCTCCAGGAGAAGGATTAGCACTTTCTGGTGGCTTTTGCTTGGGAATTTGTTCAGTCATTAGTTCAACTCCCAGCTTGGCCAAAGTGCCCTGAGAGCTACACTCGGGGACTCGACACAGGGAAAGTATTTCTGAGTTTGGCTGCACTTTCCACCACTTTGTACCAGGTGATTCAATAGGATTTCAATCCAGATCCCTGCCTGGTTTTAATTGGAATTTAAGAACAAGAAATTCATGATAGAGGCCAAGAATCAGAAAGGTTTTGTGTGAGACAAGGGGCCCAGAACTCTACCTGGAAAAAAAAGAGAGAATAGTGAATAAAAGCAAGTTCTTGAGCAAGTTATGGGAGGAGACTGGACAGATCATGAGGAGAATTTTGACTTACAGTGAAGGGCCAAGAGGGGAAGAGCTGATTTTTCTAAGGAGCTGCTATTCTGGGCCCCAGATCTGTATCCCCCAAGCCAGAGGGATGGGAATGTCAGCCCTCCCAGAGAACCACCCTTAATTAGGGATGCAAGTTCCTGTAACATTTTATACTCTTAGAATTTCAAATGACGAAGAATTCTGACTTCAATTCTTTTTCTTTCTTCCCCATTGCTGAGCTCTGGCACTCCTACAAGGTCACCACAGTGGCACTGGAATGTTCTAAGCTCCAAAATCAGGGCAATTCGTCTTCGTGCCTTTGCAGCACCCGGCAGCTGCTGTGACAGGTGGAGTTTGCTTTAAGGAGTGAGGGTTTTTCCCAGGAAAGTCTGCAGCAGGAACAGAAGAGTACTGTATGGGTCCAAGTATGATATTTGTTTCAGGGAGTGTGTGAGGATATTTTCAATGGTGTTTGGACTGAAGTGCTGGGACAGTGACAGCTGAAAGATGGACCTGGAGTGACCAAACGAAAGCTTTAGGGCAAAAAGCTTTGAATTAATACATCATTAATATCCGAACAAGTGCAACACTCCTCATCAGCATGGATTGACCTGCTTTTAGTGTTAAATGTGGAAAAAACAGACTTCCCATGGCTTTAATTTGGTTTTGCTTCATTTAGCCTGGGTCTACCTGGGTTCCAGAGCTGTCACCAATGTGGAACAGGATCCTTCCAGCTCCTGCTGAAGCTCTGTCAGTAGGGCATGGCCAGGACTGATGACAGATGTGACAAGAGGGTTTTGGTTGGGTTTTTATGAACCTGCTTCTTTCTCTAACTCTTCTATTTCTCTTCTTGCTACAAGCAAAGTTTTAAACAGCAAAAACCAAACACCCACAACACCCTCTCCAAAGTTCCATGTCGCATTTTTAATGATCTCTTATGCTTGTGTAATAATCCAAGGCAACATTCTGAAGCTTCATTTTTGGAAGGGATTAACAGGGACTGTTTTACTCTCTTCTGGAGTGTGTGAACTGCTGGAAAGCAATCCAGCAATCCAGAGGCAGTTATGTTTTCACTGATGCCTGGAATTGAAATACTCGTTGATTTTTACTTTATGTTTTTTGGCAACACTTCTCCTTGAGGAAAGAACTTGAGTGCAATCAATTAAAGAAAGGATCTGATTTGCTTTGTAATTGTTTTTCTGTCTCTATGAATGATGTAAGGGCATTTTGGAAGAATTTACTTCACCACTCTGTCTTTTCTAAAATAACAGGTTTACTGGTTGATTTATGGGTTGTTTGTTTTGTTTTTGTTGTTCTGTCTGTAGGTGAGAAAAAGGTTAATTTGCTTGAGAAATCATGTCTATGCCAGAGAAGGTCAGCTTGTTCCATCATCGTGTTCTGCCATTGGAGCTGACCTCAACCCAAGCATGGTGCTTTAAGGCAGGAATTAGGCATCCTGTTTTTCTCCGTGCTTTTCCCAGCATTTGTTTTCTCCTGTTTTCGTAGTTTCTCAGAAAAGGCAGGAGGCTGTGACTCCCAGGAGTGAATTCTGCTCCCTCTAAAGTCGTATTTTTGAGGTTGTGCTTCAAAAGCTTCAAAATCTTCGCCGTGTCTGTGCCGAGCTGTGTCAGGTGGGGCTGCCCACGAGCCAAAACACCAACAAATCTCTTTGGGAACTGTGTCAAAGGGAAAACTGTGAAAGCATAAAAATTGGGAAACACTGGGAATGTTAACTTTGTCAAAGTTAATGTCCATGGATATCAGAACACAGTGGTCCCTGTGGTTCCTGGGAATGTCCCAGCTCTTCTTCCTGCACGATTACCATGACTTGTTGGACGCTGACCACAAATGATGGACCAAGGAATCCAAATCCCACTCGCAGAAACTTGGATTCAACACTTCTCAATGGGAAAATACTCTGGGAGGCAATTAAGAAGGATGAAGCAAACTCCCAGCAATGTTTATCTGCAGAGTTTAGTAGAGGTGGTGGAGGAAATGTTTGATCAGTCTGTAGGATTCACTCTGGATGCCATGTTGGCTTCTCCCTATTTCCATTTCTTGCTCAAAACTCACCAGAAGTTTGGAAATTGGCTTGGAGGTTGTACCTCTTGTGCTAAATCTGTCTTGGAGAAATTGTGCAGCTCCCAGGCTGTGGGGCAGAAGCCTGATTTGGTTTGGGGGAGAGAAAAGGGGCAGCACATGGAGTAAGAACTGGATTTAGCTGGGAAGAGGACAGGAGAGGGGAGTCTCTGGCTGGAGACTCCTCTCCACCCCAAGCCAACTTTTACAGTAGTTTTGGGAAAATAATTTGAATTAATTTTGTGACAACTTAGTGATGAATCAGTGATGAGGAGATGCAAGTCAGCAAGAGTCTCTGTGTGTGTGCAGTTTTGATGTGTTCTGTGTTGTTTCCATGTGGAAGAAGAAGCAATTCAATAAATTAAGGGATTTTTCTGAGTGAGTCTCATACCTGAGGTGATTCTTTGCTTTTGTGGGTATGCAATTTCTATTAAGTTATAAGGGACACTGCAGTGGGGACTGGGAAGAAAATAAGTTTTTTTCCCCCTTTCTTTTACTAGATAAGAGTGTAAAATGTGATTGGAATTTGCCAGCATGGAAACAAATGTCTGAATTTACTTGCAAGACTTCGATATCTTCAACCTTTTCAGGTGCAAAACCCCCTGCAGTAAAAGGCACGTGCACAGGATTTTACATAATTTACTATTTTTGATGAAAAACGGCATCAAAGTGACACCTGAGGCACCACATCCATTGCCCTTTGATAAGAGATGGAAGTTGGTCTGTCCTGCTCTTGACATTTATTAGTGCTGATTGCCAGGGCCAAGGAAGGGCAGGAAGAGTTGGTTATACAGTAACTTCTGAATTGTAGAGGCAGAGCTGGTGTTAAAAACTCTTGGGTTTGCTTTAGGCTTCCTGTACATCAATACAGAGCTGTGGTGGGCTCTTCATGCACTTGCAAGTCAAAACACTTGATAGTTCTTTCTTTTTTCTTTTTTTTTTTTTTTTTGGTAGTTTCTTGACTTTTTAAAAAATGCTTTTTCTCTCAGTAGCAGTTAAAATGTTTGCACAACAAGTGCTAAATTCAAAAAAATATTTGTGCATCCATTTTAAATTTCAGCAATGCACAATAGCTCCTATTGTAGCTTTCACCAACCTGCACAATTGCTCTTGGCTTTCCCCAGCTCAGGGCAGATCGTGTGTCAACCCCTGTTTAACTCCTTCAAGAGAAACATGCAGAAATTACACTTACACAGAGCAATCAGACCTCCCCCTGCCCTTGAGCCTTCATGGGAAGGATGTATGAGTTGGGATTTTCAAGTACATATTAAGAAGTTTATTGCCAGCGGAGTATGCATAGATCAATATTCAATATAGCTGTAAGCACGTCCTTCACACGGGTGCTGGATGCCCTTCCTTGGGCCTGCAGCTCCCTCAAACACCACTTACAGCAGCCCACAAATAATAAAACATCATCTCTCTGCTTGCCCAGCCCGGGGTTTGCTCAAGCACATGCTCAGAGGTGAGAATTCTGCCAACTGACCCATCGATTCCACCTCCCATTTGATTTTTTTAATGTGAAATATTTAGGTGAGGAGAGGTCTTTTCTCAGTATTTTACAGGTTTTTTTTTCACTTCTGGCATTTATTAGCAGTTGGTGTTTCCTGTTTGTTGCAGCAAATAAAGTGTCACATGCAGATCTTTGTGCTCTGCTGAAGGAGAGAGCCCTTGGAAAACCCATGTGAAGGTCAGCTGGGACCATGGCACTGATCTGTTAATTAGCATCTTCCAAGAAAATCATCAAAAGCTGGGGCATTCCCATCCAATAAACCACAATAATTGCAAATCTTTGGGAAAAGGAATCTCCCAACCCCAAAAAAGCTCTTTATCTTGTCCCTAAAGTGAGAGTTACAAATCCTTCTTTGTTAAACTGAAATTGTGGTTGGTTATAAAAATTAAACTGCTGTGTACAGAATTCCTGCTTGTTTTGCTGTATCTGGTTCAGCTTGAGATTGTTTTGAACTGGGCAGGGAGTTTGTAGGGATCTGAGGGCTGTCAGTGCTGAGAACTGGGCTTTTTATAATGCAGAAGAGCCTTTATCCAGTTGTTTATCCTGTGTCAGAAGGGCTGTGCATGAGCAATAATTGCCAGGGAATAAAACTCCTGGCAGCTCCCACTGAACCCACGGCACATGCTCCAAGTGCCATCCAAGCCTAAACAACACTCAAAATAAAACAGGGATTTGTTCCCTTCTGTGTGGATTTCCTGGTCTGAGATGCCTTGTCAGGCTGGCAGAAATAATTATTACCGGGAGAAGATGGGAATTCTCCCCTCCAAGATTCCTCATTCGTTCCTTCGCCAGGAGAACAATTAATGACAACTCACTAATGGCTGCAACACTTTATTTCCTCTTTCCAGTGGCATGTGCAGCCCCAGGTTCCCGAGTGCTGGGGACTCCCTGCCTGGCCTCAATTACTTTGGCAGGGAGGATGGGATGCTGCAGGGACCAGAGCTTCCCCTGGCAAGGCAATTCCCAGCCAAGAATAGGTTGGAGCTGCTGGCACTGAAGTGATGTCTGGGAGCAGCACTGGGTACTGGGAATCACTGCCTGGCTCCAGCAAAGGAAGAGCAGTTGAGGTTTTTAACTGTGTAATTAATTACCACCGATTTGGATGGGGAGAGAATTTGGGCTTCGGGGCTGAGTGGAAATATGGGAGACTTCCTAAAGGACCAAGTATTTCCTGTAAGATGAAACCAATGAGACAAAGAGACAGAAAGATCTTAAAAACAAGTATGTCCTAAAATGAAAATAAATCCAAATTTGCTCCATCCAGTTTCTTTGTCAAGGCTTTTGCCCTGGCTCTGCAGGCAGAGCATGGGCTGGTATCAGTCTGAGGCTGAAGGCTGGGAGTGACCAACATTCCTGGGTCTGTTTTATTGACCTGGTGGCTCAAAAGCTGAAGAGCCGAGCTGGAAAAGCCCCCTTTGGTCAGTCTGGAGCCTTTTGTCCTGGGGCATCCACCAAGCCCCTCACCAGGGCAGGGGAAATTAAACAACACAACCCCAAACCCCCTCCTGTACCTCTGACACGTTGCAGAAATGAGAAACCCACTGGCCTGGCTGGGACAGCACTAAATGTTCCCAAAACCCTGCTGGATAAATTCAGTATCTTAATATCAGAGGTGTCAGTGGAGGCCAGGAGCTTGTCTTTCAGGTCCACTGAAAATGATATTTTTAGTACATTACATCTTCAGACTTGAAAGGAGAAAAACCCAACAGTAGCTAATAATTAAGTGATTAACTGTAATAATATGCTGCACATTTTGAAGTGAGCAGTATAGGTTCAGATGAATCAGGAGTGAATTTATACATTAATACATATTCAAAAGTGTGGTTTATGATTTAATTACAATTCTAAAGGAACCAGCCCAGAGAAGGAACATAATGCCCTGATGTTTGCATTACTCTTGCACAAGAAAACATCCAAAGTTTGCCTGCTAATGAATGGATTCTGTGTAATTTATTTGTATCTGCACTGCCTTTCCTATTATGCTGCTATGGCTGACGTTGGGAAGCAGAGAAGGGAGCCTGAGTTCAGGAAGGGATCACTCCTCATCCCAAAAGTGCTGCTGTGGCAGAAACAGCCTTTGATCCCAGAGAGATGGTTGTGAGATTTAGGACTCGCAGCGTTCCCATTGTTGAATATGTAATTTAGGTCACTGAACTATGTTTTGGTGGAAGATACTTATCTATTCCACTTCTTGCTGATGTCATGTGCTGGGAAATCAGATGTTAGAGTGCAAAAATACATGAGAGGCCAGGCTTAAAATGGCAAAAAATATAAATGTCTCTGTGAGTGGCTGCAGTTCCTGGTGGTGGTAGCTGGGGATGAGGGTCACATCCCTTCTTTTCTGCTTCTTCGTCCTGCTCCTTCCAAACTCTGATAAAAATAAACAAATCTGGTTCATTTCTCCTTTGATTTTTAGCGCAGAAGGGGAGCAGAAGCCCCAGAGGAAACACTGTCTCCTACTTGCTCTGCTTGAACACCTCTGTTCAATTTGGAAAAGCTGAGAGGGTCAAATTCAGGTGTTTTCCCTGTATTTCCAACAGAGATGTCCACTGACAACAAGAAAGGTTAATTCAACCCAAAATATCCCTCCTAAAGAGAATGAGGGGTTTAAAAGATATGTGGATACCTGGTTTTGGGAAGAATGAGTTAAATCATATCCTGGTTTAGTGCAGTCACAACCCGCAGTGATGGTCTGTAGGTAAATTCTCCTCCCAAGCTTTCCTGTGTGCACTGTCAGCTACTTCTGCAGTTTTCCAAGCTATTTTTTCCCTTCTCCCTCCTTCCCCTTTGGAATCCCCCATATTTTCCCTTCAGGGAAATTGTTAACAGGGAGCAGACTCGCAGGAAGATATGGAAGGGCTTATCTTAGTTGTAAAAGTGCTCAGAAGTTCAACTGATAACAGCAATGCAAATTTAAATAAGTAATAAAAACTCTCCAAACCTCACCCTTGGGTAACAAAAAGAAAATACTGCTCTGAGATAATTCATCAGGCAGTGCTCAGCAAACACAAAGAGAAAAATATTTTTCCCCCTTAATTCTTTCACAGTAGAAGAAAAAAATCAGGCAGTTTTCCTCTTCCATATATGAAGTTTTAGCAAATAGTGATCAGTAAAGCAGTTGTGAGAAATACCAGCTACTTTTGCTAGCTAGTATTTGAAAATCACTAATTTATAGCAACAGCCAACGCCAAGACAGCAATCTGGATTTTACAGATCAATCTGGATTTTACAGATCAATCTCCTGTATCTGCTGAGATCTGAACATTCAGAACTACCAAGTTCACATTTTCTCTATTTTTATTTATCAGATTCCAACCCATCTGTAGAAGTCCCGAGCTTTCTGACACTGTGCCTGTTGAATAATATCATCCAGGGTACCTACAAATCATTAATGGTTCACCTTTGTAGTGAAACCTGGAGATTTTGAAGCAGGATTTTCCTTACTTATGATCTTCCCCCTGTTCCTCAAAGATGTACAGATTATAAAAATATTTATATAAATAATTCCTATATAAGCATTACATACAAATGCACATATTTATGTTTATTATTACTTGGCTGTTCTTACTTGTTCTTGCTAATGGCTAATTAATTTGGGAAAAACTCACAAAGCTAATGATGTACATAGTGCTAAATTCCATGCTAAATCAAAGATATCAGCCTAGAATTTACTGTGAGGTGGTAGTTGCTGAGGTTATCAAGTAGAAGGTATCTGCAGTGTGGCATAATTTGTAATTTATTAGAACTCTTACTAAAAGTTCCAGGATTTACAGATGAGTTGATCCAGATCACCTTTGTACAGCAGTTAATTATTAGCTCCTGCACGACCAGCTTTCACTTCTAAATTACCTCCTTGCTCCTTCAGTCTTGCTTTTAAAAACAGCTTAAGATTATGGAATATATTTGCCACGAGACTGATGGATTTATCTTGGGCACTGGTGACTCAAACTCCACACTGAACTCTCTCTAAGCACACCTCCGAGTGAAGCTGTCGCTCGGAATTTGTCTCCAGAATTATTAAAGTGATCATTTTTTAGGAGTTTGTGGCTGGTGATCTCCCTGACAGCCAAAAGGCACAAACAACCACTGATCTCAAATAAATTCCCAGAGTTTCCCCTTTCTTCAGTAGCTTGTCTTTGTGAAATTAAAGAAAAATCATGTCCAGAGTAATTAGGAAGCGACAGGGAGATTTCCCGCACCGGCAGGAACGCTGCGGAATTCAAAGTGCAATTCCAAATGTTCCTGAGCCTCTTCAAACCCTCCCTGACTGCTCAAACACTGCTACAGTGGGGTGGAAAATAAACACAGAGATTATTCAACAAACAGAAATTTAAGCTCATAGTCCATGAGATGAGGGTGAGATTTTGCTACTGGGGTGGGAGGAGGTGGGAAAGGGGAGCAGACACATCCAGGGATTTTCTGTTCAGCACTGCAACTCTATTTCTAAGTTGAATACATGTTACAGTGCAAAGAAAAAGTCTTTTGGAATCCCTTATCTCAATAATTTTTTTGTTGTTCTTCCCAGGTCACAGTAACTTTTTGTTTGCTGGTAGTTGGTTCCTTTAGCAAGGGAGATATATTGAGACATAATTCAAAATGACAGGACAGGAGTAACCAATACACGGTGCACAAATGACTCCCTGTTAACATGTCACGTATTACATCCTTTATTAAAACCAGCCCCTGCTCTGTGTTGGCAAACAGCATTTCCAGCCATCCCCCAGCACAGCTTTATGATGGATTGTCCTGGAGCTTGGTTGTATGTGGAGTAAAATATTAGCATCCATATAAACACACAGTGTTGTTGGAATGGAGGGCTTTTCCCTTTATACTGTCTTTGTAGGGATTTCCATTCAAACAATCTTTTTAATCACAGCTCATCATTTTAAATAGGCTTCCCAAGGCAGCCTGGATGGCAAAGCTTGGAGGTATTTCAGCATCCCCCTTCTGCACAATCAATTAATCTGAGGGTTAGGGCATACCTGACCAGCTGTCTGCCTCAGGTCTGCAGCTTCCTTGCGTTTCTCCCAGTATCCCAAGTTTTTGTACAGCTTCCCTTCTACCCAGCACAGTAACTTTTCAAATAATATTTTTCCTTTTATCATATTTATTTCTTTTGTATCACTTATCACTTGAATTCCATTTCAAAAACAAACAGAGCCATGCATGAATCCCAAATTGCTCTGTAAAGGATTCAGAATTCCCACACGCTCTGCTCAGCTTTACCCTCTGTCCCTAGCTCTGTTTTCTTTTGTGCTGGAGCTGGAATATCCTGACTCTTTATTCCGGTGTCAGTGCAACAGATGTCTGAGCCCCATGCTCAGCCAGTGTTTCTGGAGCAGCCAGTGAGTAGGGATGTTGCTACTGCTGGATAAGGGAGGACTAAGGAATTACAGAGATTTTCAAACCCTTTATATTTGTTCACAAAGTGCCAGGCATCGTTTTAAAGCTGAGCCTACAAACAAGAGTTTGTGCTATTATTTGTTATTTATTGATAACGCCCCTTATGCAAACCTTTTATCAGAAAAACTTGTAGGGTATAATCTTTACAAATAGCCAAGAAACCCCAAACCCTGAGGGGTGTGTGAGTGTGGGGAAGAGGATGAAGTGGGAATCCCACCCTGGGGTACATCCCTGGCAGCTCTCCATCCCACGGCAAACCCAGCACTGGAAAAATGCCCCGTTCCCGTGGTGAGAAAGGTGATGGTATGTTTATCACACAGCCAAGAAATAAATGGGAGCCATTACAAAGGTGTATAATTCAGCAATTACAGTTATTTGTTTTTTCTGACACCCCCTGCAAACAGTTATCGCTTCAGTCAAACATAATCAAATTATCTTTTTTTTTCCTTTTTCCTGGTACTGTACATTAACAGGGCAAATAAAAGGGAAAATAGTGCAGTCCCTTGTAATAAAGAAAACAGCAGCAAACTATTAATGCTCTTTGAAAAGAGTAGTTTTAACAAAGTAAGCAAGAATCATTTTCTTTGGTTGAGTGTTGATTCCCCAGTGTGCTCTCAGTAAGTAATTAGAATGGCCCAGTGAATGTCAGCATCAGCTTGTTTATTCTCATTATTTTATCATTTTAAAAACCCTCTAGGTGATGAGACATGCAGTATAGAACATAATTACCATTATTAGCATACTAATTGGACACAAAAATAGGCCAACTACAAGGTAGCCAACTGAATAATTTCACATTAATCAAACACCATAGTGAATAAGCCTATTGTTAAATTGACAGCTACAATAATTGGCAATATTTCGCTGCGCAATATAAGAAATTCCTTGTAATATCTCCGCCACGTTATATAATTCAGTAATTTCCCACATTTCCAGCCTTAACTTTGTGCACCTAGTTCAAGTTCAAGAAAACATCATGATAAGATTATTAGTCTATTATCAAGTGGACAAAGTATATAAAGACCTGCTTGTTAGCATTCAGGAATAGATTTGCTCGATAAGGAAACAAAAAGGCTCCCAATTTAGTTACTTGTTGCTTCAGCATTGAAAATGCATAAAGGTTCTTGATAAGAATTTTTTAACTGTATATTAAAGTCCCACTCGCCTGTTTAAGAAGCAGAAAAAAATGGTAAAGGAATTTTACAAAGCAAGAGCTAAAATTAAATAAAATAAAATAAAACCCAAGTGGGAGCTGTGACTTTCAGCCTCCAGGATAATTTTTCTGGTTGGGGTTTGTCTGGTGCCGTCCCCGTCTCGTTGAACGGCAAACTGGAAAGTTGCAGAAGTGGGAATTCATGAGCTGCTCAATTAGCAGCAGGCAGGAAGGGAAAGCTGGCCCTGGCTGGGCTTCCCTTTGAAAACCTTGGGGGAAATAAGACAGGAAAGGAGCGAGTGGAAAGGAGAGGAGAAACAAGGACGGGGAAGGTGCGAGAGGGGGAAAACGCGGGTTGTGGCAGAGGGAAGGAGAGCGATAAGGAGAACAGAACCAGATGGTGAAACCAGAGCAGCAGAGGCAGGAGAAGACGAGAGGAAAGAAAAACAGTGAGGAAGAAAGAAAATAGTCATCAAGAAGAGGGAGGAAGAGAAGGTAAGGTGAGAGTCGGGGAAGGCAGAGCAGATTTGGAAGAGTATGAAACAATATTCTTCTTTTAAGAATTCAAAGGCAAGGGGAAACAAGCATCTCGCTGAAAGAAACGTTTCCTTCCCACTCCCCAGGCTTTGGAAGGTGTGGAGGCTGGGGAGAAAGGCAGAAAGGAGTCACTGAAGTCTCTGTTTATTTCAATAAGGAAAATATTTTTGGGAAATTGTTATAAAAATGATGTTTCAAGCAGTTTCTCACATGGTTGTTGGACGCCTGTTAAGGATGGGGCACATTGAATAAGGACAGGTTTGGAATCCCCCAAAGATTTCTGGGTGGCTTCTTGGTTAGAATGTTTTGATGAAATTCTGAACTGTGTGGTTAAAATTGATGGTGTGTAATTTTAAAGAAATGAAAAGGAGGGTCAGAATAAGAAATAAGAATGGCATAGCCTGTACAAAGTGCCAGTTTCCACAGAACCAGACGTGGCCTCTCCAGCAGCACGTGGAGAAGGGAGACTGCCTTGAGCATGGGCCAGCAACTGCCTGAAATATCCTTATTTCAGTTAAATAATGGAATTATTTCAATTCTAGTCACTAAACAGGCAATTTTTGGTTCTGGTAGGGGTGGCTCTTGAGATTCTGCTGATATAATTAAAGGCAGAAGAAGTTTTCTGGAAAAAGGGACCTCTAAGTTTGTTGAAATTTGGCTGCTTCTTTTGAATTAAGCTGTAGGGGGAAAAAAAACCTCATGAGCAATAACAACATATTTTTTCCAGCTGTTCTTTGCTTATTAATCTGTTAATGGGTAATTCTCAGCTAATGGTTGGGGATGCCTGTTAATATATCACAATCCCAGAGTATTGATTAGCTGCTTTATTTCCCTTTGTACGGCCAGGCTCCTCAGTAACAAAGTCACAGTAAGAAAACAAGTAAACCTGTACTTCAAATATCTCTGGGTACAGAGAGGAGCCACCATGGGACATATCAGAGGGTACTAAAATCAGCTAAAATATGCAGTATGTGCTCAGACTTTTCTTAAGCAGGAATGTACAAATTTTGATTTACTCACTGAACTCGGGAAATTCATCTCTGGGCACTCATTGCTGGGAAGCCTCTCCTTGAGCCAGCTCTGTACCTGTAAATGACTGCAATACGTGGGTCAGAAGGTCTTGGAAGAGCTCTCAAAAAGTGATATAATCCACCTTTTATGGAGCAAAACTTACAGCAGGGAGAGGGAAGAGCCCTGTGCCAGGTTTACAGCAGAGTTAAGGATAACAGCCAAGGCCGTACTTTTGCTAATACATTAGGATGGCTCCGAAATGTGCCAACTCCAGAGCTCGGGATAAAGCAAACGACAAAACTGAAAATATCCTTGACAAGATGTCTCTCTTAACACATTAAGAGGCTGTCCAAACTGCGAAAAAAATCCTCAGCAGTTCCTCTCCTTCTGTCACAGAGTCTGTGCTCGGGTGGTTGGAGTTGCGGGGCTCTGCCGCACGGCAGGTGACGGGTGAGGAGCAGATCCTGGGCAGAACATTGGACACACGTCATGTCTCACCTGCTCCTTTATGTGCCAGACACAGAGGGCACTGCAAAACCCCCCCAAAAACCTGGTGAATTCTCCAGGCAGGTCTGGGCAGGGAGTTGGACAGGCATAAACACCCATCATATGTTGTTACTATATCAGGACATCACAAATCGGATGTTTCACATCTCTTAAATGCACCTGGATGATCAATGAAAGAAATCCCCCACACTCCGCTCCCCAAAAAACCCAGACAAACCCCAGAGCTGAAAGCAGAAGGAGAGAAGGATATTAAGCACATTTAGGCACGATAAACACAGAAGAAAAACACTGCGAAGGATAGTTGTGGAATACATTTGAATAACAAATACATTTGAGGAAATCCCAGTCTGCTTGGGGACACAGAAAAGGAAAATAAATTCATCACAGTATTCATTGGAAATTATTTGTTCAGCTCTGCTCCTTAATGTGTCAGCTAAAGATGATTTTCAAGAGTGAAGATTTTCCTTTCTTGCTTGAAATGACTCAAAAAGAAATGAATATTCCAGCCACCAAGTGAGGTTAATATATGAGTTTCATAGGCATTTACTCACCACTGCTGTTCCCTGCAGAGTAATGGCACTGGAGGTGCATTCTGGGAGTGCCAGGGGTGAAACCAAAGTAGATGTTCCTGAATAATTTAGTGGTGTATGAAAGCTTATTTCATCATCATCAACACAGTAATACCTTGCACCAATGGAGTGCTTTACATCTCTGGGCTCCAAAGCTGTGCAAGTATCAGCATTTCCATTTTTCAGTTGGGGAAACTGGAGATTTAGAGAGGGAAAAAAGAATTTCCCAAAGGGCGTGAAGGCTGTGGCAGAACTGGGATAACAAATCATGTTCCTAAGAAGAGGCACCTGTAATGTCAGAGTTGAGTGTGGGTGAAGATGCTGCAGTTTAGACCTGTTTATGCTTTGTGAAAGACGAGAAATAGCTAAAGGAAAATATTTTACAATAAAATAAGAATTAAATGAAATTGTAAATTTCCAGGATAAATGAAATTTCTATGTATCACCTTTTTTTCTGTGCACTGGTTATTCCAAGGTGGCAGAGCAGGTTCACATGCAATTCTTGGAATGGCAGGAGGCTCCCCTTGCATTACCCAGTGATTATTGCCATTAGGCTGAAGGAGCAGAGAGCCCCTCGTGCCTCTCTTTGGGCTGTTTACACATGCATGTAGATGGTAACTTTTTTTTTTGTGTTTAAAGAGTCTAACAGCTCATCAATCTTATTCTTCCCTGAATGTAGATTGGTCTTTAATGAGATCAATGAATAGTGCTGGTACTTCTCTGGCCAAAATTGTAAATGTGCTGTTCCATTTCCTATTTACCCTGTAGCACAGGGATTTCGGCGCGTTACTGCTAATGTGTTTTGCATTCTATTGCTCTCCTACAAAATTTATGGCCAGAGAGAGACTACAAGGAACGGTATGGGCAGGCAGAGCTGGATTCTAATCTCCCTACCACACTTGGGTTTTTAAAAAATATAGGGGTTTGGAATAGTTGGAGAAAAGGGAAATAAAGAGCAAAGGGAGCTGGGAAAGGATGTCAGATTAGTTTAATTAAAACAAAACTTTGGGGGTTGAGGTGTGTCAGAGACAGAAAAAAATTGGCTTAAAACAGTTTTAATAAAGGTGGGATGTAATGGAAATGCCTTCGGTCAACCTGGACAAAGGCAGAAGGAGAGAGGGGCTGTGGGCAGGGAAATGAGTGCTGGAAAAGCATCCGGTGTTAATTACAGCTCTGAAGTGGCCTGAGATGACAAGTGCTCTTCCAGCCCGGTCCCTTCTCCTCACTGCCCTTGTTAGCACTGCTTGGTCCTGTTCCAGCTGTGCATTAACCTCTGGAACCACCACCTCAAATTCTGGAGGATTTGTGTCTCCTGCTGCAAGAGCCATCCAGACACCCCCGAGGTCGGCTCAAGGGCTCCCCTTGGTGTGTGGGAATGAAGGTTGATGTTGAAGGACTGTATTGGCTTCTGTGAGTGTAAAGTGATGATTTCTGTCTTTCATTTTCTTTTGGGGGTTTCCCCCATGTCCTTTTTTCCTGAAGCATCTCCCAAGGAAGTTGTGTCCCACAGGGATACACCTAGAAGATCTCACTGTGCTAGGAGTCATTTGGCATAATTTATTTATTAATCTCTTTTTTTCAGTGCATGATGGTCCAAAGACAGATAAAAGCTGTAGTCTGAGGCTCTGACGTGTCTTTGAATTATATAGGAAATTAGTGCAGAGGGTTGATAGCTTTGGTAGGTTTCTCTTGGCCCATTTGGGGCAGGTGTGTGCTGAAGGAAATTTCCTACTGACCACCAGCTTCACCTAAGAGATGGTAGAAAGGCTGGATGGGCTGGTTGATTAACTCAGTGAAATGATTCCTGGAATTCCTGCATCCCTGAGGAAATGCAGCCTGGCCACTCAGGGACCCTGCAAATATCCAGGTGGCAAATACGGTATTGCTGCATCATGGCATGTTGTGCCAATTAAATCTAAAATATGGAGAGGATCCCTTCTTTGGAAGGCAGGCAAATACTCAACCACAAAGAAATGCACTCGGGAAATTTGAGAGAACATTATTGTACGTGTTATCTGCAAGGAAAAGTGAAATCCTCCTGAAAAGGGCAAAACTGCAGAGGAAACATGACTCTGCCCACCACAAAACCTGGGCTGATTGCAGAGAAGTGAGGCCACAAATTCCAAGAGCTCCTGGAAATTCTCCCACTGGGTTTGATGATGCCAAGCCTCTATAAAGCCAGGAGAGATGATTTTCTGAGAAATCCCATAGTAAGGGGGAATCCCGCAGCAGCAAAGAGCAGGGAGGTATCTGCTCATCTCTTGGCTTTGGTGAAGAGTGGATGGCTTGGACATAAAGGATGAAGAGCAAAGCTGGGGCAGAAAAACAGGTTCTGCATCCCCTGCTCACCAGGAGGGCTCCAGTGGCAAGAGGAGGTTACATGTGGGAAGACCCAATTTGCAGGAACTTCAACATCTTCCCTTGCACCAGGGCCAAACTGAGGCCTGAGCTCAGCACTTCCTCTGCCAGGTCAGCAAAGTGGGCTCCAGACCACGTAATTTCAGGAGCTGAGAGGGATAATGTAAATGGTGACAGCAGAAAGAAGGAAATATGGATAGCTTTTTGGGGAGGTGGCCCAAATTCTGTTATGTTTTACCGTGATTTAATAACAACTCCATTTGGATCAAAGGTTTCTTAAGAGTTCATATTAATCTTAACTGATTCTGATATTTAACCTCCATGCTCTGCACAATGTGGTTTTCCATGCCTTTCTTCCATGTGTGACATCTGTTATATCTTATCCTCTTACCCAAATTTCCTCTGCAAAGAGCAATTAATCTCTCTGCTGCTTTACCCACGATTTAAGTGCTCGTCCTCCCTTTAATCCTGCACACTTTTTTTTTTACCTTCTGTCTTTCCATCCTTAAGTATCACTGAGTTGCCAGATAACAGTTATTGTTCATATTAGCAGAAGATTGTAATGGATTTATATAAAACTCAGACAGTGCCATTGTTCTTGAAGTCCATTTTATTGTAATGAAGTTCCACTCTTAATATTCCATGATCTTCAATGTCCTTTACAAGTAACTTTTTATAAATTAATCTATAATAATCTAATTCAAGTCAGTTAAAGTGGATAACTATACTCCAATTATGATATCAGGAAGAGTTTTTACATAATGAGGGCTTTTATATAGATGGTTAACGCTAATACTGTAGTTTACAACATACTGTATGAATCACTAATTAAATGCCTAAGTAGCAATAATGGAAGTGGAACTATCAATACAGAGACGATATCAGTGATGTAAGGCATTAATAAAACTTTATGGTCCCATTTAATCTTTTTTTATAGGTACTCCATTATGTCAGTTAAAAGAAAAGGCAGAAAAACAAGAAAGTGAATGAGTGGAACTTAAAGGGACCAGGACATGGAAACCAAAATGGGCTTTCCCTTGTGCCATGCCCCCAAAATGGGCTAAGATAGAAAAGCGATGAGAAAACTGCCCAGCACAAATAAATTTATCACATTTCTAAAAATACGGCTGCTCACTGCAGCTGGATGGTTTAAATGTTCCTTAAATAACCCATATTCTGTGATTTAAATGAAGGGCAGCTTCAAGAGTATCTTCAAAGAGGAATCTGAGTTTAGCACCACTCTGGCCCAAAAGGAGCAGCTCAACTCTTGTGCTGCTGCCATTGGCCAGCAGAGATGACTCTGAAGGGTAAATACATAAACATTTATATTGGAAGGAGAAACTATTAACAAAGGTATTTTATTTTGAAGCCAGAGCACAAGCTTGGCTCTGGCTCTGCCCAAGGAGGTTCGAGGAGGCCGGGCTGCTCTCCTGACAGGACATCTCCTCTGTGTTCCTTGGCCCCCAGCCAGTGTCCCCTGCAGGAAAGCAAGCTGCCCATTTGCATATCAAAGCAGAGGAATAAGCCAAGCCCAGCAGACCTCTAAAGGGAAGTGAGAGTATATGGGAATTTTTAGTTTTAACTCTCAATTAAAAAAAAAAAAGGACCACCTCCATTCCTTTCATGCAACAGCCTCTTCAAATGCCTTTTGCAACACATTTGAGCAGAAATAACAATTTAACCCCTCAAATCCCCTCATGGGGTGTTTCAGTGCTGGCTCTGTTTTAACAAATACAGGGACGAGATTTCTTTTTTCCTGGTGCTTGATATCAGACCTTTGAAAATGATTGCACTGAGCCCTTTAACACACCTTGACACGTCCTAGATGTGTGCAGAGCCAGGCTCGTGTTTCACGCTCGCTGCTGTTGAAGTGACATGTTTATTTAGCACAAGATTTCCGGGCTGGTGCCTTTTTGTGCCTCATAGGAGGAACCTGACATCACCTGCATTGGATATCAGTGCTGAGGTTTGGCTCTGAGCTCCACTTTTTCTGGATGTCCATTGCTGGGCAAACTGGAGCTCACAACTGGGCTCACAACCTCTAATAAAAATAAATCTTTCTGTATTATTTTAAAACTATGACTTCAATACGGGTAGATGAAGAGGCTGTGAAAATTCTGTGCCAATATCAGTGAAGATTAGATCCAAGAACTCACGTCTCTCTGTGATAAGAAATTCATTACTCCCCTTGCCCATCAAATGCAGCTGTTGGCAATGCTCTGCCTGGATACACGGAGTGGGAACATCAATAATCCTGCAAACCTGTGACTGAAACCAAACCTCTGTGCAGCTTCCTCTTCGTCTTGTGTGTTGCTCCATTTCACAGCCACCTCTTCTGCTCTCTTCAAGCACCTTTGGAGAACTGAAGTTGAACTTTTAACTTTCTGGTTTTTTATGTAGCCCTCTTTCCACTGAGTGGGGTCAGATGTGTTTTGTGGAATGTCAAATGTAGCTGAAATGCAGGAGCAGGAACAGCTCTGACTCTGTACCACCTGAGAAACCCTAGGCTTGCCTCAGCTAATGTGATCAAACCTAAATAGTGTTTAAAAGGTACCTAAAAAAGAATGTGGGGTTTCCTGTAAGTCCAACCTTATCACTCAAGCGGAGCTCATCCCTGCTCACTGGTTTTTCTTTATGGAGTGGTTTGGGCTGGAAGGGACCTTGAAAAGCACCAAGTTCAGATTTATCAGCAGTTTCTCTAGAGCAGCCGTTGCACCTGGCTGCCAGGAAAAATCAACCATGGAGTAAACTCCTTATTAGAGAAAAAAGCACCATTCAAATGCTTTGTCATGACCAAAGGTTTTCCAGAATTACACAGGAGGCTGTCATTGTCCTTCCTGTGCTGGAGTTCACTGAAAGAAATTCTGCCACAAAGCTTCAAGTCCTTCAGTCTTTTTTAGTCTTTCCATAGCTCGTATTTTTTTCACATGTCTCTTGTTAGATCATAACAAAAATAAGATAAAAAGAACAGTGAAGGCTTGCTCTGGTTTAATTATTTCAGGCACAGTCCCCTCCCTGTCAGTGGTCTTGTCCCCCATGGCAGCTGAGCACTGTAAGATGCCATAAACCTGGGACCTGGTCGTAGTTTGTGTCAGAAATCCAGAAATGGCACTAATGGGCAATAAAAAATAATCAATGAGAGGAATGGAGGCTCAGCTGTGTCAGCAGGAATGGCTGGAGGGCCTGAGCTGAGCAGAGGGACCAGGGCAGGACCCAGCCCCATGTTCCTTTGCCACAAATTGTGTAAATAATCTCCTGGTGTGACGCCACACTGAAGGCACAGGTTTAAACCTAAGGAAACTGAGGTTGTGATCTCACTTTTATCTGCAGTTTTCACAACAATTTAATTTTTTGGTGTTTTGTGGGGACTCTCATTCTTCTTTCTGCACAGGAAGCTCTGTAGGCTCTGTACAGGGGGTTAAGTTACTGTAGGAACTGTTTTAAGCTGGGGTAGAAATTTTTTGCTGATTTTAAAGGGTGTTGGGAGAAATATTGAGACTTTGAATGCAGCTTGTTCTGCTGCATCTCTGTTCCCTTTGAACACACCTACACATTCAGTGTCACCTCCATTTGGTTTATCGTGCAATAAGATGTCAAGTTTAATTTTATTTATGGGCTTAATATTCAAGTTTTTCACAAGTTATTTTCCCCATATGGGCCTTTAGAAATATGTTAGAAAAATCATCATGTACTGCTGTTAGGAGCAATGCATTAATAAGTAGATGAGCCTCCTGCTGATGGGCAAAAATCTGGTTTTAGCACCATGTGAAGGCACTTGGTCCAAAATGAGCCATGAACTAAGGAGTTTACAGGTTATGGATGACAGGAGCATTGTAATAATTTGTGTACCAGCAAGTACGATGCTCCCTCCTGTTTTAAAATTGAAATATCCTCTTAAATGTGCATTGTTGAGTCACCCTGACTCTGTTAATGGGAGTTTCAGTCTGATCTCTGTCTCCAGAGAGTTCCTGTGCTCTTTGGGGGCCTCATTCAGCTTGGCCAGAGCCAGGGAGGTGCCTCTGTGGTCAAAAGACTCCTGGATTTCAGCCTCTGGGTTACAGCAGGAACCTTCTGGTCTTTGAACATTTCTACAACTATGAATGAATGAAGTCTGCCTGATACTGTATTTTTTTATTTTTTTAATTTTTTTTTATATAATTCATCAAGAAGCAAATCTGGCACAAGCACCTAAAGTGATGACAAAGATCAGTTTTCTGTTCTGGTCCCTTCCTGGCAGCCTGTGATATCTCTGCTGGCTGGGAGAGTTGGTTCTGTCCTCCAAGGGTGGCTCTTCAGCTTCTCACGTTCCCCGTGCGCGGCCGCGCGTGCGGAAAGTGCCACTTTGGGAGCACTTTTGGCCCTTCCTAAATGAAACCTGTTGCGGGCTTGAGCCTGGGCTTGACAGGGGAAGGGGAACAGCTGTGATGTTCCTCTAGAGCTAAATGTTGCCGCTTTTGCATAATCTGCAAAAATATGTTGTCAGGATGAGCGCTCCAGCTGGCTCGCTGCCACCTTCCCCTCCGCAGCGCGTGCTGCGGGAGCGGGCGGAGCATCTGGAGAGCGGAGGGTTCGCTCTGACACCGGCGTGTCAACCTAATATAGCAAAAAAAAAAAAAAAAAAGAGAGGGAGAAGGGGATATTTTAGTAACTCGAGGGTTTTTTGGCATGAAATGGAAACAAAGGGAGCTGTAGCTCCGAGTCCTGTAGCACTGGAGGGGTGGTTGGAGCGTGGTGGGAGCAGCGGGACGGCGGCGGGCCGTGGTGTTGGCATATGCACGCCACAATCTCCTTAATACCCGTGGTAAATCCTGCTGGCTGCTACAAGCTCTGTGGTGAATGTTAGGCTTGTTTGCCTTCTGGTTTTTAAGCTCCTAAACACTTTGGGGCTGCAATTCCCACAGAAGGTAACAAGAGCTTTGTTAACCCTCCGCGATGGTCTATTGAAAGGAGATTATCTTGGGCAAGTGGGGCAAAAGGACGGGGTGAGCTGGGCAGTGGTCGGGTTTGGGGTGGTGGTTACCCCGGGTTTGTGTTTCCAACAGCACAACTGCTTCGGATTCAGCAGGGATTTGTGGCATCAGAGGATGGCAACAATTCTGAGTGACTGATGGATGGATGTTGCTCATCTGCTTAGACCCAAGGGTCAAGAACTGCTGTCTAAACCCAAGTTTATATTTTAGGCATGTTGCAGCTACTACTTGAGGCTGACAGAGGGTTTCATGTGAGGTTTTCAGGGTTATGTTCATTAGGGTCCATGCATAAGGTTTTGTGGTGTTATAAAGTGTTCCTGTGCTCCGAGGAAGTAAAATTCTGATGGAAACTGCAACCAAGCAGGTGATTTGGTGTTCTTTGATCCTGGTTCCTTGCACCAGAAATCTTCTGGTCCTGATGGAATGAATAAGGAGTCAAAATACCCAACTTTGAACCCTGGCCACAGTTCTTCAATGGTCAGTGTGAAGGTAGCACTTGGTTATTGTTTTAAATTAGCATAAAGAGAAAGATGATGCCAATACCTGCACCTAATTTACATCTTTAGGCCAAAATGCTGTTGGCTTCAAAAATTGCTAGATAAAAGCTGAGAAGAGGATGAGAGAGCAGGAGTGCTGCTCCAGCCAGGGTGTGAAGGAGGCAGGCTTGGCTTCAGTGAGGAGTGTCATTGAGAATAACAAGCATAAATCCTGTGGGGAGGATTCAGAAGGGTTAAGATCATTAAAAGATGGTTAGAATTTGTTTTACTGCAGCTAATCTCTATTATGAAACAAAGTTTCTGAAATGGGATGAGTTTGGGTGGTGGGCAGAAGCTGTGAGTTTGTTCTCCATGTGAGTGTGTGTGCAAATTCTGGTTTGAAAAAGAGGACAAGGGAGGTGTAAAAGGCTGTTTCCCAATATTTGGCCAGAAAATGCCTTTTCCTGGTCCATGGGCCCCTCAGTGAGGTGTTCTCAGCTTTATCTTCCCAATCCACAGCCTGTGCACAAGGCTGGGCTTTGCTTCCCTGCACACACATCTGCAAGGGAGAAAGTTGTTAAGTGCTAAAACACTGAGATTATATCAACACCAAAGGTGGGCTCAGTTTTATCTCATCTTCAATAACAGCAAACCCCTTGTTTTCTTTTATTTATAACCCTTCATGTACAGAATGTGCACATATATACCCCAGAGTTCAGCGAGGAGGCTGCTTGTCCTGTGCTCTGAGCAGACTAATAGACAAATTTCCCCCAAATCTGTGCATTTGTCTTTTGGCAATTCTTGCAATCTGTTTTATTTGTTGCCAAAATACCCACTTAGGCTGATGGAAACCTGCATGGCCTTTTTTTTTTTTTTTTTTTCCATCTGACTGATTTCCCTCCTTTGGGTTGTTTATCCTTCAAATGTGTGTTACAGGGATGAGGAAAATATTTACTGAGCTCTTAAAAAATGGGCCATAATCAGGAAAAAGTAAATTCCCCATCCTCCCTTGGCAAGTGCATTCCAGTAGATCTCCTCATAAATCACCTCTGTGAACTGGAGGTGTGAATAACACCTGGGTCTGTACTACAGGAGGATAAGAAAGTAACAGTGCCAGAAGTGGGAATTTGGGAAGAACTGGGCTTTTAGCTGTGCAGGGAGAGTTTGCAGGGTGATGTTTCAATGAGATTTTTTTCCCTGCAGGTGTTTAACCTTGTAATTATTTTATTCTCATTAAAGTGTGTCATCTTAGGATATATTTTTATTATTATATGGTATGATGTTATTATTGCATTGCTACATTGCTGTTATAATAATATAATATTATTACAGTGTAATTATCTTGTAATGATTCTATTATTACACCTGGTGTAATAATGCACCACTGACTGATTTATAGATCCTTTTTAAATCCAAGATCAAACAATTCTCCCTGAGTTTGAGAGGGAAGCAGTGCCAGAGTTCTGTTGAGGGCACTTTACTGAAGAGAACGAAATAAGTAAAGGAAACTAAACAAAGCCTTCAGGTTGGTCATCAGGAGAATTTTTCATGGACAAGGTTGTTAAACATCGGAACTGCCCAGGGAGGTTTGGAGTCCCCATCCCTGGAGGTGTCCAAGGAAGTTTGGAGGTGGCACTCAGAGCTCTGGGCTGGTGACGAGGTGGGCATTGGGCACAGCTTGGACTTTTCCAATCTCAGGGATTATGGAATTCAGAATCCCTGCAGCTCAACCCATGCCAATGCCACAATATAGAAAATAATTCAGAGGCCCGACTTTATGCAGCTTTTGGCCAAAATTTTAAGCTCAGGTTTCTCATGTTTCAAATGGTGTCGGGTTGTTTGTTTTTTTGGTTTGGTTTTTTTTTTTTGTTTCAGTGTGAAATTTAATTACATGCCTGTGCTGAGCAATTTCTGTTGGGATTGGCAATTTCTGCTGTGCCTGTACTGCAGTCTCTGGACATGAAGATGATTTTCATTTGCAAATAATTTCACCATTTCTTCCTCTCTGCAAGGCTGCAAAGGGTGGGTCAAAACAAAATGTGCCTTCAAAGAGATGCATGTGAAACAATCGCCTTGTAAACAAAATTACTCAGAAAAAAGTGCTTTAAAAAACTTTCCTTGTCTGTACTCCTTGCTAAACCTTTATTAGAAGCTGATAATGCGACATTTTAAATGTGAAATCCAACAGCATCTCAAAAGTCTTGTGGGATACCTCCCCAATGCTTCAGTATAATGATCTAAACTAAAAGATTTTGAAATCACCCTATGTCATCTCTGAGTAAATTTTTATTTTTTTAATTTTTTATTGGTTTGGGATTTTTTTTTGGCCTAAGCACTACATTTCCCACCAAGCTGCTCTCAAATTAAATAATGAAGGATTGAAATGTTAGCAGAAGAAAAGGCTACAGCCACTATTGCTCCTTCCAGTGCTCCGAGCTTGGTTAAGAAACTTCAGCTCTTTCATTTATTTAATGTATCTCAGATGGGTACCTTGGGCTTAAGCCATAACAGCTCCTCCCTGCCGCCAGGAAAGCATGGACAGGCCTCACAGACCTTTGTTTTGAGGTCCCATCTTTTATCTGTGGGAACCTGCTCCCTCAGCAGGGGGAACCTTCTGTGGGAAAGCGAATTGTCTGTGTGTGCTCAGGACTGTTCTCCCTGTGATGCCTCCCAGAAATGGGGCAAGAAAGGGTTAAATCAGCCTTTAGCATCCCTCGTAATTATTCCTGCTCAATTGTCTCCAACTGGAAACTCACAATTTGTTACCACTTAGTTGGTTTCAGTGAATGAAGAGGATTCATTGCTTTTTGCCGACGTTCAGAGCTTTTGTTCACAGTTTGGAGAAAATTGCAATCTTTTCTTGCTACTGTTCCAGCTTTAGCCATGCTTGGTTAAGCCAATGCTCAGATTTCTCTGGATTCATTCACGTCCACTAATCTGGGACTGAGCAGGGTTGGGTTTTCTTTTTTCTTTTTACTGCTTTTCCTTGAGTATTTTGTTTTCAAACCGACACCAGCAGAACATTTATTTTTACAATCTTAATATTTCTGCAGTGACTCCACTTTCTGAAATTTCCCTCTCTTTATGGGGTGGACATTTATCAGAATCATGTTAATATTTCCTAAGCATCACAAGAGACTAAAGAAATAAAAAAAAGCCACTGCTATAGACATAGGTAATAAAAATGATGTGACATTGTATAAACCAGCATCCAGTGCTTGTTCATGGGTTAGTTAACTCATGTGAGTGGTGTCAGTAGCTCCTGTGGTATAAGCATGGCTCACACCTTCATGGAAAAGATCCCAGAAAGTTTAGTAGCTGAAGGGTTATTTTTTAATAAAAAGTGAGTGAGATGGAGCGCGCTGATTCTGATTAACCAACTGTGACAGATGGTAATTCTTCCCTTTAAACGTGGCTTAGAGAAATTAAATTCAAGGTGATTTAAGAAGTCTTTAAGAACTGCTGAACCCAACTCAAAGAAAAAACAAAAAGCAGAGCAGAACACCTTGAAGTTCGCTTTGTTTGCTCTTGCCTGGGTGTCTCTGAAATTGGGGAGCCAGCACTATTCCCAGGGAGCCACAGGGACGTTTCCACCCAAATGGAGTGTCCAGAGTGCCTTGGAACTGGCCCAGGAAATGTGTCTGGTCATGCAAACCTCCTCCAACCTGAAAAATGGCAATTTAATATAATCTTAGGAAATTATGCTACTCAAGATAAATATTTTGGGGTTGGAGGAGGGAATTATTATACAATTCACAGGAGATCTATTCACTGAGTTCTGCAAAACTTGTGCTGTATGTTTTTGAAGAATTTTTGTGAGGCTTGGGTCAATGAGGGAGGGCTGGGACCTTCCTGTTGGGATTCCCAAAGCATTAATTGGTGTTGAGTTTTAAAGGGATCTCAATTTGCCAGGGCCAAACCAGCTCTGCTCACCTGGTTTCACACTAACAGTCTATGAACAGCAACAGCTTCCCCTTCATCGAATTGCATCATCATAAAGTAAATCCAGGATCTTAAACTTCATTCTGAAGAGGTTGGACTCTGACTGTACACTTTGATTAGGTGGTTTAAAGCACTGTGTGAAACCCCAGGCTGAGCAAAGCTTGCAGTTCGTTTCATGATGGGCCCATGCCTGCACGATTTACACAGGAAATCAAACCCGAAACCTTCAGGGCATCTCTGCTAATGATGTTTCTAGAAACAGCACACACAGACAAATAACAGGCTTCAGCACTCTGATTTGTAAAACCATGAGAAAGCAACTTGTGAGAGGGGTGGGAGTTGCCTGGGTGTAGCTGGGAGCTCAGCATTCCCTAATGGATCAAACACAAGGTTGTACCTGAGCAGGGACAAGATTGAGCCGTGATATCAAATCTTGTACAAGGGGATGCATCCCAGGGGGAGCAGAGCAGCACATCCCTGAATTCCTGAGGTGCTCATGTCCCAGCCCTTTGGTTGATATCCATGTGAAGAAGAAAGGGAGTCAGCTGCAACAGTGATGTTCGAATCCTGAAAGGCCTCCCCAGGATGGCTCCCGTAGCTGTTACTCTTTGTGTAGCTGAGCTATTCTAGTGCAAACATAAATCTCTTTATTTATAAAACACAGTGTTTCAGCTATTTTGTGTTATCTTGGTGTCAGTGGTTTCAATATGATTCCTTGAAATTGCTTCTGTCAGCTGTGGGGTAACTGGGAGTTGGAAATATATTTATGTGTGCACCTTTACATTTTGCTCTCTTCATGTGCATGTGCACAACTGTATTTATATCAGGTACTGTTCTCAATTAAATTTTAGTCCAATTCTTCCACTGATTCGATTAATTAATAGAAAATTATGAAAATCATCCACAGCACAGTTTTTAAAGAGAATTTCTGACCTCTGCTAGCTGTGGAGTTTGAAATGGACACAAGTGATACGTTCATTTCCCCTTTTCTGGTTGGATGAGTTCTTTCCTCTGGAGGAGTTTTTCAGGTGTGTGTTCCCAGGTATTAGTTGAAAATTATAATTTTCTGTAGGTGTTCTCTAACATGGACACTGCTGGGTGTCCATCCTATCCCTGGCAGTGTCCAAGGCCAGGTTGGACAGGGCTTGGAGCACCCTGGGATAGTGGAAAGTGCCCCTGTCCACGGCAGGGAATGGAACTTGATGAGCTTTCAGGTTCTTTCCAGCATAAACCATGCTAGGATTTTATGATTGTTTAAACAATCCTGTTTAGATTTATGAGAAGGGAAGGAATTCTCTTTTTTTTCTGATGGCTGTTTTTTCCCTGTAAGTCTTGTGCCAGTGCAGGCTTTCAGACTCATCCCAAACTGTGGTTTTTGGACATACCTGTTTATGATGCCCATCCTCTTCAACCTCTACCTTCTTCCATGACCCATCCTACAGCAAGGAGCCTGGTCCTGGAGGGGGAAACCCTCTTTATCCAGCCAAGGCAATCACTGAGCTCAGGAGAAACAGGCTCTGATTTCCTGCGTGGCTTGGGGGGAACCTGTAACCTCAGAGCAGCAAAGCAGGTGCTTTTCATTATTTTTAATGCATGGAATGACTTATTAATGTGTATTTTTGTATATATCCCAACATCTCATTCATCACAGAGTGTTACCATACCACCAGTGCTGAGCATTTTAAAGTGCTCAAAGTGGTGGCACTTGTGGTCTGAGATTTAAATACATGGTGATTCCCATGAAATCATCGTGTTCTGCTTCTTGAGGCTTTCAGGAAGGAATGACAGACTTGAATTAACACTTGGTCATTATTGTTCTATCATGGGCTCTCATTGCTTCATGAGGATTAGGGAGCTGCTGATCATATCTCTGTATTTGTGTGTCAAGGCATCATCATTGGTATTTACTCTGATTATCCTGGTGGAGAAAATACTTTACATTATCACAAAACAGTCAGGAGTGGGAAGACTTTGAAACAAAGCCCTGCAGTGCCAGTCTGGTGAGATGTTGACAAGGGTTAATATGTCCAATAATCAATATTTAACAAGAATTATGGAAATAGCTCTTCTTCATTATGGGTATTTAGTGGTTGTATTTGATTTTGATAATTGTTTGCAAAGTGTGTTGGGTTATTTGTTTTGTCTTCTGTGCTGAGTTCAGTTTCCAGGGGAAAAACCTCAACTCTTGATGAGTAATTCTTCAAATTAAGAGCAGTCTTTCTGCATGACAACAGCTCCAATAGCTTTATGCACTTCTTCAAAACCCTTTTGAAATTTTTTCTGTCACTTTCTCTATTTGCTCTGGAGGAAAGCTGGTTGAAGTCATGTTTCCCAGCTCAGGAGTGGAGCTCATTGGGGGTGTACAGCAAAGTTCAGCTTTATTTGTCTGCTACCTGCAAAGCAAGGGATAAGTGCTGCTGAGAGATGGAAAAGTTCATTCTCTCCAGCAAGGTTACTCTTCTTGATGAGCATTAAAAGATAGCTTTGAGCCATTCACAATTATGACCTTGACTAGGAAAATGTAAGTTAATAAGGCTTCAACAAATTATGGTCTTTTTGGTCGATTTGCCTAGTGAACTGTTAATTGTAAAACTGAAAGACATTATGTTCAGCTTTCTCTATCACATCTTTTGTGTTTTAACAGTGACACTTCATTGAGTGCAATTAACAAAGCCTAGGAGATTTATTAACACACTTCTTCATGGCCAATGATCCATTCCACTTAAGACATAACACTGTAAAATGCACATTATCTCCTTTTGGCACTTACAATAATGCTTCATGAACTAGGAAGGCATATGTTAAAGCAGATAAAATAGCATTATTAGCTGACAAATCTTACAATTTATTAGACAGTTAATTTATCAGCTTAAAAGACACTTAAAACAGCTGTGCATTTAATGTCTTTTTAATGTATCCAGTAAAACTTGCATAATTGCCTGTAGTGCAATTTATTTTTAGCTATGTTGCAAAATGTCTGCATTTACTGTTTACATCTTCTTTAATTTTTCCTGCAAGGCTCATCACATCGAGGCACGGCTCTAACAATGAGGGCAGATAATCAGATAAAGAGGCTGCTTGTCCAAATGGCTGCCCATGAATGAACTATTCACAAGTCCATGCTGAGCTGGACCAAAGAGTTCCTGCGTTTTATCTCCACCCCAAGGGCAAGAGGGAGGGGAAAAAAATCCAGGGAGCCCCGTAGGCAGCAGCGCGGTCATGGAACGCCGGGCTCGGCACTTCGGAGCATCCCTGGAATTAGCATTTGGAGCCCATTCGGAGCCACATGTCTGGGGTGTAAACTAACAAGGCTCCAAGACTGCATTAGCAGAGGTGTTTCATTTTATAATTAAGGTAACTGCTCCCTGCAGATCCATTGCAGCAGCCCTGAGTAGTGCCTGTGAAGGGAGTGGTGGAGAGGATACACATTTAATGACTCCGATGCATAAATTGGCTGTGTTTGTTTATTGCTCTCTAATTTAATGGAACCTTTTGTTAAATCTTTCTGCCTCTTTTTCTTTTCTTTCTTTTTTTTTTTTTCGAGCCTACTGCTAGTAATGATTTCTGTGGGAACAAAGGGTGTTGCTTATTAAAATAAAAAGTCAAACATTGCCGTTTCCATTAATTAAATGTCAGATTAGCTTAATCTTTTTATAAATATTGGATATAATCTATTTACAGAGGGAAATCAGATCTGCAGATGCTGGGGAAGGAGCGTGGAGGTGGAATTCTCCTCGCTTTGCAGAAATCAGGTGGGGTGGGGGAGGTGGGGGGGGTCAGACCTGCAGCTGGGATCCCAAAACAAAGCAGGTTTTACTGCATCCAAGGAGCACAGGGATATAGGTACCTCTTCTGCAGGAATAGGAGAGTCTTGAGAAAGGGAAAAAGCTCTGCTGGAGAGTTTCCAAGTAGAGGAGTCTGAGAGTAGCCAGATTTCCAAATGCCCAGAGACTAAAAATGAGTGGAATCCATCAACATGGGCTATGCACCAAGAATAAGTGAATTAAAGGAGAAAAGCAATGCTTTATAAAATCATAGAATGGTTTAGGAAAACCCTCAAAGATAATGGAGTTCAACCACTCCCCCAGCACTGCCAAGGCCACCACTGGCCCATGTCCCCAGGTGCCACATCTGGACAGCTTTTAAACCCTTCCAGGGTTGTTGTCTCCAGCACTCTTCAGCTTCATCTACTGCCAGTCCCAGCTTTCAGTTCAGGTGTGAGTTACTCCTTGCCTCAGGTCGGGAAAAGTTCTCCCTTCCTCTTCTCCCTGAGTTTTGGGTAGGGGCAATAGAAAAGAAATGGGATTTTCAACATGCACTTCAATCTTGATACAAGAATTGAGCAATCCTAGGCTAAATCCTCCTAAAACCCTTTCATCATGTCAGGATGCTCTTTGTTTTTCATTCCAAATGTAGTTATCCACTCAGAATTACTGTGTTTAGTGCAAGTTTGCAGAAGTGTTGAGGGTCTGCAGTGCATGTGTTAATCCCAGTTAGCCTGGAAAATACGATAAAAACTTTTCTCATAAATGACTAACATTAGGAGCCTGGCAAAATGATAAATTGTCCAAATGAGGGGATGAGAGGAAAATGAATGAATTATTGAAGTCAAGTATAATAGAGGTGTATGGATACCTATAGTCATTACAAGGAAATGTTATGTATTACATTTAATTAAACCCAAACAGGTAATAGTGCATTATTCATGCAGAGATACTCATCTAATGAGAGCTGCTTCTCCCTTGCATTAGTGCAGCATTGTTGACTATTTCATTGCTGTACACTGAATTCTTGGAGAGGTTTTTTTAGTCCCAATTACAGCTGAATTCTGAGGACATCAGTTTTCTGGGGAGGAGTAGCCTGGTAATCTGGAATTCCAAAATTACAGCTCTTTTTATGAGGTATTTTAAAGGCTACCATTGCAGAAGAAGATGCCCTCTAAGTTCTCCCTCTGCTTTTAGCAGGACATCATCATCTGTTTCATGTTCTCTCAATTTGTCATCATTAATTTAATCTCCAACAATTTAAAGGTAAAATATTTTGGGCAGAAAATTCCTAGAATTATCAGTCCAGCACCAATTTTGGGGAAATGCCGTACCTGAAGAGCAGCTTCAGATTTAAAGCAGTATTTTCTTGGAGTAAAACCTAACCTTTGAAATCTTTCTTATGCATAATCCACCTTCTTGCAGGAATAATTATTTTACAGGCTAGTGGAGTTCTCTCATTTTGTGAGCAGCTTAAAAATAAGCTCCTCTGTAACCACAAACACTTGAGAACCTTTTCATATTCCATGTTTGGAAGCTTTCAGGCACAGAAAGAGGACAACTCATTGCAAAATGATGGGTTGGAAATACAGTTTGGCTTATCTGGATTTTTTCCTGATTTTTAATGAACAGATGTTTTCTAAAAAGATCAAAAAAGGTGCAAAACCAGGAATATATAGCAGTGATTCATTTTTTTTATAAACTTCAGGAGCCCTTCTCTCCAAACCTGGTGGGTGAAGGTGGTTTATAAATAAGGTCCCCAACACAGAGCACAAGGCTGGAGATATTCCCTCTCTTCAAAGGCTTCTTTCTACCTCATAAAAGATGAATTTGTGTGGAGAAAGCACATGTTGGCTCTGAAATTCTGATTTGTCTACAGACCTGAGCAAGCCCTGTCGTTTGAGAGGTAAAAAGTCAAAAAAGTACTTTTTAGAAAGCTCATCTTGACATGAGAGCACAGAAAATCTTGGCAAAATGTTTCTGGCCAGTGGGGTGAGTGAAGGAGATGAGGAGCTGGAGAAAACAGGTCTGGTCCCTGTTCTTTAACTCCGCCAGATTATCCTTCCCTGTCTTTCCTGCTTGGGACCATAAAACTTGGAGAGTTTAAGAAATCTTAATAATCTGGAAACAGGTTAATAATTTCTCCCTGGGACTAAACCTTAGTTCCTCTTACTGTGGGACACTGCCATGAGATAATTAATAACTGTGTCAGAGCCTGAAAAGAGTTGGTTTCACTGTGTTTTAATAACATTTGTTTTGAGATTATTTGTAGAAAAAATATTGTATAATTTCCAGGCTATTGTGCCACACCTCCCTGTCTTACTAGGTGGGATTTGCCTTCCCTGGTGTGTGAAATCCCTCCCCAATTTCCCAGCAATCTCAATAAAAATGTCTTTTTTAAAACCCACATTGGAGCAGACACTGCTGGTTTTGCAAGAAACACATTTGGTGTCGTGGGGAAGGGTCCAGGGGAAGCAGGAATGCTTGGGATTCCCTGTTGGGGCTGGAATCTTTTGGGGAGAGGGTTTTTGGGGACTGGGGATGCTCTGAGCCTCTGTGTGGGATTCTCCACAGCTTCAGTTACTGGTACAGCTCTGCTTGTGAGAAACACCCGAGGAAAAAGAAAAAGCAGCAGCTCTTCCCATGGGTTTTCCAGGCAGCAATTAGAAAACTGTATCCAGTGAGCTTTCCCTACAAAAATCACTTAAAAATATTATGCAGAAAAATTTTTATCTCCTTCCATCCTCTCCAATAGTGAAAAAGCTGTCCTTTTTTCTGCTTGGTTGTGAATTTAACCTGCCCTCCTAGAAGATGAACCTGTAGTTAAAACTAGTTTTGGGTCATGTTGTTTTTCCCCCTGAGCATCAGAAGCCAGATGTTTTCAGTGCAAAGGAAATTAATGGCCTAAATAATGAATATATTGAAGCACTGCAGCCACAGTCCATCTGCTGCTTTAGGCACTGCTGCTGGGGAAGCAGGATCAGACCCTTTTTAATTTTTGAAGCATTGTTGTTGCAGATCTTGTAAATGTGAATAAAAGAAAGATTAGCCTGGTCTGTGAGGAGCTGTTGGCTACTGGGGAGCAAGGAATGATGCAGAAGGGATTGTGCCAGCTGGGAATAGCTGAAGAATTCATATGGATCCCAGCTTTACATGGCAGCTCCTTGGTGTCCCGACCCATCCCTGCAGCTGAGGAGAGACTTTGGTCCCTCAGCAGACCCAGTCTTCCAGCTCCTGCTCCAGCTCTGTCCACCTGGGAATGCTGTGAGCCCTTTATTTCTAAGAATGTTTTTGTTGTGACCCCACAGGAAGCTCTAATGACCATTCCAGAGCATCCTGACAAGAATATTTGATATAAAAAGCTGTGTGGGCAGAGCCCTGGGGAGGGAGAGGCACTAGAATAGAAAACAACCACAACGTTTTAATTTGTTTTCCTGGAAGCTCTCTTTTAAGGTTGTTTTTTTTTCCTTCATTATTATACATGGAAATTCCTACAGAAAGGCAGGATATTTCCAAAGTCCAAAGATGGTGATGCATTGACAAATAATGGTCTTTTTCAGCTGATTCTGTATTCTCACAGTTTGGGTGCTTGGCTTGAGTTTGGTTCTCTTGGATGTGCTACGTCCACAATTTGATTCCATCACTTTGATTTCAAATCCAGTGAAAATTTGTTCTTTAAATCTTGGAATTCACCTTTTTACAGATGCTTCACTGTCCTTGATTTTTTAGAATGTTCAAATGCCTGCCACCAAAACAGCCTAGCAAAGTTCCAGCTCTCCACCAGCTTTTTATCACACCCAGACTGACCTGGCCCACCCAGCTCTGTGTAACTACAACCCTAAAAATCTATGTAGTGAAATAAAAACCATTCCTAAATCCAGGTCAGAGCAGTTGGAAGGTCAAATTCCTGATATTCTGTGATAAATCTAGAAATGAGCCTTTATTTGCTAAAAGTGTGTGAGAACTTCACACAGATCCAATATTAAAGAACAGCAGAATCGAGGACAAAAATCATTTTTTGTTCATTTGAATCCTGAGGCTTAAAATTGTTGCTTACAGAGGTTGGCAAAAGTATACTTTCAGTGGGCTGGGAAGGAAATCTTTAAAACATATACAGGTATAAATGCAAATGGAGAGTTTGAATGTATACAGTGTTTATTTATGTTTTGAAAACATCAGGGGGTCTGCCTGGGTAAGGAACTGGGTGCTCAAGAGAGTGGGAAAAGATGCACAGGAACTCTTCAAAGTTCTGGTGGTTTGAAAGTCACAGGAAGGGAAGAGGTCTGCCTCCTATGGAGAGAAAATATTTTCTTGCACCAGGTCAGTGATCTTCAAATGAAGAAAAAAAAAAAAATCTGTGAGTAGGTTTAGAGACATTAGAGAGCAACATCTCCTAAGAAATCCTTTCAGGGAATTGGCCCAGTGGTCTGAGTCAACAACAGGATTTTATAGAGTTGCCCATGTGGGGATGATGCTGGAGGAGCCTTTTCGGGCTCCTGCACAATCCTGGAATTGTGGAAATATTCATCTACACCCTCGTAATTGGGAATTTTTGACCAATCTGCAGAATTCAGACGTGAAACCAAGGTGATGCAGTGCCAGGAGCCGGGGGTGTGCTGTGAAAAGCAGGGATTTAAGCTGGATTATTTAAACTCTGGTTCGTGCTCTTGTGCCTTTCCCCGACCCCAGTTTTGTTCAATTGGTACCAATGTGTCAGGCTGGATTTTCAGCCCATTTAATCATCTGCCTCTACCTTTGCCTGTGTTTGTTTCTATCACCAGGCTAAAAAGCCTGCTCTGAGCGGGTTATTGGATGAGGCAGCGCTCTGTGAGCTGCAGAGCACTTTCCCTTAGTGGTGATAAAATGGTGATAAAAACCAAAAGTGACACTTCAAACGCGCGCCTGCTTTTGAGCTTCAGTGCATATTGCTTTTTCTCCCCCAAACACAACTCTTTATTTTTTCCCTTCGACAACTGATGGCTTTGAAAGAGAAGAAGGATGCACATATGGCTCAGCAAGTCTTCCCAATATCTACTGGTATGATCTGCAAAAAATGATGTGACCCATCAATATATCTGAGCCTACAGAAGCTCCTAATGTTTAGAGAGAGAGTTTTCTCTGCTAGAAAGGTTTCCAGCTCAGCTCTTTCTGCAGCTGGGACTCACCAGTATCCTGCAGCTGCCTTGGGGGGGATGCAGAACTATATTAAAATAATTTGGAGTTACCTCTTTATTGGGTTTGCAGCACCTTTAGCATCACCCAAGAGCTCGATTCCAGGTGCATTTGCCCCCCCACTTCCCTTCCCACCCTCCCTCTGATGGCCTAAACCAGAATAAGAGTTGCTGTATTAATTATTCTCTCATTTTAATTAATTAAAGAGGCTCAGAACATGGATGTGTTGAAGTATGGCTGCAGGGATGAAAACAGAGGCTGAGAGGAGCTCCCTTGAGAGGCTCCATGGAGCTGCTCTGCTGTGACCCCGCTGCTGGTACCCCAATCTTCACTCAGACCTGCTTCCATTTTCTTCCCTAAACCCTAATTTTTACCACACTCATCTTTTCTTCCTTTCTCTCCTCACATTAAGCTTTTTGATAGTCTTAAAGCTTGTGTTTGAAAGAAGAAAACACTTTTTGCTGCCCTCAGCTCCTAAATCTTGGCGCCTTCACAAAGCAGCGCTGGGAGAGGGTGGGAAAAGCACTGTCCCCTGTAATTTGTCTCGAAGCCTCTCCTCATGTGCATTTCTGTTTGTGCTTAAAACATTTTTCTAAGCTGCCTCTGCTGTGTTTCTGAAGCCTGGGGGCAGGAGAGGCTCTGGGTGCTGCAGGATCCCTTTTAAAACACAGCTCTTTAAGGATGCTGCGCAGGAATCAGAGCTCTGAGAAGGACCAAAACTGATGAAAGATTCAGAAAAGTGAGTTGGAGACAGGGCTGAAGGAGCTGGGTTTGCTGGCAGTAAAGTCAATATCTCTTTCTCTCTGTTGGGCTTAGGAAAAGAAGGAATTAACTTCTTTTGCAGCAAAGGTTTTGGATAAAAAGGGTGGTTAAATATTAAGACAACTCTGCTCAGAAAGTGAGGGCTTCTCTTCTCAATGAGCTTTTGTGAACAGATTTGTCAAAGTCCTGCAGGTTAAAATGTAGGTGAAGTCCTTTCCCCCTCGTTGACAGGGAAGTGAACTCAAATTTCCTACCACCTTTCTCTGCTTCCAATGTCTGTGTAAACACGGGAGCATAAAAATCTTGCTTTTTTCCATGCAGGGCTGTGGAAAAATCAAGTCTGATATGGTTAATATTTTATAACTACTCTGAGCTATAAAAAAATTGGCATTGCTTCCAAAGTTGCTGCAGAAAGGATGGATAATTTATAAGAAAAATGTGGGGACTATCTCATCTTCTGTTTTCAAAACCCACCATGTTGGAATTATGATCCCTAAGGTGCCTGTTTTGATTTTGAGGGGGGGGGGGGAGGGGTGAAGTTGATAAGGACGTGTGCAATTGTCACAATAACCTCACTGAAAACTTCATTAATGTACAAATCCCAGGGAAATGGCCCAAGATTTCCATCTCATGTATTGGGCAGTTAATGCAACATCTGCCCATGGCAGGTAGAAAACCAAATAATTCTTTTATTAGGGCTAAAAGAGGGGGTTTAGGTGTGGTGGTTGATACCTGATAACGTGCAGGTGTTACAGTAAACACACAGATGCTCTTTTAAAATGAAACATTTAGAGATCTGCGTTTGCCATGGATTCTTGTGCTTGGCCAGGGCTTGGAGCAAGCTGGGCTGCTGGAAATTGTCCCTGCCCATGGCAGGGAGTGGCACTGGATGGGATTTAAGGTCTCTCTCATCCCAAACCATTCCATAATCCTGTAATTCTGCTCCCAGTTCACATCCCCTCCTCATCCTTTTGAACACCCATAGCTCACCCCACTGCACCTCCCTGAATATCCCACAGTGAGAAAAAGGACGAGCAATTAATTAATTTTTTTTCCCCTTTGGTTCTGTCATAACCTTAACGCAGCTTTAAAACTGAATTTTGCATTTCATGATTTGTTCTTCCCACACACACGCACATATTCCCACTCCCCCTCAATGAGGTAATTGCATGACAACTAGATTAATATCTTTTACATACTTATTAAACTCAATAAGTGGTCCTGCGCAAACAATTGATATTTAATTACCGTATTATCATCCTACTAAATTTTAATTACTATTCATTTAAAATACCTCATATGTTATCATTCATGGTAATGCGGATTTGTTTCTCTGTAAATGTTTCCCTGTAAATCCTCAATTCAGGTTGAAGTAACCTGCAAAGCAATTTGGGTTTCTCGGGGTAACGGGATGTTTAATGCAGGTCCAAGGTATTCCAATGTGATATAGAAAAGGAAAATTGAACCACCAGTTGGTATTGGTCCAATTAAAGAAGGCGTTTTTGAACCAAAATTCAGAAAAGGTTGAGTGACTTTACCTTTGAAACCGCCTTTCAATGTCATTTCGGCTTAAAAGATCTTAAACCAAGAGAAATTAATAATCAGCAGCTGACAATAGCTGATTGTTATGAACCAGAACAGTTCCAAACTAGGCAAGGAACGTGAAAAAAGCCTAAAATCACAATTCTGTGATAAACTTACCTCTTCCACTGATCATTGTTTTTACCTCTGACAAGTATCAATTTTCCAGATCTCATCCGTGAGTCACTTAATTACTCCTCAGAGAAAGGAAAATACGTGGTAATTTTTGCAGTGAAAAAACAACCCCCTTTTGAGGTAAAATCATCACACCTGCAGCAGGAGGCAGAGATCGGGGTCTCATGATCAGGTTTGCTCAAATCTCTTTGGTTTTGTAATTTATTGATCAAGGTTTTAAAATAACAGGGGTTTATTTTCTATATTTGTGAACACAAGAAGTGGAGCAGTTGTTGATGACTCTGCTGGGAAAGGTCACAGGCTGTGAATCAGAGCACTTTGCTCAGCTCCTTCTCGCTCTTACATTCATTGAAATTAAATCTCTTCAGAGAGCTCTTCAAACCCATTGTGCTTTTCACAACCAGGCACGTGAAACTATTAATATCTGTACTCTGGCAGCAAGATTTCCCAAATTTCTGCAGAATCTCTCTTTTTTGTCCTCCTTTCTGCAATTTCTATAGGTGGTCCTGATCCCCTCTATTTCTTTTCATTGTGATAAAACAGGTTCAGCTTATTCCTTATCAAATTTATAAGGTCGCTTTTCCCACCAAAAAAAACATATTTTGTAAGAAGGAAGTTTAGTAACAGCTTGGAAAAAGCTTCTTCCACATGGTTTGGTAATTTGAGGGGATTCAGTTTTGTGGGGTTATTTTTGTTGTTGCTTAGTTATCTTCCAGAAAAGTCCATGGAAAGGATCAGCTTTCTTGTACCAATATGCTAAAAATACACTTTTTTTTACTGCAGCCACGAGATTTTTCTTTGGCAATTAATTGTGTGACTCAGTCCCATAAGCTCCTGTAATGACTTTATAGGCTGTCAGTGATATATAACCTATTGACTTTCCTTTGGTTATGGGACTATTACTTTCCTGATTGATTTAATCATTCCATGCTACCTTTATCTATCTCCTTGCTCTTATGAAACTCGATTGACTCCCTGATCTTTAAAGGACTGATCCAAGGGCAAGAGAAACCAAGGGGAGGACGTGGCAGCCCTCAGATGTCTCTTGGTTTTGCTCCTGCCTGAGGTGGACTTCACTCATGGATAAATTCCAGAACAGACCTCTGAGTATGATAAAATAATAATTATGTGGGTTTCTATTGGTGTATTTATCATTATGGAGAACAGGCAATTTTCCCTCTTCACAAAGCACCAGAATTGAGTTCCTGGGGGAATTATTGGTTTACTAATTACATCAGGTTTTCCTCATTTTTTACTGAGACAAACAATCCCATTCCCTTCAGGTGAGTTTATTTGCATGAATTGTGAAGTCTCGGGATTGGCATTTCTATAAATCAGGGGGAAAACCAGAGCTGTTGGTAGCCTGTGCATCATGGGCATAATAGAGCCTTAATTTCCTTAGGAGCATTTAATATGCAAACACTTCCCTGAGACCAATTTACTGACTGGGATGAAATTTGTACAATATATTCCTGGTAGGAACTCTTGAACTTAAAACATTTAAACCAGCACTGGAGTTTTGAGGGAATGAACCTCATGAAGTTATGGGGGGGGCACAAGGAAACCCAAAAAGTGTCTCTGTTGTGGTTAAATAACCAATAAATAACGAAATAAATAAACAAATAACAGGCTGAGTGACAGAAAAGACAAATTTGCTGACCCGGGCTTCAGTGTGCTCAGACCCCGTATATTGTAATTTTTATAACACATATTCACTGTAACACTTTAACTAAGAGAGTTTGTGTATTAAATGATGTTAGATTAGGATATTTAATGGCTTATAGGATCTGGGGAGGACCCGGGAGGCTAATTTGTTTGCATTAGTTGGACGGGTCAACTGCTTCAAACATGCAGATTATAGAACTACTGGTAGATTGCATTACACAATTTAAATAAATAGTAGCAATTTGTCAATGTCATCTTAGCTTCAACATTTTCCTTTTAAACCCCAGGAAATAGTAGCTCCAATTAAATTGACCTTTTCTTTTCTGCATCTTCATGTTATTAGTAGATAATGCTTAGTCTTTTAGCAAGTGAAAAAAAAAGAAAAAAAAAATGTTAAAAAAGAGCAAGGAATAAAAATAATTCCAAAGCAACAAGGCACTCGTAGGAAACTTTCCAGGGAAAATTAGATTCTTTATAAACAACTGAATCCCGTTTAGCCACCCAGTAAATTTCACAAATCAGATATGCATATATATGTCAGGAATAAATGAAGACACATGAATTGCTGGATCTCAGTGATTAAACCTTTGGTTTCAGGGGACAATTTCAGGTTCTTGGCACGGCAAAGCTTTAGGTTGGTTTATTCATTTTGGAGGCAGCGCAGCAAAAATGGAGTAGAAGGGGTAAATCATCCAGATGTGAACCACCCTCAGCCACATCTGGAATGTGGGGAGTCAAGGGTAGGGATCCACTTACTCAGTCTTGGAGCACTAAAGGAGCTGGACTGGAAAACCTGGATGTCTTGTAGTCCAATGAAGTGGTGAAATACTTAAATTGTCAGGTGGCATGGAAGAATTTGGCTCATAAGGTTTCCCCATGTCCATGTGCATAAAAATTGGTTTAATCCTTTGACCTTCTGAAAAACGTTAGCAGTAAAATCAGAATTTACTCCAATTTTGGTAATGCAGGTTGTTTTGAACCCATGGCGGCTTGAGGTTTTTGGACAAAATTTGGCCAGAGGAAAATCCCTAAAGATTCCTCAGTGTTCAGGCAAAATCTTGGGACAGGAGCTCTGCTCTTGCTGTGTCCTGGTGGAGTTTACCTGGCAAAGGAAAAAGCTCTCTGAATTACAGCACCTCAAAACTTCAGGCCTTTTGAATGGGGATGGATTATTTTTAATTGTCCAGGCTGAAAAGGGTTTTGAAGCAACTTCCCTTGCCTGAGCAGTTTGAGACTAAAGCAAGAACAACTGAAATGTGAAATCACAAAAAAATATTATTTTTTTAAGGAAGATGCCAATCATCTCGGCTGGAATCCAAGGGGAAAAAAAACCCAAACCAACCAACCAAGACACGTACAAACAAACCCCCCTAAAACCCAAACAAAACCCAATCAGCCACAGAATTTCTTGTTCACCCATCTTCAGTGTCGTGGATAGAATGGCAATTCTCATGAGAAAATCCAGATTCAAATTTACTTCAATTATCCATTGTTTTATTCATCTTTTTAATGGGAAAATTTGCTTTCCAGTCCTTTCCTTTTGGGTGTTGAATGAGGCACCTCTCACTCTGCTGCTTTGTTTCCAGGTGCATCAGGGAGCTTTGCAGAATCTCTGTGTTTGGGTTGAAAAGTTTCCATCCATTTCTTGTGCCACGTAGCAACAGATCCCAGAAACAAAAACAAAGCCAATTTCTTGTGCTCCCCTTTACCACACCTGGTGTTTATGTGGTGCTCTCAGAGAGTTTGGAGCACCCAGCAAAGTTCATTACACATTGATTTTATGGACTCACCTGCTAATTAAAAGGACTTTTTTTGTTTCCCTGAGCGTGTGGAATTGGCACATTCCAAAGCTGAATGCTCCAAGCGCAGAGCACGGGATATTTAAAGTTTCACTTTATTTAGAATTCAGAGCGGATCATTCAGCAGCACCATTTGAAAAGAGGCCAGAAAGCAATTTTAACAATATCACATGTGAGAAGATGATTCAAAGTTTGGGAGAGGGATAATCCTGTAATCTCTGTGATCTAAAACCAAGCAGAGGACGTGGCATAACATATTAAATACAAAAAAAACCCAGATTCCTGCAATTTTCAGTTCTGACACATGGCAGACATGGATCTCTCACCATGTTTTTAACATCATTAAACTGAGTAGCTGATCCTCAGAAATTCAAAATAGCCCAGCAAGAGTTGCAAAGACAGGGATTTACCTCTCCCTTCCCATTTTTGGCTTCAGGGACGCCCCATTTGTCCCCAGGCACAAGGGAGCAGAGCAAGGCTGTTCAGGCTTCTGAAAGGTTCCTGTGGCTCCAAGATGTCCGAAGGACATCCCTTGGCTTCTTCTGGGAATAAAAATAAATGGAGAGGTGAAGGACAATTATTTCTGGGTTATTTTTTCCCAATCAAGGCAATTAAAGCCAATTAGAAAACAGAAATTTTCAGTTTGAGAGGATAACTGCTGAGGAATATTTTAAGGTTATTGGGAGAATTTTGCCTGCATTTATTTAATGTGCTATTTAATGTTGAAGATGCCACTGCACCCCCTCTTAGCATCTTTACAAATGCTCTGTCATCAAAAGCACTCTTTTTATTGGGATCCAGGTACTAAAACACAGTAGTAAACTTATGGGTTTGTTCGCTTTTGCACTTTTTGTGGATTTCACAGATTTCTGCTTTGTGATCAATCAATGCCTTTTTTTCAATTCAGAGCAGTAGCCACAAAATTCTTTCCAAGCAACAAAAAGAGGGCAACAACATTTAGGAGGCCGATCCTGACTGTTTCTGAGCATTGTCAGTCTTTGGCTGGGAGTGTTTTGTAGGTAGATTCAAGGATTCCACAAACACAAAGCGGCAAAAATGTGCCTCATTGAATGATTATTATCCTTTTCCTTTTCTTTTTTCCTATTTTTTATTGTTTTTAAACTAGTTAGCATTTCTGCTGTTACCTCAAAGGTCTGAGTGGGGAGCTCGAGGTGTACCCAGCAGGTCAATGGTGCATCTCTTTAAGTGCCTCCTATGTCTGGGGGGTTGCAATTGCAGACTTTTAGGGCTGACATTTCCTTCATTTCCATGTGCAGTGCATGGAGCTCATCCCTTCCTGGGTACCTCACATCAGTGCAAACCCTGCTGAGATGGATCTGATTTGAGTGGGATTAGCAGAGAACAGGTCCTGTGTACGGTTTTGTGCTGTTCCACTGCTGCCACCGCTCCTTGCCAAAGAACTCCATCCTTCATAAGCAGCTGGCAACAAAGCAAGAGAGATGCACACTGTGGAGCAAAACAAGTCAGAACCAATTAACATTTGTACTGTTCTCTAAGAATTGTTTAAGGATAATTCTGGAAATTTCAGGATTGCAGGTTGTCTGTGGTGTTTTCTCCCCTGTCAGCAGCTCAGACTGGAGCAGAGATGTAACCAAAGTGAAACGGCATACAGGCAGTCATTACTCAGCAAATTAAATAAATATACAAGAATTGTTCATTTTCCTTAAGGGACTTTATATGGTTACAACACCTGGATAAAGAAATTCTCTTCTTTCTGCCATTTTTGTGTTTTCTGCATGCCCAGACAAAAATAACATGACATTGTGTTAGTTGGTTACAGAGGCTGAATCCACATAAACCAGAGGTTTTCATCTCTCTAAATCTGTTTGAAAAAGAATTATTTTGGTGCCTTTCTGGGTTTGCATGAATGTAACTATTATCATTTCCTTCCAAAGTTCAGCCTCACTGCCGAAGGGAAAATTTCTCAGCATAGAGAATGAGTAAGCAGCAGCTTTTGGTTGCTACATCGTTCCATATAAATGAACTGCTTTAATTGATTCTGAATGCAATTAAATAAAATTATCTATAAATTGGTAAACGTATCCACGGCTGCAAATAAAAAGTCAGCCTGCTTGAACAGGCTTTCTTCTTTCTTATAAACGCCACGATGTCACAGCCTTCGATTTTGGGGCTGATGGATGAAGCAGCTCCTTCCAGACCAAGACAAATCTTCACTCGGGCATTCCAGAGCTTTTCCACCCTCTGTTTCAGTGAGCAATAATCATGCTGGAATATGTGCAAGAATCTTTATGAAAACATTCCTTAAATACAGTGGAGAAGGTCTAAGTGTCCACCGTAGACCTGTAAATAGACTGTGATATAATGACACCAAGTGTGTATGGAAATGCAGGACACTTTGGATGTGTTTGGACCAAGGGTGGATCAGACCTTCTAGGGAGTTATGGGTGGAAAAAAGCAGATTGTGATGCTGTTTTTAATCAGTAAAATTGAGCTAAAGTGATGCCAGCACTCTGTGCCTGCTGGGTTGAGCTCTCCATCCCAACAGCCCCCACACTCCTGGGGAAGTGGGATGGAGAAGGCGTGTTGGAAGATTTGGGATTGGGGAAGAGGCTCCTGTTAATAAGATGGGAGACTCCAGACATTTTTCTACCAAGAACAAGGTTCCTCAGTTAAGTTTTGTTGCGCAGAACTTTTAAATGATGCACAAGTGACTCCTGGGGGTGCATTTGTCTGTGTCCTGTGACGTGGGGATGTTCTTTGGGTGAGAAGGACCTGGAGGAGGAAAGCACAGAGGAGGGAAGAGCTGAGCTCGGGGAGGTTGATGCTGACGTGGGTTTAGGCATGAACTCAGGGGACAAGAATATAAATCTGTTCTGTTCATATTTCTCACTGGTACAGGGCACTGCAGTCGTGCAATTCACCCTTTTTCACAGGCTGAGAGTCATTGCCAAGGCTTGAATTTGGATCTCCTGGTTATGTAGGGGTTTGTTACTGTCCTTCCTCTGGATTAAGATGCTCTGTAGAGAGTTTTTATGTTATTATTTAAAGTTTCTATTGATTTTTTGAAGAGTGTCTTTAAAAGAATTGCTCTTCATCAGCCGTGCTGATATAAAAGCACGTTACTATAATAATGGCCTTTGAATACTGTCCATTAAACTTTGACATTTCAAGTGTTTACTGTGAATACATATTAAGTTTCTCATTAAAGACAAGGTCTGGGTTTCTTGATGTGGCTCTTAGATTAAATCAGTCTAATCCAAAATAAATACAAAGATGGAGAATTCACAACAAGCCGCCTTGTAGATTCTCTGTGTGTAAAACAGCAACTGCTTTTGTGGCAGGGAGATTTCATTTTAGTGTCTCCTCTTTGGCCCTCAAGAAAAAAAATCTGTTCATTGTGTACAAAACCTTTTGCACTTTGACATAAGTCCTTCCAGCAGAATCCCTTTTTTTTTTTATTGAAACAAACTTAAACCATATTCCATTTCACAAAAGTGAAATGTGCTGAACATGTGCTTTTTAAAATAGAAGCATGTGCATCAACTCCTCTACTGAAGACACTTTCTGAGAGAGGTCTCCTGGGAAGGTCCATTACCCAAAATCCAGCGAGCACAGGAAAAGGGTGAAACAGTATTAGATCAAGCTTTACTAGGCTGGATGGCCCAGGCTGTGGAATAAGTGATATTTAATCCATGCACTTGGAGGCTCCTGTTGAGTGCCCTGTTTGGTAACCCGGATCAGGATGCTTGTTTAGTGGATAAAAGTGTAACTTTAGAAATTGGCAGGAACTTTCTGTGCTTGGCCACCTGTACTCTCAGCCAGATATGGAGTAAGGAGCCTCAGACAAGCACACTTTTCAAAGTTTGTTCTGTTTCACTTCCTTACAACCACCAGGTTCAAAGAACCATTTATTTAAAAAAAAAAAAAAAAAGCCTCTCTCAGTTCAAAGATGCATTTATAAAGCTCACTGGTCTTTATGATCAAGCTCATACTTTGTCTTCCCGTTACTAAAATAATACTTTTATCCTGCCCTCCTTTTCCCCTCTCATCTGTTTTGGTATGAAAACAGAACCATAACGAAGGTCTCAGGCGTTGTATAGTCCAGGCAATGTGATACCATAAGTAATAAAAATGGGATTTTTCTCTTTTTGGTGGAGTTTTTGCTGTCAACAGTAATTGTATTAAAAATAATGTGAACTCCCACCGACGCCTGCATAGTCAATCAGCATAAAGTATTAGCACTTCAGGGACACAAAGGCTCTGAGCCTGATAAAAGAGATTGGACTGAGAATTTTGACCTAAGAATATAATAATGTCTTCCAAGATCTCATTATGCCCGTGCCCATTTGAAACCATCTGGGGCTCGGAATAATAAAAGGAGTGGTGTGAATTTATGAACCCATAGATCCAGCCGTGCCCCCTTGGATATTGTGCTGGATTAGTAGATTTACTGCTAATCCAAACACTGTGGGCAAAATTATGTCTTTACATCTGCACTGCGGCTCTCGCGGAGCTGCAGTAACTTAAACGCTTGAAGGGTTGACAGCAGCTCCCCTGCTCCAGGCACAATCTTTTGGCGCCCTGCCACCTTCCCAAAAGTGCAGCTCCTCGCATGCACGTCCTCCACGTCTTGCCATGGCACCTCTCCAAGGGGAGATGCTGAATGAAAGGGGCTGGGGAGGGAAGAGTCACCGCTGCCGCCTCTGCCAGGTGGGAGCGGCGGCGGCGCGGCATGAACGAGGCACAGTTGGCACAGGCAGAGATTGATCCGTCTTCTTCCACTTGCCTCAGGTGCAGAGCCTGAAGAGAAGAGTCTATGCTTAATTGGGGGTGTCTTCGGCTAAATAAAATAGTCATATGCAAATCCTTTTCCTAAGGGGCAGCCATGTGGACTCGTGACCTTTCTTTGAATGGTTTGGAGCCCAGAAATCAATGATTACACTAAATCCATAATTATATTCTTTTCATCTGTGGCAGGGTACTGATAGCATGACAGATGTGAGACCTTGAAAGCATGGGAACTTCAAAGACCGTTGAGATGTGTTAGACACCGTGGACATGTGGAGCAGGAAAAAATCAAATCAAAAATAGCAAGAGGCTGCTCCACCAATGCTTTGGGTGATCCCTCTCCTGCACACGTGTGTGCACACACGTGTACACCTTCATACGTGTGACTCACATCCCTAGAGAAGAGGACAACCTCAAAGAATTAAATATTTTCATTTTTGTTTCATTTTATCTCAAGAGGTTTCCCAAAGAAAGAAGGGGATGGGCTGGAGGAGCCATGGCTGGACAGACTGCCTGGAATCAAGAGAAGTGAGTGTGCATCAGTTCCTCTTGGACATGGCAAAGGGGTTTTGTTCCTCCAGGAGATGTTGCTCAACAAGGTATTTTTCCTTTTAAGGGCAGAATTGTACAGGATGGTTATTTTTGTGCCTTGTAATGATAAGTTCAAGAAGAAACACTGGGTCAGCATGAGGAGGGTTTGCAGTGGGGTGTGAGGGAAGCTCAGCCTTCACACCTCAGACCCCAGAGAGAACAAGGCAGGTCCCCCACCTGGGAAAGGGGATGTTCGGGGAGCCCTGAGCCCAGAGATGCTCCCTGGAGGAGGCTGATGTGAAAAGTGTGGGAAATTCAGAATTACTGGATAAGTGACACATTCCCTGTGTGCCAGGGAGCAGCTGCCATGGATCTTGGTGCTCCAGAGCTGCAAGGAAGTAAAAGTCTGCATGTGTAGAAATTTCTAACAAAATTAATAGTGTTTCCCATTTATCCCACATTTAAAAGGTTCAATTTTTTTATATTCAGTCAGTGCCTCACAGTCTTGGCAAGTAGAGAACAAATGTGTTAACAAGGAATGGGAAATGACATTCCCAACAATTCCTTGGTATTTAGAGCTGGGAATGTAAATCAGCATCTTAGCACTCATCATATGCAAAAAGTTGAAGGGCACAATGTGGATATTTCTTATTTATAGCAACTTCAATAAATAGCAAAACTATTCAATATTAATCCATATTATTAATTAGTAGTGTTTCTTCCTTAAAAATTCTGTGTGAATTAAAAATTTTGAGTGTAAGATCAGAAATTAATTTGCATGAACTCTGCATGATACTGTGTCAAAATCAGAGAGTAAATGCAATTATTGATATGTTCCCAACATTATACATCACCTGGGTACTCATAACTCTGAACAGATCAGGAAATGATGGTATGAAGGACACAGATGAGATGAACTGAAGATTTTTGGTGGCTGACATCAATACAAGGAGGTTTACAACCAAATAATTCAATCTTAGATGAAATTTCATAGCATTATTAATGTGGAAATGTAAGATGAAAATCATCAGGGGGTTGGGTTTTCCATAAAATTTGAAACTTTGATACTGTTACTTTTTGAGCTTCAGTGCAGACCTCATAGAAATTTAAAAAGCACATACAAAATCTCCTCAATATTACAAGAATTATTTAATTTCTGGGGCCAAATCAGAGGACTTATCACTTTAGCCTGATCCTGAGATCCCAAAATGCCATTCTGTCACCGATCCCAGAGCCTGAAATGCCTGGCTGATACTTGAGCTAGTGCTGTCTTGGATAAAAAGTCCAGATTTGGAGGGAGCATCCATTAAAAAGATGATTTTCAAATAAATATTTGTTGTTTGAAGGTGGTGGGGCATCTCTGAGGTTGGAAATGTCTCCTCAGGGCTGCACTCAGTGGCAGAGAGGAGCACAAGTAGCCAAGTGCACGTGGAGTTTCTCCCCTTCCTGCACAATTTATGGATAACTATGAAGCTTTCAGAAACAGCAGAATTTCAAAACACCAGCAACTCCAGCAGCCTCTCCCTGTGCAATTCCCAATCTGAGTGAAGCCCTTCCCACCACCTTTCTCCTTTGTTGTTTTTAATATCTACTTACAATTCATTTTCCAAATGATCCTTCATTCGTTTCTCCCCTCGTTCCTTTCCTTTGGTTCTTCCTTCCCTGTGCTGCTCCATCAGCATTGCTTGGCAGGCACCTCAGAGGTCCTTTCCTGGCCAGCAGAGGAGCATCTTCTGGAAGGCCACTCACGTAAATTCAGCCAAACACTTGTGGAGAATTCCAAGATACCTGGGCAGAGGCAGTTCCTTCTCTGACTGAGCTCTGCTCTTCAAGGCAGATGAATGGTTGAAGTGATGCACCAGTTGCACGGGTATTATAAAGTCATTTTATCACTCCTGTGAAAGGAGTGCCATCCCCATTCCTCCAAATATTCAAATCTTACCTTTTCTGCCTAACGCAGGGGGCACCAAGAGGAACAAACTAGTTATACATGCATGGAAAGTAGCAAGCTGAAAGTAATTGTGTATTCAGTTTTAATGGAGCTGAATCTCCTGCTGAGATTTCAATATCTGACAGCATTGCTTTCATTGCCCCAAATGCCCAACCTTTCTCTAATGTTTGACCTTGGGTATGATTATATTTCTGTATGTATCTCAAATGATGCAAAATCATTTGCCTGTATCAGTCATCTCTCTCTGACAGTCCTGCTCCAGCTCGTGGCAGAAGAGAACAAGTCTGATGGCGTTAACAATAGCTAAAATGAGCTTTGATAGATGTTCCCAGCCCTTCAATAAATACATAAAGCATCTCTATAATGTCATTTTGTTAACTGATAAACAACAAAAGGATGAAGGCATTCACTTTTAACTATATTGCATGTCATTATTTTCTCATTGCCTTGCGCAGGGCAGAGAAGTAACGTGACCTGCAGAATAGAGGACAGGACTGTTGCTTTCAGTGCTGGTTATTTATATTCTTTGCTATCCCACCTGCTAAATGCGAGCTGTGCAAGTGTGTGACAGACTCTGCCGTGGCAGTTTTGTGTCAAGATGTTGACCCACAAACCTGGGTCTGCTCCTGGTAGTGTCACATCACCCACAGCAGCGGCTTTACATCGCTCCGTGTCTGAGGTCGACGTGCAGCTCCTCACAGAAATGCAGCTCTTGGGTCTGTCTCTTGATTTTTTCCTCCATCTGATTTAACCTGGTCCCAGAGGAGATTTAGGTTGGAGAATAGGAAGAAATTCTTCACAGGAAGAGTGATTGGGCATTGGAAAGGGCTGCCCAGGGAGGTAGTGGAGCCCCCTTCCCTGCAGGTGTTTAAGAAAAGGCTGGATGTGGCACTCAGAGCCATGGTCTGGGTGACAACGTGTCACAGGTTGGACTCAATGATCTCAAAGGTCTTTTCCAGCCTCAATAATTCCATGATTCTGTGATTTTTGGCCTTGTAGTCCTTGCTCTGGAGAAGTTCTTGCACTGTGCTGGGCTGGCAGAGGTGGGAGCAGGAGCGGTGTTTTCATTTACAGACGTGTACAGAGGTTTGGAGATGATGTAAGAATAAATTACTGCAGTTCAGGAGAGAAGGAAGAGTTGCCTCCCATTCCTGGCATCCCCACAATGAAGTGGCCATCGGGGAGGATATCTGGGAGGTGGCAGGGAGGGAAGTTGGTGGCTGTGAGGGAAAGGGGCTTTGGACAGATGGGGACAAAGGGACTGTTTTTCCAGTGTGGCTCCACCAGGCAGCCTCAGTGTGATTAATGTTCCTGTGCTGGTAACAAGAGCGTATCCCTGACGAGGGAAAATTTGATAGGAGCCTCTTTTTTCAGGTCTGTGTAAACTGGGCACACTATTTTAATAGTACACCATTAAGGTATTTATCTTAATTTAAAAAAATAATATTTCCCTTGTTGTTTGCAGTTGCCCACTAGAAACGAAATCCCTTTCCTGCCCGAGTATCCTTTGCAATCCTGAGCTGGTTGTTATTGCAGGTTGCCTCGGGAATACTGAGTTACTGAGACTCAGACTTTCCCCAGAAACACTGAGGGGAGTTTAAAAGCATCTGAAAACACAGATAAAGAAATACATGGACCGTGCAAACAAAAGTAAGTGGGATAAAAAGGGATGTGTTTACCAGATGGTGCATGGAAAAAAATAAAAGGTCCACAAAGAAGCCCCTTGGTCTGACTGCAAGGCTTGTTAGGGATGCAGAGCACTGACCAAGTTCACTGGAGTTTGAAATCCCAGGGGCAGTTTTGGGTTTCTTGCTGTGCACCGCAGAAGGTGATTTAATAATTCATCTGAAACTGTGCAAAACTTTCTGTTGACTTAATTTACTCCCTCTTCAAGCAGATTTTTAGTTTTTCTCAGAGATTTTAACCTGGTATTGAGGAACTATAAATAGATGGAGGTCTAAACCCCGGGTCTAAAGAGTTTCACTCGTGTCTGGTTGTATCTGGGCAATCTGACCTGTGGTTTGTCTGAATTTGCAAAGAAAAATGGGCACAGGGAGGCTTAAAGGAGTTAAATTTGCTGTTGCTGTACACTGGTGTGCCTTAGTACAGCCTTTCTACTCCTCAAGAAACAGGGTAAAGAGAAATTAAGACAAATCCAGGTCCTGGTGTGTAGAAGGGGGGAGAGATTTAGTGCTGGGAGCTACTGTCAAGCATTTTTTACACAAATGCAAGATTTCAACACCTTTCTGCTTCTACTGCTAATAAATGTCCCTGGTAAATTTACATTTCCTTCTCACTCACAAACATTCAAATGCTTCATTAGTGATTGTCGCTCTGTCTTTTAATATTAACTGTCTCCCTTCCAGTGCCTTTTATTTTGGCACACATTCTTAATAATTTGTAGAAAATAAGGCAAGAGGTCAAAATGTTTATTGGCCACTTACTCCATTCTGGTGCCTGCTTCCATGGGGGCACCTCATTTCTTCAAAGAACATATTAAAACCATCAAACTACCAATCATTAAGGAATAACAAACATCCATATTCCATCTTAAGCACATTTTTAGGAGATTTTTCTCTCTTTTCTTCTTTCCAAGATGTGAATCTGGCTTCCAGTAGGCCACCAAGTTACTCAAATGCCTATAAAATATATCAATGAGTGAATCCATTCACAAATACATCTTAGACCTTTAAAAACTTAAAATAGAAAGAGGTCTTTCCCAAACATAAGGGGCTTTTGTTTGAGGGAGGAAAAATCTGTCTGGAGGTGATGTCTCAGATAAAAACATTGACATAGCCTAAGTAGCTGTCCAAAAATTAAACACAAACTCCAGTCATTTTTACATTGCAGGCATGTGCGTTTCTGGTAAAAAATGGATGTTCCAACTCAGGAAGTCAGAACAACATGTACAAGTGGCCCAAATTGGTTTTGATTAACAAGGTTTTCTGCCTGGAAGTCACTTTATCTTCATCCCATTAGCTCCACAACAAAATAAATGAATCTAATGCATTAGGCTGAGCCACGCTCTTGCAGGGTGAATACAAAGAAAAATCCTGGCTCAAGAGCCGTGCAAACATTTTGTATAAAATGTTGTTTTTCAACTTAATATTCCCCTTGGAGTTTATGTGGTAAGAATGCAAAGTTTACTGCCTCCTTTCATTGTCTCCCCCTGTTCTGCTGGTGTCTGATATTCCCAGATACGGATCATGCCAGGTTGGGATGGTGTGGTGTAACTTTAGGCCATTGAGGTGGCCACTCCACAGAGTTTTTGTAGCTCTTATCCTTTTACAAATGCATTTCCTGGAGTCTGCTTTTGGTACAGATCACAGAAAAGGAGTATTTTTTCAATGGGACAAGTAGGAAACTTGGTTGGGTAAAAAAATCCTTCATGCCTTGAGGATCACCTTCCACCTCATGTTCCAATCAAAGCCAAGAATCCCCTTCCACAGCTAAGTCTGGTTTTCACCTTTCTCCTTTCTGTATAACGATGTTGATTATTTCTCAATTATTTCAAGTTGCTTAGAAAGTCTGGTTTAAAGTAGATTTTTCTTGTCTTTGCAAAAGCATGAATTTTGGTGCTGGTTCCTGCTCAGAGGTTATTCCAAATACTCAATTTCCAGACTGATCAAAGGTTTTGCTTTCACAACCAATCCAAAAAATCTCTGTTCTAGTCTATTGATAGGTGGCTGAAATGTGGTTTTGTGAGGAGTAAAGAGGAGTTTGGCTCCAAGGAATCTTGTCCTCTAATTCCACTCTACCCCCCAGTATCTCTACCACGGAAAATGTATTTAGTTCCAAAGTTATCTTGGGAACTATGAGCAAGTGCAGTTGAATTCCTTTGATGTTGTGCATAAGGAAATAGGAATATCCAGACAGAGACCTTAAACAAGATCTATTCTTGATTATATAAAACCTGAAGATGACTGAACTTTCATGTTTTATTTTTAATTTCTCTAAGTAATGTAATACATGGTTTTGTTTTATTTTTAGGAAGAGCTGTTGCTAAAAAATAGCATTATATAAAAATACCCAAATTCTTCTGGGCAAGAGGTTGTTATTCTTACCAGCTACAGAAAAACTGTGAGTTTAACCAAAGTTCAGTCTTTACTAGAACCCCAGTGGCAGTGCTGGTGCTTCCTCTGGTTATACCTCACTGTAATCTAAGCCAAACCACCAAGAGAATAAATTCCTACATAATCTGTGTTTTCTTAATGTTCATTATCTTCTTATTTTAAAATTGTCCATGAAAACAGTGAGCGTGTTCATAGGAACATGACTAAAATATTTGCAATGGAAAATACGTGAGAACAAAACATTATTCAAATTATTCAAATTTCAAAAATATACAATTGCAACCAGGGCTGTCGTGTTCAGCTCCAGTAGACACACTGGATTGTCTTTTTTTTTTCAAGTGGATAATTTATGTAATTAACCAAGATGCAATGAATTTTAAATTGCATATTGAAATGGCAAAATTAGGTAGTTAGGAAAAAAATATGATGTGGTTTACGTTCTTACTCACTGTTAGGATTTTTTTTTTATTGCAGATCTTAGAATTGAAGCTGGCTGCTTTTTAATATGAACCTTGTCCACAAAAAGTGTTCTCCCTGACCAGCTTGACCTGATGTGTTGGGATAATTTTTTGAAGTTCAAATTAATACATCTGTAAAATACTATTCTTGCTCCTGTGCAACTTTTCACTGTGATACTGATGATTTACCTTTTTTCCATTATTGGAAAACATTTGGTTATTTGGAATGCACTTTAGGCTTAACATCAAGAAATCTAAATTATGCTTTTTGTATATTCAGTCTTTTACGTTTTAAACAGAGCCAGCATGTATGAAGTCCCTTTTTTCTCAGAAAATTTGATATAAACTTAATTCTGCAGCTCCTATCAAGAATTGTTCTTTGCTGCATTGCACCTCTTGATCCCGTTTATCTGCATAATTCAAATGCAACCCTGAAAGATATAAACAGAGTGACAGTTTTTAAACATATTTTCTGATAATCAGCACAAACTATTACTTGAACCTATTCAATAACATCACCCTGACAGACGGAATTCAATGACCCTCAATAACAACAGATACAATCTCATTGTATAAAATTATATTATGACATGATTGTGTTGAGTTATGACTGAGGTTGACTTGCAATATGGCACGTGTTTTCTTTAGGAGGAGATGATACTTATTGACATTGAGATAATGCAGGATCTAAATTGTGCAGCCCGAGCTTCTGTCATGAAAAAAAATCCCCCAAGAGCAAAGAGATGTGTGAGTACAACCAGCAGACAAATAAATAGTCAAATACTGGTGTGTTTAGCAAGAATAGAACTGTTATTTAACACAAATTTCTTTGCTGGGGCAGGTTCTTTGGTAGGTGATGTTGCTTTAGGGTGGCTCAGTTCAGGTTCCAGTACTGGGAGGAAAAGGAGCCAAGGCAGTGGAGATTGGCATCGGAAATCTCTGCTTGTGGCTGTCAGAGAGAGGTCTTCTCTCATGGGATCTGGCAAACCAAGCTCATTCCTAGACTAGGACAGCTGTCCAGATGGATATTTAGTGGTTGAAAAAGCCAAAGTGACTTCAGAACATCAGGTTCCCTGTGGTGTTAGGGGAATGTGTGTTGTTAGCAAGATGACAACAGCTCCTGGCCAGGAGGGCCAATGTTTCCACCCTCTGTCCTTCCTCGCTTGGTCTGAGCTCCCCATTCCAGAGAATGTGGAACACTGTGAAGCTGCTGGACTACGGAGTGAGGCAAAAGTGCTGAAAGGGAGAATAGCACAGATGGTGTCCAACATTCCTGGGGAGTCTTTGGTGACTCCAGATAATGGGTGAAGGGATAGGGCAAGGTCCAGGTGGGATCACTGCTGGAGCTGCTGGAGGATGTTGGCCAGATCTGGCCAAGACTTTGTTCTTGGTATTTTGGGGATTTGTGGGTAGATGTATAATTCCTCTGTGTGTGTGTGTTTCTCCCCCAAAGAAAAACACCCCAAACCCACAAAAAACAGAAAGAATATGATTATAGTTCCTGTCTTCAGGAAAGCTACTTCACTAAATAGTGAGAAAATCCCAATGTCTTCAGTCTGATTGAATGAGGTAAAACAATCATTCAAAAGTGTTCAGAAAGACAATGGTCTTTTACTGTTCATGTGAGAGCAAGAAAGACTTTTGTCTGAAAGCCAAAGCTTCTGAACATTGAGAGTCCCAGCACGTGCAGATGTTGAGGGGTTTGGGTTTGTTTGCCCGAATCATCAGTAGAGCCGATGATCGTATAAAACTTCATTATTACAAGCAGGTTAGAAACACGGAGCTTGTTTATGAATAAATAATTCTGTGTCTGTTCTGCAAGGTAGGAAGGACACCTAGGACATTCAACCTCTCCAAGGATGCTGTGAGCAGGAAGTGTATGTGGCAGGAAAACAGATTTATGGTCAGGTAAATATAGGAAGAAAATGACACACACAATAAATGGCATTACTGGGGTTTGCATACAAAGACAGACGTTAGAGCCATTGAGGGCATCCACAGGTTAAAATTTAGTATAGAGAGAAAAGTGCAGGATTTTGAGTCATTTCCATAACTGGTGAGATAAAAATCAATGTCCAAATACTTCCTTACTGGCAAGAAGCCACTGAAAATACCAATCTGCTGTATAATATAAAAATCCGGTGTCACTAATTTGAGAGAGGATACAAACTCTGTGCTGCCTTCAAATAACTGCTTTTGTGGCTCCCTGAAACATGGTTTCCACAAAAATATTTCATAGCGAAATGAGCCCATTGGCTGTATGCTCTGCTGGACCAACCTGCCTCTGGTGGTCAGTCCACTATGGGTCTGGGGATCCCAGAGGGAAGCTTGGCTCTCATTATCAGAGCAGGATTGCTGGGAAGAGAAGAGGAATGACAGTGTTATATCTGATTCTTTGCGATTTTAGCCTTTATATTTTCAAATCCTGTACTGCATTGGTGCATAATTCTAAATTCCATATAGAGTGTTAGTTACCATCTTCACATTTTGGTCTGACAGAACAATCCCTCTGGGACTGAGATCCGAGGACACCCCACAGCCTCAGGCCCAGAAAAGTATAAACAAAAGTGAATTGGTGGAGAGCAAACCGGGGGAATGTGACTTCATTACCTGAAACTATAATTGGAGGATTAACCCCTGATATGTTAAATGTCCCAAATTTATATCTATCTGAAAAACTCGTGACCATTGTCCACCTTGGGTGCAGCTTCTGGAAGGCCTCTGAGTGCCCAAGGTGTATTTATTGAAAGCTTTTAATAAATACCCACTTTATTCTCCTAATCTTGTCTAGCCTCTGCTCTAGGTAGCCACTCCAAGGCATCATACCCATAAGTGCTGTGGTCTAGAGGGTCTAGAACCACCTGCCCTGGGTGATGAGTGACCAACCCCAATAACCACAAATTTTCTGCAGTGGTTGCCCCACTGAGTTCACTCCAGGGTGCAGGCACGTGTTCCTCATGCGCTGGCAAATCCCTGCCCACCCTGCAGGGCCAGGGGCTGCTCTGCTCTCCCAGAAATTGTCTCTCTCTTCCCTCTGAAGTTTTCCCCCTCTCCTACAGCAGCAAGAGGTCAGGCACACAAAGGTGCTGTCCCCTGATTGCAGCAAACACCGCCATGTGTTGTATGTTTGATGAATTAAAAGGATGCTGCCAACTTAATTACACTGTAACCCTTCAATAAAGGAAGGGCAGAGCTGATTAACTAGTGAATAATTGGGGGCTGATTGATGGCTTTCTCCCTCACTGCTAAAGGCTGTATATATAATTATTTTGCCTGTGGGCCTAATTTTGCCACTGTTAGCTTCCACTTTTGTCATCAGCTGTAATTTATGGATGGGGCCTGAAGCCTTAAAAAAGGCTAGAAAATGAAATAGCCCCAAATCCCCAGATATGTCACCTGGAAATGGCCAGCAGGCAGCCTTTAACGTCAACATTTGCAGCCATTTAGCAGCATTAACACCTCATGCTTAGCCGGAAAATAATATTATCATTTGTCAACAACTATCATAATATAGATTTTTTCCCTGACATGTAATAATGTTGCATCACTCACACCAATGATTTAATATATGTTTTAAATGCAAGATCAATTTATTGCAACTGAATAGCAAATTCTTCTAGTAATGCACCAAAAGAAAATAAGAGAGCCAGAGGAGGAAGAACCACATCCCTCATTGCACTGACAGGTTGGTTCCAGAATTAGCATCCAAGTCCCTAATGAACCCCCCAAATCACAGCAAACTAAGATGGTTTGTGAAACTTGGTTTAAAAAATATCTAAAAATACTTTTTCTTTGAACTTTGAAAGATGCAGCAGCAGCTTCAAAGAAAATATAGCTAATAAACCACTGAATTTAAAAAACATTGGGGGACAATTTTCCACTGACTATCAATCAGCAGAGCTGAGCAAGAGCCCGTGGAGCTCCACTGGTTTGCATGGGATGTAGAGCTGGCTCTTTGTATTTTAAATTGAAATAAGATTTCTTTTTTTTTTTTTTTCAGAGAAACAAAACCTAATCATTAATGCTGCAAAGTAACAGCAAAAGACACTCTGTTTTGAAGGATTGAATTGCTTCAGTGGTAAAAGAGATGCCCCCCCAAAAGTCAGCCTGTTTGGGGAAAACACCACATGCTGATTAGAGCTGCTCCAGTGACTGCCTGCTTTATATTCCACAAAGATTTTTTTTCAATAAAGTAATAACAACTTAGATTCACTTTTTTTTTCTTTTCCTTTTTTTTTCTTTTTTCTTTCTTTTTTCTTTTTTTTTTTTTTTTTTTTTTTTGGTTGGGAACCCATATTTAAACATCATGGAGAGGAGCCTTCTAATTTATAAGCCAAGATATACAAATCCTCTCTCTCAAATTTCCTTTGTTGTTTTGTCCTCGCCGAGCACTCCCTTGCCTATGAATCACAGAAAGATTTGAAGAACCTTTCAGTCAAAGCTCAGTTTTGTGCCAGTGGGCACTGGCCAGGAAAAAAAAAATAAAAAAAAAAGATTGATATTTGCCCTCTCTTCTTATCTGCACTTGATTTATAAGTCAGTGCGAGTATGCAAGAGAAATAAAGGCAAAGACCTTGATGCCTCCCTGTGGAGAATATGCACCATTTGGATTGAAGGCATGAAAGAGGAGAAATTAATGGTAAGCTGTTCATCTGTCACTACTGCCAGCCTGATGGTTTTGCAGGGAAGGAGAGGACTGGCTGACATGCCCTCCAGTCAAGGGCATGACTGCCCGCTGTTCTCATATTATAAACACAGTGCTTTGGGTTTCTGAGGGATTTAAATTTAAATTATACTGTACTTTGGATAGGCAAATCTTTACACAAGTTTATTTTCTTGAAGTATTAACATGCAGGATTTTGCTGGCTTTATGTGGAAGAAAAATAAAAATTAAGTCCCTCTGTTTGATAAAAATGTGTAGCAGACTCTTAAAATGTATCCGTATTTTTAAGGCAGTGTGTTATAGTGTAATGAGATTTAAATTTATATATGCATTGAAGATTTAGGCACAGGCATAAATAGATAAGCTTTAGTTATTCTACTTTCTGGCACATAGGGAAAGATTAAAAAGTTCAAAATAGGAGTTGAATATTTTTTTCTATTAAAATGGTATAATGCTAAGTGCTGCTATCGATGACAACATTAGGAACACATCTGGAGGATAAAAACTGACACAAAACTTTCATGTTGTGCTCAACGACAAGAAAAATGCACTTATTGCTAAATGACTTATTTTCAGGGCTGAGCATTGGTGTCATCTCGTGCTGCTTTGGAAATGTTTGGGTCTGCTCGAGTCCTCGTGATGCTCCTGGGACACTGATGAGCCTCTGCGTGTCACCAAAGGTATTGAGGATTATTGGAGAGGTTTTGGGTGCCTGGCTTGGTTTGGATAAATGCACAAGGATATGAGAACTGGTTTGCACCAAGTTCAGGGTTCAGATTTGTGGAAATTACAATCACCCACACTCACTGGCTGTTCAAAACTCTCTTTGTTGGGCTGCAGTAGTGGGCTGGGAATTCCTGTTTTCCATGAAAAAAAAGGAAAGGTGAGTTTCTAGTCCACGGCTTTCAAATTACCTTGTGTTTTATAAACTAAGAGTAAGAAAAAATACTTTATTGCTTGTTAAAATCTCCTGAATTTGAAGCTAATTTCATTATTTCCTGAAGCTTGAGTCACGATTCCTGAAATCCTGGTTTAGGCAACAGATTTCAATGCTAATTGTGCTCAATTAAAGTGATGATTGCTCTTTCTCCAGCAAAAATAATGGCTGGCTGAACGAGCAGGGAATCTTCCACAAACCTGACAAAGATAAACCAGTCAGAGGAGAGGAGGTGGGGGTTGCGCAGGTCTGAGATCGTTCTCTAGGATCCTCAGGAAGGAAGGAGATCCTTCTCTCTACCATGACTGGCACCCCCAAAGCACCACTCCATGCAAACCCCATGGAGCTCAGCCAGTGCAAGGTGCTGCCCTGGGTCAGGGCAATCCCAAGCACCAATCCAGGCTGGATGGGGAATGGATGGAGAGCAACCCTGAGGAGAAGGACTCGGGGATGTTGGATGTGAAGCTCCCCAAGTCCCAGCCATGGGCACCAGATCCCAGAAAACTCCCCAGATCCTGGGCTCCTCCTCAGCATGGGCAGCAGGAATGGGGAGATTCTGCCCCTCTGCCCCACTCAGATGAGACCCCACCTGCAGAGCTGCCCCAGCCCTGGGTCCAGCAGCAGAAGGAGGTGGAAGAGGCCACAGAGATGCTCCAAGGGCTGGAGCCCCTCTGGATCCAGTCTGGGAGAGCTGGGGATGTTCACCTGGGGAAGAGAAGGCTCCAGGGGGACCTTAGAGCCCCTTCCTTGTCCTTTGAGCTGATTCCCACCCTGCCTGAGGGCTTCACTTCTTTGGCCACCATAATCACCCTTGTCCATCACCTCCTGGGATAACCCTCAGCAGGGGGATTTTCCTCCCTGAGGGACAAGGATCAAGGCATTCACAGTCCTAATCAAAATTAGCTGGCCAGAGATATCACACCAGGGCTGGAAAAATTCACCTTCATAAATTCCCAGTCCCTCTTATCTCCCTGTTCCTGAAGCATCTCCTGTGCAGCAGTGACAGGTTCCATGCTGGGTCAGCTGCCCAGTGCTTCATGTTTAACTCCCTGCTGGAATCTGCCTGGAGTTTTGGCAGACTTCAAATGTTGGAGATGATATTTTCTGTGCCAGCTGTGAGTCGAACAGTTTTTTAGAATCTTTTGCTAAAATGAATAAGATTTTTCCTCTTTTTTTTTTTTTTTTTTTTTTAAGAGATTGTGGGAATGCGTGTTCTTTCACAGCCTTCAAAATTATAATAATTTTCCCGAGCAGCTCCAGTTCCTCCAGGCTTGGAGCAGGTACTTCATTACTTGATGCTTTTTTTTTTCCCTTCTTTTTTTTTTTTGTTCTTGTCAAAAAGCCCTCCTGTGCCCCAGTTTATAGGCATGTTAAAAATCTGTTTGCACTTGCTGAGTCCATCTGCACCGAGGCTGCTCCGTCTCCTCGCAGTTCCGGGCGCGGATGCGACGTCCATACGGAGCATCCCTGGTGCGGCCACACCGGAGGAGCCGAGGAAAGAACACTCCTCCCTCTGCTCTGGGGTCACCTCCTGCTGGTTCAGGGACAGCACAAACCCCACCCAACTCAGCATTATTTTCTCAGTGCTGAGTGTTTGTGCAAACGCCAGCAAATTGTGTTTTTTCCGTGTCTGGAGCGGCGGGGAACGGACAAAAAGCTGTTTGCTGTCACAGAGCGCGTGGGGAGCTCGGGCACAGGAGGTGGCAGAACAAGTCTAGAGGTCCCAGTTTTGCTGATGAAGTGAAGGAAGGTCGTCTGGTCCTGCAGGCTGAACACTTTTCAGGCATGGCTTGTTTGTTCAGGGAATTGCATTTGAAAGAGAGCAATGGAATGCAAAGGCTGGGGAGTTAAGGACTGAAAAGTCAGAAAATGTTATTACAGATATATTTATATATTTTATGACATCTGTTCTGTGCTGTGCACTAAAATGTGTTGTGGGGCTGTTCAGCCTGGAGAAAAGGAGGTTCAGGGGAGACCTTTATTGACCTGTAACTCCCTGACAGGAGGGTGGAACCAGGGGGGTTTGGGTGCTGCTGCCAGGTGACAATTGACCAGATGAGAGGGAACAGCCTCAAATGTCCCCAGGAGAAGTTTAGATTGGATATTTGGAAAAATTTCTGTCTTGTAAAGCATTAGAACAGGGAGCCAGGGAACAGGTGGAGTCACCATTCCATGGAAGTGTTCAAAAACTGTGGCTCTGGCCCTTGAGGACATGGGTTAGTGGTGACCATGGTGGTGGTGCTGAGTTGATGGTTGGACTTGATGATCTCAAAGGTCTTTTCCAACCTTATTGACTCCATGATCCTATGGAATGGTCTCTCCTCCTCTTTCAGTGAGTGCAGTCCTCTCCTCATCATCTGTTATTTCCCAAACACTGTCCAAATTTTGTACTTTTCCTTGTGGATTTTCCTCTGACCCTGTCCCCAGGGCTTTTTACAATGAACTGATCTTTGCTAATTGCTTGTGTAGGAGTAGAGAGGAATCTCCTCCTTTCAGAGAGGGTTGGCTCTATTTTGCATGCTCATAATCAGGCACTGAGAAAAAAGATATTTCCAAAGCACTGATAAATTGGTTTTTATCTTTCTGGTTCCATTCACCTCTTTCATTCATAGAAAGGAAATCTTGACTGTGAGGTCACTGGTCCCTGGAAGGGTCCAAGGCCAGGTTGGACAGGGCTTGGAGCAACCTGGGACAGTGGAAGGTGTCCCTGCCCATGGCAGGGGGTGGCACTGGATGAGCTTTAAGGACTCTTTCAACCCAACCCATCCTACAATTCCATGATTTACTTTCTATCCACCAAATATAGACAGCAGTACAATAAAAATCTTGATTTGTCTCCATGCACCTTTCCTGGGCACTTATGAGCCTGGCTCTCTCTGGAAAAAAAAAATTTAAAAGCTGTGTGTGAGCAAGTAATTAACAACCTGATCATGGTGAAGGCAGGCAAGGGCCAAATTAAAGTTGCAGAGGGACCTTTAGTTCTGGCATTTCCCAGGTATTGAGCACTTCTGTATGTGGAATTATCAATTTTTAGCCCAGTTTTTAATCTAAGGATGTATCCACATGAACTGAAAAACTGTCTTTCAACACCGTTTTAAATTTCTTCTTTTCAGTTCTCTCTTTACAACCAAATTCTTGATGTTGTCTCTAAAAGAAAACCCCAACCCCATCAATATAAATGAAATATCCATACAAAGAAACACAAAAACTAAATTTATTTCCTGTTCAACTTCAGAGTGAAATTCTTAAATTTCTGTTATTGGGGTGGCCTAGTTATGAAAATATTTTGGAATTTTTGGGTAACTGTTTTTATTCCTCTGGTATGAAAAACACATTGTGTTGGACGTCCATGTTTTTTTCTATGAGGAGGGAATAAGTTTAGTAAGAAAACTTTAAACCGAGTTGAATACTTTCTTGAAGATTTTCAGAAAATTCTTCTAAGAAATCACTGAAATACTCTCTTAGCTTCCTAAATACGAGGATATTCTCATATGTAAAAACTCATCCTTGCAGGAGGCCCTCTGGCACCATCTTTGCCTCATGGGATCTCAGAACTCAGAGATTTCCTGTTGTTTTGTGTGGCCTAAAAACACCCAAAATTCATCATCAGATTTAACTCTGAGTCTGAATGACAGCAAAATTATGTCCAAAAATTATAGATTTGAGACATAAGGGGCCACTAATATTTCCTGTAAAGATTTTAGAGTGTCTGGTCTACGATTCTTAGAGTTCAGCAGCCTCTTTTAGTTGAGGTTTGTTGCTTTTTGTTGTTGCTGTTGGGCACTTGATTAAAACTTTGGAAATAAAGGCAATTTTATTTTTATCTCTGAAATATGATTATAAATGACCTTTGATAAAAAGTTAACAGAGAATATGTCAGGAAGCAGCTCAGAAGGAAAAGATTAAAAGCAGGCAGTCTAGAGAGGTGTTTAATTTCAATTTTCTTTGTGGTATAAGAAATCTGTAGATTTTAAAGCCATCGTGCCATAGTTACTTTTATCAGCCAGGCTCTTTTGTTTTGTTCTGCCACCTAATTCTTTTGATGACAATGAGTCCACAGTTTTCCAATGACTGATTTCGATTTGCATGTTATTGTCAGCCTTTTATATTTTATCATATCTCCACTTTGGTTTTTATGCAGATCCTCACATCAGAAGGCAAGGGCAGGCCGAGCTAAACAGCTGGCTGGATTTGCATGAAAATGGACTGCCCTTTTTCATTTGTTTGTTCTTGGGAAATTACAGTAGGTGAGTATCTGACTCAAATTTCCCAAACAAATAAAGATAAAACTTCACAGATATTAAACTGTGGAGCATTAAACTGTATCATTTTACATATAAAAAGAAAAGGATTAAATAGAATTAGTCTGTTGAGCTGACTGAGGAGAAACAATGTGAGTGACGGGCTGAAAACTAAAGATACAAAAGAACTGTGGTGTCTTCAAGAGATTTTTTTTCTCTCCAAATATTTTTCTTTGCCGTGTTTAAAGGATAAACACTAATAGAAATATTTCCCTTATGAATTGAAGATATTTTTGCTAAGGAAAAGAAAACCATAATCTGTTATAAGCCATTATATATTTGATAGTGTTCCTGTATTTTATGCATTTCTTTTCTGCACAGAGCAGTCACAGCAGCCCCTTAGCAGTGGATATTCTTTACAACTCAGGCTGGCCTTGTAAAGCAGCCAAGATCTAAAGCGACCAGGGGCAGGTGACACTTGGAAGCCCACATTGTTCTCAAGAGGTCAAATCTGCAGGGTGAGGGAAGATCTTTTCTTAGATTGGGGGGTGGAAAAAATGAACAAGCTTTGGGGCACAGGAGAACGTGAGAGTTGACAGAGAGGGGCATTCTACATTTGAAGAGTAAGGTATCAAAATAACACATGGCATGACTTGGAGTTGTCAACAGACTTATAAATTATTTAGAGCGTGTGTGTCCTTGTGTGCCTGGGAGCTTGTCCCTCTCCTCCCAGCCAGACTGCTCAGGCTTATAAAAGTCATAACACACCCTGCAAACCTCACCTCTCTGCCCTTAGACCGTCACAGAAAGGAGAGAAAGACTGTAACTTTCATTAAATAAAGGTTTGGAAAGAGCAGATTTAATTATTTTATTCCTAGACTTTCAATTTAGGTAGGAGCTTGGATTGCCAGTGGTGTTTTACACTTCCTAGAGTTAAACATCTGGGGCAAAGGGCTGACAGGTCAGAATTTCCCAAAAAAAGTGGTAACTGCAGGTGCTGCACGAGATATTAAAAGTTCTTCCTTTCCTCTGAAATGGCTGGGATTGGGCATGTGGAGTTAGAGCCATGCAGTGCCAAGGGTGTCGGGCTCTGCTCCCAGGGAACAGGGACAGGAGGAGAGGGAACGGCCTCAGGCTGGGCCGGGGGAGGTTTAGGTTGGGTTTGAGGGAAAATTTCTTCACTGAAAGGTTTGTCAAACCCTGGCACAGCTGCCCAGGGCAGTGATGGAGTCGCCATCCCTGGAAATGTTCAAAACCCACATGGATGTTGTGCTTAGGGCCATGGGTCAGTGATGGACCTGGCAGTGCTGGTCCATGGCTACACTCCATGATCCTAAAGGATTCCAGCATTTGTGGTTCTGTGGATTAACACTGGACTTGTTTTGTGGGCAAAAAATATCTGGAGCGAGTGTTTGCTGCCACTGCTCTTCCCAGGAGCAGGAAGGGATGTCCTGCAACTGCTGCATGTTCAGATCCATATGTGGAGCTGACCCCAAAGCCTGCTAAACTCCTTTCCAAAGTCCCATTGAAAAATTCCTGCCTGTAGAATCACTGAACCTCCAGAAATTTTTTTGTTCAAAACCCAGAGACTCTCTGGAAACTCTTTACAATTCAGTATTTACAGAGTTGTCATGGAAATACGATTAATTTTTGGCTTATTATTTATTTCCTATTGATTTCATTTTGTTGTGTTGTATTTCTGGACTTCTTCCTACAAATTTTGTGCTTCCAAGTATCACAAATAGATATCAAAAGTTGCACAGGCATTTTTTGAGAGCTTTCCAAGGGTCTGCTGTTGTTCCTGTTGCAGCAGCCACGGCCCTGGCGTAGCTGTGAATGCCTGGAATCACCAGCATCCAGCCTGACAACTGCTCAAATTGCTCTGATGTCACAATACAGTGTAAAAATAATGCAGGAAACAAGACATTTTGGCTTTGGAAGCTGACCTGGAAATGGTTTCGTGGAGGAAGTGGAGTATTTGACTTGCTTTTCATTTTAATGAGAAGGAACAAACAGTCTCAGATTTGGCAAAGTCGAACAATTTGATTTTTTTTGTTTTGTTTTAATCTGGGCTCAAATGAGATTTCCTTCAGTGCTTGGATGTATTTGAATGAACTCTTCCTGCTTTTGCTGTTTTAATCAAATTGTCCTGGCATGGCAAAAAATCAGTGACACTGGGAGAAGGAGCCAGTGCATCAAGGGCCAGATCTTGTTATCAAGTTGTGATTTTTCTTTGGACCTCTTCTGTTTTGCAAACTGTTGGTGGATTCTGTTATGGCTCCAGTGTGATAAAGAGAATTATTGTGTATTTTAAGGGTTACATCTTAGCCTAATATCAAACTGCTGCTGGAAATATGTGAATTCACATGTGGGGAGAGCCAAGTGCAATATATGGGTCTACATTTTGCAGGAAACATTATTCAAATTCTATTTGAAAAACCTATTTTTACATTGAATTTGTAATATGCCTTCTTGCATAAATCCATGGTTATAAATAGCAGTGTAGTACCACTGCCATACTTAGGAAATCTGGTGTAATTTGGGGAATCAGCTCTTTTTTCAGTACAAAACAAGCTAAAACTCCTTGTCCTACCACCAGAACACCTGTGGCAAAGCCTGTGCATGCACAGCAGAGCCTGGTTCTGCTGCAGGAGGCTGATGGAACTTGGCTCAAGTCCCCATTCCTGTAGGACAACCCAAATTCAAGGATTTTTCCTTTTTCCGACCCTTTCTTGGTGCAGCTAATGGTCTCCTGTGGCTCTGTTGACCTCAGGAGTAGTGCCAGGATTCCCCTGAGCCTGACACCTTCAGATTATCCATCTTTTCCATCCATCTTTTCCTCAAAACAGCCAGAATCCAGTTGTTGGTTGGGCTGATGATGACTTCAGCATCACTCACCCTGCAGAGGAGAAAGGGAATATTTAAAGTGTAGATTAATTTGGTTTATTCTTGAATAAAAGTGCCCACCATTAGAGTTTGTTACGGCACGGTCATTTCCAATTTCCACCTGAATTATGGGCCCACAAACACACATTTTCCCCCAAATAATGGGAAAGCAAGGATCCCCATAACCCTGGGCTTCTCAGCAGTTGGATTAATTTGTTTTGGAGACAGTGTTTTGTTTTTGAAGCCTTTCACGGATGCTGAAAGGACGCCGAGAAAATCTTCGCGTGATTCTTAGATTTCAATCGAGAAAAAACAAATGTGGTTCTTTCCTGTCAATATTTTCTGTCTCCGTGGGTTTTGTGTTAAACTCCTGTACAGAGGGACTGTGTGTTATTGATAACGTGGGACTGGACTTGGTGGATTTTAATGTCTTTTTTTCATGTTTATATGGAACATTTTTGAAGCAGCAATTAAAATAATTAAGGAGGGTGAAGAAATCTTTAGCATGCAACAAAGATTTCTGCAAAATGTTAATTTCTGTCAAATAAGTGAATATATGCACAGATGCCTCCTGACAGAGGCTGTGATTTCTGAGTGCTTTGCATGCCAAATAACTTGTTTACCCCCTCAATGTTTGCCAAGTTTACTGTCAATTTACAAATAATTTCCATTTTGCTGTTTATTCTGCTGCCTTTTGATGGATATGTCTTCCAGACTTTTATCTTGCATGTAGACAAACTAATTAATATTTTCCCTTCAGGCAAATATTTTTTTCTTAGATCTAAATGTGGGTTAGATTCTTCTTCGTTTCCATATGCTTTGTTCTGTCAATCACTTCTCTTCTATGTTACTAAAAATGTACCTTTGTGGATGTCATTTCTCATGTTTTACAGATTTATTTCACCTCCATCTATATGGGAATGTGTGTATGGAGAGAGACATATTTGTTATATATGTGTTCATGTATGTTTAAAAGAAAGAGTGAAAATACTCTCTCTGTGTTAGGATTTGGATCCTGAGACTGAATGAAAATGCGTTTTTGTCTCGCCTGTTGCTGCCATTTCCCAGGCTTGACCTCACAGTTTGTGGTTCCTGCTGCCCATATGGCACAGGCAACACTGAGCACGTCTCTTCTGCAGGGTCAGCTCTGGTTCCTGCACGTCTTTTTGACCTGGCCCAGCCTTTCCAGCCATACCTAAAATATTTGGGATATCCCATTTCCACCCTCCTACAGCACAGGCCACAGTGAGTGAGATGAGCAGGATGACGCAGGAGTGGTTCTTGAGCAACTGGGATCCTGAAGGAGAGATTGTGGAATCAATCATGGAATGGTTTGAGTTGGAAGGGACATTTAAAGGGACATTTAAAGGTGATCTGGTCCAACCCCTGCCATGAGCAGGGACATCTCCGACCAGATCAAGCAGCTCCGAGCTGCATCAAACCTGACCTTGGATATTTTCAGGGATGGAGCATCCACCACCTCTCCAGGCAATCTGTGCCACTGTTTTACCACCCTTATTGTAAAAACTTCTTCCCCCAGGCTGCCCTGGCCAAGTTCTGCCAACCAAGTGCCCAAAATTCTTCCTAAAACCCCAGCCCCAGAGACCCCCCTCCCACAACGGCCTTCGTGAACATTTAGCTACATTTAAAGATCTCCGAGAGCTAAATATTGTCATTTTCAAAGAACAAGATTTCCACGTACTCCCTGAAGGCTCCACAAAGCTTTGAGGTTGTATTGGAAGACACAGTGCTGGATTTAAAAAAAAAAAAAAAAAAAATGTTATCATAAAGCCTGCATGTTACCCACGTTCCTCTGAGAAAAACACAGGTGGTAACCGAGAGCGCAGATATTGTGAACAGATTCTTGCAACTTACCAGTCGTAAAAATATCCCTGCAAAAAAACTACTCCCAACGACTCTGTTTACAGAATGCTTGGTATTTCCTATATCTGGAAATACTCTCGTTGGAGCTCCATATGTCGCAGCCAGTCTGACAAGCTTGCTTTTGAACTGTTTGCAGGTTGCAGTCTGTCTGGAGGGCTGGGTGCTGATGCCTTCAGGTTTTTAGGCCCCGCATTATGGGCATGATTATCTTGTTCACTTTGCAGGCATAGAAAAACGGAGCTGGGGTTTAGCAGGATTTGAAGAAACTTCCTAATTATGCCAAGTAGAGAAGTGCCTGAGCGAAATCTCCGCCAGAACCCCAGGTTTTTTATTACCGGTTCTGTTTTAAGTGTATCTCTATAATTTTCTGTGTTTCTGCTTTTGTTTATATCATCGTAGTCAGCAGGACTGCGAGATTAAAAACTGAAATATATTATCTTCGCACATCCTCCAAACCTGTCGAGAAAGGAGGAGAAATTAAACAAGGACAAAAACTCGCAGTGAAGTGAAGCTGTTTCCTTTGAGCTGCCTTATTAACCAGTCAAGTACTTGACTGCCACTGTCAGCGAGATTTCTTTAGAGAAAGAGTGGCATTTTGAAAAATACAAATTCACCGCCTGCACAAGTTAATGAGGCCCTTCAGCAATGTTCATTGATAGTGTAAATTCATCATAATACAGTGCTACAAACCATAAATGGGATCTGCATACAGGAAATCAGCCACTATTAGAAATTTGCCAGACACGGAAAGAAAAAGAAGCCATTGATAAGCAGAAAACTCATCTGAGGCACTCGGTGCTGATGGTGTGCAGCACATCAGCAGTGCCAGAGAGCGCCACGATGAGAACTTGTTAAGGTGAATTGAGGTGGCTCATCAAGTAGATTTTGCTCCCCTTTGTTCATGTTTTATGGGCTCTCAGCTGCCTCCCTTCCACTCTCCAGTGCTGGGTGAGATAAAGTTTGCTGTGTAAGGACTATCCCTGACATAAAGGGACAAATGTCTCCAAACATGGCCCTTTTCTGCACAGAGATGTGCTTGTGCTTTTAATTGATTTTCACTTGCATTTCCAAGCGAGAGCTTTGCAGACACCAAATTATCTTCAGGGCTGTACAGGACACCAGGAGTGGACAGTAACAAAACCTGGCAACAATCCAGGAATAATATACCAAGGTGACTTCCTGATCTTTGAAGTAATTATTGAGCAGTGCTATTTTGCTGTCCATATCGATCAATAAATCTCTCTACATGCAATACATTCATTATTCCTACCCTTGTTGAATAGTGTCAGTTTAAAAATCTCGGGGACCATTAGGTCAATATTTTAGTGTGATTTGTCTGTTGGCCACTTTCCATCATCCTGCTCAGGAAGAGAATAGAAAATGACTACCTTTGCATCATGATCATAAAACAGGCGGCTTCTTGCAGAGAAGAGGTGACCAAACTTCTTAAAATCTTGAAGATTGTTGCCCCAGACATGCAAGATGCTGCCAAATTAGATGAATGAAGTTGAAGAAATAAAACAGGTATGAAAAGGCTTTGCAACATCTGTATCCATCTCCTGCGTCTTGATTCCAAATACAGGGAGATCTTAGGAAATAATACATTGGATTAGTTGCTGAAAAGTGGAAAAAGATAATTGTTCCCCCAGGTCCCTACTGTCCTAATTTCCCATTTTTGGTGGATCTCATCCTTGCAGAACCACAGAAAACTGAGGACCAACAAAGGACCAGCAGCAGAGGAACCTGAGGAGATGAAAATTCTGCTTTCCTTCTCCCCTCAATGTCTTTGGTTTCACACTTGAAGACAAGGTCAAGGCTATGATCTCTGATCTCTCCCAGGGGCTCTGCTCTCAGGTATCACCTGCTGTAGGGTTACACTCTGTGTGTTATAGAAAAGCAGGCCTGGAAGGCGCAGAGTGAGCCTCTTCCCTGGCCCAGAGGTGACCAGGAAGCACATCCAGGTCACCAGGGATGGACATGGGAAAGAGGATCATGGCTTTGTGGCCTTCTGCACCTATCGTGTGTGGGTACTGTACTTGGTGACTTTCTAGGGTATTGTTTGTTTATCTTTTCTGTTTATACAATAGCACATCCTTTGTGTGGGATGGGATAAAGGGAACTTTCACTGCTTAGTAGTGGGCAGTGGCCATAGGGCAGTAGCCATGGCAGTAGCCACAGCAGCAGTCATAGGAGCAGTCTTAGCAAGCAGTCCCAGAGTGATCTGTAGTAGTCTCCGTCTCTGTCTGTATAACAAAGGACCTTGCAACATCACAGTCTCATCAGAAAAGTCCATGCCCCTGCACTGAATTCTGCAACCTGTGGCCTTCCCCAGGGGATGGTTCAGGGCTACTTCCCATCCATGGAAACCATGGAGCACAAATGCCCCTTTCCCAGTGCCACCTGCTTGACTGGGCTGACGTGTTTGTGTCACCAGCTGCACGAGCCACTGGGCAGAGCAGCAGAAGCCTGAGCAAACATGTTGCTCTTCTGTAAACAGGAATAATTATGTCGACTGGAAGATAAGTAGGAATAACTGAGTAGAAACTGCAGACATTGATGCTTTCTCTTCCCTCTGTCTTTGAAACCTCTTTGGCAGCTCCTCTGTGCTGCTCCTGCCCCCTTTCCTCTGGGCACTTTTGTCTTTTTCTGTGCCTCTTGTATCCTCCCCATGCTGCAAATCATTCAAAGTTGACAGGCTGGAGAGATGCTTCTTGGTCTTCTCCAGCATCCTCCTCCTCCTTTTGTTTTCCTCCTCCCCTCTTCCCTGCTCCAACAGCTCCTCTTCCCTTTCCCCATCACCCCATCAGGCTCTCCCCCAGCCCTGCTTGCCCCACACTTCTGAGCCACATTTTCCTCTCAACTCCTGCCGAAGTCCATAGGACGATCTCCAAAGGGAGCTTGGCTTCTGAAAAGGATGGGTTTCAAATAAACCTGGAGTGGAGGTTGTTTAATGCTCTGTGGGCTGTGGGAGATGAAAAGGAGTGAGATGTGTTCATTCCCTTTGCTGGCTACTCCAATCCCTGGCTGATAATTATGAACAATGGATGAAAATGTGCTTGGGATATATCATAAGGAGAAATCTTATGGAAACATTAGGCAGCCTATTATTGTAAGGCTCTTGTAAATACTGTTTCCTAAGAAGAACCTATCTAAGATGATGTAAAACTTAATATTCCTATTAACAAGACGTACTGTACTATTCCCAATTCATATCAGTGAAAATGCATTTTAAATTACAAAGTACTCATATTTTATCTGAGCCAATGCTCTGATTCATATGTCTCCCCTTTAATCCTATTTTCATTCAAAGTTTCACAATTCACATCTTTTTCCCATTTTCTGTAATACTTTCTGTGTTTTCAAAAATGTAATCAAAGCTTGTTAGCTTCTACCCAACCATGTTTGGCTGAATGGGAATATTAATAATACCAGCTATTGATGTCTTTATGTTAAAATTTGATTTATTGAGCAAGTGGCACATAATCTGTGGGGAAAATACCTAGAGATAACACCTTGAGATGATTAATTGTGTTTACAGTGCATTTCTGTAATAATTGTTTACAAGGAAATTTATGCATGAGTTGCTGCCCCAGTTCAAAAGAATAACTCATCAGATTGTCAAGCTCTCTGCTCTTGAGTATTCCAGCTAATTGCTATCTTTGCTAGTTGAGCATCATAAATCCTTCTTCCACAGAGCTGAGAGCAGGATTTTTGGATCCTGCTTTTGCGTGCAACCTTTTCATCCCTGGGAACATCAGTTTCTTCCTGCAGGAAAAGGAAAAAAATCTGTAAGGGGCTGATATTGACAGAAGATTATGACAAGCTACCCGGTGGCATCGGGTCTAACTTCTGAAAGGAGCTTAGACAATCATGTCTTAAGATCTGTGTTGGGTGAACTTGCCAGGAATGTTACTGATAATGAATAACACACGAGGATGTAGACTCAGCCTTCGAAATGTAAAAACATTAAATTCCCAGTTCTGCTGCTCCCTACTCTTGTATTTCCTTCTCCTCCACGAGTGCTGCAGGGTAGAGATGGCAGGATGGGTTGGGGAATGGTTCCTTTGCAGCCATCTGTGCTTATTACTGATCTAATAACAACTGCACAATTCTCCCTTTTGGAATTAAATCCATCCTTATAAATTCACAGACATAAACATACTTTTCTTCTGTGCAGCTTCATGCATTTTGAGTTTGCTTTTTTTTTTTGTTCTATTTCCAATTTTGCAGTTTAATTATTTCATAACTAACTCTCCTGTAGTTGCAGGAGTGTTATCCAAGCAATATGTTGCCAGGAAGTAGTTGATAGTGTTTAATAATTCCTGATTACATTCCTGTTCCAGTCCATGATCATGATTATACAAATGTTTCTGGTGCTGTTTTTCAGTACAAATCCTCCTTTTCAGTTTCTTTCCCCTCCTTGTTGACAGTGTGTTGGTCAGAATACAAGAGAAACCGACCTATTTGCTGGTTTAATTAAAGATGTCAGTGAAATCCTTAAGGTTTGCCTGGGAAGGAGCAGATTTACTTGCTGCTTTTATGCACACTGTGGGATTTAAACATTTTGAGAATTGCTTTGGTGATTTTTCCCAGGAGATAAAGGAATGGATTAAGTGAAGTAGTTTCTGACTATAATTGGTCTGGTTTAAACACTTAAAAATAACTTTAAGAAATAAGAAAACACAAAACAGGTCTTCAAGTAGGATTTAACTTTTTTCTCTTCCCCCCCAATGTGTGTTATTCCAGCTTTGGTGTCTCATTGTGAACTATCAAAGTGGGCTGGACCTGAGGTGGGATATCTGTTCTTGGAACAGCAGCCCAGGCAGAGGACAGATGTCCACAGGAGAAGAAACAAAAGGCCTAAATCTGAAGGAACAGCAGGAGAAGAGAAAAAGGAGATGAGAGGGAGGGAAGAAGGAAAAAAAGCCAGAGGCTTTCAGCCTTTGGATCAGTTATTTGCTCTTTGCAAACACAGCGGGCTGGGAGTGCTTTAAACTTGCCGAGGGTTTGCTGGCAAAGCAGCTCCATCAAAGGCTCCCACCTGTTGCTCAGGTGTTCCTGGCACTGCTGCTGCTCCTCTGGATCCAGCCAGGGATGCACCATGGAAAAGCTGTTCTGTCTCCCTTTCCAGTCAAACACCTGGGTTCTCCTCTCTGCCTCACTTTGTCTCAGCCAGGTGAGCGGCCAACAGCGAGGAATTGCTGCCAAATGATTCCTGTCATGGTTGTTTGCAGAGGCAGAGGTGGTGTTGGCATAAATCAAAGTATTCACATGGCTAAACCAAGCTTAACTCTATCCCCCCTAATGCCACCAGCTCCTACAGTGCCAGCTGCACCGGGTGAAGGCAGTAAAACGCCCTGCTGAGCAATCAGAAAATATCAATTTAACAGCTAAACTTATGCTTGTGGTCCAAAGGAATGAGGATCACTGCGATGCCTGCAGTAAAAAAGTTCCTATCAAAACTCAGTGATATGGGAATTCTTGAGAGGAGAGTAAAAAAAAGCCACCCAAGGCTTTACAAGCAGGTTTTGATCCAAAGTAGACGCAATAACACAACACGTGAAGCAGATCCTTTAGGAAATATTAGACTAATCTTACAAAATATTCCAACCATGCCTATCAAGGAACATTAATAACAGTGTTATTGACAGAGTATTCATTTAAAGTCATTCTGTTGGATACAATTAACATTTAGATGAGAGACAGTTATAGGTACTCGGATGATATATACGAAAGAAACAATGACTCATCCCTCCAGCAGCATCGGCTCCAAACCTCACAGCAGGGAAACTGCATTGCTTCCAGCTTCCAAAAAGAAATTCCGTGGACCTTCCTGAAGAAATCAGCTTGTTCCCCTCGGAGGGATTGCCGTGTTCTATTTCCTTATTGAAAGAGGAAATTTCTGTGCAGTTTGCCAAGGGCTGGGTGAGTGCACCCAGGGGGAAGGGCTGGGATGGACAGCTCAGGTCTGGAGGACTCTGCTGTGCTCTTCTGCCAGGCTTTTCTTCTTAAATTGTTTATGTAATTAGATTAATTGCCACATCACTCACAGGAACATCAGCAAATGATGAACCTCTGTGCAGCCAGGGTGAGGGCAGTGATGTAAAAATCAAGAGAAAACCATAAATCCTCTCTTGCCAGCACTCCCCAGTATCAAGCCAGACTGTTCAGACCTGGATGGAATGTGAACAGGATGCTGGAAGGACATTCCAGCAATGATTTCCTGAGATTCACAATGCCTCCAATCAAATAATGGGGCTTGGATTGGTCTCACCAGCTTTTAGCTCTTTCAGATTTAGTCTAGGCCTGCTCCTGACAGAGAGAACCTTGGGCTGGGAGCCCTTCATCCTGCACAGCTTCAGGTCCCTTCTTTTTGGAAGGCTGAAGTGTTGTCTCAGTGCAACATAAAAGCATCAGTGGCAGCCACCAGCCTTTGTATTAGTGAGATGCCACTTTCTTCTCCACATCTGTACCTGCCTGGAGGTCTCTCCACCCTACTGGGTTTTGTGCAGCTTTAGAAGATGCTTGGTCAGCCAGAAATATGAACACAATCAACCAAAGCTCAGAAAATCTGGAATTGTGACAGAAATTCCCGCCCTAAACCCTCTCTCCACCAGCAGTTGCTGTGTTGGTAAGTAAGAAAATCGTAATTTGGTTTAGAATCAATAGTATGATAATAGTTAATTGGGAAAAAATTGTTTTGTATCTCAAACAAAAATTTTAGATGACATGTTGCCACAATAAGAAGTCTGGAGATGGAGTCATCTCCAACCCTGCTGCCTTAAATCTGCTCCATAATAGCCTGGTAGTAGTTTATTTATATTAATTCCGTACTGTATATTTTGCATTTTTGTGGAAGTGCCTAGAGCATGCATATTAAGCAGTTAAGAAAATTGATCTGCTTGAGCAGTGATAACATTTGCAGAATGAAATCCTCACAATTAGGGAGACGTTTGAAGAAACCATGTTAAAAGGTGCTGAAATGTTCTTGAAGAAATGCCACATGTTGCTGCGGGCAGTAATGAAACATTTCCATATAAAGTACTACATAAACACATAGAAAATGTAGACATATGTTAGCAGATTATGGGGTGTGAGAGTGATAGAGTAGTGATGACTATTTGCAAGTGTTAATGTTACCAAAGCTGAAGGTTATCTCCTGGTCCTGGACCCTATATGTAAATAATTATAGCTGGAAAAATGCATCTTCAAAGCCATCAAACATAATATACATCCAGCATTGCTGAAATACTGTGGGGTTTATTGATCTGCAGTGTAGGACAGTAAATTTTAGTAGATTTATGCTCAGATTTCGGTGAACATATGGCTTAAGACATGCAAGTTTGGGATAAAGTTATTCATATTACGCACACTTGCACATGGTTCAGGATTTGCAAGTCAGGGAGTGATCAATATGCACAAGGTGAAGTCAAATATACATTATCCACACAGAGGGAATTTTCTATGCATAGCACAGAGCTCCTCTATCAGCAAACCAGAGAAATGTGATCTCTGCATCCATCATCAAATGTTTCCCATGAAAATGTCCATCTATTATGTAAATAGTTCTGGTTTAAATATCAGTTTGTGTGAGGATAACCTACATATTTTCACAGCCTGCTGCACCCAAAATAGTACCTCAAAAAAGAAAAATAAGAACAGATAACAATTTAAAAACCAGCAGTAACTTCAGCTTGGGAATATGGTCTTAGTGGACCTTTGGTTGGGGTTTTCTTCCAAGCCTGTCCCAAAGCCTTGAAAACCTCATTTTTTCATTGGTGACTGTTCCATTTCTCCTTATATAAAAAAAGCTGTGCATTGCTCCTGCTCCAGGACCTGAAAGCACAACTGTGAAATCAGGTAAGTTGGTTGAATATTTCTACTGAGATTCTCAGTGTTGTTTTCCTAATGAGCATTTTCTCACATCCTTTTCTGGCTTTTTTTTTCAAAATGTTTGCTTGAATTAGAAAACGATCTCTGTACTCCAAAGTGGCAAATCACTTGAGACTCGTTTTTGAATAGTGCTGAGAAATCCCTCTTTGCATATCTTTAAAGATGTTGCTCCAAGAAAAACAGGAATTTGTAACTCTAAAACCTTCATCAGCCTTGTAACTTTGAAATAAATAGTTCTTGAAAGAATTCAGTACTTGCCAGGCCTTCAGTTGTTCGCACTGAAGCTGTGGAAATTCGAGCAAAATAGACTTTATGATCTTTGTCTGTTTAATAGAGCTTGCTTTTTCTTCATCACAGAATTGCATCACCGTTTTCCACTGTGGAAAGACCAAAAATAGAAAAATCAGATAAATTAATAAAACCATTTTATTGTAAAAATCCTTATCTCATTTCTGGGTGCCTTTATCCGTGTATATATACATGTTTATTTACTCAATACAATGATTGGAGTTAAATATTGGTCAAAACCAACAACCAGTCACTTCCTTTGGTTCTGGGTCAGGTCTGTTCTTGCACAAACAGGAAAAATATTTACACTGCTGCAAGACAGATTAATTATAAATCATAAAAGGCATGATAGTACTAATTTGCATTTCACTGCTTGGTGCATTTGCTTATCAGTCCAAGGAGTCTCCTTGATTTTTTACCTCTAATATCCTGCATTTATGCTGCATTTACGGTGTGTTGTGTTAAAACTGCAGAGTCCAATCTTTGTCCATGGCTTGGGAGGATGGATCTGATGTTGGCTACCTTGATGGATATCCAAAGGGAGAGTTGGAGGGATGTTTGGGGTGCAAAGAGGGTCTGCAAACAGAATAATCCAGCCCATCCCGTCCTTCTCCAGGCCCAGTTCCCAGGAGGGATGGGAAGGAAATGCTGGGATGGGATCCTGCAGAACTCCAGTGCTCCTTTCCCCCACAACAGTGAGGTCATGCCAGGCCCCCACTGAGATAAGGGGAAAAAGGTATTTCTTCTATTTCATACATAATTTGCTGATTAATGATGACAGCACATCAACAATAGGCTAATTTGTTAAAATTTAAATAAATGAAATCAAAAGTTTACCAAATTTCATTACTTGAAGTTCTTTAGAAAGGGGATGCATTAAAATTTGGAAACAAAAGTTCCCACAAGTGTATTTTCCAGCTATCCCTGCTTTCAGAAACCTATCCATCTCCCTTCCAGAAAGGAGTTAACTTTCAGGATGAGTCTTTTCTTCTTCATTAGCTCTTTATTAGCGTTGGGCTAATCAGGTCAGGCAGAATAAAAACTCATCAGAACCATCAGCTAAAGATCAGAGGAAGCCATTTTTTCCTTTTGAAAGCTACATTTCCTTTCTTTTCTGTCTTTTTTTTTTCTTAGTAATTTCTGTTCCTCCTGTTGTTGTACAGGAACAGATGTGAATGAATTCCCCAAAGAAAATTTGTTCTTATGGCATTCTGGTTCAATTTCTTTGTCCATGCCCACCCCCAAAGATAGTAAACAGATAATATTTATAGGGAGATTTTACGATCTGTTTACTTCAGGTCCTTTTTTTGTATTTATAAAAAACGCAGAGAAACCAAACTCAGTGAAAAAGCAGCAGCTAGAGGTGCCTTTTTCATTCTGGGCATTCAGTCAAATTGAAAAATATTTAGAAATCATTAAAATATTTAAAATTATTCTGGTAACAGTCCAGTAGGGCAGGTAATATTGGTAGCTATTGTAAAAGCTGTTTCAATGAATGTTTCTAATAACTTATATAAACCATATAACACCAGCATGACTTTTCCATATTCCCACAGTGATCCAGGCTCTGCCATGGTTTGAAAAATGCTGGTTTGGAGCTCATGGATTTGGATTTTTGTGGGTGAAAGGATCCTTGGCTGAATCCCTGAGCCTTGTAGCTCTAGGTACCACTTTGGGGCTGCCTTATGAAGGCCCTGATACTTAAAATCTGTGATACTTATTTTTGGTAGGGTATATATGCACTTAAAGGATTTGCTCCATTTTTGGTAGAAAATGAGCAATCAGTAGGATGATGGAGTTTAGGTACAGCTAGGCCTAACCTTAGTCTCAGATTTGGACAATGGTTCATGTCTAGTGGAAGCATCTATACAAATTTATAAATGAATATTGAATACTGGTGTTAATTCAGCAGTCACTGGGGATGTGTTGTGGGGAAAGGGCATCTCTTCCTTGGGCATGGAAGATTGTCTTAACCTCAAGCAAGGAACTTCAAACCTTGGGAAGCCCTGCTCAAAGGGGAGATTCACTGGTGGGCAGCTCAGTTGTAATTTAAGGAGAACTCAAATTGGACTCATCCAAAGGTTTCTCTGCTTTGAGGGCAACTGTGAGCTCCAAGCTCTAGGGTTCACCCAGGCTGGAATATTTCTGGGATAAAGTAGTTGTGTCTCAAATTGCATCTGATGGAAAAGGAATCATGAACCTCCTTGTAGCCACAGCACTGTTCCTTGAGGCAAGAGAGCTGGAAAAGCCACCTGCCATCCCTGCATTAATGGTTGGTGTTCAAAGCTCGTGTGTTCTGCTGGTCCTGGGGTCACTGCTCCTCTGGGGGTTTTCTTGAGGAGCTGTTGGCCCAGCTTTCCTCCTTTGGAGAAAAGGTCTTCGGAAAAGACATTCAGATCTTTTTCTCCTTTGGAGGCTGCACCAAAATCCTGCTGATTTGGTTGAGGGATCGAACATCACCTACCCCAACAGACAAAATCAAAGCACCGTACTAGGTGCTCTCTAAGAGCACTTCCTTGGGAAAAAGAGAAAAAAAAATTCACCAGTGCTTATTCACCTTCTAGAAACTCCAGTCTGGTCCTTTCCAATGTTCTTTGAGGTGCAGGAAGCACTTTGCTGTTTGACCAGCTTGTGGAAGGGTTTCCATGCTCAGCCCTCGGTGGAGCAGGAGACCTGATCCATCCAGCACATCCCTTTAAACCAAGCCTCTGCCATCTGTTTCAACCTCTAATTACAAATGCAAAATAACACAATTCGCAATTGCATCATAAAAAAGTAAAATATAAGTGATTTAAATGCATGTGTGTGTTCCTTATGCAAGGCAACATTCATCTGTTATGTTTTACTGTCTTTTAGAAACAACTCCAGGGTGAAATCCCTCTTTGTGGAGGAAAGAAAAATTATTTCGTTGTAAGAAGACAGTTTTTGAAAGGTGTTTTTCCAGGTTATATTGCACTTTATGTATTTCTCTCTTTAAAAATTCTCTTTCTTCTGCCAAAATAGCAGCATTGATGGGATGGGTGCTTTGTCCAGATCAGTCTGTTTTCTTCCAGCACACAGGCTGAGTACTCCTTTGGGTGACAAGGCTCTCTCCTGGATTCCCAAGTCATCAGCCATTTGCTACTTCTGCTCCCCTCTTTTTATAAACCTGTATTTATTTATGTCATTGTGTTTACAGAGGGTCTTTTTAACCCCTAGATGGAAAATTGCATCCAGTTCATCTCCTTCATGAGGAAAAGGGTTGTTTTAACAGCAACATTTAGTTATCCCATCATGGAGCTCTTCCAGTTTTCCCACGCTGGGAGATGGCATCACCTATGTACCCAGTTAAACATGGCTTTCTAAATAATTACCTTAATTTTGATTTGTTGATTTGTGCTTAAGGTGTTTGTAAAATTCCATTATCACAGACATGCGCGTGCTTAACTTTTACTTTCCCTCAGAATCTTCATTTCTGTTCGCCAGCCACATTTCTTGGTCTGGAATAGGCATCTTTGATTTCTCAATATCTTTTTGGCACTGAGATGGCCCAAACCAAATGTCCCATGCTCTGTAGACATCCCACTTCTCTCCATCCACACCTTTACCTTAAACAGAGATGACACCTCACCCTGGGAGAACAGCAAACTAAAACTTTCTTCCTGGGGAAAAATTATTCCCAGTGAGCAGCAACTGGACTGCATTGGAGTCTCTGATCTCAAGTTTGCTGGTGAGCAATGATTATTTAAATGCAGGATTTTATGAAGTTGTGAACTCTAAAACATTTGGAGCCTCTCTGGAAAGCAGAATGCAAGATCTGGGATGTGTCACCGTGTGGGATGCACAGACTCAGGGCCTACACACAGCCCTCAGTCCTGGGCTTTGTCCTCCCCTCCCCTCCTCTCCTCACCAGCCTCCTTAAAATAAGGCTCCAATATATCAAGGGATTGAACTTCATGGGTTTCCAATGGAAGCTGAAGAATTTGTTTTCACTCTGATGTGAAAGGAACAATTAGCAAGGGCACACTCCCTTCTCATCAATGGGAGACTTTTCAATTGCCTTGAAAGGCTTTGGACCAGGATCTAAAAGAGCAAAGATTTACTCCTAACAAAGATGCCTGAATAGGGATGGAAAACTGTTAATCAGACACTCCTGGCACGGCTGGATGGTAAAACAAAAGCATCAGCACACATCCTGCCTTCCCTCCAACCTTGCCATGGGCAAAGGGGTGATTTTACCACTCAGGAATTCTGGGGGATAACTGGGGGTTGTTGGGATTCTCACTGCTCACTTCTATCGCCTGTGAGAGGGTAACAAATGCAACCTGTTTATTCAATCTCGTGGCAAACACCTGGGAGAGTCCTTGTTTTGTCTGCAACCAGCTGTGGGAAGGGGGAGAGGGAAGTTCCAGTGGATGGGAACAGGAGAGGGATGCACAGAGCTCTGCTGGGCACAGCCAGAGTGTGGGGCTACTGGGCCATACTGGTCCTTACTGGGGTTTGGGAGGACAGCAAAGCTGAGCTGAGGATGCTCCCATCATCCCAGTTCCTCAGCCTGGAATTTTGTTTGGTAGGCATGGAGCTGAAAACACTTCTGAAATTGGATTGCAGCTGTGATTTGAATTCTGATGAGGCAAGGAGGCAGCGAGAGGGGCATCAGGAGCCACTTTTTTGGGGATATTTTACTTTATTATGTTGCCATCTCTGCCAGTTTCCAATGTTCAGTAACCTGGTTATTCAGAAACATTTTGGACTTGTCTGTTTCTCTTTTCTTTTCCTTCCAGTCAGCTACACTTTGATTTTCTTACCAAGTCATTCGGTTGTTACAGCTCCATGGATTTTTTACCAAGCTTTGGAACTGAACATTGGGGTTTTGGGTTTTTTTTTTGTTTTAATTTTTTTCCTATATGTAATTTGCTTTTGAAGTTGCCAGGGAACAATTTTGTTCAGAAAAACAACAAATCCACCCATATTATGAACTGGTTTTATTTGGAGAAGATAGAGTTACAGATGCACCGAGATGAAGTTATTTGGCAACAAGAGATTTTGGGTCCATTCCCTTTGGACTGACATAATCCTGATGGAACAATTGCTAAAGGGAATTTATTTTAAAATAATGTGACCTGTGCTTAAAAGAAATTGGCCTGAGATAGCCCAGTAAGTTGCTTTTTCCCAGGCTTGCTTATTGTTTTATTTAAAAGCTTGTTCAGAACAAGCCCATTAACTGGTCATAGTCACTAATTGTGAGCTTGTCTTTTCTTTGGCTTAGAAAGGCTTTGGATTGAGGTCAAAAAGAAAAGGAATGGAATAGGCAATTTTAAATTGCCAATTTTTCTCATTTTAATATCAGATTTGTTTGGCTTGTTCACATTATGCAGATGAAGCTTTGGTACCAGAGCCCAAACCCTGGGGGTGTCCAAAATCCCAGGATCCAGCCCAGGGCTTTCTCTTGTGGGCTGAGGGAAAGACCTTGGAGTTTGTTCTTCATAATTTCATTCCTTTTCCATTTTTTCTGGTTTGCCTGAGCATGATGTACTGGTGATGATGATTTAGTTTGTGCCATAAAAATTGACACCATTTTCTAAAACATCATCAGTGTTTTCTTAGTTTTCATGACAGATTAATGCAAATACTGAGCAAGAGTTGGTTTTTGCAAGTCCCCTTCCAGTTGGGTATTTTTGGGTTGGTTTTTTTTTCCCTTGGACCTTAGTAGAACTTCAAAAATATTTATTTTTTTTAAAGGAACACATCTAGAACCTGTAAAGGAGCTTTATTGCCATTGTTGTTTCAGGGCTATAGATTTTTTTGGGAGGAAATGCAACAAAATATTTGTCAGCATCTTTCCATTGCAACCATAAGTCTCGAATCTCCAAAGTATTGTGTATCATAAATTAGGCTGTAATTTGTTGTGTTTATCTGATTGTATTTATAGGAGCATGGTTGGGTATCACAAGTGTCATTTTAATACACAATGAAGATTAAAGGGTGGTATTTTACCAGGCAGATCTCCATCCAAATTTACTGCACAAACCTGGCTTGGATAAACCCCATTATTTCTGTTTTTGAGAAATATATAGAAAATAATTTCATTTTTCAGAAATCCATATAGCTTTGGACCAGCCAGTAAGTGAAATATTTTCTAGCATTACATTTTTTTTTTCCCTAAAAGCACTATTTCTGTTAGTTGGAGAATCCTGCTGCCTACCAGAATGTGAAAATAGGTTTCATTCAATTAATGAACTGGAAACAGGAAGACATTACATAGTAAATGAGGTTTACATATGATAATGTTGGATTTGTCATGTAAACGATTGCTTCCTTTCAGCTCCCTGAAAGGACTAAATTTTGCTTTTGTACAGATTGTACAATGCTAATAAAAAGAGAAGGCTCTATGGAAAGTATAACAATAAACTATATCTATAATTCTAATGTGCAGGAGGAAAAAAAAAAGGATGATGATATTTTAATACACAAGTAGATCAGAGGTGGGAAGTGGTGTCAAAAACTAAAGGCTCAATCACAGCTTTGCAACAGACTCCATAGGGCAGCAAAACGAAGGGAAAGGTTTTAAGCTGAAGGAGGGGAGGTTTGGATGGGATTTTGGGAAGGAATTGTTCCCTGTGAGGGTGGGGAGGCCCTGGCACAGGGTGCCCAGAGAAGCTGGGGCTGCCCCTGGATCCCTGGGAGTGTCCAAGACCAGGCTGGACAGGGTTTGGAGCATCCTGGGGCAGTGGAAAGTGTCCCTGCCCATGGCAGGAGTGAGATGGGATGGGCTTTATGATCCCTCCCAACCCAAACCCATTCCATAGTCCTGTATTTCCATGACTTTGTATTTCCATGAATCTTACTCCAGCTCTCACCATTTTTGCTGCTCCCAGCTGGATTTTCTTACATTCTTTCTAGTTTCTTTGCACCTTTTATTGAAACCATGAGCTCAGGACAGAGCACAACGTCCCAGCTCAACAAGGGTGGGAGAGCTACCACAGTGGTCTCATGTAGGATACTCCTGTTAACAAATCCCGAAATTACCTTCTCTGGAACAGATTTACTCCTTTGTTTGATATGGAGCTCGTAGGCCACGATAAACCTGAATGTGTAATGGAGTTCCCTTACTGACAATTTCCCATTTGCATCTGATTTCTCCTCTCTAAGTGTAACATTTTACACTTGGCTTTATTGAATTTCATCTTAATTTCAGGCCATCACTCCAAACTGTTAATATCTTTTCAGATTTTGATCCAGACCTCCCAAGGGTTCCCACCATCCCAGCTCCTCAACATTGCAAATTTTATAAATGTAATCTCTTTTCCCTTTAACTGAGTCATTATGAAAATATTGAACAGAGCTGGAGCAAGGACAGATCCCTGAGGAATCTCACCTGAAGCTTCCTCCCGCTTTGACAGTGAACCATTGATAGCTACTCCTTGAAAGCAGTTTCTCAGCCAATTGTTCCCTCCACCTCATGGTAATTTTATCTAGTTCTAGACCATATTTTCTTAGTTTTATTATGAGAATGTCATGTGGAACAGTATCAGAAAGCTTACTAATAAGAAGATGTATCACATCAACTCTGTCTCCCTTATCCACAAGGCCAGTTATCCTGTCAAAATTAAATTGGAGGGCTCTGTGCTGGAGACTTCTTTTTAATCAAGCCATTTGAGTTATGACCCCTGCAATATTAGATAAATTTTTCAGGAATAACAAACATGCTGGGGTGTTTTTTCTAGGCTACCACTGTAAAGCCGTTTGCTTGTTTGTTGTTTTTTTAAATAATCCGGTGATGTGAGATTAACAATAATGGTCTGAAAGCCAAAAGCCATTATCTGACTGTTACCAAAGACAAAAATTAGGGTGGGAGCAACAAGGCTTCCTCCATAATAGTGTTTTCTTCATTTCAAGCTGATCAGTAGGAAGTGGATTTAGAAGTGCTTTAAATCATTTCACATCATTTACTGGTAATCTAACCAGCATGAACTGCATGTACCCTAAGTGCTGATTTTTTAAAAAGCACAAGAGGAAGAGCAAAAGAACTTTTTATTCTAAGTCATTCTGTAATTTACACATTTTTGTATCAGCCCACTTACTAGTGCCATACATAAGTGTTTCCTCTGAACAGATTTAATTTTTAATTTTCCTGAATCAGTGTTAACCAGGAAAAAGGTAATTGTTGTCAAGAGTATTCAAACTGTCAGAATATCATTCAATCTAAAAGCTGTTAGAATCTGTGCAAAAGTAATTACTGAAACTCTATTCAACTGTAATAATAACCTGCCACTGATGACAGCAATTACTGGGGAAAGTGTAATAGAAATCAAAGGCGCATTTTTCTCTGACAAGTACATTTCTAACTAAGGTTTACATTGGTTGAATAGTGTTGACAATGATGATGTGCTGTATCACTCTTAATCACGGCTGGCATGATGTTACAGTTTGAGCTGCTCGTGCTGGAGGGGGACTAATTGCGTGTTTCAGCTGACACTGGCCGTGCTCTCTGTGCTTGGGAAGAGAGGAGGATGAGCAGGGTTTGAGTGTGGTGCCTCACTGCCTGACTTGCACCCTGCCTAAGTGTAGGGTGTAAGCACTGCTGAGTTCAACAGCAAGGCTCCAGTTAGGATTGGGATGAACCGGTTTAGGTCAAGTTTGGGTGCGAACAAAACAGAGGGATGGGAAGGAGCAGGGTGGCAGGAGTGCAGGAGTCAGCCCACTTCTGCCTCCTGGCTGGCAAAGGTCATGCAGAGCCCTTCCCCATGGGTTTACCCCCTGAGGAGTCCTGCCGTCTCAGGGGAAGGTGGTTCTTCAATGCTTCAAGTTACTGAGAAGTCACTGAAGCAAAGAGTGGCTTTCATTGTCAGATCTCAGTGCTGCCCTTCACTCAGACAAAACCCACAACACAGTGGAGATAATTGCCCCAGCTCTAGGGGAATTGAGGTAGATCTGATCTGTCTCCATGCATTTTTTGGAGTGGGAGGAAGAAAGGACATTCTTTTTGACAGCATTTATTCCTCTCTTGATCAGTTTTGCCCACTTTTTCAGCAACTGATAAGAAGTTTCCTCCAGAAACTTCTGATAATTCCTCAGGAGCAGATGTTTCAGGATAATCCACTCAGAAATCTGGTTCAGCTCCCCCTGTTCAGCACCCCTGCAAGAACCCCTGTGTCTGAGAATGAGATAATGAAAAAATCACTTGGAAGAAATCTTGGGGAAGGCATCTGGGGTGCCATGTGTTGGTCCTGCCCAGTCATCCCCAAAATTATTACAAAAACATCTTAAAGCATCACAGAAGTTCATTTTAGCAGGTTTTTGCTTCCTTTGGGTCCATCAGAGTAATTCTACAGATGGAACATGTGCAGGAGATGATGTGCAGGTCTGGAGAAAAGCTCCTGAGAACAGTTTCAGGCACACCAATGGTCAGGTTTTCTTGAAAGGAATTGGGTCCATGGATTTTTATAGAGTGGAAGAAAGAAGGATACTTGAGTGATGTGCTGTTAATCACATTTCTCTTATCAGGGCTGTTCTGTCCTTCACACACTTCCACAATGCTTCAGCTCATACTGACTACAAAGGCCAAAACTTGTTATTACTTCATGGCAGGTCCAGCTCTTTCCACCACTGAGACTCAGCAGGAAAACACAGAGTAGAATCTGGGTGTGGAATAGAGAGACAGAGTATTAAACAGTCCTTCCATGGCCACCAGACAGGTTATATCCATTGAAGATAATCCAAACTGTGTGCAGGATGTTTAGCACTTCCAGGAGACATTTTGAAATGAGTTTTAGGTAGTGCCACATCCCAGCAGGATCACTCACTGTCCCTGCAATCCAGTTTCCCCAAGGTATCTCTGAGCTTTTGCAAGCCCCTCACACGCACTTTAATGTGTCAGTAATCCCTGTAGGCTCCTTGGATGATCTTGTGGACTTAAACCTAATTTTTCATGGAACTGGGGCCTTGTTTGGCTCCAGATAGGAGGCTGCCAGAGGAGTTCATTCCATCATTTTACTTATTGCTCTAATTGCCTGTTTATGTTTTCTGACAGCCAACACTACCCAATAATTTTTACAAACAGAAGCTCTTTCACAAAATCTACTAAATAAAAGTCACAGCTCTTGAAAATCAAACTGTTTTTAAAGGAAAACTTGATGTTTCCCCTCTGATTTTCCCATTGATGTTGAACAGTTGCGTCAGGCTGGGTCCCTGGTGCTCTGTTACCATGTGGCTCTCTTTTATTACAGCACAACAATAATGCAATTCAGCTGCAAACGTGTGGTAAAACACTCCTGGATTTTGTGCACACCTTATTAATTATCCTAACTGCAAAATGATGGGGTCTTTGACAATCATTTCTGTAAACTCTTTGGGTTTCTCACGTGATGGACTATACCTGAATGGAGGTGGTGCTTGCCTGGTTCAGTGAGCAGCTGCTCACTAAACTGAAAGTCTGATTCCTTACAGAGTTTGTGTGCTTGTGCCATTGGCATTTCCACGTCCAGGGGGAGAGGTTAGGCAGGGGTTTGTGTGGCTGGCAGGTGCCAATGTATGAAATAAATATAAACTGGATTATGACAGAGCTGTGACCTCTCTGACAACACCCATGTAAATTTGCTTGGGAATTCAGGGACATTATTACTGATGGTTTTCCCTTTGCCCATTCCCTTTCCAATGTCGCATTTGTAAGAATTCCCAACCACCAAGAGTTTAGAAATTATCAGTCAGGTGTCCCCTGATAAAAACAAAAAGCCAATTACTTGTCTTTTATGACATGTCCTTAAAGGTCCTTATTTTAAGCCTTTTCCCTGAAAAACCTGACAGCCACATATTTATTATTTTTTAAAAGAGAGCTGAGATGAATGGAGGTCATATAGATAACCTAAAGAAACATCAATACCTGGCTTAGAGATACACCATTATGCTTCTCATGGTGTGACCACCTCAAAGGGACAATTGTAGGGACAATGGTGTCCAGGGCAGGGATGAGACTCCAGGAGTGGCAGTAAGGACAACATCTGCCTGGAATATTTCTGCCTGCCTGCATAATCATGCACAGCTTTCTATTGTTCCAGGAGTTACTCAAGCATATAATAGAGTTTCAATGAGTTCAAACCTCCTGTTTTAGATGGTGTTTTAGTGAGTTGTTTTTCTGCCTCAGCATGGATTAGAATTTTTCTCCCCCAGCACATGGAGAGAGTGTGAAGAAAATCCTGGATTGTAAATGCTGACTACACAGCTATATCATGAATTTTAAACTGTAGGGAATAGAAATATTACCTAAAATGCACCTTTGATATCTGCTTAATGCCCTCTGTCTATGGCCAGAAATAACCTTGGGCCACAAACACCCCTTGCCATGCCCAGATCCTGCATCCACAGGTGGAATTCCACCCTGGAGCAAAGGGACTTCTGAGCAGAGCCAGGAATTATCCAGGGAATGGCAATACCAGACACAGGTTTTGTACCCTGGAACATTACCTGGGAATTTGACTGCAGATCCATCATGATACTTCAATGAATCTATTCAGTTTTGCTGGGATCACATAAATAGTCATGGGCAGAGATGCTGGATCTAAAGGTCTCATCCCTGTGCTGTGTCCTCTGCAGAAATTGCAGAAATCCATCCTTCAGAAAAAAAAATTCAGAAAAAGAAATTCATAATTCCACATTAACAAGGAAAAATATTTAAAATAATGCAATGACTGTGTCTGGACCTTTTTTTGGTAGCAGGAATTTTTATTTAAGTACACAAACGATTGATTCACATGGGGCAGGACTGGGAACACGGTTTGTGTGCCAGCTGAGGGGAAATCCAGCAGGATGAGCCGATGGCATCCCCCTGTGCCAGCCTGCTGATCCAGGGCTGTGTGCTCACCCTCCCAATTCCTCTCAGCCAGGTTGGTTTAAACTGTTTGAATTACTGGTCCCGGCTACCCCAGATGATTTTTTTATTATTTTTTTTTCTTGCCTGGAGAGAATTGAAGTGCTCATTTGAACTGCTTTGCCAACAGATCTGTTCAAAACCTGCAGCAAGCGGCTTTTAATGAGCAGCTGGGGGAGCGGCTCCTTCCCGGCACTGGCTGCTCCTAAAGAGCCTATCCGGGCATATCCTTGAGACATTTGAAGAGATTGCGCATTTTTCTATCTTTAAATCACAGCAAAAGTGACTTCAGGTGTTGCAGGGCTCGAATTCACTCGGTTCCTCCAGCCCGCGTGGTGCCCACGCCCGTCATTAGCGCATCCTTTAATGATCAAGGCTGGGCCTTTCAAAAGAGGGAGCTTTGGGATCCCTTTGGGAAGCCAGCAGGACACAGCTGAACACATCAGTCCTGCTGCTTAATTAGATCCCAAAATCTCCGAGTAAAAATCAAGTGATGCTTTAACCAATTCTTGTATAATAGCTGTGTTGGTTAATTTTTTATTTTTTTTCCAGGAGTATTTTTAACCTGGGTTTAGGAGATTAAATCAGTTGGGCACTTAATATAAATGTGTAAATAACCTCATCTGTGCACAGCAATAATTTAGGCAGCAGTTAAGTCATAGGAACACCTTTAGCAGTGAGGTGAGTGTTTAAAGGCTTGCTCAATAGATATCTAACATTGAACAGGTATCATAAGCCTTAAAATGCAATTTAAGTAGATGGGTGTTCCCCCTAATGACTGTGTTAACATCAGTGTGGGAAGGTGGTGGCAAAGTGTGTCAGATGCAGTGGTGGCTCAGGAGAGTGCAGGGATGGATTAGAAATATCCCCTCCCTCTTTTTTCCCTTTTTCAGGCACACAAAAAGGGAATCTCACCCTTTTCCTCAGGTGAGTAAATGAAAGGGCTGCTCTCCAAACAGCTGCACACAAATATTCAGCTTCCTTCTGGGCATTTGGTCACTAGAAGAAAAAGCTTATCTGGTGGGCAGATGTTTGAGAGACTTTTCTAAGCTTTCTCAGAGGGATAAAAAGTTTAAAAATAAGAATAAACTTGCTAAAGGCTATATAATGCATGGTGATTTATTAGCCATTGTTCTGGTGTATGAGCCAACATTCTGCCTTAATCCATGCACAGCAGCAAGTTCCTGTGGTTCAGGAATCACAGACCTGGGCTGTTTGTCTTGTTCTCTCTGGTGGACAGCATCCCATTATTGTCACACTCCCTGGTTATGTTTAATGTGAGGAGGATACAAGTACTTTACAAAAAAAAAAAAAAAAAAAGTCACTTCAGTGGTGCTCTCTGCATTTTTATTCCTGAATATTAAGTCCCAATTTTTATAGCCTTAGCTCGATCTGGGGCTTCATAAAACATCATAAATTGGAGCTTAGCTTTACAGGCAAGCAAGATGATTTGATAAGCACAGGATTGCCCCTACTACATCAAATCACGTTTCCTCTCTCAGTACCCCGAAGCCCTGAGTTATGGCCCTGGCTCAGTAGCCAGCCAGGAGAGAGAAGAAGCCCTGTGCAATTAACTCTTTGCATCTTGTCCTTTTTTTTTTCTTTTTTCTTTTCTCCAAGGGAAAGAATGAGAAAAGTTCTTTAACCAGGTATTTTCTTCCAATTTTACCTCGTAGCAGAGTCAGCTAAGTGCAACCTCTTGTCAGCAGAACCATTATCTGTAATTTACATGCAGGAAGCAACAAAGTTTTAGGGCGAAATGGCTCCAAACCCGGGAACCTCTGCCCGTTCCATCATCCAGCCCTGCGAGCACAGGAGCTGTGTCAGTGACAGTATTAAGGGCTATTAAACTGGCTTTGATGTATTGCTGGGCTTTGGGATGATTTTCTAGTTTTTATTATTCCTCTGACTATCATTTGCTATTTTTAAATGGAATCTGCTATTATGGGATACAAGGAGCCTGTCCTTCAGAGGAGACTCTGCTCCAGCAGCCCTTGTGCTCGTTGCTGGTGGTGTGCAGAGGGGACATTGATGATCCCCTGGAATTTGGGGGTCACAACCACCATTTATACAATTTATCATCCAAGACATTCTCTGTTCAAGGCTGGGAGCAGCCACAGGAGCTGCACATGGAATGGCATCACTCCAGGAGCTGCAGCCTGGGAGCTGCAGGGATTGGGCTCAGGGCAGGTCTCCATCAGTGCCACCAAATTGGCTCTGCCCCAGCTGGCAGCTGGTGCTGCTCTCCCCAGATTCTTCCCCTTGGTTCAATATTATTCTCTTTAAACATCCCACCTCTCTCCATCTGTGCTCAGGCAGCGCTCACTCAGCCAGGGCTCATTGGTGGCTCTGCAGCAAGAGGTTTTCATAGAATTACAGAATCACAGCCTGGTTTGGGTTGGAATGCACCTTAAGGATCAGCTGGGTTTTTGTGGTGATTTTCTACAAAGCCTTGCAGAGTTTTAGAATCACAGAATCAGAGAAAATCCTGAGCTGAGACCCTCAGGCACCGAGGAGTCCAACACCTGGCTGAGTTTAAGGCTAATTCAATACCTGGGTGACAGGTACTGGTGAGAAAAACAATGAGATTGTTGAGAAAAGAATAGCATTTAATGAGCACTGAATCGTATTATTCCCTTTTTAACAGAGCTGCCTAAAAACTATTGATTTTGCTGCCCACAGATTTCTAATAATAAAAAATTTAAAGCCTTGCTATCATTCCCCCAAAATCAGGTTTATTTCCAGAATGAGTGAACTCAGAAATTCTCCAGTTAGAACTATGGGAATTAGAGCCTCCAAATTAACAAATTCCTCTTCCAATCTGACAAATTGTTGTGTTCATCTGCATCCTCATCCTGGGAGCTGGCATTGCTCGATAAGAAAACCCAAAACTGGTTTGTTTTGGTTGGTGTTCAGCTGCTTTTCTTCTTACCTCTGGCTCAGCCACATCAATGAACCCTTCCCTACGCATACTTATTTTTCATAACTCAATTTATAAATATTTTTTGACGAAAATTAGCAGTAATAATTTGTCTTATCCCTGCCTGCCACTCTAGTTAACCTCAGGTTAAACTTTTTAGGTCAAATCTGGGCTGACAAGGCTTTAGATGCAACATCAAGGTTCCTCACTTGGCCCTTGAGCACTGCTGTTGCAGCTGCATCTGTGATCATTTTTACTGATAATTTGGCGCTTTTTTGTCTTCATTTCACCACTGAAAAGGTGCCCACAAAGACTTTTGGGCAAGCTGCTGGTTCTCCTTGCAGCAGGGTTATCCAGTGTATTGCTGGCAGTGCCTTTAGGGGGAAATACATAAGTTTGAAACCAAGCTTCCAAAAAAACAAACAGCACTTCTGATTAGGATCTCATATTGTTATCCTTCCTGCTTCATTTGTTTTCCAGATGGGCGAAATAAAGGTCAACAACCCTAGGGCAACAAGCTGATTTGAAAGAAATGCGATTTCTGAAAGGGAAATTTGCAAAAAATAGCCATAACCAAGAAATGAGAAACATTTTAAGAAATTGGCAGTTCAGGCTAATCTTCCACGTAGTTTATCTTGGCGGGTTGGTGATATTTTACTGTCCATGCAAATGTGCTGATAACCCAGTCCTGCTCTTCTCATGGCGTTTGAAAACCGTTTTTCTTTATTGAAATTGGGGTATGACTGCGGCCAGGAACAAGGAGATAAAGAGGGACATCGGGCTCTGAGCTAAGCACCGAAGGCTGCTGCAGGCACGGTTTTCCCGGAGGGAGAAGCTGGAGCTGCCACGTCCCCAGGTCGGCTGGGAGCTGCTTTTTCCAGCATCCATCCCCTCCAGCACCCGGTGGGATGCACCGTCCTAGGGGCTGCTCCTGCATCCCTGGATCAGGCAGCGCTGCCCGTGGTTTCTCCAGGAGCTCACCCAGCTCCCCGCATCCCTGGCAGGGCGAGGAGAAGGGGCTGAGACCCGGAGCATCCCTTTCCCTAGCTCGCCCAGCCGGGCGCTCCTGGGAGCGCTGCCTGCATCCCGAGCGAGCCTCCTCCCAAAATCGGGGTCATGTCTCCCTCTAGGGGCTCGCGACGAGGATGAAACCCCCCCTTCCCCTGCCAGAGGAGGCTTCCAAGGTGCCGAATAAAGGTGTTTCAGCTTGTAGGGGCCGGGACGTGACACAGAGCCGGTGGAAAATGCAGCTTAAAAGTTATATTTTAATAACATTTTCTGGAAAAAATTAAGCTTCCTGCCTCTTCTCTGGGCGAGGAGGAGGCTGAACTCTGAGGCAGTGTGGTTTTGCTGTGTGGATGAAGGATGAAGGTGGTTTTGTCTTTGTCCCCAGCCTGGCAGTGGTGACACTGCTCCCTCACCAGGTGTCCATCCCCCTCCTCTGCAGCATCCTCAGGCATTTTGGAGGTGGCTGCTGGGCAGAGATGCTCCTCCAGAGGTGCTGCTGGCTGCTCTGCTGGTCACTGATGCAGCTGTAGACCAAGGGCAGGGATGGGGACACCGACATGGTCCCCACAGCTGAGAGCAGAGAAGAACATCAAGTGGAACATCAGGCTTTTATTTCAATGTTTGCTGAAATTGGAAACCACAAGTGTTTAATTGCTATGATACAGCACTTAAACATAACTCGTCAGGATGAATTTTGAGTTTCCCGTTTAATTTGATGCCTTTGTGGACTTTCAGGGCACTTTGTGTTTTTTGTTTTTCCAGTAACAAGAGCAGTGGGAATTTCCCCCTGTTTAGTGGCCAGGCAGCCACGATAATCATTCTGTGCCACTGTTGACCTGATATTGATCTGAGAGTCTGGGAAGAAAAGAAGTCTAATAAATAAATACAAATCAATAAATTCAATCAAAATATAAAGGATGGCCTTCCAAGAGGCACAAGTGGGAATTGCAGGAATTGAAAGGCAGCCCATGTAATTCGAATGACTCGGCTGGTTTTGTGTGAGAACTCAAGCACAGCTCTCAAAGATCTCGTTTTACTTCAGGGGCACAGAGATTCATTTCACCAATTTTAATAATCCAAAATTTAGGCTGAGGCTTCCTCAGAGTCAGCTGAGAGCTGGGATGAGTCATGCTCTGGGGGAGGGTGTTCATTAGTGGTGCTGCATCATCGCATGGGACGTCAGTGCCCAATTTTTAGCTGGCCCAAGTTGGGTGCAGTTTATCTCATCCCTCTCAACATTTCCTTCGTGGGCCATTGCAGCCTCTCCCCGAGGGGTAATGAAGAATCCTCTTTACCCCAGTAATTATTTACATTGTGATGATTTCCCATTGCCCAGAACTAATTCTATCTTTTTTTAAATTACGGCTCTTCACTCAGCAAAACTATCTCTAGAAAGATGTCATGGCAGTGCTGCTGAGAAATAATCTAAAAAATTTCTCAAGGAGCCCAGACCAATTTGAATACAATTCTTCTTTGTCCCACTGCAGTGAAAATCAGGAATAGCTCCTGAACCCCCAGCTTGGGTACCAAAGGTTTGGCTGCAGTTTATGTAACACAGACGAGCCTCTGGCTCCTGCAGGATGAAATCACTGATGAAACCAGGATATATCAGCTAAACATACATAATTAGTAGCTGGTTGTTTATATTAACCCTAATTAGGGGTAGGAACTAGATGATCTTTAAGGTCCCTTCCTATCCAAACTTAAAATGAAACCGAAGGATTTGGGTGATTTGGGGTCTCCAGGGTGTCCATGTGGTCAGATGTGGGAATGTGCAAAAACAGATAATAAATGTAAGCCAGAGAGAAAGATGCTGACATTGCTTTAGGGACTCAAAGTAATTTAAAATGGTTTTAAATTCTTATGTTTAGTTACAGAAATTCAGGGCCAGATCTAATGAAAAGTTCAGTATCTAAACTTAGTTTATTATCTAAGCTGGGCTGTCCCACCTGATGGTGACATTTGCATTGAGGCCTCACAAGGACAACGCTGGGTCTCAGCATGGCAAGGGGTCCCTTAGACTCACCAGGGACAAAATCAGCCCCTGATTTCAGTGGGACAAAATCAGCCTCTGATTTCAGTGGGACAAAATCAGCCTCTGATTTCAGTGGGAACAGAGTCCCTGGGACTTGAGGAAGGTGGCCTGAGTTCAGCTGTCTCTGGCGGTGTTTTGTGGCTGCTGTGGGTGCTGGCTCAGATTTTCTGCTGATTATGCTGGAGCAATATTGCAAGGAATTTATGCATAATGGACATAAATCTCGCTCTACGAGCCACCTGAGAGGCAAGAAAAATGGTCTCTGTCAAGGATCTACACACAGAAATACATTAACCAGGAGCTCTCCACAGAGCAGGAGCTCCAGTTCCGAATGGAGGTTTGGGGGAATAATGAAGAATAAAATTAGTGCTTTGGTAATGCATTAAGCCTTTTGGGGAGATTTCACTGGCAGCTTTTTACAGCCTGAAAGGATAAATGGTGATGATAATAAATTTTGCTAACTTTTAAAGCCATCTTCCAGAGGAAGGTACAGAAAGCTTTTCCTGCGTGGCTGTGGAGCGAGAAGAGCTGTTCAGCTGGGACTGCAGACCCCTGTAGGAACTCCCAATTAGCAAAACATACTGGGAAGGAGCTGCCTGCCAGGATGGGAGGGTTCCTGCTGGATGGGGTGGAGGGCTGGGCACTCCACACTCACAATCCTGCCCGGGGAATGAGCGGGGCTGGTTGTGAGTTGTCCACATGAACTTGGTGCAGCCACGGTTCCCATTGGAGCAGGGATTCTGTGGCTGCTCACGTTCCCTTCATCCTGGATGTTCTATCAGTCATCTTCCCTTCAGCCAGGATGCTCCTTCAGAGGCTGAGAGCTGCCATTGGTGTTGATAAAAGGAGCTCAAAACCAGCCCCACAAACTGAACGGGCGCTCGTTTCTTTCCGTGTGTCTCTTACAGCCAAGGGGAGAGGGATGTGATTAAAGCCTCTTCCCTCCCATCTCCGGGGCTCTGGCTTTGTTATCCATATTCCCATGAATTATTTTGTTGCTATAGCAATACTTTTCAGTGGGCCTAATCCTTTCTCATTTACAGGGAAGCCCTTTACTTTGCTCTCTCAGTGCAGTGGGGCCTTTACTTTGGCAAATTACCTCTCAAATTACAGCTCGAGGTTACGTTTGCTTTTCAGCACTAATCTGGATTAGGGAATTCTTAATTTGGGCTAAAGTGGATTTGGAAATTCTTAGTAGAATAAGTGCCAAAGGATCACATCTGTAAAGCTATATGATATTGTATATTGTATGTGTCTGCATCTTTACAATCAGGATGGATCTTCTCACCCAATTAAATCTCCTGTATGGAGAGGAAAGTGATGTGGGAAACAGAAATAAATAAAAACCTCTGTGTGCTCCACATTTAGAGATTTCTAAATTCCATTCTCACCATGACCCTTCTCAGCATTCTCAGCATCTCTGAGTCAAAATTTTTATTCCCAACTGTGTGGCAGGAGAAGAGTGGGGACATTGAAGAATGGAACAAGGCAGAGGCAGTGAATTCTGATGGGTTCCAGCTTTGTTTTCATCCATAATTTTTCTTCTTTCCTCTGTTTTTTTCCTTCTGTTTTCCTCTTTTTGTACATCTATATATGTGTGTGCATGTTTTTTGCAGTGTTCTTGGATCAAGAATCTGCTGGGTCATTGCAACTCTCAGCAATCCTTTGCTGTGTGGTTTGTGGATCAGCAAGAGGGTTTAAATGACAAGATTTAAATGAAAAAATAGTTATTTTGGAATGTATACGTGGATGAAAGTCAGGTTCAAGGTGGAAGGATTAACTTGTTTGCTCTGTATTAGTAATACATATTAATTAATGATCTGTTATATTAATTAACAGATTTAAGAATGAGACCAAATTTTGGATAATCTTTCCTTAATACCCTAGAATAGTAATTACAACCTCAACTATGTTGTCACAAGCTTGCAAAATTAGTAATTGGAAAAGGTTAATAAATATATCTGGGGTTGCTGAACTGCTGTTGGAGGGAAACAATGTTGGATTTAGACATTGTTACTTCAGATTTTTAAAGTCCATTTAAAGTCCAGCACTGAATTCATTGCAGAGAACTGAAATTCAGCCCAAGGACCCTGGGCTGGTGGCAAGGGGTGACTGTTAACCACAATCACCTCCTCAGGCTCACAGACATTGGCACACCTTTGAATTCACCCAATTTATTCATGGCAGCTCCTATGGCAAATCTATTCAGACGCACCAGTTCTTTCAACTCTTCCCATTTGGGAGCAGCTTCCAGCTCCTCCAGCTTTCCCAGCTGGCACAGGCAGGTCTTTCACTGCTTTCCATGGCTTTAACAGCCTTGTGTGCTCCTTTCTTTGTGGATGAGATCCTTCCTCCCCCAAAATGAAGCCCTGGTGTATCCCTGTGGGAATGCTCCCAGTGGTGGGATGGACGAGGTGGGTGCAGTGTGGTGAGTGAGCCATAGGCATAAGGAAAAATAATTAATTATCCATTTAAGAGAGAGAAAGTACAGAGGGAGGTTCTTGATTTATAGGGGATTTTCCCCTGAAATCTGTTCTTTCTGACTTCCTCTGACTCTTAGGAATAAAACCCCACAGCATCTATGAATAGGGAAATAATTCCCATGGTGGCTGCTGAGTCCACACCAGTCTGTCCCAGTGGAGCTGGATCTCAGAGATTCGGTGTGATTGATGTCTTTTCTGGCTTTAATTGCAATTATCCGTGTGCCTGCATATTTCACAGAATTTCTTTTTTTTCCCCAGGATCTAGCATTTCTTTTTCTTGCCCTTTCAAGAGACCCAGCTGGGATTATCCTGTCCTTATTTTCTGTGCCTTTGTTTTTGTTCACATTCCATAACAAGTGATGCTGGATTGTAAAACCCAGTTCAGGCTAATGCACAATAGTCCAGCGTTTTCCACTGAGATGGTTTTTCAGGCAGTCCCTTCCCTCTTCCCAAACCGAGCTATTCTTGTGGTAGTCCCACATGGAATGTCCCTGAGTCCTCCTACAAGGCACGAACTCCTCTGGAGCCACCAGGGCTTTCTCCAGAGATCTTCAATTTTCTTGACTTCAAAAGTCTATTTGTTATTTAAGGACACAAGATGTTCCCCCCATGTTTACAGAACACATTGTAACACACTTTAAGTGTAATTGGAGGGAAAGATCTTTGATGTCTATTGTAATAATTTCCCTCAAGGGCTGTAGGATTGGTCAAAGTCTACACCAGTCTCTGGATATTTCCCTTTTCTTTTTTTTACCCCTCAAATAATGTTTTTTTCCTTTAGTTCATAAAATCAAAAAATGTGGATGTTTTATATAAGATTTAAATATTGGTTTAGTTTTGGGGCAAAAATGTGTACGTGGGTATAATAATATTCCGTGTTAATATTTCAGGAGAATTATTTTATTTGCCTTAATTTCCCTCATTTTTTCATGACAGTTGTTCTGACTTTTCTTCTGGATATTTCATATATATATATATTTATATATTTAAATATATACACTGAGTGGGGGAGCTGCAGGGATCAAATTTCTTCTGAGAGCTGGGAACATAAGGGAGGAGGAGTCTGAAATGTTCTGAAACATCCCAATGACCCAAATCCCTTTCTGACATGAGATAAAAACACCTTGTTCTGTTCATAGGTCCTTTTGTTAAATCCTTCCCAAAGTTTGTGGTTCCTGAGTTCTCACCCATCTCCATCACCTCAGTGACACCTTGGAGACCTTGAATTGCATTTCTAGAACAAGATTTCCAAATCTACATTTTTGGTGGATGTTTCAGCAGTCTCTTCTTTTCCATGCTGAGTGTTCTGTGCTTTGAATACTAATTTTTGGTGACCAAATAATTTTTATCATGGCCATATAACTGAACTAAGATAAGCATCATTTTTTGTTGTTTATTTCCCAACACAACAAATCAATTTTACATTTTGAGTAGGAGGAGAACTAGCTGAAGCTGGGAGAAATATAGATAATTCTCTGTCTTTGTTAGGCCCCCAAAATAAAGAGATCTCACAGGTTTTTAATCATGGATTCTCAAGGTCTATATTTAATATCTGGGATATTGCATAATTAATTTCATAGCAGAGTTTATAATCAAATTCATTAATTTTTCATCTGAATGCAAGTGATAAATTGTTCTGGATAAATAATCATCCATCTCTGCCATTGTTGGGAGAACAATCTTAAGTTGGGCTTTGAGGAATTGGGAATCTTGGGTCCAGAGAAGGGAATGGAGCTGGCAAAGGGTCTGGAACATCAGTCCTGTGAGAAGCAGCTGAGGGAGCCGGAAGTGTTTGCTCGGGAGAAAAGGAGGCTCAGGGGGAACTTCTCGCTGTCCACAACTCCTGACAGGAGGGTGCAGCCAGGTGGGCATCAGGCTCTGCTCCCAGGGGAGAAGGGACAATAAAGGACAAGGAAAAATGACCAGGGGAGGTTCAGGTTGGATACTGGAAAAGTTTCTTCACTGAAAGAATGGTCAGGCATTGGAAGGGGCTGCCCAGGGCAGGTGTGGAGTCCCCATTCCTGGAGGAGCTCAAAAAACAAGCGGACACTTCATGTGGCACAACTTCTGATGAGGTTAATGGTCATGGTGGGATTCATTGGAGGCTGGGTTCGATGGCTTTGGAGGTCTTTTCAGCCTTCATAATTCCAGGTTCTTCCTGCATGCAGATGTTGGTGATGCTGTCCCTGCTGCCCCTGACACATCTGGCTGCTCCAGGCGCTCTCACACCTGGCTGGACACTGGGATGTCTCCCAGCAAACCAGGGGAAAACCACCCGGAGCAGTTGAAGCCATCGCAGAAAACCTCCCTTGCTGTGATGTGCTGTTACCTCGGAGCAGGGAATGCAGGGAATACATATTTATGGTGCATTATTTACTCTCAATCAGCAGAATATAGGCCAGCTTTGAAATGCAAATGAGCTGCTTCATCTCCAGCCCCAGCCTGCACAGGCTGAACCCACCCAAACGCACCATTCCTGTTCTTCCAAAGGCCAAGCTCACCCAGTTACAGCGCTTTCCCTCAGGAAGTTCTCCAGAGGAAAACAACCTCTGCTTTTCATTTGCTCTCCTGAAGTTTGAGGTTTCCTCCAGGTAGCCTTTGGTGCTCTGTGTTTATCAGGAAACTGCTCCACGTTCCGTGGGCAATCCCGGCCGTGCCGCAGCTGCTCCCTGGAGTCTCCCTGCACACCGAGCACTAACAGCTTCCAGCTGCTGGCCCAATGTGTGCTGCACATGGCCCAAATTGGGGCTTTTCACACAGCCATCACATCTACTTAGGGAGAAAGTCCCTTTCCCCAGCAGAAACACGCCAGCATCCTTCCCAGTGCCATCTGGGAAGAATAACCGGTGCAGCAGTGTAATTCTGTTGTCTCTATGCATCCAGGCAGAATTCCCAAGTTATTCCACCTGAAAAGGTGTCTCCTGCAATGGCCATCAAGTCGATTTCCAGCACATGCAGACGAGGCTGTAAGTGCTGTTTTGATTCCATGGTAACTTGAGCAAAGAGTGAGGGAATCCAGCAGAGAGGGAAGGTTGTCTTGCTAACAGGAGCGTTGGAATGGAGGGGAAATACATCCAGGAGAGCAGATGAAGATGGATTATGAAAATTCTGGACTTGGATCTCCTCTTGGCTCAGTGGTATAAGAAAAGAATTGGCTCCTCCCACAAATATTTTTAATCCCTAAATAAAATTATTTCTCAGTATTAGCATCAGCAATAGTAGTGCCATAAACCCATCCCCAAATGCTTAATATTCCAGTCCCAATTTTTGTGCTTTTAAATGCTATTTGAGGAAAAATATATAAATATTTTATGCAAATTTTTATATACATATATATTTATATACATAAATAGTATATAAATACTAGTCTCTAAAATAAATTACAGGCAGCTTTCTCAACAAAACCAGTTTTATAGCGCTTTTTCCTCACCATCCTTTATCCTGGGTGATATTTTGGCTGAAATTCCCAAAGAATGCCAAAATTTAATTATATTTACATTTGTCAATCCCAAACTTCCATCCATAAGAGTCCAGCCACGATGCAGGATCCTCTGCAGGTTTGTCCTGCTGGGTCTGCCCAACACCTGCACAGCTCCAGCAGGAATCACATCCTTTCCTCCCAGGTGACATCCCAAAAATGGCATGAGGAGAAACAAACTGGGTAATATTGCACCACAGCACTTTCCTACTAGAAATGAAAATTCTTGGCTGTTAGAGCTAGAGAAGGAATTAAAGAATGGAGATTTATTAATCCCAGTTGTTCAAATTCCAGCTCACATAACAGCTCTTTTCCCATGAGCAAAGTTTTTATGCTAAAATTCCTCTTTTGGAAGTGTCTGGAATATTTTGCTATTACTTAGTTGTTCATGCTGAGCAATTGATTTTTTTCTTGGCTCTAATCAGATGCTATTGCTTTCTCTTAATTTAGTTTTATAGCTGTTTAATGAAGGCTGTTCCTAAATGGTGGAAAAGAATCCAGAGGATTTAAGGAGCTAGAAAAGCTCTTGGAATGTGATTTGTGGTGCATTTCAGGTAGGAGGGGGCAACTCCTGCTCTCCATCCTCCACCAGCCTGCCCAGCTCTGCAGATGAGATCATTTAGTCAGTTAAAAGTCATCCTGAAGCAAAAACAACTTCCAGATGTTTCTCTAATTTTGCAGGACACTGATCTGTGAACAGTCGTTAAACTTTATCCCTTTTGCTTCCTGAGTTTTCCAAGACAGAAACAGATAAAAGAACAGGAAAAAAACCCCAAACCACTGCAGAGGGATAATTGTACAAAGGAAAACTCTGGGGTAAATGTGTTTATTGTGGGTATGGAAAAGAGAAAAGGTGCAAAGTGCAAGGGCAAGTCTTGAAGGTCAATCACTGTCCTGGAGAATGGGATCAATCCCACATCTTGGCTGTATTGGGAAAGTCAAGTGGCAGAAACCTCCCTGTAGAGAGAGATTTGTTTGACAGTTATCACCTCCCTAAAACTAGCTCTGATAGAGACTGAGAGCTTGAGATCTGTCAGAAAAAAAGGGGTTTGCTGTTAAAATTAATCTTTACTTGCTGAAGACAAGCTCCTGACTCGTCATCCTCCCTAACCCTGCATAGCTACAGCGAGAATCAAGGATATTTTCTCCTAAAATCCAGGACTGTGAATTAAATCCTCCATAAAATTTTGATAAAGATCTTGCAGCTTCAACTTTAGAAAGCATGTACTTATTAAAACTCCTCTGACTCGATGTTTAATACAATATTGACATCCAGTAATTAGTTTAGCCATGATATCCTTCAATTCTTTCCTGCCAATTAGTGCTGCAGTTTTCACTTTTGCCTGGCATAGAAGGTACCATTAGATTTTATTCTATTACCTTTCCTTTTTTATAGTGGTTTTCCCATTTCTTTTTCATTCATTTAATGCTGGAGGATGTGGAAATTAGCCAATTGCCCCGACATCTACCCTGCAACACCTCTTTTTTGGGGAGGAACAGCTCATCTCTAATCTCCCCAGATGATGCTGTCCATAAATTAGCGCAGGCTTAGTCTGAGGGACTTGATCTTGCTGCTCTCATTTCTCACATGACACTTGAACAGAAAACCGAGTGGATTTTAAACAGCTCTAATTTGTATTTGCCAGTTAAGAACCAGTAAGATCAGTTCATGTGGTTGCAACATTATTTGGAAAAGACCCAATACAGCCTTTTTCTATATTTTCCCTGTAAATGGTGTCGTTTTACATTAATATCATCTCTGGTTTCGTGGAAGCAGCTCCTGTGTTTTTTTGTTGGTTCTCTGGATTAGACTGGCTGTTATGAATTTGACAACAGTTATCAAATCTCCCCTGCAGCAGATTGACTGTCAAGGATATGATGGTCAAATGTTTCACATATTGCAATCAAACCATTTGTGTTTGGTTTGAAGAATTCCAAAAGAAAGCTGTCAGCTAAGAAATGAAGTTGAAGTAGCCTGAAGCTTTTGGAGCATGTTGATCCAATTATGATGATCCACTCATATCCTTCAGCTTTTTTTTTTTTCAAAATCAATTTTCATTTTAGCTCAGGGGACAGGTTTTTTTTGGTAATGCAGAGAAACATCTGTAAGGGAATTTCAGATGTGTTGTTTCAGGAAATTTCTTTTTTTGTGTGCAGGAGACCATTGAACTCCACGTTGATTTTGCAAGTGGCTTTTGTCTCCAGTGCACACACGTTTATATTATATACTGTACATACATGTGTACACATGCAATACCTACCAACCTGAACAGGAATTTTAAATTAGTTTACATGTGTTTAATCTGTTTGCTTGAACCTGAGGAGAAAAAACTACAGCAAAACCCTGAGGGTTTAAACTGCCAGCACGTAAGGATGGATGTAAAGCAACCTAAACTGTGAGTATTGTGGATGGGATTCCCAGCTGGTGTTTACCAGGGAAGTTTGTCACCTGCAGGGCTCTGTCCTGGGCAGGCAATGCTCTCATGACATGTTGACATAACAACTCAGTGGTCAGCTCCCTCCTTTCACTCCTTCAGCTGAAAAGTACCAGCTGAAACCACTTAATATTTGTTATTCTGCTGCCAGGTGTTGTTGGGGGTGAGTTGATCCCTGTCCCCTGTGCAGCCTGGGGGTGACACCAGGGTGTGACAAGTGTGATGGTGAGGATAAAGCCATGCCCACCCACACTGTCCCCTGCCACAGGTACACCAGTGGAGCATCAGAGCTGCTCCAGGATTGCTGTGCTGTCCTCATCCCAGATCAAGCGTTGACAGTGTTGTTTCCACATTCCATGGAAAGTATTTAACAAATGTCATTAAATAAGGAGATATTCTGGGGTAAGAGGAACTACATCTGGGTAGTATCACTGGGGTGGTGGACACTGTGTTTGGGGTGATGGCCTCCAGTGTCCAGTAGAGAGGCACAAAATCCCTGATGTTGGGAGTAGAGTGAGAACCAAACCAGGACCTCGTCCCTTTGGTCAGCATTCCTGGGAGATCCAGTCCTGCTGGAGTTCTCTACAGCCATAAATACCCATCATTCCCACAGCCTGGTTCTCTTCTAGGACAGGAGCTCTGTAAATTCTTCAAATTGGTGTTTAAATCACAATCCATGCACCCACCAAGCTGTGAGTCTGATGACCTGTCAGGGATCCATAAATGCTGTTCAGGAACCACCTGTATGAGTTCTCCACCACCTAACCCAAGAGTAAGAAATGGGTAAGTCCTCCAAATCTTCAGGAAATAAAACTTGACCTTTTCCTCATGGTTCATCTCCAAACTTCATTTAATGATGATTCTGTTAGGAGAATACACTACCCTGAGATCAGGAGGGGCAGCCTGGCTATTACAGTAAGAAATATTTCCAACTTTACCAATTATGTTCTGAGAGAGAAAAACTGTCTCAATTTTAGTCAGGACCAGGTAGGACCAAAGGTTTGTTTCATGGGAACAGGTACCCAATCACCACAAATGTGCTGTGGTTGGCGAAATCCATAAAAATATCCCCTGATACAGCTGATTTGGGGGGAAATAGTAGATATGGCAGCTCTTATGGGGCGCCTGATTCCTTGAGTCATCTCACTGTGGTGGTAGAAAGTCTTTTACAGGTTTTGTCACCAATGCCAGGGGACATCCTGCTCATTCACTCAGCACAGTGAGCTTGGGACATGTTGTATTGACTCTTTCGTCTCATGAGCTACTGAAAGGCACGAAAAGCTACTCACTATTGGGAGTTTTATTGAGGGGTTTAAGATCTTAAATGAGATGTTTATAGCGAAGTCAATCTTCTTGATTTTTGTGCCAACATACCTCGAGCTGAAGGGCAAATGTAACCATTCATTTAACAGTGTATTTTATTAAATTGAGATATTCATATCAATTGGATGGTTGATATTTTCCATGGTATAACGTAAGTCAAGGCATAATTATGGAACTTAAATATCTTTGCACCGTACAATATTGGATTTGAAGAATTATTTTGGCAAATGCTGGTTTTCAGCAGAAATCAGGTTTATTTTGGTTTAGTTCTGAAGCTCTGACATTTTTCAAGGAAATGAAGAGTTTATTTGATAAATCCCAAATAGCCATGAACAGACTCCAAATGCTGACTTTAACAGAACCACTCTGATTTCCACTGGTTGAAACTTTCAGCCCTTTCTCTCTCAAAATTTGCAGTAAAGGTGGTGCCCAATTCCCTTCTGATTTTACAGGGGACTGGATCAGCTCCATAAAGTTACCTGGAAAGGAACAGACTCACAGATACTTTACACCTTGCCAAGCATTTTTATGAACTGATGATGGAGAACCACGCTAAGATCAGAGATCACCTTTCAAACCTTTTGGCCTAAATGTACTTTATCTTGGATTTAGAGTATATCCATCAAACTTTGAAGTTAAAAAATGAGCCAACTGGGGGTTTTTGAGTCCTTTCACGCTGTACAGTAGCACTGCTGTTTGAAAGAATTATTCCAAAATCATTCAAGGTTTTATTTAACTGTAAATATTTATTTTTCATCAAAGGAAGGGATTCCCAGAGGTGGGTAAGGCATCCAGCTGGCGGCTTTTCAACAATATATTAATTTTTTGTACACCCTTTTCCAAGCTGTGCAGTCAGCAGGAGTCAGGAGCTGTTGAAGACAAGGTCTCCTGCAAAGGGCAGGTTCCTCATGGATAAACACGATGAGGCATATTCTGCTCTAGAAAGGATTTATCCTGATTTTCTTCTCCCCCAGACCAAAGGTTTGATTTCTTTACAAGGCAAAGCAAAACATTTGTTTCCAGTAAAAGCAAAGCATTTTGTAGGCTCCTGAATATTTCATTAGAGAATCTTTCCCTTATTTAGGTAAATTTTCCAAATAGTTTATTTTTACAGTAGGATAGGAATGGAAGCTGGAGTTTGAGGCTCCTCCAGGAGACAGTGAACCTCTGTGTTGGCAAACATGAGAACAGCACTGCACAGATGCTCCAGACAAGGGTGGACCTGCATAAACACAGAAAAAAGACCTCTCTCCAATCTCTCTAGATACTGAATTGTACAAGGAGCAAAGCACACAAAATTAATACAGCTCATGATACTGAAATAAGGAAAATGCCAATCAAAGCCTCCAGCTGCTGATACTGAGCGTCCCAGAATCCCAGGATTTGGACGAAAACCTGTGTCAGCAGTTAAGACTCACTTGCAAAATGGGGTGATTAATTATTCTTCTGTATGACCACCCGTGGATGCTTTAGCTGTGGCCTGGGATGGATCTGTGCTCGTGCTGCATGACAGCAAACTCCAATCCAGGATGAAAGGCCAAGATGTAATTAGGGTTGTACGAGAAAATACCGAGCGAAATATTAATTGCCTACGCATCCTAAATTTGACCCATGTCAAATCATTCTGTGGCCATGCCAAGGAAGGAAAATTTTGCAGCTGGATTTAAAGAAGAATCCAGTCACTCTTCCTACACGTGTAGGGTTATTTGGATGAATGGAGAAAATAGGTTTTTTAAACTATTGATATGGCAACAATGAACAGGGTGAGGCAGGAAAGTTCAGATCTTGACCAGACAAGATCCTCAGCAACCTGATCTGGCTGTGAGCAGCAGATGGGCCTGGGTGGCATCTGGGGGTCCAGAGAGATCCTGTGGAGACACAAATGCTGATGGTTTGCTGATGGCTGAACAGAGAAAAGCACATTTTAGTTGTATCACAGAGTGAAAAAAAATCTGGGACTTCAGCATAGCCTGGAGGCGTAAACACAGGGAGATTTGCAAGTGGATATAAAGTCAGTGTTGCTTAAAAACAGGCTGAAGAATGAAAAGGCAAATAGTATGGTGGTGTTTTCACAGATTTTGTGGTGGTGTTTTCCATGATGTTTAGGTACTCAGAGGTCTAATCAGCCTGGGGAAGAAAGATGAGGAATTCCATTTAAATAACATTGAATCAGAATAGGTCACTCAAGAGCTACATGAGGACTAGACAGGTCAGGAGAGAAGCAAGATGAGCAGAAGGACCATAGGAGGTTCAGGAAATCCACATGATCCCCCACTGGCTGAAGCTCAGCCCCAGGACGTGTTTTGCACCACAGCCCTGAGGATCCGAGCAAATGCTTTGGGGCTCTTCATTGGTGTCCTCTCCTTGAAGGGAGGAGGGAGGTCCTTTGACCCTTTATGTTTTCTGCTTTAAGCACAATACACCCCTTATCAAATCCACGCAGAGACATTGTACAGCTTTCAGAGTTGTGTTTAACTGCTTAAATTTCCAATCCGAGCAAAAGGAATAATGTTATCTATTTATTTATTTATTTATTTATTTCTCCCTGCATCACTGCTTGGGGGCAAATACATAAAGATGGAGCATTTCCCACTGGAAGCTTTTGACTCCAAGTTTAGAGGAGTCATTAGTCACGTCACACATGCCAGGCCTGGTGGAATTTGGCAGAGCTGCTTAAACTTTAACGCGGGTAAGGAGCTGAACCTTTACCTGAGCTGTGCTGGGGACAGACGCCGATGGTTACAATGCAACATTAATTCATCAGGAATTTAGTGCTCAGCTTCCTATTAAAACACCCCAGTCAGCCAGGATCAATCCCTGCAAATCTGCCAGGAAAGATACCACTTGGATCAAACAATAACATTTTTACTCAGGCTGCACAGACACAGTTTGGCTCTGATGTGTTTTCCCGGGTGAATTACAAAAGCAGGATTTGGAGATTCTTCCGTCTCAGGAATTAAATGCTCAGAACTACTGGCTGTCAGCTTGAAGAATGTTAGATCTGCATCTCTCCACAATTGTCTTAAGTTTCTTGGAATTGAGCCCAGCTATTAGCAGGGGGTAAATAAGACAAAAATTGACAACAATGTGCATTATAGGGTGAAGCGTGGAGGGCTGAGGTTTAGCTGTGAACGGTTAATGGATTTCTTAGAACTGTGGAGTTTGATTTGAAACTTAGCACGTTTTTCAAGCAGATTCACCTCAGTTGATCTCTGAAAAGTTAAAAAAAAAGTAGTAGTATATTTTATTCCATTTGAAATACTGCAAAAATACAGGGTAGGGTTCATTAACATGATGTGATTTTGGGGGTTGTGCGGAGCCAGGAGATTGGCTCGATGATCCCGTACAATTCAGGACAGTCTGGGATTCTATGATTGTTAAAAATATGTTTTAAATGTGCACTGTTATAAATTTGAGTTGGCCAGATTCAGTTTGGCCGTTGGTGTGGACCAATGCAATAAAATGAAAACTGCTTGGTGAAATAGGGGTTAAATATCTGTTATTTCCAGGTGTGTTTGTGTGATTTCCAAACTCCTGCTTTTGTTTTTACAACATACAGTGGGTACAAGGTTGTGAGGTCAGACTGGGTCTGATTCTGCATTTTCAGAAAAATGGGGATTATTTTATTTTCTTTTTTTCTGCCTTATGTGTTTGCACCATCAGAGTCTTTTTTTCTCTTCTGTGGCAAGAGCTGTGCTTTTTATCCTTCAGACCTTAACTAGGGATGAAAAGGCCCAAGAAAAGAGTGATAATTTTAGCACTGATCCAATGAGTGGAAATTACTGCTATGTATATATGGCTGATGGGGGCTGTTCAGGAGTCATGACATGCAATAAGAAACTTCCAAAAGCTTTGTCAAGGCACGGCTTTGGTAACAAACATAAACCTGAGCCTGAAAATGAGCAGCTGGGTTGTTCCTTTTAGTGAGACCACAGAGTCAGCAGGAGTTGGGCTGAGCTGGAGTGACTTTGGGACTTGTTTTTAGCAAAATATCACCCACTTGGGCCTAAGACCCCATAGCAATATAATACAATAGCTTAGAGTCAGTAGTTCCCTGTTGTTAGGTCACTGGGTAGAGAAAATACGGAAAAATTGAAATTAATGGATAAATGGAAGTCATTTGGATTACACCAGCAAGTCCCAGGAAAGTGGGAGAGCAGAAAGGTTCGGTGCAGCTTCTCCAGGATTCCCGTGAACGGGGAGTTTCCAAGTTGCCATTGATCATTCCTCTTTGCACCATGTGTATAAAATAGCAATTTGAGGTTTCAGGAGTGTCATGTCTGCATGATGAGTCCATCAATTTTCTTTGGCTGCAGGTTTCCCTTCAGTGGCTGGGAAGTAAATTATGAGAAGCTGAAGGAGAAAGCCGTAAATTATTGGGCTCTGCCAACTCCAATATCCGCAGCCTGACGGAGCCTTGATTTGACAACAATCTGCTTGTCAGTCTCTCTTGCAAAATATTAACACGCTCAATTATCAAATGTGTTACCCAACTGTTAAATCTCACGGAGAGAGCAGTCCAAAGTCCAGGGTCAGGCTCCGTTTCTCTTCCTGCGGCAAAGCATCTGCTCAGGCTCGGGAGCTGCTCGTTCCTGGCCCGTGACAGCAGCGTTTCTTTAGGGTTAGTTGTGTTTGTCTAGGAAATTCAGGCTCGTTCTGTAAGAAAAATGGAAAGAAAGGCACAAGTGTTGTCGCTTGGTTGCCCCCGGTGCAGTCGGATTTTCTGGGAACAGGGAGTGGGATCAGGATGGGCTCAGTGCTCCCCAAATCAGCCCCTTTGAAGAGGCAAAAACTAAATTATGTGCTTTAAAAAAGCCCCAAGTTTGGGAGGAAGCACCAGGTTATCTTTGTTTAAGAGCATTTTATAGCTACTAAATCAATTGTCTTCTAATTACCAGCACAAAAATCTCATCTTCCTCTGAAACACCCTTTGGGACAACCATCCCACTTCATTCAGATCCATCCTCCTGTACTTTTCCCAACTGGGCCTGTGCTCTGGTGCTGTGACTTGGACCTGAAACAGTCTGGGAGGTGGCAACGAGCTCAAGGAGCTGAGCTCCAGGTTCCCCCAAAGTTTATATGAGCAGAGCAGAAAGGTTTTTCCTATTTAGAAAAGCAGGAGCCAACGGTGTATCCAGGAGAGCTGTGGGAGTGCAGGTTTGCAGGAGGGAAGGGACACAGCACCACTGGGAAGTGACCACTGGTCACTGGTTCCATCCCTCAGAGACAGGGAGCAGTCTCTAAAGCTGGAAAGAAATCCACAGTGCAGTAAAGGCTGGTTGTTCATTTTCCCTCCCCACCCAAAAATATGAATTTTAGGATTATTTTACTGGCAATAACGGATTTAATCCATTTAATTTAAGCTACAAGGCCTCTGTCAAAAATCCCTATGTACTCCTGTGGCTACATATGAGTCCTAAAATAACACCCCTGGTTAAATAAGAGTTGACCACTGGTTTAGAAAGCTCTGAAACACCTCCCACCAATTCACATTGGTGAGGTATTTTTATAGATGAGGCACTGATCAATCATTGCATTTAATTGCTTGTGTGGAATTTAAAAAGAAAGTTGTATCTTTAGGCACACTCATTTGCCTCAGGCAGTGGTGATGAACATTAGAGTGTCTCCTCATGCTGTAAATTATGATGGGCCACTGTAGATAAGGGGCTTGTGCTAAACACTAAAAACAGTCACCTGGAAACATAAAAAAGTGTGAGTAATAACCACATGCAAATTTATCCCCCATTTATAACGTGCTAGTAAATGCTGACATTCTAGGAGAGGGAATGTGGTGCAGGAGGAAGATGTTGGGTTTTCCAATTACAGTCCCAATCCATTCTCAAAAGATTAAAGTTTTACACAGTGGTTGTTCTCGGGAAATTTGCTGAATTCTAATATTTAAGATGAAAGCATAATGAAGGATGATTTTTTTTTTTTTTTAAAGAATTGTCTGATAGGCTTGATTTGCCAGTTCCCACTGAAGCAAAACTTTCCTCTGACTTCAATTATCAGTAAATTGTGTTGACCTCAATAAGGGTTTTTGCAGAACTGGACCCGTAGCATGAATAGGCTGTTCTGTGCAGAAAAGTGACTGCATGAAAATGGCATCTTCTTACTCATCAGTTCTGCCTCCCAAGGGCACACGAGCTGCTGTGTCTGGCTTTAATGACAGAAATGAGGTTTTGCTGCTCTTTCCTCCTGTGAGACCTTCGGAGCTGGTGGAACTGGGCACAGAGTTGGTGAAACCCCCTGGTCCTCCACACCCAGAGGGTGTGAGCCCCGAGGCTGTCCCCCAAAAAGGTGTGACAAAACCCAAATTCCCCATCTGCACACGACAATGAATCAACCATCATTTTCCCACTGGGCTACTCCAGACCCGGAGCTTTAAACGCTCTCTGTTTGACATCCTCCTGATTTATTGCATTTGTAAAGGTGACCTTAAATATTTTAATGGTAATAATTCTTTCAAGGGCTTGAATCAGTAAATGTGCTGTGTTCATATTTTGGCATTATATACTGTAGGCAATTTAATCCATATAAGCAGTTTCAGTGATATTAACACTGTAGGCAAACTGATACTAAAGTTTAAATGTCAGAGAGAGTTTTCATATTACATCTAGTGCAAACAAAGCATTTTTTCTCCAAGTACTGAGGCATAAAATACCAGGAGATAGTAAAGACAGAGAGTGCCAATGAATCTGAAATAAACAGGAGGTGAAATTTATAGTATTTTCAAATATGTGCCCTATCCAAGGACTGCTGCAGCTGCACAGATCTATAAAATCAGAGATAAGAGAAAAGCCTTGTAGCGCTCCACAATAAATGCACCTCCACCAGGGTATCTATCTGGATTTCTGTAACTCCTTGGAGATTTACTATTTCACCTTGGATTTATTTCCCACTGTGTTTGGCATGGATGGTATTTTCTATTTCCTGCATTGTCCCACTCGTTATGCAGTGACAGGTCCCAGTTGTAGTCACTGTGCAGGGATGTGGCACCACGAGCCCACCCCTTGTAGGAGGGTGCAAACAGAGAAGGTTTGGGATGATCCCACCAATATTTACCCAGTGAATATTTACTAGGGAGCTTGGGATCAGCCAGGTTTCCATCCCGTGGCCCCCAAGCTCTGGATGCCTTCTCACACTCAATGGGCAGCCGAGACTTTGCCTTATTGGGGAAAAAAGCAAGAATTGGGTAAAAAGAGGTGCCTTCCATGGTTTCCAGTTTGTGGTGAGGGGCTGGGTGCTGCCCATGTTGGGATAAATGATTTCTGTGGCTCTCCAGAGCCCTGGGAAGGTGCATCTGAGCCAGCCAAGCACTGGCTCATAAAACCTGTGACAAATGGTCAAAAGGTTTATTGGCCATGTACTGCTGCTCATGACCCCATAAACCAGCAAGGATGTGTGGAAGCACGGGCTGTTTGTTAGGGTGTTTGCTTGTTAAATAACCTGACCTGCTCTGAAATCTCCTGCTGGCATCGCCAGGCTGAGAAAGTAAAGTAAAAAGAAGTAAAGCAACCCATGAATGATGGGTCGGAAGTCACAGGAGGAGGAAGCACAAGTGCAGACACAGGGGGGATGAGGGTGGAAGGGAATAATCACCGAGAAATAAAATTTAGGAGATGATTATGCTCGTTTTTCCCAAGGATTCTTGTCCTTGATTTCATCCCTCTGAAGGTTTGGCAGTGTGTGTTGACACCAACTCCTGGGAGTGCTCATCACCGTCATTTAGGTGACAGGATTGTGGTACCAGACTTGGCAGTGCCTCTTGATCTCAAGGAATTTTGAAGGTGCCTCAGGCAACTTTAGGCAACTGGAAATAAGGGGGGAAATCCTGCTCCTCTTGGGATGGTGAAAAAGGTCCTCAGCATCCATCCTTCCCTGGCTCCCATGGCTTTCCAGGTAAGCCCTGCCAGGCCCTGATGAGATGTCCCAGACTGCAAACAAAAAGAGCTCCAAACCCCATGGGAGGAAGGAACAGCCTCTGCCATGAGAAGTTCTTTCCACTATTCAGAAAACTCAAACACAAATAACATCTTCCCAGCTTGTCATTGCATCAAGGTGAACGTTTTGTTCTCCATGCTGAATGATTCCTCTGGAACAGCACTTCTTCCATCAGAAGTCCCTGGCAGCAGAATGTGACTGTCGCCTTTTCTGGCCACGGCTCCTGGGTGAACAAGTGACCCAATGCTCAACTTGCAAACTCCAGAACCTCTCAAATGGAAGAGAAAATGAATGTGCTCGAGATCTTGTTGCAAATTTCAGTCTCCTACTGAAACAGAGCCAAGATCTTTAATTCATATTCAGATCCCTAATCAATATTTCAAGAAAATCAAAGCTTAAAGCTCGACCTGAATAATCGTGGTTCTGCCTTCATCCTGATTGCACTTAATTTCATCAGGGTCACACTGAAGAGCTCAGGCTGGTTTAATTCTAAACTCCAATGACAGTCAGAGGAATCCAATTTTAGTTGTGATTCTGTAAGATTTTTAAAGTCTAAAGCAATTGAGTGTCTTTCTTTGGCCTCCTTAAACTGACAAACTGTGAATAAGGTGTTCTGAAGGGTTGTTTCTCCATAGGAACTGATACCACCATATTTAAAACATATATAGAATGACTTGTGATAACTTCTACTACCTCAAATAGATGATAAACCAATAAATTCAAGCAACAGCATGTAAAATGATGAATTCTGGTAGACTTAAGGTGATATAAAATAATTGGAGACTTCACTGCTATTTCCATTTTTAATGGGGTTCTGTGGCAGTGCGTTCTGGCAGCAGGGCTGGAAAGGTAAATTAATCTTTATGCATCATCATCAAGCAGTGTAAACATGGCCAAACTTAATTAGGACATAATAGATTGTTAAGTGTCTGCCCCTCAGAGGTGAGATTGCTCTGGCAAGTGATTACAGACTATCAGGGAAGGTCTTCTTTAAAACACTGGTAGTGGATTTCCATGCTTCTGACAAAAAAACCCATGGAAAAGCTCTGCCAGAGAGGCAGCTTTCCACAGTGCCAGGGCCAAACACAAATCTACAGTGAAACATTAATGAAATGTGGCCTGAGGTTGGACTACTTCGGCAGTAAAAGCTCTTCTTTTACTGCAAAAAACTGAGAGGAGTTGTTGAAATCTCCACCTGGGAGTGGGATGGAAGTGCTGGGCCTTCCCAACTCATCTTCCCAAAACCATGGGCACCCCTTCCTGCTGGGCTGGAAAACCCATGGAGAGGGGGAACTGGGGTGAAGTAGGTGCAGCAAAAGAGCAAAAATCTTACTTGATGTACTGTCTTTTAAACATTATTGCACATTAGGTAGAGAAATGCAACACAGTCTATTTCTCACTCCTATTTCTGATACTGGTTTTTGTCATTAGCAGCTCCATTCCTGGTGATTTTCTGGGCCCTTTGTACTGAGATTCCTCTTTCCATGGCAGCAGTTGAACTTACATTTATAGATGTAAGTATATATTTATACTTTACTACACATGCTTTTGCTTCTTTAATGGACTAAGTTCACTCATTGAACACAAGGTGATAATTTCTGGTTTAAAAGTAGCTGCAAAATGTAGTTCAGAAACCACAACTTAAAGTTTTTTGTAGGAAATATTGGCAAACTAATTCTTAAAAGAAATTATGTTTTACTGAACAGTTTCAGTCTAGATTCAATGTCTGTACAGAGTGGACAGCAGAAAATTCAAGCCAGAAAATATATTTTAGTCTCAGGGAAATTTTAGTTGTGTCTGCTTTAAAACTCATTTTGTAGTATGGGTTTGGTGTGTTGAGGTCACAATGCACAGTGGTATGAACTGGCCAGATGTGGAGTGACCAGATGTGGAGATCTTTTTCACACTGTCAAATACCAAAAGCTGTCTTAATAACTGGAAATCAAACTGCAGCAGCATCTTGAAACTCTTGATTACTCCGAGGCTTCTTTTGGAGTTCAACATTCTTGAGTTTATTTCCTGATAATTGTGTTAAGAGTTTTCTGCTGCTCAATTGCCTCAGGAATGAGGATATGGTTTTGAGAGCAGGGGAAGGACTCCCCTGCTAGCACAACTCTGCAGAGCAGAGAACACTTCTCATTATGGAAATTATCATAGATATGGTATGAAAAAGGGAAAAAATAATTTCAGAGCTGTGGGGAAACTCTGCTGCAGACCACCACATTGGACTCATCTTGTTAATCAGGCTAAAACAGCAGAGAAGACACAAAATGTTAAGTTCCCAGCTTTATTTGGTCACTACCATCCTTGGACAGAGGTTCTATGTACTTTAATTTCTATTTTAAGTCTTTAGTTAGCTTTTTAATTCCCTCTTTGCTCATTCATTATATTTTTCTCTTTGTTTGCACCACCTAAAATTAAGCCAGTTTAATTCACGTATATCTCAAAGTCAGACTCCACCCCTGCATTTGCTTTTGCATTTCCACTCTTTGGTAATAGCTTTTACAAGCAGACCAGTTTAAATTCTTAATTTTGTCTAATTCCTCTAAATGCACAAAGATTCTTCAACTGGAAAAGAAAGAGAGTAGCTCGGAATGATCCATATGTTGAAGTACTGTATTTTCATCATTTAAATGATAAACTTCCCATCAAATATCCACAAATGTACATTCATGACTCCCATCCAATGATCTATTGGCCAGAGGCACATACATTGTTTTAATTTATTTTGGAGTAAAGGTGCTTTCCTGCCGAGTTTGGATAAGCTTGCTATGCACCAAACAGATGTTCAATAAAAGAGACTTTACTGAATATGACAGAGAAACTCAGGGAGGGAGGATGAAGGAAGGAAAATTACAGGAAGTATGGATTCCTGGTTCATCAAACAACAGGCCACAATTTTAATCGGGGCCCTTTTATGGGTTAAGCAGCAATGAAACAGAAGGACCGGGGATGTCTTGGAAGAAGGTGACACCAACGTGTTGCTCGTGGTGGAATTGACTTTGGCAAACCCACTGTGGGAGCACACAAAGTCTCCCCATCCTCTGTTGGGTGCAAATAATTCCTCCCATCACAGAAAATACACCCACAAAATTTCAGTTGCAGGATCTGGGAGAATTACAAGGTCTGGAGCATGTGAGGGTATCTTCCCACCACGTGAAACACCCAATTTTGCTCTTGGAAGGGAAAAGTGATTCTTGAAACACCCAAGCCTTACACCTATTCAGGCTTTTCCCATCTGGAGAAAGGTGCTATTTAAGGAGGAGTTGAGGAGCACAAAGCCAGCCTGATTCATCGGGAGATCAAAGAGGGAATGCTGCCTTTGAGATAAAGATGGCTCTGCTTTGAAAGGTTCCTCCTTTGTTCAGGGATGTCCACCCGCCTCGTGGGACAGCTCCTCCTGAGAGACACACACAAGGAGAAAAGCACCTCCTCTCCCCAGGGAACTTAACCTCCAATTTTGGGATGTTTTTATCAAAGAGAAACTTCATGCCTGACCTTCTCCAGCCTCTCTCTGCCTTTGAGCAGGGCAGCGCGATGGGGATGGGCCCCCATCTTGTGACAGAAAATCAATGATGCAACTTTTAAACCTGGAAAATTTTAACACCTCAGTGGAAACTTTCTTATTCACAAGACATGAAATCCCAATGTTGATTTGGCAAAGAAGAGAAGTTGACATTTTCCACCCAACAATCTGCCATGCTTGTCCAGGGACATTTTATAACCAGTTTTCCTCACTCTACCTTCTACTATGGATGTGTTAACGTGGTGAAAATTTGAAGTATTAAAATGTTTTTGTGGGCATTTTGGTAAAATCTGATGGTATAGAAAGTGGACTGACTCCTGCAGGTGCAGCTCTTCCACCAGTGCTCTCCATCCACATTATTTGATGCTCTCAAAATACAATCCTAATAGTGGAAATGCCTTGGAATGTGGTGTGGGTCAACCAACATGTGAACCTCATTTGGCTGCTGGGGCTTTCTCTTGGTGCAATGGAATGGAGAGAAAAGGGAAGAATGGGTTTCTGGAAAAGGGACCTTTATAATTGAATTTTATAAACATTCTTTCAGGAAATTCTCAGCTTGGCTTAACTCTCCTACATTCACTTTAGAAGGAACTTCCTTTCTACAACCTACAAAATGTGTATTTTCACATAGACACGAGATAATAAAAGTGAGTAGGATATATGGGGAAAGATGGCAAAAAATCATGGCAAAACAGAAGCTGAAGGAAATAAAAAGTCTAACTGGTAACTGGCATCAGACTTACGTACTTATTTTTTGAAGAAGCTGCTGAGATGCTGAACTGGATATTTACCAAACTCTTTCTGGGCAGGACCTGTGGGTTGAGATGAGAAAGTAACTCAGCTGTGGGACTGTGATGGGCTTCTCCAAAATACACATTGAGATTTGTTAATTTGCAATGGGGAAGCAACACTGTCCCTTTAATAAAAAATTATTTTATAATTTATTACTAAAACCACCAGCCATTCAGAACCAAGGGTGAATAAACAGGAGTTTGCAACACAAAGTAGGATCCTGTGTAGATTTACTGAGCCATTACTACGTGTGAGTATCTACAACCAAGTCTCCACTGCTGCTGATGAATTCACAGATGATGCTGAAGTTTCAAAACACTGAAGCCTGGGCAGTATTTTTCACAAGATGGATTGGCAGTTTTAATAATTCCCAGATCGCAAACACATATGAAACGAGCCCTTGATGAGAAAGGTCTGATTACAAATAACCTGCAGAGAGATGAAAGTTCGTTTTTAATATCTGTTTTTTTAATTCTGCCTTAGACTTTCAAGAGGCTTCAAAAGAAGGCAAAGACTAGAAAACAGTTTGATTTAATACTGTTAGATGTGTGAAATAAAATGCTGGACAATAAGAGATGTAAAACAAGCAACAAGTGCAAATGACTTAAATCAAATTAAAGAGCTAATTGAAAATAATGGAATTAAACCCTTTTTTTGGTTGTTTTTATTCATCTGGTTTTCAGCACTGTTTGCAGCAGCATTTTTTTTAGATTTTTTTATCTTCTTCACTTTGAAGAACAAACTTTCTCTGCCATGAAAGACAATGATTTTAATCAGGCTCTGAAATGTCATTCTCTGGGGATGTGGATGTTAAATGCCAGCGAGGAGGAGAAGCACCATCAACCAAAACCAGCGGGGCAGCCTCGGAGCCAAGTGGCCTTGGTGTGTGGAGCCCTGATACAACACCCTGATACTGAGCTCCTTCAGCTCCCATCACAGAGATCCTCACCAACATGACCTTGCTTTCATTCCCTCTGTATCTAAAGGAATTATTTTTTTTGTTACAGAGACACTCACAGCTTCAACTGAGCAAATCTTTGATTTCAGTGAGGAACCCCGAGGTATCTGCTGGTAAATCTCTGTTTTCAGAACAGATCACCCAATATGGAGCGAGCTTTTGTTGGCTTTGTTTAAGCAACTGAAGGGAAATGGGGTTTGCATGAGGATTGTGTGGGATGTGGTGTGTGGAGCCCTGATACAACTCCCTGACACTGAGATCCTTTAGCTCCCATCACAGAGATCCTCACCAACACGACCTTGCTTTCATTCTCTCTGTATCTAAAGGAATTAATTTTTTTGTAACATAGACACAGTTTCAACTGAGCAAATCTCAGGCTCTGGTGAGGAGCCACGGGGTATCTGCTAGTAAATCTCTGCTTTCAGAACAGATCACCCAAAATGGAGTGAGCTTTTGTTGGGGTTTACATGAACCCCAGGGAAATGGGGTTTACATGAGGATTTGGGTTTTTTTCTATTAATTAAAGTGAAGGAGTGACCTCTCCAGTGGGATTGATGTGACTGCAAACCCCCCTGTGCTGCAGGGAGCTGCCCCTGGGTGTTCTTGGTTCTCCTGGGAGAGGAGGTGTCCCAGCAGGAACAGGACAATCCCTATGGCTCCTCCCTGTCCCACTTCTCTTACCCTGCCCAGTGCCAGGTTGACTTCTCCTTGCTCTCCTCTGCCCATTCCCAATCCTCCTCATCCTGCAGCTGGGTTTGAGCTCCAGGGCAGGGATGGCTCAGCAAAGGTGCATTTGCCCAAGGGGCCTGAAGCCTTCAGTGCTTAGAAAAATCCTGCTGAGTAGAATCAAGGATTTTAAGGGTCTTATCCAACTTAAATGATGGTTCTGTGATTGCAGAGCACATCTGCAGGGGGATGTTACCCACAGACCCTGAATGAGGCTTGGCTTTGCAGAGCAAAATTAAACCTGTTATAAGCATTTTGTACAGAAAATTCCCCCACAAATCCCTGTCATCAGTGTTCAGAAAGTTTCTCCTTTTTTTTGACCGGAAGCTCAGAGAAATAACATCCCTGTGGAGTTCAGAGCTGGGCAGCACAGCAGGCTCAGCTGCTCCTTGGCTTTAGAGGTTATTTTTGCTTTACCCCACCCTGCACAGGAGCAAACCAGGCTTGGAGCAACCATGGCCGGGACTGGAATGAGATGATATTTTAGTCCCCTCCAACCGAAACCACTCTAGGATTGTGTGATTAACTGTTCTGCCTTTCTCATGGGCAGCTTAATTTTAAGTCTTGCAGAAGAACAAGGGGAAACCAACTGAGACAGCATGAGGACAATTCCCCTGCTTGTGGAAATGGTTTTTTTTAATGAAATTATTTCCCCTGTGTACTGCTACGCTGCCTCTTCATTAGAGGGACAGGAGAAGTGTGTGCCTGCTCAGTGCTGAGCTCTCATGGTATGCAGGGGCTGCATTAAAAAAATCATTCCTGGTGCTAAAAACCAACCTGACACTGCTCCTTAAGTTTGGTGAAATATCCAATCAGTCTCAGTGGGTTTTCCAGGAAAAGGAATAAGTAAAATAACAGGAAGGAGGAAAAAAAAAAAAAAGAAGAAGAAGAGGGGAAATAAAGAAGAGAGAAAACCCACCAGCCCTGGTGTGTTCCCATAATAAAGGGTCTAAAAATGCCCCACTCATTGATGCAAAATTACAGTTATTGTTTATCCTCCTTCTACTTCACACAGCTTTATACAATACACACCACGGAAAATACAAGCAAACAACTGACACATTAGTTAAGAGACCTTCCATTTTACTTTGGCAGTTCACGATAATGGAATTTAATTGTGGAAAAAGCTGAATAATTTTAGCTGAATGTCATTTGGTTCATTCAAACTGGGAATCAGGGACATTTTTAACAAAGGTTTTCAAACTTCTTTTGAAATCAGGAAGCTGCTGTGCACAGATAAGGGGAGAGGTTTGAGGATTCTCTATCAGAAATTTCAAGGTTTTTTCCATCTGCTTTTTCACATTAACTGGTAATTATCCAGAAAGGCACATAATAGTGCAGAAATGACAGAAGCTGACAAAGGTTTTCCTAAGATATGTAAATTGTCAGTGATAGGCAAGGTGCAACAGAAAGGCTTTCTACAGCACAATTATTTATGCCAGTTTCATTTGCTTTTAGGTAGCACTGATGGTTCTACCCCACCGCTGCCTTTATCACAGGCACTGCACATTCCCTCACCACCAGCACACAGGGAAGGTGGCAAAAACTGAGCTTGGAGCTTGGTGGTCTCCTCCAATTCCTCTATTTTCTATTAAACACATGCACAGGGGGCTGTGTGTGGAGATATTTCTGAGGAGTTGGTTAAAACCTTCCCCTTCATCTCTCACACTGTAGATATAAATAGGAATTGTGATTGTTCCCAGTGAAAGAGCTCCCACACCTTGGTGGTCTCAGAGCCCACCTTCCTCACAGCAGCTGTTTGAGGGAGGAGGTGTTAGAAGGGACACTCAGCTGTGGTCTCTGAGGTTTGTTAGCTCTCTCTGCTAATTGTCTCATTCTAGCAGACATGAACCCCTTAGAAATGTTCAGATAAAACCCCTTCCTCCAGCTCTCCCTGCCCAGGCCTTCTCTTGCTGGGGTTGAAAAGGTGGGGGGTGGGACAACCACTTCATTTGTCTTTAAAAATTCATTCCGGGAATGTAGAACTGTGGAATAGTTTGAGTTGGAAGGGACCTTTTGAAGGTCATCCAGTCCAACCCCCCTCAATGAGCAGGGAAGGCCAGGTTTGGGTATTTGGGTTGTACTCCTTAAGGGAGGAAAGATCCCCTCTCCCTAAATTGTCCACTCAGCCTCAGGAATTATTACCCACAGCATTAAAAACATCTCACCCCCTTGACCTGTCTCAGCAGTCTCCAGGCTGGGGTCCAGGTCCTGAAGAGGGTTTTACAAGGATATTTGAAGTCTCTGCTGCACAGGCAGAAGGATTGGGGTTTGATAAATATCCCTTTGCCAAAGGAGAGTTTGGGCTGGGCTTCTGAGCCCTTCTGGGAACTTAATTCTTTTTAAAATAAAGAGCAAGGGGCTGTGCATGGGAGAAGTTCCTGCCTGACCTCCCCTCATTCAGCTCATACCAGAATTCCAGGTTTTAATTCACTTTTTCTGGGAATAGGACTTCCCATGTAACTTCACATGTTACATGGGAGAGGCTATAGGATCTTTAATGGAGGGAAGGATTTCACTGCTGTGGTGGCACCAGAGGTGTCAGGGTGGGATGATCACTTCCCACCAGCACCTGAGTGATGCTAAATTACCCTGATGGGAGGAGTTTCCATGGGTTTGTGGTGGTGGAATTCATTTCCTTTATGGTAATATTCCCTGAAGTTAATGAGGGCTGAGAGAAAGGAAACAAGATGCAACACAACAGATTTGTATTAAAAAAACCCAACAAGATTGCATTTGAAAGTCAATGGGTTTTGCTATTAACTGTTAGGACCTTCTCTCCTATCTGCAGCTTTGTTTTCCCAAATCAGGGAGGTCAAACCCGTGTGAAAGGCTTTGGGATGGATGGAGGGGAAGGATTTCACTCACCAGAGCCATTGGGCTGCCTCAGGAGAGTCTGTCCCTGCAGGAACCAGCCTGGGGTTACTTGTTTGCCTTATTTTATTTTATTTATTTAAGGACAAATTTTCTTTCAGGGGCTTTTATGCCATAAAGACTCAACAAAAATTTCCAAGAGCTTCTTGGAACCTCACCAGGAGGTGCTGGCTCAGGGGATGTTGGATGAAACATCCCAGCAGCTGATTTTTGGGGGATGCAGCCCCAAAATAGCTCCTGTGCTGATGTCCCCTTTCTGTCCCCAGAAATTCCCAAGACTCCTTCATTTCCCTGTGCAGCTCCTGGTAGTGCTGGAGGGGCAAAAACACTGGGCTGTATCTCCACTGAATGCTGGAAAAGCTGAACAAGGCATCAGACATGCTTGGGTTTGAGTAGAAGTTGATAAATGATTAATTGCAAGAGGAAACCCCAGCTCATGACCAGGGGAGACCCCAGGACAAGTTGAGGTGGGGGGTCAGATCCCAAGCCCAGCTGGAAGTGGATTTTGGGAATGTGCAGGTGAATTAAATCAGGTGTGTGGGCCAGCAGCATCCTGCTGATATTCACACAGAGCATTTAGGATATTAAAAAATTGCCTGAGTGGCAATTATGTCCTTAAACTTTCTGGATTTCCTTTGGTTTTATTTTATTTTTAGGTTCCTTTTTTAAAATAAAGTTTAAATTAGATCAAAAACCACCAGGCCTGTGAAGATGGTCCCGGGTGGTTTGTGCACAGCAGAGCTGAGGACTTTGGAGCTGTCATGCACAGACACCAGGTGAGAGCTGGCAAAAGCACTTTGAAAAGGCACAAAGGCACTTAAGGACAGAAACCCTGAGGATGCTCAATAAACAATCACAGGAATGGTGCTGTGAATGTGACTTTGCCTTTGTTACACATTTCTGCTCCTGCTTGTAGTGACATTTTGGCCACTGTCTGAGTACACAGAAATGGCCTGAATGCATCACCTGGATTATCTGATGTTAGTTTGAGTTTTGGGGGTTTATTTTCTGCAGCCTCTTGGTAGATTTTGAAAGAAGAAAAAGAAAAAAAAATTAACCATATTTCAGAGTAATTGAACTGTGTTCACGTTAACTTACACTAAAATTATTTTTAATTAAATGAACTTCCCCTGTTTGTAGCTGGAAGGTACTTGTGTGAGATAAAAACTCCATTCTAATAAGGCTGAGGCTCACCAGCACTTAATTAGCATCACAACTCAAGGCAGAGGGAGCAGGAAGGCGAGCAGGGAGGTGGCTCTGTGCTGCTGGGTGGGATTTTGGGAAGGGATGCTCAGCCCCCATCCCAGACCCCACCCAGCGCCTCGGGGAACGCCGGGAGGGGAAATCACGCTTAGGGTTTGACACAGTTTGTGGCAAAAGCAATTATAATTAACATTATATTAAATATTAAGTCAAGATCATAAAATGCTGATTGGTGCTGATTAGCTGCATAATCCATAATTAGAAATCACTGCACCCTTCAGCAGGTACTGTAGTGCCTCGCCTGTGATTTCACTGCTAAATTAAGCCAGAGTGATTCAGCTTTTGCCCTGAGTTTTACTTCTGCATTTCATTTAGGGCAGAAGCACATCCAGGTAAAGAAAGGCACAGGATCTGTTTCCACTCAGGCTGCTCCCAAACTCTCCATCCCAAGGGCAGCTCCCCACCCCTTCCATGCCCACGGAGAGGTGATGGCCAAATTGCTCTTGTCTATCCCCAGCTCTGCTTTGGTTGTGTCTAAAAGATGCAGGGAGAAGCTTTGGAACTGCCTGGGGAAGCACTGGAGAGGTTCAAAATCCATGTGGATGTGGCTTTTGGGGACATGGGGTAGTGGTGGCCTTGGCAGTGCTGGTCACAATGATCCTAGAGGGTTTTCCCAACCTAAATGCTTCCATGACTGTATGGAACTCTGTATTCTCTGAAAATTCCTTGTGTATTTCCTCACCCCAAAACAGTGACTGCAGAAGGTCGAGCTGAGGCCGTGCCCTCCTGGCCAAGACGAAGCAGCTTTAGGCAGCTCCAAGATAATGATTTATTTTTGGCACAAACCCAAATGCACCTCAGGACACCTCAGCAAGGAGGGAGCAAAAGGAGATTTCTTTATTCTGATTTGATTTGAGAAGACCAAACCCATCTGTGCCTCGCTCATTAATGGGGTGGGAACAGGGACCCTTTGGGGAGGTCGGTGGCTCTGGGCTGAGGAGCTGCTGCAGGAGGGTGAATTATTCAGGGTGTTATCAAGGCTTGCTGCAGCAGCCCTGCTTTCCCCTAATTTTATGGGTCCATTTATCCTGGATATCCATTTGTGATGGATAATGTCATCATCACACACTGGGAAACGCTCAAGTTTTGTTGAAGTAAAGAACAAAATCCCCTAAACCATGAGGTTTTATGTCTCTGCTGCTAATTTCAGTCACCGCCTTGGCTGGAGACCCAGCTGTGATTTTCCACAGTGGAGCTGGATAGAAATAATAAAATTTGGTGGATAAAATCCCAAACCCGTGTCAGCCTGGCTGCTCCTCCTGGAGCTCCAGCAGCCTCCTTGCAGCCGAGCTGATCCAGAGGGACCTCGGAGGCTGCACTGGGCACCCGCTGGCAAACCCAGGGCTGCAGTGAGAAAACACATTGTGGTAATTTCCTCTTTTCCAAAGGCACTTTGGAATCCTAGGGAAGAATCTTTTCATTCCTTCTCTGCTGTTATCTTTTGCTCTGATTAGCATTGCCTGGGAGTGGAGCTGAGGTCCTGGGCAGAGCCTGGTGCTCTCAATCAATGAAATCGATGCGGCCGTGACGCTCCAGTGATTTTCCCTGACCAAGGGCTGAGCCTGAAAGGAAGGAACAGGGAATCACAGGGAATGAGGGGCTGGGCAGGTGGAGAAAAGCAGGAAGGCTGGGCTGAAATCCCTGTTTCCCTCTGCTGGATATCATGGAATGCAGATCAGGGAGGTACTCGCACTCACACACTCGTTGCCACAACATTTTAATTATTCTCCTTATTGTGTTAATGACTATATTTTTGTTTAAATCAATAATTTTAATTTCTATACATATATACACATTTATTCATATTAAATATATATTTAATACATTTTTATTTTAAATTACTAGGATGGCATAGACCATCTCCATCTTTTAAGGGTTACTTTTAGCTAGTCCAGGGAATCCTCTGTCCTGCCTGAGCTCCTCGAGCAGCCAAGTAGCCCAAGGAGATCTTTATCCCACTACAAAGCATCCAAACCCCACTCACATTGCAACAACCTGAAAACACCAGCAAACACCAGCAAACACTCCCAAACCTGGTGTGTTCTTTGTTGAAGTATTGAGATGGTAGGAGCCACCTCTGAGTGAGCAGCTAAATAAATAAATTCTAAAATGTAAGAAGATTCCCACTCCATGACTATCAAAACCAAGGTATTTCTACTCTTTCAGCATTTTCATTTGAAAAAAGAAATTGTAAAAAAAAAAAATAAAAGCAGAACATCCCCTCTTTGTGACATTCCTGGTCAGGAGTGCAGGAGGTGCTGGGCACAGGGTGCTGCATTCCCAGTATAAAACTGGATTTGCATCTTCTGCTTGGGATGCACAGCAAATCCCTCCATCCACCAGACAGCCTTTTGGCTTCTGGAATACTAAAAATGCCTCTTTTTTTTTGCCTGCAGAACCAATGCATTAACTCTGAGAAGGGGCAGCAGAAGGAAAGCCTGGAGCTGCTGCTCGCCCTGGAGCTGGAGCATCCTTTGAGCAACAGCAAAGCAAGAGAAAGCAAAAACACCCCTCTAAAATGGCTGCAAAGGGAAGGTCTCTGCAGTCCTTTCTTAAACACTGGAGAAATTTTCATTTAAAAATATCTACTTAAAGGCAGGTTTAATCTCAAAACAGCATTTTCCACTTTAAAAAAAAAAAATCACACACACGCAAAAAAAAAGTCCCCCCATACCTTCAAAAACGACTCGAGTTATTTCTCCTTCATTTTTTTTTCCAATTAAATTAATTTAAACCGAGTGAAAAACGCTTTATGCCCTAAGAGCCTGAAACCTCTGGTGTCAGCTGAAACGGGCACTTGTGCTCTCAGCTTCAGCCCTCGCTGCAGGCACCTCAGCTTTGAAGCCTTTGAAGTGTTTGTGGCACAGGAAGAGCCTCTCCTCAGAGAACACCAGTTATTTTACAGATATTTAATGTGCAGAGTGTGTGTGCCTGTGGTTGGGTTCGGATAACAGGGCTTCCACAAGGCAGGTGGGAAAACAGGGACGGGAACTCAACTTGCAGAACAAAACTGAAGGGAAAACCACTTTGAGAGCATCTCTAAGATGCTTCCAGCCTTCATCACCACCATCCTGAAGATGCACATGAAATTATCTGGACTTCACAGGGACCAAAATATTTTTTAGTGCCTTTAGGATTCTCTCCCAACACCAGGATTCCCTTTAGAGGAAATAATGCCCCCAAAAAATCCTGGGAACACCAGGAGCAAAGGGCTGAGGATGCCCATCCCTGCAGGGCAGCTGGCACAACCCTGAGCTTATTTTGGGGATGTGATGCAAGAGCCCGGCAATAAATTTGATTAATGGTGTGATTTTGGAATTAATTATTTGACTCATCTAACAACCTTGCTTGTGATTTGAGAGGCAGCAGCTCTGCCTGCATTTCAGGGGGGGTGGTGCAAAATCTCCACCTCAACACCCAGCAGGAGCAATTTTGAGGCTGATTTGTTTAAATGGTAAAATTTTCCTTCTTTTCTGGGGGGCAGGGATGCCCAAAAGTTGATGCCTCTGTTTCAGAACAAGCTGCATTTATTTGCCATGCACTGCAATTATTCCAGCTTGTAACCAATGAGGTTTCATTAATTTTAAAATCTTAAATCAGCCAGTTCAGCCAATGTTATTGGAGCACTGATGGTTTGCTGAACATCTTTTCCCATGGACTAGTTTTGAAATAAAAGAAAATACCAAAAAATTTCTTACAATACCTGAAATGGAAAAACAAATATGTTCTGTGGCTTTACAGGGTTATTTTTGAGGACATGTAATATATTTTTGCAGAGTCCCTGTTCTAGGAGAGGCCCTTTCTGCTCAGTGTTTGTTGCTTCTCTTAATGCAAACACAAGGAAATACTGAGTAATGGAAAGGGAAAGTAAATAGATTAGGAATATAGAATAAACCCTCTGCTTTTCAAACAATTGCCCTTCATGCTACTTTATTTTTAATTTTTCCAGCTTTCCTGGAGCTATCCATGACTCAGCCAAGGCCAGGTGAGATTTTTTTTCCTTCTTTGCAGATCCTGAAGTTTATAAAGCTTCAATCTACTTTTCCATAACCAAATGTTTAGTACCTACCAGACTATTTGTTTTTTGGCATTTCTTTTTAACACTAGTCCCACTCTTTAACCCACTGGTTCTTTTGGGTAGAGCCAAGGGCTCATCTGATCCACCTGGAAATACCAAGTTCCAGAAGATGAGCATCGCCTGCCCTGCTGACAATTCCCAAACTAAATGCAGCACAGAATCTTGGCTGTATCTCAAAAATAGGTGATTTTCTTTTTTTTTTTTTTTAATTTAAAGAGGAAGAGAGAATACTTGTAGGAAAAAAAAAGAAAAAAAAAAAAAAGATGAGAAGGGAGAGAGAAGATCAGTGAATGTCCAGCATTGATTTGGAAACAGGCTCTGCCAGGCAGGGGGAAAAGGAGCCGTTCCCAATCCATTCCGTTTATGGTTATTAGTATTGATATTGTATTTCTCTTGGCTCCCAAAAGGAAAAGTGGGGAATGAATTAGGAAAGAAAATACATTTCTGTAAATAATTTCTTTCCAATTCAGATGTTTTTTAGGAAATGAGGAGGGGGGAAAAAAAAATCTGCTTCTCAAATGTCAAGGACTTGAAAGACTAAAAATACATCACCGGAATAAATAAATTAACCCAGAAGACAGGACTGATGCTCTGCAGGCATCAGGGATTAAATAAATTCACTAAATTCAAAGTGGTATTGCAGATAAGAGCTCTTTGTGCTGCAGCATGTACAGCTTATTGATTGTGGGATTGAGGTGCTGTGCACTCTTGTAACAGGGACTGTGCCTGATATGGATTAATCCTGCTGCAAGGCAGAGCCCGCGCGTGGAGCCCGCGCCCCTCGCCCCATTTGTTTTAATTTGGCTTCTGCCTTCATTTGCTGCACCACATCTGGGCCCTCTGCCCCCAGCCCCTCCCTGGAACTGCCTGAGGGACAAGGGCACTTCAGGAGGTGCTGAGCCAGCGGGATGGGGCTGCTGCAGGGAGGGCTGTGGGCACCTTCCCCAGGGATGTAAAACCCCAGCACTTCCCTTTCCCGTCGGGTTTTGGGGGCACTGCAGGGACAAGGGATCCCCAGCCACCCCTGGATCATGCAGGGACCTTTGGGGAGCAGCTCAGGTGGGGATCCTGATTCTGCACACTCACATTTTGTTACAGGAGCCACCAAGGCAGCAGGAATGTGTCTGACCAAGGTCAAAACATGACCTGGCCAGATAAGATGGATTTTTCTGGACAAAAGAGAAAAAATGGAAAGTTTTGTAATAAATCTCAGAGGGGCTGCTCCACACCCAGCTGGAATTAAGCTGGGTAAGTTCCAATTTAGCTGTTTTCCATGGCAGAGGGTGTTTTCACCCCCCTGGTCAGATGCTGAACTGCCAAAGTCTCTTTACACTAATGCAGAAGGACAGTAAATTCCTCCTTTGAAGCTGTCCTGGTGCTCAGGAGCTCAGGTTTCCTCCACAGGTTGCTCTGAAGGGCCAGCAAAGCTCTCCAAACACAGGCTTTTATCATTACCCAAGAAAGACAAAAACCTCCAGGCCTCTGGAGATGTGAGGAAGCAGCTGGGCAGGGCAGGGATGCTCTCAGGGTGTGCTGGTCCCCTGGGCCACCTCTCCTTGAGTGAGGTGGACCCAACCATCAGCACCTTCCCAGCCTTGGGGCATCCTTGGGTGCTGGCTTTCAGAATCCCTGGAAGAGGAGCTGATCTGACCAAGGGGAAAGACCTTTAATATTAATTGTTCTCTCTTAGGTATGAGGGAAGAGCTCAGGGAAGGGCTCCATGGCATGAAGTTGCTACAGGGACTTTTGGATAACCTCCCCAAATCCCTGTATCTCCCTCAGGTTTGGCAAATCTCCCAGTATCTTTCACCAAAATCAAGCTCTTAATCTCAAGACACCTCTCCTCTCCTACGTCAGGCTTCCTCCTGAGCACGATCCACAGGGCCCGTGTTTCAACACCCAGGATTCATTAATATTTCCTGCAGAGTGCTCAGTAAGTAGCAAATAAAGCAGGAAGTGTCCCAGATGTTGGAAAGAAAAAATGGAATTATTCATTGCTTACTAACATCAAATGCTAATGTGAGAAAAGCATCCTTGAAGAAATCCTTGACTAAAATTCATCAGAGTGATGTGAAATCACTGTTTTAATTATGCATTTTGAATGTATTTATTAGTCCCGGTTCTGATCTGACTTACAGATGTTTAGCAGTGATAAGGGTCTGCTGCAGCCTTCGGAATTACTCATGATTTATAATGACAAAACTTGGATCAGAATTAGGTCCTTGTCACTACTCTATAATATCCTTTCATCAAACTTCACATTCAACAGATGAAAGCGACCGTGCTTTCTGCAATTTCCAACTCTACCACTGAGCCCATGAGTTCCTTTTTTTGAAATTTCTCCTGCAGAAATGATGACTCTCACAGCAAATTTTGTCTGCGTGAGTTAAACTTGCCAGTGTAACTCAAGAAATCTGAGAGCAGAGGAACTGGACTCTTTAATCCACCAAAATGATGTGTTTGGCCTTGTGCTGGCAATAAAGATGGAATTTTAATGAAGGAGTTAATTGCTTTAATTATGCAGCCCTACAATCTCATTCTTTCTTACTGTTGTGACTATTAGATACAGATCTAATATTGAGAGATTTTCCAAACCTGTGAGAGATTCAGGGATTTGATGAGGTTACCCAAAATCTCAATACCAGACAACAATTGGATGTGTCCAATACCAAAGATATTTAAAATAAAACACCCTCTGTTCAAGAATGATTCAAAGCCGTGTGGTTTCTTTCCAAAGAATGGTGGAATTTTAAACTATTGCCTGTTCTAGAGCTGATCCAGAAAGAGCAAGTCTCCAGGGATGCTTTACTCCCTAAGGCATGAATGCATGATTAAGCTAAATGTATTCCATAAATGCCTTGATGACATTAAACTAAATTTTTTAAAGAACAGATGGAGAAAGTTAATAAATATTTCATTCTATAATATAAAACTCACTTCTATATTCACAACTTCAGGGATCCTCAGCTTCACAGATATCAATAAGTCTGATGGATTTCTTGCTGCATTCTCATTCTTCTGCCCTGGTGTCTCTTATGGCATCATCATTTCTGCATGCTTGGATTGTTTTATGGGATCAGTGAAAGGCAAGTGACTGTAAATCTTGACCTCTTCTGCTCCTGGATTATATACTTTTATTCTTTGTGACCATAAGTGTTCATCTCCACACTGAATAGATAATTAAATGACAAAAATTATTCAAAGGGAATTTATAGTGAGAAATTATCCCTTGAAGAACTGATGGGGAACAGGCATAACCCAAGGAGAATCAGGGAAAAAAAAGAAAAACAGTTTAGAATGCCCAAATAAAATACTAAAATCTCTGTGTGTTCGGGAATCTCATGAAACATCGATTCACTGGGGAAAAAAAACCATGATTTTTACCTGCACATCCCAATTCTATTGAAACAAAATTTCTATTAAGGGAAAACAGTGTGGATATTGCTTAAGAGCTGTAGCCCAAGCCTGTTATTCATATGAAAGAACTAATCTTTACATGGGGGAATTACAATTCCTCACTCTGTGTATGCCATGAATCTTGTAAAAGAATAATTAGAACTTGCTCCGAAAGGAAAGAAACGCCAGAGTTGAATAATATTTTAGGAAGAGCATTAACAAACATTTTTACACTGCCAACAATCTTGGGTGCTTCCTAGCAGAGATTTACATTCCATTATTAATTAACTGCACTGAGTCAATAGTGTGACATAAAGCTGGGGAGATGTGAGCTGAGCACAAACTCTGACATCCACGAGAACGGCGCATTTTGAGGAGTTTGATTTAAAATTTATGCAAATGAGAGCTCAGCAAGCAAGGACCCAACAAACATCTTCAAAGCACCACGCTCCAGCCCGAAAAACATGACAAGATCAAATCTTTGTCACTTCTCAAGTGTCTTTACAAACCTGTGCATATTAAGGATGAATTTTTTCACCCCCAGTACCCGGAGAGCTCGGTGGAGAATTAGGAGGTGATTGCTCTTTGTAGGGTCACTGCCACGTCAGCCAATCACCTGAGTGACTGCAAAAATTTAAATGTATTTAAATGTTAAATAATTTATCTTTTTGGATCTGACTCTTGTGAGGTCAGTAGAATACAAGGTCCCAGCTGGGCTGCCTGACCAAAACAAAACCCAAAGAATACCAATGCTATTGTCCCCGCTCCCATTCCCCCAGCTCCCACCATCATTCAGTTTTTGGGTTGAGAAATTTCCCTGAACTGTGTCCAGGGAAAATATTCAATTCAGAGTAACGACAAAAATTATTCAAAACAAATTTATAGTGAGAAATTGCCACGTGAAGAACTGATGGGGCACAGGCACAACCCAAGGTGATATCACAATGTCATGCTATTGTCCCCCCTCCTTTTCCCTCAACCAGGATCACCTTTCAGTTTTCGGGTTGGGAATCCCCACAAAACTGCACCCAGGGAAAATATTAAATGCAGAGTAAAGCCTTGCTGTAAAGAAATACTAATTAATTCATGTTATGTTTCATTCCACAGAAATTGGTTTATTCCCTTATTGAAAGTTAGCTTAGGTCCAGGTACATTTGAATCTTCAGAATCAAGGCTTTTAAGGAAGAAAAAATGTTTCTCATGTTTCCCGACATCCCATTAAAATGGTTGTCCTTTGACGTCAATTAGAGCTGGCTAAGAAAAAAAAATCATCCTTAATTGCTTTTTAGGAATAGACATTATTGCCTGCACCGCCGCAGCCAGATTCGATTTCCTTTTACAAGAAACCAGGATGCTGGGAACACTGTAAAACTCCAGCTCTGCTGAATATGGATGTGGAGCTCTGCTGACAGAGAGCTGCTTTCCCTTGGGCTGAAGGGAAAACTGGTGCAAACCCCACAAATGTGCTGAAATATCTCCAAAGTGGAAAAAGGCTGGAGCTGGATGTTCAGCTGGGGCTGGTTTGGGATGGGCAGTGCTTGGACACCTCTGCTCTGGAGCCAGGCTGGGAGAGCTGGGAGTGCTCACCTGGAGAAGAGGAGGATCCAGGGAGAGCTCAGAGCCCCGTCCAGAGGCTAAAGGGGCTCCAGGAGAGCTGGAGAGGGACTTGGGACAAGGGATGGAGGGACAGGACAAGGGGGAACGGCTTCCCATGGCCAGGATTAGATGGGATATTGGGAAGGAATTCCTGGCTGTGAGGGTGGGGAGGCCCTGGCTCAGGGTGCCCAGAGAAGCTGTGGCTGCCCCTGGATCCCTGGAAGTGTCCAAGGCCAGGCTGGACAGGGCTTGGAGCACCCTGGGATGGTTGGTGGAAGATGTCTCTGCTAATGGCAGGGGATGGAACAGGATGAATTTTAAGGTCCCTTCCAACCCAAACCCATCTGTGGATGCTCAGTGCTCCATCCCTGCCTCCCCATGAGTGAGTGTAACCCATCCCCAAAATCTGAGCTACAAAAACAATCAAGTCCTCAAAACTTGGGTGTGTTTCTTTACAAGGAGCATCACCAGTTTTCTCAAAGCCTTCTCCACCTTTCTCTTACTGCAGGGAATCCATAATTTCTCTGCCCACCAGGAAGAAAAGGAGTCCAGAGAGCAGCACCAGGGGCACCCCAGCAGCAGCGAACATGAAGGACCACCCGTAGTAGACGCGCACGGGGACATCATCCAGGCACCTCTCGCTCCTCCCCAGCAGGATGTACTTCTGAAAATCAGCTGCAAACTCCTTCCACATCACAAAGAGAAACACCAGCAGGAGAAACAGGCCCCCTGGGAAGACAGACAAGACTGAGTTATTGTCTGTGCAGGAAATACAGGAATAAAGGTGGGAAAAGATCACAGCAACTTCTCATCCATGCTCTGCACCAAAGCTTTGTGCTGCAGAGTTGTTGCTCCTGAATTTGCTCTGCAGGTTCATGTGGAAGCCAAGGCCACACTCCCCATGGGACAGCCCCACACCGGTGACCAGTTCCTGCCCTCTGACACCTTGGGCTTTGACCACCAGCTCTTCTGAAGGCTCTGCTCCAGCAGGATAAGGGATAAGGCCACGGAGAAACCACCAGAGCAGGGCTGATGTTCCCAGCAGGGACCTGCATTCCTCTCTCAAAGGTGGGATCTTTCACCTTTTTCACTTTCAATTTCTCAGAGATGAATGAGGAGACACCAAGACTTACTTCTTCCTTTTTTTATCTACCCTTCCAAGCAGTGTCACAGCCAATTCCCACCAGGAATACAAAGGAGCTGGGATCAATCCTGCTGATGGCAAAATTGTGGCACTGTCACCCCCAGAGCCAGCAGAGCCTGCAGGGCCAGCACACCATGGAGTGGGAAAGGCACACAGCCACAAGATATTAATCTTAGATGGGCTACTAAATACCAGAGTAATAACACAAATAATAAGCAGTTTTAACTATAATAAGCAGTTTATACCATGAGGCTGGAAGCAGATGGCAAAACTTAAGAGTGGCCCAGATCTCCTTTACTGTGTATCATTAAAAAAAAATAAATATAAATATATATATAGTGCATTTTAAACTCAACATCTATTAAAGCTAAATAGTGACGGTGTGATGACAGGTCTGAAAGCAGTTCAGAAATATTTGATCTTGCTGCTTCACAGGTAGAAGCTGCTATTTTTAAATGGTGCTGTATAACATATAGATATACACACACACATATATGAAAGAAATACATCACAGCTTATATTATTTTTATGGTTCAAGTGAACAGCTCGAACTTAATTTAGTTGACAAGTTGCCACACAGTTCTGTGGATGTGTTGTGGCTTCTGCAGGATTTAATTTCTCCCCTTGCCATTTTTAAATCAAAGGTAGTTGTGGTGTATTTAATTATTCTTCCTGGCAGCTTACACACTCCAAAATCCAGCCCTTGTGCTGAGGAAAGGAGAGGGGCAAAGCTTGACGTTGATTTATCTGCTTAGGGAGGTTACTGAATCTTCAGTCAGAGAAAACAAGTCCATGTTTTACTGTGATTCTGTTTATAATGGTTATAAAAACAACTCAGAGACAAAAATAAGACTCACATGAAGGTAAGAGGCTTCAAAGTCATCACTAGGAATGAGACAGAAGTTGCAGCTCCCCACCCTAAGCTGTCACATTTACTAAACTGCCTCCTATGCCCTAAAAAAATGCAGTCTTATCAATCAAAAATTGGTGTAGCCGTACAAATATTCTTTATATCACCCCGTGCTGATATCCCAGCCATTCTCCCTGAAGTGGAGGAGTCCTGACTTTTCCTGGAGAGGCAGGCGAGGAGTTAAACAGCAGCTGCTGGAACATTTGCATGTTCATTGAGGTTTTGATACCACTTGAAATTAAGTGCACAAATAAATATTTTACACTTACCATGATAGTTGTATGCTTAAAATACCAATTATTCTACTGTAAGAAAACGGTGGCGCGCTCAAATAGTCGCATGTCCTTTACAAAATACAATGTATTGATAAGAAGGCAATTAAGTCTTTATTACCGATGTAATTTAAAATTAAATTAATTAGATAGCAACTGAACCTTGAAAAGTGCTCCTTTAAAGATCAATTTCTATTTCATTAACTTATAATACCTACCGTAAGAGACGCAAATGAAAGCGCGGCCCCAGTGGGACGGAGAACGTGGGTATGGAAAAAGCACTTTGGAATTTTGCTTTAAATAACCAGGAATTCTGTGCTAATTTCTCCCAGGACAATTTAGATGGCCTAAGTCTCATTTTCTTTTTTTTTTGAAGCAATCAGATCAAAACCTTCCAGTTCTTACTGAAGAGGATATGGGATGTCCCATGTGTGGGTGGCACCATCCCCAGCCTCTTCAGGAGATGAGGAATGGGAATTGGTCCCTCCTGTGGCCTCAGGAGAGGCTCCAGGTCTTGGTATGGAAGGATTTATTATTAAACAGGTACTGGAGGTGATGGCATGGCCATGGCATCTAAATTAAGAATGTTTTCACACTCTGGGCAAATGACAAGAATATGTGAAGCAAGCAGCCTTCTTCTCTGGAATAATTACAGCTGAGTGGTGAAGAATCCCTGGGATTTACACCATGCCCTCGGTGGGAAGAGAAAATCAGAAGGGCAGGTGCAGAAAAAGGATGATGGGAGCTCAGGAAGGCAGGTCACCGAAATCTGCTCAGCCAGAAATGCTTGTTTGGAGCAATCACAAGTGCACCTGAACCTGCTTAAAATTTGTCACACTTACAGCCATCAGCATGGGAAAATCAGGATGTTTCACTCCCATGTTACCAAAGTGTTTCGCATTTTTGTTTTAAAATGCTGTTGTATTTGGGATTTTTCATCTGTTGAACAGGTTTCACTTTACTCCCTCCTTTCTGAGACTTTTAGTGGAAAGAGGAAAATCATCTTTGTTTCCTGCCAGCTTTGGATGTAGAGACAAAGATTCCTTCCTGCTTCAGGCAGCAAAATGAGAAACTGAAAAAATTATGCCATTCTCTTCCCTAAAAATGAGACTGGCATTGGCACCCACACCCAAGAGACAGAATGTGTGTTGAGTTTAGGTAAGTGAAGACCTCCCCAACCCTCATCCCCATGCTCCTCTCAGCATCCCTCTGCTTTCTCCACTGGAAAATTTCCCAAGTGATCCCTTTCCTTGTCTCCTTCTCCCTCTTTGCCTCTGTTCATCAGGATAGCACTGGGAAAAATTAACTGCGAGACTCCATCTCCAGGCTGATGAGGTCAGTGGCATCTTCTGGGGAGGGGCTAATTGCCAGAAAATTGCAGTGGGGTATTAAATCTGTCTCCTTTGTGCTCTGCAGATCCGGGAGCCCCGAGCTCCATCCCCCTCTCCCAGCGGAGCTGCGTCTCCCGTGTGGGTAAATTGAAGTGGAGCTTTTCCCTTCTCTCACTTTATTTCCTCATGACACATTTATAGCTGCTAATTGTGGGGACAGGTGAGCGAACTCAATCCTTAACTCTTATTCTGGGGAAGCTACTGAACTTCTGTGTAATCTGCTAATTAGGAGAATGATGAACTTTGACTCGTTCTCCTCTCTCGCTCGTTGCCTCTTAAGGATGTTAATAAGGAGGAAATGGAGGGGTGACCTTCAGCTGCCCTTCCATAACTGCCAGCCTTCACTGCACGTGGGGAGCCTGAGACTGCCAAAGTGGAGCTGCTCCATTTGGGAGGCAGAATCTGAGCAAAAACATCCAGCACTTTAATTCACAGGACTGGGAAATCTGCCTTTTTCCCCATGCTGTCGGGTCATGCTGAAGAAGAGGTTGGTCCCACCATGGGCAGGGATGTGATCCATCATCCCAGGGTGCTCCACGCCCCATCCAACCTGGCCTGGAACACTTCCAGGGATGGGGCATCCACAGCCTCTTTGGGCAACCCGGGCCAGTGCTGCACTTCTAAGTCTGGTCTCTAAAATGCCCAAAGTTAGAGGAAAATGAGCAGCACGAGGCAGGAAAAATTAAGGAGCACAAGCAAAGTTGTCTCAGCAACTCAAAGAGCTTCCAGAATATGCAGCACAGAGCTCACCCAGCCCTCTAAATGACATTTTAGTGACAATTAACCAACCTCTGACTACCGAAACAAGGGGACAATCAGGCACCAGGCAGGATCTGACACCCCCTGGAAGCGCTGAAGCTCATTCTGAGATGGCAAATGCTGGGAGGAAAGCAGCACCCTGGCTCTTGGCTCGTGTATTCCAGGTGCTTTTGGGAGCAGGCTGGCAGGGAAAACTGTTCAGCTGGGGCTGTGGATGTGCAGAGGCATCACCAGCAAATGTCAGATGGGCTCAGGCTCTTTCCAGAGTCACCCTAAGGAGGAAATTCAGAGAAATGGCTCCAATGCTTTGGAAAGGCTCTCAGAAACCCCTCCCATGGAGCAGCCCACTGGTTGTGGGAGCTGGCACAGTCAGATTTGCCCTCTGGAAAGTACAGTAAATAAAAGTCATCTCGGAGGGAAATCCAAAGGAATCCAGTTGAGCCATAACAATCATGATGCTGGGTTCCCCCTGAGACAGACGGACACAAACCCTCCTCAGGACCATCCATAAATGTCTGGGAATGCATCTGCACCAATAGTGCCTTTAGAGCCTTTTGGTGGAAGAAGTGACATCATTTGGCAATGAATAACCACGGCCTGTCCCAAAAGCTGGGAGTCTGTGGGCAGCACAAAGCTGCTGGTGAAGGGTTCCCCGCGAGGCCAGGACATCCCTCGGTCCTGGTGCTCATCTCCCCATCCACTGCCAGACCACATCCCCACTCTGCAGACTGCCAGCTTTTTCACACTTCCTCAAGGAGAGATCATTTCTGTGAGGGAGGTTAATTAACACTGACCTGCAGGCCATGATTAGAAGACAAGAGGCGCTTTCTCCTGCACCATCCCTCCACATCCACGGGAAAGAGATGGCTAGGGACTGAGGCTGTGTTAAATCCATTGTTCCTACTGCTCAGTGCAATTATGCAAAATATTTTTAGAAGGGATAACGAGAAAATAACCAACCCAAATCCATCCAGAAGCCAGGGCCAAGCAGGATCCAGAGGTCTGAGATCAGGATAAGCCCCTCCCGAATAAAAAGATCAGTTGAAACACCAAGGAAACTTTGCTGAAAAACACATTGAATCCTTCTGCTATCATTTGAATGGAAAATACAGTAGGAAGTGTCTTCCACCTGAACTCGTTCCCTTGAATGACTGTTAATAACAATGATTGCTGCTCAGATTGAAGCTGCATTAATACAAACTGCAATTTTAACAGCAGCATCTTTGTCTAATGCCAAGAGGTTTATGTGATGCATAATCAGCTCCTCTAAAAAGTGTCACATTCTGAGCCCCAGCCTTTTAATCAAGGAGTAGTCAAATAAAGTGGAAAAACAATGAGAAAAAAAAAAAGGAAGATGGTTGAGTATTACTTGGTATCCTTTTCTGTGATATTTCTGCCCAATGTGCAGGCTGGACACACTCCCCAGGGACATCTGCTGCCTCCTGGGAGCCTGGAATACACATGGGAAGGGAAAGATTCCTGTCCTGGTACAGCCCTTGGATTATTATCCATTATGGGATCACAACAATCCCATGGAAAACTCCAGGCTTGGGGCAGCGTGGCTGGGAATCTGCTTGTGGAAAAAGCCATGGGGGTGCTGGTGACAGCAGCTGGACATGAGCCCAGGGGTGCCCAGGTGGGCAAGAGGCCAATGGCACCTGGCTTGGATCAGGAATGGTGTTCAGTGGGATCAGGGCAGTGCCCACCCCCTGGGCTGGCCCTGCTGGGGCACCTCCAGTGCTGGGGACAGCTCTGGGACCCTCAGGACACGAGGGACATTGAGGGGCTGGAGTGAGTCCATGGAAGGGAGCAGGGCTGGGAAGGGTCTGAAGCACCAGAAGCAGCTGAGGGCGCTGGGAAAGGGGCTCAGCCTGGAGCAAAGGAGGCTCAGGGGGGACCTTGTGGCTCTGCACAGCTCCCTGCAGGAGGGGGCTCAGGGGGTTCGGGCTCTGCTTCCAGGGAACAGGGACAGGAGGAGAGGGAACGGCCTCAGGCTGGGCCAGGGGAGGCTCAGGGTGGACAGCAGCAGGAATTTCTCCATGGAAAGCACTGTCCATCTCTGTCCCAGGCTGCAGTGGCAGAACGACCATCCCTGGAGGAATTTAAAAGTTGTGCAGAGGTGGCAGCAGGGGACAGGGGTCAATGTCAGGACCTTTTTTGTTGAATATTTTCATCAATGTTTTCAGGCCCCCCAAATCTGGGCAAACTGAGAGTAAAGACAGTGCCTCATGTGATTTCTGCCAGCTATGAGGAAGCAGGGGCTGGTGAAGGATCTGCAATTAAGCAGTGGTTTTTCAGAGAAAGGCCTGATTTCATTACAAAGTTCTTCACTTGGCGCAGCTCAGCTGAGCTCCAGCCTGTGGCTGCTTGAGTCATAAAAGAGCTTTTTTCTGAGTTTGAGTCACTGGTATAAATCGAGTATTTCTACTATTGAAGCCAGTTGCTCCTCTCAAATACAGAAAAGGAAAAAGTCGAAGTGATAATTCAGTGGAATCATTGGTAACAGCAGTGGGAAAAATGAATAAATGCCTATTTTTAATTCATTTTCCTGCAGTGACATCGTTTCATCTTTTCAGGTCTCCTTAAGCCAGCCCTCCCATTTTGGATCACGGGGTTTGCCTTTCATCACTCTGTGGGTTTCCAGCTCTATCAAAGCTAACAGCAGAGGCAGGAGCAGCCCAAATGCAAAGCCTGACTTTGGGGAACTGAGCAGGGCTGATGCTGCCCAGGCTTAACACACCTGCAGCCTTTACTCAAATAGAAGGGTTGCATAGAGGAAAAGTAAAATACAGTGATTTTCAAAAACGTCAGCCTTGCAAGGACTAAGGACTATCTTTCTAAAGCCTGGCTGAGCACAGAATCATGGAATTCCAGAATGGTTGGGTTGGAAGGGGCCTTAAAGGCCATAAAGGCCACAGACAGGGACAGCTTCCATCAGACCAGGCTGCTCAGAGCTCCCAGGGCTTTAATTCCAGTGGAGAAGAGGGAAATCATTTGTAGCTCCCATCAGAGCCCCATCTCCCATGGCAGCACCTCATCCCCACCTGCTCCCATTCCAAAGCCACCCTGCCCTGCCCATATCCCCTCACCTGAGAGCAGCAGGAATCCTCCCCCGACCTTGTAGGATCGTGGGCTGGAGAAGGGGACCCCACAGACCAGCAGGAGCCCCCCCACGAGCCCGGCAGCCACAGCCAGCAGGATGAACACCGTCCAAAATCCTCTGTACACTGCAACAGGAGCAAAGCCAGTGAAAGGAGAGGGAAAGAGGCTTTCTTCAACCTCAGAAGTCTTTCTTTCTTAATGATGCCATGTTTAACTCCTGCTTTAGCAACAGTAAAAACAACAACCTGTGACTCTGCTGTGCCAGGCAGAGCTGAGGTTCCTGCTTTGCCAGGGCACCTGGAACAGCCACGGGTTCAGGGGGAATGTCATTGCCACAGAGTGGGACTGGAATGAGGCCAGAGGGTTGGGAGGTTTGCCAGGGAAGCACACCAAAAAAGGGGGTGGGAGCAAAAGACACCATTCTTAGCTGTGCCAGGGAAGGGTGGAAAAGCTTGGCAAGAAGGGAAGAAAATAGCAAAATTTGGAGAGGTGGAATCAGACCACAGCTTTGTTCTGCTTTAATTAACACTTCGGGAAGGTGCCAGGCTCCTGGTTTAAAATAAAAGCAGTGTTTGTTGGCAGGACTGCAGGGAAAACAGGAGCTCATGAGTTCCCCCATTAATGGCCTTGTTTGACTCCAGAAAGAGAAAGGGGCAGGGGAGCAGCTGCCTCTCCATCCAAGGAATTTGGGGTTTTGGCTGTGACTTCATAGAACCACCCCAGAGCTGAGCAAGCTTGGTCCATCACATCCCAGCAGATGGAACAGGATGGGATGTAGCCCACTAATTAAAGTCCCCCAGAAGCCAAGTGTCTTCCAGACATTGCCATAAGCCTCGTCCAAAGGTGGTGGTCTTCCAGCAGAGACCCTCTGATACCCTGCTCCCCATCCCCCTGATCCCTTGGACCACCCCATCCCGCCCTGACTGTTGCTTTCCAGAAGCTCCAGTTCGATTTAAGCCAAGCAGGAGCAAATGGGTAATGCTGAAATGATTCACACTTGAAAGAAAAATGATACAGAGAAGATGCATTTTCCTCATTTGAAACCATTTTGTCAGGAGAGCCACTTAGGGAGAGATAAGTATCTTGAACTCTCCAAAACCACAGAATTCATTTTCATGTTTAACCTCCCGTCACCCGTTCCTCTCAGGGAGCCTAAGAGGATGCAGATAAGGCAGAATTATCTCTGGAGCAGGTAATAGCTGGAGCAGCCCTCTCCTTGGACAGCCTCCTGGTTTGTCAGCGCTCGCAAATGAGGACGGACTGGGTGGAAAGAAAAGGACATTCAAACAGAAGTGGCCGCTCCCCCCGAGAAGATCGGGGAGGGGAGGAGCCCGGTGCTCTCCCTGCCCAAAATGAGGAGGCTGAGCCACCTGCATGTCCCCAGGGGTGATGGGGACAGGCAGAGCCCCCTCTCCCCGGCACCCTCCCAGAGCCATTAAGGTCGGAAAAGACCTCCGAGAACATCGAGAACATCCCGGGAGTGTCGCAGGGGACACGGCTGGGAGGCGGCCGGGGAGGGATCCACAGCCGGGGCTGACAGGCAGGGACAGATGCTTGCAGCGCCCTTTATTTAGGACGGAAAAAAATAGTGCGTGTTTTTCAGCAGGATCATTCAGAACCTGGACGCTGTGCCCGTCTCTGCCAAGCAGGAACAATCCCAGTGTTCATCCCGCGTGTTTGCCGCACATCCCGCACCAGCTCCTCCTTCTCCCTCCACAGGTCCCTCGCATCCCCTCGCATTTCCTGGGGCAGGAATCCTGCCCAGCACAGCCACAGAAACGAGCTGCTCCCCCTCACACGCTCCTACTGACAATATTTTTTTAATTAATTTCTCATAGCTAAAAAAAAAATAAAAAAATTAAAACTAAAAAAAGGTACTGCTAAAGGCTAAGGAAAAGGTCAAGATGTTTGTTTGTGCAGAACGTCTGCCCTGCATCCCCGGAGGCAAGGCAGACTGATGCACACTATTTAAAGAAATCAATTCATTTCAAAAAAGATCATTGAATTAATTCTAACTGCTGCCACCAATTTAGCAAATTAAAATTCCTAACAGCAGCTGATTCATTAAAGAACTCAGAAAATACAGAGAAACATAAATAAAAAGGGACCCAGTTGAAAGGGAGCTCTCCAACTGCGTTGTGTTCAGTGCTTTAAAAATAAGCCAGTCACTTAGGTGGATTTTCTAACAATTTGGTCTTCAACTGATTTTCCAGTGGTTGTTTATTTTGTCTTGCAACAAATCAAGGAAACCAGATTATGGGGCTGAGTGAGCTCTGGGCTGGGTTTGGGTTGTCTGGCTCCAGTTTTCCCCAGTGAATGAGGAGATAGATGGGTGACAGTGGATTTATCCTCCTGCCTTGCTCCCAGGAGTAGGGGCTGAGCACAGCCCATCCCAGCACGGCTGGGCTGGAGGAGAGAAAACGTTGGAGAACCTCTCAACGTGTGCTTGGGGCAGCCAACCAAGCAGGACTGGTTTGTGAAGGAGCTTTCCAAAGGTCTTGGTCGTGTGCATTCACAACAGGACAAGCACAGCACTGGCACTCATCCCAAATCTCTGCCTGACTCCTTGGAAAAGGAGCTGCTGGGGGAGAAGGAAAGAAACTCACCTGCAGTTGTGTCATAGGAGGGATGGGGGAAAGGTCCCACAGCAATGGGCATGGGGAAGAGGTAGCCATGCATGCAGAACTTGGGGTGTGCTTGGCTGGCTGGAAAAGATGGAAAAAATAATTAAATCCCTGCTTGCTTTCATTTCCTGCAGAATCACAGTTACAGTACTGGATTGGTGATGTGCTGCTGTGCAAAACCTGAAAAACCCTCAGTGAAATCAAAAGGCTGGGGAGGAAAACAGGATAACAAACCTTGGTGAGAGAGAAAAATAAAAACAGAAATAAGAATTAATGGAAGGGGAGAGATACCAGAGGATCTGAGACTGCTTCCTGCACATCTTCTCATCTTCATAACCTGAGTCTGAGGTGGACAAAAATCATGAAAGATGGAATAACTGAAGTTAGTGTCAATATTCCCATTGCTGTTTTCCTCCAGAGAATGTGCCTGATCACCTGGAAGGGTCAAAATGTTTGGGTACCAGAACAAGGTACTTCCAAGACCTCCAGCTGGTGAGAAGGAAAAGCACAATTAGAATGGAAGTGCCCCATCAATATTAATACCACTGAGGCTTATCATGATTAACAGTAATAGAATGAATGTTAAATGAATTAATTAATGGTTGGCCACTTATTTAAATATGTTCCCCAGCTCAAAGGAGCACTTTATAATAGGTGGACATTAGTTCATGCTAAATTGACTATGGAATACCTATTGAATTAATTATTACATCCACAAGAGCAGCAAATTAATTTGCCATGATCAATCCTATTATAATAAATACCTAAAGAAGTGGCAAAAAATTTGCCAGCTATCAGAGTGACTCATTTTACTTCAGGTAAAATGATATTATGTATTTCCATATAAAGTAATTCAGTAGCAAACTCCCTGTCTCAAGCCTGTCCTTTTTTATCACAACCTTTTCATGTGAAAAACCTCCCATTGTTCAGTTGAACGGTGGCGGGAACTATTCCTGCAAGATTTTACAGGAAACAGGTCAGGGGCTGGGGGACAGCGAAGTCATTTGAAATTTTAATCACTGCAGAGTAAATTCAGCCTGGGAACCTGCATTATTTGCAGGGAGGTGCCCTCTGAGGTGACTGTGCAGCTCCACAGCCATAGGAACATCTTCCATCCAGGCCTCAGTGGGCACAGGGCCAAGGGTTTTGTGGTGTTTAAAGCCTTTGCAGAGCCTGTTTGAAATCTGGGGGGTTTATCCCAAATGCTGCTGTCGAGCAGGGCTGGTGCCAGGCTTGTCCTGGGCTGCTCTCACTCCTTTCCTATTCCTGGTGGGAGCTCCTGGTGCACTGGGCCAACCCTTCACTGGTTGGCACCAACCAGTGTCACAGAACAGGTTCCACCCTCTCCTTCAATTTGCTTTTGAAGAGTGAATGTGTTTTCCAGAAATAAAGGATTTTGCATCCCTCTCTGTTTATTCTCAAGTGCAACTTCAATGATCTTAAAAAGAAAAACAGGCAAGATCTTAAAATATAATGGCTTTCCATGGTGCATCACTGGTCCTGAGCACCCAGGGACACCACACACGTGCACTTCCAGCCTTCCCAGTGCTGAAATCAGTGGAGCTGGGAATGCTGAGCACCTGGAAGGCACAAAACAGGGACAGAAGAAAAGCGATTCCAGGAAGGGCATGGGCTCACATTTACAGAACTTTGCTGAACACAAACATCAAGCGGTGTTGGGAGGGAGGGGGAGGAAGGAAAGGTTCTCCTTGCTGGTGGAAGCCACCACTTCACACAACTTTGTAGGTGATAAATTAAATGGCATCAAGAGGTTGCAACATTTCTGTGAACAACCCTCTGAGAGCAAAATCCAAGTCAAAAAAAGAGCACAGAAAGGGCACACAAAGGGTGAGCCAGGTTTGCTTTTGACAGAAGATGAGAAAAACAAAAATGAAATAAAACCTTCTCCTCATCCCTGGGAGCACTTCCTGAGCTTGTTTCCCATTAAACTGTGAGGGAATGCTGTGGGTATGGAGTGGTGGCATGGTACTCACTGTACCAGAAGGTCCAGATGCTCTCGGGGTGGCCCTCGCCAAAGAACCAGCACCGCCAGAAGAAACCCTCGTGGTGGAAGGTGAGGATCTCCTTCCCAACCTCTGTCGGAGCTTCAGCCTGGGGAGGAAGGAAAGTCCAGGCTGAAACAGGGAAGATCATGGTACAAAGAGCGTAGAGTTTGCTTAGACAGATGTTGATTTATTTTTTATGGGGTTTTCGTTTGTTTTTTGAATCAGTTTTGGAGGGGGTGGGGAACACAGAGGAGCTGCTGTCCTTGACTTTGTGCTGTGTCTCAGCTACGAAATGATCTGATAACAATTTGTCCTACAGACCTGCACAAACCATTTGCCTCTTTCTCTGATGTCCTTAAACCCCTGCTGGCCAGAGCTGGATGGGGATGCCAGGGGCAGGGCCTTCTGGGTGTGTTCTTCTCCTTAAACACCTTCCCCCAACCCCCGGACCAGATCTGCAAGCAGAGTTTTGATCTTTCCTGAAGGGAGGCTATTGCAAAGTTTAGTCACGGAAGATTTACCAAAGAACTTATTAAAATTATCCTCAAAACTAGTTTTATCTTCCAAAACTAGTTTTATCTTCCTGACACACAGTTTGTAACGGAGACAGGACTGTGACAAAATTCTGTTTTATGGTGGATGGGGAATGTCCATAGAGGAATCAGCCCTGTGAGCCAGAGAAAGGAGATGGGACTCAGCAGGGAGGTGCTAGAGATGCCTATCCTGTCACAGACTGGTTTGGGTGGGAAGGGACCTTGAAGCCCATCCAGTGCCACCCCCTGCCATGGGCAGGGACACCTTCCACTGTCCCAGGCTGCTCCAAGCCCCATCCAACCTGGCCTTGGGCACTGCCAGGGATCCAGGGGCAGCCACAGCTTCTCTGGGCACCCTGTGCCAGGGCCTCACAGGGAAGAATTTCTCCCCAATATCCCTCTGGCAGTGGAAAGCCATTCCCCTTTGTTCTGTCCCTCCATCCCTTGTCCCAAGTTCCTCTCCATCTCTCCTGGAACCCCTTTAGGCACTGGAAGGGGCTCTGGGTTCTCCCCAGAGATCTTCTGCTTCCCTCGCCTCAATGTTTTTATGCACCACTTTATGGCAGCTTCCAGAGCTCTGACCTCATTTGCTTTCAGGATAAAGTTCTGACTGTGACAAGGGGAACATTCAGCCCTGAAACTTCCTCAGCTGGTGGCTCTGACTTGGTGCATCCACAGCACAATTCACTGAGTTTGCCAGATACTCAGCCCATCCTTATCTGTAAGGGACAGGATTTGACAGTTTAAGAAAGGGCAGAGAAGGTAAAAACAGAGCCTGTTATCCACAACCAGTGACAGAAATAGAAATAATAGAAACAGTGTCTGAAATAGAAATAAAATAGCTCAGAGGGAAGAGTAAGAGCAGTTCCTGTTTCTGCCTGGTGCTTTTGAAGTCACTGCCTCAGCGTCAGGCTTCCCAACACTTGGCCAAGAGTGTCTCTGAAATGTTTGAGATGTTTATTCGTGTCATGCAGTGCATCATCTCTGCTCTCTCCACTTTAAAAAACAACTAAAATGTGAAATAATTAACACTGTCACTTCCCAAGTGCATGAAAAGCAAGTGGCACTTCTCTGTCTCTGCCATCCCCAGGCTTTACTGAGCTGCTTGAAACTAAAGACCTTGTCTTCTCTTTCACTTCTCCAGGCATTTTTTCCATCATAATTTTTTTTTCAGTAGGGAAAGTCATTTGGAACCATGACTCAAGCAAACAGTGCCCTACATTTTATTATGGGATTCTGAAATGAAAGAGAAATATTTCTTGCTGGCATCATGATGCTCACCCAGGGTGACTCACCACACCAGGAAAAAAAAATCAAACCTAATTGGATTGAACTTTGAGGTAACAAAAAGTCTGCACACAACAAGGATCTTCCTGTCATTTTGTAATGGAAACCACACATTGATTGGCACAAGAACATTTTGGGGGAGTGGGTGGCTCAAGGAACTGATCTGGTTGTTATTTCATTGAAGAGTTAGACAACAGCAAGTGCAGAGAAAATCCAACTTGAGGGATCTAGAAACGAGCGACACCAGCCCTTAGCACTAAAATATCAAACTGTCCCTTGAAAATTACATTTCCTGCTAACTGAAATCCTTTACAAATCTTACTCTGAGGATATCCAGGCCACTGGTTGGATGGGCAGGAACTCGTCTGCCCTGCTCTGTGTCTGATGTTCATTTTTGTTTGGTGGCTGTGCTGCAGCTGTATCACTTCAGGTGGAAGTGATTGCCAAGCCCCACACTTTTAAACATGAACTAGTATTAAATGAAGAAACTAAAGAGGGAGAAATCTTTTAGTGGCAAATATCAGGAGATATCTTTTTTCTTTAGAGGGAAATGCTGTCAACAACTAAAGCTCTTACATTTTTGCCTTTCATTCTCTAATGTTCATATCTGCCAGATTACAGAGATGCCATCTTAATGTTTCCTAGAAACGCTTTACTCCAGTCAAAACTCTCAATATTATGGAAAAGCCCATTTGGATTTTAAAGAATTTAAAGTTTTACCTCAGGCTGACGTTTTACATCAACAGGTCACTTTCACTGAGCAGAAATATCACAGATTTCAAAATTTCAGATTTGAAATTATTTAGGAAAGTCCTTCCAAAGCACAAGGTTTGAGAGCTCACCCCCTCGGTGCTCAGAGTGCTGTTCCCATGCTCGAAGAGCCCGCAGGTGTCCGTGGCCAGCAGCCAATAATCCGTGCCAAAGGCGATGAGGAAGAGCAGCACCCCGGTGCCCCCGAGGATCCCGGCTGCCAGGGCGGCTGCTCCAGCCTTCATGGGGCAGCAGGGGGGAAACAGCACAACTGGGAATCAGAAAAGGAGGAAAAACCCCCAGTTTCCCGGGTCTCTGGAAGAGCAGGGCCAGAGCAATGCTATTTTTGGATGTGGACAGAGATCTCCTGGCTGGTGTGAGTTTCAGTGGGTGGTGGAGCAGGACTAATAAAAGCAGATGACCCGGCCTGAGCCAGCAGCTGTGGCATTAAGGATCATGACAAGCAGCAATTGAGGCAGAGCAGGGAGCCCTCCAAGGGGACACTCGGCTGCTGTGCCAGAGGAGCCCTCAGGACACGGCTCTGGGTCACGACTGCAGAATTCCCAGGATATCAGGGAGTTTTTCCCATCCCTTCCTGCACGGATGGACTCAAAGGTCTTCCCCACACCGTGGAGCCCGTGGTGTCCTCAGCCACTGCGGTGACACCTCTCACTGTCCCCAGAAATGGCACTTCTGGAGTTTGTGCCTCCCTCTTCCTCTGAGCAGAACTCTGATGTGGCTTTTACAGAAAGCAGCCCCAGGGATCCAAGAAAAACATTAAAATGCTGGGAGATCTTAAATATCCCAGTCCTCCTGGAAGTGATGCAACCACTACCTTTGCACCAGGCAGGTCCACATGGAGCTGGACCAGGAGCATCCAGGCAGGTGCACACATGGACACACTGGGGGTGTCCTGCACTTGTAAATGATGCTGTCCCTCCTGCCATGGAAAAGTGGATTATAGGGATCCACACCCCCCCCCCCCAGCCACCCAGCCTGTTGTGGGAGAAGTGTCTGCTGGGAACAAGGACATTCCTGCATGGAATTTCACTGCCATTTGCTTCCTAATGTTTTTGGCTTCTGCTGGAGCATCTGCTGTAGTTCACTGCCAGGAATGGGATGCCAGACTAGGAAAATTATAATTTCTGTAGGGCAATAACGATATTCCTGTGACATGCCAGGAGGCTGGGAGAAGAAATTTAAATTACAGTGAAAAATCAAGTTCTGATTTTCTAACCCTAGCCTTAGTCATGACCTGCTCGAAACAGGGTGGGGAGATGATGTTGATTTCCCTATCCCATGGGAATTTGTGTTGCCAAATTAATTACTAAATCAATTTAATATTTAAAGTTACCTGTGAAGATATGGATATCTCAAAGCAACTGCACACTGGTTGGGGAACCTGGAGAAGGTTGAGGGAAATTTTGACTGCACTTCTTATTGAGGCATACAGAGTGATGAATGCTCTCAATCTTCTATAAGCACAACAGAATTTAAATGATAATGATTTATTTTATCCTCTGCATTGTCTTTCTTAAATATTGCAGGAGTAGATGTTAAATAACACATCAGGCCTCTCTCCCTCACTGTCCCCAGGCAGAGCTGCTCCTGGTTCAACCTGACCATGAGCTTGTGAGGAATTCCACAGGATCCAGGAGCCCTTCACTGAGACAGGGAGAAAGGAGAGCTGGGACAAGGTGCAGATTTACCATCGTGCAGGGTCAAAGCTGAGCCCCAGAGCTGGGATTCTGCAGGAATAAACACATCCTGTCCATCCCTTTGTCCTGCCATTCCACTGGAAACACCCCCAGCTACTGAGAGGGGTTTCCAGGTAGGTTCTTGTGATCAACCCTCCCTAAACCTCCCTCATCCCATTCCCACACAAATTGCCCTTTCCCATCTCATCCCAGCCTATCCACTCTTTTTCCACAGTTTTGAACAGCAATAACACACCCATCTCACAGTCACTGGTGCTTCACAGCTCTCTTTGTATTGAACATAAAATGGTTGATTAAATACAAAGTACAACTTATCTATCACCTAAATAATCAATTAGGGCCATTCCAATCAGCCGTTTAACTACCACACTATCCTGGTTAAACCTGTCTGAAGTGCCAAGGACAATTGGTTGCCATCTCCTCTTGTGATCTCCTCCTCAGAGCTGGACACAACTGACAGGAGCTTTGGCAACTCTCACAGGAGCTGGGTGAAAACAGGGATTTGCACACCAGGAGTGAGGATTTTTTTTTTTTTTTTTTTGTAGCTCACACTGCAATTACATAAAATTAAAATGCAAAGTGGGCACTTGTGTATTTTTGTTTTAAAAAAGGGATTCATGCACGCTCCCACATTTCTGGGTGTGTTTTGAGCCAGCTGTATTTGGCACTGCTATTTTTGTGCTACTGCCCATCCCGAGTTAGTGCTGTTTGCCATTTGGAAGTGTCCTCAGGAATTCTGGGGCCCACTGGCAGAAAAACCCTGCGTGGCTGAGGCAGGGCATTGCTGGTGCCCAGCCTTGGCTCCTCACAGGACGCTTTGTGCCCAGCCAAACATCCTCCAAATTCCTGGGCTGTGGAACAGGAATTGAGTTCCCAAGGTTGAAATGTCTCTGCAGGCACTGAAATCCCACTCCTGACAGGTGTTTCTTTTCAAGGACTGGTTGGACAGGGATTGGAGCAATCAGTGGAAGGTGTCCCAGTGGAAGGGCAGCAACGCCAACCAGACCACAACAAAAGCACCCAAGCACTGCCAAATTTACCTTGGAAAAGTCACCAACGTCCCTGAAGGTTTCACAGAGAGCAATCCCCCAGCCTGAGCTGTGCTGGAAGGGAGAGCCATAGATACCCACGTTGGCATTTGCCCCTTTAATTCTGCATTAAAATGATAATCTCCAGTTCATCTCCATCACATGCTCCCTTTTCATCTCTCCCGTCTCCACGTCTCTGGGAAGAAGCTCATAAGCCTGGATGTTGAAAGATCCTTAATGGTTCTTCTCAGGTTGAATCCCCTCCAGGACTTGATGTCAGCAGAGAAAAAAGCTCAAATTTGCCTCACCTGCTTCTCAAGCACTGCCAGCCCTTTCCAGGATTAAGTCATTATAATCTCCTTAAGCAGTCATGAAATAAAATAAACACAAGCGTGGTTTTCTGCTCAAAATAAAAATATTAAAGTTCACATGAGGAAATGCTTTTGGAGTTGTAAGTACAAGGGAGATTTTGCCTGATTTTCAAATGCAGTTGATTGATGTCTTTGCACAGAGTTTTCTGATGTGGTTTTTGGGCTCTCACTTCACCATCAAGCTCTCACTCCCCCCTCATTAACTTTTTTGCCCATTTTAACCTGAACTTTCCACAGACTCCTGTAAACTTCCAGAGTAAGCACAGAGCAAAAACTCTCTGAACTCCTAAAGGAATCAAACTGATGCAATTTATTTCCACAGAACCATGCAATATTCAATGATACACCGAATCCGTGTTTTTAACACTTTTTAAAGGACTAAAACCCTGGAAAGAATTAATTAGGCATGCTCTGAAGCCTGAGCACTTAACAGTTTTCCACTCGGTTGTAGAATTTTAAGACCACCAACACTGGATACTGGCAAAGATTATCAAAGGTATTCTGGGCTGAAATACAAACTAGTCAGAGGCCTTGGCCACTAAATGACTGGAAAATACTTCATAAAAGCTTTAGCTGGGCTATTATATTTGTAAAGAAATTTTAAGAAAAAATCCTCAGTATCCAGAAGGTTAAATTTAGGGCAGAGTGACTCATTGGGAAAAAATGTCCTGCAGGGAATATTGTCTTCTCTGCAGATCAAGCAAATTGTTCATGCAGCAGAGAGGTATTGATGGATCCAGCACTCAGTGGGGCTGGAAGGGAATGAAGGGCTGGGATCCACAGAGGATCCAGCCAGTGCCTGAGCATGGGAATGTGGGGCTGGAAGGGAATGATGGGATGGGATCCACAGAGGATCCAGCCAGTGCCTGAGCATGGGAATGTGGGGCTGGGCTGGAGCAGCTCTGCAGCCACTGCACACCTGGACCCAGACACCTCTGGAACTGCCAGACCCTGGCACAGAAACCCCTCATGTTGAATTGAGATGAAAATGTAAAATTTTTTTAAAAATTCAAGGAAATTTTTTTTCTTTACCTTTTTTTCCACATCAGATAAAATTTCCATTCCATTTTCTGGCATTCTTCCAGCCACGTCTGTTGCCTACAATGGTATGAAAAAGAAATCTACCCCCAAAACAGCCACCATTTGATAAGGCCCTTGATAACCCATAATGATCTTGCAGAGAACTGATGGGAATCTCAATTGGAAAAAGCTCCTTATTTAAGTGCCTGATGCCCAGAAAAATGATGGATGCTGTACAAAGATGACAAGGATGGATGCAAGACAAAGATGGTACAGACACCCAGGAATTTGGGACAAAACCAACACAGTTCAGATGCAAAAGCATAAAACCAAAACAAACCAGCCAAAAAGCACCAAACAAAATCCAAGCAAGAATTTGCCAATCATGGGTTCTATCCTTGATTAAAAACTCCTTGACAAGCAAGTTGATTTAACTTCCTTATTGCTCTCCCACTACAGAATAAAAACGACCCACCTTAGTAAATCCTCCTGTGACTATCTGCCGTTCAGAATATAAGGAGAATTTTAAAACCCTGAGGACATTAAACTGCAGGTGAACAGGGACATTCCAACCCCAGAGAGTCAAAGACCTTCAGATTGAGTGTTTTTTCCTCTCCCTTGTATGCAATGGCTTTCACCAATGAACAACAACACCGATTTTATTTCCTCGTTACAATCGCTTTCCTCACTCACAATCTTGGGATCACTGGTTGAAGGAGCTGCTGTTCCAAGAGGATCTGCCTGGAATGACACCAGAGACATCCCTGCGTGTCCCCAGCTCCTGATGATGTCGCCAGGAGATACAAGGAGAGAATAACTCAGAGATAACCCCATAACACAGCGAGTTTAATTGAAATAGAAATGTGGAACACTGTAACATATTCATAAATGTATCATATATTACAACATACTCAAAGATGGACTGTTTACTAAACCAATTACAGCCAAATCCACATGGTTCTCATGCACATGGATTAAACCAGGAAATAAACCAAAATTGTAATAAATTGACTGAAGATGACAATGAGCCTATATTCAATCAGTACATATGTACATACATGTATATACATACATCAAACACACATCTACTGCTAAAAGTTCCTATTTTCCTTTGCAGTGAAGTGAATTTCCAGTGATGGAGTGACCTTCAAGACAACATGAACCACCTCAGCTTATGCCAGGACACTGTAAAGGGCTTTGTTCAGAAGAAAATGAGACCTTGGATCATTGCAAAGCAAATACACAGAAATTTGTGCCTTTAATTTAAAATGAAAGCCCCAATGTACCATGCAGGGATCTCCTAAGGGAGCATTTCTGCACACAGGAGACTGGTTCTGTGAGCCCAAAAATATCATGGAGGGGAGTCTGTGAATTCCTACAGTTGCTTTTAATGCTGTTTCAAAAAGAGTCACTTGTTCAGATTAAACACTCTTGGATCAGAGGAGGGAGAAGAGAAAGAAAAAAGTCAATGCAAAACTAAAACTTGTCCTGTCAGGTTCAGTGAGGACAAGAATTCAAAGGCTTGAACTTACCTGGAGTTTCAAAGAAAATTACTCAAAGCTGGGGATTTCTGTCCTCCTCAGGTCCTGTCCCTGGAGTTTACCTGCATCTGCTGTGCAAGGGGCTCACACCTTTCCTGGGGGCCAGGGTTTGGGTCACCCTCAAACCCCTCTGATCCCACAGCTCCCAGCTATGGCAGCACAGATCACCCCAAAATATCAGCATTGATGCAACCAACCAACCATGCCAGAAAAAATTCCCATTTAAGGGCTGTCACCCTCATCTCCTGGTACCACCACTGGGTTTGGAGCTTCCTCATTTTAACTTTAAGGTGAACCATTCCTTACATAAATCTTTAAAAGCCAGTAAGAACATATTTCTCCCTTTTAACTCAGCTGCAATGATTTTTCACTAGCAGAACTGTTGCTGGGTGTGGAACAATCCCTCAGGTAAGACACAACCCCTTATTTAACCATGTCATTTAACTTCGGGCTTCATGAGATTAATGTTCATAGCCAGGATCCATCAGTTCCTGAGGAGCAGAAGAAATCTGTTGCTGTTTTTGCTCTTTCCTCCATTCCCTAATAAAACCTTCTTTGAGATTATCAAGTTTTTCCCAAACTATAATCCAAATGCTCCCTGCTGTTTAGCCTATCCCTGGCAACTAATGAGAAGATCCCATATCTCACCTTATTAAAACATCCTTCCTTGCAGTTGCAGGCAGTTTCAGCAATTTCCCCACACTGAACAGGTTAATTTTTCCTATTAATTCCTTAGAAATGCTCCCTCAGCCATTCCCTGACATTGCTGATGCTCCACTGGGCATCTTTTCCCTCAGTTCCCACTAAAAACCCAGCCCTGGGCAATAAGAGCGACTTTCCACGCAAACCACTCCGGATATTCCGCCCTGTCCACGCTGTCCTGTCCAACGTGCATCTTATTTACATTATCTACATGTCCAGCAGCCCCCCCTGAAGGAGTCAGACCCCTCATGGGGAGGCAGAGAACCTCTTGTGTTTGACCATCTCCAGACTCAGCTCTTTCCTTGAGGCTTTCCTCGTGCCCCAGGTCGCACCGCTGGGCTGGGGCAGGGGGATGGCACACACGGACTTGGATCTGCTCTCCTTCACCTCCCGAACCTTCTCCGTGTCCCCCACTGTGGGAAGAGAAACACCATGGGAAACACCATGGGAAACACCATGAGAAACACCATGGGAAACACCATGGGAAACACCCTTCTTTGTGGGTCAGCAGGAATGAAGAACCACCAAAGCATCCATGTGCTCATCGGGGATGAGCTGCTCCACTCCAAGGATCACCTCCCCAGTTATAAAACAGGACACAAAGATCAGCGTTTCCATGGAAGAAAAAGCCGAAAAAAAGGCAATTTAAACCCAGTTTATACTTTGAAATACATAAAGACCTTGGATCAATATCATCATTCTTTTGTCAGTGTCCACCTGCAACTTTGCAGAACAAAAATTCCCAACAGTGGCTGCCTTAAACCAGCTCTGGAAAATGCAGGTGTCCTGCTGGAGCACCTGGAATGCCATGTCACATTATTGGATTTTTTTGGGGGGGGTGAACATGCAACGATAACAGAAAGGTTAAAATCTCCTTCTGCCCTGTCACCATTGTATGTCAGGGGCCATGGTGCTCATGTTTTCCTTGGGATAGAAAAAAACTTACCCAGAAACAATGGTTTTTATACTTTTCTCTGCTTACACTCGTGGTTTTCTTTGGAAAGAACATGATTGAAGTATTCCTGGTAAGCTGTGGATTAAAACAGCTACATCCCAAGTTGGATGAGGCAACCTGACCTATCTGGAGATGTCCCTGTTTGTGGCAGAGGAGTTGGATGAGATGGCTTTGAAAGGGCCCTTCCCACCCAAACCATTCCCACCAAACCATTCCCATCAATCTCAGGTTGGGCTGAGAGGGGGCACCGGCTCTGGGAAGGCTCTTGGCTCTCTTTGCTCACTCATGAGGCTCATCTAAGGAGCCCCACATCCTTCCTGTCAGCTGCTGGGCCATTCCACAGGGATGAGGGTGAGCAGGGGAGGGCAGGGAATGACCCCCAGCTCCCCAACTTACCTGTGAAGGAGCGGCAGAGCTTGAGCTGCAGGGTGGCCTCGCCCTGTGCCGAGCACGAGTCCTCCTTCTGGGACTGAGGGAGAGAAGGGCTTTAGTGCCTTGTGAAATCAGTGAACCAACCCTCTGCAATCCCTATGGACTCCACTCCCATTCGTTTAACTTTTGCCATTTAAAAATAAACAACAAAATAAAAGAAGGACTGCTAAAAATAGAATGAAGAGATGGCAGGAGGTATTTGCAGATGCTGATTTGCTACAACACAGAAACATGGCATGGCCTGGATTGGAAGGGACCTTAAAGATCATCCCATTCCAATCCCTCTGCTGTGGGTGGGGACACCTCTCCCAGGATCAAGTTGCTCCATCCAAACCGGCCTAAAACCCTTCCAGGGATGGGGCATCCACAGCTTCTCTGAACAGCACTGGAAGTTCTTTCTGGACTGTCAAGAATTTGGGAAAAAAAAACTGAGCCAGTGTCAGAGTCCTAAAGAATTAAAAATGCACAATACAGCAACTATGTTTTGAGTTCTGGAAGAGGTCTGAGCTCCTCAGGAAGGGTTCAGCAGAGAGGATGGGAAGGAGCAGCTCTGGAGCCGGCAGAATGGGGCAGGGAGTGCGGAAGGCAAAGCTGTCCCCAGGATATGGATGTTTCTCACCTTGGCTGTTCCCCACGCTGGCTGCAGGCCAAGGAGGCAGGTAACGAGCTGGCACTAACGAGCTCCCTGTCCTTTCACTCCAGTGCTAATCTCCACCCTCCAGGACAAAAAAAACAGGGACGAAAAAAAATAAAAATCAGGTAGCACAATGCCGCCTGGATTGTTCGGCGCCTCTGTAAACTGGGAATAAGTCTCTCACGCAGCTGTGATTTGGCATCTCGGTCCAGAAACCCAGACTGCCAAAATAACTCTGGACACCTCCCAGCCTGGTTTTCTGTTTTGTTTCGGTTCGTTCTCCTCCCTCCCCTAACGAGGACCGCTGCCCTCCATCCCTTGTTCTCACTTTTATTGACCATTTTAATAACAATGCCTGCCCGGCTCCGGCAGCAGCGCCCGGCTCCCTGGAAAGCCATTCCCAGGGGCATTTCACAATTCTCAGAGCACGCTCCATGAAAGGGCTCCGACATAATTACCAAAGGCACTGTGTCATTTACGCACATGGCTCACAGGCAGCTCCAAATAAGCTCCTTCTGGGGGAGTGCACTCGTGTTTTGGCAGGAGAAAAGAGGACCAAGTTGCCTGGCTACAGGTGCAAGGATTTTCTGGGTGCTCCGCGGTGAATAAAAGCTGTCCTGGGTCTCAGGATCCGCCCTGCCAGCGCAGGCTGGGCTGGATCCCTGCCTAAAATAAGGCAAGCACCAAATGCGGCCGGAGCTCGGAGCCAGCAGCGATGCACAGCTCCAGGAAGCAGCAGCCTTCGGCAGGAATTTTGTCCTCAGGCGGAGGAAGGCGAACTTTCTGCTGGAAATAGATAGTCTTGGAGTTAATCCTCTGGGCTGTGGTTCAGAGCTGAAGTCACCTCGTTCTCCTGCCAAGGTCCTTCTGCCTGGTGTAAATCGTTTAACCTGCTCCGGAGGGAGGAGGATTGTTCTTTTCTTGTTGCTTCTCGCTGCTTTCTCCCCGTTTGCTCTCCAAACTCTCCTTGGTGGGGGCTCCAAGAGCCCCCTCTCAGTGCTGGAAAAGCACCTCAAGTGCAGGAGACCCCTAAGGCACCTAAAGCCCCCCAGAAGAGGTGACTCAGAATGGTCTGGGGTGGAAGGGACTTCAAAGATCACCCAGCTGCAACCCCAAGCCCTCCTGGCTGAAGCCTGGTGGTGGCCACAGCCCTGTGTCCATCCTGCTGAGGGCACTGCTGCCTCCTCTGGAAGGAGATGGAGTGTCCAGCAGCCAAGATGAACCTGGCTCCTCCTCAGCCACCAGCCCACACAAGGATGTTCCCCCCCAAACAAAATCAGGGATGTGTGGGAGAAAAAACCAACCAGGCCCTAATAAAATATGAGTTTAACTGAGCTCCATATTTAACAGCAAAGCCCTCACCAGCTTCCCTAAAAAAGGAAAAATAACACTCACCGAGCAGAAAAAATGAAATTTCTACTGAACAAAGGGGATTTTTCAATTATTCCCTCAGCTCCTAATGCTCAAGGTGTCACCAAAGCCTTTTCCAAGACTGGCAATGGAATTGCAGGGGTTTCACCAGCACCAGAGGGGTTTCAGCAGCCCTTTGCTGAAGTTTGTTCCCCATCCCTGGATTTCCAGTTGGGTTTGCAAACACAGTTGTGATGCTTCCATCTCGTGGTGAGATGTAGAATAGAAAAACGTGGGGAGCAATAGCATCCAAGTTTTTCTTGCTGACTCAAAACCTGGAAGGCCAAGCCCTTCCCTCAGGGACTACAAAAGATGGAATATCTGACAACCAGAAAAATCTCTAACTATCGACATCTTTCATTAACAACTTTTTTAAATCAGGAAAACCATTTTCTTTTCAATTTGGCATGGAAGAAACATGAATAGCTGGTTTTTTCCCAAAAACTTGCAAGTATTAAGCTGCTTATAATAGGCTAAAATCTACTTTTTAGCACAGTGTTCCTTCTTTCTGCTGACAAATTCTGCAATCTGTCCTCCTACAGCACAAAGTAACAGCATTCACCCACCCTCCTTAATATTATATAATATTATATATAAAATTAATTTGGTGTTAATACTTCAGAGCTCTGTTGGAGCATTATCCCATCACTTTGGGGCATGATTTTATTTCTATTCACAGTTAGTGAGGCAGCTATTCTTAAAAATTAGCAGAAAAGCTGCTGGTGACACAAAACAGGCCTGGCTTTTCCTTTGGGGCACTGAGAGATGGTTCTTGGGTTGGAGCCACCCTTACAGGTGTCACAGGGATCAGTTCCCAGTATTTAATATCATCTCCCAGGCTGGACAGGACAACCTGGTCCAGTGGAAGGTGTCCCTGTCCATGGCAGGGGGCTGGAATTGGGTGATCTTTAAGGTCCCTTCCAACCCAAACCATTCTGGGATTTACATCTGCTTCCCTTTGCCTGGCACAAAGCCAAGGTGGCTGCAGTGAAGGGGCGTGAGCAGCACCAACAAGTCACTCTGATGACACAACAGTCAGTATTCAGCATCAGATTGGCATTTTCCATAATCCACGGGGCATTTCCCACCCTCAAAGGGCATTTTCCACCATCCACAAATCAGTACAGAAACAGAGTGAATCCTACTGCTTTTGCAATTCCCCCGAAAACGTTCTGTTCCCCCAAAGCCCAGCTGCAAGCTCTCAAAGGAGGAGGAGAAACAGCCTTCCCAAAGCTCCTGAATTTCCCACCCGATGCAGCAGAGAAGGGGAATGCAGGAGCACAAGGGTTAACAATCAAATATCCTTAAAGTAGGGAACGTCGTGCTCAAAATCAGCCGGAGTTTGATGTTGCTCTTTTGAAGTTTAATTATACCAAATGTTCTACAGGAACATGCCATGTTCTTGCCTATCTATTCTGAATTGTAAGTACCAATCAGCATGTAAATGATCAAATTAAAGCTTTTAAGTTGTTTGCAAGAGCCAGAACACCTTTCTGGGAAGGAAGGGCTGAGCAGCAGCAGCGTTTGGTGCGGTGCCGCCGTTCCCGGTGGGCTCCTCCATGATTGGCACTTCCACAAGGAAACTGGAGTGGAAAAAAGTCCACGGCACTCCCCAGTTCTTGTGCAGTCATGGAAAATTACTGTCTAAATAGGGAAGGGTGATTTGTTTCTTTCTAAAAGGTCATTTTGTTCTCCTCAGTGATGGAGCTTGGCTGCCCAGATTAGAGATCACAGCTCACACTTGCCCAGTGCTCCAGCTCAAGCCATTAAAACCTAAAATTCGGAGAAGTGGGTGAAATTTAGGGATGGCTCAGCAATTACTGCAAGCACCAACCCTGCCAGAGCTGAAAGAGTGTTTGGACAATGCTGTCAGGCACAGGGTGGGATTCTTGGGGCTGTCCTGGGCGGGGCCAGGCTCAATGATCCTCATGGATCCCTTCCAACTCAGGATATTCCGTGATTCTGCACTGCTGCTGACCTGGGAATTTGGGAACAAAATATGACAAGGGTTAAATGCTTTTCCTCGTAAGAGTTACAGAGGATGGGAGGAACTGAAAAGACTAAGCCTGCTTCTCATGCATCATTCCTGGAAATCTTTTTCTTCCTTAGCTAAATGTTGGCCCAGCTTCTGTCACCAATTTCCAAAGACCAAAAGTTTTCACCTTGTATTAACCCTGTTTCTCCTCTGATTCAGAACATAAACCAATACAGAGCTGTGCCAGTAGTTAATTGGAAAAATGTTTGTTTCTCACAAGAATCTGGTAAGCAAAACTTCCCTCTATTTTACTTCTTTCAAGCCTGTCCAGAACTGTATATGTGTTTAAAAACAGAAAACTCACCTCCAGAATGAGTAAGAAAGATCACAAAAATGTTTCTGTCCTTTCAAAAGAGTTGGGGGGGGGGAATACACTGAGCAGCTTTCAAATATTTACAATCCCTCTGGACCACTGACAATGGGGGAGACAAATTCCTGTCTTTGATGAAATCTCCCAGAAAAGAAATCACAGGAAAACCAGACCTTGGAATCTACAGAGTGAAACCCAGTCAGTAGCATTTGCTCAGTAAAGAACTTTCCCAGCATGGGGGGAAGTCTGTGCTCACAAAACTCAGGATGGCTCCTTGGTTTGCCAGGAGCTGGGCTGAGGAATTTTTCTCTTCATATTTACTATTCACTGGAACACGATTTGGGATTGAGACTCTTTTTAAATTTTAATTTAAAGTTACGAGATTTGTCTTTCAGAGGAAACTCCATCAGCAATAACCAGGCTGTGGGGAAAGCAGGGTCCTGCTTGCCTGTGCTCCCTCTCACCTCCTTCCTGGAGCTGCAGGTGTCGCTCATTTCCACCAGCAGGCTCTTGTGCCGCAGGATGAGGATCTCCTTCTCCTGCTCCGTGGGCTCGCTGTCCCCGGGCAGGGTGTGCCTGTTGTACGCCGGGCCCTGCAGGGGACACCAAGAGCCTGTGGGACACGGGACCGTCCCTGCCCTCCCTCCCTCCAGCATCCTCCCCCCTGCAGCCATCCCACCCAGCTATGGGAGACACTGATTCAGGAGAGGTGGGGATGGAAAGAGCCACAGAAGGGAGATGGGGCTCCAAACTCTGCTTTTTTATGTGAAGTCACCCAAGAAATCAGGGAATGACAAGGCTGATAGTCCAGATGGCAGAACGAGTGCAGTGACTCTGCTCGAGGAGCCCTCACAGCTTCAGCCCCTCAATGTTTGGTATCAGCCCCACCTTCCCATATAAATCATGCAAACAATGGGAACCAGAAATCCTCCTTCAAAAGCCACCTCCCAGCCAAGCTGAAATCTCCCACTAACACCAGAGGGAGCTGGGATAGCTCTGGCACTATGAGGGGTTAGGCTGCATCAACGCAGGACTGGCTGTGCCTTCATCCCTTCACCACGTCCAGAGGTTTCTTCCCAGCCTGATCCCACCGCTCCCCTCAGCTCAGCAAAGGGACAGGAGGGGGAGGCTGATCCCTCTGTGCTGAGCTGCCCACACCAGCCCCACCCCTAAGGACTCCATATTTTGTGTGTAATCCATAAAACAAAGGCTTAGGTGGATTTTAAGGCTAAGTCTCCCTACGAACAGCAATTCCAATTCCCCAGGTGCTGTGTGAAATCCCAGCCACGATCCACGATTCTGTAAACAGGCAGTGGGGTTTATGCCCTTTAACCACTGGTACCAGCTCCATGGCAAAACTGCTGGGTGGGTTTTCTTAAAATTTAAAAGATTTTAAAACTTTAAAACCTCTGCAGATTAATTCCCACACACAGCTCCATTCCACGGGGAAAAATGTACCATGAGGATAACCCCATCCCTGCTCTGCCCCAGGAGCTGCTGCTGGATCTGCTAACCCAGAGCCTGAAGTTCCACGTGCTCCTCCTTTCTCCTTTTCACTGCCGGGTACCGATGCCGAAAATATTCCATGAAATTATAGGCTGACTGGGTGAACCTTTCAAAAGCTGTCAGGCAGCAAACAGAAATGTGCCACTGACTTGGAAACTGGATCTGGCTCCACACAGCCAACTATTCTCTGCTCACAAAGAGACATCCTGGGTAATTATGGAAATATTCATAACATCTGCTCGGGCTGCTCGGATAACCGAGGAAATTTGTGTTGTTGGACACTTAAAATACGGATTGAGGGAACAGTTATACCGTCCTCCTGATCCGGTACAGGTTCCTGGTCAGTATTTCCTGTATGTTGTCCAGGACATTGGGATTCAGAGTGTCCTCCCATTTCTGGTCTGTTATGCCAGTCCTGTTGCTGCTGCTGCAAAGGAAAGCAGAACACCTTATTTTGGAAGATGCACAAGAAATGCCTCCCCAAATCTCAGTGCTCCTTTGGGATCCCACCCACAGCCAACAGGGCCAACAGCTCAGCCTTGCAGATGGAGCTCACAGCAAAGCAGGAATTTGGCATTTGCATCAGAGCTGGGCTGTCCATGTGCTCCCTGGTGGATAAAAGAGCCACGGGGAGCTGTGGCAGAGCAGAACCATCTGTGAGGTCTGAAGTGGCCATTCAGAACATTTAACAGTGCAAACCCAGCCAAAAGTGGGCAGGAGCCTCTTCCTCAGAGAACCATTTCCCTGTAACTCGTGGGGATACAGGTGACCCTCCATGTGCCACCATCAGAGCTGGGTGATGCTCATCCATCCCATCATTTTTAGCCCCAGCTGCTGAGTTTGGGCTGGTGTTGGCTCACAGGAAGGAGGGGTGGGCTGGGCCGTGGCCCAGCTGCCCAGCCTGGGCCAGCTCGATGGCGTGTTTGCGCTCCAGCTTCTCGTAGAGCAGCACGATGCTGGACTTGGGCTGGTCGTACTCCCTGAGCAGGATCTTCTGCAGGTATTTGCTGTTGAAATATTCCAATCTGTTGGAGAACAAAATGAAATGGGTTTGGGTTTAGCCTCCCCCCTGACTCCCCAGCACCACCAGACCTGAGCAAGGCAGAAGGGTCAGCCCATGACTGCCCTATATTCCATTAAATTCCATTACATCCCATTAACTCCTCCTCAGAAATCAATGGTCCAAGAGGTCAGTCCCTAATTATTTCTGCACTACAATGCATGAGTCAAAATATTAAAACTTCACTAAATACAACAAAAACTCCCCCGAAGTGCCAGATATATCATGAACTCTTCTAGAAGTGTTACAAGCACATGCAGCAGCCACAGACTTAAACACATCCAGATTCCCTCTTGAGCCATTTCCTCTTTCTTTCTACTCAAATCTTTGAATAATTTAGGTTGGAAAAGACGTCTGAGATCATCAATCTCTCTAAGATCTGCTCACAAGGAGCCAGGATGCTCCCCAGCAGCAGTGATTCCCATACCCTCTAGTGGCACTTCCAAGCATGGGCATTCCTAAAAAATCCCTACCCAGCAGCATCTGTGTCTGGACCAGCAAGGAATTAAACCTGGTGGATTGTTTTTAGTATATTTTGTGGTATTTGTAATTTTTTTTTAATCTTGCTGCATTTGTAAAAATTTTAAAATGTACAAACTCCCAGAATTTAAAGCAAATTGAACACTTTGCTACAGAAATCTGTAGAGATCCTCTGTAATTTCAATCCACAACAAGCAGTGCTGCAAACTCAGCTCTTTGATGTTAACTGTGCACAGCCTGGGACAGGCCATGTGTCATGGCCACGGCACTTCCAGCAGATTTCTTTGGGCAAAAAGGGACAAACACAACAGGAGAGGAGAAAGAATCTTTTCGGGTGAGGTGTCTGCAAGCAGGGAAGTGCCCTGAAAACCTGGAGCCCCCTTGGACAGGGAGAAGCTGCCCCTCTGTCCCCTCCCTCGTGCCACGAGGATGAGCAAAGCCCAGCTGCCCACAGAGGAAACTCTGGGAATAGAAACCAACCTCCTTTTTCCCCTACACGTGTACACAGTCGTATTTTGGCAAATCCTTACTTGTCTTTCCAGTAATACTGTCCCCAGTGTCCACAGATATCTTCAATGCCAGCCAGCAAGTGATCCAAGAACTAAAGAGGAGAGAGGATTTTGCTCTATGCCGGTTGCACTCAGGATTAACCCAGGCTGCAAACTCCAAAAGCCACACACACACCAGGGGATGCTTCCAGCTCAGGATGTGGAGCTGGAAAACAAGGAGAGGGATAATTCTCCATCCACTCACCCATTGGTGCTGGAGTACAATGAGTGGTTTGCTTTCAGATGTGGGCAAGCAGAGAATAAATGCTGGGGGCCAGGGATCAGCTCTCTGGGATATGTACAGGAGGGCTGATGGCTCCCATGTCCTGCCCTCTGGGCCTTGACCAGCAGGAAAGGCTCATTTTGGGGTTTTTGAGGGCTATTTGTCTCAGGAAATCAGTATCTTCAGGATATGGATGTAGGTAACACACAAATGATGCTTTGACTTGGATAATAAATACTGCCTTCCCCCACACACTTCCCACTAGGTGAAATAAGCATGTCATAAGTGATATAAATATATTATTATTGTTTTAAATTATATAAAAAATCCCAGCCTGGTTAGGCTTTCCACCTAAAATTAAATCCCTGTAATTTCCCAAACTGCTTTCCCTCCTAATGGCATCTCCAAACTGGGAGAGGGCTCTGCTCTGCTGCCCCTCCACACCAATGACCCTGGAACTTCCTACAGTCCTAAATATGTTTAAAACCATCTTTTTGGGGGGTCAGAGACAGGAAGGTTTCCGAGCAGCTGGCTCAGCCCTGCAGCCTGGTGTGGGTTTAGTGCCCTCCCATGGCTGTTGGGAGCTGAGTGTTCCACCAACACAACACTGGAGGGAAGCACTGAAGTGTCCCATCCCTGGCAGTGTCCAAGGCCAGGTTGGACAGGGCTTGGAGCAACCTGGGATAGGGGAAGGTGTCCCTGCCCGTGGAGAAGGGTGGAATGAGACAAGGTTTAAGGTCCCTTTCAACCCAAACTACTCTGATTCCTTGGAATTACACTCACACACTCTGGTCATCACTCCTGCAAGAAAGAATACCCCAGCTATCCAGATGGCAAAATGAATTTGAGGCAGAAAGCTGCTTCTGGCTTCTGCAGCCCTGATTTCCAGCTATCTGCATTTTTACCTTCTCAACTTCATTGGTGCATGGCCATTTTCAGCTCACACCTCCTAATAAACACATTTCTGAGATGATTTACTATTCAGACCCTAACAAAAGAACGAAGTCTTCTCTGTTCAATACTGGAAAAGGCTCTTCAGCCTCCTGAGCTGTTGTGTTAACCTCAGACAAAGCCCTGCAGACCCATTGTGAGGATGCCAAACAGGTTTTACAAATGTCCTCAGCCCCAATGGCTTTATTGCTAAGGAAGACAGCAATAAAATTCCTGAAGGAGCCATGCCCACAGAAATGTGGCTGGGAATAACAATAAATTCAGAAATATATTAATTTTCCATTGGATGCAGATGCAAATGCAAAGACTCAGCTGAGTGGGAGAGCAGCTGATCTCATGGAGCTGAGTCTCTCCCTGAAGTCCTCTATGACTACAAATACCAGCATTTGGGTGGTGAGAACAAGGGGAATGAACTCCCACCTTTGGGTTATGGATTTAGAATCATGGAATGGTTGGGGTAGGAAAGCACCTGACAGCTCATCTTATCTCACCCCCTACCACAGGCAGGGACACCTTTCACTCTCCCAGGTGGCTCCAAGCCCCATCCAGCCTGGCCTTGAATACTTCCAGCACTTCAGAGGTTCCCTCCAATACAGCACCAACTTTATTCTCCCTTTCATCAAGTTTTTGCAAAAATATCTGAACCAATGGTGGTGATGGGACTGGAAAACACAGGGAATTTCCTAATCCTGAAATCAACCAAGCCTCATTTTCTTTCTTTATCTCATTCCAGAGACCAGAAAATTGGAGTTAGGTCAGAGCTTAAAGTTTGGGCAAGAAATCCTCTTTTTCTGTCATGTTTGATGCTACATCAGCCTGATTGGTGGCTGCTCTTCCAATGCAAAAATAACCCATGGTTAGGAACCTGAATAGGACTTCCAGCATGGAAAGGGGCTGACCTGCAGAGGATTTGGGTAAAACTGCAGATCTGCAGGGTCCCTGGAGACACACACACACTCCAGAAGGTATCAGAAAGCTCTGGCCACGTGTTGATGGATTCTCCACTTACCCGAATGTGGATCTGCTCTCCCACAGTGGGAGCACTCTCCCTTTTCCTCTTGACAGCCAGCAGGTCCACGAGGGGACGGATGGTCATTCCCTGCAAAGCAACCACCCACACACAAATCAGCCTTTCCTCACACCCGATTTTCCTGCACTGGAACAAAGCCCCCAGCGTGGGGCTGAGCCACAGCGACCTCGCTCTGCTGTTCCAGCAGCCTCTCTCACCTGCCCTGCTTTCCTGGCAGGGTAAAACCTGCAAAGCTTCAACAGAACTAGAAATCCTTCTCCCAGGTGTACCCCAAACACTTTGTCTGCTCCTGGTAGGAACCTGTCAACAGGAGCTCACAGAGAGGCTTCAGGATGAGGGGAGGAAACCTCCACTCGCCTCCTCTGGCCTCGCCGAGACCACAAAAAGCCAACCAATAATTCCAAGGTCAAGCCTGTGGTTTGCTGCTGCTTGTGGCCTCCCAGATGGAAAGGGGCTTGAAATGATCCAAGTTCAAATGCCTGAAATGAGGATAATCCTTGAGATTTCTCAGCACGGAGCCTCTGCCAGCAATTGTCTGCTCACTCCTTGAGCACTGTGTGTCACACACCATTACTCCAGCGATCTTTGATGGCCAGCCAGTGGCTAAGTTTCCTAATCAAAGCATCCACCTGGTGGGAAGGGTCAAGGGAAAAGTTTTAATATCCTTTAAGCCTCGTGAGAGAACTAAAATGCTGCTGTGATGTGTTTCTTAGTCTGGCTTCCGTATGAAATGACTTTTCTAGGACACGTTTACAGCAAAAATGATGGAGTAGTTGATGTTTATGACTTCTGAATGTCACAAATGCTGGCATAGAGGAGAGCTGAACACATTTTTAATTGCAGAAACAATTAATGTGTCATTTTAATAGCTAATAGCAATAAAAAATGCGTCGCTGTTCAGAGTCAATAACACAGAACTCACAAATTCCGAAATAACAGATATTACAAAAATTAAGTAGAGACTGCTCAATTTGGCCTCTTGCCTCCCTGGATAATCTGCCACAGTTATTTCCATTTTAAAGCAGCCTTTGGGACTGTTTTGGGAATCCCATGTGTCATTCCAGGCCACACATCATTTCACAGCACACCTGCATGTCCCCCGTGCTGCTCCACCAGGGATAACTCATCCCAGGGAGTGTCTGACAGCTCCATCACAGCTCACACCTCTCCCACCTCCAGCAATCCAATGGGACAGTGCAGGCATCAAACAACCTCGCCCCTTCACAATTATTACATTTGCTCAGAATTTCGTGGCAGAGGTCAAGGGCCACTAAGTTGAGAGAGTGAACTTCCAACAGTATTTGATTTTAAAACCACCCCACGAGGCAGAACGATGAGGTGGGGTTTGTGACATTCCAGACAAGCCCAGAGAGCTCCCTGGAGAATTTCCTGGTCTATGTGGCACAAATCCAGCCTGCTTGGAAGCACTGAGGACTTGACAATTGCTCAGTCAACCTCCCCAGAATGATTAACCAGGCTTGTTGCGGGAAGAGCCTGATGCAACTCGGTTAGGAAGGCCAAAGGAGAGGAGTTTCCTGGCTTGAGGAATGCACTGACAGAGACACGAGTGGCCGAGCCCAGCTGCTCACGGGGTGCTCATTGCTCTGTGGCACGAGGGTTTCCAGACAGCAGGGGCAGGATTTCCAAGGGAATCACAGGATGAGGTGGGTTTGAGCTCTGACAAGATGCTTTGCTGGCCCAAACCAGCCTCAAGGACTCAAATCATCTCTGCCTTGGTTTCTGTCCTATTTTAACACAGACACTCCTCATCAAGTCTATATTGAGATCACTGTGAAATATTTTGCACAAAACAACATAAAAATGTCCACTATGCACAGAAGCTGTTTCACAGCCAATATTTCTCTTGCCCTTTCCACATACAGTGACCATGAAAGACGCTGGGATGGTAAAAACATTCCCTCCCCAAACCTGCATCCATCGATGTGTCTGGCAGCATCACCACAAACTTCATTTGCAAACCCGGATTTTTGATGGTTCTGTTACATTTACCCACCTTTTCTGTGCTGAGCTCCAGCAATACCTTTCTGCCTCAGGTTTTAAGCAAGTTTCCCGTTTCTTTGCTCCCCCTGTTCTGGGGGTGGCCCCGGCCCCGCGGGTCCCTGGAGCCCCAGCTCAGCCCCTCTTTGCAGACACGACATTCCGTGAATGGCTGGAGGTCAGGGGGTCTCCCCGGCGACACGGGGACCCTGTTTAACTCTCACCCTTTAGCACGGGGATGACATCACCAGCTGGCCTGTGTGGTTACACAAAAGCCCCTTTCCTGGCCCCGGGAAGGATTTCCCGAAGCCTGGAGCTGCTGCCCTACAGCAACCTTTGTGTGAGGCTCAAGAGCGGCTCTGCGTGAGCGGACGTGCCTGGGGACCGGGCCTTTTCAATTGCTCACCCACATTTGCATCTTAAAACCTGTCAAACTCCACCTAAGCACATCCCACCCCCACCCTGGCCCCTGCTCTCTCCTTTCAGGCTGAGGCTGTGCCCAGTCCCGCTGCCCTGCGGCTCCCAGCTCTGATCCCTCCTCCACCCCTTTTCCAGCCCACGATGAGGATTTAGGTGGATGTTGGGAAGCAAAATATACCCTAACCCTCCACATTGTCCAAGTGCTCGACACCTGAGGGGTTCAGCGAGGAAAAGCAGAAGGGATTTGCTCTGGGGATGATGCTCAGCCTGGGGGCCACTCGGCAGCTGCCACCAGGAGCCACCAACTCCCAAAGGCCCAAAAACTCCTCTCCTCCCTCCATCCGAGGGCAGCAGGAGGGTGGCTCCTGGTCAGCAGCTCCACATGGACCTCATGTCCTCGGCCAGGAGCTCCCAGGGAGTTTTTCCACATGAGATCTTTCCCAAACCTCCACATCCCACTCATTTCAGTCCTGCAGAGATCCACTCTTTACTTTTTGGGACAAACAGCGGGTGGGCATCGGCCTCACTCACTTCAGCACCAAACAACCCCAATTTTTCCACCACATCCTCCTTCAAATGCGGCTGTGTTTGCCAGATGAACAAAAGACTGTGTTTTAGAGAAGCCCTTAGAGACTTGCTGCTGGTCAGAGTACAGCAGGGAGACATCCGAGAGCCTCATCCCGCAGAAAGCTGCAGGGATGGTTTTACCACTAGATGTCACAGCAATGCCGAGAGCCGCTGCTCCTCCCGAGCCCTGGAGCACCAGAATTCCGTAAAACTCAGTGCTGGAGCAGCAGAATTCCTTAAAACTCAGTGCTGGAGCCCCAGAACTTACAGCCCCAGCATGGGGGAGAGGAACCTTCTCCACCAGACTCCCGGAGGGGACCTAATCCCGAATTTGTGCCCAATGCTGGTTTTACCTGCACGAACACGGTGAAGAGGATGACAACAGTTGTTGCTGCGATGAAGAGCTTTTTCCTGTGGAAGTCAGGCAGCAGGAAAACCAAAGAGAAGCAAATGGCCCCTCGGAGCCCCCCGTAGGCAATGATGAACTGGTCCTTACTGGTGATGGTGTTCACGTGAAATCTGTTCACAAAGAAAGTCAGCACAAGGACCCCTAAAAAGCAGGAAAGAAGATTGAGGCACATCAATCAAATAGAATAATTAGAGAAAACTCATAATCTTACATTTTGCAGTGAAACATCAGGGAATTGGTAAACATCAACCACGAGGAACTGGCCAGGGCACAAGGGGGTACATTCCCAATATGCCACTGGAGAATTTTTCTTCCAACAGGTTGCAATTTGCTTTGTCCAGATAAAATTTCATCCTCAACATAATTCTGATTTGGGGGATTACAAATATTGATTGGCCACAGTCCTGGAATATTGATTAATTGACTTATTCTAATCGGTGATAACAAATGAGTGAATTGCTCAGATTACAAACGCTTTTGAGGCAAATCATCAGCAACAGCTTAGCCACAAATTACCCTCCTATTTCCCAAAGTTTCCAAGCAGTAGCTTGGATAAGTAGCTCTATTCCACCTCCGTTAATGTTATTTCTTTCCCTCAGATTTATACTGTACAAACTGAAGGGCGTGAGGTGACACAGCAATTGCTGTCATTTACAGCCGTTTGCAAATGCACAAACAGATGCAGAAAGGTACAAAAAGGCCTTAAATCAGGGGCTGTGATTTTAATACCAATGGATGTGATAAACCTCCTATTTCCCAAAGATTAAGAGCCATTCTGAGAACTGATGGCACTGCCTGTCACTGACTTTTGTTAGGAATTAGCTGGAGCCACAGCACTGTTGCTTTTCTAGAGGGTGTTTGTAAAAGAAATAAAAACACTGCATTTATTATGTACATATCAAACATCTTCCCACACACCTCCAGCTAAAAATAGTTGAACTTTGACTGAACATTGGAGGAGTTTGAGGAAAATAAAAAGCTGGGTATGTTTGGGAATAGGGAACTCAATTCACTGAAGTGGAATTCACCTTCCCCATCTCTAGAGCTCTGCAGAACTGGTGCCCAGACAAGCAGATGGGAAGCATTTGGGTGTCAAGGTTCTTTGTAACTTAAAAAATAAATAAAACAAAACCTCCCTCGGATCACATCCACCCCTACTCTACAGCTCAGGCAGTGCCGATGATTTAAAGGAATTAAATTTACTTGAGCTGATATCCTGGCCTTTGTCTTAATTTAATCCTTCCTCATAAATTATTATTAGCATTCCCTAAACTAATTCAAGGCCAGTTTGCTCCAAGAGATGACACACAATTAATCATTCTGAGCAGAATGTATTTTCTCCTGGAGGTACCTTGGGAAAGAGCAGGAGGAAATCTCCCCAGGGCTGGGATATCAGCAGTGCCCCCGTGCTGCCATGCAAGGGCTCTATTTTCCTTTTTAGGTGATCTTCCTCATACCAAAGGAATTCCCCAGATTTCAGCAGAATCATTTCTCAAGTATTTAAGGCACTGGGAGTGTTCTGTGAAGGACTGGGATACAGTTTACACACCAACCCCAGCACTGCCCACCCAAAAATCCCCAATTCCTGCAAGGAAACACAGGGACACCTCCCGTTTCTGGATCAGTGCCCCAAGCACCTCCAGAATCCTGGAACTGTTAAGATTGGAAAAGCCCTCCAAGATCAGCAAATCCAACCATTCCTCCTGCACTGCCAAGGCCACCACTAACCCACATCTCCCAGTGCCACACCCACACGTTTTCTGAACACTTCCAGGGCAGGTGTCTCCACCACAGCCCTGGGCAGCCTGTTCCAATGCTTGGCAACCCTTTCCATGAAGAAATTTTCCCTCCTATCCAATTATTAATTGATTACTAATTAATCCAGAGCTGCTGGATGGCTCTGGGCAGGCCCAGGTTTAATCTCAACCACCATCTCCCAGACAGGAGTTTCCCAGCCCAGCTTGGTGCAGCTCCTTCCCAATTCTCACTCTCCCAGCTCCCTGACAGCTTCCCAGGAAGGTGCTGCAGGACAGGAACACCTTGGGCAGGACCACTCAGACCATTTCCAGCCCTGCTTTATGTGTTCTTATTAAATTCCAGGGAGATTTTGATTGGAAAAGAGTTTTCTCTGCTAATTATTCCCCAATAATGTGCTGCATCATTTGAGCTGCTCTCAGAAGGGCTGTGCTTAGGAAGGATTTTAGGGGGTGCTTTTGTAGCATTGTTATGTTCCTATATCTTGCAATGAAGAATTTTTGAACTAAAAAAAGTCCAACTCACTCAGAACTCTTTTTATCTGAGCAAATAATTTAAGAGAAACCACTTAATGGCAATAAAACACTTGAATGTACAAAAAGCTGACTAAAGAGCACATTTCCATGTGTGGTGCACAGTTATTAAAACAAACTTTGGCATGTCCTAACAGCTAATAAAGCCCATTCTGCTCTGCCTTGCTAATCATGGCCTAACCTATTTAAACAATTTCTTGAAGTGTCTGTCAAATTCAAGTTCACTGCTTGACTCACTGGTTTGTAAACATAAATCCTGTTGAATGTTTTTTAGCACTCAGATTCTTTGCCAAAAATGTGTGCTGTCATATTCACAAATATTGTTAATATATAAAAATACCCACAACTGAGGCACTCTGCACTCATTAGGTGCCAAACACTGTATGAGAAATGGAGGCCCAGCCTCTTTCAACACAGAATCAGCACAAGATGCAACTGAGGAGAACGAAACACAGCACATCTATTTATTCTGGTCATTTGAAATGCATGAAAATGGGATCTCAGGGAATTCTGGGATCAGAGCTTGGGTTTTCATCGTAATTGTGGCTAAAGAAACTGCAGAAATCAGTTATCAGGAGGGTATTTTCCTGCCTTGGTCCTCATTATCACCAACTTTTGGTCGCTTCATTGCTGTGAGGTTGGTCAAACACCCTGATAGGTTTTGCAGGGATGTTGTAGAATCCCCATCCATGGAGATAACCAAAAGTCTTCCAGACACAGTCCTGCCTGCCTGACCCTGCTCAGGCAGGGGGTAGGACAAGATGATCTCCACAAGCCCCTGCCAACCTCAGAAATTCCCCAATTCTGCCACTCTCAGCCCTGACCTGAAATTCTTGAGTAGGAGCACCTTCGCAGTTTAGGTCCCAAACCTCATCTACCCAGGACAGCTCCTGGAGTGTTCCTCCAGCTTCCCAGTGGAGGATGCTGCTGTACACGAGCTTGTTATGAATTAAATCCCTTAAACTTCCACAGGTCAGAATATTGGGTCAGAGGATTTTCATGGATCTCTGATCCAAGGTTGTACCTACAAATTCCCTCCTGATGGAAGAATACCAAGGGACTAAGAGACACTGAAATGGAAGAGGAGATCATGGCAATGGAAGAGGGGTCAAAAAAGAGGCATTGGTAAAATAGCTCTCATGAGAGCTATTCAGAACCAGTGAGTGCACAGAGCAGGGAACTGCAGCAAAATGCAAGATTTGGAATTGAGTAAGGTTGGCTGGGATGCCCCAGTCAAGTCTTAGCATTCCCATCTGGAATAATCACACCTGCAGAGCAAGCAGGAAAGGATGATGGAGGGGCAGAGCACTCTCTCAACTAATGGAATCCCATTCCTCACTCCCATAAACAATAATAGTAATGAAAAATGAAGATCTCCAATCTCCCCTACCAAGCGCCCTCCAGATGAGACAGAAAATGACCGTGAAGCAGATGTAGGGCCAGTTCCACTCGTGGTTTTCTCCGATGGTGGAAACTCCAAGGAAGATGAAGATGAGGGTGTCGCTCACGCTGCTCCACATCTTCATGAAGTACTTGACTGTGGTGTGGGACTTGAGGGAGATGTTGGCCTCCACGTAACGCTTCATGCCCATGGCACAGGAGATGATGCTGAGGAAATGAAAAATAAACAATGGAAAAGGAACAATACGTTCTTCTACTTTAACGCAAAAAATCAACACGTCAGTTATGGAAAAAAGTGGGTTTCATCAAGTCTTGGATGTTTGCAGATATTTCACTGAGGGGTGATTTGCTTCCTACATCAGGCCAAGGGTATCAGGAGCACCAGGACAATAAAATACTTTATAGGTTGCCCAAATTGTCCAAATCTGGATTTTAACAGATGAACAATTCTCCACCTGTTGCATTTCATCAGAGCACAAAGCAACACCTCCAACTAACACCCAACTCTTCCCATCCCCACACACCATTTCCAGTTCTTCACCTTTGCCAAACTCTGACCTTGCAATTGCCCAGCAATTTTTCATGGATAATTGGTTCTTCGAGTTTCAGGGAACATGGGGTTAGCCTAATTCATCAGCTTTTCAAATCAATACATTTTCAGGCCAGCAACCCTAGAAGGTCAAAACAATTGAGTGTTTGAAGCGCTGAAGCTCTATTTTTTAATATTTTTATCTGGACCAAAACATTTTGTCCTAAACATTGCAGCAGCAATAGAGAAAGGGCTTTAAATTTTCAAGATCTGACTTCCATTGCTGTTTGGTAATGCCATCCATATTTTTATTGCACTGAAAACCCCTTCCACAGGGAACATCATAGTGTTGGATCACAGAAAAGCCAACAGAGAAGCACATCCTTGGCTTGTCCCTGGCTCTGGTCACACCTGCTGTGACCAGGACAGGTAAGGGACCCAGACAAAGGTGTTGGCAGAGGTGGTGGCTCAACCAGAACAATCAACTGAGAGCTGCTCAGAGAAGTGCCAGGCAATTACTGCTTTGCACTGAAAATACCCCGTTTAACCCCAGAATTTCAGTAACACTTTGCATTATTTTGAAGACACAAACATCAGGATCAGTCAGAATTCAAAACTGGGCTTTAGGGAGAGGATTTTTGGCAAAACAAAAGGTCAGAATGGGGAAAGTCACAATGCTTTTGCTGAGGAATGGGATCCTCTGTTATCCAGCAGCAGGAGACCAAGATTCAAATCTTTTTTTCACCAAATGTTTGAGTTCCCATCTTTCATCTCCTTAGAAAATCTACCAATACATAAAAATATTCTAAAACAGGTCTGGTTTGATTTATCCTTTTTAGGTCTGACCTGCTTTGCCAGAAAGAACAACAGGGATTGAACCACAGGATTAAAAAAAAAAAAAACAATCTATTCTTCAGTTTCTGTGTCTGCCTCAGTAAATAGTGGGGAAAATAGTTCCAGTTAAAAACTAAGAAATCCAAGTATTTACGGGCAAGTAACTTCCAGCTGTGGTTTGGGAATGATTATTGGAGAATGGACACAGGATCACAGCAGAGTCACAGAAAGGGAATAAATTTGTCTTGTCCTGGCTAAAGATGGACATTGCCACCAAGGCAAGGGGCAGGAGGAAAAAAAAGAGAAAAAGAAAAGGAAAGGAAAAAAATCAAACTAAAACCCATTTGCAGAACAGTTTCACAGACTGAGCTGTATTCAGATTTTTTACATTTTTTTGGACGATGTAGAATTGATTTTTTTTGGCAATCAAATTATTTTTCAAAGAAACAAACTGCCAAAAGCTGCTTCTTATAATACAGAATTCCCTGGCCACAACAGAATGAATTGTTTGAACTCCAGATCTATAAGAGAGGCATTTATAATTTGGCAATTAGAAGGGCACAGTGCAGGAATCAGCTGCCTTTGCCATTGTTTTGCTTTAGAAAAAAAATGCATTATTCAAAAGAACAGCAAATGGGTTCCATAATGGCTACAGCAGACTGTGATTGATAGAAGGAGACACCATTAGGATTGAATGTTTTCTGCTCCACGATGATTATGCAGCATATTTATTTCACTGCTCTGTCTTGCACTCCTATAAATAGGTTTTTCCTACCTATTCCCAGAGCTGGAATTGTTTTCAGTAACACTCAAATATTGCTCCTATTAACCAGCTGAGGAAACAAAATCTGCAAGGCGCAGGAATGGTTTATATCCAAAGCAACATCATTAGTTTTAAAATAGATCTCCCAGATACTCCTGTGCCGAGCTGGGAGCCCACTGCATTTTTATATTTTCTTTTTTATCTTCACTCTCATCAGCTGCACAGTTGTTTACACTGCAGCCACTGATGCAGGGTAGGTGCACTTTGGAGTCTTTGGGGGAATGTTAAGTGGTTGTGATGCTCAGCACCAGCTGACTCAGTTTGGGTAGGAGAACCACACTCAACAGATACCAGCCCACAGAACCCAGGAGGGCTGGATCGCTCTGGTTTTCTCTCTCTCTGCTTTTGAGATTTTGGTGAACATTGGGGTCTTTCTAACTACTTTTGTCTCAGCATCAGCTCTGACGGTGAGATGTCCCATGAGGTAAGAGCAAAGCTTAATTGGTCTCTTAAAACTGAAGGATCTGGCCAAAAATTATTCATTTTATTGAAAGATCTGCCCAGTTAAGAGAAAAAAATGAGCTGAATGATCTCTGACATCTCTGGCTGAAATTGGCCAGCAGATTTCCGGTGTTACTGGAGACACAGGTATTGGGTGACACCTGAGGGCAGACAGGCCCAAGGGCTGTGTCTGAGCTTCTGGAGCCAAGTCAGAACCTCCAAAGCAGAGGTTTCCATTAGAATCCTCTACTCCCAAAAAGTAGGAATATTTCAGGCTTCAGTTCCCATCCCATCACTCTCTGCTCTGTCACACCAAGGGCAGGACATGCAGATGGGGAAGGGGATCTGAGAGCAGACGTGCTGCAAACCAAGACCAAACCTTTCCAAGGAGCTGACTAAATCTTCCTTGTAACTCTCCCCGTGTTGGTTTTGACTGGGCCACATGGAAAATAACAAAATAAGCCAAGAAACTTCTTCAGGCTCTGCCAAACCTACCAGACATCTCACTGTTGGAAACACCCGGCCTTTCCAAACAAAAACCATGGAGCTCAAACAAACATTGCTCAAAAACCTACATAAACCCATCAGCAGCCATTGATGTGCAATGTGGGAAGCAGAGGGACACTTGGAGAGGGCCCTGCTCCTTGTCATACAAAGATTTCCAAATTTTTAAATGTTTTTGGGTATTTTTCAGTGAATACAGGCAGGAAGCTTTCCTGGAGGGAGGAGCTGCCAGGACTCACTTACGCCATGATCCCGGAGAGGTGGAACATCTCAGCAGTGAGGTAGGACAGGTAGCTGTACAGGAACACAAAGAGGGGCTCGATGACACGGATGTCCTTGGTGAAGCGCGTGGTGAAGGCGGCCGTGAACCCAAAACTCAGCCCCACCAAAACCCCTCCCAGCCCAACCACGAAGAATTTCCCAACTCCGGCAAAAACATCCACGCTTTTGATGGTCGGCATCTCACAGAAAGAGCGGAAGAGCTTGTAGAGCACCTTGGGGGAAAGGAAAGAGGGGGACAGCTGTTAACTGGATGTTCACCTGTCGTGGTCATGACGCCAAATACCCTACTGGGATTTCTGCCAGCGCAGTGTCACCTCCTGGCTCCCACCAGGGGACTGCTGTGGCCCTCATGGACGTTTCTGTCCCCAGACGTGGAGTCAAAGAGAAACCCGAAAACTTCCAAGTTCACCTGAATGCTGCCCTCAGGCCAGAGAATTGGACCAGGAGTCCTCTGCTAGAAGGGGCTGTTGATGCCTTTTCCCTCAACAAATCACAGAATCATTGAGGTTGGAAAAGCCCTCCAAAATCATCAAGTCCAGCCATTAACCCAGCACTGCCATGTCCACCACTAAACCATGTCCCCAAGTGCCACATCCACACAGTTTTTAAACATTGCAGGTGTGGTGATTCCAATGCTTGACTGCCTTTTCCATGAAGAAATTTTCCCTTATATCCAATCTAAACCTCCCCTGGTGACACCAGGGGAGAGGCCATTTCCTCTCATCCTGTCACTTGTTCCCTGGAAGAAAAGACCAACCCCCACCTGGCTACGACCTCATTTCAAGGAGCTGTAGAGGGAAATAAAATCTTCCCTGAGCCTCCTTTTCTGCAGGCTGAGATCTCCCAACCCACCACCCTCTGCAGGTGAAATGCCCCAGTTCAGGCTGGTCCTTACCACAGTCACGGCGTCGTTGAGGAGCGACTCCCCAAAAACCAGGATGTGCAGCTTCTCGTTGACGTGGATCTCCTCAAAGACGGCCAGCACGGCCACGGGGTCCACGGCAGCGATGAGGCTGCCGAACAGGAGGTTGTGCAGCAGGGACACATCCTGCAGCTGGAAGGCTTTCACCTGGCAGATCCCATAGAGGGAAAAGCCGATCCCAAACACGTTCCAGATGGTGCCCACCACCGCGTAGAGCAGGATGGTGCCGATGTTCTCAAAAAACGGGCGGCTGGGCATGAAGTAGCCGGCGTCCAGCACGATGGGGGGCAGGAGGTAGAGGAAGAAGATGTCGCTGTCCATCACTGGTGGGGACCTATCGTTTAACCCATAGATGATTCCCCCCATGATGAGTCCCACAAATATCAACAAGCAGCTCTCGGGAACGACGGAAGGCAGCTTGTTGTAGAGATGGAAGCCTGGAGGGCATGGAGAGATGAAATTCGTGTTATCTCACCAGCCCAAACCCTCAGAAGGTCCCCATGCTCCCACTGTCAGCAGGTTACACCTCAGAGCAGCACAAAAATTCATACCCTGAGGGTGAAGTTGCTCAGAAATTGGTTAGAAAAATCTAAAAATTACTGAAAATACCGAAGTTTCTCGAATTAATGTCGGTTCAGACCTCATTTTGTCATGGAATGAGGTTAGAGAGAAATATTGAGGTAATAAACAAAAAGTAATAATCTGCATAAATAAAACAGTATTTGAAATTATTAACTATGTAATCTAGTCAGCAGCCCATCTTCAGCACTAACAGAAATAGCAACTTCTAATTTTAAACACAATACAGATTCTATACATTTAGAAAAAAAAAATCACAAAAAGCCTTCCCATTAATTCTATATAGGTCCACTTTTAAAATTATTTAATCATTAGCATTTAAAGCTGAAAAACATCCAATCAAGCCAGTCTTGTGCAATGCCCAACATTAGAACAACCACAAGGTGAGTTATTAAAAGAAAAAGTCATTGAAGCAAACCAAATTGGAATAGGAGTAATAATTTTTTTTAATCTCTGATTATTATTATGTCTTCATGCATGTGACTAGAATTGGGGTCTGGTTATGTAACATGAAGTTATTCAGACAAAAAGATCATTTCTATCTGAGAAATCCTGATCAAACCCAATCTTAGAGACTTCTCCATTCTCAGGAAAAGAAATACAGGAAAAAGTGCTGTAAAATAACTTTTGTAGCAGTAATTTAACAGAATTGAAGACAATTCCTGGAGAAAAAAAATATTTATATATAATTTTCACTTTCCTGTGCCCAGTTTTCAGAGGAAAAAATAAAAAGATCAGACATCCTGTATAACTTAAACCTTTCTTAGATGACCTTGCACAATCAATGCAGAGAGATTTTATTCTAGGCTGTGGAACACCCTGGACATGGATGGAATTATTCCTTGGCTAGACACAAGGCACTCTTAAAAGAATAAGGGATCTTCATTTTAAGATGAAGATGTCAGTGAACAACCTGCACAGAGCGTGGCTGGCAAGGAAATCAAGCTGGACACACCTTGGTGTGTCCTGCAGTTAAATCAAATTCCTCCTCCTGGAAACCTGGGACTTTTCCTCCTAACAGCAACAGCACTCCCAGGTATGAATTTCTAGGTGGAAAACCATTTCCAGCCTAAAATGCAACTCATTTTCCACCTGTGTCTGGCACCCAGTGTGCAAATCCCGAGGGTTTGAAAGGTTGCCTCAGGCTCCAAGATTGGAGGGGAGCTGAAGCAAAGGCCACCCCTGCCACAGAGATTCCCCATCCCTCCTCATCCTCTCAGAAGGCCTCACCTATCTTGGCCAAGGATGCCAGCATGATCCAGAGCGTGATTTCAAAGGGGACCTGGACATGCTGATAATCCACTGAGAAGAACGCGTGCTCCGAGGAGTCGTTGCCCTGCGCCTCCTCGGCAGCCCAGCTGATGTTCTCCAGGATTGTGTCCTCCAGCAGCGGCTCCTGCAGGGCTCCCACCTGGAGAGGTGCTTGGAGAAGGCAGGAGAGCCAGGAGCCAGCCAGGACAGCTGCAGCTCTGTGTCCCCGGCTCTCCATGGCCCTGGAAGCCGCAGCTGCTCCCGCTGTGGTTGGAAGCACTGCTGGAGACACCGGCGCTCGTGGGGGCGGCTGCAGAGGGAGGAGCAAAGGCTCCACCTCAGGCTGGTTTCCCTCCCTGATCCATCAGTTCCCAGCTGGGAGATCCCACTGGAGATTGGTGCTTTTTGGTGCCAGTGTCCAGATAGGGGCTCCTTCTGTGGAGGCTTCCTTGAGGAAACGCCTCATATGCCCTCAGAGCAAGGGAAAAACTCACTTTAGTCACTCAACTCATTTTAGTCCCAACTCTTGATGTATTTTGGATCCCAGTCTCTCATAAACCCTTCTTGGAAGGAAAAAAAATAACCTTCACTGCTGTTAGAACAGACAGACTTGACAGAACAGGTCCCATAAAAAACCCCATCTCAAAACAGCTCCATCACACAGTGGGTTTCCCTGGATTTCTCCAGTGCCAACACAGAGAACACAACACAAATATTACTGGAAACCAGTTTCTATTTGGTAAAACAAGCAAATCACCCAGTTTGTTGGGCTAAATACAGAGCTGCAAAAATGGACATAACCTGTGTGGGACAAATAAGGCTCTACCATTGCTTAAAGCTTCCTGTAAGAAAGATTTACAGAAAAAGTTCTCTTCTCTCTTGAAAACAGCCTCAAAAACCGAGTTGTTCAGAATAGTTGGAAAAACAGGAAAATAAAGGTAGTTGCAACAGTGTTTAACAGATTTTAATAAAACAGTGGAGAAAAGAAACTTATTGGGTCAAATTCCTCCGTTGTGAAGTTTCATTCAGGTTGATGACGTTTCAAGAGGCACAAATTTAGCCCAAAGAACACTGGTAATTAAAATCCGGGGCCCGGGGCTGCTGCCAGACAGATCGATGGCCCATTTGTTCCCTTCAGCCGCCTAAGTGACACCAAAATCGAGTGCCAGTGACACGCTGGTGACCCACTTCTGAGCTCTGGGGGCCCAGGACACAGCTCCTGGGCCCCAGCACCATGGGAGCTCCCTGTTCCTCACCCCATTTGTAAAGCAAGAGGAGGATACATCTTGGAAGACAGGAGGGATGCAGTAATACCCTGGAGGAGCGACTTCTTTCTGCTTTACCAGGGTTCATTTGAATTTCATGGAATCACAGAATGGTTTGGGTTGAAAAGGACCTTAAAGCTCATCTCATTCCAACCCCCCATCCATGGGACACCTCCCACTGTCCCAGGTTGCTCCAAGCTCCATCCCTTGGACACTTCCAGGGCAGCCACAGCTTCTCTGGAAAACCTGTGCCAGGGCCTCACCACCCTCACAGGGAGGAATTTCTCCCTAATATTGAACAAGAAATCACTCGTTTCTCTGAAGAAGGGAGAACAGGGCTCTTAACAGCAATTAAGAGGTAATTAAGAAATTATTTAGCCAGAGGAAGAGCAATGGAAGCAGCTCAGAGCCTGGGCTCACATCCCAAGCCATCATATTTTCCTCTTTCTGTTGAAATATTTGGTGTTAAAGTTAAGGGTTTGAGGACTTGTTCCATTTGGCAGCACGGGAAAGGAGTTCTGCCAACCTCCCATTCCCCTCCGTCCCCAAATGATGCAGTCTGTCTTTTGCTATTCTCAAGAAAAAAAGCAAGAATGTTAATGCTCACCTACATTTCCCTTAAGCCAAAAATGAAATGTTTGCATCTTGGAGGGGGAAAAAGCCTTGCAGTGGGGAGCTCAACAGCATCTTGGAAACTGGTTTTGTGTGGAGAATCTACATTTATTTAATAATAGAACCAGAAAAAAAAAAAAAAAACAACAGAGCTGGGACAGAATTTGAGGAAGGTCCACAGGGAGGATAATTTTAAAATATGCTCAGTTTTTAAAAGAAAGCTACTTTATAAAATCATAGCATCCTTAAGGTTGGAAAATACCTCTAAGAGCATGAAGTTCATTACATATTAGCTATGAATAAAGCAAAAGCCAAAGACAAAATGTTTTTTCAAAGCTCTATGATAACAGAATTCGTGCTGTTCCTCTGGTAATGGCTATTGATATTATTGACCCACTTTTTCATGTGAGCACCATCTGATCTGACATTTATGGACAGGCTTTCATTTTTTTCCCCTAATGTAATGCTCTTTCCTACATTTTTGGGTCTCCAGGTTGGATTTTGATCCCCACAATTGTGCTGATGGGCACCTTGCTCCTGATGGAATGAGGAAGATTGGGAGAACAGCAGAGTTATTGTGGGGTGTGATATCAGTGACCAAAATTCAGGCTCCCGCAATAAAAATGTGACATTTCTGCACATTTTCCCCAGGGAACAGTCTCTTCCTGATCATGGGCAGCCCTGCAAATACCATGGTGGATTATCTTGGCTTTCAGATGATATTTGGGAGCACCCAGCTGATGTTTTAGTGGTACCACCTTTTTTTTTCTTTTTTTTTTTTTTTTTTTGCTTCTTTGCCCCTTTTTAGAAGTAAACCTTTTTTTAGCTTGCCCTAAAAACCTCCAAGCCACTCATGCCACTTTCCCTTCTGGGAAGGATCCCACCCACAGCTATTGTGGGCAGCAGGAACAGGAAACCCTGGAAAACCCCGAGCACCACGTGGGGTCTGTCACCACATCACAGCCCACGGGGACACTGAGAAGTAACTGGGTGCTGCAGGGAGCCTCGTGGGCACCCAGAGCCCAGGCAGGCCAAGGTTTAATATAATATCAGTGATTCCAGCCAAAAATCTGGGTTTAAGGAGAATTTGAACAAAATTACGTCGAGCAGCTGGAATATTGATAAGGAACAAGTTAAAAGAATACATCTCAGCAGAGGTGTGAGCACATTCTGCCTCCTTACTAGTGAGCTCTTGGATGTTTATTTCATGGATTTCACCTCAGTGTGGAGATCAGTTCCCATTTATTGACTGCCCTCAGGACACCACACCCTGGTCCCACTCATTGTCAGGAGAAATCCACGCTTTCCCTGAAGTTTTTTACCTGCTGGATGCAGCCTTTGGTTTCTCTTTTTGGAATAAGCATAAGCAGGTGGCCGTCCCCAAGGATGTCTTTGTTATATAAAAATATTCAATAAAGCTGTCCCCAAGCCATCTGCCTGTGATCAGTGACCTGTCCTTGCTGTTTGGTGGCTGGGCTGGAGCAGAGCCTGGGCAGCAAAGGGAAAGGGAGCTGTGCCCGTGGCCTTTCCCAGCGTGCAAACACCACCAGCACCAATACCCACACAAAGCATTTCACACCCTGATTTGTACAAATTTAACATGTGCAACATGAATTGTTTTGCTTTCTATTCCAGGAAAGGGTTTTTTTAATAATTTGACAACCAGGAAAGAGGAACAAAATTTCTTAGTTTAAAACTTCAAGGCAAGATTTTCAGGAAATTCGTTTGCAGTTCTGTTCCCTATTCCATTACGTTCACAAATCTCACCCATTTGAAACAAAGAACCAATGCAGCTTAAAATTAAAAAAAAAAAAATGACAGCGGGTCTGGGTGTTCTCTGACTCATCTTTGTTAACTATCGTTACCTCTCAGATTAGTAATTAATTATTGAAATAACAACTTGGTACAGTTGAGCAATAGAGCAAGGGAATAAATGGTCTGTGGGCCTTACAAATTCAGCAATGGAAAGCAGAAGTGTGTAATCACTACAGATGGGGAATGAGAACAAAAAACAGCAACACAGCAGATTAAGAAATTGTATTATTGCACAAAATTAGAATTTTTTTAGGAGGGTCAAGGATCCCTAAATAGCAAATCAGAACCCAGGAAAGAAAAGCCTCTGCATCCCAATGCAGGAGTGAGAGGCACCCACATGGGGAGAAAGGGAGAAAAGATAAAAAAATCATGGGATGACAGACTGGTTTGGGTTCTAAGGGACATTAAAAATCATCCAGTGCCACCCCTTGCTATGGGCTGGGACACCTTCCACTGTCCCAGGTTGCTCCAAGCTTCATCCAACCTGGCCTTGGACACTGCCAGGGATGGGGCAGCCACAGCTTCTCCAGGCACCCTGTGCCAGGGCCTCCCCACCCTCACAGGGAAGGATTTCTCCCCAGTATCCTGTCTAGCCCTGCCCTCTGCCATGGGAAGCCACTCCCCCTTGTCCTGGCACTCTGGACCCTTGTCCTTGTCCCTCTCCAGCTCTCTTAGAGCCCCCACATCTCCCAGCCTGGCTCTATAATAAAGTTCATATTCCCAGAGAGTTCCACAGAACCCAGAGCCCACATTTCAGCTTTATCCAACCACAGCTATATTTAGGAAAGATGCTGTTCCCATTTACCCTCAAGGAGGAGCAGCATTGATGGGACACAGAAAACCCCTGCCAGTCTCAGCCCTTCTTCTGGGGCTGGTTTTAGTCCCAGCTCCTCAGGATCCTGCAGTTTCCCTTCTCCAGGGGAAGCTCCTCAGCTCCTTCCTCACCTTCCTTTCAGAAACATCTCCAAATAAAGCCACATGAAAAGCAGTGAGATGCCACACTATTCCCAAAGCACTGCAGTTTAAAAGATTGTAAAAACAGCAACAAATTTTCTTCCACAAAGAGAGCCCCAAACCAGCACCCCAAGGAAAACACACAGGATTCCCAACACATTCTGTGCAAGTTTCAATAATTCATCTCCACAGACAAATCTCCCCTCGCTTTGCTCCAGCACATCAAATATTCCTCCAGATTTTTTGCCTTCCCAAGAGCACAGCCCACAAGCAAAGGGGAATATCCACAACCCCTACATGGAACAGGATGGAGAAAGGAAAGTCTTCAACTTCCTGGGATTCACAACTCCACACTAAACCCTTTTATTCCCCCACAGAAGGCAGCCAGGATGGTGGGTGTGGGTGAGGAAGGTTCATTAGCACCTAGGCACTCATTTACCAGACAACCACTGACCCTCACAAGTGATTTATGTGTCCAACAGATTGATGGGATTACCACAAATAAATGAACTCAGAGGAAAAGGAGACACGGATTAAGTGGGGAGGATGTTCCAGTAAAGAAAAAGAAATTTAGGTTAACTACAGTTTAATATCTGAATTTTTGAAATCTGTAGGTAAAACAGCAGAAAAACAGAGAGAAAAAAAATCAGTTTTGCCATGCCAAGTATAAACTAGTGGAGAGTAAGAAAGAACACTGCTAAAAAGTAGATTTCAGCCCATTAAAATAAGATTAGTATTTTACATTTTGGGTGAAACAAATAAGCCCCTCTGATTTAGTTTCATTTCCTTAACAAGAAAATGACTTTTTCCTGACTAAAAAAGGGATGAATGAAAAATACAGGTATTTAGTGTTTGAGATTTTTCTCATTGTCAGTCAGATTTTTTTAGTCCCAAAGGGCTGGCTTTGGCCTTCCAAGTTTTAAGTCCTTCTAGATTTTAACTCGAGTAGAACATTAACTGATAGAAGCTGTTGTTCTGCACACCTGGGCATCCTTTTTGTGGGAAATAATCCTCCCTCCAGAGAAAGAAGGACTTGGAGATTTTGTTTCAAAATGGTTGTAAAGATCTGGAAATCCTGACCTGGAAAGTACTAAAGGAAACCACCACTAGATATCACCATTTGACTATTTAATAAATCTCAGAAAAATTGTTAATGTGTAAAAATCCCAATTATCCTCCAGGTAGATGAAATCATCTTCTAGAAGGGCTTAATTCCCACAGCTGTGGCAGGCTGGGGAACATCCTGGCTACAGGATTAATTGGGGATATTTAACCAAAAAGAGTCCAGCTTTCTACAGGGTCTGGGTCCCAGGACCTGGTGAACATTCCTCTGTGGGAACATGGAATAAGAGCTGGATGTGAAGGTAAAAATTCCCTGCCAGCATTTCTCCTCCAACATCAGATTTTCTGGCATGTGGATAAAAATCAACTCCAGGCAGAATCTGGCTGAATCTGGATGTCTGCCCTGTAAAATATGGCACTGCTTTCCTTGGTAATGAATTCCAGCTGCTGCCCTTCAGTGGGCTGGAAAAGCACCTTTCCAGGGATTCTCCCCATGGAATTTGAGTTCACTGAGGCATTTTTCCTCCTAGTGAAAACGGGCACAGCTCCAGTGCAGCTGATGGAGTTCTACTCAGACTCATAATGAGACTCAGCATCTTCCAAATATAAATAAATCCAAAACGGGTCACAGATTGCAACATGTCAATTAAAATAAAATTGAATTAAAATAGTATTTAAGTGAGTAATAAACGTATTTGTGTCATCTTTGTAGAAATTCCCAGATTTTGCCCCTAAAATGTATTCTGCAGGAACATCTTTCTTCCTACTGAGAGAAATTAATTTTGAGAAGTCACTTAAATTGTGGATTAAACCAGAGTAACAAACCAGAGTAACATGGACAATATTTTTCCATGGGCAAAACTTCATAAAATCAATAACTAAATACAATCTGCTTTACATTAACAATGTGCATTTACCTGCACCTTCATTTGTGCTGTGAAAACATGTGTCATTGGGGTGGTATAAATTACACATTTTCCTCAAAACATTGCTGTTGTGTGGTTTTATTTTCATTCCAGCTAAAACTGTCCACGTATTTAATAAAAGTAATTAAAAAATGAGCTCTGAAAGCAGTCCTGAGAAGGGATGGGATGAACACAACTTCCCAGTAACCTCAGGTTGTGCCAAACTCTCGTTATTTATGTGTTTTCTCCTCTGCCACTCCATTTCTGTCCCGGGGATGGAGCAGCAGATCCATCAGGGATTCTCCCAGGGCAGCAGCTGCTGCTGATCCATGGATTTTAATCCCTGGGGCTGGGGCTGAGGGAGCAGCAGAGCAGAGAGGGGCTCCTGCAGCGCATTCCTCAGCGCTGGGAAGGACAGAAAACCACCAGAGTCTGGAGCTCAGGTTTAACCTCCGACTTCCTCATTTCCTGAGGAAGAACCTCGTGCAATTAAGTTCTTTCCAGACTTTGGGTTGAACTATAAATAGATCCCAGGGGGGAGCAAGGGCTGGGGCACGGCAGCACAAATGCCACGGAACACTTTTTACTATGGATAATTGCGAACCCTTTGGCCGCTGCTGCCCTCTGGAATATTTCCCTCTCACCCTCGGTGAAATTGTTCTCTGCACCTCCACCAAGGAAATCTGGAGAGCTCTGCCCACCCTGGACTCCTCTGGAATTTAATGAAGTCATTTGGCCTCTTCCAAAGGACTCCTGGCTTGATTTTTGAATGTTGAGAAGGAGATTAATGAGACACACATGGAATTAGAGCAATGCATAGGGATGTAAATCTTCCTTTTCCTCTCCTGCTCCTAGAAAGCAAAGGATGAGATTCAACATTGTTTCTTTTCCTTGCACCAAGATCAGTGGGAATTATGAATCAGGCAATGGCCACTTAAGTCTTGGATGTCTACGAGTCTGATTTTATTAATTTATTCCCTCATCAGGAATTGTCTTTCCCTGTCATTTTAATCAGGAGAGAGAGATCCTTACTTTGCCCACTCAGATCCCTTTTCTCTCAGGAGCAGCTTCTTCTCAATCATACTGATATTTTCTTTCAGCTCAGAAATAATTTTAGGAAATGCCCAAAAAATAAAGATTAAAACAAACAACAAAAAAAAACCCAACCACAAGCAAAAACACCCAACAAAAAACTTTATTAGAAAAAACTTCTGCAGAGCAGGTAACAGTCCAGTTCATCTATCATTTTACAGTGGTGATATACTGAATAATTTCCAGCTGAAATATTTGCTGAGAAGCAGAAGTAAGGGGAGAAATTGTGTTTGAGAGCTAAACAACAGTATTTCCATACTAAAATCTGCATTTAAATTTCCAAATGAAGATGCAGGAATCTTGCACTATTTTTTCAGGAATGCTGCAGTGATCTTTGCTTGCTGAATTTGCAGAAAATTAATGCTTTCAAGTGGGGATGTGGCACTTGAGGACATGGTTTAGTGGTGCTGGGTTTATGGTTGGATTGGATGATCTTAGTGGTCATTTCCAACTTTAACAGTTCAAAGATTCCATATATTTTCCAAAAACATGATTAACCAGTATTCTGGAGAGAAATTAATTTCAAATTCTCTACTAGAAAACAGAAAACAGTGACCTTTACTTCCCCTGCTACCAAAGGGGTTTAAGCCTTAAAATGTCCATTAGAACAAGTGTAGTGTGTAAATGTTCCCATTACCCAAGCTAATCCTTGGAGCGAAACATCCATACCCGAATCCCATCCCTGTCCTGAGCTGAGCAGCTCAGTCAGGATGTGAATTCCATCCTGCAGCTCCATTTTGCACCTGCTGTGTTGGAGATTTGGAGGTTTGGGGTGCTGAACTCAGAGCTGCTCCTGTTGGCAGCGTTGCGGGAGCTGAACAAAGCCAGCGAGTGCAAGAGGGCTCCTCTGGCTTTGGAGGTTTCTATGTTCTGCTCCTGGGAGATCTGAACACTTATCTGGTCCAGGCTGTTCCTTATCCAGCTGCAGGTGAGGAGGTTTGTTATGGAACCACACCTGGCCAGGCTTTCTTCAAAAAACTGCTTGTAGAGCTCTGCTACTTTGGCTTCCATGTACTTGTTGAGCGTAGAGTTGGAGAGAGGCTCCTCGCTGAGCATGAGGCTCCTTTCTCCAGCTTCATCTCCAGGCAGGGACATCCCACTGGGCTTTTTGGGATGCTCACATGGAGGGGACTGCCCCAGGGGGATATCTATGGAGAGCAGGACGGGGCCGACAGGGAGTTCATCACACACGTGGTCCAGGACACAGCCTGAGTCACACGTGTGGCCCCCCACGCGGTCCCCCCCGATCTGCAGGTCAGGATAGTTCTGGTAAATGCTGTTGCACGGCCAGGATCTGTACAAATCCACCTGGTCCAGGCTTCCTCCTCTCTTGGGGATGTGCAAAGCTGGGGATGCAGTTCCTTTAACCAGCATCTCCTGATCTTTTGCAGGCTCCTTTTCTACGGATCCCCATCGGGAGCTGCTCCCGGCTTCCACTTTGCTGCTCCTGGCAGAGAGTTCCTCCCACTCCTCACATCCATCAGCAAAGCCTTTAATTTTTGGGATGTCTACAAGTTTCTGTCTCCAGATTCCCTTTTCAGCCTTCTGGGATGCAGGAGATTTGCGAGGCTTATCTTGATGACAGCTTTCTTTATAGATGAGCCTCGTTAGGATGCCTTCTGCCAGCATGGTGACAAGTGGGAGCAACAGGGATCACCAGAGTTCCATGGAGCCCTGGGACTGAAAGGCACAAACACAACAACAAATATTATTATATAATTTTATTATTATTATTATTATTATTATTGTTATTAACAAACAATGCACTTCTCACAAAGACAGTGATTTTTTTCTTTCTCTCTCAGACATTTAATTTTAGCAAACATTAAACTGCATGCTTTTCCTCTTTACCATATCCACAAAAATCATTCTGAAGATACAGGAAGGGCTTTAATCAGCTGCTTCATCTGTAACGTCCCTTCTGCTCCCAGGTCTCCTCTGCATCGTGGCTACTTGAGACAGATTGTACTTTATAAGCTGTAAAAATCAGAAAAATCATTTTACTTGTCAGGATCAATACCATTAGTAATTAATCAATGTTTTCCATTAAAAGACAACAATTTCCACATGCTAAAGAGGTGACACAGAAAGGAAATAAAGATTATATTCATATTTAGAGGTATTTCTGACTTGAGCCCTCCTGTGAGGTGCCAAGGAGCTTCAAAAGAAACTGAGAGTTCTGCAAGTATAATAAAACTGTATTCAAAATACAGATCAAATGTGTTTAGAGTCCCTCTTAATGATGAACTTAAAAGGTATAAATAGCTAATTTGCCTTCCCCAGTAGTGATAATAGTGAAGAGATAAGTGTCTCAAAATAATTTACCACGCTTAATGATTTGTTATCATTCCTTCCCAATTCACCTGCTGCTAAAATCAATGGAAATCTTCACATTAAGAGTCTGACCTGAGCCACTGCTCTTATGGACGAATGGGAAACATGAACATAGGAAAATCATTCAGTTCTTCAAATACTCTTTAAATCTCTGCATAATTCAAGTATCTACACACCCAAAGGGTACTTGTAGCTCTATGCTTTTCACCATGCCCCTCCACCCTGGTATATTTGAAACTCACTACACTGGGTCATTTTTCAATCCCAGTGCTCCTTCCAGAAGAAACTCTAAAACTCCAGTTACTGGAGAGATAGAAATGTTCACCTTCTCCCTGAAATTTACTCGTTGGCACAGCACAATTGTTTGGGTTTTTTTATTTTTGTGGGGTTCTCTATTTTTGTGGCACAGTTCCCTCCCTGAAGCTGAAAGGAGCACTGGAATTCTAAGGCCAAAGCAGGCAGGAAAGACAGCAGATCTGGTTATGTCCAGAGTTAATTACATGTGCAAAAAGCAGGGCAACACTTTCTTAAGCACTTAAGGGACTTGATAAACCAATTTCCAAAGAAAGAAGAATACTTGGCAGTCTAAATCTCGCTAAAGGTCGATGGAATTTGGAATGCTGTGTGCCTTGCAGGACATGGGTAACCAGGTCCTTACCCTGGTCCGTAGGACCTCAGGGTACCCAGCTCCTTACCTGCTGATAAATTTTGATTTATTACTTTGAAAGTTCTCATGAAGAGCTAAAATACAGTAATCTTGGAAAAACCGGTCTCCTCCAAATAAAATAAATGGTTCCTGCATTCTGGAACAAAGCATAAGGAAAAGAAAAAGCCACTAAAAGCCCGACTTACCAAGCCCAGTCAGGTCCAAGGTGGATTTCCCCAAGCCCAGAGCTCTCCTGCTGCAGCTGCTGGGAGGGGGCAGATGGTTGCACTCTCTTTCCTCAGTGCTGTCTGTGCAGAAGAAGCCTGACGCACGCATGATGCAGTTCCCCGGGGTTTTTAACTCCTAAAACAGAAGTGATCCAGCTGGGAGAGGGCGCGGTTTTTGAACACAGAGCGAGGGCTACGTCTGAAAGAGGATGTTTGAAAATGAATTGAGATGTTCCTGACCACAGCTGCTGATGGACAGAGCAGGGCACGGGGGAGGAGCAGAGGGCCAGGGCTATGCTGGGAGGAGCGAAGTCGGAACCGAATTCCACCAACACTTCCACTGGCAGGAGCTCGGTGCTGCTCAGCTGACTTTTGGTCTTACACCACTTCCCCTTTGGAAACACGCAGCTAAATTTAGGGTCTTGTGATGTGCCACTGATGGGAAAGAAGTTGGCAACTTCCTTTCATCCAGATTTCGATGAAATACCCTGTGTCTATAACATACAAACAGGACAGTGCGCCAATCTGAAAGCAGCAGGTCTGCACAGTCACATTGCTTGTTGACCAAAATCACTTTTTTGGGGCTCAGAAATTACCTCTGGCACGTCCCAGGTGCCTCCATGGTGGTTTTAGGTGTCCTCTTCTAGTTAAAGTCAAGCTCATGCACTGAGCCACCCCTCCCCTCAGCACAGGATCCAGCCCACAGACAGATCCAGCCCACAGGCAGTCTGAAGGGTTTTCTGTTGGTGACTTTTCTAAATTTCCTTTTTCTCAGAAGATAAAAACCCCCAGCAAATCAGAAGCTGAATCTCATCTAAGTACTAGGCAAAAGATTCTAAAAAGACACTGTTTAATAACAGGAGCAAGACACAAATGATCATCCAGTGCCACCCCCTGCCATGGGCAGGGACACCTTCCGCTATCCCAGGGTGCTCCAAGCCCCATCCAGCCTGGCCTTGTACACTTCAGGGATCCAGGGGCAGCCACAGCTTCTCTGGGCACCCTGTGCCAGAGCCTCCCTATCCTTACGGGGAAGAATCTTCTTAATATTCAATCTAACCCTGCCCCGTGTCAGTGGGAAGTCATGTTGTGCCTTGGAAATTAAATTCTGAGTAATTCTGGCCATACAGGTTCAATGAAGTCCGTAGAATTACCTCTCCTCCCTCCTTTTCACCTGTATTTCACAGAAGACTTCAGGTTTTCTGGAGACAAAATGAAAGCTATTTTTACACTCACCAAATTTATATAAAACTCAATTAATGTTTAGAAGTTGTTCAGAATGACCTGATTTTTAATCGCCTTATATTGAGCAATTTGTGCACAGAAGGTGTGGCTGGGACTCCAGCAGAGTCAGTGCCCACAGCCTCCGAGGGCAGGATCCAGGGCGGATCAAATTCCAAGCAGTTTTAAACCTCTCCAAGCTTGTAATTAGTGCCAGCTGCAGCTGGAATTTTTGTGCAGCTGTTTCAACAAAACACAAAAGTAACAGAGAGAGAGAGAGAAGGAGGAAGAAATCAAGTCAGGTAATTTGTGTGGAGTGATTAAAACCAAATCAACTTCCATTTCATACCCTGGAGCCTGATCTATGGAAGGTGTCCCCACCCGTGGTGGGGGTTCAATGAGATGAGCTTTAACTTCCCTTCCAAACCAGTCTGGGATTCGGCGGATAAATGCATCAATATCCAAGGAAATCAGTGTATTCTCTCAATAAGATCTTACCAAAAAGAAATTCTCTTTTATTTATGAAGTCAGAGCGGGACAGAACCAAAGTTATTTCAGAAGCTGAGCGCAGATTGTGGTTAGGAGAAACAACAAGGCAAGGATGTCAAAATTTAGAGCTGAATATATATTAAAAAAGAATAAAAAATTAGTCGTATAATATAATTTATATAAGGAAAAAGTAATACTACCACACTCGATATTATATGAACTATGGCTGCACGTAAACAAAGTCCTTTCTTTCAGCACAGGCTGTGTACTTTGCACGCACATAAACCCGAAACAGGCATCGACTGGTTTGAAAGGTTTTATGTTGGGGATTTTTCCCTAGGAACAGCTGTTGCGAGCCCCTTGTTTTCCATTCGAAAAGGAATTTCACTCGAACAGCCCAACATCAGCCGTACCTCAGAGCATCGCCTCACGCAGAACGCAGTGCAACAGCCGGCGCGGCTTAAATATCGGGGGCGGGGCTTAGCGCTGACTGACAGCTGCAACGCCCAATAGAAAAGCAGCGCGGGCCAGCCTCGGCCGCTGAGTGGCTGCTGGTTGCCGCAGCAACGGCGCGCGGCGGCGGCGCGGCAGGGCCCGGGCGCCATTGCGGCCCCTCACAGCGGGGCCGGGCGGGAGCCTGGCTGTGAAACGTGTGTGTGATCAGCTTCGCTTCGGGCAAACACAAAATCACCGGCCCTGCGTGCTGCCAAAGCGTTCAGGAGAGGAGCCGAGGCCACATGGGAGATATAGTGCTGCTGACATTGTTCTAACGATGTGCTGGTTTCCTTTTATTTAAGGATTTTGAAATACTCAGCAAATGAAAATGAAGAAATGGTCAAGTTCACAGTAATATCCTCAGTAAACCAACCTGTGACAGGAGTTACTATAAAGAATTATAGCATATAGGAATTACATATTGCTATATTGTGCGTGTGTATACTTATAAACACATATACAATAATATTAATAATGAATTACTATATATTCATGTCACAAGACATACAGGGCCACATCTGATACTTCATGAATACAACACTTGTATTTTGTACTAAATATATGTATTTTGCATACTCAGTACTCACTACTGTGCTCACCTGTAGTAATCCAGCCATTTCTACTTCATCACCTCACCTTTTAAAATCCTTTTGCATTTCCAAAAGTTTACCAATACAGTCCAAAAATTTTAATAATAAACTTTAAAATTGTCACAATGAACCTTCCAATCTAAAACATTCTACCAAGATCCCAGAATACGTGTAAGTCACAGAGTGTTTCTGTAGTAATCTCAATAAAAGGTAAAGGTTTGGGAATGATTTATTTGTGCCATGGGATTAGGATCTGAGGAATCTGGTGTAGAGAAAGTTGTCACACATTGTATGCACGGGTGTACCTTGGTTTTTAAAGATTTTTGGAAACTATTTGCATGGAGCTTTACATTACAGAATGACAACTGGGTTTTTAAGACTTTTTAATAAAAAACCAAGAAAAGCAGTGATTTTTCTGAGTTGTACAAGTGGAGTGGATGCACAGGGGAAGTACACAGGATTCATTACAATTTAGGAATGGCATCCACGGCCCTTTCTTCCATCCTATGGGCCAGTTCTACGGCCCTACAGGACAAATGTGAGGGACAGGCAGTAATCCCCTTGAGAAGCATCCTGTGCCTGATGGTGCTTGGCTGTGCTTCAGCTGCTCACACAGAAGCTGATCCCCCAAAAATTACAAACCACTCTTAAAAAGATCACGTTATTGATTTCCTCCAGACGATGTGAAGTCTGGAATTTGGGTGAATCCCAGGGCAGATCAGAGGAGAATTTCACTTCTGTCACTCTGCAGATCTTCCAGGTGGTGCAGAACTCCAGCACATGAAGCAGGAAGGAGTTGCCTGCTGATCTACCCGGCAAACAGGGAAGGTCTAAGTGAAGTTTTAGTTTAAAATTTATCCTGCACTGCCCTGTGGCAACACAAATATGAAATACCACAGCTCCCTGCTGTGAGCGCCATAAAGCTAATTAATTACAGTTTGTAAAAGAGCAGGGGAGGGGTGGGTGAGCTCTGAGTGTGGCAGCAGCTGCCGTGTCCCGGCTGCTTCCGACCTGTCCCTGCCCTAGTGAAGGAGTGGGAAATCAGGATAATGAGGGGAAAAAACCCAAACCTTGACACACTGTTTTGGGTAGGTGTATCCTAAATTAAATCCCATTTAGTAATTAAATCCCATTAGCTGCAAAACGTGAGAGATCCAACCCAGCAGTGAATCCCTGATGTTCACCTTGTATAAATCCTGAACTTTTAAAAAGCAGTATTTTCATCTGAAAACTCCACTTCATTCAGCTTCAAACTTCAAACTGTGAACAAAACAGGCGAACAAGTCATGGTGTGAGAAAGTGTTCTAAAACAACTTTATTGGAATGATACAGGAATGGTTAATATACAGGTTAAATCCTCAATGCCTGCTTTCTACATAGGAAAAAAGTAAGAAAAGAAAAGAACAAATTCAATTCTTGCACCCATGAAAACAGAAAACCAGCACAGAGGTAACAGATTCCTGGCACTCCTAAAGTCATGCAAGAGATCTGCATCAAAAAAACTCAAGTTTTACACACACAACAAAGAGATTTTGGGTATTTTCAGTTTGTGTCGGTGCCTTGTTCCCCAGACAAAGGAATAATTCAGCCTGGCTCACCAGAGCTGCCTTAGGAATGCTGATACAGTCTGAACGCTCCCATATGGCAAGGGGGGGACAGACGAGGGCAGTGACTTTGCTTTCTTAAACTTGGCAATTTTCTTGACCGTTGAGACAGGGATTGACCTCGTTTCAGAATGTTTTGGGTCGCTGAACTGACAGAATTTGGCAGCGACTTTTAATTACAGCTTCTCCAAAATAATGGCTGTAATTCACCAGACTTGCACAGGAAGCACAGCAAACTGGTGTGGGTACAGAGACTTGTGTGTCAAATCCCACTTTCCTCACCACACTTCACTTGGTATTCCACAGTTCCCAAAAACTTGAGCAGGAATTTAGACACAGAGAAAAGATTCGGCCAATATTAAGAAAGAAAAACAACTTTGTTCAGAAAGATGAAATCATAGTGAACAACAGAAATCTGATGCTGGATTTAAAACAGAACCAAACTTCCATCCTCAAAAGATCTTAAATTTCACAGAATTGCAGTAATTCCTGACAAAAGCTGTTAATAAAAAAGTACAGTTGTGTGTGTGTTAATCTTTAAAGTAAGGCAGCATCCATCCATCCCTCTGCTTGTGACACTGTGCTGCTTTTGTAAGCAAAAGCTTCCAACTGCTTCCCAGGCTCCCAAAATGGTAAATCAGGAATTCAAACATGGCCAGGAATTACAGGCTCCCTCACGAGCACTGGGAGAACACACAGGTTAATATTGCACGTGGTAAATTCACCCCACAAGACACTGAGAGATTTGCAATTCCTGTAAGAGCTTTATGATATGGCAATAACAATGGAAATTAAGTTTTTCAACCTTAAAAAAAAAAGTCTTGCTTAATTACAGTAACTTTTGCTATTCAAACATTTATTTCCTCATTTGAAAAAATACTATATGAACCTAACAGCTACTTGAACATGCAGTGAGATGTTTAATGCTCTAAGCAGTGTGAACTGGTATTTTTGTAGAGAAATACATTAAAGGCTTTCACCCTTACACAGGTAAGGAAAGGCCATTTCTGGCCGTTTTGGCTTGTTTGCAACATTGAATCTTGCCCCAGATGTGTCATCGCTCGTGCTTAGGCAGCTGTGAGGGACCTGTGCCCATTGCCCTTTGCGTCCAAAGAGCCCACACAGGTCACTTAAATGAGAAATACGTGGGGTTTGTTGGGGTTTTTATCACCTGTACAGTGTGTAACAATACAAACCTTAAATATCCATTCTACAGAAGACAAACACAACTTTCCAAAGTGACTAACAATGGTTAAACTACACGGTACCACCTACAAATTCATCTGAAACCAGGAAAGACACTGAAAATTTACTGTGTAACTCAGTAACACTTTTGAGGCAACTCAGGCACTAAATTAGTATCTGACGAGGTTTTAGATGCTGTTTTCCATAGTTTAAATAGTTGGATCTCTAAGTAAAACCCATCTGCATTTTTAGTACTAAAATAGTTTCTTTAAGTTTACACAAAATGGACAAATTGCCAGGACAGTTTAAACTGAATGTAACTCATTGATGTCTGATTGCTTCGGCTTCCATCAGAACCCACTCCTGCTCCCTACCCTGAAATTCCCATTTCCATCCTGTGTTCAATTTGTGTTACGGACAGTGAATGCTGCAAGCACCAATCAAATGTTAGAAATCACATCTACATTTCTTGAAGCAGAGACAGTTGGACTATTTTATAAAAAGCTGTGGAAATTCCCTTTACAGACATTTAAGGCAGTTGAAATTCACGCCTGCTGCTTGGCCAGTGCTTCAGCTTCCTGAAAGAGCAAAAGAGAATTGCACATTAGTACTTTCGCAGTAAGTTTCAGAAGGAACACCATAAAACAATAACGTGCAATTTTCAGTCTTCTTTCAGCCTTTGTAAGGTGATCACAAATGGGAACAGAATGACAACAGAAGAAATGCAGAAGGAATTTCTTTTTGGTTTCTCAGAGTGTACTTTTGACTGCAGATTAATTTAATTACCTGCTAGCAGCACCATGACCTACAAGGAGATGAAGGAGAGATGAATTCCCAGTGCCCTCAGTGCAACACCTCAATGGGGACAGCCTGGTTTATTTGAAAGGACAAAGTTCAACATCTGCCAAGATGTGTTAGAGCCATTTGCTTTTGTGACTGCATAGAAATACTCAAGGTAACAGATTCAGTATCATTGTTACCATGAGCCAGCAGTGCTAAACAAACAAAACACATGAGGAGAGAGGACTAAGAGGGGAATTTCCAAGAATTCTGTAAGATTTTTTTAGGAGAGGAGACACAGTGGGTGACCCCAGCCTGCAGGGCAGGAAGTCCCACGTGTATCTCCCATATCTTGGAGATGGTGATCACTCTGGTTTTCCTGGCTCACTGCCCTCATCCTGCCTTTGAACTCAGGGCGTGGGAAGAGCCTGGCTTGGAGCTGCCGTGCTCCTGGCCCGTGCTCTGCTCTGCTGGCCTGTCACGGGTCAGAGAGCAGGGCTGGGATGTCACCAGGGCTCGGATGTCACCGCGAACCCACAGCCCTCGTGCGAGGATAGCCCGGCCATCCACGGCACAAAAGACAGGTGAGCAATGACAGGAAGATCAAAAAGAGTCACAAAGCCTGGAAAAAAGCAGTGTGTTTGATATTGTCTAAAATACAAGTGGTTCTTTGAATGGCAAGAAATAGGAGAAGGTTCCCTTGGCTTTGTAACAAGTCCCTTAACCAGCCCAGGCACTGCAATGATGACACCTCACTGGTTTGTTTTTTGGCAAGACAAAGTAGTTCTCTTCAGAACAGACAGTGGAAAGCTGGAGAGGATTCCTGGGATTTCCCTCATGCCCAGGAAGGTTGGTGCAAGTAACCTGCAAATCTGTTTTTCTCAGAGGTCAAACTCCATTTCCTTGGGCGTAGTCCTGCAAGTTATCTGGGAGAGGCTCAGCTTTCCAGGCTGACACTGTCCCTCTTTTTCATGTTTTTCCTTATTTCTCCCTCAAGGCCCCTCACTGAGCATCCTCTAGTCCTCAAATCCTTAATAAAGAAATAATTAGGCACAGCTCTCAACTCACAAAATCCTCTCCCTTTAAAATCCACCCATATTGCCTGAAGTAGGGATATTGAAGATAAACTGAAGGCTGGCCTTTCTCAGAGGTTGTATATCAACAAAGGACAAACCAAACCTCCAGGAGTCAGGAAATAGTTACTTGGATTTTCCACACTCACTTCTGAGCCAGCCCTGTTTAGCATTAATATCAAACCTTTGTGTTCAGCCAGATATCTTCCCAAGTCTCTCCTGATGGCACTGAAGGGAGGTTTCCTGCCAAAGTTGCTCCCAGCCTCCTGCCATTTCTGCAGTAGCAATGGCATTCCCTACAGCATTATATCCAAGCTGCACACAGCTATGCTGGAAATGCCAATTTCAGCACCTACAAATCTGTGTACCCTCCTCAGCAGCAAGCAAACAACGTGACTGGACATCCTGATTGTGGGAGGGATTCCCAGTCAGCCCCAGAGCAGGATGCAGGGTGTACAAGGTCACTTTGCAAAGGTTATTTACCATCATCAGCCCAACACAACATGGAAATTCAGAAGAGTACAACTGTTTTCTATCACTCCTGTTTAAAATTCACCTTTTCCTTAGGTGAGAACAGAACTGGAGCATCCCTTAGGACAGAAGCAGAGCTCCTGCTCCTGACAGCCACACTGGCTGCTCCTGCCAGCCAGCAGGTCTGGGAAGCAGCAACATTCCCAACGTTACTGAGACAGGTGACCTGATTTGTTATGGCAGCAGCTGCTCTCTGGTACCACTGCACTTCCCAGGGGAAAGGCACGAGCTTCCCTGCATCCCACAGTCTCAGGATTGCTTCCTGGTTCTTTGGCTCCGCCCTGCACACTCTGCTGAGCAGTGCAGTGCAGATGTTCAAGGAACTTCACCAGGACTGGGGCACTGTGTGCAGCTGGTCTGATGCTGGCAGCACGTAACGCTGGGGTGCAGATCCCAGGCTCTACTCTGTGCAGCTCCTTCCTCCTCACACCATTCCCAGTGAAGCTACTGCTGGAAATCTGGCTCACAAAACTGCCTCAAGTCTGCTCATGGGTCACCCTCCACCTTTAAAATTAGGTCTCTTAGTGATGTGCACAGCACGACCTTCGACTCGTACATGAGTAAAGCTGAAAGGGTTGGCGTGTTTAACCATTGGAACAAGAAAGCTGGAAGTGACCTGGAGGATCCTGCTGCTGTCAAGTGAAACGTATAAAGCAGGCTTGTCTTATCCTATCAAAATCAAAAGCAGAATTCCAGCCCATTGCATCCACAAAGCAGCAGCCCAGTTCATAATTGGCAAAGGAAAATAAGCTTTAGATAACAAGCTGGAGGAAAAAATTACTCTGAAGCAAGACCATGTTATTTCAGAAACAGTAGCTCTGGTTTCAAGGGATTTTCTAGTAGAAAAATCTCATCAAAATTTCACATGAATTAAATTTTTTTCCAGAACTGAAAACATTCTTTGATTTTGGGATAATTTTTTTCATCTATATTTCTTATGCATTCTTCAGTGCAAATATTAACTACTGTTTTGAAGCTGAAGCCTGAGAGCCTCTGAAGAGAGTGTCTCGCAGGGAGATGGATGGGGGCAATGAGAGCACATGTACCTGTGAGGTGTGAGCCCCAGGCTGGGCTCCCAGTGAGGAGGTGCTCACCCACCTTTGAGCCAGGAGGTGCAGTCAAGCCCAGGAACGCGTACACGGCGTTGTTCTCCCGTGCCTCGAAGAAAGCATTGTAGTCCTTCCCCATGGCAGGAGGGAGAGGGGAAAAAAGACAGAGGAGTGAATGGTCAGAAATAATCTCAGCTCAGTTTGGGGTGTCACCCAACCCACACCAAGCAAACTGCAAAATCCAGCGTCACCTCAGGTACGTGGCATTAGCACTAACAGCACACAAACTGGTCTGGCTGGAAAGGGCCAAGTTAGGAGTTCATTCTGCATCCCGCTGAGAGGCTGCTGTGAGGTGCTCCAGCCTTTCCCCAAGGGACAGACCCACACAAGGCAGGTTTTGTCACTGCTCTGGCGTGAACATTCTTCCTGCAGAAGCAGCTGAGCCTGGACCTTGTCATCAAAAACCCTGATGTTCCCAGAGGTCATTGCTGATTCCTGATAGTGATGGCAACTGTGGACTCCAGCTCTTAAATCTGTCAGAAGTTCAATTAGAACTTCTACACTGAGAGTGCACCTTTCCCATCACATTTCCCTCTAAGGATTAGTCTGTGCAAGTGAAGGCAATGGGGTGGCACTGTTCACTCACAGTGCACTACAAATGCCCTAAACACACACAGCCACTTCCCAGGAAAATTAAGGTAATAAATAAATAAAAAGAAATACCAGTTGCCAAACCCCAACTCAAGGAGCCCAGAAGTTTTGTGCAAGCTCACTGTTGTCCAAGTTACCACACAATTCCCTCACTCTGACTTCTGAACTCAGCAGGGATCATTCCAGTGACTTTCCTGCTCTCTGTTTTTAACTGATGCACACTGCCAGCCTCCTCCAGCTTTCCTGGGCAATATTTGCATGCAGGAGTCCTGGTTGGGAAGCCCAAGGCAGGCAGCAGCTCAGTCTCAGGCTGGAGTCAGGGAGAGCTGTTCAGGGCACGCTGCTCTGGATTCCTGCCTGTCTGGGAGGCAGAAGCCTAAGGAACAGCAGCTGAGGGGGGCAGCTCTAAGGAGAGGCTGGAATAGAACAAAGTACAGGGACCAGAAGATTCCAGCTGCCTGGAGTTCAGGGATATCAAATTTTTGCTCCATTTGCATATGCAGCATTCGCGTGCTGGTTTGATAAAAATGTGTGTGATTATGGTAAATCCTCCCTGAAGCCCTTCTGTTGACAGGACTGGGGCTGCTTGATAACCAAGGGATTGTTTATCTTGCTGGTGCACAGTCCATGAGCCTGCTCCACAGCATCTCCCAGGACAGGAATTCCTGGGCCTGAGGAGCAGGGCTCATGCCAGCCCACACAGCATCTCCAGTTCCAGCCTCTTTGCTGTGCACGGGCCAGGAAGGCCAATTTGCTCTTTGCTCTGCCAGTTGTGCTGCATCAGATGGAACAAACAGGGAACTTCATGCTTGAGAGGCATCAGATAAAGACAGAAAGAGGTTCAAATTCTGGGCACAGGATTAACTTTTACCTTCCTCAAAGCTGAACTTTCAACTGAGCAACTTGACTCCAGCAACACAAACTGACCGAATTTCAAAAGTTCAAAGTGACATCAGCCAAAATTTTGGGGATGAAATAAACCCATAGCAAGAACCTTGTGACCAGCCCCTTCTCAGACAACTACTGATCCTTGTATCTGTCACTCCAAACCAACATTTTTCCATGTCACAACCAATCAGTAACATTTTGAGAGCCAAGTGGCACAACAGCTCACTGTGGATATTATTTCAAGTTCTGCTTCTATTACAAGCAAAAAAAATTCTTGGCACATTGAGAATAATTTCTTTCAGTAGGCACAGATTTGTCTCACAAAGGTCCAGAACTAGCAGGTCCTGACTTACAGACTGTCCAGGTCAGAACCAGACTTCAAAAGGACCAGAGAAATGTACACTGTGAGCTCTGTTCAGAAGATACTAAGTTTTAAAAATAAAACTAACAGTTAATCTAATAATCATTCAAGCATGGCCTGCTGGGTACAAGTACTGCAGGGCAACTTACTTTTGATCAAGCATTAAAATAATTACAGTAGGATTTGTGTTTGCAACTTGAGTTTTAATCTGTCCAAGGCACTGGAGTAAGTGAACCACAGCAGCCTTCCCTGTGCAAGCAGCACACAGAGCTGATCCCAAGATCAGAAAACTGATTTATGATCATGGCAGACATCAATTTATGTGATCTGGGACTCACACCTACTGGCAAACCCCACATGGGCAGAACAGATCTCCAAACTTGCTGCGGAACATGAGGCTGGTGTAACAGGGCTGGATTTCTGTGAAGTGTTAGTTCACAATCATGGGGAAAATGAGGATTAAAAACACCTGGGAACTTTCAGAACCGTAAGATGGGAAAAAACCCACAGGAAAAGAAAATTATATACGCACTGCCAGGTAGAATCCAAATCAAGAGGTCTACATTTTAGCCTTTCCTATGGTGTGACTGGAATATTCAAGAATCAGTTATTACTGAAAGCCCAAGATGGGGTGAAATGTCCAACACCTCCCACAGCCTTCCCAGTTTGGACAACTGCAGCTGGGCAAGCCCTGCCTTGCTGCTCACCGCAGTGAAGCACAGGCTGTGGCAGTGAGGATGAGGAGTGGGATGAGCACAGGAGAGCTGCAGGTGAGCAGGATGAGCACAGGAGAGCGGGATGAGCACGGGAGAGCTCAGCAGCCCTTACCCCGAGGTAGCGGCTGTCATTGAAGAGCCGGGGGGGCAGGGGGTTGCCGCTCGCTGGCCGACTGTCCTCAGGGACGTTCTCCCGCATCCATTTCCTGTTCTCCTCGTTGGCCGCGATGTCCTTCTCCTCAAATTCAATTTTGTTGGCTTCCAAGAAGCCTAACACATCTTGTTGCTGCTTTTTAATCTGTCACAAAAGAGGTGGGGGAAAGAAGGCAAATAAAATTGGTGGAATAATTTTTAATGCTGTTCTGGGGTTCGATGCAGAAACGAGGGGGTGCAAACCTGGTTGAAAATGGGAGTGGTAAGAAAGTTCTTACAATCAAAAACTAACTTCTGAAGAGTCAGATCTGAGCTTTGACTTGGCTCCTACAAAATTGAACAGGCTGTAGCTTAAAGATTCTGTCCCTACACACACGAGTGTTGTGAACCTTAAAGGCGCCCACCCAAACGCAGAGGTGTGAGCAGGGTCCTTGTGCTGGCCAGATTTTACAGTTAACTCAGGAACTTTGTTTTTTCAGGTGCAGGGAGTTTGCTGGAGGGACATCTGAGGTACAAACTGCTTCCCTGTGCCTTTGGAAGCACAGGCTGAACCCCCCCTTCCTTCTCAGAGTCCAGGTTTTTGTCCACCTCCATACCAAAAGAGACCTCACCAAGCATTTCTGGTTCATGCTTCTTTGCACCCCTCTCCTGCTGTGTTCGGGGTGTCAGCAGGGCACGTTCAATCTCTGGAGAGCTGTGACCCCACATCCCCATCCTCACTCGTGTCAGGGAGGCTGGCTGAGGTCCCACACCTGATGCCACCCATCCTTGTGCACTCACACAGCATCCAAGGGAAAAGCAAGCACGGTGCTGGCTGTGCACAGGGAAGGTGGTTTTTATTACTGTCATTATGAATTACTGACTTCTTGACACAGAGATGTTCTGCTTATGCTCTGCTCTCCCTTTGCATGACTCTACCACCACAAAGGAGATTATAACCATGCACATCCTGGCAAACAATAAAAAACTAGAATTTCATGGGAAATTTGTTTTCTTCAAATTACTCCCTTCACTGCAAACCCAGTCCGAGGCCCGGCTTTACCCTAATGAGCTGGGTGCCGCAGGAGCAGCGTTTCACACAGATGTTGCTGGTGCTAACTCAGGTCAGCCGCAGCTCCCGCAGCAGCCGCTCCATATACGGCCACAGGCAAACACGGAGCTGCCGGGGTCAGGGACAGCCAGCCCGGAGCCAAATATGGAGCCTGGGCCCCGGCCTGCACAGCCCCACACCCACGGGCACCCAGCCCCTCACCCACGGGCACCCAGCCGGGCCCCGGCTCGCACAACCCAGCACCCACAGGCACCCAGCCGAGCAGGGAATGCCAGGAGCAGCAGGGAGTGTGGGGAGAGCGCTGCCCTGAAGGATGTGGGCTGGTGAACAGAGCCTGGCAAATCCAAAGAGGGACTCTTTAAGCACCTCCTGACTTGGTCTGGAGCTGCTCTATCCATGGCAGGTTCAAGTAGAGCTCGGGAGAAGCACATCCAGCTCAGAGCAGCACAAAGGGACGAATCCTCCTCTCCCGACAGTGCTCCCAGCTCCAGCAGGGAAGCTGCCTGCTGAGAAACCAATGTAATTCCTCCAACCACGTCAGCACAGGAGCCGCTGGACTCGCTGTGTGAGCACCCTGAAACACAAGGATATTGCTAATTTTCATCATGGCTAAAAATAAATCAAACTGGAGGAGTTAATTCCACCCCGAGGAAATAATTTGTGTAGAGGCTGTATAAAAACATTCTCAGCAGACTCAAAGCTCTGGGTAAGAGGTTTCCTTGCCTGCCTCTAACAGCAGCAGGAGGAGCAGGGGAAGCTTTTCTCCCTTGTGCTCTACAGCTCAGAGGGGGGGAAAAAGGGAGCACTTCCTTCATGAACTGTTCTGTAGAGCTAAAATAAGGGAAAGGTCTTTGGAATTGTAAACTCCTCTGTCAGTATGATCTGGTAGTCAATGTAACTTTTTCCCCTGCGTCAGTTACATTTTTAATTAATCACTTCCTACGATCTCTAAATTTCAGATCCAAGTAGTTTTTGTTACCCTCAGGTCCTTAACTTGTCCAAAATCCACTGCTTAGTGAGAACACACTTTGAGATGCCCAAGAATTATTAACGAATTAGAGAAAACCAAGCTTTTACCCACTCAACCATTAATCTTACACTCAGCCACGTAAAACAAGAGCTCTGACTTGGACAGGAATCCACATTTTGATCCCCTGAGAAGTCACTTTATTTTTTGAATCATTTTGACTGTTAGATTGTCTTAGCCACACACACATCCTCACAGTGGGATACTCTCTGGGTAGTTTTTTCAGCTCCGGGAGGTACAACCAAATCCCGAACTGATGACTGTGGCTCTGAAGAGTGATCACAACCCTCTCTGCTTGTTTTTGAAGAGCTGGCAAAGCTGGAAATCTATTTTTTTCTGCTAGAAAAGGCACCATTGTAAGGCAAGCATGAAGTTTGGTCTCTGTTGCTCTCAGGCCGTCTGTAGTCAAGGGAGGTATTCTCTAGAGAATTCTACAGAAAAACAAGGATGGTGTTGATGCATGAGGAGTATTAGTCTGGAACCCTTGTTTTCTGGCCAGACAAGAAAAAATTGGAAGATGAAGCACCAATGTTTTTCTCCCAGCTCCTCAGAAAAGTCTTCTAGCTACAGTGATGAGCACTTACACAAGAGCAGTAAATGCTCCAGAGAAACACGGCACCAACTGCTGGGCAGCAGGGACACCGAGCTGCCAGATCCTGTTATTTGATGGGATTTTATTTAGAAAACTTCCATTAATCTCAGGCAGTGGAATAGCACTGGGAGGGAAGGGCCGAAAATAGAGCCAGAGACGTCTGTTGCTGCTTCAGGGTGTTTTGTCTTACTTGAAAGGGCACATGTTCTCCTCGGGACAGACGCTGGGAGATGGTTCCTGCTGCCCATGTTTGGGAAGGAGCGAGGAGCCTTTCTCCAGGATGCGCCTGTCAACGCACAGCGCTCGCTTCCCAGAAAACCTCTCACAGCTGCCTGAGCAGGCATGGACAGTGGCCAGCACCTTCCCCAACCCTGCACCTCAGCCTACGTAAACAACTGTCATGTCTGAGGCCATTCTGGCCCCTGAAGTGCAGCTCACTGCAGTTGGCAAACACGAAAATCCTTGTTTATTCCGAGTGCTCCTGACACGCTGTGCAGGGCCGAGAGCAGCAGCTCGAGCCGGGAATGTGCCCAGAGTCAGCGCAGTGCTGGGGAGCCCAGCAGGCCCTGAGGCTCAGGACCAGCACTGGTGGGGCAGGAAGATTTATGGAGACACAGGAACAGAGAAATGAAAGACAGGGATGGACAGAGAGCTGTAAGGAAGAGAAGAGGCTGGGGGCAGGAGTGGAGGGAATGAGCAAAATGGATGGCTGGAGATCAGGGGATAATCCTAGTGGGATGGAGACAGAGGGATGGAAGGAGAAGGGATGGGAGCAGGTGAAGTCAGTGCTGCATCCTCTGGAGCTCCCACTGCCCTGCCTGGGAACAGGGATGCCCTTGGAACAGCCCATCTTGCTCACAGGTGCCTTCACCCAACCCCAGAAACAGAAACACATCCTGGTTTCTCTGCCTCAACACACACTTGGGAGAAAAACAATTCCTAAGGTGAGTGGAGATATTTTACTTCTTGTTGGTGCTCCCAAGATAATACTGAAAGGAACATTTAATGAAATAAATCAATTTTCTCTTTGTTTTGGCTTTCAGGGTCTGTTCCCAAGACAGAAACAGCTTTATGACAAGTTATTGGTGGTTAAGCAAAGTCTCACCACCACACTGTGATCTTGTGCTACAAAACCCACTGGCTGTCAAGATTCCCTTCTTTTCCAGTTACAAACCAATAATGAAAAATTAAGCTTTCACCAGAGCATGGGCACAAAATAACATTATAAAAATGAGTGTAGAATTGCAAACCAGTATTGCCCCTCACTTGAGTACACATCAGAAATTCAATTTACTGGTTTTAGGTCTAACTCCCATCAGTGATGTCAGTAACACTAGAGAAACCATGTCAAAGCTGCCAAGACATCACCAAAACAGGTGATGTTTGCCAACAAATCAATCCATCAAAAATAAAATTTTAACCCCAAAGTGGGAATAAACTTTTGAGAAAATTATGAACATTTTAGATTTTCTTCCAAATCTTTACTAATTGAAAAAAAAAATTAAGAAAAAGAACTCAGCTAAAAGATAATAAGCAGAAAGGAGGTAGGGATGATGCTGCGGGACCTTGGTCCAGCGAGCAGGCAGCATTCCAGCCTCAGCTCCAGCCAGGACAGTGCTGGAAGGGCCAACTTCTCCCAGCACCACCCCACTGCAGGGAAACACTAATTTTAAACACTTTTTGGAACTGAACTTCACAGAAGGGTCTATCTCATTTGCTGTACACAGGCACACACACACAGCACAGTCCAATCTGTGCTGCTGGCCAAGAAGGGACTTGGGTTGTTTTTTTTCAGTCTTGTTATTTTTTCAGTTTATAAATAAATCGCTTGTTGGACAATAGACATGTTTTGGAAATCTATTTATGGACCAGTGGAACCCAAATTAAGTTTACAGTCTGAGTGCTGCTGTTTTGATCCAACAACAAACTTGCTGACTGTGGCTCGGCCATCCTGGCCCTTGGCACAGGGCTTCTCCACCACTTCTGTGGGTCCTGTGTCCCAACCTCCACGCAGGGGAAAAACACAGATTTTATTAATTTCTTTCCCAATGATGGGATTAAATGGCTCATGCTTTATTGTGAGGATTTAAAAGCATTATAAAGAGATTTTTTAGGATGCTCCCAGCCATTATTATATCATCAGATATAGCATCAGGACAAAAGAAATGGCCTCAAATTGCACCAGGGAAGGTTTAGATTAGGCATAAGAAAAAGTTTTTCATGGAAATGGTTATGAAGCATTAGAACAGGCTGCCCACAGAAGTGGTGGAGTCACCATTCCCTGGAAGTCTTCAAAAAATGTGTGGACGTGGCACTTGAGGACATGGTTTAGTGATGAACATGGAGCTGGATTGATGGCTGGACTTGTTGATCTCAAATCTTTTCAACCTTAACAATTCCATGATTCTGTGATTCTCTCCAGCTCCTGCTGAAGGTGTGTCCTGAGCTGCCTCTCCCAATCTCACAGCTGGGATCCAGCACCAGGACAACAGAGAAGCAACACCCTACAGCAGATCTTACACATTTGACCTTACCCATTTCTCAATCCAGTTTCAAGACAACACCACATTTGAAAGGGGATTTTTTTCCACTTCCAATTCCAGCCTTCTGGGTTCCATATAAACAAAAGCAACTACAGCTTTAAAGCAGTTGTATTGTAATGGTTTTAAAGACGCTGCTCCATCCTTAGTGGGAGCAAACCTTTAAATCCCAGAAGCAGCTGCTTTGTTCAGGAAGGTGAAGTCCAAACTCTAGGGGTTGCTACTGGGTGTGGCCAGACTTGTCCCCATCGATTCTCCAGAAGCTTCCGAATCTCCTGAAGATGGATAAGCTGAAATGTGAGCAGTGAATGGGAAACATGCAGTACAAGAAATGTTCAGCAAACTCCACTGGCAGCCAGCAGCAGCAAGGTGGAAACCCCCAGGAAGTGACTTTCCTTGGAGGAATGGGCAGCATGAGGAATGCCAAGTGCTGCCAAGACAAACTGACTTGTCACAGGGCATCCTGTGGACTGCACTGTGGCCACACTGACACAATCCACTGCCACTTTCTGGAATTAGAGTAAAAACTATTGGGGATTTTAGTTTGGGTTTTGTATGTCTCACCTAATTTCTCAAATGATCTTGCCTCCCTCACCGAGTCCCTAATGCAGAAGCTCATCCTTGCAAATGAGCTGCAAAATGCTTAGAATTTCTCCTCCCACTACAAGCTAATTTGTAGGAGTTAAACAGCCCAGCAGCTCAGCCATGGATTTAAATGTCACAGATTCCTGACGGCCCCCTAAGCTCATTCTTACCCCAGCACATGGCAGCAGGGCTCCCTTCCGAGCAGCCTCAGTTCTGGCTTCCATCACAGTTTTCCTTGCTTTTACTCTAATATTCCAGAAGCTGTTTTTTTTGTCTAGAGTGGTTTTGTTGGTTTTATTGGTACGAATAAGCCATTCCCCGCCCACCCCCAATATTAGTTCAAAAATCCAATGTGCCAGTTCTGGTGGTGCCACTGTAAAATTGGTCAGAGGGTGGGAAACCTGCAGGCAACTCCAGCAGTGACCTGGCTTGATCAGAGCTTTGCCAGATGTCTCCCAGCAGTTCCTGTCTCACTCTTTACTTCTCCCTGCCTGGTAGAACATCTGCCTATTTTTAGGTCTGGGTAATTATCACCACAGAACTCAGAGCACTTCTTTGTTCTGGTTATTTTAAGCAGAGCATTACAGGAGTGGTGCCATCGTTGTCTCTCCCGATGGTTTCTGGTCTGGAGGGAATGAGATTGAGGACAAACACAGCAAAACCACCATGAACTTATGGGAACTAAATCAAACACAGGAGGCTGGAAAAGTTCATGCTGGACTTGTGCTGCTCTTTTTGTTCACTTTCCAGAAATTCAGCAGTGTCCAGATGGACTCCATATGTGCTGACTCTCCCTGCAGGGTCCTTTAGGAAAGCCCATGGCATATCCACATGAATCCAGTACAGCAGCGCTGGTTCAGTGTGGTTACACCCCAACAGCATAAAATTGGTTTATTTGGAAATGGTTTTTACCACCAGGCACCCACCGACCCTGGGCTATGTCAGCATCATCAGACCAAGACCTGGGGCAGGAGGGAACAGGCTCCAGCTCCCACTGAGAGCAACAACCACATTTCTGCTGCTCACATGTGAGTTTGGAAGACACTTTTTAAAAGCAAGAAAAGGTGAAAGGATGCAAAAGGACCAGCACTCAAGAGAGAGACTGGGGGAAAATCCAGGCTACCAAAGGGTTTTTGCAATTTAACCTGGAGGTTACATCACGTCTAGCAGCACATGGGCTGTCTGCAACAAGGCTTTAGCCTGGCATAAGGTACCACCCCATAGACCAGATTTTGGAACACAAGCCAAAAATACAGCTGAAACAAAGGCCAAAGTCTGCACTTCCCAAAACAAGACCACTACTTGCTCCAGAAACCATAGAAAGTTACATAAATGAAAAAGCTGATTCATGAGAACAAAAATAAAAGCTTCTCTCATGGATTATAAAGCCATTGTAACTGCATTCATTCAATAACCCAAGGCCTAAAAACTTGTTAAATCCCACACCAACGACACCCAAGTCCAAAGATCCTTGTGCATTAAACAAGTTTTTTCCTACCAGAAGAACCAAACAGGAAAGTTAATGTCACCTCCATGTACTAAAGTCCTTGGGGATCAAGATTCTCAACGGAGCCAAGGGCGCTTAGAGACCCAACTCCCAGTCACTTTTATTTACCCAGACACAGACTGCAAAGAGAATAAAATCCCAGGGGGATTTGGCATTTAGTTCCCTTGGGCTGCTTTGGGAAGTTCAGCCAGCAACACCGGCCTGGCCCCTCTGGTTAGCACAGCCCAGCACAGCTGAGCAGGTTCCTAATTGCCACACTGCCTTATTGCTGTTGGAGTTCAAGGAATTAGGTAAGAAAAAATAAGAAACTTTTCCTCTCTTGCTGCAGCAAGAAGGGTTTGAGTTCAGTGTTCCAGTTAGGTGTCCGTTTCAGTGTCACTAATTTGGTGTCAGACACACAGTACAGACAATTCCACACACCTGGACTACAGTCAAATTCTGACAAGATACTAAAAGGCCACAAATAGGTCAGAACTGACTTGCTGCAACATCCAGTGTCTGTTTAGCTCCTTTCCTCCTGCAGTGGCCAAAAGCAGATTCCTTTACCCATTAGTCAAGTAGGAGGACAAGTAACATTTCCTTATTTATCTCCCCAGCTTCTGGCACACAGCAGCAGCAGCACTGCCTAACGAAGCCCTGATGACTTTTTAATGTGTTTTAGGTTTACTTTCTATGAAGGCACCGTAAGGATCAACGTTATTATCATAGCTTATGGCAAATTCTGCTCTGAACAAATGAAACCCAAGCACTAGGGAAGTGTGTGTGGGTGAATCCATTCATCCTTTAGCACCTGCCTGTCAAGGACTATTGTGGTGTCACCAGGATTCTAACAGAGAATGTCTTATCAGCAACACCTGAAACCCATGTTTAAAAGTACCATTTAATAAACTTCACTTTTTGTTCCAGTACATGAAAATGGTTCTGTCAGCTGAAATCCCATCTATTTTCCTACTGAAGCACCGAATTTAGAAGTAAATCTTTCTCTTTTTTTGGCTGCAAGGAAGAGGTTGTGGGGCAGTGAAAGGGCTCTCCAGGGAATGGTCACAGTCCCAAGGCTGCCAGAGCTCCAGGAGTATTTGGACAATGCTCCCAGGCACAGGGTGGGATTGTTGGGGTATCTGTGCAGGGCCAGGAGCTGGGCTTGATCCTTGTGGGTCCCTTTCAACTCAGGATATTCCATGATTCCATGAAAAGAAGGGTGACACAGTTCATTCTCCTTTAACTCTCCTCCTTCCTGGCTGCTCCCCAACACTTTTTCAGTTGCTCATTCAGCATTCCCTGCCCTGTCCAGGCTCCTGACTGGAGCCCAGCTCAGTCTCAAGCCTCCCAGAGATGCTCAAACACCTGGAGTGTTCTGGGGGGCTGTGCAGATCAGATGCACCCTCCTTTAGTCAGGAGGATATCTGTGTCCTCACCACAGCCTGAAATGACACATCCCTCTGCTCTCTGCTTAGATGCTTCTGTTCATTCTGAAAAAGGCTTAAAGAGGGTCACTATTGCCAAGTCTAAGTCATTCACAAGTCAGGATATGCCAAAGCTCTTCCTCACAGCAATCATGGCCTGCCCGAAGACTGCCTCCCCAAACAAACACTCTGCATCCAGAGACTGACTTCCTGTTTCTTTGGGATTTTTCCTTCTTTTTTTCCTTTCTTCAAAGCTCTGTGAAAAGTGACAGCAATGCCCAATGGGATTCTTTGCCTGTATTTCAAAACAAACCCCACGCAGCCAAAACTTCTATTTGCAGGGATTTTAATGCAACATTTTAACATTTAAAATCTCATTCCATCATCAGCCAAAGAACAGAGACATGTGCTCAAGGTATGGCAGTGAGCCTTTTGACACTGTACTTCCATGCACATGGAACACAAGATCCCCAGCAGCTGTGCAAGGGAGACGTTAAAACCCGAAAGTCCCACGAAGTTCTGGCAGCACTGGAGCTGGTACTAGCAGAGGCACCAAACCTCCCTGCCTACTTTTTGTAGATAACCCAAGAGCCTGAATACAGAAAAACAGTGAATGCAACTGAAGCTTCCAACTGCTGAATGCCGGGAGGTATTCCAGATCCGGAGAGGTGTCAGACTGACTCCTGTCCCCTCACACAAGGAAGGTTTGATTGGAGACATGGAGGGTGCCTGACTCCTCTTCACTCTGCTCACACTGGGCTCCAGGCCCAGGGACAGCAGGAGTATCCCCTCTCTTCACGTGATCTCTGCAAACAACCCCACCAGGAGCTGTGTTTGATTAGGGATGAACTTTGCACGGGAAGCAGCCTGAGTCTCTGGGGAGTCTCTAGGCACTGCCTGACAGCAGCTCCAAACCCCTACAGCCTGGCCCCTCCAGCATCCAAAGCCTGTCCATCCTCATGAAGGGGGCTCTGCACAGGCTGCTCCCAAACGTCACCTCCTCCAGTGCTGGGTCGAGGCAGGATCATCCATGAGAGACGGTCAGGGAAGCACAGCTCCTTAAGGGGACCACAGACACTTAACCTGCAGAAATTAGAGCTATGGAAAGAGACCTGCTTCAGCAACTCCAAAGGCCTGTCCCTGAGCATCGATTCACTTCTTAGAACCATAGACTCACAGAATACCTGAGTTGGAAGAGACCCTTAAGGATCATTGAAACCAGCTCCTGGCCCTGCCAGGACACCCCAACAATCCCACGCTGTGCCTGAGAGTGCTCTCCAAATGGTCCTGGAGCTCTGGGGCCGTGACCATTCCCTGGGGAGCTGTTCTGGTGCCTGGCCACCCTCTGGATGAGCAATCTTTTTATAACATCCAGTCTGAACCTTCCCTGACACAGCTCCGCCGTTCCCTGGGGTCCTGTCCCTGGTCAGAGAGCAGAGGTCAGTGCCAGGCTATGCCTTGGCCTGGCTCCATGGAGCTCTGAGCCAGGAATCTCCTCCAGTCACACAGCAGTGCAGCTTTGGGGGCCCAGCCCAGCTCACAGCTGATGTGGGGATTCTTGTGCCATCACAAGGAAAGGGAAGGAATGAGCCAGGGGAGGCAGGACTGCCTCTCCCAGCAGCAATAAGGACTGAAAGCAGGGATCAAACCATGGCCTCGGGCCATTCCTGCATCAGGCTTTTGCTTCACTCAGCAACAGAAAGGACTTGCAAATGCAAATATTCACATATCAGGATGATTTTTGGACTTTTTAAAATGACTCCTGAAGTAATCCAGTATAAACATATCTCACAAAATCAAGCTTCCAGACCTAGGCTTCCTCTTATCTTCCTATAGGTGAGGATGTAAAGAAGCATTGATGTATGGCAAACAATAGCTTTAACCACTGCAATGACACTGCCCACGAACCACCGCAGCACCCGGGACTGTCCCCATCCAAAGGAAAACACCACCATTACAATACTAAATAAATTGACCCTTGGCAATTTTCTAAGTCAGTCTTGTGGCATTTGACTTTTACAAGCCTGAAAACTGCTCGTCTGGTCCAAAACCAACAGAGAGCAAGCTTCCTACTGTGGAATACAGGCTCCATTATCTCAGCTATGCACTAACAAAGCGTAAGCAGCAGCAGAATATGAACCCTTCATTTATTACACACAGTTGTTTTCTGCAGCAGACGTGGAGCTTGGCAGGCTGCGTTTCCCTGGAAGTCTCCATGTGCCTCGTCACAGCATCCAAACCCAGTGCTGGGTGAAGTAAAAACCAACAAATGCACTCCTCCCAAAGCCCAGTACCAAACTGACAACTCCTGTACAGTACAGGGATGAGACTGGTAGGAGTTGGGGGCATTCCCACCCATCAGGCAGTTGGTCCATATATTCCTGGTGTCTCCACAGCCTCAGCATCTCACCGGACTCTCTTACCTGAGTCACAAAACAGGGAAAGGGGAACTTTTCTTATGTGGAAGAAAAAGAAAAGTCCTGAAGTCCAAGCTACCTGTGTCACAGACTCCTTGAACAATTTTCTCTTCAACTCTCAGAGCTCCCATTCCTGAACTGTTAGTCAGCAGGAATAATTATTTTTTCAAATCACTGCTTATTTACTTTCAGGGATCATTTCTGGCTGATTCTGCAAACAGTATCAATGTACCTCAGCCCAGCGCCACAGACAGGCTTTGTACACTGGCTGTAAAGCAATTTACCACACACAAAACTGATCTGCAACAAGATAGTGAGGCTCAGTATCACAAGATGCAGAAAACTCTGACACATTATATATTCCTAAATACTCAAAAATTTATCATGTGGCTGAGAAAAGCAGAGGAAAGGCCCTGAGGGTGCCACTGGTCACCTGACTGCTTGCTCTGGAAGCTTTGAAAAGTCCTGATAGTCTGGACCTCACTCCTGTTGTCAGGTTCTGAATCTGGTTTTTTCAGCCAGCCTCTTTCTGAAAGGCAGAAGAATTATTTCTCCTTTATCTTCAGCTTCATGAAGACCCCAGGATGGGTCTGTGCAATGCTGGCAGCAACTCCACCCTGTAAGAAGTGACACAAACAGCACAAGTCCCACCTCAGACACCCCGAGACTTCACCCTCCACATCAGCCCAGCACTCCAATAATATTTCCTGGGAAGCAGCCTGAGATAACAACACACACAGGGCTGCAGTTTGGGGGTTTATTGAAACAGCTGCTCCTGTAATTATTTTTCAGAAGCTGTGGATTTCTGCTGGTGATGAGGAGCCCTGCACAGCAGAGGGAAAACAGGTTTGGTTGTGCTTGTGTGACGAGCTGAACTCTGGTTAGGAAGGAGTTAAAAGCACAGACGGTTCCGCACGAGGCCCCTGTGGTTTACAATAAAAGCAACGTTTATTTCCTGTATGGTTTAGCACACAGAGGCTAAATTAACTGACAGGACTAAAAGTTTACAGCATTAATTGCTCTTTCACTGCCTTTATATTGGCAAGCATTTATTCTTTAAATAAAAAACTACTTTAAGAAGAAATACAACATGGCCTCAGGGATCCAGGTGCTTCTGATGTGTATTTTTATCTTTGAAGAATTCATATACCACAGATCTTAGTTAACAAAGAGTCTTTTTGCTGACTGCTGTTCTAAAACTAAACCAAGTAATTTTTTGAAGAGAACAAAGCTTTTTTCTTCAACTAAAATACCTAAATATCATAATACAAAGGAAGAGAGAAAGCTATGGATTAAATACAAGTTTTCCTCCTCTTTCCAAGAAGAGCCAGGCTGTTTTGAGATAGAACCGCATTTCAAAAGCATGAGGAGAGGAAAGATTCAGAGGAGCGCAGCCCTTATGGGCAGCAGTTTTCTGCTGTAATTAATTGCCCTGGGTAACATTTCAAGTGTGAATCATCCCAGAGGCCCCAGATCCTTCTTTATGTTACTTGGACAAAATAATGTCTAAAAACTGTGTCTCTAAGTGGGAGAGATAAATTCTTCTCGCAAGACCTGGCCACACTGCAGTTTCTAACACTTTGAGCAGCTGAAACAATACAGAAGTTGGCCAAGCTCTGCCTGCCATAGCCAGGAAGGCCAGTGCCTGGGGTTTGCTCTCAGGACTGCTCAGGAGACATCCTGAAGTGACTCTTTTGGGAATTAACAAAATGGAGCATTTTCCAACACAGTGAGGTTGTTCCCATCACCAGGCTGCTCTCACCCACTGCTACCCTGCAGCCCAAAGGGAAGTGCCACCTTCACCCCAGAGCAGGAGCACAAATCTGGATGCTGCGCATGCCTTGGAGCCATGACCTGGAGCTACTTTGCAACTCTCCACTGTCTTTTTTAAGTTTTATAGATCCCTCTTGTCACCATGGTATCTGCTCTTTTTTTTTTTTTCCTAAACCGCAAGTTTCCTTCTGCCTCAGAGCAAGCCAGCATCTGCTTACCCCAATCAGAAACTAAGATAAATACACACTGCATTTCATTTTTTCAAAGTTTAAGTCCCCAGCTGTTTATTTGCTGTAGGATGGAGTTCTCCAGGCCTGGGCAAGCAGCCAAAAAGGCTTCATTCCCCTGCTGTTCCTCAGTCTCAGCCTAATGCTGACAGCTGGCAGTGAGAGGTGGTGGTTCTCCCAACACCTTCCAAGCTGCCACTTTGGGTCCCAGATCATTCTATGGAAGATGGAGCTGACTGTCCAGGGCTCCTCAGTTCATCCAGGTGTGAATTCCTGGGGGGAGCATTTCCCAAGTCACTGTTACGGATTTACTTTGATCTTTCCACAGCATGCACAACAAACCCCAGTCCTCTGCAGGTGAAGGGAGGCTCCCACAGCAACCACCTGGTACATTTTGATGAGACAGAAGGGAACAGAAATTTGGAAGAAGATTGCTCAGGCACAAAGGTTCCATGGACTGAGCTACCAGAACCAAGGGATTTGTTTATCTGTGTTACAGGGTGGAATTTCCAGTTCTTAATCAGGTTTACTGGGGCACTAACAAGGAAATTTACAAACCTGCCCCTTTATATTTCTATTCATGTATATTGTATTTCCTGCCTAGGGAAAAAAACTCCACCAAACATCTACTAGCCATAAATCAGCTTCACTTGAACTTCATTTTTATCCATATCCAGTGAGAATGTTTTAGGATATCTTTTTAATTCATTCACAGCTATTTTGCTCCTTTCCTGCTCTGCAGTTGTTTTGCAGCTGCTGCTCTGGCCAGATACATTTGCAACATGTGCACAGGAATGTCTTGGATAAGCAGCATTAAGCGTTTCCTAAGGAATAAAATCTTGTCCTGCTGTAGTCCGTGGCAGAATTCCCAGTGATATAAGTACAGCCAGAGGTTGATCCCATGAGGTGAATACAGATGTGCTGTTTAAACCTGCCTGGCAACGAGAACTCCCATAAAAACCTGGGTTTATGTGAAAACTGTGATTATTTTTCCCAGAGGCTTTGTGTTTGCTGTTTCCATCAGGCTTTTCCAGTTGACTTTGATCTATGTAAGGGAGGAGAAGTGTCTGATCACCTACCCTGAACGTGGGCTAAACATGCAGTGTGTCAGCATCTGCACAGTGATGCTGGACTTGGGATCACCAGATGCTTGTGTTGTATGTAAGAAATGCTGAGACACCAACCCAACATATCCCAAACACACACATATATTCTTTTCCACCAAACATTCTTCCTGGACAACATGGTCTTAATTTTTTTTTAATGCAAACTGTTACCATAATTTTGGGAGTAGAGCCAATTTCATTCAAGAAGAGAAGGAAGCTTCACTGGGTTGGATCCAACACTTGTCTAGCCCAGTCTCCTGTCTCCACTGGTCACAGATCCCAGGGAAGAGCACGCCAACACAATGAGCACAGAGAGCTACACCACATCCAGCTTTCTTCCCTGACTCCAGTAATTCACAGTTTTGAGTCAGAGGTGTAGCAGTAATGTTTAACAGCCCTTAATAGACTTTCCCCCTTAATTTGTCTCACTGCTTCCCGAGCCCATGCACCTTCTGCTGTACACCATATCCTCTGGCAGGGAGCTCCTCCCTCAAATCTGTGCTGTCAAACAAAGCATTTCATTTACTCTGAACCTGCCACCTGCCATTTTCACTTGCTCTCCTCCAGTTGTTCCATTAGGAAAAGTTATTAATAATCCCTTCCTGTTTGTTCACCCATGCCTGACATGACGTTATCACATTTCAGACTTTTTCAGCTCTTTCTTTCTCAACTGCAGAATTCACAGAATCATGGAATAGTTTGGGTTGGAAGAAATCTCACAGATCATCCAGCCCCACCCCCTGCCATGGGCAGGAACACCTTTCACTAGCCCAGAATGACCCAAGCCCCATCCAGCTTGGCCTTGAACACTTCCAGGGATGGGGCAGCCACAGCTTCTACCTTATTATCCAAAAATTCTGCCTTATTTGGTTGTTCCTCCCACAGTGATCACCTTACCCTACTTTCTTCCCTTTTTTTCACTTTCTTATACCATTTAAAGACAATTCCAGTCTACTAAAGACAGACTCACCACACATTTATACAGTGGGTTTCGTTTTTTCTTTTGCTCTCTCCCATCCTAAACATTCCTGACATTCTGTTTGCTTTTCATGGCCATGAATATGGTATTTTTGTAGAATTACCTGGTGTGGCTCCAAGACCTCTCTGCTAAACAGTATTTTAGCAGAGTTTAAACCTTGTTCTTGCACAGGACAACAATTGTTTCTTCCCAGTTTTCCAGCTGGGATGGCAACACCAGGCTGTTCTTGCACTGTTTGCTTAGAGTCCAGCACAGATCTCTGTGAGAATCTCCTGGTAGTTTCTGCAGATTATAAAAGCTGCCTGTATATTCCCAAATCTTGATTGTTACCTGCTTTCTGTAACTGATATGCAATCAATTACGTAAGTCAAAAAAGAAAGTTAATAATATTTTTCTCTTATCCCACAACAGATTAGTTTCTTTTGGGGAAAAAAATATTTTTAACCTGGCTAATGCTTGTCCAAAACTTTCCAGAAGTCAGGGATTCGATATTATGGATCATCCTCCCTCCTCTGCTCCAGACAGTTCAGGTGGGAGGCACAGCTTTCTCCTCGGACACTGCACTGATTCTCCTCCCTGCTCTGTCTCTGGGAAAGAGCCCTGAGAAGAATAGCATCCATTTGTGCAGCACTGAAGACGGCTCACAGCTCCCACATTTCCCTGAGATCCTTTTTCAAACAGCTGCCTTTGGCTCCTCTCTTCACTCCAACACCCCAGCAATCAAACAACAGGTAATGGTTAAAATTTTACACTCGAGCGCCTTTAGACTTTCCAGAGAGGCTGATTCATGCATGGAAACAGCCCCAGAAACACTGAACTTCAGATCATTAATTAAAGAAATAAATCACCACATCCACGTCTCACAAGGGAAACCAAGTCCAGGAAGGAGCTGTAAGTCAGGATGTGAAAACAACTTCAGCTGTATCCGGACAGCACGAACCTCAGTCAGGCCAGTTGGATGCTGACCCTTCACATTTTTTCTGGTGCTTTAAAGCTCAGTCTCACTCTGCTGCCTTTTCAGTGTTAGAAAAAGGCTTTAACATTGAGCTGGAGGTGCTCTCCTGGATAGAGGCTTTTTTTCTGGAACAAACAACAGCAGATAAGCATTACAATTAAAGCTCTTTCAGGCTTGATTAAATATCTGACCAACAAAAGCATTTAAATTTAATCATAAACTGAAAGTCTCCCCTGTGTACAGCCGGGGTTAAACAAATGGCATTAACACCAAATTTTCATGTTTGAGCAGAAACATTCCTGAATAGCCAAATATTGATATAAGACGTGAATTTGGTTCAGGTTTCCAGCTCTCCAGTCAGTGCCAGGACCTGAGATCAGAGCTTCCAAGGCTGGGGAGCACAAGTAACAGGCAGAGCTCACCTCCCTTTGGCTATGGCAACAATACATCCTTAGCTCTTCTATTTGTCATAGAGGAGAATATTTCAATTCTGTTTTGATCCTGAACAGCTGAATTGAGGGGAATATTTCCATTCTGTTTTGACCCTGAACAGCTGAATACTGCCAGTGTTGGTGTAGTTCCCTTTGTCTCCTCTCTCCCCAATTCCTCCTTTCCTGGAAGGAGTAAGAATAACCTTGCAGAGACTCAAGCCTTGGCACCTTCTGCTCATTAACGCAGATGCCAATTCACTGACTTCTGCAGGAATTTTGTGAGTGTAACTTTAATGCCCCAGGACAAGGAAAGTTCCGTGCTCAACTCTATAAATATTTATTTAAAAGCCACAAGTGCTTAGCCCTGACATGACGCTGTGTGGATCCTGTCTTGGAACGTGCTGCAGTTCAGGCTTCAAGGGAAAGCCGGCACAAGCTGACAGCATCCAGCCTCTCCCCAAAATCTGCCTCTTCTCCCCAAGCAGAGATGCACCACCTCAGAATAAACACTGTCCTACCTGCATATACAACCTAGAGAAATTCTCAGCAAAAAGCCTTTCATGGCTTTAACTTTGGATTAGAATTTTCCATCTTTCTTCTGCTGTCAGAAACTGGTTTTATTTAAGCACAGTAGAATGTTTTTTATTTTGATATATTAAAACTATTACAACAACTGCAGCCAATTTAATCTCTGGCTCCATTAAAAATTTGAATGCAGTATTTTAGAAAAATATTTGACTTATCTTGAGTTTGGAACAATGACTTTACAAAAAACAATCCAGGAGGCAGATGGAACACATCCGTGCTTGAGCCACATTAACGATTTTGTCTTCCATCCCAAAAGCTCTAACTCAGAACAAGCCCTACCATTTTATTGAGAGAAACTCATTTTGGTGAACAGTGGGTAACCAAACAAGTCCTTCACATGTATTATGTTTCCACGAGAGAGGTTTAAAAATCAATATGCAGCCTAACAAGTCAGTTTTCAGCCATGGTACATATACTGCATAAGCTGAGTATCACAAAAACTTAGATACACCGCGAGATTGTTTTCAGAACTACAGACACAGCTTATTTCCCCATAATATGTGGGGAAATTTGCCTGAATTTGCATCACAGTACAAGACTATTTACCAAAGATTTGTACCCGAGTTTTCTTCCCACATGATCTGCCCTGCCAGGTAGCCCAAGGAAGTTCACGAGCTGCTCTTGACCGTCTGTTGCTGCTGTTCGAGGCTTCCGCAGCGACAAACACGACCACAGACATCCGGGCTGGGCCAGCACGCTGGGAGCCCTGAGCGTGGCAGCAGAACAAGGGACACTTGTGATCCACACTGATAAGGGCTTCATGCACAGAGCCACCCTGCTGTGGCTGCATATCCCCTCAGAGCCACCTCCTGCCACAGCCCAGCACCCCTACGGCAAAGTTTGGACTCAATGAGCTTTGAGGCTTTTTCCAACCTGAACGATTCTCTGATCCCATGAAACCTCCAAGTAGCCAAACAACACAAACACAAAGAATACAGACTCTGCTCATTTTCTGTAAGGGTGGCATTATTTGCATTTATTGTGATCATCTGACAAAAAAAGGCCCTTGAGGGATTTAAATGCAAAGTACAATTTTTTTATGCAGTCTCCATCTCTCCATGGATTACTTCCTTGTTATTCAAACTTCAGAAGGATGAAGCAGTCTTGCCAGCCCTCCCAAAGCCCTGAGCTGTTGAACAGGGACAAGAGCTGGTGGTTACACATGCTCTCATCATTTCCAACAGCCCTTTTCCAGAACTGTTCTCCCCTTCTCCTCAGGAAGGACTTGCCACTAGTTATATGTCCCCAGTAGCACCAGCAAGTTCTCTGGTGCCTTACTGGGAAAAGAGAAGAGTAACTGCAAGCAAATGTTCACTCTCCAGACCATGGCCACTTTCCTCTTCATTTCCTGGTGGAGGGGGAGAAGACCTAGATCCTTTCCCAAGCAAGAAGACAATACAAGAAAAATATGGACCTCCCCCCTCATCCTTAACTCCATCAATGAAAAATAAATTAAAATTTCCTTTCCCCTCTAAAACCATCCCTGAACAACGGCAGGTCTGTAACAGGGGGCTCTGACTCCAGCTCTGGAGATCATCTCTTCTTTCTGCCATGTCTGCCATCACAGTAGGAGGCAAGGAAAGAAAACCACCCACACAGCCATCAAAACAAGGGAGGGGGGAGAGCTGGGAGAGATGGAAACGTGGGATGCAGATCACAAAGATGAAGCACTTGGCTCCGAGGAGCATCTGGACACCAGACATTTGATGTGGCAGCTTCCACAGCCCACAGCACTGGCAGTGGCACAGGGCACAGCTCAGCCCACCACATCCAGTGCTGGCACTTCAGTTCCACCGGCACAGCCTCCAGATCCAGCCATACCCCGGGAACTGTATTGTGTTGGATGAACAAACACAATTCTCTCAAAGTCCGCACTCAAGACCTGTGCAGCTGTTGGCAACAAATGCACACTCATAAGACCGAGAAGAATTTAAACAGCTGGTTCCCTTCCACATGAGATCAATAAAATGGGCAATCCAGCTGCCTTCAGGAAGAAAGGGGTTCTAGTGCTGGGCAATCTCTTGCCCCAAAATCCTGTGGAGAAAATCACACACTAGATTTGTGCCATTCAGCTTCTTCCCTCCTTGCACCCTTTTCTACCAGGAGCAAGAGTCTAATGACTCTTAGGCTTCTGCTCCTTTCACCTCCTGAAGAATTTGAATGGGAGGTTGCAGTGAAACCTCTCTCACAGCTGGCACAGTCCCTGCTCCCCCTACGCTCCTGCACTCCCGAATGTAACATTCACGTCTCATTTGTGTCCATAGGCTCCCCCACTGTCCCAGGCTGAGGAACACTGCTTGCTTCCACTGTCAGCCATGCAGGAAGGCTCCTGGACAGCAGCTCCACATGCACATTCCCATGTGAGTGTCCTCACCTCGTGTCTGTAATTACAGTCGCCATGCCTCCCTGCCCAGCCCTCAACTCACCAGCACAGCATCCACGCTGAGGATGTTTAAAGACAAGGGGCCACTTCCCAAGCAAGATTTTCAAACACAGCAGGAAACTGGTGCTGGAACTATCACATTATGGGGTGAAATTCAAATAGGAGACCAAACAAGATGTCAATCATCATACTTTCCAGAAATCCCTTGAAACACACTCATAACATGTCTTTGCTTAGACATGAGCTTCACACAGTGCTTTTTCCTCACAGATACATCATACTGAATATACACATTATGGAAAAAAGTGCCTTGAGGAAACATTTTATATACTGTGATGTGGCAAATTGTACCATATAACAAAGCAGGACTTTGCCAATAAGAGACCACAAAATTTGGGCACCCTCCAAGATTCACAGCCCCAGGGTGTGAGGTGTGAAGCAACCTCAACCCTTTTCCCTTCAGTGGGAGACACTTTCCAGTCTCACAAAAGCTTTTTCAGCTTACAGAAATGGGGCAGGAAGGAGGAGATTCAATACTTATTTCTGGTTTGCTTCTACTCAGGCAAATTAGCCTTTTAAAACCCAAAATAACACAGTGCTGGGTGTCACTACAGTACAAAGATGACTTAGCAGGAGTGAGAGCTCTTCCTGGGCTGATGTTACCCAGTTCAGTCACTTTGCTGCAAACAGCCTTGTCTCTGTTCCATCTCTCTGTAGCAATCTTCTCTGATGTGCATTTTCCATTCCTGGAGTGGGTTATTTCAAATTCAGCACCCAGAGAGGCTCCTCTGGTCCTCCAAGCAAAGCCTGTCTCACCAACAGCTTTAAGAGCCACAGAAACAACTCATTCCCATTCCCTCCAAAGAGGTGCCTCTCTGCCTTCCTTTAGGTTGAAACATCGATTAAAATTCTTATACTGGAAAGAAAACATCACCCAGTGAGGTGCTGGGCTGGTCCTGCCAACAGAAACAGCCTCGGTGTACGCAGGAATCTAAGAATGTGCAGGTCTTGCTCATTACCACAAGATCCCTTGAGCTGCTCCAGCTTTAGACATAGGCATGAGTGTATGTGTGTGTATATATATAAAAATATACACGTCATAAAACTGGCAATTATGTGCACATTACACTCGAATTCCCCAAAAAACAGACTACACCAACGCCACATTCAAATTCCACAGGCAGGGATGCACAAAGGAGCCTGAAAGGCAGCAGTTAGTCAGACTGGAGCCCTGTAATGTGTACAACCCACACAAGGACCAGGCAGCACTGTAGAAAACACTAAGCTAATAATTAAAAACTTAATTTAAAACCAGAAAAACACAGTTGGGATTGAGATCTGTGGTTGCACCCCTGGAGCTCAGTATCACCAGACAGACAAAAATCAATAGGTGCCATGAGGAGGGCACTGATAAAAATCTATAGCAACTGAAGCAGTCAACTTGAAACCCATTAACAGCAGCATTAGAAAGAAAGGATTACTTTTCCAATCTGCTGCTTTCCTTCCAGATGATCATTCTGTACGAACCCAGCAGAAATCCCTTTAGATCCCTTTTATGAATGAACTACTCAGGATTTCAAGACCCTTCCCAGATCAGCATCAAATAATCACTTTTCACCACCAGCACCAGCACTGTCAGCACTGGCATCAAGTTTAACAAAAATGACCCGGGAAGGGAGGGACAGCAGGGACACCTGAGGCACAGGCTCCTGTGCCATCTGCAGCCCGTCACCACAAGCTTACCAACTGGTATTTGATCTGCTGAAGCCCACAGATCAGTGGCTGCACTCAAGCAAAGACGGAAAATGCAGCGAGGGCTTGCTTTTGTCTTCTGTACATCACTGTCCTCCCAAAGTTTGGGGACCTGAAGCACGAACAGTGACAGGAAAAGGTCATCATACAGCCACAGCTCAGACTCTTTATCTCCTTGCAGTAAAAGTCACTGATCATTAACTGCAATAGCTGGCATTTTCTGAGTCCCTGGCATTTTGTAGTTCTCCAGCACATCCATACCAAGTGCAACCAAATCCCCCGGATTTCAGCCTCAGAGCATCTCCCACATGGATCAAACAGAAACCAGATGATCCTGAAGGCACAGAGCTACACCTGAACCCAGGCACAAACCCCGCTATTTCTGTGTACCTCTTTATTTTCCCTTTGAAAAACCCAGTCCGAGCTCTGCCTACAACACACTGGGGGCCACGGAAAGCGAAATCCAGTATTCCCAACAGGGCAAGAACCGGAGGCTACTGGGACAGCGGCCACACACGCCTGCCACTATCAGCGAGGAATAAACTCATCAAAACCGAATGACGGGTGACACATTTAGAATTGAACTTCAAGAACAACAAAAAAACCACCCAAATACTGGTGGCTCTGCCTTCCCAGCACAGGGCGAGGGGTCCGGGATCACCGAGGAAATGCCGCTTTCCGTCGGCGGCAGCCGCAGCACCGCCCGCACAGCGCCGTGAGGGGACCGCGGCTGCCCCGGCCTCTCCCCACGCTGCCCGGCCGCCCCCCGCGCCCCGCGCCCGGCACAAGTTTCCCCCGGGCGCCGCTTACCGCCGTGGAGCCGGAGGAAGAGGCGATGTAGACCTTGATGACCATGCTGGGAGCGGCGGGATGCGGAGCCGGGCGGGCGGTGGGTGTGTGAGGGCGGCTCGGGCGCGGGCTGGGGCTGAGGCGGGAGGGCGGGCACGGGGAGGCGGCGGGAGCGCTCGCCCCGCCTCGCTCCGCAGCTGCCGCCGCCCGAGCCCGGAAGGGCGGAAAATGGTTTTTAAAAAAAATGAATTAAATAAATAAATCATAAGAAAGGAAAGGAAAAAAAAGAAAGAAAAAAAAAAGGGGGGGGGTGGGGGGAGAGAGGAGGAGCATTCTCGACGAGCCGCGCGAGACGTGCGGGGGAGGGGGCGGGGGAGCCATGGCGGCGGGGCCGCGCTGAGGGGACACGGGGGCTCGGGTGGGGCAGGGGTGAGAGCGGCGGGGGAACTGGGGGGATACCAGAGCGGGAGCGAGAGAGAGAGAGAGGGGGAGGGAGATAAGCGTGGGGGGCCGCCATGGTAGTGGCTGGTTCCCCTCAGTAGCGGCTCCCTTCAGCACCAGGGCCCCTCATGGCCGCTCCCCTCACGGCCGCGTCCCTTCATGGCTGGGTCCCCTCATGGTCGCTCCCCTCGCGGCCGGGTCCCCGGGACCCGTGGCCCCGTGCTGGGCTCAGTGGTTACCGGCTGCCCTCCAGCCGGCACGGCCCTGCCCCGCTCCCGCCCCGCCCGCGCTGCCAGGGCAGCGGCGGCACCGCCGGCCCGGCCAGGCTGGAGCCAGCCCGGCCTTGGCCGCTCACCACAAACTGCGGTGTAAGTCAGGAGTGGGTGGCTGTTTGTGGCAAATGGTGTTTAAAATTAAGAATTTCGTTTTAAAATTTATTCCAGCGCGGAAGGTATTGCCTAAGTGATGTGCCAGCTCATGCCAAAGGACAGGTGGCATCCAGTGCAGTTCTTCGCATTCCTGTGATTATCGGAAAGTATCTTCCACACACAAAAAAAAGAGCATCAAATCTCCCACATTTTTTAATTGTTACAGTCATGGTGACACGTTATTTAAGGAAATTTATATCCAGCACCTGTCTCCCACTTGCCTCTGGTACTCCAACTATTACCTCATACATATTTTCTTATCTATTCTGATAGCAGGTCCACAACAAGTGGAAAATACGTACAGTGATAAGCACAGGAAGCTGCAATTTTACACCTCCAAACTAAGATGAAAGCAAGGTATTTGTTCTGCTCTTGGCAAAAAACGAGGTAATTCTGAAATGAGTTTTCCAAACAAGCTTTCCTGTTTCAAATTACTAGTTTTTCTAACAAAAAAAATATTATCTTTTAAGAAACCCATTGACTTAGGTAATCTATATTTGCTTTATTAATTTGCCAATAGTAAAGGAAAGAAAACTGTTTTGAGGAGGACATGCCTCAATTTGATATTACTTAAGATACTTGTCTGAATCTTTGAAGCAGTCATGAGTTTCAAGTACATTTGAAAAAGCAATAACCCAAAATTTATTGAGGATGATGGTATGCCATAAAAACTCCCTGGTTCAAGGAATTTCAAAATTTAGTAAAACAAATGGTGTTCTTTTTAATCTGTTTAAAACAAACTGAGTTAAGTCTGGGAGATTAAAATTCTTCAAGGAATGTTTCTTCAGTTGTGTTTGTGCAGCCCCTTCCCAGCTGCTTGAGAAACACCCTGGGAATTCCTGTTGCCTGCAGTGTGTAACCTGATTCATGGCAAGGAACGCGGGAGGGAGAAACCACAGCTTATCAGAAAGAAGGAAAAAATGCAGGTGGAGAAGGGCAGAGGGAGGGTCACTTGAACTTTGGGCTCTCCTGTCACACTGCTGGCTGGCTGCCAGCTCTCTCCTCTCCTTGGAGACTTGGAATCAGCTCCTCATAGGTGAGATTTACCTGGAGAGAGCTGCACCTCATCCTGCCTCCCAAAAACGCTGCTATCATCATTACTCTCAAAGTGCACTCCAGGAGGCATTTTATCTTCATGAAATGAGATTTATTAGGTTAAGAGCAACACACGAATCAGGTATGGTTGACACAACTTGGTTTCCTTGACTCATACATTTTCTGCTTTATTGGTGGGAAAGTGTGATGTTTTCTATTCCCACCCTACTCCTGTAAAATTCACTGTGTTGTTTTTGTTTTTATTGTTGAACACTTGTGAAGCTTGAAATACCCTTCTCAATGAAGACCAAAAACTCAAGCAAAATGACCAAATTTTAGGTGCACCCTAAAGAGGAGCACAAGGGATTGGCCATCCCAGAGTCATCCTGGGATTTCACACTGAAACACTGCCAGTGATGGCAAAGATCCCCTCGCTTTTTCCGTGGAGCACAGGCAAGGATGGAGCCTTCTGAGTGCTGGCAAATTCAGCTGTTTTAAAAAGGAACTGTAGGAAAGTCTCACAATGAAAGATACTGCAGGAATCAACTGCAAATTCCCTCTTGTCCAAAAGGTCAGGAAGAACATGCTCCATGTGCTCCACAGCTGCTTTGTAACCAGAGAGAAACTCATCCAGCATCCACCTGTGAGTAACGTGGGGCTGTCCCAGGGTCCACGCTGGGATCGTGCCCGTGCCAGAGATGATCTGGGTCTGTGAAATGGAGAAGGTGTGATGGGCAGGGGCCATCAGCTCAGTGCTCTCAGCAGGAAATCACAAATCCATCCTTCATTCCCAGTGCCAGCCTGGCAATGACCGGAGCCAAAGGGCAAACCGTGACTCAGAGCATGTCTCCTGGGTGTCTATGCTGCATCTCATCCCGTGGCACATGGAAACTGCTCCTCCGCTCCAGAAAGACCCTGTGGAGGCAGGTGGGGAAGTCTAAGAGATCTTCCTCACCTGGACACTCAGCAAGGCCGGGTTTCTGTGATTTCTGTGTAATTGTGGCAGGCACAGGAGGTCACTCACAGGGCACAGAGCAGGGATGTGTGAGTGCTGCTTTTCACCCGTCCAATGGAACCAACGAGTGACGTTACAGTGCAGCTGCCCTAAAACCGCCCGTCGCAGCTCAGCACTCGCAGACTCGGCTCAGCACCCCCAGACCTGCCGGTCCCGGCTCAGCCCCCCCAGGCCCGGCTCAGCCCCCCCAGGCCCGGCTCAGCCCCCCAGGCCCGGCTTAGCCCCCCCAGGCTCCGCGCTGGCTGCCGGGGCGCGCCCCCTGCTGGCGCTAGCCGGGACTGCGGCCAGGGCCCGGCCCGCTCCCCTCGGCCCGGGAGGAGGAAGAGGTGGAGAAGAAAAGGAGGAGGAGGAAGAAAGAAGAGGAAGAAGAGGAGGAAGGAGTTGCCTGAGGCTTTGTGACACAGTGGAGGTCTGGGGATGTCAGCACTGGTTCCTTGCAGAATGGGGGGTCAGCAGTGCTTTCACAGAACCATGGAATCAAAAGCTTTCTGAGACCATGGATCCAAATGTTTACACAGCACAGCCAAGGCCACCACTAAATTTCCCCGAGTGCCACATCTACACAATTTTGAACCCTTTCAGGGATAGTGACTACACCACTTTCCATTTTTGAAGACAATCTCCCATCCAGAATGGGGCTGGCCACACACAACTCCTCGCTTAGCGTTTAATCACTGCTTTTTTGTGTGCTCCAGACTAGCTATCCATCCTCCCAGCCCCGAGCCAGCAGCCAGCCTGCGCTCTGGCAAGGCCTGTGCCGGCTCCTGAAGGGCTCTGAGTTACCCTGGAGTTCCTGAGAGAAGTACATGGAAAGGAATAAATACTACAGCTGCAAGACTACAGATACATCCAAGGACTAACAGCTTCCCACTGACAGACAACAGGTCTAGATTAGATACTGGGAAGAGGTAATTCCCTGTAAGGGTTGTGAGACCCTGGCACAGTTGCCCAGAGGAGCTGCCCCATCCCTGGCAGTGTCCAAGGCCAGGTTGGATGGGGCTTGGAGCAACCTGGCATAGTGGAAGGTGTCCCTGCCCAGGGCAGGGAGTGGAATGAGATGAGCTTTAAGGTCCCGTCCTGGGATTCTATGAAGTGAAACATAAAGATAATTGTGTAAAAACCAGAGTTTGACACACAACTTTAAAAAATTCAAACCCACAATAAGTCATTTTTCAGTCTTGGCAGGAGCAGGAGCACTGAAAGACAATTTCTAGAACCAGTCTGCCATGAAAGGCTAACAGGAACATGCAGAAGAGACAAAATTGGGGCAGAAAGCCCCAGTGAGGTTTTTGCATGTGTTTGTGGAGGAGGAGGAGGCTGGGGAGTTCCCAGACAGGAACTCAAGAGCTCGCCTGAGGATCTGTCTGGTGCCGAAACATCAGCTTGGGGTGGAATCAATGGACACAGCGAATAATTACAACCTAACCATTGCCAGATGGCCCTCCTTGCACCCCTGGAGTGGGTAAAACTGCTTCCACACACAGCCTCAGGACATGGCTGGTGCTCCCAGCCCTTACAATCCATTCCCAGGGACACTCAGCAACTGAGAGGGTTGTGACCAAGAAAGCTCAGCAAAGTTTTACAAACCGTGCTACCTTCAGTATTGATTTTGAACTTATTTTCCTAGAAGATTTCCCAGAAGCCATCGGAAGATTCCCAGAGAATTTGGAGGCGAGCAAGTCTGTGAGCAGACCCTTTGGCCAAAGCTGAGTCAGTCCTAGGAGACCCTAACACCTCTGTGAATGCAGGGGCCATCTCCAAGTATGTAAAAACCCCCAACACCTTAATGGCAGGCAGCAGATGCAGATTTGCATCTCTATTTCCCTCTTTCCAGCTGGCTCTGAGCTCACAGCCAGTGGGAACTGCAGGTTTCTCACAGGATGGGCTTGGGAAAAGCAGGATTTAGTGTTCAGAGCACAAAATGTGTTGTCTAGCCCAGTCCTGGGTCAGAGGGAGCCGGGGCTGGACAAGGCTCTTGGCAGATTTTGGGATTGTGTCTTCTGCCTTTCGGGGCAGCAGCCCTTGAAGGCCCAGCTGAGCAGTGTCCTGAAACAGCATTAACAGAATTACTCTTCCTGTTATTTGGGCTGAAAACCTGGTATCTCATAGAATCTCAGAATAGTTTGGATTGGAAGGAACGTTCAAGCCCATCCAGTTCCACCCCCTGCCATGGGCAGGGACACCTTCCACTGTCCCAGGTTGCTCCAAGCCCCGTCCAACCTGGCCTTGGGCACTTCCAGGGATGGGGAGTCCTCTCTGGGCACCCTGTGCCAGTGTGTTGTAAGTGGAAATAGACATTTCCATTTATTTTTATGCACCAAATCTGTGAATAATTCCCTTGTGTTAGATGAGGAAATACATTTTCTGGTTTAGAATGCCTGACTGAATATCTGTCCTAGAATGGAGTGCACCAGCTCCCAAAGGTGCCAGCATTTTTTGTTGACTATCAAGGGAGTCCAGACAACTCCATAGTGAGCTCCTGCTTTGGGATAGATGCCTGAAGTGCCCTGGAAGTAATTCTTGTATCCTCTTACCTGTATTTTGTGTTTAATATAATTCTGGAGTGCATAGTCACCCCCTTCATTATCAGGGACCAGGTAGTGAAGCTAAGTTGTAGCTAAGCCAAAGGTTTTACTGAAGCACACATGAACAGACTCAATGAGAATCCTAAATTCCTCACCCTCATCTTCCCAAATTAATAAGCTCTAAATGTTTCATTGCAATCAATACTGAATTTGACACATAAATCAATTTTTACACAGGACAAACCACAGAATCACCCAGGACAAACTATAAAATTAACCAAGCACAAACCTCTTCTGTAGATCAATAATCCACTCATCCCAAAAGTTATATAAAATAAGGCAGAAGGGCACTTTAAACACAAGGTACAGAACACAAAAATGTGTTTTGTGGTCTTTTGCCACAAAATTATATATTACTATTACTGGCCATATGTGCCATGACTAGGACACACACAGAGAATCCCAATTTCCCTTCCTCTGAACCCATGACTGTGGGGCTGTTGCACAGTTAAACGAGCCAGGCTGAGAGCAGAATGTGGGGAAAGGAATCTCCCAGTGTTCCAACCCCCATGAATTTTAGCACAAAGGAATGAGAAAGGAACATGTATCTGACTGCTGTTCCAGGAAGACGAGAAGTCAATCACCCAAGAGCAACTTTGGCCTATTCTGCCTTTATTCAGGAATGTCCTGATCCACTTCAGCTCAAGAAGGGGGTCTAGGAAAACATTCCTGAAGTGCTACAGGTCTCTGGTAGCAGGAGCAGGCCCTCCTCCTCTGAAGGACATTCCCAATTTTCAAACCATTCCTCAGCATTTGAGCATCACTCTGTAAATTTAGTGTGGGATGCAGTTCAGGCTGACCATCCTGTGCTGGTCACTTTTGGTTTGACAGAGCCCCATATTTCTATTTGCAGACTGGATTTTTTTTACCGCTGGAGTCAACAGCTCTTTATAGAAAAAGAATTCAAATTTTAGCATGGAATTTTCTCATGGAAACAGTGACACACAAAAGGATTAATTTCTGATTTGTTGCTTTGATTTGAGATGATTTGTAAATTCAGTTTTAGGTGATTTGGTACTGAGTAAAAAATGCCAGTTTTGGCAAAAACATCCCAAAAGTCCCATGCTACAAACTAATGCTCCAGAATAAACTTACTCTCCTGGCTACAACCAGGTCTGTAATTTCCTGCATAGTTACAGCCACTTATACTTGCAGCGTAACAGCATCTCACAGCAGCTTATCATAACTATTTAGAGGGAAATAATCTTCTCACTAGTCATTATTTAGGTCAGTTTGTGGTTTAATGGGTTTTTTTAAAAAATAAAAGTGTTTGAAAAAATATAAAGGTGAAAAAGAAGGCAGAGCAAATACGCAAAAGTTAGTTGTGAATTTTAAATCTGTGCTTCACTTGCACATTTGATCCAAACTGTTGGTCATGCAAATTGTTCAGAAGATGTTGACAGACCCTTCAATAAATTCCCATTTCTGTTCCACAAAGACTTCTCCCAGAATATAGAAAGGATGAAAGAATAACTGCAGGGAGACAGGAGAAACTTCCTGAGGCAACTCAAACACAAACCTTGATGGTAATGGAGAACTCAGAGACCAAGAGCTCTTGAAATGTGTTTTAGGCCATATTTAATTCAGAAGATGGAGAAAAGTATTGGAAACACAGTTTAAAATCAACTTGAAGGAGGCGTGATTGTATTTGGTTACATGGTTACACTGAGGCTGGAAAACGCCCTTCCCAGGATTCTGGAGGCCAGGCAGAGCCATCCTTAAATAATTGGTGTGTTTTAACAAAATAATCATGGCATTGATGGATCAACATTGACTGGAGGAAGGGGGAGAAGGGTGGCTCCATGGATGGAAAATTGCTCAGCTTAACTGCAAAGTGCAGGAAGATAATAAACTATTGACATCTCGGCCCTTGGAGAGGGAGGTGACGTAGAAAGTGACAAATCAAAAAGTCACCATGAATTTGTCAAGAACGGGGGAACAGCTGTTCAGGGAGCAGCACTGAAAGGGATCCGGGGATTACAGGGGATCAGGAGGAGTCTGAACCAACGTGGTGATGCTGCTGCTGACTCTGCAGATGCCACGCTCAGATGCGTTACCTAATTAACCTGATTACTGGATACAGACCTGGGCAGGAACGCCAAGTTGAGTCCAGAGGAGCCTAAGAATGATAAAAGGTTGAGAAAATACGGCCTATGAAATCATGAGACCTCCGAGAATTTGTTTAGTCCTGAAAAATGAAGTTTTAGGGTACAAATGATAATATTATGCAAAACGACAGTCTGCAAAATGTTATTGGAATTTGATGTTCATTAATCGTTCTTTGGATCTGCTGGACACAGCACAAAGAAGCTGAAATTCACAACCAAAGTACAGTTTAGATGCTGGGGAAAACTTTGGCGGGTTAAGGCCAGTTGGGTGCTGGAATTGGCTTTCTAAGAAGATAGCAGAATCTACTTTATTGCAGGTTTTAGGAAGGGCTGTCCTGGCTTTGGGCAGGAACAGTGACACCCCAGAGGAGCAGCTCCTGCTTCAAGTCTTAGTGCAGTGCTTTGGTCCTGAAAGTGGTATTAATACACCTTGTGCTTTCCCTTTGGAAATACACAAAACAGATGGCGGAGGCACCGCCACACATTTCAGCTATGGTGGGAACAAGAGCTAATTTTCCTTAATCCGTGCCGAAATCTGAGACTTCACCTCGCGAACAACCTCAGGCTGGCAGGCCCCGCTCCGGGGCCAACCTCAGCGGCGTCAGCAGGGGTGCACCAGCCCGAGAGGCCACTCAGAGCCCGCACCGCTCGGACAATCCCGGGGCAGTGGAACCGGCCGCTCGGCCCGCGCGGGGCCGGGCCGGACAAAGGCCGCAGCCCCCTCCCTCCGCCGGCCGAGGCTACGGGCGGGCCACGGCCCTTTCCAACAGGTACGGCAGGGCCGGGAGGCGGCGGCGGCGGCAGCGCTCCCGCAGGCCGCGGGGCCGAGGCGGCCATGTTGTGGTCCTGCGGCCTGCGGGAACTTTGTGGGAAGTTTTCGGGGCGGCCCGCGGGGGCCGGGGCCGCGGGGGCGGCGGGCGGCGCGGGGCCCCGCGGCGGGCGGGCGGAGGCGGCGGCGCCGGGGCCGCGCTCCGGGCCGCGCACACGCGGAAAGCGCGCGGCGCTCGCGCTACGGTGGCCCCGCCCACGCCCCGCCCCCGCGCCGCTCCCCGCGCTCCCATTGGCCGCCGCGGCCGTCAGTCAGCGGCCGGGCCCATCTCGCGCTCCCCATTCATGCAGTTTGGTTGCGTGTTGGTGTATTTTACTGTTTGCAATAAAGAGGGGGGGATTTTTTTTTTGTTCAGTTTCTGCCGCAATTAACTCTTGGTCCCTTAAACATCTTCCTTTTTATTTTTGTTTTTTTCCTGTCTATTTTTTCTTTTTTTTTTTTTTGCAGGACGGTCGGAACAGTTTTTCGCCGCTTCCATTTATTTTTCGATATCTTATCTCTATTAGGTTTTGCAATCAACTATTAAGGTGCAACTATGCCCAAAAGAAAGGTAAGTACGAAAAAAAAATAATTAAAAAACGAGGGAAGGCAGATGGGGAGCGAAGGGGGAGAGATTAAAGCGGCAATCGCGGAAATTTAGCTGTAAAAAAAAAAAAAATTTAGCGCGCGCGCGCGTGTGTGTGTGGAGTTTTTTGGGTTTTTTGGTTGGTTTCTTTTTTTTTGCATTTTTAATTTTCGGTGTATGTCCTAGAGCGGAGCGGGGAGCGGAGGGAGAGGGCTCGGAGCGGGCAGGGCAGCGCGGCGAGTTCACTTTTGGGCTGTTTTGTTTGGGAAGGAGGAGAAGGCTGGAGCAGCAGTGTCTCCATGCTGGATTACAAACAGCCATAGTGCTGTGCTGCCCCTGTGGAGAACGCGGGGCAGCAAAACCCCCCCAAAACCTGCGCCACGACCCCCCCAGACCCCCCCACCCACCTCCGCCAGCCTTTTAATCCCCATCGCGCCATTCCCGGCCGGATTCGCCTTTAAACGTCGCCTCTTTCTCCTGCGTTTGCCTTTGTTCTCTTTTTTTTTTTTTTTTTTTTTTTTTTTTTTTTTTTTTTTTTTTGCCTCCCACTTCTTGTCATACCAGATGGTTGTGCAATGGTAATTTGGGGCCATTAGGCGGCGCAGAATTTGAAACTGGCCTTCAAGGAAAGCGGGGAAAAGGGATTTATCGCCGTAATCGGGAACTTTGGGGCTGCGGGAATGTGGGGCGCCCCCCTCCCCATGCCCTCACAGCGCGGGCTGGGGGGGCGGGGCGGGGACGCGGTCGCCCCTCAGTCACCGAGGCGCCCGCCCGAGGGGTTTTCCAGGCGCCTCACGGCCCCGTCCGGGGCCGTGAGGCGCCTGGACCGGGTCGAAACCCCTCGGGCGGGCGCGATCGCCGCGTTCCCGGTTGTCCCTCATTGTCCTTGCGGGGCCCGCGGCGACCTTGTTGTGTGAGGGGAAATTGGCGGGAACTTTTCGAACTCGACGTGATGACGTAGCGGCTGCGGCCGCTGGGCATTGTGGGAGTTGTAGTCCGTGAGGCGGCGGGGATGGGGGGAGGCCGCCATTGCTGCGGGTGGTGTTGGGGGGGGCCTTGTGAGCATCCCCCGGCTCCCCTCAGGGCTCGGGATGGTGTCGCCTTCTCACCTCAGTGTCTCGCTTTCCTTACAGGCTCCAGCTGAAGGCGAGGCAAAGGAGGAGGTAGGAGTTGTGCGTGGTCCCCACTCCCAAGAATTCCTGTGGGGTTCTGCAGAAATTGGGAAGCCCACGCAGCTCATGAGGGGTGTTAAGCCCCTGCGGGTGGCCCTGTGCCTGGTTTTGGGGTGCTTGGGGCCATCGCAGCCCCCTGAGGTGGTGTTGGGGTCCAGCAGCTCCGCTGGGCTGAGGTCAGGGACAGGTTTCAATGCGAACACGTCCCTTTCAGCCTCATAGCTCCTGCAAGTAAAGAAACCTCATCCCTTACCGTGGCAGCAGCAGGGAAGTGCTGAGCAAAGCTGCACTTCTAGGAAGTCACAGAATACCCTGAGCTGGACCTACAGGGATCATGGCATCACAGAATGGTTTGGGTTGGAAAGATCCTGAAACCCATCCAGTCCCATCCCTGCCATGGGCCGGGACACCTCCCACTATCCCAGCTTGATCCAAGCCCCATCCAGCCTGGCCTTGGACACTTCCAGGCTTGGGGAGTCATCAAGGCCCTCACCATAATGCCCATAATTTCATAAATGCTAGGATTTCTATGAAGCTCCATGGTGCCATGTTATTTTGGGTGGCAGTTCTGAGAAAGCCGTGCGTTTTGTGCTTTCTGAATTTCACTGACATATCTTTTCTTACGCAGCCAAAGAGAAGGTCAGCCAGACTATCTGCTGTGAGTATCTATTTATCCTTCAATATTATATCACTTGGGATGGGGACAGTTAAAGATAAACTATTGAGTTTTTTCCCCTAGAATTGGGAAAGGCATGCTTAGAGTATTGCAGTATTTAAAATTCCCATTCCATGTTTCCATTCCTCGAACATCTCCACATCCCAGGCTTCTCACACAAGATACAACCTCTGTGTTAGTGCACATTCCATCTGGGCACAAGTATCCAGAGTTAAAGAATATTGATTTCAGGATGGATTTGTTCCCTGTAGGACTTCTCCATACAAATGCTCGTGGCTCTGTAAATCACCTGCTCTCTCCTTAGTCTGGTACTTTACCCATTGATTTTTTTGCAGGGCCAATTGTTGGGTAAATAACTTTCACAAGTTCCCAGCATATTGCTCATAAAAATACATGTATGAATGTTTATTTCTGGTATTCACCTGCCTTGTTTCTTGTGTAATTTGCAGAAACCTGCTCCGCCCAAACCGGAGCCAAAGCCCAAAAAGGCAGCACCTAAGGTAAGGGTCTTGAACTGAAGTTGTATTTTCCTTGTTGAGGTATTTACAGGGATAAAAACTCCCACAGTTAACCACTTTGCTTTATCATGATTATCTTGAAAGCTTTAAGATGGAATTATGTGAGCTAACAGAATGGGGAAGACATAATTTTATCCAATTTCTACTGAAGGAATGTGGTAAACTGAGCAGATTTGAAATCCCTTGTGGTGAGGCTTTGCTGTTGCTTTACAAGGCCATTCTGAAGTTTCATATAATGCATTGTTGGGAAACTGATGCTGGAATAGAGATCAGAGACTCAATTAGAGGAGGCATTGAAAATCATGCTTTTAATTACAGTGTCTTACTATATTTCCATTCTGAGGCCCTCTCTGCAGTTAGTTATCAGTTTATCACATTTTAATCACTCAGGGTTCTAGAGACCCCTTCAGCTGGATATTTTTGGAAATGTCAAAAAAATTGGCATGTCTGACAGTATAGTTAAAAAAGAAACTATTTAAAGTTCTTTTTTAGTTTGGAGCAACAGTTTGAAATTTCAAAGGGGGCAGTTCTGCAATCCAAGAGGGATTTCTTTCCATCCCCTTCCTACCAGCCTTCCCAGCTGTCAGTTTGCAGTGCTTTTTTGTTAGATTTTTCTGTAAATCTTTAGGATTTTGCAGCTAAAAAAAAAAAAGCCAAAATCAAAAAACCAATAAAAACAACCCAGTAACAGAACTTCAGTGATTGTTTTTAACCTGTTCCCATCACACATTTTCCTTGTGGTTTGGGATGATGGGTGGGCAAAGCACAGAGGCGAGAGACGCTTCCGTTGCAGAGGGGGAAGAGGGGCTGGGAACCAGGAGCTTTTTCCTTTTCCATTGAAAAGGAATTTGCAATTGCCCGTGGCACAGCAGATCCCAGGTGAGGGAACTGTTTCCCTCCACATCCTCTGTGTGGAGCAGCAGAGAGAGAACCTCACGTGTCATTTTGGGCTCAGCTCTGTAATCTCTGCTGTTCAGAGCGAGGTTTTCCCAGTCCATCTTGGCCATGCAGCTGGAATTCCAGCCCACATTCCTGGCTGGATGGAGCACTGGGCACTCTGGGTTGCACTTCCCTCTCGTGGCTGGTGCCCCAGGCAGAGCAGAGCCATCTGCTGCTGGCACACAGGGCAGGGCAGCACTGCATGACCCACGTTGTTGTATTTGAGTTTCTTTCCAAGTTTGCTTTTTTTTTTTCATGGAAACATCTTGGGGTTTAAACACTAAAGCTTCATTAACTCAATGTGAAAAGTTTCAGGAATGGGGATGCAAGAGTTGAGGGTTGTAAGGGACTGGCAAAGCTTCCTTTGGGCCCCCACTGCACAACTGGGTGGTGTGGGCTGCCTTTGGGATCATGCAGGGATCCCCTGGGAGCTGTGCCTTGGGAATTGTCCCCAGCTGCACTTGGGAAGCATTGGTGCTCCTGCTCCTGAGGTGCTGTTTGAACCAAGGACACTTGGGCTGTGTTTTTGGCTCTCCAAAGCTCCTCAAACTGCGTCAACACCTGTGCAAAGGGTGATGGAGTAAGAATTGTGGAGACATTTTTAATTTGTGTCTGCCCCAAGTGCTTTACTTCTCAACCTTCAGGATCCTGGAATGGTTTCCTGTGTGTCAGAGTAAGTTTCACCTGTTCAGCTTTGCCATATTGGAAACATGGAGCTGGGAAAGGAGTTTCATCACTTCTAAAATGCAGCACCTTATTATTGACCTGTTGTTACCATCTCTAGAGCAAAATTACTGAGGAAGATGAACTCAGTGCTGTAGCTGAGGTCCTGTTGTGTCCTGTGGGACCCTTTCTCTGCAGTCAGTCCAGCCATGGAAGTCAGTTTGCCTGGATTCTCCTCCAGTGCTTTCTGAAGAGGGGCTTTCCCAGCACATTTGGTTTTAGCTCTGTTAATACTTCATTGTGGTTTTTTTAGTGGGATAAGGGAACAGATGATCAGTGCCACAGGACATCTGTAATTGTAATTCTCAGCACCAAACAGCACCAGGACACTGGGTATTCCCAGGACAGAGACTCCTGACACCACACTGCAGGAGAGTTTTCCAGGTGGGATGACTGAAGAGTGAGAGGTTAGAGAGGAGAGAGACCCTCACTCATTGAATGTACTGACCCCATCTTAAATCTTCTGCATTATTGGAGGATTTGCTGTTCATTTTGGTGAATTTTTAATCATTGAAGAATTGGGTGACTTTACCCCTTAACACTCTTAGCTTGCCTTTAGCAGCTCGTTTTTAATTTGTGCATTAAAAACTGAGGGATTGAAGTAAGAAAGTAAACTTTTTATAACCTTTTGGTAACTTGTAGTCACTGAGACAAATCTCCTGAACAGATAAATGTATATCCAGTAATTTTCATTTCTCCTCACTCAGCTGTGAGTAGATCTTGCAGGGTTTCTGGTTGCTCTGTGGGAAGTAGGTTAATCAAGCAAGGGGCTGAGCCAGTGCTGTTACTTATTGGCAGCAAGAGGCACATCCTTGGAAGTGCAGCTAATGAGGGTCAGGTATCTGGGTCAGGATCTGACCTTGCCTATGGAAAATTATTACTACAGAAGCATCAAGTTCTGGGTTTTGTTTTGATTTAGCCTGATCCACATATAAGAAACTGCACTTAAATAATAAATGCAACACTCTTGTGGTTAGCAAAGTGATGATGTTGAGCCCCCAGTTTTTCTGGCACAGATGTGGTTTATTATCACAAGGAATATTTCTGACAGGGAAGGGGGAAAGTCCTTTGCCTGCAGCTTTGTTGCAGTTTTCTAAATAGGCATTAGCAGCACATCTGAAGTATTCTGGTGGTTGCACATGTTGGTTTTGTTCTGTGGCTGCCTTTCAGCAGCAGGGCAGAAGTACAGGCCAGTTCAACATTTTTTAGCTAATTTAATTGAATGCCTATTTAAAATAGGAATTCTTATAACCCTAGCCATGGCTGCTTTTATATTCTGCACTTCCCTGCAGCACATTGAGGACAGACAGAAGGAAAACACTTCTTTTGTGAAACTTTGATCTCATCTTTGTCGATAGGAAGTTTGGGGGGGGTGGCAGGAGGTTGTGCAGAGAGTTTTGGAATTGAGAAGATGCTGATGTACAAGGTAGAAATTAGGAGTTAATATGTCAGTGTCTGTGTTCTTAACAGAAAGAAAAAGCAGCAAATGATAAAAAGGAGGACAAAAAGGCAGCAACAAAAGGGAAGAAAGGAGCCAAAGGCAAAGAGGAAACTAAACAAGAGGATGCTAAAGAAGAAAACCACTCTGAAAATGGAGATACCAAAACTAATGAGGTACTTTAGCTCCACTAAAGCTGGGAACAGAGCCAGATGTGCTGCAGTACAGCTGCAGGAGCTCTGCTGGGCTCCACAGGGTGGGGGTTCACTGCCACACTGTGAGGACAGAGCAGCTGTGGTACCTGCCCAGGGCAGCTCCCAGGGAGAGCCTGCAGGAATGGCCTTCTCCTTCCAGCTCCTTCCTGCCCTGTGCTGGAGCCCTCCCACAGGTGCTGCCTGCTGGCCCTGGTCCCTCTCAGGGCTGGCTCACAGCAATGCCCAGGATTTTGGGGAACATTTGAGCCCAGGGACATCATCACCCTCCAGCCCTGAGCTGACTTTGCACACCCCCTCTGGACTGCTGGGTTCCTCTGCTGCTCAGCACGGGTTGGTGCTGGGCCAGAAATCTGGTTTTGAGTTCTACACAATTCTTTAAAAGAATTCTTTGCCTCAGAACAATTCAACAAGAGATCTGCAAAGTAAACTCCATCTTGTCTCTTATCTGCAGCCTCCTCTCACAGGTCCTTGCTGTGGCAGCTCCTTTTGCAGGGTCCAGCTGCAGGCTCCATCAGCTGCTGAGGGAGTGTCCCAGCAGATTCCTTGCTGATGGTGCAGCAGTGTTTCTTTTCTCAGGGCTGTCTTTGCCCCTGGCACAGCCCAGCCCGTTCTGTTCTGTCACTGACAGTGGTGTCTCTTCATGGGTTGAGTGTCACCATCCAGCCAAAGGTCCTTCATTCTTTCATTTCTAAAACAAGATCAGGGGCTGCTCAGTTAATGCCCTACATGGCTAATGTGCTTCAGAGGGGCTTTGAGGGAGCTTTGCAGGTTTGATGTGTTGACTTGAAAAGTAAAAGCACATTTTTATAGAGGAGGGTGAGAGTGATTCCCCAAAGTTCAGACAGAGCAGGATCATGGTTGATGTGTAATTCTTCCACTTCCCCATGATGAGGGCTTGAACTTCCCCTATCATTTATCCTAATTAAATACATTCCAGACCTCTGCCTCTCTGCAAGCACTTATTCCAAAATTACCTCACTAATTAATACTCCTGTGTTTTCAGTTTAAGAATTATCAGCCTGTTGTTGTGTCGGTATTTCCTGTGCATTCCTGTCTATCCACACAAAGCCTTGTCCATGTCTGTGTTAACAAACTGGTCTCCTTTTGATGCTGGTTAAATTGGAATCCAATTAGCATTACCAATAATATTTCTATTCTTCCCAACCCCTTTTCTAGGCACCAGCTGCTGAAGCATCTGATGATAAGGAAGCCAAGTCCGAGTAATGTTAACCCTGCCCTATATCTCCATCATTTGGTATCCGTACCTCCATGCTGTATTGTTAACAGAGAGGAATATTTTTATCAACTATTTTATAAATGCAGGTTTTTTTAGCATGAATTTAATTATGGAACATCTTCATCTCGGTTACTTGGGAATAAAATCCCTAACAAACAAAACAAAACAACAAAAAAAAAAGTCATTGTTTTTAAATTTTGTGATTGTAATAGTTTGTATGGTACATGGAAAGAATAAGTGGTGGTAGCTTTTGACTTCTGTCAGTGTGTCCCTTTTTGTGTAAGTCATGCTTACAGACTTCAGATTTTAATTTTTCCCTTGTATGTGTTGTATGGTTTCTTAAAGTGGGGAGGTCTCAAAACAAATAACCGTGTGAAACATTCCAGTGGTTCTGTGGGTTGCTTTTATAAAGAAGGTGAGCTATTTTCATGAAAAAACCTAAGAGCTGGAAATCTGTTGTTTCCCAAATGTAATTTTATTTTGTCAGTTTTGAAAAAAAAAAAGAAAAATAAATAAATAAAAGTGTAATCCTGTTTTTAAATGAAATACAAACATTTCTTTTCAAAAAGGGCAGGTTGGTTGTATGTACCCACTGTTAGGAATTTTGCTGGATTTATCTTAATAAAAAAGACTCCTCAAAAGCTGATTGTGGTTTGTTGCTTGTGCTGCTGGAAAGCTCCCAAATTCCAGGAGAGCTGAAGTGGGACAGGGAGAGCCTGTGGGGCTGGAGAGCTTTGGACTTTTGGCTGGGGCTTGAGCCCCTCTCTGCCTCAGTTGTGAGACTTGCCATTAATCCAGGCCTAATTCTATGTAAGAACAGCTGGACCAGACCAGTGAACTGGGGTTAAGTCTCAGTTTTGTTACAGCTTTTTGGTGCAGCTTTATCAACTGCTAAAACCTGCATTTATAGAAAGTCTCTTCACATCCATGACCAAGTACAGGATATATTTAATAAGAAGAAAAATGTCTGCAATGCAGAAACCTTTTCTCTCCCATTAAATTGTTCCTCAGCCCAGCAATGGGAAATTCCAGAAGCTTGAATATTTTGTATCCAAACCCCAAACAGCATCTCAGTGAGAGTGTCTTGGATTCAGTGGGGTTCAGGATCAGTCCCCCAGGGCCACTAGAGGATGTTCAAATGTGGATTTCATTTTCCAGGCCTGAGGCGCTGGGGATTTGTATTCCTGCTGCTCCACCTGTTCTCTACAAATGCTTGGGGTTAACTGGGCTCCAGCTTCCTCAGCAGTGAAGGTGAGGGAGTTCTGAGGGGCCTTTTCCTTGGCAGTGAAATCCCTTAACTCAGCAGAGATTTTGGGGCACACTCTGGTCTCCAGTACGGAGCAGTCACAGGATTCCCTGTGCCTGGTGGGAGTGTGCTGAGATGGGGTAAAACCAGGGACACTGAACATCCCAGCTGAAACATGATCCAACAATAGTTCAAATGTCATCCTGACTGACATCTAAAAATTATTCACTAAATTTCCTCTTTACAATGACAGGCTGGGAGGGCTGGGGATGTTCAGCCTGGAAAAGAGAAGGCTGTGAGAGACCTTGGAGCCCCTTCCTGTGCCTAAGGGGGCCCATAAAAAGGAGGGAGAGAGACTTTCATACAAGCATATGGTGACAGGGCAAGGGGAAATGGTTTTAAACAGAGGGCAGGGTCAGATAGGATATTGGAAAAAAATGCTTCCCTGTGAGGGGGGGCAGGCCCTGGCACAGGGTGTCCAGAGAAGCTGTGGCTGCCCCATCCCTGGGAGTGTCCAAGGCCAGGCTGGACGGGACTTGGAGCACCCTGGGATAGTGGAAGGTGTCCCAGCCTGTGGCAGGGGTAGATTAGATAATTTCTAAATTCCCTTCCCGCCCAAATCATTCCAGAATTCCGTGATTACAGGAGTTTAGCCAGCAGTCAGCGAGAAATCCCAATGAGCCTGTACTGCTCCAGGGAGAGAATGCAAACTGGAAATATTTTAGATTTGTGTATTTCCCACCCCAGTGGTTTCTCTGAAAGGGCTTCAAACAGGAATCCAGTCCTGCAGGAAGGTGAAGCCTCCTCTCCCAGCCCTGGTGCTGTGGGACCATCTCTGTTTGGCTCCAGCCTCCAGTCACTGAGTGTCTCAAGCATTGTGATTTAAGCAGCATACACTGAATATTGTTGATATTTTCTTTCTTAGCACAGGATCCATCCATATGCCAAGGTACAAACACCCTTTGGAATGAGGTCACTCTGATCCCGAGTTGTGTCTCCATCTGAGTCCAGAGGTTGTTACACAGAACATACAACTGAGTGTTTGGTTTTGGTTATTTCTTTCTTGAGTGCCAGGGTGGGAGTTGTTCTTAATTCTATAACTATTGTTCTAATCAAATTCCTCTTTCAAATAAGTACAGAAAATTGCCCAAGAACATTATGCTCAAATTCATAACTTTTCGGAGCCATGGGGTATTGAGAGAGTTGCACAACTGAATGGATTGTCTGGTTTATGCCAAACCCTCCTCCACGGCTGTCCTGGTGTCTAGACACTGAATGCAGGGTCAGCTCCATGGCAGCTCCCAAGCTTGGCTTATTTTGTCTGAAAAGGAGAGGTTTCAAACAGTTGAGTCAAGCTACTTTCAGGTTTATTCAGAATTAGTGGAGAAAGTGCCTTCCCCGAGCTCCTTGGATGGCTGTTCCCTGTGCTCTGGGTGTTACTGGGTCTGATGCTGGTTAGGAAAGATCCATGAATTGCTGTTGATTATCATTATTCATCATAACAATTGGGGGCCTTGAGGATTCAACGGTGAGGAGACTCATGAGTGTGAGGACAGTGATGGTTCTGAGGTGGTGTCATGGGAAGAGATTTGGGAGATGTTGGCAGCACCCTGCCATGGTGAGGTGTCCATGCAGCTGGTTAGGATGACAGGAGACAGCCTCAGGTTGTACCAGGGGAGGTTTAGATTGGATATCAGGGGAGAAGGGTTGTCCAGCCCTGGCACAGGCTGGCGTCACATCCCTGAGGGGATTTAACTGTGGATGTGGCACTTGGGGACATGGCCAGTGGTGGCCTTGCCAGTGCTGGGGGAACAGTTGGATTCAGTGGACTTGGAGGGCTTTTCCAACCGAAATGTTCCCGTAATTCCATGATAGAGCTTTTGGTGCAGGCTCCCAGAGCAGCACAGTGTCCTCACACAGTGTCATCTTCCACAGAACTGGGCAAGCATTTGCTTTTGTTTGCTCAGAACAATAAACCCACTGAAAACCACTTAGAAAGCACTGGTCATTGTCCTGGGAGGGAGGGAAAATCAGAGGCACCTCCAGGCTTCATCCTGGTCTCCACCATCAGCACAGAGGATCTGGATGGAAAAGGCACAGCTGCCTCAGCAAACAGAGAATGGAAATCACTGTGAGGTCCTTGGGATGTAAAAAAAAAGGGGAAATGATGGAAAATAAAATAAAACGACCCCTCCAAGCACATAAAATGAAGGGTTTTGCAAGTTCATCCCACATCCAGCTTTGCTCCTTTGAGTGAAGTCACTGTACACAAAAAAAAGAAAACCCTCAGCTCTGGAGCCAGGCTGGGAGAGCTGGGTGTGTTCACCTGGGGAAGAAAAGCTCTGGGGAGAGTTTAGAGCCCCTTCCAGTACCTGAAGGGGGTCCAGGAGAGCTGGAGAGGCACTTGAGACAAGGGATGGAGGCACAGGACAAAGGGGAATGGCTTTAAGATGAAAGATTTGGATTGCATATTGGGAAGAAATTCTTCCCTGTGAGGGTGGGCAGGCCCTGGCACAGGGTGCCCAGAGAAGTTGTGGCTGCCCCATTCCTGGAAGGCCAGGCTGGACAGGGCTTGGAGCAACCTGGGACAGTGGAAGGTGTCCCTGCCCAGGGCAGGGGGCAGAACCAGAGGATATTTGAAGTCTCTTCCAACCCAAGCCAGTCTGGGATTCTGTGACACTCTGACAGGTCTGATTTTCAGATCGAGAGCAGCTCCCTGGCAGTTAATGGAGTTACGCTGGTGTTAATCTGATGAAGGAGAAAGAAAATTGAATCCCTGGAATGGAAACGATGGCTCCTCCCTCTGACTGCCCCATCCGTGCTGCTCCTTTCCCGTGCAGCTGCCGGGAGCCCCCGCTCTGAAACCTGATACCCTGGATGGGCTCCAGGAGCCGGGAACACCCCGGGCCTGGCGCTGGGCGGCTTTCGAGGAGCCTCTGTCCTTGGAGAGAATAATGTCAACGTGGCTTCCAGAGGCTGTCCCAGTGCCCAGAGGAGCTGGAACTGGTCACAGGTGAGCGTGGACATGGGGATAGATGTCACTGGTGGCTCATGTGGCCACTGTCTCCTGCTTTGGAAAGGGTGTGATTGGGATTGTGCTAGGGTGAGTCAAGGAGGGGATGGGGAGAGGATCAGAGCTGCTCCCACCCCCTTCATCCACACCTTTCATTTGTTCCCAGGGAAGCTGTGGCTGCCCCATCCCTGGAAGTGTCCAAGGCCAGGCTGGATGGGGCTTGGAGCAACCTGGTCTCATGGAAGGTGTCCCTGCCCATGGCAAGGATAAAATGAGATGGGCTCTAAGTTCCCTTCCAACCCCAACCACTCTGTGATTCCATGATCTGCCCTGATTTATCCACCTCTGCTGGAAGACGACAGGGAGGGGCTGGTGGGAGAGGATCCCAGAGGAATGACACTCCCCTTCCTCCTGCAGCACCAGCCAGGGAATCACTGGAGCTGTGTCAAATGGAAGTGATGTCCAGAGATTTGCGTGAACTTCAGGCTGAGGTAACACCTGAAAGCACTGCAAGGAAGTTGGTGCTGATGTGATAGAAAAGGAAAAAACAGCAAGTTGGAAATCTCTGCTCCAAAGAGTGGGAATCCAATTGACAGCATAAAGCTCTCAAAGGCAACTTAATACAATTGGACACATCTTAAACAATTCCAGACATTCTTAAAGGGGGTGGGGGGGGGGGGGGGGCAGGGGGAAAGGAGGAAGCATAAATAACAGGGGAAAATGCTGGATTGAAAACTAAACACAGAGTGGTCACGAGCACTCCCCCCTCCCAGCCTCGGCAGCATTCCAGGAGGGGGTTTCAGGGCACAGCTGCTCCCCTTTGGAAGTGCCTCCCTCCCAGCAAGCGAGGTGCGCTGCTTCCACTGGGCATGAAGTGCAGCACAAGCCTGGAATTCTCAGTCAAAGTTGCTCCAAAGTTATTCCAAAGCCAAAGTCTCGCAAAATCGCCAGGGTTTTGTTTGTTTAACATGAACAGTTCGGGGAGGGGGTGGAAGTGCATTTCTTGGAGCTCAAACCAGATGTGCGACATCCCGGCCACAAAGCTCCGGCTTCTGCGCTGTTTGCTTTCCCCCCAGGAAGATAAAAGGAGCTGAGGAGAAGGTTTGGATTGCGGCAGCTCTCGGGTTTCACCCTGGCTCCGGGGGCGCTGGCAGAGGCTGCTCTGCGGGACCACAAACGAGCTTTGCTGTTTCATGGATCCGGGGCTGCCCCTGCCCTCGGAACAAGGCTGGAGCTGGGCTGTCCCGAAGCCTCAGGCTGAGCCTCAGTTTTCCAGCAGGCTGGAAGTTTCCTTGGTTTGGTTTCTTCCTTCATATAAATCCACCGCCACGGAGGTGCTGACCAGAAGCACTTCCCCACGTCATGGCTCCATTTTTTGCCAGCTCTGCCAGGAGAGAAAGGCCAGAGTCGCCTCTCCAGGCCTCACCCAACGGCAATCCTGCAGGATCTGCCTTCCCCTCCTGTAAATCCTTCCATGATGCCAACAGAAAGTTCCAAATCCAGGCCAAACGTCCCCTGCTCTGGTTTCACCACCCATGTGGTTACAGCCTTGTTATCAATGGAGATCTTGAAGTAAACCCCGACTTCCCTGCTCTGTGTTTACTCCTGTGCTCCTCTGATACCTACAGCATTACCCTGGGAATAATTAAAATAATTAACAAGTGTAATTAACTGTTGGAGGGGAAAGGAGACTTTTAGGACATTATATCAGTAACAATTAAATAAATTACCCTTTTTGTCTCGCAAAGAATTGACAGACTGAGGGGGGGGAAGGAGGCGGGATTTGTATTCCCTGGTGCAGCGGCATAGGGACAGTGAATAGGGGTCGGTGGCTCTTGTGTGGGGACACAAAGCAAACAAAGAGGCCCCAAATGAAATTACTGAGTGGCAGATGCAAAACGAACATATTTCACACAATGAGTAATTAAACCATGTAACTCGTTGCCCAAATGGAGAACAAGGAATCATAATGGCTTAGGAAGTGATTACACAAATTCTTGGAAGATGATCCGGTGGGGCTGTGGGACACCAAGACATGTCACCAGTGCAGGACCAGCAACCCATGGTGGTGAGAGAGGACCTGGAGTTGTCCCTGGCTCTGGATTTCTGGAAGGAGCTGGGGGGTGAAGGGACAAAGGTTTATACCCTCCCTTTGGTCCGAGCCCCTCCAGCCATATTCCAGATGCTTTGAAAGGAGGAAAACTTCCCTGCTGTCTGCTGGATGTGGCTGTTGGTGGGGACAGACATACGGCGTGGATGTACCCAAGGTACACCTGTGTCCCTGCCATCCCTGTGCCACTGCTCTGGGCTGTGCACATCCTCCTGTGCAGGTGTGTTCCCAGGAATATTCTCCATTGGAGCTGAATTCTTCCCAGGAGGAAAAGGGCACCACATTCTCCTGCTCTTGGCAAAACTCCCTCCCCAAAAGCCACAGGTTTCCTGGGTGCTGCTGCTGCTGAAGGTGAGGTGATGGCCACAACTGGAGAAGGGGGTCCAGACTCCCAACTCCCAGTGTTGCTCCATTTGGGCTCGGGAATTATTTCCAATTGGTGATATTTGTGTATAGTTTATATATTTATGTTTTATACATATCACAGAATCCCAGACTGCTTTGGGTGGGAAGGGACCACAAACCCATCAAGTGCCACCCCCTGCCATGGGCAGGGACAACTCCCACTATCCCAGGTTGCTCCAAGCCCCATCCAACCTGGTCTTGGACACTTCCAGGGATCCAGGGGCAGTCACAGCTGCTCTGAGCAATAATATCGTGTAATATATAATATACATAATATTAAATATACATATATATCTCCCTATAAAATGTAGTCGTATGTCCCATGTTCAGATCAGGAGTGACTCTGTGGTGGATGTTGAAGCCTGGGTTGATGTCCCAGCACCCTTGCTGGGTGTCCCCAGATGCCCCACATGAGGTCCCCTTTCCCTCAGCAGGGACAAAACCTCGTGGGTTTGGTTATTCCCTCGTTGGAGCCCTTGACTCTCCATCTCACTTCTCTCAAGATCTGCATGACAAAACCAGCGGTTCCAGCGTATTTTGGCGACCGCTTGCTCCAGGAACCTCAGGAGTTTGATCAAAAGCCTGGATGGATTTCGGGTCTTGGGTTTTATTCATTCCAGTATTGGCTGACAAAGCCCATTACATCATCCCTTTGGAAGAGAAATTCTCTGCAGCTGCCTGTGTGGCGCGGGGGGTGTTTAAAAAAATAACACAGATTTTTGTTTCTTTCTTTCAGGGCAATTTTCCTCCCAATAGCTGGAAAACTGAATGCTATAAAGCTTCAAAAGTGGGAAGGAAAAGGGCAGCGCGCAGCAGTTCCAGCCATTCCTGGGTTTATTATTATTATTTCCTTTCCAAAGACCAAGGGTGGGAAAAATAGCCCCATTACCCCGCGCATCCAGCGCGCCCAGCCAGGCGTGAAAAGCAAAGCCAGTGTCATGGCAATGGCAGATGGCACGGAGCGGGAGCGGGATTGGGAACAGGAATGGGAGCGGGAGCGGCAGCGGGAGAGGGAGGGAGGGCTCCGGCTCCGACCTCCGCGCGGACCGCGCTCCTAAATAGCCCCGGAGCAGGGACTAATTAACCCTAGAGGTAAGGCAAGTGATTACTTTTCCTTGCAGAGATGGGGTGCAGGAGTGATGTGGATGGAGCCGGAGCCGCTGTTGGAGTCGTCCTCACAGCAATGGTAGGAAATTATTTCAATCTCGGCTCATCCCTCCCGCGCTGCCAGGGAGCAGGGACCCACAGCAGCTATTCCCTGCTCTCCCAATGACCACAGGCTGCAGGGCATGCGGCATTGCAAGGAAATACCGATGGCAAGGAGAGAGGCAGCGTCTGGATGCTGGGCTGATGACGTCAAAATGTGACATTCTCAATTATTAGCATTTTTTGGCACCCAAATATCCGAAGTACCCACTTGAACTCATCCAGGGCCAGAGCAGAACCTTCTCCCCATCCTCCACAGTTGTTTTGGAGCATTTTTCCATGCTCCATAACCTCATTCCTTTTAATCCACTTTCTCTGGTTTCCTATAAAACAAGCAGTTGGAAGTAAATTATGTTCACTGCCATCAAACTGGGTGCAAAGCTTTCAGAAAATGGGATATAGGGAGGAAAATTATTATATTATAGAATATAATTATATTATAGAATTATAATTCTATTATATAAGTATTGTATTATATAAAATATGGTTATTCTGTAAATGTATTTATTTTTGCACTGCAAGAACTGAAGTCCAGAGTTGCTCATGCAGCTGCGGGTGCTGGTGATTCCTGCTGGGATGTGCTGGGCTTTCCACAGCCTTTATGAACGGGCTGAACTTTGCAAAAACCATGGGGAAACCTGTGACTCTGTGGAGCCTTTGGCACTTGTTTGCCCATTGCCAGGCAGATGCTCTGTCCCCAGCACACACACACTGGGTGAGCACAACGCCAAAGCTGGCTGCCTCTGCTCAGCTTAAAATAGATCTGGTCCTGCCCTGCCCTGCCCACCAGAGCACCGGGAGCATTTCTCCACCTGGACCCCGATCCCTGCCCCTGGGGATCAGTGGGATTTCCAGAGCAACACCCCCCTCTTGCAGAGCATCATCCGGATGATTCAAACTCAAGCATTGCCGGATTTCTGCTTCCCAGTGAAACACTGGACAATTGGTGTTTCTATTTTTACCCTGGATTAGTCAAGGGTCGCTGCAGGACCAGATCAGGGGTGCTGGGCTTTCCATGGCCTTATGCTTCATCCCATGAATGCTCTTTGCCTTTGACAAGCAGGAGGAGAGCCCGACAGGACAACTCCTCTTTGCTGTCAGGGTTTGATCCCTGAGGAGCTGCCAGGGCTGCTGCAGCTCAGCACAGAACACGGCATCACCCCCACCACTGCACTTCCCATCCCAGCTTCCCTCACGTGGAGGTGCTCAAAGTCAGTCATTCCAGCCTAAAAAGCATCCAGGATTATGGAAAAACTTGGGAATATCTCACCAGCAGTGCTGTGGCTGAATCACCATGGTTCCAAACTGGCTGGGATGCTCATGGGATGAAAAGAGCCAGGGAGAGTTTGGAATTTCCAGAGAAATCTCTAAATTTCCACCTGTTGCTGTTATTTAATGCAGAAATAAGGGGAAAACAAACCTGTCTGGAAAGAACAAACATAGAAATGGAGTTTGGGATTGTTGGAAAGAGATGGACTATGTCCATGAAAAATATTAGCAATAATTAGTCCCGAACCACTGCTGTGAGCTGCAGATATCGATAGTCTGGATCTCACATCCATCAGCATGACTTGTAGTTATCAGCAGCTCCAGGGTTTTCCTGCCCTCCAGCAAACACATTTTTCCTTCTTTTGGAGGTCTGGTGTGTTCTGTTTAATTTCATTGCTGAGAGAAATTAAAATATTTTTCATATCTGCATCAGCATCTGGTAACAGGGCAAGAATTCAGGAAGCTGAAAAAATATATTAAAAATACAAGAACATAGAAACATATACATATTAAAAAATAGGAGCTTCCTCCCTGTATTGCCTGAGCACATGAGGTTGCTTCCAATGCACATTTTATTTTAAGGTGAGTTATTTTGTTGCCATAGTGACATCATTCAGGTTTCCAACCGCTGCCGTGTTGGTTTTCTCCCAGGCAAGGCTTGTCACAAGCAGTCAGCATCCCCAGCCCCTTCCTGGGCAGCAGCTTCCCACGGTGCTGCAGGATTCCCTGGAATTCCAGGCTGCAGGAGGAGGTGTCACCACTCCCTGCTAAGGCATGGGGGGACACAGGACTTGGGGGAGTCAGAGAGGAGAGGCAGGCACGGAAAAACTCTGACCAAAAGGATATTCCTCTGCTCATTCCTTACCCTTCCTCCTCAGTGGGCTCTGAGAAGGTCAAAGATAACCCGGTAGCTTTATTAATTAGCACTAATTAACACAGCTGCCTCTGGTGTCATTGTGCTCATCTACCCCAGGCCCTGACACGGGCAAGAATAATCCGTGTTTGCCCCCAAAGCTTAAAATCTGTGTAAATCCTATTTCTTGCTGCACAGGTGTCTCATGGATTTATTTTATTACCAAGAGAACTGCACTAAAATAAAGACTTTAAATACAAAGGTCTGTAATGATGTTAAAAAAGATGCAAAGAAACAGGATTCCCTGGTAAGGGGATCATTTGGGTCAAACGGGCACGGTAAGTGTATTGGAAATGAATATTTAATTTTATATACTTTTATATTAAATATTTAAATTCATTGTGTTATTATGATGCTAAAGACTTTCAATGGGAAATGCTTTTTTTTTTTTTTTTTGCTCTAATTCATTTAATTAAAGCAGGCAGAGTGTGCCTCATTAGCCTAAAACCTATTTCATGGGTGCCAGGCCCTATATGTGACCAAGAGCCTGAGTGCCTGTTCCACTGCAAGGCCAAAAGGAGCTCAAAAAAGAGCTGTTTTAAAGGTTTTATATGTTTTTAATTTTAAACAAACCATTCCCAGATTATCAAATCAGGGCTACGTTCCCATGGCAGACCTGAGCCCTGTGTAAGCCTTCCCAGGATTGCAGCATCTGGCTAAATCCAGCCCAGATTAAAGCAAAGCTTTCATTGCACAAACTCTCCCTGAAAGGAGCAGGATGCTCCTGATGCCGGGAAAAGGACGGAGCTGTGAATTGCAGGCAGAGGATAAGGAATGCCAAAGGCAGCAGCAGGATCCAAAGGAGAGGAGGCAAAGTCTTGTGCTGGACGAGGGGCTGGTACACTTCTCCTTGCAGAGGGAATTTGGGAAGCAGAGCCATTCCAGGAGTGTTCCAGCCACGGCCCTTGGGTGTTCCTGAGATTATCCCAGCTCCCTGATGGAAACCCTCTGGAACACAGCCTGAACACACGAGCCCACAGCTCAGCAACAGCCTCCACAACGAGGTTCTTTGCTTGCAGAGGTTTCAGCCAAAGCCATTGTTTTAACACCCTTTTTTCATATTTATTTCCGAATGTCTTTGACTGGGGGAAGGGTGGAAGGGGCTCCCAATTTAATTCCATAATCCCCTTAAGCCTTGCTTAATGCACTCACTCTGCCTGGCCTCTGTGAATTTTACAGTGGTGTTTTGGGTGGTTGCAGCACTGCACTGGAAAATGTCCCATCATTTATATTGCAGCTATTTGAGGGAAATGATTCCCAGGGCTGGAAGACCAGTTGTTAAATCCATATTGCCAAAGGAAACAAACTGTCACCCAGATGGGGCTGGACCTTGGGGCTGCCACGCAGATTCCTGGATGAGGTAGCTCAGAGCCCAGCTGAAAACTCCCAAAATTAACGTTAAAGCAAGAGCAAGAGACTTTAGCAGTTGGTGAAAAATGACATTTTTTGGCTGAGGGGGTGGGTGGAGCAGCAGGGAACAAAGCAGAGTCCCCAGCTCTGGGCCACCCAGATCCCCTGGGATGAGTCTCCCCAAGTACGGCCGTGGCTCACCCCAACTGCCCCTGGGTGGGAGGGATGGAAGTGCTGCTGGAGGGAAATTCCAACAACAGATTTTATCCTGATGCTTTCTTCTCCCGACAGGGAGGGAGTGCTGCAGCCTGGTTTGTTTTCCACATGTTCAAGAAAGAAAAAATGAGGCCTTAAAGAGTCTTGACACATCTCACAAGCCTCTGGTCTCCCTAAATCCCTCCCTCAGTGCTCAGCTCCCAGGATTTCACCAGGATTTTCTGCTCAAAACCTGCACCAAGAGGTCAGCATCACTCTCAATGGGATTTTTCCATGTCCCATTTCAGGATGCACTGTGTCTCCCATGGAAGTGTTCCTCGGCCATTCCAGGGGCACTCTGGAGTCAGCAAGGACAAAACCCCCAAATGCAAGGGCATGGGGAGCTGGCAGAGTCCACAGGCAGCAGCAAAGCCAAGATGGGAAGATGAGTTTGGAAGAAAGTCAAGGCCTGAAAGGTGTTACCTGTAACAACCTCAGTCACCAAGCAGGAGGAAGGAGCAAAGAGAGGAAAAAAAATGAAGAGACTGAGATCTACTGACCACACAGAGCAGGAGAGAGAAAGGTGTGCAGAGACATCAGGAAACACGTGGAGAGAAGAGGATCCTCAGCAGGAAAGGGCAGATCCTTTAGACTTCAAGGACAATGTGGAGAATGAAGAGGAGATGCTTTTTTCACCTCTACAGTCATATTCCACACTTATCCCATTATAATCCAGAGGTAACAATGAAAACTCACGGAAATAAGGACTGATGGGACAATTCTGTCCTTATGGACACTTGGGAACTTCACAAACTCAAAATACACTTTTATTGGTGTAAGAGAAATGAAAAGGAACAGCCAACAGGGCAAGAACTTGCAGGTGTTGAAAATGACCTCACTGGAAATTAAATTAAATTAGTCCTTCTATTAAAAAAAAAAACACTTTAAAGGACCTTCCAAGAGTGTAAGGCCTCTCCAAAACAAGATGGCACACAAAACATATTCTAGCAGGTTATGTCTCAAGCCCTAATAATTTGAGGCCAAAATAAAAAGAGATTCTGAAATCTGAATTCCTGAGGACATCAGGGAAAAGACTTTTCCCAGAGATACCAAGCTGGAAGGCTACAGGAGAATGTGAATGTCCATTAAATGATGAAAGTGCAAGAATTAAAGGAAATATGGGGTCACTTTACTACAGAGGAATTTATGGATGTTCCCATGTTAAAGCTTTTCCTTCTGAGGGATAAGAGGGAGACATCATCTCAAACTGAAGATCACAAGAAGAGGCTTTATATTCCATAAATAAAAATAATGGGAAGAGAATTCCTGTATGGGACTGCACTTTGAAAAATGTTCCAAAATCCCATCCTCGGATTCCATGGTTAGTGAAAGTTCATTCTAAACTCGCACTCCTGTGGACAAATTTACACAGGACAGTGTTCTAATCCATCACCTCATGTAGTAATTGAGAATTAATTTTATAAGACTGTATTTAAAGACTATTAATGAGCTTATTTACAATGTCTGCATGTTAGGGATATCAATAAATATAAAAAATACATAAAACTCTTTTATAATCTTTTATTTCAATAAAAACAGCACTCTAAAAAACCCAGGTGGATTCCTTCCCAATATTTCTGATATTTTTGTAAAATGAAAAAATATAATTAAAACATAAAAATCCTCAAAACTTAATGGAATGGGGTATGGGATAGAGAGGGATGTAATTTTATTAAAAGTGTTTACTTAGCTGAGGGAGTTCCAGTAAAATTTGCATGTCCAGGGAGAGAGGTGATGAATTCCCAGTTGCAGTCAGATGCTGTGTGCCCAGGCTTCCAGGAGAAGCCAAAAATGCAGGACTTGGCCCTAAAAACCTACAAAAATCACAAACCAAACATCAAATGATTATTTACAAATGTTTAGCATGACTTGAAGTTGCTGGATTAGCCCAGCAGTGATATCAGGTGGTATTTTTGGGTGAGATCCTTGTGCAGGGGACCCCTGAACTGGAAGCAGCCGTGGGCATCTCAGGAGAAGCTGGAAAAGGTTGGGAACAGGGGACTTGATCTCAGCCAGGGGACACAGGTCAGAATCAGGCCCTTGGACAAGGGATGGTGCTGAGTGCAGTAATAACACCAACAATAACAAAACCTACCTGCTCACTTACACCCAGCAGTAATTTGGCTGCTATAAAACTTGGGGGGTTCCAGGCACTTTGAGGTACAAAGCTGGAATTCAGAGATGCTGAGGATGGACCTGACACTGACATTCCCTTGGTCCTTCTGCTAGCAGAGCCCAGAGCACACAGCGACACAGAGCTGCCCCTTTTCCTGGGTGTTTCATCCACAGCTGGATTTGGCATTTCTGTGTGAAGCAGAGGTCAGGAGAAATGTTTAGATAGTAGGCAGAAGTTTCACTGCTTTGCAAAGCAGGCAGATGAAGCTCCCCCAGCCGCAGCAGGGCTGCGCACACTGATCGCAGCTCGCAGCAGCTAATGGCTGCCATAAGGAATATGAGATATGGATCAGCCCATGGAGCAAGGGATGACACCGCTCCAGGCAGGTGGAATTTAGGCTGAATGGATTTTAGGATTCTCAGAAGGAAAAAACATCGTATTTACATCACCCAGAACAAGTAATTTATCAACAAGATGAACTATTGCAAGACAGAATTTAGAAACAAAGGCGAGCAGCGTCCTGGCCGTTCCTCCATCGCCTTCCTACGGGGATAATGTTACACCCAACTCTTGGATGGCTGGCACCATCTAGAGGAATGATCGGAATGATGCAGCAGAGAAATTAAATATTAAATTATTAAAAATAGCAAAAAAACCCTAGAGCAGGTCTTGTGTAATATCTAACAGCTATTTAGTTATTATTTAACAGCTCTTGTCGAGGCAGAAAACCACAGGAAGGAGTGGGAATTTGGAGATTTGTCCTGTAAAAGGGATGTTGGTTCGCACACCCGAGCCCTGCACTCCAGCAACTGTAATTAGAGCTAATTATTTTGCACCTCATTTAGTTTTTAAAATAAACGATGATATCAAAATTTGAGGTTTCTATATTTAAAGATCTTAAAATAAACTCGGATTTTTCAATATTCCTTTACTCACAACTGTGTAGCACAAGACACCAACCCCTAAATTCCTTCTGAACAGCTCTTATTTTTGAATCAGTTAAACAAAAACTTGGATTTGATTTAACAGCTATCCTTGTTTGCCATTTAGCTGCATATGAAAGACCCAAGATGAGCAGGATGTTCACAGAAATCCTTGTGGGTTGCTTCCACTAAGGGTATTCTATGAAATATGCTCAGAAAATACTAAAAAAAAAAAATAAAATAAAGAAGAAGCTGAAAATGCTTCATTTGTTCCAGTGTTTAAATCCAGCTGGATTCAGGCATGTGCATCTACATTTAGTGGAAAGGTACAATGCAGGTAAACCCACCATACCTGCACAATTCCACTCTAAACTTTATTTTCTTGATTTTTAACTGTACATTTCTGGCTCTGCCAAACCACAATCCTGTTTTCATACACAGGATTTGACTCATGAGGACAGAATAATCATAAATAAAATATGAGAAAGACACCTTTACCCAGCATTACAAGCTGACTGTGGGGAAGTTCATTTAATTTTGTAGTCAAATTAAACAGGAGGTTGAGTTTTACTCTCAGCTACAACTGAGAGTAAAACTCCCTACAACACCAAATGGGGAGAAGTGATGGGTATTTCAATGTCAGCAGCTCCTACTCCTAATATCCCTCAAAAAAATTCAGTTTTTATTTATTTAAAGAGCAGTATGGAAAGAAACAGCTACATTCCAGCTTCTTCCTTAAAGCATCTCTGCTCCTGAATCCTTCTGTGGCTCATTAGTCTGTTCTCCCTCCTCCTGCCACCAGCTGCTGCTGGCATTTACATAACAGAGCTCTGCTCTGAGGAAAGATGAATCAGCACATCCATAAAATCCTGCTTTCACTCCGAGATTTACTATCACCCCCAGCACGCTGCTGCTTGGATGCAGAGGAGCTGGAAAAAGATGAGTCATGGAGCTGCAGGATCCGCGTGGTGTGGAAATGGAGCTCCCGGGGAAAGAGAGGATGGGCATTACACAGCAGACAGGACTCCTGGAGGGGAAAACCCGGCAGGGGTGGGAAGAGGGATCGATCACAGCCGTTGAAGAAGACTTGGGGAGTAATGGAGCAACTGGGAGAGCGTTCAGGAGAGAAGCTGAGGTGCCAGGGAGTCAGGAATGTTGGGGAGAGGCTCCGGAGGGACAGCACAGCAGCACAGTCCAGCCACAGCCAGGCTGAGGGAAGTTCCCCAAGAGCTGTTTGGGAAGGAGGAATGCTGGTTGTGGCTGCCCCTGGTGCAGGTACCTGCACAGCTGTGCCCTGCAGCACACACGGGACACACCTGCTGCATTCCCAATATTCTCCCCTCCTGCTGATGCAGGAATCCACCTGAGCAGCAACCCCGAGCACTGACACAAGGTCACGGATTGAGCACTAAGCAAGGAGCGTGTGGCCAGGCTCCCAGCTGGAATGCTGCAGGAAGGACACAAGCACAGCATGGATACTTTGGGAGCATTTTCTATCCCAGGCTTTTGAAAGCCCCTTTCAGTTACTGCAGAAATCCCCATTGGCTCTACACAGGCCCAAACGGAACAATCCTGCTGCAGCTTCACCTGTGCCACCCCAAGCTCAAATAAAAGCAAATCATGAGTGGAGAGATTCAGTAAGACACCAAAAAGTGCCAAGGAAATGTCACATTCCAAAAGAAATACAGAATCATGGAATCCCAGAATGGTTTGGGTTGAAAGGGACCTCAAAGCCCATCCAGCCCCACCCCCTGCCATGGGCAGGGACACCTTCCACTATCCCAGGCTGCTCCAAGCTCCATCCAGCCTGGCCTTGGACACTGCCAGGGATGGGGCAGCCACAGCTTCTCTGGGCACCCTGTGCCAGGGCCTGCCCACCCTCACAGGGAAGAATTCCTTCCCAATATCCCACCTAACCCTGCCCTCTGGCAGTGGGAAGCCATTCCCCCTTGTCCTGGCACTCCAGGCCATGTAGTCTCTCTTCATCTTCCCTGTGAGCTCCTCTCAGGGACTGGAAGGCCACAATTAGGTCACCCTGGGGCTTCTCTTCCCCTGGCTTCCCCAGTTCTCCCAGTCTTTCCTCACAGCAGAGCTGCTCCATCCCTCTGATCATCTTGGTGCCTCTGCAGGATTTGCTCCAACAGCTCCATATCCTTCCTGTGCTGGGGATCCCAGGGTTGGAAGCAGCTCTGCAGGTGGTGGTCTCACCTGAGCATGGATATATTAAGGAGCTGTTGGCACCAAAATGCAGCAGGACGTGGTGCTGGGCAGTGTTTATGAGGCTGTTTTTCCCCTGACATAGAACTCTGTTCAGCTCAGGCAGATGGATTTGTACTTTCAGGGCACATTATAAAACATCATCTGTGTCTTCTCTTTTGCCTTGCCATCATGCATGAAAAGATGAGCTTGCAGTTCTGGGCTCTGAAGACAGGTGGGAGAAACATTACCTCTCCAGAGAGTGGGATCAGTGTGCACTTCTCCTGGCTGGGAATTTATTCTGAGAACAGCAGTTTCCCTCTGTCTCTCCCAGGAAGCTCTGCTCTGCAGTTTTGGAGGCTCCGGGGTCCTGCTGGGAGAGCTGTTACTGTTGAGAAGCCACTGGAATTTGCAGCTTGGTGAGGTGGCACCTCATGTCTCTGCCAGTGACGAGCTAAGCAATGAACCTGCCCTGAAAACATTCCAAGAGTAATTGTTTGGAGCCTACAAGAAAGTTGGAAAGGGACTTGGAACGAGGGGAAATGGCTTCCCACTGCCTTAGGGCAGGGTTAGGTGGGATATTGGGAAGAAATTTTTATTGAGAAGGTGCTGAGGCCCTGGCACAGGGTGCCCAGAGAAGCTGTGGCTGCCCCGGGATCCCTGGCAGTGCCCAAGGCCAGGTTGGACAGGGCTTGGAGCAGCCTGGGACAGTGGGAGGTGTCCCTGCCCATGGCAGGGGGTGGAACAGGATGAGCTTTAAGGTCCCTTCCACCAAACCATTCCATGATCCAATGAACTGTCACTGACAACTCAAGAACTTTAGAGGATGATGAAGAGGAAACAGGGTCCCCACATCACCCAGCTAATCCAAACTCCTGGCACAAAACAATTTCCACAGCGGGATGAAGGGGCAGGTCAGCACAGGTGAATTATGTGGAGCAGCTCAATGCCAAATCCCCAAACCCTTCTCCCCACATGGGTCGGGTGCCTGGGGGCATCCCGTGGAGCTACCAGCAGGAAGGGCTGCATCCTGACTGCACAGCAGGGAAACTGAGCCAGTGCTTCACAGCAAACCCAGGCCTGAGCAGCTGCTATAAATATATGCTCAAACTGAATTTATTATTTCCACAGCATCAACTCACAGTGATTCAGCTCTCAGTATTCCAGGCGTGAGAAGAGGTTGTCCTTTGTTGTTGCACAATGACAGTGGTTTTTACACTGCCAAGGCTCTGGAGTTCTAACGCCAAATGGCAGGTACTTGAGATAAAATATAATTCACTTAAAGTGTTTTAGCAACTTATTGCTGCAGTGACACCAATTTCAGGATCTCTGACAGGATGCTTCCCATGGAAAAGTATTTATTTCCATTAAAACTATCTACACTGATCCCGACCCCTTTGTTCCTTGACGACAACAACAGGTGCTATATCCATCATATGTTAATTTCCTGGTCAGTGGGAGCAAACACTTTTATTTGATTCCTAAAGCCACTCGAACCTTAAACCCTTCCCTGCAGCCAGGCCTTGTTTACAGGAAGCCAGGGAGGGCTGTCACCCATGACAGGATCCCGAAGATTCCCGAATCCCTTCGGTCTCCTAAAAACTGCTTAATTTGAGGCACACATGGGGCTCCATTTCCCAGGAGCTGCCAGGCAGAAGGTCGCGAGCGCTGAGGCCGGGAACACTGTGGCCGTGAGGGCCGGAAAGGGCCGGAGCCGTGAGGGCTGAGGCGGGGAGAACCGGCAGCGCTGAGGGCCGAAGCCGCGAGGACGGAGGCCGTTAGCGCTCCCCCGCACCGGCCACCGGGCCCTCTGCAGCACAGCCCGGCACAGCGGTGCCCCGTGCCGGCGGCCAGAGCCCTCAGACACACCCCGGCTCTCCCGGCCCGGCCAGGCCCGGCCCTTCCTCTTCCGTCCCTTCCTCCTCCTCCTCCCTCAGCCGCTGCCCGGAAGTGGCGGGCGCCCCCCCGCGGAGCGTCACCGCCCCGCCCTTCCTGCCCCCCCCGCCCGCCCGGCGCTGCCGCGAGCGCCCCCCAGCGGCGGGCGGCGGCGGTGCGGGCGGTGCCGGCGGCGCTCGGTCCGCGGAGCCGCGATGAGCCCGGGCGGGACCCGCGCCCGCACCCGCACCGGGACCCGCGCCCCGCACCGGCACCGCCGCTCCGGCATGGGGCTGCGCCCGCACTAGGAGCCGAGTCCCCCCGGGGCGCCATCCGCCACCTCCCCTCCCCCTCCCGAGGAGGATGGCGGCGGCGGCCGCCCCGACCCAGCTGGAAGCCGGTGGGTATCGCTGGCCGCGGGGGCTGCGCTCCGCATCCCCTCCGTTCTAACCGTGTCTAACCCGCTCTCCCCCGCCCCTCCGCAGAGCTCTACTACCTGATCGCAAGGTTCCTGCAGTCCGGACCCTGCAAGAAATCCGCCCAGGTGAGCGCGGAGCCGGCGCTCCGGCCGGGCCGGGCGGGCGGTGACGGGACGGGACGGGACTGGACGGGACGGGGCGGCGGAGCCGCTGCGCTGCGGGCGCCGGACTCACGTCCTTTGTGTATGTCTGTGTGTCTGTGTGTCCCTCTGTCCCCAGGTACTGGTGGAGGAGCTGGAGGAGCACCAGGTGAGGCGCCTGCCCCGGCGGGACGGGGGAAGCCCTCGGGACGGCGGGGTCGGCGTTTGCCCTGCCCCGTCTAACCCAGCCCATCTCCACCCGGGACAGCCGGCAGGAGCGCGGCTGCCCCGCGGCGGGGCCGGGGGCAGCGGCCGGGGGGGCTCCATCCCGGGGGGCGCGGGCGGGCACTGGGGGGGCTCCCCGCGGAGGGTTCGCTCGGGCTCTGACGGCCGCCCCCGTCCCCGTGTCCCTCCCGCAGCTGATCCCGCGGCGCCTGGACTGGCAGGGCAAGGAGCACCGCCGGAGCTTCGAGGACCTGGTGAGACAAGTTTCACTCTTGACTTTTCCGACAACTTCCCCCCGCTCCGCGCCGTCGCCGCCGCCGCACCGGGTGCGCCGCGTCCCCCCCTGCTCGCCCCGTTAGTGTGTTCCCCCCCCCACCAGGGCTGCGGGCTGCGCCCCGCCGAGGCCGCGGCGGGCCGCGGGGTGCGGAGCGGAGGGGAGGGCAGGGAGCGGAGGCGCGGCGGGGCCGGGGGCTGCTGGCGAGACCCCCGCGGGCCGCCCGGTGTCACCGGCGGAGCGGCCGCGCCGCGCTATTGTGGGGCCGGGGGTTATCCGAGGGCACGCACCGGGGCCCGCCGCGGCCAATGGCGCCGCGCCTTACAACGCGGAGAGCGGTGCGCGGCGATGTGAGGCGGCAGCTGATTGGCTGCGGCGGCGCCGCGGCGGAGCCGGCGGGGCGGGGGGCGCGGGGCGCGGGTCCCCCCCGGTCCCCCCGCGCCATCGCCGCCGCCTCGCCCGCGGCCCCGGGGCTGCCCCGCTCCGGCCCGGGCTCGGCCCCGCTGCCGCGGCCCGGCGGGGGGGACGTGCCGGACGTGCCGCCGGGCCCGGCGCTGCCGGGCTGGGTCAGGGATTCCCGGCCTGCGGCGGCCTGCGCGAAACCCGCCCCTCACCGCGGCGTCTGGGCCTGCTGTCAGGCAGGAAAGGAGGGGTTAGGAAGTGTAGTGTTGTGGCTGTTAAATGCCGCTGAAATACGCGGAGTGGGTGCTTTGGCTGAGGTATAAACTCTGTGAATGTGCGTCATTGAGGAAGGTCAGTCCCTCCGCAGGGCCGGGGGTGGGGGTGGCCCTTTGGCCCCGCACCCCTCGAGATGTGCCCGTGTGAAAGCGACAGAACTGAAGTCGTTCCAGTCCTTTTCCAAAGGATTTAGACGGCCTTGGTTTCATTTCTGTGAGCTGTGGGCAGTGACGTGTGGCGCTGATGTAGCACTTTGCAGGCGGAACGCTGTGAACTTCCCAATAGCGTTGATGGCACTGGTACCTGTGCCCAGCGCTGGCACCTCACCTGCAAGGAATGGAAGGCACGTCCTGGCCTCTCCCGGCTCTCATGGAGCAATGGTGACGTGGGATTTTGCCACGGCTGTTGCTCAAACCCCTCTGCATCTGGCTCAGGAGGTGGTTTCCCACTTTAGCAACATTGTAGGAGCTCAGGTGTGCACAGAACTCCTTGTGCCCAGCGGAGACCTTTGTACCCGCTGCCTTTCCCTTTCCAAAACCTGTTCGGAATTTCAGGTGGAAGTTGGGCTTCCTCACACCTCCTGTGGATAATTCTGGGACTGTAAGTTGAGTGAGCAGAGATAGGGGAAGTTCTGCATTCAATAAATTTTGGTGCTCTATGGTCTTCCTAGAGAATCGGAAATCTAACTGTGGACTGTCTCAGGCTTAGCTTGGAACTGCACCCAGTATCCAGGAAGAATATTAGCAGTGCCACTGTGAAGTCTGGTGTCAGAGAGAGTGGTTTTGCCTATCACTTAGTTTAACATACATTTTTTTTCCTTTTGTTCTCTGTGGTACAGATAGAAAAGCCTTAAAGCCTTTTTTAAAAATGTGTATGTGAACATGTTGAAATACGTACTTTTCTTTAACATTTCAGAAATGAGAGAAAAAACCATTTTGAAGTGAGTTTTGGAGTTAATGAGAAATTTCTTCTTTCTGGATAAACTCATCATAATTAAATTTAAGATTTTTTTCCTGTGTCTTAAACTAATCAGCACCAACCAATGCTTTTAGTTTGCCTTTTTATCTATTATTATTTAACTCTTTTTCATGGTTTTCAGTAAGGACCAGGATTATAAATGAATCATTACAGTGAAACAGGTTTATGCCAGGTGGGATGAGCTGAGTTTCTCTCTGTGAATCCTCAGAGTGTTGAGGATGTTGAAGAAGGCTTTCTCCCCTTATGGCTTGAGGTTTGCTGTGTTTGGAATTTGGACTTTTGGCTGCCTATGATTGTTTATTAACCTGAGCTCCTCGACTTCAGGGCTGGTTGGATGTCTGAATGCCATGTTCAGAGCAGAGCCAGGGTTGTGAAGGACGCAAAGCACTCCGACCTTCATTTTAATTATCTCAGGCACATAATGAACCAAAATTAAATTGGGGATGCCAGCAGTTGGAGGTAAAGGGGTTTTTTATACCCATTTCTGCTTTTTACAGACAGAAACCCAAAATCGTTTATAGTCTCAGCTGGGTGATGCAGCCACTCTGGTCAGGCAGGTAATTGAATTGATGAGAGTTTACAGCCCAGAGAAGTCTAGTTTGTTTGTTTGCCCAGTATTCTGACAGAATATTTCTTTTTCTGGGGTTTCAGCTTTCTTTTCTATTCTCAGTGTGGCTGTTTGGGTTCAGAAAATACGCCAGTACTGTGAGCACTGAGTATGTTGTTTCTGCTCCTGGGCTTTTGGGAGTGATAAAGATGGAACTGCCCAACGACTGCTGGGTGGTTTTATCTAAGGAATGTTTACTCCCACTTCACTTGAGTTTTTAGGCAAGATGTGAAAGCTCACTGTGAGATTTCTTTGTTCCTTTTTTTTTTTTTTTTTACTTTTTTGCTTTAAAAGACAGGTATCACAGGGCAGACGAGTAATTTAAGACAAGCTAATAAGAACTGTACCTACAGAGCAAAACCACACAGAATGAAAGTTTATGTGCACTTGTGATCTCTTTGTTTTTCCTGTTTATTTTCATGCTGGAGCACTTTTTGTCTGCAGCATGTGGCTGCCTGTCTAGGTGATCATAGAGTCAGAGTATCCTGGGCTGGAAGGGACACACAGGATCATCAGTCCAGCTCCTGGCCCTGCACAGACACCCCAACAGTCCCTCCCTGGGAGTGTTGTCCAAGCACTCCTGTAGCTCTGGCAGCCTCGGGGCTGTGACTGTTCCCTGGGGAGCCTGGACAGTGCCAACACCCTCTAGGGGAAGAACCTTTTCCTAAAATCCAATGTGACCCTGCCCTGGCACAGCTGCATCCATTCCATGGGTCCTGTCCCTCTCACAGGGAGCAGAGATTGGAGCTGTCCCTCAGGAGGAGCTGCAGCCCCCGATGAGTCTCCCCTCAGTTCCCTCTCCTCCAGGCTGGGTTCTTCAGGTGTACTCCACAGTGGTTTTACTTTCTCACTGGCTGCTGGTGGTCTTGAGTCATGAGATGTGTTTGTAAAGGGGAGGGTCAGTGAATCACAGAATCCCAGGCTGGTTTGAGCTGGGAGGGACCTTCAAGCCTATCCCATTCCACCTGCCACAGGCAGGGACACTTTCCACTGTCCCAGGTTGCTCCAAGCCCCATCCAGCCCAGCCTTATGAAGGTCTGAAGTGTGTCCAGCTTGCGGGCAATTAGTGCTCTGGTTTTAAATGAGGCACAGCAGCTTGGTGTGGAGTCAGCTGCTGTACAGATGAGTCAAGCTGAACGACTCCGATTATCAGCCCAGTCTCCAGTGACCTGCTGTTCCACATTATCTTTGTTTATTCCTGATAAAGGTGACTGGCTCTGCTCTGGTTTTAAGAACTTTTCTGATGGGCTGAGTCTTCTGGCTCAGCCTGGTTTGGTCTTTGTGCTGAAAAACATGTAATTCCAGGCAAAACAGAAAATCAGCTGTTGTTGGACAGTGGGGAATTTGCATCCATGAGCGGCTGTGCTGGTATGGAACAGCTTATGGGATTTGGCTCCGAGTTCCTGCCTTGCCCATCTGCATTGATTTAAAACTAGCCCTGAGTCCGAGGTGCTGGTATTTATAGATCCTGCCAATCCCAGCATTAGCAGAGCAGAGATGTTACTGTTTTATCACCTCAGGAAAATATCACGTGGTAGCATGGTCGTTCCAGCCTGTTCTCTCTGGGGACCCCAGTGGGTAAAGGCTTCTTGAATTCCTGTCTATTTGCATATTGTTGGCATCTTGTGCAGGTCCAGTGGCTGAGCTTCCTTTTGCTGAGATTCCCTATTTGAGGTCTTGAGTAATTTCCTGCTTGCTCAGCTGCCCCGGCCTCTCGGCCTCCTCCACCGCTTTTTGATACAGTTGTCAATTGATTCTTAATTGATGGTTATTTTGGCAAATGAGGGAGGTGTTGGATGACTACCTGGAAGAGAGAAATCCACTGCTGAGCCCAGCTCAGTCTGCCCACCAGGAATGGGGATGGAGTAGCCTCTGAAGGGTCATTCCAGTCTGCAGCTCCTGCCTCAAACCTGTGCTCTGAAGAGATGTTCCACTGGGCTTCCCTGAAGAGATGGTTCCCAGAGCCCCCTGGTTCCCATCTCTGGGAAGACAGACATCTTACTTTAAGTAGTAACCACAAAGAGTCTTTTTTGGGTTGTTTTTTATTGAAACCTTCCTTGGGAAGAGGAGTTGTCAGCAGCTGTAGAATCACAGACTCCTGACTTGAAAGGGACCCACAAGGATCATCAAATCCAACTCCTGTCCCTGCACAGGCACCCCAGGAATCCCACCCTGTGCCTGAGGGCATTGTCCAGACAGGGATCAGAGTCACACTAGGGGATTTGGTTTCAGGGATCAAGAATCTGCTTCTCCCAGCTCCAGGGAGGACTCTTCTGCTCATGGTCTCTGAGGTGATGCCTCCAACCACAGGACCATGAACAGGTTTAGGAATTGAATTTCTCCGAACCCTGACGTGACTTCTCTAATAGTTCTTTCCTTGTGCTTATCACTGGAGCAGCTTATCTCAGCCTGGTTCAAGCAGTCAGGACTGGGAGAGTTCTTTAAAAAGAGGAGATTTTTAAAAAAGAATGGATTTGCTTCACTTAATCCTTCACTTTTTAGATCCATTGTACCTGTATGGTTACTGTGTCAGAGAACTCATCAGTGGTACTGCTGCATTCTCGTGCTCTCATATTTTAACTTTCATAAGGTTTTTCACATCCTAAGGCAACAAATCATATTTTCTTTATGATTTATCCCAAGATGCAGCATTTGTTCTCACTTAGCACATTTTCAGCTCTGCATTATTTTAACATCCATAGTTTGGGCCTGTATTGCTCATCTCTATTTTTTTCTGATTTTCTGATTATTTTCTAAAATATTTTCTCATTATATTCTAAAGTATTTAAAATTATCTTCTAAAATATTTTCTAATATATTTGAAGAGCTGATAAGATCCTTGCTGCTGTTTCATTTTACCATGTGGGATTTGGACATACTAAGAGGTGTAGCTGTACCTTTGCCTTTTTCCATCTTTCTTTTAAGGAAAATCTGATCTGGGAGACTTTGGTTTTTTCAGCTGTATGTTTGCAGCTTCATGTTCTAGAAAAATACTTAAAATCCATTTACAGCTCGCTCACACAGAGGTGAAAGGAAGGATTTTTGATTCAAGTTCTTTTGGGAACCTGAAAATAGAATTGCTTGTTTAGCTCTGGGCTGTGATTTAAGCATTTCTTCTGGAAGTTATTATAGAAAAAATCACCAGGAGAATTTGCTACTCTTGCTGCCTGCCTATGGAACTGCTTGTTAGTAACAGCAGTGATAATATTCAGGTTGAGGGCTGCTCATTTGGTATGGTTTGGGTTCTTTTAGTACTCTGGTAGTAAAATTCCAGAATTTTCAGGTTGGTCTTTTTGATCTTCTAATCTGAAGCTTGAGACATTGCTGTATATTGGCAGTTGGTGACTGAGGGCTTGTTGCTGGTTATCAGAGATGGAAATAAGAATTTCATACTCAGATTTTACTAAATTGCAGATTCTCTCTCTAGAACTTCCCTTTCAGGCCCTTTCAGAAATCTTACACTCTAAAGGGAGGCTGGTGCAGCGTCAGAAAATATTTTGTAGCATGAGCACATTTACAGTGTTTCAGGATTGAGTCAGAATGAGAGGCTAATTCCAAGGTTTGGATAATCCTTTTCTCTCATTTCAACTTCTGTTACATCCCAGCATTTACAGTGAAAGACAGTTCATGCTCATACACTGAGCTGTACCACTGGAAAGGTGCCGATATAATTTTGGAACTCTGATTTTGGGGAAAAAAGGCTCAAATGACTGGAGAAACCTGTCAGTGCAGGAGAACATTCACGGGGTCATTCCTTGATGCTCACTCACAGGATGAGAAGTCTTGGAATGAGAACGTGGTAATGCACTCATCAGGTTTCTCATTCCTGCACTGAAAAAATGATGATTTTGGATCTTCAGAATCATCATGATTGATGAGATGATTCTTTAACCAGCAGTGACTGAGGGATGACTGGAGGAAGAAAACTCCAAGAGTTTTGTTCACATAGGAAAAGTTTTTAGTCGGATTTAGTTAACTGATAATTTGTATATTTAAGTAGATATGTTTCCCTTTTCTTTTTGGTTCAAATCTTAATTATGGGACAGTGTTGATCCTGCTCGTGGTGCAGGTGGTGACATTATCCAGGCTCTGCTGGGTCCTGTAGCTCCACTGCTGTTGCCCAATTGGAATGAAAAAATTCCCAGCGACGTGTCCTAATAATCTGTTTGATGGCACAGTTGAGTGAACAATGTTTTGGCAGCAGGGCTGAGGGAATTACAGACCTTCTCCTCCTTCCTGATGCCTGGCACTCCCTTCCATGTGCTGGGGCACATCCCTGGGATCTGGGCAGGCAGGAAGATGTTGATCCATGAAAAGAGGTGGATGGTGCTGCATGTCCTGTGTCAGAGGAGCTCTGATGGGCAGCTTTTCCTGCCAGTTTGGGAATACAGGAGTCAGGCAGTGCAGGACATTCTGGATAATGAGGCACAATTTATTCGAACAGACTGTCAGAAAAACTGCTGTCACTCCCCAGAAAAACAGTCTCTGTCCAAAGGGAAAAATAAAGGATGTTTTCCCAACATGACAAAATTGTAGCCTACACATGTGGGTCTTACAGATACCTTCTCCCAGGAGCTGGAAAGCAGAGACTGAGGGTTGATTTTAGGGTAATGTTGAGGGGTTTTAGGTAATTTTTAAGGTTTTTATTCTTTTGCACATGTGCTTCATACAGTGATGTCAATGCAAGGGTATTTCACTTAAGCAAAACATGGGAAGAGAATGAACTGAAAGATAAAAAAGGCTTTAAAAAAGTTATTTGAGCAGAGCACTGCACTCGGAACTCTGAGTTTCAGGGTATTTTTGGTTTTTATTTAGGGGTATCCTAAATTTGCAATTAAGCTGTTACAACCTGAAATTTCTGGTGTGGCTTTTGCAACACTCCACATCACTTTAAAATGCAGTATAATTAATTTTGAGGGGATTTTCAGCGAATTTAGGCTTGGTTGCAGTAACTTTACAGTTGAATATGAAGCAAAGTGCTACCACTAGAAGGAAAAATAAACCAGTTTTCAAATGTCTGTGTTGTTTGTGTGTTTAGGTGGCTGTCAATGCACACATCCCTCCGGATTATCTTCTTAGGATCTGTGAGAGACTTGGACCCCTCTTAGACAAGGAAATCCCCCAGAGTGTCCTGGGGGTGCAGACTTTGCTGGGTGTCGGGCGCCAGTCTCTCCTGAGGGCAGCAAAAGGTGAGATTCTCAATTTATCTGTGCTTGAATTCTGTTTTAATCATTAACCCCCTTTTGTTTCCGTTCCTGTTGGGATACCTGTGTGTTTGCATGAACCCTGGTTTGTCTCCTGTGCTTGCCAGCTTTTTTCTTCCTAAAATGCAGTTGTTGCTGGGCCTGTTGGATATATTTTCTTGAGTTAAAAATGCCATTTTAAGCAATTCTTGCCTCCAGTAGCCTGATCTTGTTACTTCCTCTGCCTCCTTCCCTGGTGTGTTTGTGTTCATGTAAATTATGTGAATGGGATTAGGGGTTTGATCCATCTGAAAAATGCAATTTTTTCCATATACATTTACACACATCTGTGCCTAAAATCACTGGGCAGCTGGTGTGTTTTGCTGGGCTATTTTTCAGCCTGTTTTTTTTCCATTCTTTGACTCCTTGGCTGTGCAGACACAGGACAGGGTGGTGGCATTTGGGGCAGCATTTAGGGAGTAGGGATAGCCAGGGTGGTTCTTCAGGGACAATTCCTGCTTGTCCTTGCTTCAGGTTAATTTGAAAGCCCCTGTTCCTTTCATGAAGAGAGCATCAGTCCTTTTCCATTTGAAAAACTCTCTCTGCTTGAGAGAATGATCCTGAGAGCAGATTTGTGTTAGAACTAAAGAGATCTGAGAGGCATCTGCTATTGAAGTGATTCCTCCTTCCCTCCTCACTCCGTGCCCCTGCCACTTCCTCCCCGCAGGAGCCAGAACTTCCTTGATCCTGTGATGTGCTGATTCAGAGAGCTGAAATGTTGCAAAATTTGTTGTAGTAAATTAAATGAGCTGGTGGAGAAGGATCACAGGGCTGGAGGTGACACAGAAGGAGGAGCATCATCCTGGGAGAGGAGGAGGGATGGCAGAGCAGGACCTTCCTGTTTTGGTGGCAGTTGAGCACTTAATTCCCTGCATCCTGTGAAGTCACACCATGATGGTGATGAGCATCTGCTGATCCATTGGATGTCTCCTGCAGGGATGTGCTGTTCCCAAACACAGTTTTGGGACTGAGTCTTGTTTTGCCTGTGCTTTGCTGTAATTAGGTGCAGAAATTCAGGTTTGCAGAGAAACTTTCCTTCGTTTCACACTCAGTTTGCAGCTTAGAAGCAAACAGCAGCAAAATGTAAAGAGAAAATAAACATTTTTCTGCAGGGGAACAGAAGGGTTTAGGTGGATGGATCTATTTTAGGAAGTCTGAGTGCTGTTTTTAATGAGTATCATTTAATATTCTGTGCAGCAGTTTGGGGTTTAATCAGAAGGTGCTCTCAGGAGTCTCTGAGTCACCTCAGCTTGTGCACTTTATGTTCAGAGATCTTCATGGTGCTACACAGATTCACCAACCTGCGGCACTGTCCTTCTGTTTCAGCACTTACTCACCGTGGAAGCTCATTTCTCTCCCTCCAGATGGCCAGAAATGGAAGAAATCCAGGTCTAATTTCTGAGGCACTTTGAACAGTCTCAGAAAAATCACTATTGTTCTAGAGAGGAGCCTCTCGGAGGCCAGTTGGCAGCAGAGAGCTGGAGAGTCTTTAAAGAGAACACTCTTCACTTTAAAACAATGATTTTTGGGGGGGATAGGGTGCAGAAGACAATCTGAGAGGAGGGCATATTGCCACAAACTGTAGGAAAACAGATTTATTGGAAAAGCACTAACTTCTCCCACTTTCAGGCAGCAAAATGTGCATTCTCAAATGTGCAGTTCCTAAGCAGAGGTGCTTTGAGTGTTGGCATTGCAGAAGGAAAACATGGCAGAGTTCAGTTGTGCCTCAATACAAAGTGCACCCACTTTTTAAATTCTCTTCTCCATCAGTTCAGAGTCAATAATCACCCAAATTAAGCAAAAATAAGTTGAAACCATTTACAGTGACACTGCTGAGGAACTGGAAATCAGAGTTGCAACCTTTAAATGAGGAATCTGACAAACTATTTAATCAGACAAATCTTGTTCTGGGCTGCTGGGAATGGTGCTTCATCTCTTGATTATTTAATGTATTGATTATTTCTTGTCCCTTGTCACTCTTGCTGGTGCAGATTTCAGACATACACAATGGAAAGGATCTGCTTTTGCAGCTCTGCACAGGGGCCGACCCCCCGAACTCCCAGTGAGCTACGGGAAACCACCAAACGTGGGTGAGTCTGCAAGTCCATAAAATGTTCCTTTATCTCCTCTCTGTATTTATTCCTGTCCCACAAAAAGTTCCTCTCACTGACTAAAACACTACTGTGGGTTTGCATTAATATTTTCTCTGACATTTCACGATGAATTGGTCTAAAATAGGTCTCTCCCTGACAACAGGATAATTTCTGTGTTATTGAGGTTTGGATTTTCCACAGTGTGTGTAGCCATGTTTTGCGTGGTTGTTTGGAGGGCAATGGGCTTGAGTATTTTTTTATGATATGCCTCCATAATCTGTACATGTGGTTGTAAGATTGGATGGGCATGGTCACAGGAGCATGGAATCCTGGAATCCTCGTGGAATCTTAGCCAGAACAAAGCGTCTGGCTCCCAGGGAACTTTTTGACTCAAGAATTCCTTTTAGTTGGATTATGACAGAAAACAGACTGCTTGCAACATCCCTCTCCAAAAAGGAAATAATCACCAAAGCAACATTTGTGTTCCTTCAGCCTCAGTTGTCCACACAATTAGATAAAGGACTTGCATAAAACTCAGATATATGTGGGCTCTCAGCTTACATCTCATCACAGAGCTGCTCTGTTTTATATAAACTCAAGTGTTTGCCTTGTATGGTTTGAACTTTCATTAACTGTTTTTATAGCAAAAAAAAAAATTGATTCTTGCAGGCATAAAAGTAAATCTTGGTTTGTTTCTTCTCAGGGTATTTTATCTCTGTGCAAATGGATATGTTTGCCTGGTTTGTCAGGGAGACCTTTCACATATGGATCCTCCCTTTGGAGAAGTAGGGATGGTGCTGGCAGTATTCTGTTTCTCCCCTATCTGTGTATTTATTATTGTAGGCTGGTTCTGCAGTTACTTTGCTGTGAGCAGTTGTGCTGATGGATTACTAATAGTCTGAATTGTAGATTTATTGCACACAACTCCTCTGGTTGTATTTCTGCACGGATTCTTGGATCAATTCTTTCATCAGACTGGGTGTTTTTGGAATATGTGGTATTATTAATGAGGCATCCTGGCAGATTGGACTTCAGCATTTGTCATGCTTTCATAGCAAAGGGCTGTGCTGCTTGTTTGGTAACTATTTAGTGACTTAAAGAACAGAATAATTGTTTGGTTTGGGTGTTTTCCTGATGATTTTTTTAAGAAATGCAGAGGTATTTTATGGAAAAGGGTCTTTCATAGCCAGGAATTAATTTTTGTAAGTGTTGATTCCTGGAAGAATACAGTCCTTGGTGTAGCTACATAAACTACTACTAAGAGAGGAAAATGTGTATAAATATTAAAATAAGGATTTTATTTCAGGCAGGAGTTTGGTTTTGGGATTCCTTGTTAATCCTGAAGAGGAAGTCAGAAATTCTGTGTCTATTTGTGCAAAATGGATGCTTTCTTCCTGGTGCCAGCCAGAGATGCTGCAGTGTGTGTGTCTTGTTTTAAGTGCAAGATGAAGGAGTGTGCCCGACCTCTTTGGTATTTTGGCATAACTGTGAATTCCCACACTGTGCTGGCTCAGGCAGATGGACTTTTCTGGAATTACTTGCTGAAGGAGTTGGGCTGAAGTAAAAGCCGCCCATTAATGTGTATTCAGGAGTGAGGTGATTGTGTAATTACCTGTGCAAAGCGGTAAATAAGGTGTAGAATGAGCAGCCAGGACTATTCTCACATCATTCCCCTTCCAATGATAAGGATTTAAGCTTCCCACCATAAATGCTGCAAGAATGGGGTCACTGGTGGTCCAGCTGGGATCAACTGGGAGAGCCCAGCTGAGAGTTGGGAGTTGCACTGGTTGCTTTTCCTTGTGGTTGTGTTGGGATGGGACCTTGTGGTCCATACTCCAGAATAAAAGGTCCTGCCCAGTGGAACTGGAGTGGGAAATCCGCGTTGCCTTTTCCCAGAGTGTCTGTGTGGAGCTGGCAATCTCCTGGCTGGGGGAGTCTCTGGTGAAGTGCTGAGCTGTGGAAGTCATTCCCAGGGATGTGGTGTCTGTGTGCTGGGGCTGTGGTGATGTGCTGGAGGGGGACAGGGAGGGAAAACACCGGCAGAGTTTTACTGCTGCCAGCAGGACAGCACGGAGGAGGAGAGTCTGCTCAAGCCTTTCTGGGCAGCTTTTGCTGGAGTGGAACTTTGAGGGCTCCCTTTGTGCTCTTCCAGACAGAAAGTGGAAAGACTGGTCATGCAGTGCCTCAGCACTGGGAGTGATTCCTCTTTGATAAACCTGCTTTTGATGCTACTTCGATTTTGTCAGGGCTTTTTTTTTTTTTTTTTGCAGGCAGCTCAAAGCAGATCAGAAAAACATTTTCACTGTTTAAGAGCTGCTCTAACCTGAGGATGGAAATCTTTCTGTGGCAGCAGTTATTAGTGAAAACAACACAAAATTTGGAAGCAGAAACATTTCAGCACAGTCTCAGTGAGCAAGCATTTCAGCTGGGTGGAAATTCACAGTCAAGGTGATCCAGCTACCTTGGGCCTGCCAAAAAGCAGCGCTGGGATGAGCTCAGGAATCGATGATGGTTCCTGCTGGAAATGAGTTCCATGAGGTCAGCAGCTCCCAGAGCTGGAACACGCTGTGCTTTCGCTGCTTTGCCTGGGCCCAGGCTCTTTGTGGCCACACAGCCACTCTCTGAGAAGGTGTTTTCCATGTGGGAGCCAACTGTGTTTGCTTCTTGGCATTCCCATGAAATCCTGACTCGTGTCTGTCCCTTGAGTGGTACCCAGTCCCTGCTCGGATTTGTGATGGGGGCAAAATCCAGGTGCTCATTACAAAGTCACAGTGCTCCTTGCAGAGGGTGAAGCAGTCTGATAGAAGCTCATCATCCCTGACATTTGCACCAGTTTCCTGTTCTCTGGTTTTCCTTGCAAAAAGTGGAGTGAGACAAGGATTTTTAGGGAGAGCAGGAAATTCAGGCTGATGCTGCTCAGTGACTTTGCCTCACTGAAATGCTTGAATTGTGATTTAACTTTGAAATCTGGTCTGTCTGGTGATTGTTTTTTAAATCTGGCTTTCACTGGTGGGTTGCCTTTGCAGGGTTTGGGGTTTATCCATCCTAGGAGAGCTTTCTTGCAAGGGTTTTTACATTTGTGCTGTTACCTGTAGTAGAATGTGAGGTAAATTGTGATTTAGGAATTACTGTTGTCAGCTTATGTAACTTGCATTAAGCACTGCAATTTTCCTCAAGGTGTGGCCTTCCAGGACCAAGGACTGTGGGAAAGAAAGAGAAAAATGCCTGTGTTTTACAGGTTGGTAGTTGGAGGAGCTGAGATCGCCCTTCAGTGTTGGGACAAAATTAACTTTTCTTATCAAGAAGGCTGAATCTCCTCCCTTTTTATGGGAAGTAACTGTCTTGAAAGTTTTTCCTGGCAGGGAATAGTGAGGGGGTGGACTTGGCAGCTCCTCCACCCAGTGTGGCACGAAATACATCAGTTAATGAGATAGGTTAGTAAAATTTTTTAGGGTTACTAAGTTGCTATTTCTCCATGTGGGAATTGTTGTTGGGTTTTAATGCTTTGGGGCCTTAGGAGGACAATAACTTCATTGTGCTGTAGAAAGGAAACTTCACAGGGATTTTTGTCATGTGGGGGTAATTCCCTGTTTGGATATTGTGTCTTAATCTTCCTAAAAATACGGGAATGGGGAATGTTTGGTTTGTTCCTTTGAAGCAATGATAGTTTTTTTTGTCCAAAGATGCTGTTGCCTCGATAAAGTTGTTGCTCCTCGTGTCTCAACAATAGTTCTGGGTTTCTCTGATTGAAGCATTTCATAAACAGGGCTTTTTATTTTTGTAATTATCCATGGGAGATGGAGGAGTTTTGTTCCCATTGTGCAAACAGGGAAATAAACACAGAAAAAAAAATGAAATTACTTTCATATCCGCTGAAGCTGAACTGATTGCAAGGCTGGGAATCGACCGGAAAAAAGAGGTGCCAAAACTGTGGGATTTTGGTGCCTTTTGCTGCTTCCTTCATGGGATTTACAGCAAACAGCAGTGGTAAATGCTCAGAAGGATTGCAGGGGGACACAGAAAATATTGTGATTATAAGGAATATTTTGACACAAGAGCGTATCTTTTTGATTCACACAGTTCTTTGTGTGGTTAAAAAAATACTCAAAGCCATTTGAAATTGCTTACAGGCAGATACACTGTTATTATGTATTTAAATACATAAATATATATGTATTGAAATGCTTGAAGCGTTGAAAGGCACAGCAGAATCACCACATTGCTGAATGACTCCACGTCTCTGTTGGCACACAGGGTGGGGGAAAGGGAGGTGTAATATTTTTAAGAATTCAGCTTTTAAGCTGTCATACTTGAAGAGTAAATAAAATAATGTGTAGGCAAAGCTGAGGTACCTTGTGGAGCATTTATGACCGTGGGATCTCTGTGTTAGAGGTAGGAAAAAGGGTTTAAAATTTCAGTTTTACTTTTCTTGGGGAAACAGTTTTGTTTAACAGCCCTGTATAATATCAGGTATCAATTGAATAGTACGTAGGTAGTAAATTAATTTGCTTTAGTGTGTTTTGCTTTTTAGTATTGCTGAATTTGTGTTTTTACATACAAAGCAAATATTGACTGAAGGTGAGGTTATGCTGGAGCCTGATGGCTTTTGCAAGCATCTTTTATGCAGCTTTTTTTCCCTCGTGTGTCATGTTTAAATTGCACTAAGAGATTAAAAATAATCCACATTTCAGAGGCTAAAACTGAGACACAAAGATACTTTCTTTAAAGCTGGAAACAATTTCTTTTCCTTGCTTGTGTGTAAATACTTCAATGGTATCAATTTACACAAGGAGTTACAGGTTAGGAACCCTTAGAAATGGCACTTCTTGACTTTGTAGATTAATTTTTTAACATATTCCATGATCTTTTTTGTGTAGATTGGCAGTGATATCATGAGACAATTCAGAAATGGCTCAAGTTTTCCATTAGACTTTTAAGCTAAAGGAGTGAAAGGCACTAAAGATCTTTGTGGGGCTCCTGTGAAGCCCAGCCCACATCAAGGTGCAGGAGAAGATAAGGAGTTACTCCAGGGGATCTGCTATCACAAGGGCTGCACAAACCCACCAGCACAGCTCTGTTAGATCCTCAAGTGCCACTGAAAAACCCTCTCAAAACTTTCAAATCCAAAGTTCAAGTGCTGGGAATGAGGATAGGTTAGGGAAAATTGTAATAGGAGAGGATTGGTGAAATTAAATACCCCAAAATGCTCTCAAATTGTGCATTCAGTCAATGACTTTTATTTTTTTTACAGGATGGGTTTGTGCATTTAGGTTTTAGGCTGTTCTTGGAAGGGCTGCTGGCTGTGGAAATAGGGAGAAGTTTGTTGTTGTTGCAGTTCTTTCTCTTACCTGCAGTTCTGCCACAGAGTTTTCCATCAGTGCCACGTGTTCCTTGTGCTCCAATTCCACTGCCATAGGAATGCAGTGATGTGAATGTGGAAGTCCTTTGGCCCTCACATACAATCTGGAAGCCATTCCAAAGAAAGATTTTTATCACTTTTTTATCACAAAAAAAGCACTTAAAATAAACTATGATTACACTCTTCTTGTAATTGATATCAGTAACATGTAATTCCCTTAATTTCCTAAATTTCCTTTCTTCCTTCAAAGATTTTCCTTAAAAATTTTTCACGTCCATGTAGGATGAATGTATCTGTTACCTGTTCATGAATTGAACATTGGAATAACTCCCAGTTGTGGTGGGAACTTTGCATTCTGCTTTCATTTTTGGTAAGGAAGAAGGTGCAGCCTGTGGTGGGTATTGAAAGGCTCCATCAGGAGTGGGATTTCTTTTTATAACACTGGACAGAACATTCTGATGAAGTGGAAGAAGTTCAGATTGATTATTTATTCTAATAATAAAGTTGTTAATAAATACTGTATTTATTTAATATTTATTTACTCTGAGTTGTGGACAGAGTTCATGTCTCACTCCCCTTTTTGCTATGTTTTTCTCTCCCAGTTCATATCCTTTCTGCCAGGCAGTTAACTGGATGTGGCCGTTTCAGCCACTTGTTCCCAACATCCACCTACCAACACATGAAGATGCACAAGAGGATTTTGGGGCACCTCTCCTCTGTTTATTGCATAGCCTTTGATCGCAGTGGCAGGAGAATTTTTACAGTAAGTTCAAAATTTGGACCTTTTTCTTTTCCAAGATTGCTTTGTTTGGTTTGATTTCTTTCTTTCTTGAGTCCCTCAACAGCCTTTAGTCACTGACTGAGATGCAGACATGACTTTTTTCAGGTGCAAGTTGCTTTTCTGCTAAATTTACCTTCCAGGATTTGTAGTGTGTCAGTGAATACATGACAATTATTTTAAGTTTTTCTCCAGAATAGTGACATCCATTTCTGTGGTGATGCCCTTGCTTTTTGTTGGGAGTATTTAAAAATCAACACATTTTTCAAATGAATGTTGCATTTTTAGCTGTTAATGTTAATCCCTGTGCATGGAGTGACAGGACAAGGAGGAGTGGCTTCCTACTGCCAGAGGGCAGGGTTAGGTGGGATACTGGGAAGAAATCCTTCTCTGTGAGGGTGGGGAGGCCCTGGCACAGTGTGCCCCATCCCTGGACACAGGTTGGATGGGGCTTGGAGCAGCCTGGGATAGTGGAAGGTGTCCCTGCCATCCAGATAGATCCCTTCCAACATAAACCATCCTGTGATTCCATGATTCTCTTTTATCGAATTGAAGTCCTTGACTCTATAAGATGATCCCCAGACTCCACAGTTCATAGAATCATGGAATCCCAGAATGGTTTGGATGGGATGGAATATTTCATCCAGTCCCACCCCTGCCATGGGCAGGGACACCTTCCACTACCCCAGGTTGCTCCAAGCCCTGTCCAACCTGGCCTTGGACACTGCGAGGGATGGGGCAGCCAGAGCTGCTCTGGGCACCCTGTGCCAGGGCCTCCCTACCCTCACAGGGAAGAATTTTTTCCCATATATCCACCTTCACATGGAAGAATTCCTTCCTAAAATTGTGCCTCTGTGGAATCCCACCGAAGTTGTTCTGTCAGTTCCCAGCGGTTGTGATCCCTGTCCATCCACCGTGACCCATGTGTGACATGCAGGGAACACATCCCATGTTTCCAGTAACCTGTGGGAATTTCTGTGGAATTTCAGGGGTCAGATGACTGTTTGGTGAAGATCTGGGCCACGGACGATGGGCGCCTGCTGTCCACCCTGCGGGGCCACTCGGCCGAGATCTCGGACATGGCCGTCAACTACGAGAACACGCTGCTGGCCGCGGGCAGCTGTGACAAGGTGGTCAGGGTGTGGTGCCTCAGGACCTGTGCCCCCCTCGCCGTCCTGCAGGGCCACTCAGCTTCCATCACTTCCATACAGGTAAGGACTGAGGGGGTTTTTCCCTAAACCCTTGAGTTAGGATGGTGATCAGAGTTGTGGTGGTCAGGGATAGAATTGATCTTTTCATCTCTGATTTGTCCCAACTCAAGGGTGATTCCCCTGCAGTGCCCAGGGGATCATCCTCCTGCTTCCATGTGCTTTTAGCTGTGTGAAATTGCTGCTTCCTCAGGTCTAGAAAATGGGAGATCTGATGCTCTTTTAGAGCAACTGAGAGCAGCAGCATCTCCTTGGCTCAGCTCACTGACGTGTTTGGCATCTTTGGTGGTGCTCCTGGCACAGCACCTGACCCAAACCTCTTGCGTTCACAGGGAACATTTGTTTTTCAGAAGGATCAGTTAAAATTCCTTACTCCCCATTTCTTATTTCCTTGTTATCTTAGCTTGTAGCATAAGGAGCTGCTCTGGGTGTTGTAACAAATGCAGATTTTCTGCAAAAAATCCTCACAACTGCTGGGCAGAAACCTCCAAAAAACAAAATCTCCAAAAAAGACAATCCCCGCAATTTGGCAGGTGATGCAAATAGAGGGGAGAGTGAATGGGGCTGTTTGGCTCAGAATCCCTCTCCCCTGGAGTGGTGCTGCCTTGGATTCAGCACAGGCTTCTCCCTCATGCCAGTACTCCCCAGGAGTCTCATTTCTCCCCATCTTTCCTGTACTTACAATTTTGTCTGATCTCAACCATGTTAAGGTGATTGTTTTGGAAATGTATTTTCCCACCTGGCTTTATAACTGGTGTATTATTTGTTTACATGCATGTATGTTTATATATGTGTGTGTGTGTGTGTGTATCTGTCAAGCTCTTTGTGAAACTGATCATTTAAAATATAATCAGTCACTGCTTCTTGAGGAAGCAGTGCTGGATTCCTTTATCAAATTACCAGGTAGCCTGAGGATTAAAGATATTGTTGCAGTTATGAAATTAAGAATAAAAAGCTTTCCCAGTCCTTGGAGAGGTTTAGGAAGGTAGAGGAGGGGGGATCCTGCTGTGCAGCTGTTCTTCGTTGGGCTTGGATGGAGGAATCATTGTAGTTGCCATGTTTGATCCAGTTCTATCCCAGGAAGAACTATTTCCTCATGTTTTTGCCCGCTTTACAGATTCTGGGCTTGTTTGAGTTCTCCAATTCCCTTGGTGTGCTAAAAACAAGGAATTCCTAACCAAAATGTAGGTGTTTTCCATTTCCTCAGCTTTATTTTTATGGAAGTCCAGGTTCTGTGCTTACCCCTGCTCTCTGTACTCCTGGGGAGAAACTAATGTGCTAGTGAAAAACATTGTTGTCAACAAACTTACAGCATGAAAGAAGAGAAAATAGGAGCTGGTTTAATTGTTACAACTTTTATTTTTAGTTCTCTCCAGCAAGGAAAGGAACAACTCGATACCTCACTTCCACCGGTGCCGACGGAACAATCTGTTTCTGGCAGTGGCATGCGAACACCATGAAATTCAAGTGAGACTGTTTAGATAATTGTAATTATTTTAACTCAAGGAGGAATTTATTTTTAATTTTGGCATGGAGAGGAATGCTGAGATAATGAAATCAGGGCGTTTTCTTGCTCAATGAACTGGTGTGTGGGGCAGGAGCACTTTGGGATTCTGTGGCGTTGGAACCTGAAGGGAAGGCAGAGATTGGGGTTGTTATTTCTGGGGTTTGTGCTTTGCAAGCCTAAGTTGTGGAAGAAATTCCAGCTTTTATGTTCAGGATTAAATCCCTGTCCAAAATGTGCAGGCAGAAGAATTAATTTGCTTTTAATCAGAAGAATGTACATATGTAGATGTCATCAGACCCATATTTAATCGGGAGGAAATGCTGTTGGATTAATGGTTTGGCAGAGTCTGTTTTAAATAGATTTGAATTGGTGAAGATCATAATAAATCAGCTAAAGAATCTTTTCCATTCAGAAAATTACGGTTTTCTTATTAAACTAAGGAAGAAAATTCCAAAAATGAAAAATAAGTTCTGGCAAACTTAGGTGAGAATTGAAAAATTAAGAGATTTAAGATGAGCATGTTGACCTCAACCTGCTGAGATGCACGGAAATGTTTGTGTTGAATAAAGAAGGAAAAATCAAAATGTTGTGTTTTGCATGTAGGGATCGTCCTGTGAAGTTTGCAGAGAGGTCCAGGCCTGGTGTTCAGATCTCCTGTTCATCTTTCAGTTCTGGTACATGTCCAGCATCAGCTGTTTCATGGATTTGGAGCCTTTGGTGGCAGTTCTGTTACTTCTCTTTAAATACAAATAGTGTTAAACCCTTTTCCAGTTACTTTACCACTGTCAAATTGGGATTGTTGGAAATTTTCCCTGCAAAGTTTCTGCCTCAAGCTGCTCTTCCTCTTTTTTCCTATAATTTAAGCTAAAATATCTTGACCACTGCCAAGGCTTTCAGCCTCTTGTTTTGCACATCAGAGATATTTCTCTGTAATGTCCTTTTAAAACTTTACATTGTGAAGTTTTTGAGTGAAGAGTTGCGAAAATTTTCTGTCAAAGATTGCACTTTTGCTAATCTTCCAAATTTGACAGAATTCTAAGAGGATAAATTCAGTGTATTGGAAAAGCTCAGCTTAACAGACCTCCTTTTGCAGCTCTGAATGAGCAAAAATACTGATTTTTGCAAATAAAATTATTTAATTTCTCATTAAATTTACTTTTTGAAATAAAGAACTTTTGTAGAGCTACGTTCCTATTTTAAAGCTAGAAATCCTGAATTAACTAAATCCATTTTGATGCAGTAAACCACATAACAGTGCCCTTTCTGGGCAATGTTGTTAAGAAATTACAAAAAATACCTTAATCACTGCATCCCAATTCAGCAATTATCTTTCTGATGTGTGTCAAGTAGATATTGAAATTGCATTTAAAAATTTTATTTGACATTTACCTGTTTACATTGAAATTTTCTGTTTAAAACTTGTTTTCTGCTTTGGCAAGAAGGCAGCAAATTAACGTGAATGAAGTTAAAATAAGTTGTTCCTTGGATGACTTTTATTCTCACAAAGAATTCTCTGTTTTAGGTGGCATGTTCATTGCCACGGGGAGCACTGACCATGTGATAAGAATTTATTATTTGGGCTCAGAATCTCCAGAGAAAATGGCTGAGCTGGAATCTCACACGGTAAGAGGCAAATCCAAAAGAAAATCTCTTTTTTCCCCCCACCTTTTCCTCTTTTCAGGAACTCGATTTCTGTACATCCTAGGTTTTTTTAATTAACTGTCTAGAATTTGTTTGGCTTTCAACACTGTGGTATTTAAATACCTGAAAATTTGTGGGATGTTGATTTTTAAATCCCTCTGAGGCAAGAGGTTTGTGCAAAATGTGTTTTATTCCCCCAGAAAACTGAGGGACCAGGTGATTTTCCCTTATTCTTGAAAAAAGTCTGTGTTGGAATGAGGAATTCAAACAGTTTTAATGCACAATGTCATTGCACAATATCATTTTTTTTCTGTTAAACTTGCTGTTGAATGTTTAGTTAAACCTACATAACAAAACAAAGTAATTCAGATTTTGGACTGCACTGTCAAAGTTTGAATCATGATGGGAATTCCATTTAGAAAATAAAGCTTAAAGGCACCTTTTTTTCAGGTAATGCAGAAAGATTCCCATAAAAAATTCAAACTACAAATTTACCACCTCAGGAACATTTTATGGATTAAGCCCAAGGTCTAAATTGATTCCCTGAACTTCAGTGGGAGTCGTGGCTCTCACACTGAAGTCTCCAAGCCAACACATCTAACAAGTGTTTTGCTCACAAAAGAAAAGGATATTTTCTGTATTGAACAGGTTTGGAAGAAGCTGTAATTCCTTTAATTTCTTTAAGTCCACTCTTAATCCTGCAGACAGCTGTCAGCCCCCCCCTAAAACAAATCCCAGTTAGCAGGAGTTAGAGACATCAGTGGGAGTAGGGAGAGCAAATGATGGAGCCAGCACAAGTATTTGGCAAATTAAAAAAGGGCTAAACTATGTCTAAAGCATAACACTTGTTTCTCAACAATTTGTAAGTGTTAATAAAGCCAAGCATTTTTTTTAATCAGAATTTTTTATGCCCTTGTAAGTCTGAAAACGGCAGGAAACCATCACCTCTCTGAGGTTTTTTTACTTCAGTGTTTAACACAATGAGTCCGGGGAAGTTTTAACTTCAAATACAACTGTTCTGTACTTGAATTTTTGACAGTTTTTTTAGTTGTTCATCATGGAGATCTTTTAGGCTGAGTTTTTCACTTCTGTGGTTTCCCTCCTTCCTGTTTAGGACAAAGTGGTTGCAGTGCAGTTCTGTAACAACGGTGACAGGTGAGTGCTGGGCTCTGGACCTGACAGTGATGGTATTTAATTTTCCAAACATTTCATGGAAAATTTGGTGCAACAGGAAAATTTGCCCGTGGGCTTGGCTTAATCTTGGACAAATGATTGCAGTCTGTTGTAAGATGTGTGTCATGTCCACAAGCCTGAACTCGTTGTCCTCTGCTGTAACAACAAAAATGTTTTATAACTGGGCTTTTAATTTGTTATTTTTCTTTCAAACAGCAAATTGGAACCCAAATTTTATAACCTTTCTGTGTAAGAACAGCCTTCCTTCCCAGGTAGCCCCCACAGTGGGGTTGCTTGTGGAGTCAGAGCATTGCAATCAATGTAGTCTAAAGCAAAAGTTAGTAAATATAGATGTTTTTATCCCAGCTTTTTCTCCTGTTCCTTATTTTGGTGGGCAGGAGGTTTAAGGGATGAGCCTTCCAAGCCCAACTGTAGCTGTGCACCTGTACTTGGAGAGCTTTGTCATGTGGAATTATGTGGGAATGTGCTGCTGTAATTGTAACACCAGTTCTTCCCAGCCATGTGAGAGGGAATAAGGTCACATCCTCACTGAAAATTCTATTCTGTAATGATGCTTTGAATGAAAAAGGGATACTTTCCTTTTTATTTTAATATGAAAAAGTAAACTTAAGAAGAAAATTAATTTGTCAGAGGCATTTTTGAGCTCTTTTTCATCACAGTGGAAAAAATCAGATCAGAGAAACTGAAAAGGTGAAACAATCACTTCATAAAATTGATTAGATTTGCCTTTTAAGTGTAATTTTGGATATAAATGGAATATACTTCCAGAGGTATTGGCCATCCTGTGAAAATGTGTTACCTGAGGAGCTTTTTTTCCAGTTTCTCAACAAAAATTATTTCTGTGCCATCAATGGCCAAAGCATTCTGATGTGGTTAAATACATTTACTGCATGCTTGAAATTTTTCAATAAGGAGGGGTTTAAAAATGAAAATATTCCTGTTCAGCTCCACAGGCAGGACTACCTCCTAGTGCTCCATTTGGCTCCTTCCCTTGCCTGTCTTCACCCTGCCCCTGAGTTAATGCATTATAATTTATGCCAGACTCCTGGCACGCAGTTTCCCTTTCTTTGCTGCCACTCTGAGCTGCTCCAGGGATTTGCTGATGTCATTAAAAAGGGAATGTGCAGCTCGTATGAATTACGACATTGAAGTCATTCCAAGGCCATCTGCTGCTGGAGCCAAATGTAATTAATGTTGTGGGCTAGAAACTCTCTTGTACCCTACAATATCTGATAGGAAAATTGTAACCTCATGAGTAAGAGAAGTAGGGATACACAAGTCCTCACTTCCAAGTGTATATATATAATTTATTGGTGCACATGTGGGGATGAAACCATCTTTATTCAGAATTTCATGGCTTTTTTTTCTTTTCTCTTTGCCCCACAGCTTAAGGTTTGTCAGTGGAAGCAGGGATGGAACAGCAAGAATCTGGCACTACCATCAGCACGACTGGAAGAGTCTGGTCCTGGATATGGCTACAAAGATGACAGGGTAAAGCAAAGCAAGCAGAACACACCTCGTGGGCACATTTACCTGCAAGCTAAATCATCCATTATATTAAAAACTGCTCACTTGCTTCTATTTTGAGTTCATTTCAGTGCATGTGTTGAAAACGTCATGGCTTTGTCAACTTACACAGTTAATTCACCCCCAAAGAAATAATGATCCATTTGTACTTCCCTATCCTGATGGTTGAGGAATATTTAGTATTTTACACATGAAATAAGAATGTCAATTTATTTCACAGGAGGTTTTGGTAGAGCCCCACTGCTCATATGCTAATATATATATATATATATATCCAACATGGTTCTTAACACTGTCTTTCTTCCTAAGGTTTCCAAGTAAGAGGTGAAATAAGTGTTTGGTTCTCAGATTCAGTTAGGGTTTTGAATTTCTCTTTTTGAGATCCTCAAGTGACTTCTTTAAGTGCCCTGTAATTGAATTGTAATTGAATATTCACAGCAACAAAGAGCAGAAATGGAGAAATCCATTAGGCACTTGCTTTGCAGAATTCTCTATATTTCAGTGGTTGCATTTGCAGTGTTTGCAGTCGGAAGTGTGAGTTGGGTTTATTTAGCAGGTTCCTGCTCATTGTGGAGTTTACTGATATTGATGACTGATAAGAAAAATGCCTTGTAGGAAAAAGCTTAATAGATCTGAAAGGAATTGGGGTAGAGAAGGATGATGGCTTAGGAACAGAGGAGAAAATGTCCCTTTTAAGGAAATGGAGCTCCATAAATCTCAGTGGCACTAAATATTTCCCGTATCCGATTTTTACCACTGCAGAACCATCCTTCATTCTCCTGCCTCAGCCAGAGTCACAGAGGTGGCTGTGATCCATCCTCCCCTGAATTTCATACTGAATTAGCTCTCCTAAATGTTCCCATATGTAGTGACTGATTTATTCCTTTTTAAACTGCTGATTTCCTTAGAAACAATGTGGCATCTGGGGAGGACAAGGTGACCAAGCTGAAGGTGACCATGGTGGCCTGGGATCGATACGATGCCACCGTCATCACTGCAGTCAACAACTTCCTCCTCAAAGTGTGGAACTCATCCACAGGGCAGCTTCTCCATAGCTTATCTGTGAGTACAATTCCAGGGGGGAATCCCATGTAGATGTAGTTCGCTCTGAGATTGATTTGAGGCTAAACTCATCACCATTCCCATGAGAAGATTTGGTGTTGAAGTATCCCTGTCTGCTTGGGAGAAGGGTGCACCGTGGGGAGAGGAGCTGATGTGCAGAATCACATCATTGCTGGCTGGCAGGGAACCCTTTGGATGCTCCATTTGTGCCCTGATTTCTCCTTCCTCCCCATTTCAGTGGTGCTGAGCAGTGACAACACCAAACCTGTGGCAGGAACGGTGGCCAAGCACAGTTCCAGTAAATGGAGGTGTCCTGGGTGACTCCCTGATCTGGGATGTCCTCTCACTGACTCCCAGCACATCTGGAGATTCCTCATGGAGAAATAAATCTTTTTTTTCCCCTGCTGTCATTGCAGGGTCACGACGATGAAGTTTTTGTTCTGGAGGCTCATCCCTTTGACCAAAGGATTGTGCTTTCGGCAGGACACGATGGGAATATTTTTGTTTGGGATATAGACAAAGGAACAAAAATTCGCAATTACTTTAACATGGTAAGAAGGGTCACGAAAGGTTTGGTTTCTTCTTTTTTCACAAAACTGGTCTTGAGACAAAAGCAGATTTCATTAAATACCTCCAGAGCCAGTACAGCTCTGAGATCTTTGGTAATCTTGCCCTATGTCTGCCATTAACATAAAATGGGGACTTCCAGGTGGTTGTTCCAGAACATACATTAAAAGTTGGGCTGAAATTTCAGCACAGAGATAATATGAAGTTTTACAGCATTGTCCAGTTTTAACTTTCATAAATAAAAGTGTAAATCAGTCTTGAGCGAGATGAGGAATCACAGAATGAGGATTCAGGGAAAATGTTTGTGAAAATGTTCATATAGAGAAAGTATGGTTGTGAAAGGAATTCTCTGTTCTTGGTACAGATTGAGGGCCAAGGCCATGGAGCTGTTTTTGATTGCAAGTTCTCACCAGATGGGCAGCATTTTGCCTGCACAGACTCTCATGGACATCTGCTACTATTTGGTTTTGGATGCAATAAATATTATGAAAAGGTGGGTTGAATGAATTTTAAACTCTTCCCTGACCTGATTTTGTCTTTGAAGTGTTTGTGTTACAATTTATTCCGTCACCCTGCCCCAGACAAAATAATAATTAGGTCATGGAGCAGTTGCTGTTTATCTAAATAAAAAAGATTCAGACAAGAGACTCTATAAATAGAGGACAAGAGCATTAACTTCTCTATGCACCTTTCTTGCCCTATTTTATTGTTGAATTTTTGCATCAGGCCTTGGTAATAAACCACATTTGTGGTAGGAATCTGTTCTCTGTCAGAACATTCCTTGTGCTGATCCCAAGGGTAGGAGTTGTGGTTTATGGGAGCCATTCCAGAGCAGCAAGACAGCTGGAAATGGCCATTGATTTCTTCACTGAATTGTTTTTCTTTCAGATCCCTGATCAGATGTTCTTCCACACGGATTACCGGCCCCTGATCCGGGATGCCAATAATTATGTGCTGGATGAGCAGACTCAACAGGCTCCACACCTTATGCCTCCTCCATTCCTGGTGGATGTTGATGGAAATCCTCATCCCACGAGATTCCAGCGGCTGGTGCCAGGGAGGGAAAATTGCAAGGATGAACAACTGATTCCTCAGCTGGGATATGTGGCTAATGGTATTCTGTCTGAACATCATGAATAATACAAGTGTGGCACAGTATTGAGCACCAGCTCCTGGGATGGTGCTGTGAGGATGTGGAAATTAATGGTTTAAATTCTATATACATATAGGTAGAAGAGGAGGTGGGGTGGGGTTGTGTGGGGAATCAAATTGACTGGAGGCAAGAGTATTCCAAAATTTGGATTTTTCCCAGGAATATGGCAGGTTTAAAGCATTGTCTGTTAATCTCTGTAGCTGTGGATGTAAGGAAGAAAGCAGGAGGGTGAGGAAGACATGGAAAACCAGCTTTTGTTTTTTAAAACAGGTCTTTCTTCTTGTATACACAAACTTTACCAAAAAAGACCTTCCACTCTTACCTACTGAAGTATAATTTCTTTCTGCTGTTTCTAAGGGTTTGTGTTTATGTTCTACATGTGGTCTGGAGCTTTAGGATTTTATTGTAACTTCTCTTCTAAACTTTGCCTTCATTTATTACATGAGAGCAGACAGCCAGCTGGTGATCAGATGTTTTGCAGAGCAGACTAAGAGTGGTGCAGAGTTTTAAATGGGGTTATTTCTATGGGGTTTGGTAATACAGAAATCCATCATTTTATCAGCATTTGTGGCTTTGTTCTTGTCAAGGTGATGGTGAGGTGGTTGAACAAGTCATCGGGCAGCAAACCAACGACCAGGATGAGAGTATCCTTGATGGAATGATCAGAGAGCTCCAGAGGGAACAAGATCTGAGACTGATTAATGAAGGAGAAACTCCTCCAAACCCTCCACTCAACAGATCCCACTCTGTTAATGGAGGTCAGTGTCCAGCCTTATCTCCATCAGTTCATTCCTTATCACAGGAAGGACAGATCAAAGTGTTGAAGTCAGTTATGAGACTGTATCTTTGAGGATGCTTTTCTCTCCTCTTCCTGTACACCTTTGTTAACCCCTGTGGAGCAATGGGCTGTTCTGTGGATTCCAACAGAGGAATTACAAATTTAAGGGGCAGCTGAGGGCACCCAATGGTCTAACTGGGCTGTGTCTGATTGCCTGGAGTTACTAGCCTGGAATTATTCCTGCTATAAACCAGTTTCTCGAAAAATAAGCATGAAGTTCACTGTATTGTCTTGATATCAGTGCAGAGATGAAACTTCATAACTGCAAAATGCCAAAATGAAAGCGTATAATTAGGGGCTGTCAGTGGAATAGAGTGTTGTGACAGACTAATGGTTTCCTGCTGCAGCACAAGGCTGAGCATCAGTGCTAATAAAATAAACATGTTGCTCTGTCTTAGAGTTTCCTTAGAAAGCTTGAGATTATTCTCCTGGTAAGTGTTCTGCTACTGTGATTTTATTTTTAATACACAGAGTGATTAAAAATTGAAACCACACTCAATCAGATGTGAGCGGCTGAGCGAGTGCAGCTGATGGGAGGGAGCAGATGCCCAGGACTGTGCTGCAAGTCAGCCTGAGCCTTGGGAGAATTCACAGCTGCTAATAAATCACTTCTAGGTTAAGTGACTGATTACATATGTTTGAAGTAGATTTCCTGGCAAAGCTCATTAGGATTTGGATTTGGAATTGCTTGTGTTTCAATTCAAGAAGGAGTAAGAAAAATATCAGGGAAAAATATGAAAATGCATTTTTGCTTTGATCTCAATTGATATTTCAAAGGTTGCCTAAAAGGCAGCTTCAGCTCACACAAAATCTTTTCTGCAGCTTAGGGTACGTTGATGTGTTGTACAGCTCCATTTCCCAGTTTTATTTGTGTGTCCCTGTAGTTGTGTAAAGGAATTTCCGGATATGAGTAGTGTGGAAATTAAAGCATTCCCTTCTAGAACTTGCATTGGTCAATGACTCTGCCCACATGAACTGCCCATTTGAGTAAGTTAATTGGAGTATGTATAACGTATTTAAATAGCCAGATATTTTTATACAGCTTTGCACAACCAATATTTTCATGTGATTTGCTGTGTTTAAGCCTGTGGGAATTGTGTTGATGGGATAAGTAAGGACAATCATGGCAGCGATTCCGTTGTTATCAATGCTTGTCAATCTTTGTGCTATCCTTAAGCTTTAAATTGTGGATGGGATACAGGGAAGGAATTGTCCAGTGTGAGGGTGGGGAGGTCCTCAGAGCCCAGAGAAGCTGTGGCTGCCTCTGGATCCCTGGAAGTGTCCAAGGCTGGGCTGGACGGGGCTGGGAGCACCCTGGGATAGAGGAAGGTGTCCCATGGCAGGGGCGTGGCACTGTTTGATCTCTAAGGTCCCTCCTAACCCAACCCTCTGGTGACTCCATGATTTTATTGCTGGTCCATGGAAGTGAAGAAGCTCTTCCTTTCTGTCTCTCTCCCCCAGCTCTGCGCAGCCCGGGCTTGGACGTGGCCTCCCCTCCCAACGTGGGGCTGCGGCGGAGCGGGCAGATCGAGGGCGTGCGGCAGATGCACCACAACGCGCCCCGCAGCCAGATGGCCACCGAGAGGGACCTCATGGCCTGGAGCAGGAGGGTGGTGGTCAACGAGCTCCCTCCAGGCATCAGCAAGTAAGAGGCTCAAAATGTGATGGGCTGATGCTGGCCAAATGCCAGTGCACCCATGAAAATAATTTATTCATCCTCTTCAGCTGTACTTAAGCACAAGAGGGGAAAAGAAAAACTCATGGGGTGATGAGATGAGGATTAGGAGAAAACACTTTAAGGACAGAACAGGCTCAAAACTTTAGAAAGTATAAAGGAAAAAAATGTATTAACGGAATTTGAAGAGGATAATGAGAGCTAAAATAAACCTTTAGAACTGACTTTGTCCCTCCTCACCAAAAGTCAAGTATTGCAAAACCAGCATAAGGCTAAGTGGAACAAGAGATTCAGTTATGATGTGTAATGATCCTTCTATAATCCTGGAATGGTTTTTCAGTGATGAGGCTTGGTGGGTTGGGTTATTTGGAATATTGGGATCAGAATGGAGAGTTGAGAATGGTAATTCTTTCTTTTCACAATACAGTCTTTCTTTAGTAATTCAAATAACCACATTTCCCTCAAGCTTTATTTGAAAAAGACCTGAAAAAAATGTAATACTTTAGAATACTTACTGCTCAGCTAAGGAGTTTGCTTCCTTAGCTTGTTATTCCAGGAGTGAATGGATGGATGCTGCTAGGAGGATTTGTGCAGATTTCTTAGAGCAAGACAAGTATTTAAATGTGTATATTAATGAGTCTGTCGAGTTCCATGATGATTTAATGAATATAATGTGTGTTTCTTTTGTATAATTAGGGTCCAGGAAGAATGTCGAGCTGCCAAAGGTGAAATAGAAATCAGTTTATACACTGCTGACAAGAAGAGAAAGCCATCCCACACCTTACAACGGGTGAGTTAATGCCCTGGAAGAGACAACCTGTGTGGGAAGCAGTTCTCAGCACTGAGCAACAAAAATAAGACCAACAAAAAACCCAAACCAATTTTATTGAATTATTTAGAAGATCAATAGTCCTAATTGTTTCTCTGGCTCACTGTCTTCCTTCTGTAAGTGTGATTTGGCTGTCTGTAACATCCAGATAGTGGTAAATCTCTATCCTTGAGGCTTCAGTGGTGGGAAGATGCTGGGAAAGGAAAAGAGCAGAGCCACAGTGGGTTTTCAGTTTGACTTGTGGAAAGTAGAGGTGCCAAACATAAGGGGCTGGATTTATCTTATGCAGAGACTGCAGGAATTTTCTTTCCAAAGACTGCTACTATATAAAGTAGAATTTCTGTTGAACCAAAAATCCACACCTGAAACATCCACAACGTGTCAGAGACATTGTCTGATTCTACAGTGATTTCTTTCTGCTCAACTGTAACTGTGGTACAGCACTCAGCCACTGTAACCAGGCACTTTTTAACAGTGTAACTCATGAGTTTATCCCTGATTTGTCCCTGTCTGTGCTCCTGTCCCCTGGCAGAGTGAATTCCAGGTGGGCGGCGGGCGCTCGCTGCGCAGGAACCAGCGGAAGCGGCAGCACGCGTACCAGACCCGCTCCACCATCGAGCACAGCCAGCAGGGAGCCAGCCAGAACCCCTGTGCACGCCATGAATCTGACAGCTCCTCTGAGGTCTGAGCCTCCCAGCAGCCTCCAGCAGCTCCCCTGTTCCCAAATCCCACAGCACATGAAGGTTCCACGTGTCTGCTGTAGGGAGGAAATTTGTGTGGCCGAAGCTCAGCTGGAGCTGGAGCTGCCAGGACTGGAGTGGAGGGCAGCAAAAAGAAGTTTTGCAAATGTATTCCTGGCAAGAGGCAGTGTAGAAATAACACTGGGCTGTTCCAGGATGGGGTTGTCACCTCACAAAGAGGGACAGGGACAGGGCAGAGGGATTTAATACATGGTTTGTCTCAATCGTCAACACGGATGATGGAGCAAGGGGGTCCCAGTGCTCTAAACTGGAGGGCCATTACTGAGAGTGATCAACTCCCAGTCAGCCCTGAACTTGTGTGGGATCTGCTGCTCCAGCTGGATCCCTGCAAATCAATGGGGCCTGAGAGGATTCATCCAAGAACCCTCAAATTGCTGCTGATGCCATCACAAAGCCTCTCTTGATGATTTTTGAGCAGTCCAGAGAGATTGTGACAGGGACAGGACCCAGGGAAGGGCTGGAGCTGTGTCAGGGCAGGCTCAGGCTGGACATCAGGGAAAGGTTCTTCCCCCAGAGGGTGCTGGGCACTGCCCAGGCTCCCCAGGGAATGGGCACGGCTCCAGGAATGTTTGGACAATGCTTCAAGGGATGCACAGGGTGGGGTTGTTGGGGTGTCTGTGCAGGGCCAGGAGTTGGGCTCTGATCCTTGTGGGTCCCTTCCAGCTCAGGATATTCTGTGATTCTCCACATGGGAAGAAACACTCAGGTCATTGAGTCTCTGGGATTTGTGGTGCTCCTGGGGCATGTTGGTCATGGAGAGTGAAGGATCGTTTACCTAAATGCCAGGATAGTGCTCAAAAGAAGCTTAAAACAGCTCCTGTATTTTTGGAAACCTGAAACATTTTCAAGTAAATTTAACTGGGTTGTGTTAAACCACTTGCTATTTTGGGATTTCATGCAGCACATGGATTCTGGGTCAGGACTTCGATTTAATTTTGCAGTGCTTTGATTTCATCTGCATCTGTAGACTGCTGTTGAAAGAGATTGAGTATTGGTATTAATCATTGATTCTGGCAAGGAAAGAACTTAAAGTACACCAGATTAAATATAACTTGTTCTCCTTAAAGAAGAGACTGAACATTGTTGCTTTGTAAATGCATTGAAAGTACAGAACAGCTCAAGAAGCTGGGCCTTGGGCACTAAAATTTATTAATCAAACACTTAAATAAGAACTCATTCTACAGTTCTGATATAATTAAATTCACATTTGATTCCATAGGAGCTATATAAGGATATATTATAATATTAATTAAGGTATAGGAAGAAATTGTGGATGTATTTATTTAAAGCCCTTGAATACAAAGCTTTCCTCAGATGACACACCTTGCTTGGAAACAAAAATGATACATTTTAACCTTGGCCCCAGAGTGAATCCTGCTGTTTTCACTACAGGAAGATGAGACTGTTGGCACAAGTGATGCATCCATGGATGATCCTGTGGCAGCCTGGCAGAGCGAAAGCAGTTCCAGGTACCTCCACTGGGCTCTGAATTGGTAACACTGGTTTGTTGTGGGATTTAAGTTGGACAGTTGATATTGAGATACTCAGGCTTCATTTTGAAGACTGATTTTTAACGTTTTCTTCATGAAACATTTTAAATTGTGATTTTTTTTTCTGTTCTTTTTCTTTTCAAAGTAAGAAACAATTTTGAAAGACCATTTATAAGAAAATATTGTCTTTAGTTAAGAGCTACTTGAAAAAAATCAATGCCAGTTTGCCATATAAATCTTGAATGTGTATTATCTGGTATTAAAGAAGTTAGAACTGGATTTTTAGGGAAGTGCTCTAGTTCTTTAAATCTTTTATGCACTTTTTGCTGCCAGTTCTTCTGAAGTCAGTCTGTGAATCAGTGAGATAACAAGAATTGATTTTAGCCATAGATGTAGTTTTACTGCAAGTTTCAAATTGATAAAAGAATTTACTGAAATCACAAATCAGAGAGCACTTGGTTTTCTCTAAATTCACATGAGAACAAAATTCTGTGCTAATCCTGAGCAGAACCAGGAGAGCAGGTTGAATGTTTGGACTTTTCAATCCACTGTGGGAAAAATGAAGTTTTCTGTTCTCTTTCTTACAACTTTTTGATTATGTGCAGTGATTCATCAAGTGAATATTCAGACTGGACAGCAGATGCTGGGATTAATCTGCAGCCTCCAAAGAGACAGACCAGGCAGGCAGCTCGGAAAATCTGCAGTAGTTCTGAAGATGAAAATATGAAGGGAACAAAAGGGCTGGAGCCAAAGCGAAGGAAACTCAAACAGCCAAGGAAAAAGGTCAGCAAGTGTAATTCTTAGTGTCTTTTGTACTTTATGAATATCAGTTTGGGGTTTAGTGGTTGTTTTCAAAGTAAATTTTTTCATAAATGGGTATAGAGTTAAAAAAAAAAAAAAAAGAATTATAGAGAGCACAGGAATTGTGGTACCAGGAAATTTTATTGTTTTATTGTGCTTCCATGTTTCCAACAGGTGGTTCTCTATTACAAATGCCATTTTTTTTCTCCCAGATTTATGCTCTTCATCACAGTCAGGCTTACTCCAGGGTGGTTTTGTTGTAAAATTATAATGGATCTGTATTGTATTGACATGGTCAGATTTCTTTTTCATGGTATTTTTTTAAGGACCTTTAGAATATTTATAAAAATACAATTTATTTCTTTATCATAGAACTACAGACTGGTTTGGGTTGGAGGGATCTTAAAGATCATCTCATCCCACCCCCTGCCATGGGCATTTTAATGATTTATGAATATTTTAAGGCATTTTAATGATTTATGAAGGTTTTAATTCTCAATTATATTTCTAAAAAACCTGTCTCATTCTCTACTATTTAGTGGAGGTTTTGGGAAGGATGGCACTCCACAATTTGCTTTTCTTTGTGTCTTACCTTCAATAATTGCTGCTTGATGAGTTTTCCATGCGTTCTGCCATAATTAACTGTATTCTGAACATTGTATTGATTGCATTCTAAATTAATGCAAATATTTAACTTCTGTGTAATTTACCTGTATTATCTTTTGATGTGCTGTGTTTAGAAAGCCAGTGGGCTGCTGTCCCTGGAAGGGGAGCCCAGTGAGGAGTGGCTGGCCCCACAGTGGATCCTGGACACCATTCCCCGCCGCTCGCCCTTCGTGCCCCAGATGGGAGATGAGGTACTGCCCCCAGGGGAATATCAGCTCAGCTTCCTCAGGGCTGTTCTACCCAGCAATATTTGCAGGGAGTTGTGCTCAGGACTGGCTGAGTTTTGATGATTTGTTAATACCCAGGCAGTTTGTTGTTTAGAGGTCCACGTCCTGCATCCCTTTTTCTGCACAGGTAACTTGGGATTAGCAGGAAGAACTGGTTGTGCATCTTCACCTGCACATTTCTTAATGATCCCAGTTTTAAAGCACAGAGCAGGTGCCAGTTAGAGGGCTGATATAAATATTTTTAACTAGAAGAGTGTTTTATGATGAAATAAACAAGTGTGCAATGTGTTCTGAAAGGGATGAGACCTGGTACAGAATGAACAGGAAGAGCACTATCAGTAAAATAATTTTCTCTGTTTTTCTCTTTTCATTTTCTCTTCTCTCTTAATTTTCTTTTTCTCTCTTTTAAGATCATTTACTTCAGGCAAGGCCATGAAGCTTATGTGAGGGCAGTGAGGAAAGCCAAAATTTACAGTATTAACATGCAAAAACAACCATGGAACAAAATGGAACTCAGGGTAAGTTCAAGAAATACTTCAAAGAGCTGAGTGTCTCTGTGATGTTAAACTGACATGAAAAACCAGCATGAAAAATGTAAAGAAAGCATTGCTTTAAAAGGTTAATATCAACGTTTTAATTGTAAATATTAAAGTTAGTTTTATTAACACCACCAAGTCTTTACATCTGTTCACTTCCTGGTTTTGGACTTGATCCTCAGGGGTCTCTTTCAACACAAATTATTTTTCCTTAAACACTGAATTCATTGAGAACCCAGCACTGCAGAGCTGTTTGTGGTTCTCTCACCACTCTGCAGTGACCTGAGCGCTTGGGTTCTGTTCCTTGTTTTTAATGCTGTGGTGAGAAGTAAGAAATCATGGTGTAAACACCTAAATGTGTGCAGGAGCTCTCTTAAACACTGGATCTTGCCTTGAATGAGTTCCCAGTACTTAATCCACAGTGTTGCCATATTTTTTCCTGCTTTCCTCAGATTTCATACCAAGAGCTCTTGAATGTGCTCATATTCACTGAACTATGTCAGTGGTTCTGTTAATGAAAAGAATTGCTTTACTGGGAAAATACCCAGTTACCAGTCCCAGGTATTGAGTGATTCCAGCTGTAATTTTCCAAGGCACCATCAGTTTGTGAGGAAAAGGAAATAGCTGCTCACTTAGGATGGGCTTTGACAGGACATGAACATAAAGGCTATTGTGGAATTTCCATTTTCAGAGGAAGAATTTCCTTCTTTCCTGCCTGTGCAAGAGTGAGGGGCCCTGTGGTAGGTCAGGGAGAACCTTTGGGGTGCTTAAAACTGGGTTTGTTCCTTAGAATCTTCTTAAATAATTTGTGGGAATCCATTCACAAACCTGCCAAGGGAATGAGCTTCTTCATTTTTCTTTCTGAGGTGACAGTGATTGATTTTAGTATTTGGAAAAGAAAAAATAATGGATGAAACTACCTGTGCTGTAGAGTGGAAATATATTTGGGTTTCATTAATATGTTTCACTTTGAAATGGATATTTTTGTTGCTGGCAAGTTAAAATAATGCTGTCCCATGCTTCTTGCTAACTAGGAACAAGAATTTGTGAAGACTGTAGGAATTAAATATGAAGTTGGGCCTCCCACACTCTGCTGCTTGAAGCTTGCATTCCTGGATCCAATCACAGGCAAAATGACAGGAGAATCCTTTTCCATAAAGTAAGTCACTGGAATGCTGATGACATTCTTCAAGAGCTTTCCTTGCAGTGTAGAAGCTTCCCCCTCCTCCTTTCTGATTTCCTGTGCAAGGCATGGTGATGGCAATAATGATTATCCCAAATGCATGGAATGTGAGGACTGTGTAGTTCATCTAGAACTGTATTTTTGAGTAATAATAACTTTTTTTGTTCTTATTCCCTGAAGGTACCACGATATGCCAGATGTTATTGATTTCCTTGTGCTGCATCAGTTTTATAATGAAGCCAAAGAAAGGAACTGGCAAATAGGTGAGTATTTTTTTTCCCAATTCCATGTGTTTTGCACCATTTCTGCAGCTGTTGAATGGGATGCAGTGTCTTTATTGCATGGTGTAAAGGACTACACACACGTGATATTGTAAAGATTATTGGAAACTTTTATTTGATGTTTGCTGCAATTCCTGTAGCAAAAAAAAAAGAAGAGAAATGAGAGAAACTGTTGCAAGGGCTGTGAGTAATTCCCAGAGATGGGCCAAGTCCTGCCCTGAGGGTGTAAAATGTAAGGATTGAAGCAGGGCATTCACAAAAGAGGGAGCTGATTCTCTAAAAGGAAATACTTAGCAATTCTTGGTGCTGTTCTCTTGCTGAATGCAATGTTTGCCCCTGCAGGGGATAGATTTCGCAGTATAATTGATGATGCCTGGTGGTTTGGGACTGTGGAGAGTCAGCAGCCTTTCCAGGCAGAATATCCTGATAGTTCCTTCCAGTGCTACAGTGTCCAGTGAGTATTTCCGTGTCCTGGGGCTCCCCTACACAACTCAGAGAGCTTCAAAAATAGGATTAAGAACCTCAAGAACTAAACCCTTTTTCCATTTAAATACACACCCAGACACTTTATTTACTTATTTATGTTAATATTTACTTATTGTACTTTTTATTAGTTATTTAATTTTTATTTATTTTAGAATATTTTTAATATTTACTCAATTTTAATATTCAGTTATTAAATTTTTTAATTTATTCCTAAAGCAACACTTCTGGTGTAAACAGCAGTGCAGTGACTGTCTGGGAGATACAAGAGAAAAATAGGGAATTGGAATGTCTTATTCCTAACAGGAATGACCTTTTGGATCAAATCTGCTAAAGAAAAGGTGTGTCTTTATATTCAGCTCTAACTTGTGCATTTGAATGAATTTTTTTAATAGCTGGGACAACAATGAAAGAGAGAGGATGAGTCCATGGGACATGGAACCAATCCCAGAAGGAAGTAAGTGTGTGCTGCATTCCTGTCCCTGCACAAAGCCAGCAGCTCTGGGGCCCTGCATTTACCCTGTGGAATTGTTCCTCCCCAGCTGCCTATCCAGAGGAGGTCGGTGCTGGAGTTCCTGTGACCCCAGAGGAGCTGACAGCTCTTCTCTACAAACCCCAGGAAGGGGAATGGGGGGCCCATTCCAGAGATGAGGAATGTGAACGAGTAATCCGAGGGATTGAGCAGCTCCTTTCCCTTGGTACGTCTGGAGAGAAAAGGGGGAGGGATTCAGAATATCAGGGAGGTGGCACAGGACTAAAGAGCAGATGGGAGGGAGTGCTGGGACTTGGTGTGGAGTATTTGGAATGTGCTCAACTGAATTACTGAAAAGAGCCTTTTAAATTTCGTATTTCAGTTAAGAAGCTATATTCTCTTTTTTTCTGGGGCTTCACCTGATTTCTTTCAATGGGGCTTCCCAGTGAGTCATATCTAAATTTGAAAGAGCAAAACATTGAATTAATCCCCTCAAAACTGACCAACAAATCCTCACTAAATACCACCACCTCCAAATTCCTTGTAACTGGTTTGTAACCATTCAGTAGCACACTGTGATTTAAATTCTGCCGCTGTTTACACCCAGGACATGTCTGTGCTCTCACTTTCTGTTGCAGTATTCCTGTTGTAAGTGCATATGTCACATTCCTTGCAGTCAGATTTGGCTGCTGGCACACAAATCACAGCTGTGGTACTTAAACAAAAAGTGCTTTTTCAAGAGTAGAAATAGCTGGTACCAGAGGAAGAACCCTGCCTTGTGGGTAATGACATTCTCAGCTGTAGATCTGTGTTGCTTTGGCTGAATTCTTACAAAGAAACCCTAGAAACCATTAAAAGGAATCTTGGTATAACATCCCTGGGAGGCACCTAAATGATTGTGCTCTTTTGTGTTGCAGACATTTCTAATCCCTTTGCTGTTCCAGTGGACCTTAGTGCCTATCCCATGTATTGCACTGTCGTTGCTTATCCAACTGACCTCACCACCATTAGGAGGAGGCTTGAAAACAGATTTTATAGGTGAGTTTGGATTTGGAGTTGATATTGATTGCATTTATTATTATGTGGAGCTGAACGCTGTGTAAAGTTCCTTCAGCAACTGCGTAAGATCAGACTGGCCTTGGGCAAAGGGAGTCTTAAATTCTCCTGGCCATATTGTTAAGGCAAAAACTGCCATAGCTGGATCTGGAGTGTTGGTTTGACACCCTGAGCCTGGCTCTGTGTTGGAGGCTGAGCATGTTTGCTTTGTTTCCATCCCTGCTGCCTTTGAACAGGGGTTTTGCTTGTGTTGCAGTTGCCAGAAGTGGACTGAAACTGGAAATCCCAGTTTTTCCAGTTAATTTGGGAATAAATAATTTCCTGCTCTTCTTTTCCCCTCTGAGGACCACCTGTTTCTCCTTGGTCTGAATTCCCAATTGCATTTTTTACTGAACAATCCTACTGAACGTGGAAGAACAATAACACACGCCTTCCTCTCCTTCCATTCCTTTCATTTTGTGTATTTTTCAGGAGAATCTCTGCCCTGATGTGGGAGGTGAGATACATTGAACACAATGCCAGGACTTTCAATGAGCCAGACAGCCCCATAGTCAAAGCAGCCAAAATTGTGACAGATGTCCTGCTCCGCTTCATTGGGTGAGTTTGGACCTCACAGACCCCCCACAGCTCCAATTCCTGAGATACTTCATTGTGTCCCTTGGTTTTTGTCATTGTCCTGCAGAGATCAGAGCTGTACTGATATATTAGAAATCTACAACAAGGTGAAAGCAGAAGACCTGAGCAGTACTGATGAGGAAGAGGAGGTAAGATCATTTCCTTCCCTTTTAAAATTCAGCACATGAAAGAAATTTTCATTTTTATTGAGCCTTTATTTTATGGATAATTGCACTGAGTTTTGGAGATAAGGCTGTTTAGGCTCACCTGGGACAATAAGCTCCCTGAAAAAATGATTCTTGGAACTGCCTGTCTTTAATCTTTCCTCAGTACATGATGTTTTGTTGGAAGGATGAGTAATGAGGGGAGCTGGGAAGTGGAGCTGTTACTCAGTCAGAAGGACAACAGCTCTCCATTGTCAGCGAGGCAGCAGAGCTGCTTTCCTTATGTAATTCTGTGTCATTTCCCATCAGTTGATCCCTGGAGTGAAATGTCAGGTGGAATCCAGGGCAGATATCACTGCCTTGAGCTGCTTCCCTCTCCTCGCACCTTCTCCCCTTCAGTGCAGTGTGAAATGTGCTTGCTATAGTTCCTGTTGCCAAGTGTCCTGTGGTTGTTGTTGGCTGGGTTTTAACCCTTTTTCCGTGGCTGGGGGTTATCCAGACCTGCCTGTTGTGATCATTCCCTTTGCCTTTAGGTGGCAGAAGTAGATGTGGATTCAGACGCTCCAGGCACTTCCTCTGGGAAAAGACGAGTGAGTGAAATTTCTGCTTTGGTCATTTTTTAAAAGAATTTGATTTAAAAAACTATCTCCACCAGTCAAATTTCAGTGCAACTGATAAAAATAGCAAGGCTGGAGCTGAAATATTGCAGCTTCTCATGAATCTGAGTGTTATATATGACCAGAAAAGGCAATTTTGTCTAATTTGCATATTGCTGTGCCATCAGCTCTGCTTTAATCTTCCTGGATTTCTGTTTTTAATTGGGGAATGCTTTGAATCAGAACACTGGGAAATTAGTAGGAACTTCAAGTGAACAATGTGAATATTCTGATACCATCTGCAATACCTGTTCCCCTGCAGGTGAGACGAAGAGTGAAGAGGCAGCCCATGAAAGCCAGTGCTGATGCTTGGAGGGAGCAGTGCCAGCAGCTCTTAAACCTGATTTATGAACGAGAGGACTCCGAGCCTTTCAGGCAGCCTGTTGATCTCTTCTCTTACCCTGTAAGTGCAGCTTCCACATCCAGAATGGCTCCTCCTTTGGCAGAACGTCCATGCTTGGCATGGCTCTGTCCTCTCCATTCATGAGCTGATGTTTTCAGGGAATTACTGCAATAACTCTCAAAGTAAAATAATGTCTTGAGCCACCAGATGAACACTGAGGTGATTTTACTGCTGTAGGAGTTGAGAGCTTTGATTTTTCCCTTGTGTGGTTCTCACAGGATTACCGAGACATTGTAGACACTCCCATGGACTTCAGCACTGTGAAAGAAACCTTGGAAGCAGGAAACTACACCAGTCCCTTGGAATTCTACAAAGATATTCGTTTAATATTCTGCAACTCTAAAGCTTACACTCCTAATAAAAAGTCCCGTGTAAGTAATAAATTTTAAAGCCTGTTTTTAAAAGACCTTGGCCTTGCATGAATAAAACATATGAAATGAGGTCTGAAGACTAAAGCACTGTTTGGTGTAGTAAAAATAACCAGGATACACCAATTCTGTGGTTACAAACTTGCTTTGTTCTGCTCTCCCAGATCACTTCTAACATCCATTTTTATCTGGGATGATGGTCACTGTTGCAGCTGTTCCTTGCAATATTTGTAACAGAAAACTGGTCATGAGTTGCTGGAGTTTTTTTCAATAATTTATCTCTGTAAACCAGGTTATCAGCTTGATAACTGCACATATTGGGGATGAGGCTACACAAAAGCATGGCCTAAAAAGAGGACAGGAAAGTGGTTTAAAGATTTTGCCATCCGGTTTACAGAAATTAGGCTTGAGGACATTTTAGGTTACTTCTCTGTGCAGCTCTGTAGGGGTGTTGTAAGGACAGTTCATCAGGGATTTAGTGCAAAAACAAAGGTGAGGAGACATGAAATCCAATTGTTTTCCCCTTGGTATTCAAGTTATCTTAAGGCCTGCTTCTGTGCTTCATGGGGATTGACAAAGGGGATTGTATACCAGTAATCCAGAAATCCATTTTCCTTCAACTCTGAAAATATTTTGTATTGCTGTTAAATCCTTTTATGAAAACACTTTCTGTTGCAAGAATACACATGGCCCATGGAAGGAAATAATCTGTAAAGAACCTCATAGTGGAACATCACTGCAAATTTTTCCTTTGTGCTACGAAGTCTGGACATCTTTGTGATAGTTTTTTGGTTGATCTTCAAGTTATTCAACTCTTATAAGCCTGACCATTTTTCCTCACTGCAGATTTACAGCATGACCCTTCGACTCTCTGCCTTATTTGAGAACCACATGAAAAACATCATCTCTGAGTACAAGTCAGCAATGCAATGTCAGAAGAGGAAAAGGCCTCGGTACCGAAAACGGCTGAGGAGCAGCAGCAGTTCCCCCTCAACCAGCAGAGCATCCAGGTAAAACAGGGCTGGAGAGCCTGGCTGGCAGTGCCATCCCAGAGGACCGGGGTGGATGTGCTTTTGGGAATAACCAGCAACAGTGTTGCTCATTTCCCAATGAAGTTGCTCTTTTGGGAGATAAAATCATGCTCAGTTTGTAGTTTGTAATTCTGGAAAGTGAAAGATGATGGGGTTACAAGCATTCCCTCTGGAGGAAATGGAAGATCAGCTGTCTCTTTACCTTGTAAGTGTTGAAAAAAGTGTTGTGTAACACTTCCCTACCTTCATCTGATACATTATCTAAGTAAACTGACTGATGGTTTTAAAAAGGGAGATAAAATCTTGTCCCTGCAAACTCCTGTACCGTTAGCAAACAGCACCATGATTGTAACTATTTTTAGTGTTATCACACCTGGGAAAAAGAGATCACTTTGCAGGAGAAATCAGTTTTGTGTTTTGGTCTTTGGTGCTAACAAATTTCTCTCTTTGGGGTATTCTGTGTTTGCAGCCCAAAAGGGAAACAGAAGCAAATGAAGATTCAACCTAAACCCAACCAAAATACCTCATTGCCCCTGACCAGGACTAACTCTTCAGTCTCATCTCATGGTGAGGAGAAATCCAGCCTTTCTCTTACAGCAGCTTGTCTGTGCAGGTTGAGTCTGATCCTCATGAGACACAGGTAAAACCCACCTGTTTGAAGGAGCAAGACATGTTTTGCCTGTAGGTTGTTTTAGCCGAGTTTGGCTGTTGGGAAGTTCTGGGTAAGGATCAGGAAATTGGGAACCTGGGTCTGGCTGTGATAAGAATTAATCCAGTGACAAAAGCCCAGACTTGCCATGTACGGGCTTATCTCCTACAGCAGTTATGGACAATTATTAAATTAATCCTACTTGGGGTTACACTCAGGAGGAATCTGCCTTTCCATGGCTGCATGGCTGGTGAGATTACCCTGACCTGGGCTGTTAACTCAGGGGATGGAAAATCTCCCCAGACACAGCCCTGTAAACAGAGCATAAAAATCACCCTGTCCCCTCATGGTGTCCTGTGTGAAGTTTCAGATACAGCAGAAGAACCTCTGGGTTCAGCCACTGGTGAAGAGCTGGAGGGTCAACCATCTTCATCAGGCTCCAATGCACAGAGCCGGAGTGGGAATGCCATAGATCCAGGGAAGAGCAGACCAGTCAGGAGCAAATCTACACCAGTGAAACAAGGTAAGAAAAAATAAGATTCTGTACTTTGACTGACTGGTTTCACTAGAGATGAAAGGTTTTGCTTCTGTCTGATCTTTATGGAATTATTGCCTCAGTGTAGCATTGTATATTCCCAAGCCATACCAAACAATTGAATTTACTTTACTCCTTACAGTTCTGTGGTGTCTTGTCTGAGGTGTGGAATGCAGATGATTCCATGTACACTTTAGTGAAGTCCTTTAAAATCTCTCCAGATGGAAAATTTGGTTACTCTTAAACTCCTGCAGTTCCTTCAGGAGTTACAAAAAGCAAACCAACCAAGAGAATCTCCACCCCAAAATCTTTGCCTTTTATTAATCAAGCTGAACCTAAAGATGAAAAAAAGTTTACAAAAAAATTTAAATATTTTTCTCATACTCAAGACAAAGTAATTGTGATTAGAAGGTGGTAATCTCTGGGATGAGTTACTTAGAGTTTCCACCAAGGTGGGCACTGAGTGGGCATTTCCTGAACCCTGGAGCCTTTCCCAAGTCCACACTCCTGTTCTGTAGCAGGGCTGGATGCTGCAGGTGAGCTTTTCCTGTCCTGTATTAAACAAGATATTTAATCTTCATTGTCAGATTCATAACGCTGAAAATATGAAGGATTTTGGGTCCCAAGCCAGCAAGATACTTTATTTAATTTTCATTTAAGGTGTTCAGCAATCCCAGTGAACTTTCTTGGATCATTGACTCTCTTGAGTTATGCTTTCCATTAATATTCCCTGGACTAAGCCTTTTGAGAACATGAATTTGATAGGGAATAAATGCTGCTTGCAGAATGTTATTTTTGTGTATATATAGGTTTGAAATGGGTTTTAGAGTTTTTCCTTCTGTGGCACCCCAGGTAGGATTCATCTGACTGAGTTTTAGATGCTTGTGTCCAACCTGGTCATACCAGGCTCCCTTTATTGCCTGGATCTTCACTGAACTCTTGCTCAGGAGAGTTTGTAGTCATTGCTTCCAGATAAAAACTGTGTTTACTTTGATAGATTTTCCCCTTAGAGCACCTGCTTGTGTCCACAGCACGTAAAGGGTGAGTAGCTCGAAGCTGGATCCCCCCGGGCACACCGCAGAGGCAGCTGAGGAGAATCCCAAAGGCAACTGAGGCAAACGCCACTTTTTGTGTCTTGTTTGGCTCTGGTGTGATGCTGATGGGATTGTTTTGTGTTTGCTCAGATCACTCTCCTGATGGGCCCCTCACCAACGGGGATGGCAGAGAAGCCCGGGCAGGAGTCAAGAGGAAGCTGCTGAGCGCCTCGGAAGAGGACGAGCACCTGGAGGAGGCGGAGGAAGAGGAAAAGAAGAAGAGAGAACTAAAGGAAAAGTCTGGTTTGTCTTCATCAGAAAGTGGGGAATCGGGATCCAGCTCCAGCTCTGAGAGCAGAAGTGGCTCTGATTCCGACTCGGAATCCACCTCCAGAACAGACCAGGATTACATCGATGGCGACCACGACTACAGCAAAGTCGTGCAATCCAAAAAACCCAAGCGGAAAATCAAACGGAAACTCACCGGGGGCAAACGGAATTGGCAGGGCCGAGGGACAGGGAGGAGGGGCAGATGGGGCAGGTGGGGCAGGTGGAGCAGAGGGGGAAGAGGGGGCAGAGGAGGAAGAGGCTGCGGCAGAGGAAGAGGCGGCGGCCGGGGAGGAAGGAGAGGCCGCGGAGGCCGAGGGGCCTCGCGAGGAGCCACCAGAGCCAAACGCGCCCGGCTCGCCGACGATGAGTTTGAAAACCTCTTTGGGGGACAGTTCGGGGAGAACGTGTTTGGAGGGAGGTTCAGCCGCCCCCCTCGGATCAAAACCAGGAACGAGGGCAGGAGAACTGTCCTGTACAACGACGACTCCGACAATGACAATTTTGTGCACACCGAGGATCCTTTGAACCTTGGTACTTCCAGGTCAGGCAGGGTGCGGAAAATGACAGAAAAAGCCAGGGTCAGCCATCTCATGGGATGGAATTACTGACAGATGGAAAACTTTGGAACAATTTTAAAAGAACTTCAATGGCCTTTTACTGCAGGGATTTTACCAGAAATTCTACCAAGCAAGTTGTGCGGGGACTCCACTCACGTTTCACAGTGGTGCTTTTCCATCCTGTCAGTTTGTGTTTGTTTTAAAGCTTCAGATCTCCACACTTCATTGGTCAAAACAAGCCTTAGTCATTAGGCCTTAAATTACAGAAATTCTTCCCCACACACTACGAGTTCATCACATTACAGAGGCTTCCAGCTTCTCAGTAAGAACATGACATTTTCGAGTCACGCTTATGACTTCTCTCCCTCGTTTTGTTTTTGTATTATAGAAATAGCACCTTCTTACAGAGTTTTTATGTGGTTTCTGCCATAAATCCTTAGACACAGTAATAATTATAACTTTTGCACAATACACCAATCCTAAAGGCAGCTATAAAATGTTTACAGTTTCTATATTGTAAGAAGGATCTGGATTATTTTAATCTTCCCAGGCCAAACGTTGATGGAATTGTGCTGAACTGAAGTATGTCCATACTACAGTTTTGGGGGTCCTGATGTGCTTTCTATCGGTTCTTTATTCGTGTAAAAACAGTGACAAAGGGTTGGTGCCTTGTAAATATGTAGCAAACCTTTGATGTGGTGTGTCCTATGTGTGCATTAACTTTATTAAAAAGAGAATACTTGAGAAGTATGAATATCTAGACAAAAGGTGCCAAATGCAAAAGTTACTTGCATCTATTTTCTTTTTGTCCTCTCATATTTTTATAGTATTAATCGAGATTGTGCAGCTAAAGGGGTGACTTCAACATTTGAAAGGTTCCTCCTCTTCAAAGCATGATTTTTAATAGTAGCTCAGCTACCTCTTATTTACAACTACTGGAAACTGAAAAGAAAATAGATGCTGTGATTCAGAGCGTGGTGAAGAAGAGGCGAGAAGGAGCGTAGAGGGGTGGAAGTTGTGAGTACCTGTATCTTCCTTGTGTTGCCACCATGAAAACAAATGCAGTGGTTCTCTGAGTTGTCAGCAGCAGATATTTGGGGCAGGTTTGGGGTTTGGTTGTGCAGAGGGCCTGGCTGGCCCCCACTGCCCTGTGCTCCATGGAAATGCGGTTTGGGCCCGCCAGCCCCTCGGAGGTGCCAAGGGAGCTGCTGCCCCCCAGACTGACTCTTGTGTCTCAAGCTTCCAGAAGAGAATTCCTGTTGCACTGTGCTCTTGTTGTCCTGGGAAATGCTGACTTGAAATCCTCTAGCAGTGGTAGTGCAGTTGGTGAGGAGATCCCTGCTCTGGCTCCTGGGTGACCTCGGCGTTGGCGTGGGCTGAGCTGGAGGTGAGCAGCCTCTTCCTTCCTTCCTTCCTGGGCTCTGGCTGGAATATCTGTGGGATTCCAATTCCTCCCATTGTCTGACAGCTCAGAGTCAGGTTCCAGAGAGAACAAGTCAGAAGAGACTACAGAGTTCCAGTGGAGTTTTTCAAGGTTTTTAGGGGGTTTTTTTTTAAGCTTTCATCCAATATCCTGAAGTTCTTCTGTGCACAGCTTGGTCAATAATTCTGGAAAACCTCAGGCAGCAAAGAGTGACCCATGTATATTCTCAGATGCAGAAGGAATTTAATTTTTGACTTTCTATATTAAGCACTAGCTATTTTATCTCGCTTTCCAAAAAAAAAAAAAATCCTAGTTAGATGCAAAAATGACTTGAAAATAAAAAAGCAGAGGTTTAGTTTTGTGATGGAGGAGAGTATATCCTAATTGCTCATTAATATGAGTTTATGGTACAGTACAAAAACCACACTTTTAATTTTGTAAGGAATGTTTGGAATCAGCCGTAATCCATTGCTGGACTTGATTTGGTTTTTGATGGGAGGGTTGGGGAAAAAAACCAAGTGCAGAGGCTCTCCTAGTTCTGTGTTGGGCTTTAAAGTATAAACACCTGTCCTATCATCTCTCTCATATATCTGTATATATATACACGCATTTATATTTATAAGAAATGTATTATTTGTTTGACTGATTGGTCTTTTTACATATGGTAACCAGGAATAGCATGTATGCATCAGTCCATAGTTGGAATCATATCCCTTAGATCAGTCCTGTGAGCTAATGTAAACACTATGAGTTCTGTCCTAAAGCCTGAAAAGCTTGAAATGCAAAAGAAATGCTTTTTCTCCTCTATTTCTGACTGGCCGAAAATCCACTTGTTCCTTATTTATTTTGTGTAGGGGTTGGGGAGAGAAAAACCACAGGGATTCCAGAGAAATCATTTTATAAGTTGGTGTATTTTAGCAGCAATTAGAGTAAGATTAAATATGTTCTTAACTGTATCTTTTCTCTGTACTGTGAAGATACCAATGAAGCATCACTTTGCTGTGGCGTAAGTATTACTGTGTCCCATGACTATGAGCTAGAGCAGGGGATGCTGGGACAGCAGAATTTAGTGTAAAAATTGAAAAAACAAAGCTTTTTTTTTTTGTGCATGAGAACCTTTTATAAGCATGACAAATAACTTGGGTTTAGAGCTGTTCTTTTTGCTTGGATTTGTGTCTGGATTCTTTCTCTCAGTTGGGCAGTTGATTTCTCATCGTTCTGTGGAATAATTACACTTTTGTAGGAACTCAGATGCTCAAATCCCAGATCCTGTCAGGAGCCACTTACAGGTGTGGTAAATTCAGGATGAGCCCACCAGGTGCAGCAGAAGCAGGATTTAAAGTGATTTAAACCATGCAAAAGTCTCCCTGCTCCAGACCCTGCTGAGCTCTGGGCAGGCTGCAGGGTCAGGAATGTGCTGTGTTTCCTTGCACTCTCAACAAAAAACTCCAGACTCTGCTAAGGAAAGGGGTTTAAGGTCTGATTTTGAGTGGGATTCCTGGAGGTGAGCAAGCAGGCCAGGAGCTCCTCTGTTCCTGTAGATGTTTGGGCATTGGTGTGTGTTCCTTTGAGATGTCCTACTGGCACATCTGATCCTGAGCTGCTTCAGGGCACTTGGGACACCTTGGAAAAGGCCTCAGGCCCACACACTCCATCCCCCACTTGGACAGGGCTGAAATCTTGGGTATCTTTGCTCTCAGCTTCTCCCTGCCCCAGTCCACTGTCCCCTTTCTCTCCAGACAGGGCATGGATGACAAAGCTTATTTGGCAGTGGTGATGTGCTGTTGTCTTGGATATTAGGGAAAATTTTTTCATGGATACAGTGGTGAGGCTTTGGAAGAGGCTGCCCAGCGAGGTGGCAGAGTCACCATCCAAGAACTGAGCTCATGTGGCCCTTGGTAGTTCAGTGGCCGTGGTGGGATTTGGTTGAAGGTTGGTCTGGATGATCTTGGAGGTTTTTCCAACCTCAGTGATTCCATGATTTAGCCCAAACTTCAGCTGCTTTTTATTTTCTCCATCATCTTTTATTTTCCTCTTTGCCATGCCCCACTCCTGTCCTGTAGTTTCCTTTTATAGGCTATTTATTTATTCTCTTGGAAACATCAGATATTGTGATGAATTTTATTCAGGCTGTAAGGTTTAATCCAAACCTTCATGTTGGTGCTTGAACTTGGATGGATTTGGGCAGTTTTATCCCTCCTTCCTTTTTCCATCACTTTCTCCATCAGCCAAGCAGAGGCCACCCCCTAATCCCAACCACCCCCACCCTGCAGCTACAAAACCTACAAAGAATTGTGGAGAAATAATTCGTGAAGGATTTTTGGCTGCTTCAAATTCTGCATCCTGTTTGCGTAGTTTCATTTTCCTGGAATGTTTTCCTCACTGTCCATCTCAGCTGCTCCTCTTGTGGGGAAGCAGAAGGGCTGAGAAGTTCAGAGAGCATGGAAAAGAGCTGGCACCACAGGTGTGGCAGAGAGTTTTTAATTAATTTTAAAAAATAAAATATTTGGAGGCTCTCTTGACTCCCAAAACCAAGATGACCCTTGCAAAGCATTTGGAAAAGCTGCTCCTGGGTGTCTCGGGATGTTCTTTTGCTCCAAATCACAGAATATTTACATGAAAAAATCAGTTTAAATTACTAATTTTTGATAAAAGCGTGATTAATTCCATCTTTGACTGGTGAACACCAAGGAAAAGTGAATAGCTGTAGGTTTAAGGATGTCATATCCTGATGCGGAGCATCCCGTCATGGATTTCTTGGGTTCAAAACATCTTTGTGTGTTTACATGTCTTAATTTTATCTTTTCATTTAAAAACCATCCTGCAGAGTTTTATAAAATGCTGATGAATTCCTGAAGGAGCAGTTAACCCTCCAAGGCTAACTCTTTCAGTAGGTAGGGAGCTGCTGTTGTGTTCTTACAATGTGTATTATAGCAAATCCCTGCCCATGAGCGACAGAGACTTTTCAACTCTTCAGTATATCCGAGGTTTACACATGGTAAAAAAACAAAACTCCTTTATGTACAGTAAGTAACAGCCTGCAAAATTTAGCCTAAAAACTCGTCTTCTTTTAGTCTTAGAAATGCAAAGACCTGTTGGAAGCTTGTGCATTTTTCCTACATCGTGTTCGGCCCACAGCGAACTCACACAACTGTGCTACGAATCCCTGAAAAATTGAGATTTCCAGTGGGAATTGCTGTCACAGCCTTAACTCTAGTGTTTAAAAATGGTGCTGAAATACATTTTTGTGCGTGGATGTGGGTACTTGATCTGAGTCTGTGAGACTTCCAAGGCAAACCAAGCACTTGGAGTTACTGCTCCTGGTAGTAACTGCAGCCACGCTGGGGAGCTGGCAAATGTGTAAATAGTTGGGAAATAATTCCACCAGTGGGAGATTAGGAGCAGTTCCTTGCTTTGGGGGTTTTTATTGGCAAGCACTGCGGATCTTCCTGGGTTTTGAGTCTGTGGGGAGCTCTTTGGGGGGATGGGGGGTGAAATCCTGCCGGAATATTGGCAGGTAAAATCCAAATCTGCCGTTTCTCTTCCTAAAATTCCTCCTCAGAAAGTGGTGGCTGCTTGGGTGTGTTCAGAACTCAACGTCTGAGGATTATTTTTCTGTAGAAATACGAATTCAGGCTCTTCATTCCTCCATGAGTCATTAGAGCAGATTTCATGTAGAAATACCACTTGATGTCGGAGCAAAATTCACGCGATTTAGGCTCTCCAGGTCGTGTTCTGGATTTAAAATACTCCAAAAATGCACAAAACTATTAGAATTATGTCTACTTTCTATATTATTTTTTTCAGGTGATATTTATGCCCATATCTTCACATCCGCTATCTCAGGTCCCTTTAATGAATACTTCAGGGATTTTGATGCCACATGTTGGCAGACCAAATGTAATATTTATATGCAATGAGCTGTTAGTTTTTTGTATTGTACAAATGTAAATTTGTAAAGATTTTTTTCTAGAGTTTTTTTGAAGTCACTGATGTAATCTAGGATGTTTCATTTTCCAGCTGTGGGATTGTCTTAATAAAAAAAAAAAATAAAAAGAGAAACTCTTACTTTGGTTTTGCATTGCTTCCTGTGTAGCTGAGCCATTAAAAGGTAAAAAAAAAAAAATAGGTAAAATGGAGGTTTTAGTGTAAAAAGAAAATTGCTTTTTGATTCAACTGGATAATTTTATGGTTTTAATTGAAAGTTTTATAAACTGGATATAGAAACTTTGTTTATAAATGGAGAGAGAAGCTTCATAAATTGTGAAGGTCTGGAGCAGGAGGGGATGGAGACCCTAACCCCAATCACCATCTGACCTGGCTCCAAAATACCATTTTTCTGGGAAAAAGAACAGGAGCAGCTAATGATTTCTTGGGAAGAGGAGCGGAAAATGCCTGAAAGTACAGTGAAGTGGCTAAAAATGCCATGAAAGGAGCAGGGGAGGAGGAGGAGGAAGCTCTGGGTGAGGTCCCTCAGGCACTGTGGGACATGGTCGGGGTCAGGGGGTGACTCGGTTCGAGGAGAAGGCTGTACCTGTTACCTGAGGGATATTTCATGGGACACAATTAATTACTCCTTTTTCCACCTCTCTTCCCCTCTTGTTAAACCACGGTGATAACATTGTTTAAACAGGGATTTTGGGGGCTGGACGGGGCTGGATTTTTGTAGAGCTGCTGGGGGTGCTCCAGGGTCAACCGGGGACAGGTGCTGACAATAAACACACGGAATAAACTCAGCAGGAATTTCTGGGTGGTTGGGCACTGGAAGGGGCTGCCCAGCGGGGTTTGGAGTCCCCATCCCTGGAGGTGTCCAAGGACTGGAGGCACTCAGAGCTCTGGGCTGGTGACAAAGGGGGGATCGGACACAGGTTGGGCTTGATGGGCTTAATGGGCTTTTCCAACATTAATGATTCTGGGATTCGGTCATTCCACTTTGACTTTTCCCCTCATTAATCTGCTGACTTATTTGACATTTCACTTCACTGCACTGATTCCAGTGGCATTTCCTCTCTGATGGGAATGAATATCTCCTTTTTAACACAGCACTCATCCTCCAAACCCCAGGGACAAAAGGGCCTTTTTTTGTTTCTTGGCCTTGATGGTTACACAGAACAAAATTAAACTTGTTTTGCAGAGATGCTGGAGCCCCCCTTTGTGTACATCCATCAGATGGCATTGGAGGGAAGGAATTGCACTCCCTTCAGAGCTGCTCGACCTTTTTTAAACCCCCCTTGGCTGTCCCTCTGTCGATATTATATTGATATGCTATTATAGTGATATTATATCATAGCTGTTGTATGCTTTATGTCACCATGTTTAAGTCATATGTGATAATACATAATACAAAATACATTACATAAAATACCACAGTGGTAGAGAACAACTATTTTTCTCGTGTACTGTGGAAATGCATTTTGTTAAATCACCTTTTCAATGGTAATTTTTATAGATGCCTTAGAATTCAGCTGTGGTTTTTATGCACTTCAGCAGCGCATGGACTCAACACTGCCTTGCAGCGATGTTCGGGACATCTGGGTCATCCCAATACTCATTTCCAGCCTGGAAAACCCCAAGAGTATCTTTTTGAATTCATCCTCATGATGCTTCAGGGGTGCAGGGTGCTGCCGGTGACATCGGTGACCTGCACAGCAGGGAGAGGCCAAGCTGTGCCTCCATCCCACCCTTCCAGTTCACAGCAGGAATAGGATGATCCGAGTTCCAGGGGTGTTTGGACAGCACTCTCAGGGTGGGATTTTGGGGATGTTGCTGTGCAGAGCCGGGAGCTGGACTCCGTGATCCCTGTGGGTCCCTCCCAGCCCGGCAGAGTCAGTGGCTCTGTGAGATTTGCCCTTCCTTTGGTACAGCCAGGAGCTGGGTTTGGGGCACATCGTGAGGTTTGTGCACCTTCGGAGCCATTTCGCAGGCCGGGGGCTGCCGGGTGGGCCACCCCCTCCATGCCCCGTCTGACGGGGCTTTTGGGCGTTCTTGTTTCTGTGTGAATAAAAGCGTCTTTGTGCCGAGCCTCGGCGGATCAGGTGCGGAGCCCGAGCCCGTCCCGTGACGCAGGTGCGAGCGGTGCTGGCAGCGCTCCCGGCCCGGGCCTTGCTCCCGCTCTGCCCGGGACAATCCCTTCCCTCCGCCGGCGCTCTCCGGCCCGGGGCTGACGCAGGACCTGCCCTCCTCCATCAATATTTGCTCTGGTGGCAGCAGGGAAGGCTCGCAGCGCTCCCAAGGAGCTCCAGCCTCACACGTCCCCGCAGACGGTGCCGGAGCCCCGCGGAGCATGAGGGACCGGCTGGCGGAGCTGCAGCAGCGGGCGGCGGCCGAGGGAGACCCGCACGACGACTCCCTGCGCTTCGAGAACCCCGCGTTCGTCGGGGACGACGCCAGCCCCGTGGGCCGGGTGCTGCGGGAGGCGGCCGAGCTGTGGCGGGCGCTGGAGCGGCTGGAGCAGCTGTCGGAGAGCATCGACAGGACGCAGCAGTCGGTGCTGTGCTGCACCTCGGAGGAGAGCATCGCCCGCCACAAGAGCGGCCTGGGCGCGGCCCGCGCCGCCTTCGCCCGCCAGGCCGCGGCCCTGCAGCCCCAGCTCGGAGCGCTGCCCGCGGCCCCGGCCGGGGGCTCGGGCCGAGCGGGGCCCCGCGTCCGCCAGACCCAGCTGTGGCTGCTGCTGCGCCGCTACGGAGCCGTGCTGGCCCGCCACTACGCCCGGGAGAGCCGCTACCGGCAGCGGCTGAAGGAGCAGATCCGGAGGCAGGCGGAGCTGGCGGGCATCACCCTGGGCGCGCAGGACGTGGATGTGCTGGCCGAGAGCCCGCAGGGGCCGCGCATCGTGGGCAGCGACCTGGAGGAGCTGAAGGCCAAGCAGCACCTGGGGCTGGCCCAGGCGCGGCAGCGGCAGCTGCTGGAGCTGGAGGCGCAGATGCTGGAGCTGCGCGGGCTGTTCGTGCAGCTGGAGGGGCTGCTGGCGCAGCAGCACGGCGCTGCCGACAGCGTGGAGCAGCACGTCCTGCGCACCCTCGACTACGCGGCCCACACGGGCGGCGAGGTGAAGAGAGCCGGCAAATACCAGCGGCCGTCGCGGCGCTCGGCCCTGCTGACCGCGGCTCTGGGGCTCTGCTCCTGCTGCCCCTGCCTGCCCTGCCCCGGCCGGGGCCTGCGCTGAGCCCGGGCTGCAAGGGGGGATTGCCCTGGGCGAGAAACCGTGTCTGGTGCGAGGGAGGCTGCTGCTGCCCTGTGCTCCTTCAACAGCGGGGCAGGAGCCGTGCACACCTTGTATGATGGTGCAAGGGCGATTACGCCTTCCTTAATGGCACAGAGACCATGCACAACTTGCTCAGGGATGCTGGGTCCATGCACACCTCACATGGCAGCAGGGGGATCACAAACACGTTCCCTGATGGCACAGGGACCATGCACACCCTGGATGGCAGCACAGGGACCATTTGCACCTTGCACAGTGATGGAATAACCATTCACACCTTACCTGGCAGCACGGGGACCAGCAACCTCTTGCACGGTGGCACAAGGACCACCAGTACCTTCCCTGATGGCACAGGGACCTTGCACACCTTGTTTGGTGGCACAGGGACCAAGAACACCTTGCATGGTGGCATGGGGGCCACAGACACCTTGCATGGTGGCACAGGGACCCTGCATGCCTTGATGGCATCACGGGGACCGTGCACCTGCGTCGCAGCACCCAGCCAAGAAAAGCACTTTTAACACTCCAAAACTTGACTTCAGAACTGTAATATTTCTTCTTGTTGTTATTGTTTCAAGGAGGAAAAGAAAGCCTGTTGAAGTTTTTGGCAGGTCTGTGGTTACATGTGGAGGGACTCAATGGCTCGGTGCCACCAAAGAGCAGCGTGAAGGCTCCTCCAACACATTGCAACCCTGATTCTCCCCAGTTTCTCCTCCCTTGGAGTTTTTTTGGTGCATTCACACTGTAGTTTGGTCGTTGCTGGTTTGTCAGGCAATGAGTCATGTTTGGGCTGGGTGTTCCTCGTGGCTCGTCCCATGCTCTGACACCAGCAGGGGATTTGCACAATTTTTTGGGGAATCTTCAGGCTTTTACTTGTCTTGCACATTGCCAAAACAGCCAATATCCCACACGTGCTGGAAGTGCTGGAAACTTGGAGTTTTTTCTGGACCCCGTATCAGCACTTGAATTTCCCAAAACCTCTCAAATTAGAGCCTGGGGCCTGGTTAAGTTTTTTGGGACCCTTTGTGGAAGATCCCTCAGTGTCCTGGCAGTTCCTGGCAGCTCATCTCAGTGCTCTCAGCTACCCTTACATTTATTTTCATCTTCTGGCTGAGCTTTAATAAAACAATTTCTCAATAACCTCTTGAGTGTGGAGAGTTATTTCTTTGCAGCAGGGAGCCCAAAGCTAAGGAAGAGCAGAAAGGGAATGACTTCTCAGTGTGCTGATTGAGTTAAATTCTTAGGAATGTAGAAAACTTCATTTTCAGGCTGATAAATTCATATTTTCTGTTGACCTGGAAGACCCCCACATCAGGAATGTCCATCCCTGTGAGACCTTTGGGGGTTGAAATGAGTGGTCTCTGTTCCTGCCCTCTTCCTCCTTCTTTATTTTCCATTTGTGAGCTCTAAATGAATATTCCTTTTTCATTCAAATTTTGATGAATGGAAGTTCACATTTATTTAATTTTCATTAAGAAAAAAAATCTACCCCTTCCAGACCATTGGAAACACCCCTTGCATCTCACATGCAACCCCACATTCACTGTCCTGGGAAGCACTGAAGTTATTTACAGCCTCCCAGGATACAGAGGGAAGGGAAATAATCCTGCTGAGGTTGGGAGGTGGCAAATCTAAGCTCAGTAAAATGTATTTAACCTCCTTTCACGCCCCACTGTCACAGCTCCGTGCAAACAACCTCCCTGCAGCCCTCTCGGGTGGCTGGGCAGTGTCTGGCCTGACTGGTTTTGCTGCTCAGGAGATCCTTACCCATAAAAAAGGGGGGGGGGGGAAAACCAGGGAAAAAAGCTGTGACACCAGCAGTGCTTTCAGCCAGGATGTGTTCCCAGAGGATTTCATGCAGCACAACTTCCCTGCATCCCAGCACAGAGGGAATGGTCCTGTGCTCATGGAGCTTCAGCAGCCTCGAGAGCTCTGTGTGTGGGATTAGCAGGAAAATATCCCTGATTTGTGTCTGAGGATCCACGGGGAATTAAAAGAGGAGGAAAAGAGGAGGAATTTTACACCTTGGAGTGGATCTTCCCAAAAATGGCTTCATGAGACTTTATGTATTTATGATTTTTTTTTTTCTTCTGTCTGCTGGCCTTTTGTTAAATACTGGTGTCAGACAGGATCTAATTACTGCAGAGCAAAGTAATTAATGATACTGTAATGTGGGCATGAACACCCAACAGGATGGGGAAGATTCCTTTCTCTTCCAAGGAAAGGCTGGGACTTCACCTGGAGCAGATTTAGGAATATTCCTGGAGATGGTGACACCGAGGTGGAGAAGCTGCTGTAACAATTCCAGCAATATACATGAGACAGCTCTTTTAATTATGTCCCAAATGAGCATCAGAAATGTAAAAAAATTCACATTAAAAGGGAAAAATAAGAGAAAGCCAAAGTTAAAGATTCATGCCTCTCAGCTCTGCTCTGTGCTCGCACACATGGAAGGCACCAAAAGAGGAATTTTTGGTAAAATGTGTTAAAAGGAGCTGGATGAAAAGCCCAAAGCCTTTGGAACTGTGCTGGCAGCACCTGCAAAGTCTTTCAGTTGAAGAAATGTCACTGAAAATAATTTTTTTTTTAAGAACACAAAATCTTTTGCTGACATTAAGACAAGTAAATAATTCCAGAGCAAATTAATCACCCTGCAGAACTGGTTTAGAAGGTGAGCTGGGTTATCACAGCCCAACAGCTCCTGCTCAGGGAGCCTTAGAATTTGTGAATTCCGGCTCAAACGCTGAGCTTTGGTCCCTTCCATGCTGCTGGCTTTTGACGTCACAACAAAAACTCAAAACCACAATAATTTCTTGTAAATGCAGCTTTTAAAAAGCCTCCTGAACACTGAAAAGGAGCTCAGTTCCCTGAATTCTCTCGCATTTGAAGCATCTTTTTGGCCAAAACCTCTGGACATCCACATTTCTCAGCAAAATTGGAGGGGAAAGTTGAACTGTGATTTCATTTTGTTGTTCTCCAGTTCCCCAGCACGAGAGGAAGGATAAATTCTTCATTCAAAATATCTAAATGTTTTAATTCAATAGGAGATTTTGAATGGATTATGTTTGCATTTTCTTCATTGAAAACAATCACCCAGTATTTCCATTTCCAGAAATTTTTCAAGAAGGGGTTTTTAAGTTCTCAAAGCACACTTGGTAATTTTATTCTGAATATACTTGGTGTCAAATCAGAAATTCATTCTTCTGGGGGAGCTACCAAGTTATTGCCTTGCTTCAAAACACTTTTTGCATTTCCCTCCCCAGTCCAGGAGGGTGTCAGCAGTTTAAATTGATTTGGTTTGTTTTCTCCCCAGTTTTTCCTGTATTTTCCAGTGAATCAACACCTCTATTCATAGAGCTCATCAAATATCTGCTGCTGCCTCTGTGAAAAACATGGAGATCTGGCTCACAAGCTTTTCTGCAGCAGTTGGGATCTCTGCCAAGAAATTCAGGGGAGACACTGCTTGGCTTGGAAACTCCATCCTTGGGTTTCATCAACAAATTGAGCTCATGTTTGGTGTTTGCTCCAGCCGGATGTCTTTGGTGTCCCTGATCTGTGTGGGCAGCCTGGAGTAGGTCACATCTCAGTTTGAGATCATTTTTAAGGGTGTTTCACTACAGGCATGAACTAAATTGTGTTTTCCAGGGATAAAATATTGCGGTTGGATTTTCCTGGCAGGGGTGAAACTTTATGTCCATTTCTCTTCCTGCAGTCAACTCATACAAAATCTACCAGTAATAATTCAGGATCACAGAATCCCAGAATGGTTTGGGTTGGAAAAGACCTTAAAGATAATCCAGCCCTACCCCTGGCATGGGCAGGGACACCTTCCACTGTCCCAGGGTGCTCCAAGCCCCATCCAGCCTGGCCTTGGACACTTCCAGGGATGGGGCAGCCACAGCTTCTCTCGAAAATCCATTCCAGGGCCTCCCAACACTCACAGAGACAAATTCCTTCCCAACATCCCATATGACCCTGCCCTCTGGCAGTGGGAAGCCATTCCCCCTTGTGCTGTCCCTCTCAGGCAGCTCAGACTGGAAATTCCTGTTCCCCAGAACCTGAAGCTGTGTGTGTGCACAAATCTTTGTTTTTCCAAGCAGAGGCTCAGATTTAGGGGCTGTTCCTGGCTGGGAGGGCAGAGCTCTCGTGATGGGAGAGAAAGGAGAGAGATTTGTGGCAATTTTTTATCCTCACCCTGTTCCCATCACGGAATGTGGGAATGACAGATCTGTCACAGTCTGCCAGGACCCCACATTGGCACTGGATACTGGATGATGAATCAAGGAGAGCTTCTCCAGGGATGATTTGGTGCCTGACTGCTGCTTGCAAAGCTCCCAGTGAGATCCAGGGGACAGTTGGATGTTGTCCCTGGCAATCTGCATTGCTGGAGCCTTGGGAATGAGTCACACCCAGGGATGGGACAGCAGTGACCTCCAGGGGATGACAGAGCCCTGGCTTTGCTTGCAAACGGGGTCAGAGTCACCTTTGCTTGGTCAGAGTCACCTTTGCACCCACGGTGATCCCCAAGGCTTTAAACAGCCCCAAATTCCAGTTCTGCTGCAATCCTCACTTCACAGGAAGTTTTTAATTTGCCTTCACACGGCACATCCACCCCTCTGGGCTCCGTGACCTGGATCAACTCCTGCTTCTCTAAAAATGGGCTTTATTTTAATGATTTTGTCAATGCATGTGCTCTACAACATCTCCGTGGAGGCTCAGATAAAGCCTTTCACTCAGAATACAAAGTTTTTCAGGCTGGATTAACACTGAGAGGCAAAAAAATCGACTGTTCAAGCCCAGCAAATGGGTCAAGCTGAACTTTGTTGTATCAAATACACCTGAAAGAGAGCTTTGCCTCCTGTTTGTAGTGGCACAGAGCCATTTGTGATGAGGAGCTGTTTTACAGCCCCAGTGTTCTGTCTGGCTTGCAGGAGTCTGTCTCCAAGGCAGATCCTGTGGCGCTTGGTTTTATGGGAGAAGGAGGTGGCCTCTCTGTCCTCCAGGAAAGGCCCAGGATTTTTTATTATTGTCAAAATTATGGTGACTGACATCATTTCCCTCATGTTCCTCAACAGTGAATCCTCTTTCCCAAATATCAGCACAGCAATAAACCTGAGACCTGCAGAAAGCCTTGGAGCCGTCGGCTGACAGGGACTTCTGGCAGTGACTTCCAGATGGAATCGTGGGCAGAAAGCACCAAACAGGAGCAGCCAATGCCATAAATCACAATTATTAACTGACATCATTATCTGAGCCACAAAGAACAGTTTTTACTTGTCTTTGCTTTTTAACAGAGATGCGAATCAAACATGAAGTGGGAAAATTGCAGGAGTTGTTTCCAAGAGTGGTTTTCAAGAGCAATAATTTTCCTGCTCTCTGGGTGACACGGTGAAAACCTTTGCTGCCCTTTTGTCCCCAAGCCATATCCTTCAGAGGGTGAATACTTCTGTATTTAATTCTGATTTTATGCAAATTGGAGGAGAAGTAATCATGTCAGTGTCTCTCTGAGGTGAGGGTACAAAGACTTTCCATGGCTTTCCATGGCTTTCCACACTAGGATGGCATAACTGCAATAAAACTCTGTTTTACTCACTGCTTTACACTCAGCTCAACCCTAAACCAGCTCATTTTTAAATCATTTACTCATTTTCTTTTTATATGGAGCCTGCCAGGCTTCAGAATAACTGAAGTGGAGAATATTAGGAATAGAGGAGCAGGGAAGATAAACAGTCTTGAGAGCAGCGTACAAATGCAGCTCGTTCCGTGCTGGAACGGGAACATTTTCCAAAAGAAGCAATTAGCACTTTTTAAATAGCTGTATTATGTGGCTGCAGAACCTCCCCGTGTTCACTGCCACGAGGAATGGATGAGGTTTATTCACCACAACAAAATGGGTTTTCTTGAAAACAGGGAACAGATAGAAGACCTGAAACCCAAGCTTTTGCTGGAAGTTAGAGGCTCTGTAATCCCAGTGGAGAAGGGAGCTGGGTTGGTTCAGGTGGACAGCACAGATCCACAGGTCTGCTACAGGAATTCTTTAAAGTTTCCATGGTTCTTGCCCCAGCATCCTCAGAATTGGAATGTTTCCAGGTGGACTATTTCAATATGGGATCCCAGGATGGTTTGGGTTGGAAGGGACCTTAAATCCCATCCTGTGACACCCCTTCCATGGGCAGGGACTCCTCCCACTGTCCCAGGGTGCTCCAAACCTGGCCTTGGACACTTCCAGGGATCCAAGGGTAGCCACAGCTTCTCTGGGCACCCTGTGCCGGGGTCTCTCCACCCTCACAGGGAAGATTTGGTGGCTGAAAACCATCAGCAGCACAGGAAGACCATGGAATTCCTACCCCACACCTGTAGGAATAGTTTGGATTCAGTTTTATCCACAACAGCTGCAGGAAATCCAAATCCCAGAATCCCAGCCGGGGCGACTGGAGGGAGCGTGGGGCTCATCCAGCCCAGCATCCCATGAGCCCAGCTCAGCTGGGGCTCTGCTCAGCCAAGTCTGAACAACCTTCATGGATGGAGACCTCAATCTCTGGGAAATCACCCCTCGGGGGTGGGTCTGTTAAACAAATTTCTGTTAAATTTGGTGGATATTGGGAAAACTGAAGCGCAGGTTGGCCGTAACTTGGGACCTGCAACATTTCCTCTTAATTTTTCTCCATTTTAACCATGCCTTGTCAATGCTCAGAAATGTAAATAGGGAGTGGAGCAGATGTGCCTCAGTCTTGGAGACAAAATCAGTATTTTGTCCTTTTGTCTCGGAGCTGTTGAGGAGGCTCTGGGAGAGGATTGTGGACGTGACCCAGCAGATCTGCTCTGCTGTGGAACACAGGCCCGCTCTCTTGTGCTGCCTCAGAATAGAGTTTAAAAGAAATAAGTCTTATTTCCATACTGAGTCATTGCTGGCACTTTGTTGAGCGAGTGAATTTCGTTTCAGCTGGTGGTGAATTGGGAACAGGTGCAGAGGATCAGCTTTTTGTTTCCCTGGCTGATGCAAGGATGGGGGAGAGCAACGTGGTTCCCCTCCATAAAGCAGCCACAGAATAATGGTAAATTAAGATCAAAGCATTTCTGATGAAGAAAGGCAGAAGCACAAAGTTCCAGAAGAAAATGTGCTCCACAAAAAACTTGAAGTTTTCAAACTTGCGAAATACGGATTTGTTATAAAGCCAGATATTTATAATTTGTTTTAGTGGGCTTGAAACTTCTCATGGAATAATTTAGGTTGGAAATAACCCAGCTGGGGGAGCAGAAGGTGGATGAAGTCACCCAGCCCAGCACATCCTGGTCCCAGGTAGGTGGGAGGTGTTAAAACAGGTACAGACCTCAGTGCAGACCCTGCCCACCACAGACATTTCTCACCAATACATCGCAAGTGTTTCTGTGAGTTTTTCACACTTATATCATCACTAAAAGTGTTTTTTGGGTGATTTGGGCCTGTTGCTTTATTCTTTAAATGGTTATTTCTCAGTCAGAAAAGGTTACAATAAAAGTCTTCAGCAATTTCAAAGCTCTCTCTTGAGAAAAGGGATGTAATAAATAAAATTGACTATGAAATATCTGATTCACTGATTACATTTGTTTTTTTTAACACTGGCAAAGCTGCAAGATACTTTTCACAGTTGGACAGTGAACCCTCCTGGCTCTCTGGGGGCAGCCAATTTTGGGGCAGGTGGATGTGAAAGAAAAGCTTTGGAGTGAAAGAAAACTCGAGTGGTGATTTCAGCAAGAGCTCCACCCCGGGGTTCACATCCTGCCTCCGTTTGTCCTTCCAGGGGTAAACTCTGAGCTGTGATTCCACTCGAGGTGCGCAGTTTCATCATTTTTCATTGTTTTTCATCGTTTTCCCAGAACTCCTGTCCCGTGTAGCGACAATTCAAGCAGCCGCTTGGCAGCTCCGGGGACGCTGCTGAGGCTGCTCCGTCCCATCTGCCTCGCGGGTTCCAGGGATTTGTGCCTCCAGCGGGAAGCTCAAGGAATCATTTCTGTGTTGGCTCACACGGGCTCCTCCTGGAGCAGCCCCGGCAGATGGATCCCTCCGGAAAGCTCCAAATCCCTCGCTTAGACCCCTCCTGAGCGGAGGATGGGGAGGGACAGTTCCGCAGGGGATGCTGCAGGGGGGGGATGCTGCAGCCAAAACTCGCCCCGGCTCCGTGTGGCCGCAGGGATGGCCCTGGCCCTGTGCCCGGGGGAAAGACCTGGGCGGGTCTGAGGATGCCTTTTGGAGGAGGAAAAGCGCCAGGGAGAGGAAGGAACCGAGCCCCGCGGGTGGTGTGCAGGGAGGCTGCCGGCTCTGCCTGCAGGGAATGACGGGCTGGGATCCCGCTCTGGAATTCGGCTGCACCATCCCGGGCGGTGTCCGGGGAGATGGAGCCATCCCTGTGCCAATTAACCCCCAAAGCAGAGTGATGGCAGTGGGTAATTAATTTACTCGCGGGCAGATCCCGGCTCTGCCTTTGCCCGTGGCCGAATTCCAGAGCGGAGCCTCCCGGACTGGCTCATCCCCACCAGCCCCCGGCCTAATTAAAGGGCTTGATGTGTAGTAATGGCTGCACTAATTAAGTGTTGCTGTTTATCATTAAATAATGAGGCTCATTAGCATAGGCTGTGCGGTGATTCTGAGCTCCAGCGCCCGGCTCTGCCCAGGAAATCTGGGAGTTCCCTCTCCAAAACTGAACGATCCATGGGGTTTTTTTCCCAGCATATTAAAGCATTTTGGTTTGTTTAGTCAAAAGAATTTTAAATTGGGAGCATTTGAACAGGCTGTGGAGGGAAACATCCATCTGCTCGCTGGTTTGGGTCGCTATTGATCCCTTCAGAGGCACGGGGAAAATCAGATATCGGGCACATTCCCAAAGGGAACATTTTCACATGTGTACAAAGCTGAATTGATTACGAGAGTTCAGCCAGCACTGTGACAAATTTCAGCTGCTTGTTTTGCTGGTGCACCACAGAACAATGTTTTTTGTGTCGTTTCTGTGCCATAATTCTCAAATTTCCTGAGCTAAGCAGAATATTAAAAAAGCAGAGTATTAAAGACTCATATCCAGTGAAATACTCACCATTTAAATCTTAACACATCCTCAACACTAATCTAAAACATTCCAGCCACTGGGTCAAAATAAAAACTGGGGAAAAAAAACCCAAAACACACAGCAGGGCTGGAAATCCAACTTGTTTTCACCATTCAGTTGCAGATAGCCCTGGTGAATCAGAGAGTCCTTTTTAATCCTCATTTTATATAATTTATTATCAGAGGGGCCAGCTGGGACCACTGTGGCTGAAGATTATCAGCATTTCCATTACCATCACTTTATAGCTCAGCCATAAACATCCCTCAGAACTGGGATGGTCCAAGGCTTTGCTTAGGAAGAAATTTTTACCCTCAAAACTTTGAGTGACTTAGGAACCATTAAAGAAGCAAAAAGGAAAATAAAAATGTTAATTTTCCTCATGATGGATTTTTTTTCACCCTTCAAAACACAGAAGGCTGGCTGTGGTGGACACTGCTCCTTCCTATTTGCTTGTTCTCTTGGAAAACAGCTTTGTATCAGGAGCAAAACGGGGCAAAAATGGGATGTTTTTTGGTGGTAAGTTTGTTCCTGGGATGGGGTTTCTGCAGAAGGGCAGAACTGGGATTTACCCCGGGTGTGATGTTTTTCCCTCTCTGTTAACAATGGAAAAAAAGCCTGGATGTGGTGCTGTGAAACTGCAGTGAGAGAGGGAAAACTGGGAGCGATGAGAAGCAGAGCAAATGCCCTTTGCTGGGTACAATGGGATAATTTTATTCATAAAATGGCAAATAATTCCCACGCGGGAAAAGGTTTTGCTCTTTCCTAGCAGGGAAACAATGGCCACAATTCATGCAAACACCAAGGAAAACACGTTTGAAGGCAGGGAGGGCTGCAGAGGCTGTGTGTGAGCGTGGCAAATGCTCCTTTAACTCCAAATCCAGCCCCGGAGCTCCCAGGGGGATCATTGCCACACATGATGCCGTGCCCTGGATCGATAGGTTAAAGCTTCCTCAGCACTTTGTACCACTGGGTCAAAAAAAGCTCATTTTTAGCTCCCAAACCACCTTTGTGCTGTGGCATCCGAGAGGGAACCTGCTGGATTTGAAATTCTTTCCTGTTGGAGTGAAATCAGGGCTGAGCATCAGACAAGGGCTTTGACCCTGATCTATTTATTTCCCATTAGGGAAACCCATTAGAGGAGATTAGAGCCCGACTCAAAGTGCACAAATCATTCCTCTTGCTACTGAGAGCCTGGAAAATAAGAGAGAAGAATTTTTTTCATCCCTTACCGAGCAATTCCAGGTCCTGGGGTCATCTATGTCAGGCAAATATTCAGGAAATATTCACCTGTGTTATCCCATGAACAGTGCCAGGATGCCCAGGAAAATCCCATCTCCTGGCAGCACCTGGGACCTCTCCAAGCAAACAAAAAAATTGAAATTAAAATTGAAATTAAAATTACTTAAAATTTAAAATCAAAATTGACATTAAAATGAGCGTTGTGCCTGGCAGGGAAGCATTTAAGGTGTTGAATAAGCCTAGCAGGGGATGCAGGGCTGGAGGATACCCAGGGATTCACATCCACAGCAGCTCAGATGGGATATCAGATTTATGGGAATCAGTGGCATGGCACCCGTGAATCTATGATAAAATACAATATTTCATAAATAAAAATATCTTCTACCCAGCATTGCTCACAGCCACAATGTCCCACCTGAAATTTGTCCTTCTGAGCAGATTTTTGGGAAGATTAGGAAGAAGGGTTGTGCTGCAAAATTACGTTGATTTTTTATTTAAAATAGACTTTCCTGGTTTTGTCTCTGTGTGAGTGTGTGGGTTTTATTCTTTCATTAAATAAAAACCTAATGAAAATAAGGATCTATGAAGCTGGAGGGTGGGAATGACTCTGCTGCCTCTGGAGAGAGGCTGTTAGCTCTGTCTGAGGTATTTTATTACTCAGAGCTACAAAACCACTCCTTTGCCTGCAAAAACAGCCACATTTTAGTTTGGTAGCATTTGGGGGAGGACTGTGATTAACTGAGAGGTCGATTTTTTACGTTTTCTGTACAGTTCAAAATGCAGAAAATACAAATTCAAATTATATCCAAATTAAATTCAAAGGTGTAAAGGTCTACACAGAAACAGTCTGAATCACCCCCAACATTGCTGTGTGCAGGAGCTCTTCTCTTAATGTGTTTTTCCTAAGATTTGGCAAAAAAAACCCAAATTTCTAAAAGTTTTTCCTTTATCCACACATCACATTCCTGCATCCTGGTAAAAACTGCTCAGAGCCATTCGACTCCAGGAGCTGAGGATGCACCAAACACCTGAGTGTGAAGAATCCATATCATAATCCTGAGAGTCAGGATTACTCTGGTGTTTTCCTGAGTATGCAGAGGGCTCAGGGAATTCAGGAGGAGATTCCACAGGAAATTTTGTGCCAGGTTTTGCCTCCTCCTCTCCGGAGCTGCGTCACTATTTCATGGAACACACGGAATATTCGTGCATCCATTATTTCCACCTCTATTTCCCCCAGGAACTGGCATGAAACTTCATTATTTTTTTAATTTAACTCACTAGAAATCCTGAAAATTGCTTTGAGCAGCCGAGGCTGTACATAAAATACAAGAAGCAAGCTCTGCTGCACATAAACACAAAAAGCTGTTGCTCCAGTCCAGTTCTCCATGTGCCCAGTAAAATAACAGAATATGGAATAACAGCCTTAAAAACCCCCTTAATTATGGAGTAACAGGGCTGAGAACCATTGTTCTGTACCAAAACCTTAAAACCTGGCAGTGGGAATATTAAATTCTGCAGCAGGACTTTGCTCTTTCTTATCTTTTTTGGTTTTATCTCTTTTCCAGCTCCAGGTTCCAGATGAGTTTGCAGATCCCAGCGTCAATCCTGGTCCTGCAGATGAGTGGGGTGGATCCAGTGCTCCACATCCTGCTGGTGTCTGCTCCATTCATCCCCAGCAGCAGGGATGCTGCTCTGCCTGTCACATTTCCTGGTCCATAATTGGATCAAAAGCGGGTATTAAAGGGAATATTTCAGGCTGGTGAAGCCATGGAGCTTGGAAGAGGAAAAACGGACAGTGTTTTAATTAACTGAGGAATTCCCAATTAGAGGATCAGCAGAGCTGCATGGAAAGGAAGGAGGAGAGGGAGGAGGCTGAGATTGCAGAGCAGGAATGCTCTGAGTATTCCAGCAGTCAGGGATGCTGGGCTGGAAAGCAGGAGTAGATGGCACCAATTTTTCCCTGAGGATTACAGGTAGGGACAGGATGGCCCAGGGACAGCACAGCACAGACTGGATCATATCTCAGAGCAGGGAAAATTGTGTAGATGGAAAAAAAACCCCGTGGCTTATGGAAGTGGTTTATGAATAATTACAATTTACACGCTTTAAAAAGTCCCATCCCAGCAGAACCAGGCACGAGGCTGCAGCCTCAGCCCTCTGAGGTGAAATGGAGCTGAAATGGGGACAGAAACGCCACTCCTGAGAGCTGAACAGAGAATTCCCAGCTCTGGAAATACTGGGAAAGCCTTGGGGCAGGCTGGCTGCTCCCACACCCAGGGCTCATTCTGTGTCCTGCCAGGCTGGAGTTTCTCCTGCCCCATCCCATCTGTTGTGATTTTATCACTGTGGACTCCAAATGAGTTGGATTTCTCCTGAATCAATCCCCAATTAATTACCTCGGCTGAACATTGTACAAAGGACCCATTTTTATCTCTTTCCCTGCCCATGTGACTGATTCACTGGTTAATGGAAATCTTTGCCTTCAGGCAGAGGAACGACGGCAGCCGGGTCTTCTGCTGCCCATAAAAGCCAGAAAAACTCAGAGATACTGCTCTCCTTTTCCCATTTTCCACTTTTTTATAGACATCTGCATCCAATCAATCGTAACAAACGTCTTCTCTAAGCTCCTTGGATATTTTTTAAAGGTCTGACTGGTGAAACTCCTGAAGGAAGCAACAGGACTAAAAATGGGCAATTAGTGGGGAAGCAACACTCGTTTATGATTTTTTAATAATTTCTATGAAATGCTACGAGTCATTTTACTGAAATCTGCTTCTTTGTCTTGCACTGACCTCACCACAAACACTCATCTTGCTAAATTGACCAGCAAGCCACATTTACTGGAGCCATTTACGCAGGGAAATATCAAGTGAGTTGTAAAATGCAGAAGCCGGAGCAGAGGATTCACATTTGCAGAATCTCATCTTCCTGCCCCTGGTTAAACCCAGCCACTTTAAAGGCAGCAGATCGTAGCCCTGTGAGTCACGAGCCTGTAGGAAACAGAAAATCAGTCCAAAACCTGGAATTTTTGTGGTGTTGGGAGGGACAACACCAGGACTCGGCCACCACGGAGCTCCTGGAGAAGGAAGGTTGAGGAGCTGCCCTCCAAGGCCACCAGGACTTAATCCACCAAGTGAAAGGAACTCACCTGTGGGATGGAGAATTTTTCTCTCCTCTGCTTTTCTGAGAGAAGTCTGTCAGTTGTGCCATGCAGTGAGTTTTATCAATTGATGGATCCAGGCCATTTTCCCTGGAGAACAAACCCTCCTCCCCAGGCTGGGGACGTGCCCAGGGGTTGGGCTGTGTTTTCATGACACAGGAGCGTGTTTGGGTTTGTATTTTCCTTCTCCCTCAGCTCTTCCTGGTTCTCCCTTCTCATCCTGACTCATAAATAATTGAGCTGTACAGAACAGCCAGAATTTACCCACATCTTCTTACAAAAGATGGTATTCTCCACTGGAAAAACCAGTGTAATTGCAGTTCCATTTTATTATTTGATCTTTTTGCTGTTTATAGTGTAAATAAGGAAGACTGGGATTTGGGAGCTGCCTCCCAAAAACCTCTGGTAAAAAGGAAATCGGGTTATTTTGCTTGGCTGCTATAAATACTTCATGAAAATGTCTACTCTGTCAAAGAGAACGTGAATTTGCTGAGTGTTGAGAGGAGAGGCAGAAATGCACATTAAAGATTCACAACCCAGCCCAGGCTTCATTCAGGAGAGGCTTTCTCATGATTTTTTCAGCTGATGGGATCCTTTGCAGACATGAGAATATTTGTATCTTCCTTTGACTAAAAAGCTGCTTTAAAGCACAGCTTGATGGTCTTATTCAAACAGAGATGAAATTCAAAGCTGGCAATTAAGGACTGGGGGTTTTGGCCAAGGCATCTCATCCCCACTGCTGAAATATTCAGTGCTGGGTGCTGGCTCTGGGTTTGTCTCACTTGGTGAGGAGCAAACTCTGGATTTGAGCTCCTCAGGTCACCTCAGGTGCCTTGTGACAGGGCCAGGCTGAGCTGCTCCATGTCCTCCTCATTGAATCCAAAATTAAATAGCCCAGAAATCACAGAGTCCCAGGATTTTTGCTTTATTTTCCACCCTGTCTGTGGCATGAATCAGCCAAATGGCCCATGAGATTTTAAGTCGAATTCCAGCTATTTTGGTTGGACGGGGCTTGGAGCACCCTGGGATAGTGGAAAGTGTCCCTGGCCATGGCAGGGAGTGGAATCAGATGAGCTTTTAGGTCCCTTCCAACCCAAACCATCCTGGAATTCTCTCTTGGACATTTCCAAGTGGTTGTTTTTCAGTAGCCAAGCCCAGCGAGTCCCACACGTGTAACACAACACCTGCATGTGGTAATTAAATCCTGAATTCTATTTGTCTATTGAATACTTGTCCATAGCTGTATCTGATTCAAACCTGCCTAATATTTTTCCCTAACAAACCCTGATTTATTTGAGTAGATCCTGCAATCCATTTCCCAGGGCAGCGCCTCTCCCTGCAGTCGTTTGGGCTGTTCTGTGTCTTACTGAGCTTCCATTCTTTTTGAAGGAAAATGAAATCTCCCACATGGATTAGCATAATTTCTTGTGAGAGTGACTGTGCTGAAGCCATTGACTAATGCAGTTTGCAAACCAGAATATTTTTCAGGGAGATGAGTTCCTTCTGGGCAGATATGCAAATGCAGTCTCCTTTTTATTCAAATATCTGAGGAATTATTTGTGGGGAATTAGTTTGTGATTGTTCCTGAATCAGTATAAAAAGCACTTGGACGCTGCCTGCATATTAAGAGCAGTTATTTATAACACTTAATAACTCAACTCAGCAAAGGTCACAAGGGATAAATGGTGCTCCTGGATTCAGGCAAACATAATTCATTAAGGATTAACATCTGTCTGGTAGTAGAAAAACACAAAGGAGCTGCTTGGCCCTCCCTAATTTCCCTAAGATCAACATCCTTTAGGGCTTTGGGATATTTTATCTGTTTTCTGTGCAATGCAGATCCAAGGAGATATCGATTGGGATGTTCTAAGGTCAGGCCCTGGGTGTTGATGGAGCATCAGGGGTTGAAAGGTGACAAAGCACAAACCCTCAGCTCTGGCCCTGCTAAAATTGGCAGCCTGAGGTAGTCCAGGATCCAGAACAGGAAGGTGACCTCTTCCTAAGGCATTCCTGGGCTGAAATCACCTCAGCAGGAGCTTTCACCATTCCCCAGAAAGCTCAGGGTAACCAAAAGCAGCCCAGGAATGAGGTGAGTTCCCAGAGAGCCAGGAGCAAACTGGAGTGGGGCTGAAGTGGTGCCCATGCCAAGGGTGCTCTGCACTGACAGAGATCCAGGAGCTCCTGGAGGACAGGGAAGGGAGCTTGGGGATGATCTGGAGCCAGGGTGACCCAGTTAAAGCTGCCAACAGGGAAGAGTTCTCCAGGTGTCCCACACTCCCCAGTTCATAAAGTGAAATGTGAAAATACAAAGATATTTTCCATCATCACCACACTCCACCCTTGGCCTCATGGACCCTGCAGCAAAGGTGACCCAGGGAAATTCTGTGAGCAAGATCCATCTCCTCTCACCTCATCCAGCCCATGGGCAATTGGTGCCCACAGAGGACTTCCCTGGGCAGCCGCACTCCTGCTTTCCTCTGTCACCAGCTTCCCTGTGCCTGGAAGTTCTCATCTGGCCAGCAAGGAAAAGCAGATTTATCGTTGAATTGACAACATCCCATTAAAATTCAGCTGGAGATGTCTCCTGCTTTGGTGGCAGCACATCCCCGTGGGCATCTCTCTTGTAGGTCAGACATCCTGAGGTACCACTGAAGAACCAGAACTTTATTACTACAGAGAAGAAGAGATAAAAGGGAGAGAAAGATAATAATTACAGGCTGAGCAGAGGAGAAAGAAATGTTATTAGTGGCTCCAGTGACCTGTCTGCCCAGGGCTTTGGAAGTCCACCAAAATAAACAATTGGTCGGGGAGATGTGAGTAAATAGATAATGCAAAATTTATGTTCTTCCAGTTTCTTTGTGCTTAATGAATGCAGTGACTCCACAAACAGGTTGTGTGGGACACGGTGTCCAGCAGAACACGTCAGCTGAGCTGCTCTGACAAAAACCAGGGCACAAAGGGTGACCTGCCCAAAGGTGCAGAGACACTTCTCCAGGACACGTGGGACACTTGACATTGCAGCAGAAAGTTCTGCAGTTGTTTGGAAGGTAAATTGTGTTTTTCTGCTGAAATGGAGAGGGCTCAGCAAGGCAGAGCTGTGTGGGGGGAGTGTGATTCCCATCTGGACCTTTCCATGCACCCTCAGGGGATAAAGCTCTGAGTTTTGGAGCCTCCATCCTGCTGGGACAATGTGTGGTCACAGGAGTGATGATCACCTGTGGAGGGAGGTAAACTCATGTCAGGGCACAGCATGGAGGAGCCCCAGCTCAGGTTTGTTCCACAACCTGAGCTCCATCCATGGGAAGTTTAGTTCAGTCTCAGGATTAGGCTTCTAATCCTTGTATTTAATCTACAAAGTGAAAGAAGTCCCTGCTCGTGGCTTGGAACGGGATGATTTTGAGGTCCCTTCCAACCCAAACCATTCTGTGATTCTGTGAAAATAACAAAAACCCTGAATCCCTGGTCATCGGGCTTGAGCTAAAAACTACAAGCCTGTTTTAGAGCAGATTTCCCTGGGTGTTTTTAAACATTTCTCCTCAGGTGTGGCAGAATTCCAGTGGCAGCCACCATCTCCATCCCGAGGCAGCTCCATCCTGCGAGCAGGGGAGCCGGGCTGGTCCCTGCATCCCGGCCCGGTCACCATGACAACAGCACCGCACAGGACAGCGAGCCAGAAACCCTTCGGAAACCTCTGGAGCTCGAGAGGAATGGAAATAATTACCGGCCCAGACTCCTCGTGTCTCCAGGGACGACTGTGAAGGACCGGGGTGACGCAGATCTGATGTCACCCGGCGAAGCCACCGTCGGAATTCGGCTGCCGGTGGCACCGGTGTCACGGAGGGAATGCCAATGAGCCGGGAAAGGTTGGCTCTGCGGGAGGAGCTGGAGCGCTAATGAATGGAAACAGCTCCCAAAGAGCCCGTGCTCTGCATGGCAATGACGGCCCCAGGCAGCCAGGGGCGAGAGTGAGATGGGAAATCATAATTGGGGTATGGGAGGGGAGATAAATGGATCAGCTCCCGGGAAATGCAGCTCATCTGCATGGAAGGGGTTTATCTTTGTGTGGGGAATGGTCAGAGGTGGGATGAGAGGGAAATGTGGAAGTGCAGGGGAGCTGGCACCTGCAAGGATCAGCTCTGGGTGTTTGGCTGTTGGGATTTGAAATGGTTTCTCCTTAGAAGATGGTACAAAGCCACACTGTTTCCCCTGATGGCTCCAGGTGTTCTCACCTCTCACCTCCTCCACTCATTCCATGGAATCCCAGCATGGTTTGGGCTGGAAAGGACCTCAGAGATCACCTATTGCACCCCCTGCCATGGGCAGGGACACCTTCCACTATCCCAGATTGCTCCAAGCCCTGTCCAACCTGGCCTTAGACACTTCCAGGGATGGGGCAGCCACAGCTTTTTTGGGAAATCCATTCCAGGGCCTCCCCACCTTCACAGGGAGGAATTTCCTCCAAATATCTGATCTAAAACTGCCCTCCTTCAGCCTAAAATGATTTTCAGATCACATCTGCCCAGCTGCATGAGGAACAACTCACTGGGCTCTTATGAGTGGCACACAGGAGTCTTCCTCACTGCCTTTTTTTTTTTTTTTTCAATTTAATTCAAGTTTCAGATTTTCAGAGCAGAAAATTTTAATTGGAACAATGGTCACGAGCACAGGGTCTTTCTGCAGTGCTTTTGAACATCAATAACAATTAATTTCTAAAGCTCATTACGTGGGTTATTTGTGTAATGAGCTTAGGCAGTGTTTGGAGTCACTGCAGCTATTCCAGGTGAGAGCAGCTGAATTTCAGGTGAGAGATGATCTGTGCAGAAAATCAGAATCCTCCCAACCTCTGTGAGGGTCTGAGCCTTCATCCCTCACCCGGGGGCTGCTGTGTCACAGAGGGATTTAGGGAACATCACAGATTGGCTTCAGGCAAAGAGAAAGCAGCAAAGACCAGGAAAATCAGGGGAGCAGCCACTTTGAGGGGGATCCCAGAGGTGAGCAAAGGGAATTCTGGCCATGAGAGGGGACTTCTTGCCCAGCCTACACTGAAGGATTTCAGCTGCTCCTCCAGGATCAGCAGCATCTGTGTTTTTTAGGCAAGCTAACAAGTGCAGGCTGCTCTCTGCCCACTTCATAACGCTCAGCTGGGAAACCCCAAGGATGTGGAGCAGAAATAATTGGATATAAAATGACAAAGTGGCATTATTATAGATCTCATAGACTTTCTGCTGAATCAATACATGTCAGGAAGCATTTTGCTGCCCTGAGATATCAGCAAAGAAAGTTCTCCATGGCATTGCCCTGAGTTTGGTGTTTTCTTTCCTCCTGTGCACTCTGCACCTGTGAAGGAGCCCATGCCTGGGGCAGGGAGATCAGGGAAGCAGAAGTTTGTTCCAGAGCCACCCCAGAGGAAGGCAATAATGCCCTAATGTGATTCACCCTAATAAAATTTACCCTTCCTAACCATCCTATAAAATATTCACTCAGGTTTTTCTCCCACAGAAGGTCAAGAGGAAAGCTTCCAAGTTTTTTGGGTGAATCAGATGGATGAGCAGGTGTGTTAAAATATGGGATTTTTAACTGATGTTATGAGGATATTTTTCGAGCAGACACCTGGGAAATCACAGCCATTGGTGCCCAGGTCCCCTCACCTCAGTGGATTTCCACCCTGATTAACAAATTCATTAAAACAGCCTCCTCCTTCCCAGAGTTTCTGTCCGTGCTGAGGCTTGCCAGGGCAGGGGCAGGTAAAGAGCCTCTTGCACACTTGGGAACTCTGACAAACCCCCAGTCTGAGCATCCCCACTCTGCTGACACTGATCTGGGGCAGAAATTGCTTTAAAGCCCCAAAGCAGAGCTCAAACCATGTGGGCACAGCTGGAATAAGGGGACAAAACACCCAAGGAAGTGGCAGCTTTCCAAAAATCCCCTCTCCCTGCTCCTGAACAACCCCTGGGGCAGCCTCCACTCATTATCTCCACAGAGACTCCACATCACCAGCAGCCCCCAGGATACAGCTCATTACAGCAGATAAAAAACCTCAACCTTATCAATCAATAGTAAATAATTCCAGAAATAGACTTATTTTTTAGTAGGAGGCACTACCTCAAACATAACCTCAGCTTCTGTGAGCAAAGGTCCCTCCCCAAGCCAGGACAGGATGCCCAGAGCTGCAGCTGGAGCACCCAGGGTGTTGCTCAACAGGTCCAGATGACAAATGACCTGCCTGCTAATTAAAAGCTAATTATGTCCTGCAAGAAATTGCAACCAGGTGTTCTGAGTAAACAAAAGGAGAGGCTGGGCTGGGTCTGCCCTTTCTCCCAGCCCTGGGAAGGGCAGCTCCTATAAGGGTGTCTGGTTGGTCTTTGCATTCAATTTTATACAAATGATAATTATTTCATTAAAATTTTCTTGTTTGTGTCCTGGGTGCTGTGGTGTCTCCTGGCTGGCTCTGCAGGTGAAATGTCCTTTTCTCTTTTGCTCTGGCATCCTTTTATTAAAGCAAATCTAACTCTGGTGTTTCTGTGTGCCTGAAAAACAAACCAAGCAATCTGCAAAAAGCTGTGATACCTCAAAAGAGCTGGGAATGCTTAAAACTTGTCCCTGGTCACCTGCCAGGGGATGAGGCTGGGGAAGGAAAACCCCTGGAACCTCACCCCACCTGGGGTGATAAAAACACATAAAAACATCTCTGTGTTCCAGGTGTGGTTAAAATTCCAATCCCAGCTCTGAATGAGCAGAAATGCTCCTTCTCCACAGGATGCAAACCTCTAAATCCTCTGAGCAGCCACAGCCCCCAAAACCTGGGCAAGGAAACTGTTTTTAGGAGGAATTAAATGATGGGAGAAACAGCAAATACCCCACAAGTGATGGAAAAAGACTCCAAATTCTTCTTGTCTGGTTCAGGTGATCTGGGGTCATCACATAGCCCCTGCCAGCTCCTGTTTTGGGCCACATCCAGGCTGCCACCTGCAGGTCCCATAACTGGAAAATTAACTATTTCTGCGCCAAACAGCCAGAATTTGGCTGTTGCAGACACTCAGTTGTGGATGTGGGGTGGTCTCTTCATTTTCCTGTTTGGACACTGGAAGTGGGACAGGTCTGAGCTATTCTGGGGTGAAAGGATGCAAATTCCCTCAACATTGACAATTCCTGTGCTCTCCTTTACTCCCCTGTAATGAAAGTCCACTGCATTCCTTTTGTTTCCCCCTGAGCACAAAAAACTTTATATGGTGAGTGCAGGATTGTCTCTATAAAAGGGATGTGTTACCCCAGCTATAAAAGGTTTGTAGGATCTGATGTTCCTGCAGCAGTGGGAAGGGGGGACTGGGATAAAAATCCCCTCTGTTCATAGCTCAGGTGGTAGAGTTGGGTTTAGTTGGGAGGGAAACCTTGGATGAACTCGGAGTGGGGGCCAGAGGAGGAGGAGGAGGAGGAGTGGGAGAGGCCTCCTGGGTGCCATTCAGGATCCTTCCCTGGGTTTTGCCTCCCACATCCCATTAAAATGCCAAAACAGAGCCTCCAGACCCGCGTGCCAAGCCAAGAAGGGCACATTAATCTGCCCCAGCCCACCTGGAAATGTGACCTGGGATGACACAGCTCCTGAGGCACTGCAGACTCACCTTGTGCAGCGTTTTCCACCCAGTGGGGATTGCTCATTTAAATGTTTTGTCTCTGCTCCCACGACTGGCACAGCAATATCCCATTATTGTGCTCGTTTGTCAATATTGCATTATTGTGTTCGTTTGTCTGTGACATTTCAGCAGAGCTCTTGCAGACGCCTCTGAGCAGCACTCACAATGATGATAGTTTAGTTTTCTCTCCTTCAGAGTGAATTTTTCCACACCTCATAGAGCTGGGAAGGCTCATTTTAGAGAAAATCTCATCTTTTCTATCAGCCAGTGTAGATTCACATTTTTCTTCAATCCCAAATCACCCTCTGCCTGTGGCAGCCCGGACAGGGAGGATCCAGACCTGTGGACACTCTCAGGATTCTCCCCCAGGTTTGGCACCATTTGATTTCTGTGTTTGAAGGGCCATGGTGAGATCCCAGCACCCCCAGCAGCCAGGACCAGCTTTAATCATTAATGTGATACAGGCCCCTCCTTCCCACCCCTAAAAGTAATTCTTGTTGAGACTGCAGATGGATAATTGACTGGAGCTAGCAAAGCTCCTCTGATGCAAAACAAGCTGCAGGATTTCAATCAACATCATGCAATTCCCCATTTTTATCTCAGCAAGGTGAGCCCCCAAGGAGAGGGGATAGAAAAGAAGTTTCCTTGCCAAACCTTCCTGCCTTACCCAGTGGGTAAATTCTGATGCCAATAAAGCTGCTGGGGGAATATTTATTTCCTTGAACCCCCAGTTTTGCTCTCTCAATGTATGTTTGTGTTGCCTTGCTCAGCCAGGGGTTGGATGAAAGGTTTTGTTTGGTCACTGGAGCTCCATTTCCAGGCATTTCTCCTGCCCCTGTGCTGCTACAGGAAGTTGTACTGGGCTCTGTTTTGGGAATGGAGGATTTATGAAGGAAGGAATTCTTCCATGTGAGCGTGGGGAGGCCCTGGGATGGATTTCCCAGAGAAGCTGTGGCTGCCCCTGGATCCTTGGCAGTGCCCAAGGCCAGGCTGGATGGGGCTTGGAGCACCCTGGGACAGTGGAAGGTGTCTCTGCCCATGGCAGGGGGTGGAATGAGATAATCTTCAACATCTCTTTCCACTCAAACCATTCTGTGATTCCTTTTATTTTGCATAGTGCATAAAATGATAAAATTTAAATTTGCTTTATAGGGAGATCACTCAGGCACTTGCAGCTCGTGGCACATCAGCCCTGGCTCAGACCCTGCTCCCCTCACACCTGCCACCAGCCTGAGTCCCAGACAGCTCAGTTGGAAATTTCCAGCTGGGATTTGTCCCTTCCCACCTCCCCAGGGCTGCTGCAGCCCAGCAGCTCCTGCAGCAGCCCAGTTATGCAAGGATTCCGTGGCCCTTCCCCTGCGAGAGGCGAAGGCTGGGCAAGAGCAGGGAGTTCGAGCTCTGCTGAGGAGTGTTTCTATTTCTGGCTGGTGCTGCTGAGCCTCTGCCCTGCTCTGCGTGGGCTGGGGGGGGACAGAAAAACACTCACACGGTGATTGGAGTGATCTTGCCTTGAATGGAGCGGTGCAAAATCCCCGATTTGGGCAGGGATGGGATCAATCGCTGCTCTGCCCTTGAACAGCGGGAGGAGGTGCTGGAGAAAAACCCCTGACTCATTCACGCCTCACCTCCACACCACATCCCAGGTCCTAAATGGAATTCTCAGGATGCCTCAGAGTCCATTAAACCCAGCAGAGTTCCTGCTGGCCGGGGAAAGCAGGCTGGAGTTTGTCTTTCCATGCATTAACATCACGTGCCATGAACGTGGAGCTGCCCGTCCCCGCCTGACCCTGCCATGGATCCAGAGATCAATAAGGTTTCTGTTTCCATCATTTATCTGTAATTTCAGATGCCTTTAAGCAACAAATTTACTAAATTCCTCATTATTCTGACTTCACCAGAAAGCAGCAATCATTTCTTCCCTCACTCAGAGTGGGAGCAAGGAGTTATTTGCTGTTAAATTCAGTGCCTGGTGTGGGTTTGTTCCCAAACTCCGTCCTCGGTGCCTGAGCATCCCAAATATTTACCAAGCCACAGAACTCAAGGTGGGAAAGGCCAGCTTCATTTATTTAGCCTAAACCCCTGGGCAACACAAATGCTGGGCTGCCCTGGTGCCATTTAAATATTTATATAGAGCCATCAGCTGCTTGACCTGTTCCCTTCTTTATTAAACAGATCCTCTGGATAAATGAACGAGGCTCCTGCCACTTCCACAGGGATTTAGAGCCAAATCCCACAGTTTGCTGGGACTTGGGGCTGGCATTCTCTTCTGCCATAAGTAATCCCCTGCTGATGAACTTCTCTCCCAGCCTGATGGATCACTGTTCCAACAAGTGTTTCCCTTCAGGATGAGAGCCCACACTCCTCCTGATTTAATCAGACTTTTGGGAAGAGGAAAATTCAGAATGTCTTAGCCTTCATTATATTTTAATTGATTTTTTTATAGCTTTCCTGATTGGTTGTGAGTTGGTTTTTTGACTACGCTTCCCCTCAGCCATTTTTCACCTCTGTCTGCAGGAACCTGTCACGTCCTGCAGCCTCCCCCCTGCTCTGCTCTGCCCCTGCTCGTTTTTCACTCAGCTCCTGGAAGTGGCTGCAGGATCTCTCCAATTCCGGGTCATTCATCACCTGCAGGATCCAGGTTGGCATCTCCACAACAAACCCATAACAAACCCCTGTCAGCAGAGCTCGCCATTCGTGGCTGGGGTGATTTTTCTTGCGTGTGCTGCATTATAAATGTGTTTATTGTGTTGTATCCTCACACCCTGACAGGCAGTGGGTGTTGTTTTCCAGGGGTGACGCAGGAAGGTTTGTTCCCATGTCCCTCCTGCTCCTGACAAAGCCACAGAGCCTCCTCTTCCATGAATCCCTGACTCCCTGACTCTCTGAATCCACAAAGGGTGTGCTCATGGAATTTTCACCCCTTTGCACAACCTGTTTTAGCCTCAGCTCTCCTTCCTCACCTCCTCAAGAATTTTCCACCATGTGGAGACCCTTGAAATCCTCCTTAGGTCGAGTTTTCCTTAATCTGCTAGGAAAAAATCCTCAGCTCTTCACCTGTGGTTTTATAAATCCTTCTGAACTCGTGTAGCTGTCTGTGGGCTTTTGCTTGCAGTTGGTTTTATTGAAAAAGAAAAAAATAGTTTGGTTTATATTTCAAAATCCAACCAAAAATAATATAGCAATTGCAAACTATTTTAAGTGCATTTGATGTAAAATAATATTAAAAAAAGAGAAGAGCTGCCTCCACCTGCCCCCACACCCCCCTGTGCAGGGGTCAGCCACCTCCTGTTCCCTCACCCCAGCACTGGCAGCACCTCCTGCACTTCTGGGGTTGACCATGGGGAGCACAGGGACACCCCAAAGGTGTTGCTTTGGCAATGCTGGTTTAGCATTCCAAGCTCCAGTTGGATTTCAAGCATCATTTTCCAGCTGGGCAATAAACTCTACCCTGAAAATCCTCAGAAAATTGCTGGGTGCCCACCCCTGTGTTCATTACAGAGCCAGGAGCTGGAAAAAGCCACTTTGTAACCTCCCCAAGCAGGATTTGGGCAGAGCCACTAAAAGATACCTGTACCAAACCTGCGCCGAGCTGGGCTGCAGCTCAGCCACGTCATCAGCAGAAGAAACAGTTCTGTTTCATTAATCTTGCAGAAAATGTATGGGAGCTTCTGCCTAATGAATACTAATAGACCCTTTAAAGCTCATTTACCAAATCCTTACAATTAAAGGACAATGGGAGGCATCACTTACAGAGCACATCTGAGCAGCCCCAAAATACTCCATTTGTTTGTCCCAATAATTGCAAAATAAAATACATTGATTGCTCCATATTTATGAATTCAAGAGCTATTTGGGTCTGCACTCGGTGTAATGAAGGTTATAAAAGCATCTTAATGCAAAGTACAGGGAAAACTCAAAAACTGCATGAAATTTGGGAAATAAGACCTTGTGAGTCAGTCATTTACTCATGTTCTCTGCCACCAAAGCACAGGGAGGATGATGCAAACAGGATGTGGGAGGATTTGTGGATATTTATGAGCAGGTGCTCTTCAGCTGGAGTCAGGTTTGAACTAATTGGCACCTGAGGCAGAGGCTGCCAGGGGATTTCGGTGGGAGCAGAAATTCTGGTGCAGAGTGTCCTTGGGTTTGCAGCAGAGTCTGTGCCAGAGTCACTCCAGGCTCAGCATGGAGCAGCACATGGAATGCCAGCATGGTTTGGGGTGGAAAGGACCTTAAATCCCATCCCATCCCATCCCATCCCATCCCATCCCATCCCACCCCACCCCTGCCATGGGCAGGGACAACTTCCACTGTCCCAGGCTGCTCCAAGCCCTGTCCAGCCTGGCCTTGGACACTTCCAGGGATCCAGGAGCAGCCACAGCTTCTCTGGGCACCCTGTGCCAGGGCCTGCCCACCCTCACAGGGAGGAATTCTTTCCCAATATCCCACCTAACCCTGCCCTCTGGCAGTGGGGAGCCGTTCCTGCCCCATTCCCCTCTGCCCATGGGGTACAATGGCAATGAACAGGCTCTGCTGGTGCAGCCCTTCAGCCCCACCTTTCATGAGGTTTTCCCAACAGGAATCTGGGAGAGGAGCCCAAACCCACTCTGCTGACTGGGATGACAGCACCCAACCTCTGCTCCCTGTGCCTTTCCCAGAGCTGGGGTGGAAAGGGATGGGAAGGCTGCAGGAATTTGGGCCCTCCAGCCCAAACCTTGCAAGAAGGGATTTCCAGTAAAGAGTCAGAGATTTCCAGGAGCCAAGAGCCGCCTTATATTTCCAGTCTGGAGTAATTTAATTTTGACATTGTTTCCTCTGCAAAGACACATCATTTTGCCCATTTTTTTTCTGCTTTGGAGCAAGAAACAGCTGCAGCACAGAGCAGGCAGGGGAAGCCCAAGAACTCCTGTGGCTGTAAAGGAATGTCAGAGGTGGGTGCATGGCTGGGCCCAGGGATGTTCCATGTGGGGTGATGGGCACGGGGGATAAACAGAAACAGAAACATCACCAAAAGGGGAAAAAAACTCCCATTGCATTTAAAGTGTGGAGCTGAACCCCAGCAAAACATTCCCCAACTGCACTCCTTGTCTCTGCTGAAAAATATCCCCCAGGCACTTGGGTTTATTCTCAGGGCTTTGGGCACTTTTCCACACCATCCATCTCCCTGTGGTTTCCATATTCCCTGGTTAAAGCTGTGCCTCCAGCAGGGCTGGATCTGTTGGTCATCACCTGCTAACAAAGCCATCCATCTCTCCCAGGCGAGGGGAACCAGACTCACATCATTCTCAGTGGCTCTTTATTAATTTTAATTATTTTTAACTGTTTTTTCTAAATCCACAAGTGCTGTTTTCAGTTTTCAGCTTGAATGTGCCCATCCCCCCCTCCCCTTATTTCCCCTCACTCAGAAACCACCACCTGCAGCTCTGGGGAGGGATCAGCCTCTGAAAACACACTGATCACCCCCAAAATGCTGCCAGCCCCAGGCAGTCGTGGTGACAGCACCTCTGTGGAACAGCTGGACGCTGATGATCAGCCCCAGACCCACCAGCTCACCCATCTGTTCCTGGGGGGAAGCAGCTCTGTAAGGCTGCAGAGCCAACCTGTGCAGCCTTCAGGACAGGGATTTAATAATTCAGTGTTTTTTTCTTCTAATCATCATTTATTAGCTCTTTACAGAGCTGTTTGCTGCTCAGTCAGAAACTAAAGCCAATATTCTTTGTGAGTGTGTGGCTCTAATGCTGTTAAGCTTCACAAAACTTCATCAGCAGTGATTTGGCCCCAGGTATGAACAACTGAGGAGGAAAATAGCAGCGTTTTCCTGCTTTCCTGTGGATCTCAGGAGCCTGGCAGGCTCCTGTTGCAGCAGATCCTGGCTGGACACGGTCACATTCCTCATGGAACCAGTGACTCGTGCCAGGCAATGAATGGCTTGGACACCCACCAAAACCTCCTCTGAGTCATTCTGAAACCTTAAAGTGCTGATCAGCATTGCTGGGGCTGAGCAGGAAGCCCTGGGAAAGAGGGAGGAAAGCTTTCACTTTGCTCTTTTTTTTTATAATGATCTTTTCTTGAATGAATCCTTTTGCTTCAGTGGGTTCTGAGGTGGGAGCGCTGCTGAAGTCCCACACACGGGGATGGCACCAGAAATGTTCCAGGCCAGAGCACTCAATAAATCAGCCTGAATTCATCAGCAGTTTCTTGCTCTCCAAATTGTTTTCTAAGCCAGTGCAGGACTGGGATCAGGCACCAAACCTGCCCTGGGAGGAGTGGCAGAAAGCTGTGACACCTCACCCTGGTCCTGTCACATCTTGGGCGCATCCCTTCCGAGGTGTGGAGCTGGGTCATTCCCATGGAAACGGGAAGGGACACGGCCGTGGTTAAGTGGCCCTGACACTAATGATATAATTAGCTGTGGTAAAAGTCACGTCTGGGAGCAGCTGCTTTGTTTCCAGGGTGACTGAAGTGCCATAAATAACAATGTCCAGTGGGGTTTCCATAGAGCTGCTGTCCCTGGCAGAGAGGGACAGAGGGGCCGTGGTGGCCACGGGGCAGGACATGGACATGGCCAAAGGTCCCATTCTGCCCCCCAGACCTGCAAAGCTGAGATCACCCAGCCTCACCCAGAGCATGGGAGCTGCTCCAGGCTGGGATCCTTCTTCCCTGGCTTTCCACGGGCATTGAGCACCCCTTGTTTTGTACAATCACAGAAGCACAGATTGGTTTTACCCAAACCATGCTCTCCCAGGACCCTTCCTGAGTTTTTGTCCTAGAACCTTGGGGAAAAATCCCATTTTAGTTCAGGAAAGCCCCTAAATGTACCCAGGGCCATGTCTCAGTGAAAGAAACACACACACACACCTGGCTCACACCTTGGATGGAAACACTTGTGACACTCTGGTCTCCTGCAATAAGAGTTGAGAAATTCATTCCCTGGTCTTTCAAGATCTTTCCCAACCTAAATGATCCTAATGTTCCACAACTGAGTGTTTGGGACAGAACTTCTGGTTGAATCAATTTTAAGGCAGTGTAATGAGTTGTTGGTACTTTAACATGGGAATTCCACAGCTCCTTCTCTTGATCTGGGGGTAAATCACCCATTCAAGGCCATTGATGAATCCAGATCCTTCCCTGGGCAATGCCATTCCCTGGGAGCTGCCAGGGATAAGCAGGCAATACAATAAAAAGGGATCTATTCCAACATCCATTCGGATCCTTCAGACAGAACCACGAGCTGCAATTCCAGCCCATTGTCTGGGAAATGTCAGGAGCTGAGAAAATGCTGCAGGAAGAAATTGTTGGCACGAATGGTGAGAGCACTGCGGGGTCGCATCATCTCAGGCTGGGAATTGTCATCCTCCTGCTGCTCCACGGGGAAAATGTGAGGGCAAAGCCAGCCCTGGGCAGCTCCTGGGATGTGGTTCCGTGTGTGCAGAAATCCAGGAACATATGGGCAGCATCCTGTGCCTGTCTGTCCCAGCAGGAGTGTGAATAAACTCCTATCAACAACAGGATGGGAATATTTCTATCCCATATTGATTTATTTATATTTATATATGAAATAGAGGATGGGGGGAAGGGGTTCCTGTTGGAGGGTGGGCTTGGGAGGGAGCGGGGCTGCATCATGGGAGGGTTTTCTGTACCCACCCATCCAGACATGAGGAAAATGAAATAAAAATGGCATTAACCTGGGGATGTACAAGCACATACTGCCCACAAACATCCATGGTCTGCATCCAGTTCTCCAGGGGACTTATTTTTACTTTTATTTTGGAATCCTAGGCAGAGTGAGCAGCCTTCAAGTGTATTTATTACGGTCTTGAATTGCTTTCCATGGTAACTAATTGTGATTTCCGAGGCACAGGTTCTGCAATGGCACAGGATGAAATGGAGCTGAATATGGAAGCAGCTGAGAAGAAGGAAATCGCTTGCTTATGAAATAGTTTCTAATGATGGGGATTGATGGAGCAGAAAAAATGGGGGTGGCAGGGACTACAACACAAAAGAGCTCTCTCTCAGCTTCGTGTATTTCCTCAGATTCTGAATTCCTCAGGAAAGCATCTGGTGAATATTTAAGGAAGGGAAACTCCCCTATATGTGCTGCCTTCTCACATCCCCACTTCCCGTTTTATTGAGGCAAACTCTTAAAAAACCAACTATATTTTAATAAAAGAGTCAGGAAATTAAATTATTACTAAATGGTGTTTGCTGGTTAAAATACTGAGAGGGCTTTGACAAAAATTCACCCATTGCATGGTGAATAAGAGGTGAAAAACCCCTGGTTTGAGCAATTTTGGATAAAATTGAGGAAAAAAAGTTTCCCTGGAGTGCAGGGATCTCGCTGCCCTCCCACACCCAGAGACTGGGATAGCTCTGGTGCCCAAGAAAGAGCTGAGCAGAGCTGAGGAAAACACTGAGGACTATTTTGAGTCAATTGGGAATTTCCAAGCTCTCACATGGGATCCAAACCTCTGAAATGCTCCTGCTTCTCCTCTGTAGGACTCTGACAGTCCATGGGATGTAACAGCTATGACACCTCCCTAGAGAAAGTGCAATATTGTCTTGTCCTCTTTAAAAACTCTGAATTAATGAGCTGTAGTGCAAAACCCAGCCTATGAAACTAAAAAAACCTCTTCAAAAATCCCAAACCCCAGAAAATCCAAGTAAACAACCAGAAAAGTAACTGTGATGAGAGTGGTTATGTTGCCCAGCTAAAACCCACAAGTTTGTGGGAGCTTCTCCAACCTCGATCCAACATCACCAGAAATCTGGGATAAACATGGGATCAGATTTATGGGGATGTGCGTGTAAGTCCAGTCCTCTGTCATTGAAACATTAATTTTATTGACCCAGCAGGCAGTCAGGTTTTTATTATATAAATATTGAGATGTAGGCACTTCAAATTGTGAGGATCTGACAGGAGCCTGGCGCCAACGAGCACAGAGCCATTCCAAGGGACGGGAGATCCACGGGAACCCAACTGCTCTGGAACCTTCCCTGTGGCTCTGCCAGGCTGAATCTGAGTCTGATTTATCCACCTGAGGAATTGTAACCAAATTTCCACCTCTCTTGCAGTTACCCCACTCCAGTTTGATTTCAAGGATTACAGGAAACCACACGTTAAATAAAATGTTCTTTTAATGATCACCCCCCAAATACCCAAAGGCACCAGTCAACATCGTGGACTAATGACCTACAAATTGGTGGGATTCTTACACATTTGTAGCATTACATTTTTTCCACAGCTTCGGATGGCACATTAAGAGGAATATTTCATCTGCAACAACTTTGTCCTGAACACCCTTCCATGTGATTGATTTAATAGAAAAAGGATCAAACCAAAACTGAGCTCGCTGCCCTCCTTTCTCCAGGTGTTTCTGCAGCTCATCTTGAACCCACACCTGTGCAACTCCAAATTTATTCCCAATTTATCACTCTAACACCACCCAAATCCCCTCACAGAGCCGCAGGCTCCGGGTACAACAAGGAAAGGCAACACCTCCACTGAGGACAATTTGCATTTCTTTTACCCACTGCAAAAACCTCTGTAACGTGTCGAGTATAAAGCTCACAAAATACATTTTAAAGGAACTACCATAAAGTATTTGCTTCAAATAGACCTTGTACAACAAAACACAAAATTCAAAGGACATTTTTTTTTAGGAAAGCACTTGAAACTGTAACACTTAGGTCCTGACAACATTAGATTACTTTAAGCTGTAAACCCTAAGAAGTTTCGTGATTAAATAAAATCAGCATTACAATTTCCAGGCATTATAATCATTGAACAGATTGTAACAACGAGATATAATTATAATGCAAACATGAAGCTCAGGAGACTGGCACTGAGAAAACTCTCAATTCTTTGTAGATTTAGATCTGCACATGATAAAATCAGTAACAACTGGAGAAGAGGTTCCAATATTTCATCCTACACACTGGTATCAGTGTTTTGCAAGCAGCAGTCAATACATCATCCCTCTTTTAATATTACTTTACAGAGTCTTTATGACCTTGAACAAAAAACCCTCCAGGTCAATTACTGCTGCCAGGTATCAATAGAACATCTGGAAGGAAATAATTAAAACCATCAGGTTTTGTTAATTGCCCCTGGAGGTGTAGATACACCAGATTTTATATATGTAAGGCTGAATAAATTACATATATATGCTTACATATACAAAACCACAACCTCAGCCTTCAGAACTGAACTACCTCTAGGTAAGAAATATAAGACCTTTTTCCATAAATTTAAAGGGTTTATTTATACCTGAGAGATTTTTGCATATTGATGTCTTTGTACCTTTGCCTGTAGGTGCTCCCCTAAATCTCTCCTCTTTCCTGGGGTACAAAGCCCATTGCAGCCAAGTGGGATCTTCCCACCAGCTCCGAGGACTTTGGCTGAGCCCATCCTTACCTAACCTGGATCAACAGAGAGGTGACAGAATTCAATATATATTTAAATAAAGTTCTGTACAAGTGCACAGGCTGGTTTGTACAAACCCACAGCGAGTTCACCGCTCCTGATACTTCCACAATATCTGATTTGAAAAGAATTTTAGTCCTTCACCCAATGCATGTTTTTTCTTACTGGTTAGAGAACACCTTAGAGAGGAATTTTTCTGGGTATTGGATCACTGGCCATGCAAGACACACTGAAAATGCTCCTTCCTGCCTGACCTGTTCCCTGGTTCTTGGGAAGATCAACCCAGTTTTCCACCCAGCAACCAAGGACAGCAGGAGTGGAGGAGTAATAAATCAATGTGGCAACACTACATGAAGGTCACAGGTCAGTGCAGATGGACTGAGACTTTCCAATAAATTCAGGGAGATTAGGAGCCCCATTCCTCCTGACATTTAAGGCATTTGGATGCCTGATTCCCACAGATTCCCCAGTCCAGCTCTCAGCCCCTCATCCCTGCAGATCCCAAGCAATAGCAGGGACATGACCCACGTAAGGCTCTTACAGAATTTCACAGTGCTATTTAACATGGCAAACACCAAACTAAATGGAAAGGTTCCCTTTGTCATCCCGACAGTTCAATTCAAACAGAAATAAAAGGAATCCACCACGTCTCGCTCCAGTTTGCTCCTGACAGGGGGAATTCCCTAGAAGTGCTTTCATGCAAATATGGTGTTACCATAGCTGATCACAGAGCAATTAGAACTGATGGTTTTATTAAATACTGTTTAACCAACAGAAAGATCTCAGTGGAAGTGGAATAAAGTGTGCTTTCAGACACCAGATTGGACATACCTGAAAAATCAGCAAAAGTAACAGTACTCTATTCATGAAAGACATCACAAAATGAATCAGCTTCATCAGCAAACCCTTGTTATGTTGCAGAAATACCAGTTTTTTGCACTGTATTTTACAGAAAAAATTGACTTTAGTGATGATGATCAGCAAAACTGTCTTTGAACAATTCTTTGTTCAAATGTACAGGAATATAACAGGGAAAAGGGAAGCTACATTTCACTGGCAATTGGACTTCATAGACCTTAGAAAATTTAGAAATGTTTGATTTAAAACAGCACATTTATGGACTACATTTCTCTGTAAAATAAATCCAACTCTTGTGCCCAAGAAGAAGAAATTCCCAAGGCCTGACACCTGTTGTAAATGGATGCAATGCAGCCACTGCTTTGGAGCAGAAGGAGATGAGGATGAACAGTGACAGGGACAACACAGCGACACACAAAGTCGATGTAAGAAACTCTACAGCTTGCATTTCCAGTTGGCTGTTCCCATTTTATATCCATACCCCTTCCAAACCTCCTTTTCCTGCTAGTCCTTCTTGTTCCATATTCCTTTTCCCATGTTTGGTTTTGGTGACACCACTTTAGATCCATCTGTCCCAAACCTGCTCATCCTGGAGTGAACCTTCCGCCTGTCGCTGCTACACTTTGCAACCCCAGGGCGTTTCCCTTTCCATGTTTCCCTTTCCATAATTCAGGAGCTCTCTGGCACCATTTCCAACATTTCATGGAGCAACTGGCACAGGGAGGCACTTATGTGACATGTTTAAAACTTATCTTTGGTAAACACTCACACACGCACACACAAATGTGGAACTCATGTTTTGCTTCCTGATCATAAATCCTCGTTTGCTACTGGTGGATGTGTGCAGGTATCTAAACACAGATAGGACTTAACCAGTATAAAATAGTTTTTCAAATGCCACTGCCAAGGATTTGTTTTAATTCACCTAAAAATAGCACAGTCCTGGGCTTTTGGAGTTTTTTCCTGACTCTGTTTGTTGTGCATTAAAGCAGCTCTGATCAATAACAAATTAGCAATAGAAAGCGAGCCCGTTCTGCTCAATTTTCACCTCCTTTCTCATTCTTTTGCCCTGGTTTTCAAGACCAATTTAATCAGAATAGTTGTATCTCTTACAGCTTTCATTATCTGTGAGGCAGATCCTGGGCTCTAACACTGCCTGACTTGAGCAGCCAAATTCACTGGGAACAGTGGAAATTTGGGATACACAAAATGCTGAGTCAGCTCTTGGTAGGGGCATTTCCTGCTCACCGGTACAAACCAGTACTCTGGGGAAGGGAATGACCCTGGGTCTCTGACTGACCTGAGGAACAATCAGCAGAGCTCACACCACCAAGAGATGACCCATCAATGTGTGTTTTCAAAGGTGCTGCAAATAAATGCTGCTGGAACTGCATGGATAAAACCAAGGGATTACTGACGTGGATATACCCAGAACACTGTCCCTTCTAACATCAGGCATTTCTACAGAGAGGTATTTCATTTGCTTCAGTTTTTCATGGACACCATTTAAATTTTGCTTAAGAATTTTTTTTTTTTTTAGAACCCAGAACGTAGTGCACTTCATTTTTATAAAATTAGAATAATTTATATCCTTCTCTTTTCATTGCAAAAAAATACAGCCCAAACACACATCAAAGGTATAAACACTTCACGAATGACAGACGCTTTACTTATTTCACCTGCTCAACGGTGAGTTAGACATTGATCAACAAAACAGCTTTGGCAACTTGCACAAAAATATGTCCTTAACTCAAAAGTGCTGATAAAACTCGCTTTAATGAGGCCTTTATTAAGGAGAGAACTGGAAAGAGAGGAGTGGTGAGTGCTTGGAGGTCGGAGCGTTCCTACACCATCCCGCTCTGTAGCTGTATGTGGAAAGGGTACGGCTGGTAGAACACGGTGGGTTGTCCATGGGCAATGTAGTAGTTGCTGAAGTTTCTGTCACTGATATAGGGAGCAGGCTGATAGTAGCACGTGACGTTGGCCGCGTTGGGGATGATGTTCTGTTCTCCCAGCACTTTTAAAGCCAGAATTGTGATCATATTGAGGGTTTGCCGTCGCTCGTGGCCCATGAGGCAGACTGTGCTCTTGTTCACCACCCCACGCAGGGTCATCAAGTAGTCGTACTTGCTCTTCTCCTCCCCGATGAAGTGGTTGCGCAGGTAGGACTCGATTTTCCTCTGCTGCTCGGCAACGTCGGGAAAATCAATGAAGAACCTGGAGCACATGTAACGTTCCAGACATTTAATTTCAGCCTCATCCGCCGGCTTAAAGTCACGCACCAGGAGGTTGCTGTACTTGAGGAGGCCGCCCCCTCTGATCTCCTCTGGGTTCCGGGTGGAGATCAGTCTGTATCTCAGGTGGTCCATGGCTTGGTTGAAGTCCCCGTACATGCTCTCGGCAATGACGGCGGGGTGACAGTCCTGTGTCAGGGGCCGGTCTGACGCTCTGTAGACGGCCAGGATGGAGTCCAGGATGATCTGGAAGGAGTCCACACTGAACTCGAACTGCCGCCGGAGTGAGCTGACGAACTTCAGCTCCACGTTCTTGCCACTGTTGTTGGACAGCGAGATGAGGCTCCAGCGGTCGTGGTTGGTGGAGACCTTGACCATCTTCTGCACGTAGGCATCCTTCATGGTCTGAACTGTGATTTTTTGCTTGTTAACACATTTTGGCAAGAAGTCCAATAGGCAATTGAGAACTGCTTCCTTAACGACCTGGAACTCAAGCTCACTGGGAAGTTCCACTCCAAAAATGATGTCCAGGTCCTTGTAACTGGTGCCATTGTGCTTCACCAGGATGTGACTGGCAGTGGAACCATTCAGGCGGATGTCCCTGACGTGGATCTGCTTCTCAATGAGCTGCTCCTTTACCATATGGATTATATCCTTTGGCTTTACCTCCAGGGTCGGAAAATTTCCTCTCCCATGAATAGGTATAGCCTCAGTTAAAACCTGGTCCAGGATTTTAATCTGATCCCAGGTGAGATAACTGAATCTGTGGTCCAAGTCCTCAGTCATTGTGATATCAGTTGGCTAAACGGGGAGAAAGAGGAATTAGAGACAAATGTTAGAACGTCCTGGAATATCAGAGAGGACATTTCACTTGGTTATACCAAATTTTCCCCCTCAGAGTAGTGACAGAGCTGTTCATTTTACTGAGACACAACCCCACTTAACGGTCTGAGTCAACCACTGCACTTGTCACAGGCTTTTAATTGAATTTTAATGTACTCAGGTTTTAATCCTGCTGAGAAGCCATCACGTTATTGTATAACCCATGACTCAAAGTAAATGCAGCAAACCATATAGACCCAATTTAAAACTACTCAGAGGTTAATAACACAAAATACTTGGTTGTTCTAATGGAACTCCAAATAAATTTCACCATGAAGAACTAAAATGAGCAAAATGAGCAAATTTGTTCTTTCTGTCCTGCCTAGACATCTCCCTTGATCTTCAGTGATTTGAATACTTAAAAGTACTAAAAGACCAGGAAGTTTTTTGTGAAAACCAGGAATGATGCAACCTGCTCCCTGTTTATCTGGCCATATGCCTTGCATGAACTTTGGTCTCTGTGGATCATCTAAACACACGCATCCTTTGATATCACTTATGGTTTTAGGACTGGATATCTGATAATTGCCAAGCTGTTTCCACAATGTTTCTGAGGAAAATGTTTCCCTTCTAAGGCATGAATCATGTTTTACATTAATGTATCAATGCTGCAAGTCATGGTTTGCAGATTTGGTGAGAAAACCCCTCTGAGTCTTGTGGAGAAAGAACCTCAAGAGAGCCCGTAAAGAAGCACCTACAGAATACACAGGATAAAGCTCAGATCTGAGAACTTCTCCATTTAAAATGATATCTTGACTTCACAGCACCACATTTAGCAAGGAGATGAGACACTCAGGTGTGTCCAGGTGGGATCTGAATGTGCTCACTGAGCCACCAGCCGGGTGAAAGCAGAGCCTTTGGGAATCTGCCAGCACCCAGAATCTGCTACCAAAACACCCCCGAGTGTTTCTGCAGCCAGATGGCTCAAACATATTCTTCCAGCCAAAGCTCAAGAATAAAAATAAAGTAAAATCATACTAAGTAATAACACTACTGAAAAGCCTCCACTGTTGTTTCTTAACCAGTAGTGACTCCATATGTATGTTGTCATACATTCCCCTTCCCTCGCCTTCACATTCCACATTTTGGGATATTTTAGTAATTTCAAGGAACTTGTGAGCTGTCAAATGGCTTGGGAATGTGGCAGAGCTCTATTTCATATACTTCTGCTGGAATTTCAGCTCCCATTAAGCTGATCAGGAGCACATGTAATTCCAAGCACCTTCCTGGCCTCATGACAAAGAATGGGACTAACCAGATGTTTGAAGTTGAAGGAATGTTTTAAAAGTTGGCTAAAGCAGGACTGAAGTTGGGAACTTAATTGACAGTGTGAAGGTCTTGGAATCAGTCCCATAGGTCTGGCACACCCACACAGCTCCTGGCATTGTGTACACATTGTATAATTCCACACACATAACAGGTATGTGTTCATGTGTATTCAGAAATATCCATGTTTTTCCTGCAGGTTTTTAGAGGACACAATATTTGAACTGAAAAGGAGAGAAATTGCCACCCACAGAACTGCCAACTTTACATGCTAATGATTTCACCATGAAATATTCGTTAGAATTCCATGCTTGTTCCTTTAAAATTATTCCTTTGCATCCTTCAGAGCCTTTATGACAACTCAGTACAAGCCTATCCTAAAAAATAGCTGTTACAGAAATTCTGGAAGTGGGACAACCTTGGGTGGGGGCGGGTTGGAAGGAGAGGGTTCTGTTCAGATGTTTTTGCTGCCATGTCGTCACCTGAGTCATTCACAGAATCACAGAAATAAGGTTGGAAAAGACTTACAAGACCATCAAATCAGATTATGGTGGCCCAGCCCCAATGACCCCCTAGCAAACTTGAAGTTGTCAGAATTGTTGTCTAAGCAGTAGTTTTTATTATGGCATTTGTCTGATATTGCAAAACTTTGACCTTTTTGAGGCTGATGCTGTGATGTAAAAAAAACAAGAAAAGGGAGTAGAGAAGGGAATGTTGAAATTCAATCCCCTTTTAGCAGAGGGACCCTCTTCAAACACTTGGAAAATCAGAAGATGGACATAACCCTAAATAAGCTTAGAAATCCCTCCTTTATTGCTACATGGTTGTAGGTATTTCAGATGTTATTGCAATATACTGAGGTTTGAAACTGAAAGGAGAAGGTAATGTCAGTAAATCTCTCTTTTGTGTTGAAGAGTCGTCCCTCGAAATGTCATTTCTCTGAAGTGATTCCTGGAGAATCTGGGGAGGCTCTGGGAGCTCAGTCTCACCATTAATGTTTTATGATAAATATTAAAGAGTTCTGTGCTGAAATGACACCTTCAACTTTGGCAAATGAGGAAAACATACTAGGAAAAAAACCCAGGAATTCAGTTTTCAAAAATATAATTAATTTGCAAGTAAGACTAAATAAACAGTAGTAGTAGTAGTAGTAGTAGTAGTGGTATTTATTATTTACTAATTTGTTTCCAGTTTGAAACCCAATACTTCAACCCTGCACTCTCCTAAAAGGATTTTCTCTTGTTCTTTTCCTCAAACTTCTCTGGCAACAAGAACAATTTCCAGGTACTTTTGTTGTCATTAGGAACCTGATTTCTCAAAGCAGGGGCAAATTTATTTACTGAGGTGCTCACGTTAATACCAGGAGTTATTATTAGTATAATTAACCTCAGTTAGAATAAATCAGCAGCAATACTGAGGTTGTAATTAGTCAAAGAGTTGTGTAAAACAAGAGATTCTGGGATGGAGGGAAGGAAACTCCCTGCATATGACCTCAGCACCCGGATGAAGCCAAGCACAAGTGAGTACTGAGCTGATTAATGGGAAAAGAGGTTGGAAAATCACTTTATTCCTTGGAAACTGGTGCTGTTTGCAATGGAGGATGACCAATTTTCATGGGAAGAGAGTGATAGGACAAGGGAATTGTTTTAAAGTAAAAGAGGAGAGGTTGAGATTAAATTAGGGAGAAATTCCTGGCTGTGAGGGTGGGGAGGCCCTGGCACAGGGTGCCCAGGGAAGCTGCGGGTGCCCCATCCCTGGAAGTGCCCAAGGCCAGGCTGGACAGGGCTTGGAGCAACCTGGGATGGTGGAAGTAGAACTGGAAGCAGATGATCTTTAAGGTCCTTTCCAACCAGACCATCCTGGGATTCTGTGATCCCTGGATGCTGATGCACCTCACCCCACTGGCACCGCAATCCCAGCCTTCCCTGCTGCTCCCTGCCAAAGAATTCCCTTTGTGAAACTCCTTCCACATAAACACCTCTAAGCATCTCATGTGTTCCACATTCAGGGTTTTCTTGTCCCAAAGTCTGCACGTTGGCAAATGAAAGCTGCACAAACACCACCACCATGGCAGTGAAATTTAAAAGAGAGTGTTTTTTTCCACACTTCATCAATATCTTAATTTACTGAGATTGTCTCCTAGTGATTTTTCTGGAGTTTTTTTGTTTATGGGATTTAAAATGTTACCGTAAACTGCAATAGACCTTGAATCCTGTCTGATTTAAAATCTCTGCCAGATAAAAGGATGAAGAAAAGAAGTTTTCAGGGTGTTTTTTTTTTCACATACACTAGCTAGAGAAGCACAGAATAAGATGGATCAGACACAGCCAAGTTTTGTGATACATTATCCTTATTATAAGGTTAGAAAAATATTTCCCCTGACTCAACTTCCAGCTTGTCCTTGAGTGGTCACCTTCAGCTGATAAAGTGGTCACAATGTGAAAAAATGTTCAGATACTGTTAGATCAACATAATATTGTTAAATTTTATCATTTATTTCCCTACTGAAAATAGAGGCTCTAATTTTCTTTTTGGAGCAAGCAGCTCTGAGTTTGGGCTCACAATGATGCTAAAATGTTTCATTAACCACCTCTTAGCACTCCACCGTGCATGAGCTTCATCAAAAAAATCCAAGCAGATCTGGCTTTACATCTGAATGAGGCAAATCTGCCACGCTAATGACAGCTTTCATGTTCCCCACAACTTTCATAGAAACAGATACTTACAGTCTAGAGAACAGTCTCATCAAATTTAGCTCATATTTTACTGATAAACTGTTTAGATTCTCTTTTTATATATTCCATAATGTTGATTCAGTGTGTTTTCAAAGGGTTTGCCATGTGCTGGCATTTTCAGGCAGGATACAGCTGAAATAGTTTTTGTGCAGCTGTGGCAGCTCCATCCTCTTCCCTTTGCTTCTATCTGCTCCCATGTTTTTCTGTTTGCAATAAAGGTTGGGAATAATTAAATGCTCCAATTCTTTTTACTTTGCACTTGAAATCAGTTGTGCAGGGACCCTTCACAGATCACAGAATCCCAGAATCAGCGAGGCTGGAAAAGCCCTCCAAGGCCATTGAGTCCAAGCTGTTGTCAATCCCCACCTTGTCACCAGCCCAGAGCACTGAGTGCCACATCCAGGCCTTCCTTGGACACCTCCAGGGATGGGGACTCCAAACCTCCCTGGGCAGCCCCTTCCAGTGCCCAACCACCCTTTCCATGAAGAAATTCCTGCTGCTGTCCAACCTGCATCTCTCCTGGCACAGCTTGAGGCTGTTTCCCCTCATCCTGTCCCTTGTTCCCTGGGAGAAGAGGCTAAAAAAGAGATGCAGCAAAATGTCTTGGGAGCTGCTGTGGTGGCCTTGTTTTGGGGGATTGCTCCAGAAACACCCACAGAAACTGCCATTCCTCACATCCCTGCACTGGTTTTCCTGCTTACACGTTACATACATCACTAACAATTTCCATGATCTTCTGCTAAAGCTTTATTTTAATTCAAAGATCCATTTCTCTATTAAGCTGGACATTTGGAAGTATTTTGCTCACTTACTTCAGGACTGCAGCTGGCATAAGCTCCAAAGGCGGGAATGTCAAATGTGGAAGGACTTCCAGTCGTAATTTAAACCCAGATGAGACAAGGAGAAGCAGTAAAGCATCTGGGAAACCTAAATGGGGACATATTAAAACTGGTTTGACAGTGTTTTCCATGAGGTTTTCCTTCCATTAATGCAGGCGGTGAGGGCAGTGTTTGTTTATCCTGTTATCAGGAGATAACGCATGAATTGCCATCAGTTTTCAGCCCAGTTACCATCGAGTTTCCCTGGGATAACAAATGATAGCTCAGCTCTACCCTGGCAGATAAGGCTGAAAGGTGGGCAAAATGCACTGCAAAGCTCTTGGCTTGGGCCATGCCACAGAATGGCACCTTCAAGGGCACAAAATAAACACAACATGAGACTTGATCCACAGAAATGTCTCCTGTTTTTTCCACCCAATCCAAGGAACATGGATAATGGCTTTAAGGGAAAGAGGGCATGGTTAGATGGGGTATTGGGAAGGAATTCTTCCCTGTGAGGGTGGGGAGGCCCTGGCACAGGGTGCCCAGAGAAGCTGTGGCTGCCCCTGGATCCCTGGAAGTGTCCAAGGCCAGGCTGGACGGGGCTTGGAGCATCCTGGGCTATGGATATTTCTGTACCCATGGAACAACATGCGATGTAAGGTCCCTTCCAACCCAAACCATCCTGGGATTCTGTTTCTGCTGCAATGTTCCAGGATATTGGCTCAATGAGCAGGGAGCTCTCAGGAGGCACAAAATGAGGAGTTTAATTTGGGCACCCAGTATGAAATCAGAATCTGTATTCTGTCACGCTGGACATCTGGGGTTTTTTGGATGTCCCATTTTTCCACCATGACTCATGGTACACTCATGCTTAGCCAGATGGGGATCCCCTCACAGGGCAACATTTTCACGGGCCAATTTATCATGACTTGATATCAGTTCCCACAACACATGAGGCTCCTTCCCACAGGGCCTCCAGTCCAAACCAATGAAGGCTTTAAAAAACACGAGGCCAGCAGTATCTCAATTGCTCTAAAATACTTCCTTAAAAATACTTTCTTAACTTTAAAAAAACAGCAGTCAGATGCAATATTTGGTCTGTTTGGGGCTGTGGCCATCCCTAGGAAGTTCCTGCTTTAGGAAAAGCTTATTTGTACTACCAAACACACACTAGGGATTAAATTCTGAATAATATTCCCAGCAAGAATGCAAAATCCCACGGACTCACCGTGGCAGGACGACTGGAAGCATGTATTCCAGCAGAGTTAATAGGATGAGTCACTGGATCATTTGGTAGAAATATGAATTGTCATCTTGTCACTGACAGAAACGCGAAGCTCCCCGGGAAAGCTGCAGGAAATAAAACCCAACAAACAATCACATTCATTTGGAGATCAATGGTAAGCACCAGTCACCTGCTGGACATAATAAATGATGCATTACAGCCTGGCAGTCCTGCAGGTATAACAGCAGCCCTTGAAGTTGGGAATGATAAGGTAAAAGTGGTGGAAAAAGCACCAAAGGGCTTCTAAAGACTCTGGGTTTCAGGTCATGCTTAATCCTCTGCAAGGATATTAACAAACTTGCCATTTTCCCTACGGGATTTTGAGTGGGAATTTAATGTTATTAATGGACATGCAAATTAGCAGGGATGTAGTGGAATCATATAAAATTTGGAATGAATAATAACTCAGCAGAATGAAGTATTATGAATTGTGTAGTGGCTTCAGATTCTGTCCATCAGCGTGTGCAGCTGACAGGAAGCTCTTGTTCCCTGGCACATGAGGTTGTTGGTTCATTTAGAGCAAGCCCCGGATCCTGTTGTTGGAATTTCCATGTTCATGGACTGGCTCTGCTGGAATGAAATATTTCTGTAAATATTCATCTGCTGTCATAAAGGCACTTCCTGATATTTGTTTCTCATTCCAAACACATGCAGACAGTCAGTATTTTCAGGCTTTCCTTCCAAGATCCATTCCATCCCAGCACCCCATCCTGCAAAGTTCACAACACCCACTTAAGTTCCCTGACTATCCCAAGCAGGGCCTGTCCACTGGATGGTTTGATATTCACAGGGATTTACTCTTTGTTGTGTTCCACAATCTCAGCTTTTATATTGAAATTATATATTGTTCTTAGTAAAGATAATATTGCAAGTATGATTTAAGTGTAAATATCAGCATAATCTGCAGGAAAAGCTGAAATTATAGCCCAAGGAGGTATGGACTGTGTTATTCCTTTTTTAGGAATAGAATGGATTTTTCCTCCCTGCTACACCAGGCAGATTTTCCTCCCTGAAAATGCCATTTTAGTGCTGCCAGAAGCACAGCACTTGCTTTGCTCACTCTGTGAGGACCTGTCTGCTGTGCCAGGGCCTGTCTGCAGCTTTCATTTGCTTTCCAGCTCCTGATGGGCCACTAATTAGCTGAATGCATGTTCCTGACCTGCTCCCAAATTCAGGCACTGACGGCTCATGTTGGCAGCTGCAATAAAGGGTTAAGCCCGGCAAGGGCTGAGCTCTGCTCTAAGCCTGGCACTGAGCAGCCAGTTAGGCCTTGATGGCCAAGGAAAGACTTCTGGGCTGCTTAGATAAAAGACTCTCAGCATGTGGAGTCTGGAAAAGTCAGACTAATCAGTCACTTTGCAAAAAAAAATAATACAAACTCCTTTTTAACACTGAAATATTGTTATTTCTTCCTGTGCAAGGATGGGAGGTTTAATGGATATATGATATCCATTAATGGATATATCACCGTGATAGAACAGATTAACACTGGAGCAGAATTTATGGCTTCCCCTGGTGATATTTAGGGGAAGAAGAGAGAAACCTTTATAGCATTTTTTCTTTAGAAGAAGAGGCATTATTATATAATATGTTCATAGAAGCAGCAGCTGAGATTGATGAGCTGCTTTGCCTTCTGGGATGTTATTCCCAACAGCTGCCTTTTATTGGCTCAGTCACCACAGGAAAAAGCATCATTTCCTTACTCTGCACTCAGGGTTCCCAGGATTTTTTCAGCTGAAGGAAAAACAAAAATAAAAATGATGATGTCAACAATTACCCTGTGTTTTAAAGAGAGTATTTCCCTGTTCCTGAATTTGGGATGTGAATTGTGGCATCATGCACCAACAAACGCGTTCCCAAGCCTTTTTTCCCTGGGGTCTCCATGCCTGAGGAGCACAGGACTGTCCTGAGATCCAGCAGGGTCTGGGGGATGATGTGTGGCTCTGTGCCCTGGATTTCCCTTTGTGCTACAATTTCCCAGCTAGTCACCCCTTTGGGTGTCCCCACTCCCAGGTCCCACCCTGAGGAATATTGACCCTCAAATCTTTGGTGGATGTGGAGGTTGCTCAGACACCTCACGAGCTCTCTCTGGGCATTTCAAGGTGATGCCCCCAAAACTGGCAGGAACAAGAGCCAAGGATCCCAGAGATTCCTTCCTCCCTCTCCGTGCTGCAGCTTCCCCTGACTGCTCTGCTCAGCTCCTCAGACTAATCCCAAAATCTATTTACTCACTCGAGATCCCAGTGACTCAATCCAAAGCTCACTTATCAAAAAACTCTCATTATTATGACTAAACTGCAGCAAAAGCAGGCAAGGTAAAAATTGAAACAATCCTTCTTTTCCATCTATTAACCATCTTCATAATCATCTCTCCTCTTCAAATGGCAGAGGAAGAGGCATGAGTGATGCCCTGTGCCACTGCAGCCCTAAAGCTGGGCTGCCTTTGGGGTAAAAAGGGTACTAAAAAGTTGAGGCTTTCCTCAGGAACTCTCCAGAACCATCCTCCCCTCATCTACACCAAAGGACAACCATCAAATATCCCCATGGTCACTAAACCATGAGAGAATCTTCCAGGACCGCATTTCTGTCTGTATTGAGAGGGTTCCAACTCAACCACATCCACTGAATGGATTTCTCTTTTTTGACTGATCACACACCAAAACCCCTTGCTGGAAGCTGCATTTAGTTCCTTCAGTCAGTGCAGTGTGGGGGTTTTTCCCCTCTAAACCAGTACTGAGCCATCAGGGTATTGAGGGTGGGTTTTGGTGGTTCATCCAGAGAGGATTTGGAGTTTTCCTTGGGAGGAGCTCAAAAGCTGAAAGAAATCACTCTGAAGGCCTTGCAGCATCACCTCTCTGCTCGGCACAGGTAAGGAAAGTGTTTCTGTTGAACAATTATTCTGTTCCACTTCAGGAGTATTTTCATTTCATGGCAGAAGCCGTGAGCTCCAGGCCCAGGCTCCAGGTTGATTAGTGAAGCAGTTTAGGATCCCTCCAAATAAAGGCTCTTCGTGACTGCCACAGCACAGGGAGAGTTTAAACTGAATTAGGAGAACTTCTGTATCCTGGAGCAGGCTGGTCTGGCACCTCCACAGCATCTCACAAGCTACTCAAAGATTACTGTGTCTTCCACTATTTAATTATATTACTATTTGTGTTTACAATGTTCATCTAGAATTCATACTTTTATGAATTAATTTCCATACTTATATTAGAAAGTTACTCTCTGAATACAAAACACAGCAGCGGGATTTCATTTTAATGCAATTCTCCCAATTTTATGAGTTACACTGTAAAAGAGGGGAAAAAGAAATGAATTATTCATTATCTTCAAAGTATTTGCTGCACAGGAGTTTATGTTTAATTTTGCATCAGTAAGAGCTAAGATTCTCTTAGAAAATAGTTTTTTGATAAGTGAAATGTTTTCTAGAGTTTGCAGTTAAAAAATCTGCAGAACTCTGGTCTAACTACAGCAGGAGAAAGGATCCTGGCTGCAGCACCAGAGCAGGGAACTGCTCCTGTTTTGTGGTGAAGGCAGCACGAAATCGCTGTTGACATTATTACTAAAAGGCAGAGAGCAGATAAAGTGATGATTAAACCCAAGGAAAAGGCCCAGGCCCTGCAGCACAGCTGTGCATTCGTGACTTTTCCATCACTATCAATAATTCATAATGACCATCATGCGCCTGACGACACCAAGTTGGGGAGAAAGACTGAGTCAAGCTTTCACCAAATGTGCAAAAGCATCCGAGCTGACATCGGATGTCAGGGTGACAGGACCTGCTGGATAAGCAAAGATCCAGCAGAAAGGGTAATGGAGAAGAAAATCAGCTGATGTGGACATAAATCAACATCTGCTGCGCCCATTCCTGGTGTTCTATGGAGGAAAAGCCTCCTTTTGGTGATACACACTGAAAGAAACAGTTTTTAGAGCTTCTAAAACAACTTTTTCTAGAAGAGAACTGAAATGATGGTTTACCTGTGAGCAATTCTGCAACGTAAAGGAATCATGCTCAATATTATGCTCAAGTTTTGCAGTTGGGTTCTTTCCTGCTGTACCACACTAACTCAGCACGGCCACAGGCAACGGCATGTTGCTGATACCCTGGGGTATCCTAGATTCTTTGCTGATTCTTTGAATAATTATTTTTGCAGGAAAATCATGGTGCCAAAAGCAAAAAGCCAGACTGCAATTGGCAAAATATTTCTGTTTTTTTAATATTTGAATCCCAATGGCATAAATTCATGGAATCATGGAATGGCTTGGGTTGGAAGGGACCTTAAAGCCCATCCAATTCCACCCCTTGCCATGGGCAGGGACACTTCCCACTATCCCAGGGTGCTGCAAGCCCCAATGTCCAACCTGGCCTTGGACACTTCCAGGGATCCAGGGGCAGCCACAGCTTCTCTGGGCACCCTGTGCCAGGGTCTCCCCACCCTCACAGGGGACAATTCCTTCCTTATATTGAAGCTAAATCTCCCTTCTTTCAGTTTGAAATTATTACTCCCTGTCCCACCACTACAGTTCCTGATAAAGGAATTGATTGAATAACAATTCAATCCAGCAGGAATTGCTCTGGTGTAAATGGGAGCAGAACTGGCCTGGTCTGTCCATGGCTGAGCATCTGAGTTCTGTAAGATAAACTCTGAGCTCACTTCCACTCCCCATGGACCATCTCTCACTCCATGTTACCCATACTTTGATGGTGAAATCTGATTTGGAATCTCCAAATCCTCTAACTGTTCATTGACTTTCATCCATTAAAACCAGTGGGTTAAAAACTGACATGTAAGAGATACATGACATGTAGGACGTAACTTGTGTTAAATCCATTAAAAAAATCTATCCCCATATGCAGAGACTATCAAGGTACTGAGAACTCAACAAACAACCTGTCAACAACCTCAGGACGACCCACCAAGGGCTTCTCAACATGAACGAGAGAGGCAGAGCAGAGTGCAAGGAACCAAGATTTCCCCCCCTGCTATGGCCAAGCACAGGAGGCACAGCCCAAACCCTTCCTGCAGTCTGAGCATCAGAGCCCGGAACCAGGAAGGTGTTTTGAAACCATGGGTAGAATTTAATTCCTTCAAGCAGCGTTAATTAATGAATTAATTTCCATTGCCAGCCTAAAAGCTGCTTAATTGACTCTCCAAAATAACTCAGTCTCAATGTGATCTTTCAAGGAACTTGGTCTACTTCTGCCTCCCTGATTTACGGTCGATTCATAAATTATGGGACTCTACTGTGTCAGCAGTTACCCCTGAGCTTGAGCAGGAGCTCAAGCCCTGATCTGCAGGGCAGGAATTTAGGGTCAGGCTTTTGCTTACAAGGGTCAATGTGTCTCTGTGTGGCAGCTGAATCATTCCAGAGCACACAGTCCCTACACAGCCCTGTGTGTCTGGTGCCTAATGAGGCAACAAAACCAAATTCACTGTAAAGTTATGCCTGGGATGCACAGCTGGGCAGGGAGGGTGTGCAGGCAGCACTGCCCCGAGGTCAAAGGTCTGCAGCACTGCAAAGTAAAGAAATTATTGGTGCTCCCTTTGAACTAAGCTGTGGGAATGCCAGAGGGATAAGACATAAGGGATAGAAGGCATAATGCTGACAGCTATTCTCCCTCCACACACCAAGCCCGTATTCCCGAGTCCTGGATGCTGCAGGCACAGCACATGGAGGATGAAAGGGCACAGGGATTTCTGAATGGGACAGACGCATCACATCTGCCTCTAGAGCTTAAGGAGAAGCCAGGAGCACGGAGCGTGGGAGAGTCCCTGCTCTGGAGTCACTGTCATTTATTATTCATCCCTCGGCCTTTAGCGGAGAATTCGGCACATCCCCATTCATTCGCACCTGGCTGATTTTCATGGGAGCCACGAACAGGCTGTTACTGTTAAAACAGCACACGGAACACAACGTGTGCGAGCCTGCAGAGCCCACCCTCCTCTTTCCGAGGGAACAATTAATGTCATTACAGATTTGCAGCGGCTTAAAGATGTATCAGAGATGCCTGTGGGAGAAGGCAGGGAGCACAGGAGAGGGATTCCTGGCTGGGAAGACACAGAATTCCAGCCCCGAGTTGCTGGAAAGCAGTTTTGCTTTGCATGCAGGCACTTCCGAATAGTTTAGGGTACAGAATCGCAGCTTGCTGTCACTGTCACTTCACTGTCACTGTCACCTACAGGCTGTGACCTCCCCCAAAACACGGACGGTCCTTGCAGAATACACAGAAAAGGCCTCAGCTACCAGAGCTGTCATCATCTAAGTGAGATGACAGAGCTTCCAGCAGCGAGTAAGGAATGCCACGCTCCTACTACCGCTACTATGAATGTGGCGAGGCAGGGCTTGCCCAAACCCAGGGAGCTTTTGGGATTCATGCAAAGCAACGCCCGTAGTGAAACGGAGCTCACGTGCAGCCACACACACACAGCTCCCTCCAGCACCGCCGCGCCGCCAAACCGCCCTTTCCACAAGTTCATCCGCAAAGTTTCTAAGGAAAACGCCTTACGGAGAAAGAAGGGAAAGGCCCGAGCCGAGCCGAGCGCCCCGGGCTTCGCCAAGTTTTTTAACCGAGCCCAACCGCTCCCGCAACGGCCCCGCCCGGCCCAAGCCCGCGGGCACCCGCGACCCGCCGGCCCTGCGGGCTGGGCGCCCTGGGGACACCCACTCCCGTGCGGGGACACCCATTCACCGAGCGGCTGCGGGGATACTCAGACACCGAGCGGCTGCGGGGATACTCAGTCACCGAGAGGCTGTCGGGGATACTCAGCCGGCTGTGAGGGACATTCACCTACCGAGCGGCTGTGGGGACACTCAGACACCGAGCGGCTGTGGGGGACACTCAGTCACCGAGCGGCTGTGAGGTACATTCACCCACCGAGCGGCTGTAGGGGACACGCTCCGTGCGGGTCTGGGGACACTCAGTCACCGTGCGGGTGTGAGGACTCTCAGGAGCCGAGCGGCTGTAGGGACAGTCACGCACCGAGCGGACACTCACTCACCGTGAGGACACTCACCGTGCGGGTGCAGGAACACTCACCGTGCGGGGACACTCACCGTGCGGGTGCAGGAACACTCACCGTGCGGGGACACTCACCGTGCGGGTGCAGGAACACTCACCGTGCGGGTGCAGAGACGCTCCGTGCGGGTGTAAAGGACACTCGCCGTGCCGCCGCCCCGTGCTGTGCCCGCGCCGCGCCGGGGCCGCCGCTGTCCGCGGCCGCGCTGGTGCTGAAGGGGCCGCCCCGCCCCGCGCCCGCCCCCGCCCGCCCCCGCGGAGCGCAGCGCGGCCGCCATGGCAACGCCGTGAGGGGGCCGCGCCCGCCGCCGCCCGCCCGGGCCCGCCGGCACCGCCGGGACCCACACTCGGTACCCCCGGCACACTCGGTACCCCCGGCACCGCTGCCACACCCGGGACCCCCAGCACACCCGCAGCCCCGGCTCGGAGGGTGCGGCACCGCGGCCGCGCTCTGCCCCGCGGTCACGCCGAGAGGACGCGGCCACCATCGCCTCGTCCACCTCCCCTGCTACACATCCTCAGCGGAGGGTATAGAACCATGGAAGCATGGAAGCAAGGTATCATAAAATCAGGGGATTGTTTTGGTTGGAAAACAAAGGCCACCGAGAGACCTCAGCGCTGCCAAACCCACCACTAAGCCGTGTCCCCAAGTGCCACATCTACATGGCTGCTAAATCCCTCGAGGCATGGGGACTGCGGTCCAGGAGCACTTGGACAACGGTCTCAGGAACAGGGGCAGATTGTTGGGATGTCTGTGCAGGGCCAAGAGCTGGACTGGATGATCTTGATGGGTCCCTTCCAACTCAGCATTTTCTATGGTTCTGTGATTCCACCACTGCCCTGGGCTGTCCATTCCAATGCTTTAAGAACCCTTTCCATGAAGAAATTTTTCCTAACATCCAACCTGACTCCTCCCCTGGTGCAACGTGAGGTCCTGTCAGCCCATGGAAAGAAGGTCCCACTGACTTGGTGGCAAACATCTTTATCCTGGTGATCCAGTTCTCAGATCACTAAACCCAAGAAAAGTCAGAACTAAACTCATTTGGTTTCGAGGTCCTTCCTGCACAAATAGTCTGTGGGTTTGGCCTTGCTATTTCATAAAGTCCTGGAATGGTTTGGGTTGAAAGGGACCTTAAAAAGCATTGTCCTACCCCCACCATGGGCAGGACACCTCCCACAGTCCCAGGTTGTTCCAGGCCCCGTCCACCCTGGCCTGGGACACTTCCAGGGATGGGGCAGCCACAGCTTCTCTAGGTGAGACACACGCACAGGATGTGATTGCCAAGGAAATCTAAGGAAATCTACATTTCAGAAGTGCAAATAGAAGGATTAAGATGACTGGGGGAAATCAGAGATGTGAGCACCAGCACGTGTGGTTTGGCCACTCAATCCCCCAAATTCTGCCTCACCTGCAACTCTGCTCTTCCCGGAGTGGAAAAGTGCTTGGCTGTTGTGGGATCCTGAGACCTGGAACCAGGATCTCCTCCAGGGTGGCTTTGCTTGGAGATAGTCCTGCTGTAAACATTCCATATGCTCCTCCCTGTACAAAGCATGATGTCACAGACTCAGTTCTGGCTCTAAACACCCAATTTAAAAACCAGGCTTTCCAATGTGAGCTTCTAAAATTTTTCATCTTTGATCAATTACTTCACTGGATTGACGGGATGAAACCCAGCATGGGACGAGGTTATGGCACTTGTGCCGTTTTTGGTAATTTCCATTCCACTGTGACACTGAATACCTTTGCTGCTGTTCAATGTTTAAGTTTGCTTAGACACAGACCTAAAATGAGAGATAATTTACTTAACTGTTCTGAGAAAATATGCCAAATGGGTAAGCCATGATTAGTTTTGAAAAAAGTGCAGATTTAGTACTACAGTGACTCATAACAATGAGCAAAAAAAAGGTCATGAAAGTATTTTAAACTGCATTTTATCATAGGGAAATATAAAATCACCTTAAATTGCTGTATCTGTACTTGACCTTCCAGCACCCAGGTACTTCTAGGCTGGCTCTTGGGTATTACACCAAAGTAGGATTTTAAACTTTTCTCCTAAAAGAACCCACAGCAAGGAAATATGACCCTTGTTGAACATAAAAACCCCCAGACCAGCTGTTATTCTTTAGGGCCCATAAAAACATCTTTTCCCTTGGGAATAGCTTTATGAGGGAGCAATTGCAGCGATTACAAAGCACTTCACAATTTAAGAATCCCACTCCTGAGACAACTTCATTTTATGTCATAAAGTTAGTTAATAATATTTTATAGTCCCAGCTCTGAAAAGCATTTATACTTAAATTACTTGATATTATTATACAAGTTTATTATTTCTTTTTTTTGTTTATTATTATTATATTAATTTCTATTCCTAGTTCACAAATTAGGGAAAGAGATGAGAAAACATTTGAAAATCTCATAAATTCCAAACACAAACCAATTCTCAGCCCCAAAAAGTCTCTTTTCCAGTTGCCTGGTCCTGGGCCACCAGAGCCAAGCTGGAGGGAGCCCAGTGGCCCTGGACAGGCAGCATTGCTGGAGAGAGGAACAGGATGGGAGCTGCACACTCAGCCTGTGCCAGTATGAAGTCCATGGCTTGCCCAGCCATTGTATGTAGCTATTGAGTGATTAATTGGGCAAATTAATTAGTTAATGGTCCTCCTGCACTTAGGAAAGGATACATCTCTTTCTTCTTTTCCCACTTTTTATCACTAGAAAGGTGCAGCACCACAGCACAGCTGGGCAAGAGAAGAGTGTTCAGTACACGGAGAAAAGCTCATGTTCAATGGGTGATGAACCCAATTTACTGCCAGGCAGGGAGAGCTGGACTCTCTCGGAATTACGCCTTTACCTCTTTGCACATTTTCAGGGAGGCAGATGTAAAAATGTGCCATGGTGATGTCACCAGGCTGCTGGGACTGGCCACAGGCAGGTCAGGAATGCCACCACAGGGCTGGCAGCACCACATTCTCCAAGGGGAAAAGAGGCAGGAGATGGGGTGAAGGACAAGGACATCTGTCTGATGACATGGCAGAGCCACTGAGGTTGCTGGCACTTCTGCTCCTGAGTTTAGTAAATCCAGCATTTCACCCAGATCCCTTTGTTTGTTTGTAAATGAGGATTTTAAAGGCCACTCCTGAGGCCAGGTCCCCTGTGCTGATGTACAAGAAGCACTCCCTATACCTGGACTCTCACTGCCTCCTCCTGCTTTGGCCTTAATTCCAGAAAGCACTTAATATATCCATAAATACATTTCTCACCAGCAAAGCTCTTGAGCAAACACCTCATTTAAAGATTTGCTTATCTCTAATTCCTTGGTGAAGAAGTAAGGTGTTACTCCAAAGGAGCAAAAAGGGATAATCAAGCTGTAAATCCTCACAGTTTCTATCATTTATAACCAGAGCTTAGTCATCTTTTGACCAGTGACGCACAGCGCTGATTTCTTGCTGAATAAAATTGTAGAAGCACAGCCAGTTTTTCACAGAGCTTGGAACTGTGCCCTTTGAGGGGTTTTATGAATGCAGAGCTCAAGGTCCATAGTATGTCATGGATAACCTAATGCAAGGTCATGTTTTGCTGGAATAACAGTGCCTAAGTCCTCCACAGCAACAACGGGTCCAGCCCTACCTGGAGATTTTATCAAATTTCACAGGGATTTGGCTGTGCAGAGCAAGTTCAAACTGTGAGAGCAATAAAGGCAGTTGTAAAACGCTGAAGATTGGAACTGTAAAGGTCAGAGCTTGATCTGCACTCCCCCAATTCTCACGTGTATTTAGATCTGAGATACCCTGTGCATTTAGCTCGGCGCTCCGCAGTTCAGCAAGGAGGAAGAAAATCATCTTTACCTTTGGAAAATTCCATCACAGGGTGATGTTTTCCTTCTAAAACTCCAGAATTTCATGTTCATGAATGATGCATATTTTGTCCCAAAGGAAATCACCTCAGAGAAAACATTCCTCATGACCTAACTTTAGGCAGGTGCTGCTGAACCAACATGGGGGTGGGTAACGGTGCATTTCCCAGGTGAACTGGACATTCACTTCTGCACACACACACACACACACAAAGAGAACAGAACCATGAGAAATTTTCCTTTCCAGCATGCCAGGGTGAAGCCAGATTGCACATAGGACTCTCAGAGCACTTGGAAACCCTTCCTCTCATCCTCAAGCACCTTGGATTGAGCACTCAGCCAGGATTTGGAAGGAATTTAGATTCAATTTAGTAGCCACTGAGTGAAAGTACTGAGAGCTCCTTGCTGTGCAAATTTCTCTTAAGAAAGTTCAAGAAGGCCATTGAGATCAGGGGTTTTATAGCTTCTGCTCTCTTTTATGGAGTTTTACTCTCAAATGTGAAGAGACTTGTTAAGCTTTTGTATTGCCTAACCTAGAAGTGGAGGATGTTTTGATTCATCCAGAGAAACTCTCTGAAGGCCATCAATGCTCAGAATGAAAATGAATCAAAACAGTCAACCCCTCGAGATTAGTCAGAATTAGCTCTTTTCCTGTACTGGTCTGTATGAAATAATTGCTTGACCTTTGACCAGGGAGAAAAAAGTTAAAAAGCACAAAATAAACTATAAAAATGACCATTAAAAATTTCCTCAGGAAATCTGTTTAAATGCTGATGTCATTTCCTCCAGTCACCACTTCAGTTTTGCTCTGTGTTAAACCAGAAAGGCACCGTCAGAGTCACGAGGAGGGGAAGGTTTGGCCAGGCAACACCAGGAACATGGGAGATTTATCCAAGGGGGAATGCACATGCAAGGGCCGCCAGGAAAAAACTGCTCCAAGGTGAAGGAGAAATCTGAGGAAAGATGTGTCTCCCTACTCTGGAATTTGAGGTGGATCCTGGGGCGTGAAGCACAGAATGGTTTGGGTTGGGAGGAACCTTGAAGATCTTCTCGTTCCAACCCGTCTGCCACAAGCACTCAGCAAGCCTTGCTCCAGATGTCCAGGTTTGGAGAAGCTCATGGAAGTGCTGAATTTAAACAGAGGTTTAACAGTCCAGCAGGTGAGAGGCTGTAGAAAATCCAGTTGAGATTGTGACTCTATAATGGAGTGAAGAAGAGGCCTCTAACTCAAGGCACAGAGTGGTGAGTGCCAGTTTGTTGGAAAGCCAAGGGAAACAGGAGAAGATGTGCCCTCATAAATCTGGTTATTCTTCCAAAAATACACTGCAGGAACATGAGATGCTGCTGGGAACACACACAGTGCAGCACAGTGCTCAGCAAAGCATGCTAACCTAATTTCCGTGTTACATGAAAGAAGAAAACCCTGACTCATATTTTATGAAAATTGTAATGGTGAATCAGCAAATTACTTCTGTTTATCTCCTTCGACGTCAGCACGCTGAAGTCTGGAGCAACTTGAACTAATCCCAGGGCACTTGTAAATAGAATATATATTTAGGCCAGCTGAAGCTGGGCTAAATGGGAACAAGCAGGAATTCGTCATCAACGGACAGCTGGGAAGCTCAGAAAATGCTATTTCCTGCCTGTCCAGTCAGAGGGAAAGACAAGCTCTGTGTGTGCCCTTCACCTCTGACTCCTGTATCAGATCCCAAATAAAAAAGTATTTACACTTCAGAAATGTGTGGCTGCTATAACAGGATGTTCCTGGATGGCAAAAGCTGGTGGCTTTATATATGTGCCTGTTTACACATATCCCTGTGGTGGTAGGAAGAAAATAAAACTGCACAGAAATCTATAACCTGATCTGGTTTGTTTAGCTGCTAATCCAATCTTCTCTCCTAGTAGAGCTCCAATAATTTGATTGTGTTGTGTAGGGCACTCTGGAGCACCTGAGGGATGAGAATGAAATACTGTAGATGAGCAGAGAAACTGCTGAAATGCCTTCCTGCATCAGTGCTCCGAGTACGTCATGGGATTGTGCAGCTCACCCTCAGCTCCAGGTGAGGACACACAAATCCATGAAGCATTCCAGAGGTGATTTTGTCAAGCATCAGAATGGGGCTGCCCAGGGAGGTGGCAGAGTCCCCATCCCTGGAGGTGCTCAGGGAATGACTGGAGGTGGCACTCAGTATCACAAGGTGGGGATCGGTCACAGGCTGGACTCAATGACCTTGGATGTCTCTTCCCACCTTAATGATCCTGCAATTCTGTGATCTCCTGCTCTCTTTTCCAGCCCTCCCAAACTGTTGAGGGGAGCACAGGGAGTGCAGCAGCACCGTGTCCCTCCTCAGGGGCTGTTCCCACAGGCAGGACTGCTCCACTGCCTGGATCAGGCACTTTGGCTCCCACTGGAAGCAGCAACGGATGTGGTCACACCTGGCCGCACATCCTCCTGTAGGTTTGTTGCACTCATTGGTGCTGTCACAGCATTAACTGCCTGTAAATTCCCATTTATCCCCCTCTCCCCCTTCCAAGGAAATTGTAACTGTGATGAGTCTCCCCTCAGTCTCCTCTCCTCCAACTGTACAGACCAAGTGGCCTCAGCCACCTCTCAAGACCCTTCACCATCTTTTTGCCTCCTTTGGACTCTCTCTAATAGTTTAATGTCTTTTTTATACTGTGGTGCCCAAAACTTCCCCAAGGACTGGAGGTGAGGCTGTCCCAGTGCAGAGCAGAGGGAACAATCCCCTCCCTGTGCCCCGTGTCCCCCAGCACAGGGATGTCCCTCCTGACTGCCAGGGTGCTGCTCACTCAGATCCAACTTCCCATCGAGCCAGACCCGCAGGGAAAAGAGCCGGGATGGCAGCGGGCCAGAGGCTGGACCAGCCCGTGTCCCGACGGGGGCAGAGGCTGCTGGTGGCACTGGTGTCCCAGTGACTGCTCCGTGCCGGAGCCTCAGGGCCAGACCTGCAGCTGGGACTGAGCTCAGCGTGACGGCAGCAGCGCTGAGTCACCGGGCAGCACAACAGCAGGAGCAGTTTGCACATTTGCAAAGTGGGAAAGGCTCAGAGCAGACTGCACGGGATCGTTAAGGGAGAAGCAGCGAGGCTCTGCAGTGGGATTCATGTCCTACAGGAGCTACAAGGCTTTGGATGAAAAGAGCTGTACTGGAGCCTGGGATTATTATTTACTGTGTTGTGCGATGTTGCAGCAATCCCAAAGAATGACAAATTCAGAGCGATTCCTTCAGGGAATCAACCACTCTGATAAAAACTGCACCGAGAGGAAGGATTTGTTTTGATCGTCATTGAGAAAACAAGTTTTAAACACTCGGCACAGCACCGACAGCCCTGGTAGCAGAAATCTGAATCCCTGGAGCACAGAGCAGTCACATAGGCTCCTGCTGGTTCCCTGTCACATGATTTCAGCTGGGAAAAAAGGGGGGAAAACCCTAAAAGTACTCTGGAGAATTATTTTTAAGTGCCCCAAAATAAAATGCAACAAAAGGTAAAGCAAAGGCATAAAAATAGTGTTTTATTTTGAAAAAAAAATTGCTATCCCACATAAAAGCTTTTGTAGTCTCTGTGAGCCTTTGGAGGTCCTTGTCTTCCTCCAAGGCTGGGCTGAGTTTAACCACAGCTACACAACCCCAAGTAGTGGCAGAGCCATTCCTGACTGCTCTATTGATTTATTATTGAAAGGAGGTTAAATTTTTTAATAAATAATTTTGATTTTTTTTTTATCTTCACGCTGGTTCTTTTAACTGCTTCTCTCCACTAGACTTCTTCCAGAAGAAAAATCACTTCCCTGTCACATTAACTAAGTTTAATTTTCTTCCTAAATCTGTCCCAGGCTTCTCGTTTGCTCAGTGGTTGACAGAGTATTTTCAATGGCTAAATATTAATCTATTTAAGAACAGAAAGGAAGCATTTTGGAGGAAAAAAACAAATTTTCAAATCTTTTTCAGAACTAGCAGTCTGTTTTCCTCACTTGTTTTCCTCAATCTGTTTTGAATGAAACCCCACGTCCCTATTTTAAAATGAACATCCACAAACCATTGCAGAAGACAACCAGTACAGCTCAGTAGAAGGCTGGGCCAGTGCTCCTGGCAGAGATAAGCTGGAAATGAAGCTTATTCAGGAAATACATGGTGATAGAACAGGGAAAAAAATATTAGTAAAAAATAAATGAGCCCAGTGATGTAGAGCCCTTTGGTTTTCCCTGTCCTACTGGCTTTCAGAAAGACCTAACTTAGATTTACAACAATTTTTCTGAAAATGACACAATCTGGGGGACCTCAGAGGTGCAGAATCAGATCATTAACGCTGCTATTGGAGAATTAAATGGTTTTATTGAACTGATTTTTTCGTGCCCTCTGGCTGCTGCCTTTTAGATCCTGGCAGGTTTGCTCTGAATTCCTAAACACTTCATCCTGGGCTTTAGAGTCCCGTTTGTCTTCATTGTTCCACAAAGAGACAGGAGAAATCCCTCTGCTGCTTCAGATAAATAATGCCCATGGTGGAAGAAGTTTTCTTTCCATGAAACTTTGAAGGAGATGGCAACATTTCAAAGGACAGCCAGAAGGTTTTAAAGGCAATGATGTTGAAAGAATATGAAATATGACTAAGAGGAGGGTGATTTTTTTTTTTTAAATACTAACATTAAAGAATAAAATCAGAAAATGAGCTTTTTCTAAAGCATTAATTACTGGACTTTCCTTTCCTGGAAAATTCCATCATTTCTGGTGTGCACTCTAAATAAGAACAATTTACGGTGAATTTTCTGTACAATAGAAACTCACTTCTGTCCACTTTCAGTGATGTCTTTTAGGTGAAACTATTACAGAAGTGTCTCTTAGAAAGAACAACCATCAGTTCAGCGCTGAACAAAACAACATTCAGCTGCCCAGAGAAGCTGTGGCTGCCCCTGGATCCCTGGAAGTGTCCAAGGCCAGGTTGGATGGGGCTTGGAGCAACCTGGGATAGCGGAAGTTGTCCCTGCCCATGGCAAGGGGTGGAATTGGATGGGGTTTAAGGTCCCTTCCAACCCAAATCACTCCATGGTTTTATGGTTCTATGATTAAATCACCATCACTGCAACCTCAGTGTCTCCTGTTGCTGCCTTCTACTCGTAGTGATTTTATCAAGTCAAGGAAATGCTCATTTTAGGACGTAACCATGCAATGTGTGGTACAAAAAATTGCCAGGATCAACAGGCCTTTTACACCTGGAGATACCTGGCTCCCTAAAACCAGAGCATCCTGTTTATCCAGGCCCAGGCAGAGGGCAGAGCTGTATTTTGCCATCACCTCTCCATGACTGATCTGTTGTTGCCTCTTTGAACTGGGCTCGCGCAGTTGCCAACCACCTGCAGTGGAAATCTGGTGAGTCACCAGCATTTTGGGCCATCAATAACTCTGAGCTGCAGAGTCCTCCTGCTGTGGTGAATCTTGCTGCAAGTGGAACAGCAAAGCAGCCAGTGGGCAATGTGTGCACGTCCTGGTGCCAGTGCTCCTCCATCCAACAGGAGGAGGCCAAGCTGCCTGGCTCATCCCGAGGGATAACATCATCCCTCCTCCCACAGCCAATTGTTTCTGCCTAGGAGATGCAGCCAAGATCCCACATCCCCCGGTGTCTTTATCACCTTAATTTCTTTTTGCTGTACGTAGACTTTAAATACACTATGAGTCCAATCCTTGTATAGCTTTTATTTGCATCCAGTAAAAAACCCCTGGATTTTAATTACAAGTGTTCCCCCAGGGTCAGAGTTCTCAGCAGTGCTGTATCACACCTGGATTTGCTCATTCTGGTGTTCTACCCCCTGAATTCCTATTTAACATTTGCTGCCTCTTGCACCTCAGGCGTGACTGACCCCGGGAGTGACTAAGGGAACAGATCAATTATTGTGATTAAAATTGATCCTCATCGCTCTTGGTGTCACAGTTCACAAGCCAACGCTCATGAGCTCATTTGGCTTGGGCCTGTAACCATTGCATATGGTGAGGATCTCATTGAGCAGAGTAAAATCATCCCTACGTCAAAATTAAAGGATTTGATCATCACAAGAATAAAAGTCAAGCTGTGTTTATGGCCTTTATGCTTAATGGTAAAGTCATATTTGGGTTTGGATACATTTCCAAAATAGTAAGAGCCACCGTTTGGGAGGTTTATGCAACCTGGGATCTCAGGTAACCATGAAAATAAAATGTACCTTTGTTCCCTCTTGCAAAACATGAAGGATATTCCTGTCGGCTTGGCTGAAAGGCATCAGGGAAATGCCAAATGTTTGTAGCACACTGCACTGAAAAGCTCATTATAATCAACAAATCCTGGGTTGGTCAATTCCTGCATGTGGAAACACACAGGAGAGGGGAAAAAAGAGATGGAAAACAGCCTGATGGAGGCAGAATCAAAGAAAGAGAAAGACTGAGCTGAAGCACCACAGACAGAGAAGGAGAATTTTATGTAATGAATGTTTTCCACCTCATCACCTCCTTCCTGCCCTAAACACCATCACCACCTGTAAGTGCACTCATTAAACTGGCAAATCCATACACCTCCATCATGCCTGGAAATTGAATTCTGCTGAGTTTTCAGCACTTTTATTTAATAATTCTGATTTTTTTCATCTTTTCAGTTCACTCCTTTCCTAGCTCATCCTCTTGTGCAGCTCAGTTTGTCAGTTTTATTTCTCCAAAGTGCTACGGAGGGAGCAACATATAATTCACAACTCAATAAAATTTACGGAAAAATAAATATTTGCTGCATCCAAGATGAGACGAAGGATGTGTAGGAGGGGAGGAGGCAGGAGGTAGACTTGAAATTGCTGCTCTTGGAAGAGATTTGAGAATTGAGAGTTGGTAACTCAGTGCAAAATGGCTGGGGCTCTAAAATGGATTTATCAAGAATTTAAATGAAAAATGCAGGAGGGAACTGTTCAGAAATCGTGGCTGTGCAAGGTGATTTCAGCATAAAGGGCAGTACTGGACACCCATGATTGTTTGAAGGTAAACCAATTTATTTACAATTTTATTGGCTGGAAAAAGCCACCAACTGCACCTTCACCTTTCAAAACCTGGGATACAGCAAACTCCTCATTTTAGAGGCAGAAGGTCTGCATCAAGAATTCAGAGATTAATCAACAGCTTTATTCCCTTCCAAGCATTGGTGATTCAGATGTCAAAGAACAGGGACTCCAATGTCAAAGTTATTCCTTTTCTTCTGGGTGAGAGAAGTTGGAGGGTCTGGGCACTGAGTTCTCATGAGCAAAGCCTCACTCTGTGCCCAGAGTACTTCCAGAATGTTATTATAACAAAAATATTTCTAAATTGTTGTATTAAATTATATAGATTTCATTGCAATCTGCGCCAACATCTTCGTGTGTCTCTACACCTGCACCCACAGTAGGTAACATATTTAATTCAGGTTGCTGAAGATAATTGCTTGGTAATGTGTTTCTTCCAAATCTGAGGTTTTTTTTAATAATGAAAATTCAGTGATCATTGTCAAGAAAACCCCCAAACCAATAAACTGTATTTCTTTTTAACTGAGGTAGCTTTCTAAGGTATATCAGCAGAATATTTCCTCAGCAGTCAAAAGGAAAGAGGGATTGCAGTTGGAATTTGTGAGCTGATTTCCTGAGCAGCTCTGAGGAAGCTGCAGCCCAGTGTGTTCCCTCCTGTGTCACCTGTGTGACACTGATTGATGCTTCTCCAGGTTAATTGAGGTAGAACATTACACGCTCCTGTTTCTGAGCAGGTTTTGCTGCTTTGTTCTCTAACACTGTTGTGGGTAATTAGGTCAGGTTCACTTCTCTTTGACAGCACTGAAATGAATCATTTTTTTCAGAGTAGGTGATCACTCTAATACTTCCTATCTAATATCACCACCACTTCCAAATCGTGTCCTAATGAGAGAGTTCCAGGAATATTAGAGAAAAAAAAAGGTGGATATTCAATGATCTAGTGTCTGCTTCTGACCCTGGAAAACCTTATTCATTTAAAGAACTATTACTCATGAGAATTACTGTGCAAGCTTCCAGGAGGCTGAACACAGAAGGGTTGTCCAAGCAGGAACAGACTCTTTTAAATAGAGAAGTATTAAATATGTTCAGTGTCTCCTACAGGGCTCCAGAAATTTGGTTGAAAACCATAGACAATAACACTTCTGTGATACTGAGAATTATCAGATCCATAAGATCTAATTTTTTCCCATCTCCTGGATGGAAAGGTCCCTCCTGCAGACCTCTCCCATGGAATCTGTCACTGCTGTGGTGTCACCAGTTGGGTTTCAAAGCTTTCACAGCCAGGACTCAGCGATCTGTATCACTATAAATCCAGATTCCTGAGACACCAGCAAGAATAATTAGTTACTGGCTTTGTTCAAGTGTCTTCTGCCACACTCTTCACAGTCCATTTGCCACGAGCACTCCTGCGTTATTGCCGTATCCACAACTCCTACAGGCATTTCACCTGGGAGGAACTGCCAGCTCAGATGCATCACTCCTTTGGCAGATTTTGTCTAAGATGTCTCAGTAGAAGATATCATTAAATATAGATCCTGGTGGGTGAGAGGCTGGAAATGACCCCCCAAGTCCTGGGCTCATCCCCAGCATGGGCAGCAGGAAGGGGGGGATCTGCCCTGCAGAGCTGCCTCCAGCCCTGGGATCCAGAAGGATATGGAGCTGCTGGAGTCAGTCCAGAGGAGGCCACAAATGATTAGAGGGGATGGAGCAGCTCTGCTCTGGAGAAAAGCGAGAGCTGGGAGTGTCCACCGTGGAGGAGCTTTAGGGTGACCTAATTGTGGCCTTCCAGTGTCTGAAGGAGCTGATGAGAAAGATGGAGAGACACTATTTATTTACAAGGGCTTGGAGTGACAGGACAAGTAGGGGATGGATTCAAACGGAAGGAGCGGAAAGGGTATCCAAGGAAGAGACAGGAAGACGGTGAAGGGTCTTGAGGAGCAGCTGAGGGCACCTGGTCTGTTCAGGTGGAGACTGAGGGGAGACTCATCGCAGTCACAACCTCCTCGTGAGGGAAAGCGGAGGGGCAGGCACTGATCTCTGTGGTGACAGGGACAGGAGCCAGGGAAGGGCTGGAGCTGGGCCAGGGCAGGCTCAGGCTGGACATCAGGGCAAGGTTCTTCCCCCAGAGGGTGCTGGGCACCGCCCAGGCTCCCCAGGGAATGGGCACGGCCCCGAGGGTGCCAGAGCTCCAGGAGCGTTTGGACAGCGCTGCCAGGGATGCGCAGGGTGGGGTTGTTGGGGTGTCTGTGCAGGATCAGGAGCTGGGCTGATGATCTTTGTGGATCCCTTCCAGCTCAGGATATTCTGTGATTTAGACTGGACGTTAGGAAGGAATTCTTCCTGTGAGGCTGGTGAGGCCCAAGCACAGGCTGCCCAAAAAACCTGCCGCTGCCCCAACCCTGGAAGCGCCCAAGACCAGGCTGAGCCGGCTTTGGAGCACTCCAGTCTATGGATGCGTCCCCGCCCACAGCCGGGGAGGGCCGGGATGAGGCTCCCGGTCCCTCCCAGCCCAAAGCCGCAGGCGCGGCCCCGCCCCGGCTCGTCACGGGGCCGGAACCCGGAGCCACCGGAGCCGCCGGAGCCGCCGCCCCGGGCCCAGCGCTGCCCCAGCCCGGTCCGGAGCCGCGCCGCTCCCCCCGGGGCCGCCAGCATGTCCAACATGGAGAGTATCCTCGGGCGGGACGGGCCGGGAGCCGCCGGGGCCGGGCCGGGCCGGGGGAGGTGGCGGTGGCGAGCGAGGCCTCCCCGCCGGGAGGAGCCCCCGGGGCGCGGGGGAAGGAGGAAGCGATTCCCCCTCATGGCGGTGGTCGCGGGACCCGAGGGGCGACAGCAGCAGCAGGAGGAGGGCTGGGTGTGACACTGGCAGGGGCTGAGCTCTCTGAACCTCGGGATTCTCTTCTAAAGGCAAGAAAACCGAGACGGGATCTCATATTCCGTATCAGTATCTTCAAGGGGTGTCAGAGGATGGTGTCAGCACCGGGATGAGGAACAATGCCCATAAACTAAAAACCAAGAAGTTAGACCTCACAATGGGGAAGAACATCGTTCCGTGGAGGGGGCAGAGCCCTGGAACAGCTGTCCAGGGGGGTGTGGAGTCTCTGTCTGGAAACATCCCAAACCCACCCGGACACGTTCCTGTGTCTCCTGCCAGGGCAGGGGTTGGACTGGGCGATCTCCAGAGGTCCCTTCTAACCTCAGTAATTCCGTGATTCTGTGGTTTCACCGCCTTGAAGGCACAAGGAAGTGAGTGGGAAGTTTGATGTCTCTTCCCAAGGTGTGATTAGGCAGCCTGGGCTGGAAGTGAGGAGGAGGAGGAGGCAGGGCTGTGGTGGATGGAGGGACAGCCCAGTTCCTGGGACAGAAAACATAGTTTATACTAAAAATAGTGCAAATTGTGCAGCACGGACAGCATACATGTGTATAGACTGGAGTGATGTCAGCAGGGCTGTCCCCCAGACAACCACCACATCAGCTGTGCTCTTGGAAAGATTTACACACAGAGCTTTGTGTGGGCTGACTGAAACTTTCTTGCTGTATAAAACCATCTTAACGCACAGGGGCAGAAAACTCTTACAGATTCCAGAGGTCTCAGTGTGGATTCCAGAGGTCTCAGTGTGTTTGGAATGTGCAGGCAGTGCTGGCATTGCCGGTTGTCCTGGTGAGGGATTGCTGGAGCAGCTGACTGTGAGTCACAAACTGAGGTGGAAGTCGGGTTCCACGTGGGTTGTGGCACGTTGAGAAAGACACTTGAAGGGAGGAGCAGGAATGTGCTCCTCAGGGATGGGTGAGCTGGTTTAATGTCAGGTAAACTCCCCAGCTGAGTAACTGGGGAAGTTATTTCAAAATAAACTGCTCTGTTACTGTTACTTACCTTAATAGATATCCTGAATGCAAAGTCACGCCTGTTACGTGTTTGTAGCCAGCTTGTGATGTTTATAGGATAATGTCTTCAGGTTGCTGTCAGGGTAAGAGGCATGGCTGGACTTTAAAACAGAGAACAGCTCTGGAATAATTTATGTGCTTGAAATATTGAAGAAACCTCAAGTACTTGTAATGTTTAGCTTTGTGCTTCCACTTAATTGTTAATCATCTTAGTACCTACTGCATCTTCCTCTTGGGATGTCACAGGTGGCAGGGTAGAAGCCTACAAACCTTTTTAACTTCCATTTTGTTTGAGAAAGACTGGTATTATTTGGAAGCTTTCATCAACAGTATTTTAAAAGAATGTTTTTGATTGTTACTTTACAGCACATACTTTATTCTCTGTCAGTAATAGTTTAGTGCAGTCATTCCAAATCACTCTGAAGGCTTTGTCTTGCTTTCTTAGAGCTTTCAGTTTAAGCAGGACTTGAACTTTTGTTTTTAGAAGTTTCTCTTCCTGACTGAAGTACTCTCTGCCCAAAAGTCAGGTGGTGAAGCTGTCGGGAGCCCAGGATCACTCACATGACCCAGGGCTGGGAAGGAGCTGGGTGAGCAGTTTAAATCCAGGATCCTGCTGGGTTGTAGCTGGCCATGGCCATCTGAGCCAGTTTGCTGTTGCACAGTTCATTTGTGTGTTCCTCAGTGGCTTTGAGCTTTTTTTGGATGGGGGGGTTCCAGGCAGGTCAGGAAACCACATCATTTCAGTGAGAGTCACCAGCTCTGGGTGTGGGAGTGAAAGTAACCAGCAGATAACCACTCTCAGTTCCTCTTGGGGGGAGTTTGGTGGTTGGATTTATCACTCTGAAGTAGGTTTGGTCCCTTAACCTGCGCTGCAGAACACCTGTTCAACTTGAAGTTTGCTGCAAAGGAGCTCAACAGGAACTCCAAAAAATGCGACAAAGAAGAAAAGGCTGAGAAAGCTAAAATTAAGAAGGTAGGTCTGAACCAAGCTTTTTAGATCTGTTGCTTGCCTGTTAGAGCAGGAAGACATCTGGTGTTTTATCATTTCCCTGGTGTGCATACTGATAATCATGTGGTCAATATTTGTGATTTAAAATATGTGACTATAAATATTCCTGTGCTTATTAATAAACATGAAGATAATGCGTCTTCATGATGGCTCGTGGCATTTGCTTCCCGAGAGGATTGTCTTGTGTGTGCTTTTGGGAGAGACTATTGTTCTCTGAGTCAAAACCACTTCGTGTTTATCAGCTTGTATCAAAAGGGCTTGTGGAGAGGAACTTCAAAACAGCTTTTGAGTCCTTGGGGTAGTGAAGAGAGAGACTGAGTTGATTTGACTGTGTTTTTGCCCATGAGATACAGCTGTACCACTTGTGCCTATGTTTGTGTCTTGAGACTGAAAATGTTTTCAGGAACAGAAATTCTGTTTCTGCAGCTCTGAAAAACTTCCTATTTGAAGTGCATTCCAGATGCCTTCCTTGGAAAGAAGTTAGGAGTTCTCACCTTGGAAATGTTTGGGATCTGTTGTGGGAGGAGGGAGGTTTGTTTTTTAATGGGAAAAACAGAGCGACTAATCAATGCTTCCTTCAAAATGAAAACACTACACAGAAATCCTGTTTACAAGAGTGGGGAAGGGTAAAAGGCTTTTCCTTTTGTCTCTCCCTCTTTCCCAAGGCCATCCAGAAGGGGAACATGGAAGTGGCACGGATCCACGCGGAGAACGCCATCCGCCAGAAGAACCAGGCCATCAACTTCCTGCGCATGAGCGCCCGTGTGGACGCCGTGGCAGCCAGGGTCCAGACTGCTGTCACCATGGGCAAGGTGAGGCCCTCCCTGTCCCACAGGGGCAAGGAAGAGACCTCTCATCCTCTCTGGAGCGATTTCATCCTGGCTGGAATGAGCTGGGAGCTTTCACTTTCAGTTTGAGATGTAGCCAAGAGTAAATCAGGTGCTGGAATTTCTCTGGCAGCTGCTCTTTGGATTATTTTACAAAGATACTTCTCTCCTTCAAAATACATGAAGTCATGAGGTAGGAGTTGTGATTCCAGAGATCTTTTTTAGCTCAGGTAGTTGTTTCAGGTAAGCTGATTTACTGCTCTTCATCTTGAAAGCCCATTGTGACCTGTGGAACAAATGTATCCCTTAACAGTGACAGGTCTCACTCTACAGAAATGAATGACATATAAAGCTCATTTTTAGTGAATTTTGCCTCAGAATGTGAATTTCAAGTGGCTGAGTTAACTTCTAGAGCTTGGAATGTTAGGAGCTATTTAAAATGTGTTATTCCACATGGCAATAGGATATTCCCTCCTATTTGATACTGTCAAAGCTCTGTGGACAGAGATAAGGGAGCTGAGGAAGAAATCACAGAATCCCAGAATAATTTGTGTTGAAAGGCACCTTAATGCCCATCCAGTGCCACCTGCTGCCATGGGCAGGGACACCTTCCACTATCCCAGGTTGCACCAAGCTCCATCCAGCCTTGCCTTGGATGCCTCCAGGGATGAGGCAGCCACAGTTTCTCTGGGCACCCTGTGCCAGGGACCCCTCCATCCTCACAGGGGAGGATTTGTTCCTAAACTGCTCATTTTTCCTTGTAGTAATTTCCTTTCCCTTGTTTTAGGTAACAAAGTCAATGGCAGGAGTGGTGAAGTCTATGGATGCCACCTTGAAGAGCATGAACTTGGAAAAGGTAAATAGACTCAGTTTTCTTGGAACTGACATCAAAAGCAGAAGGGACAACAGGCACAGGCTTTAAAAAGGGAAATTCAATTGAGAGTTTTCCAGTTGAGATGTATTTTTTTCTGTTACCTGAGGATGAATGATTTGATTCGTATTTTTCATAGATATCTGCACTAATGGACAAATTTGAGCATCAGTTTGAGACACTGGATGTTCAGACACAACAAATGGAAGACACAATGAGCAACACTACGACATTAACAACGCCACAAGTAAGAATGATAAAACATATTTTAACAAGGTGGTCTTAAATAATGCATCTAAACTGTTCATTAATAGCACTTGAAACACTTAGGTATATGTTTGGGGTATTTTATGGATAAGTTGAATTCTTTAGAAGCATTATTTACAAGCCAGAGTTCAGTTACTGTCATTTTAACTGCTGAGCACCCCTGCTCCTTATTTTTGAGTTCATACCTTGTAGTGGTTAAGCACAAAACTGTTCTGCCAAAGGCATTTGCCTTTAAATCAGTTTTGTTAAAATAATTCCTGTTCTCTGAAAATCTAACAGAAGAGGTTGTCAGAAACTCCAACAATCCCTTTTGTTTTCCTTTAGAACCAAGTGGACATGCTCCTGCAGGAAATGGCAGATGAAGCAGGGTAGGTGAAATTTCTATTTCTTGAATAATTCTTGGTTCCCACAACCCTTCTGGTTATATCTAAGGTCAAATACCCTTGTTTTGTAAGTCTGTGCAGAGAAAAAACACCTTTTTCCTTTTACCTCTAGACATACATGACTTATCCTGGTAGTGAGTCAAAATTACTCACCAGCTTGTGTAACTCTGGAGTATTCAGGGGATGCTGTCTCATTATTCCTCTGCTGTCAATTGTTGTGCTTCCCCCTTTATTCACCTGTGCCTGACTTGGTTTTTGCTCTGTTTTCTCCTGTCAGCCTTGATCTGAACATGGAACTACCTCAAGGACAGACAGGTTCTGTTGGTACGAGCGTTGCCTCAGCAGAACAGGTAAATGTTGGATTTCAGCGAGGTCAGTGTTTTCTGGAGAAGTGGGATGTGAGAATGCTTCACTCAGTCAAAACAAAGTGCTAAATTGCTAAATTATAATTCTATATTATATATTATTCCCTGTCCCAAGGAAACTGTGTGGTTAAAAGTAATTTTAATGATATATTGGTTGAATGTTATAGGGAAGGGACCTTAAAGCTCATCCAGTGCCACCCCTGCCACAGGCAGGGACACCTTCCACTATCCCAGGTTGCTCCAAGCCCCGACCAGCCTGGCCTTGGACACTTCGAGGGATCCAGGGGCAGCCACAGCTTCTCTGGGCACCCTGTGCCAGGGCCTCCCCACCCTCACAGGGAGGATTTCAGCCCCCTTGTCCCATCAAATATTCCACGTTCTTTGAACAAAACCCACAAAGCCCCAACCCTTTCTCTACTTAATTTTGTGTTCTGAAACTCCTCCCTCACAGCCACACTCAAGGTCTTTAGCAAATCTTGTTAAACCATGAGAGAATTTCTCATCAGCTGGACATGAGATGGCAAAAGCTGCTTTTCCTGTTGCTGATGGTTGGTTTTCCCTTTGTGTTTTCCACCTGTGCAGGATGAGCTGTCACAGAGACTGGCCCGCCTACGTGATCAGGTCTAACTGAAGAGAGCTGCAGTTCCTTGGACCTGCTTCCAAATTCCCTGTCTGGAACTAACCCTGCACTACACTCGAGGTGTAAAACAGTCCAGCTTAGGTGTTTGAATATTTGTAATATAGGGTACTTCACTCCCAGCTTGCTACTCTTTCTAAAATGCATTAAGTGACCCAAAAATATCAGCTCTTAAGTCCTTTTCTGTACATTTGGAAGTTGATCTATTTTTTGCAAGCTTTTTTCACAAATTCAAGTTGATGGTCTAAGTCACCTACTAATGGTGGTACATTCTAGTTCCAAGCAAAGCAGAGTGTCAGTGAGATATATTTTAAATTATGAAGTGATTTTTTTTAAATTATGAGGACTGTTTATGGTTGGAGAACTGATGTATCAGTTCAGATGATTGTTGTAGATAGTTTTCCTACAGAGCCAAACTCCTGGAACACGCGGGGATGGACGGCATGGACCTCCTGGAAAATGCACTTGTTGAAACAAATAAGTGGACTTTGAGTTTTTTAGCCTTTTAAAGTTAGGATAAATGTCCTGAAATTAGCAATTTAGTTCAAAAATGAGTTACCAAAAGCTGATTTCATATAACTGGAGACTTGTATGGTGGCATCACTTTAGCACAGGAGGAATAAAATATATTTTTGGACTCTTTGCCAGGTCTGTTGCTCTCTGCATATAAAATCCCATGGTTTGTAATATTCTGGTTGTATGGAGCAGCTAATTTTAGTAATCCCTTTCTATTTCTGCATAGTAAGAAGCTGCTCTCAGTAGCTTCAAACTCTTGTTACAGTTGTAAAGTAAAAATGGTTGTAGAGATTTGTAGCTGAGACCACTTTGTGATGTGTTGTGATAAATAGTGGCGTTCAAATTCTCTTCCTGATCTTTTTGGGCTCATTTTTATGTTTTGTCTCTGTAGGGGTGAGGGAAGGTGTGGAGCACCAGGCTTGGAATTGGTTCTTAATTGCCTGGTGCTCAGAGCCGTGTGGGCTTTCCAGTGTTAGGGAATTGAGTAAGGAAAAAAAAAAAACAACTCACTTTTTTATTCGAGCCGGATTTTTTTAGTGAAAATGTGCAAAATGATGAAACATTTCAGAGCAGTTCCAGATGTTATTTTGAATGTGTTACCCGGCTCACTCGAGGGTTGAGCAGGATGTTATGTGCTGAAGTAATCAAGGTTACTGTAAAAATAAAATAAGGAAAATAAGATAGACAAAACAGCCTGAAGTGTTGTGGGACTCTCTCTCACACTGGCAGCTGAACTAAAATCATGAGTTTAAAATGGGATCTTTTCACTTGTTAGGAAGAAAATGGGATTAAAAATAAATGTAAACACCTTGAGTGTTCCTCCTGTAAACAGGAGAAAGTGGAAGGTGTTTGAAAACCACATACTGACAGCTGTAGTCTAGCTACAGTTCCTTCAAATTATTAATAAAACATCCTAGAAAGGGACTTTTTCTGGCATTTTCTTACCTGGCTGCTTCTGAACATTGTAACCAAGGTCGTGGTGTATCTATGCAACCCAGTTACCCAGCTGGGGTGGCTGTGTGTGTGCCTTTGCCTTGCTGGACTTCCTTCAGCTTTTTAATATTCAGTTACTTCATATCATGAGAGTGCTGGAAGCTTCCTGCTGTGGATTTGCTCCACACCGGAGTTTACTGGGAGCTGTCCATGAAATGCTGAGGATTCAGTGTCTGATAGCAGACAGCTCCAGCTACTGTGGCTGGCTTCTTTTCATGTTGAAAATGATGCTGCTCTTCGACTGGTTTGGGCCCTTCTGGAATTAGTTGAGGGTCAGACAGCAGTTCTGAGCTCCCATGTGGTTTGCTTTCCCAGGCTGTTGCCTTGCTGTGAGCCTTGGAGGGATTTAAAAATAGACTGGGACTGAGCAACAGAAAGGTTAAATAGGCTTCATTATTTTATTGATTGTTGTGGAGTTTTGATCTTATCCCAGGCTGGTGAACTCCAGGACTAGCGTAGATTTCCAGTGTTGTCTCTCAAAAGGAATTAACAAATACAAAGGTTTGACTGACATAATTAAGGTTATGTCTGGGGGACTGGGATGCAAAGAGACTTATGAAGAAATAGGTGTTTGGAGCAGGGAATTTTCGCCTGAAGTTGACTTCACTCCAGGAGTTGCTGTGTATTCCAGCCCTGCCAGGTTTTGGGGCTGGCAGCTCCTGCGTACAGAACTCCTGCCCTCTCCTGGGGAAATGCATTCACTCCTGGCTGGGAGCTGCATCCAGAAATGTTGAAGGGATATTTTAAATATATACATTTTTCTCGTGTCATTTGGAAATGCTTACAGCTGAAACTTACTCTTAAAGCAATATTTGAGTTTCATCCTTCCTCCCTTCAGGCTCCTCAAAACATTTCTCTTCCCTGAGCAGCTCTGGCTCCTCACTCCGACCTTGTTTTGTCTCTGTAAGTTGACTGTTTGTAAAGTTCATTTCATGTTTAATCACTTGTTTGTGCTTTTTTGGAACCTTATTGCCAGCTAAAATTTCAATATTTCTGCTGATGAGCAGGCACATCCAAAGTGAAACATTGCTTGAAATGTTGCTGGATGGTTTTGCTCAGCATTTTTATCCTCTGTTCCTAAAACTGCTGGTTTGTGGTAGCTTTGTCTTCATTAGAATTCCAAAACAAAGCCATGCAAAGCTTCAGATGACAGAAGAGGGAAGCAAAACAAGAACAAGAACTTTAATGTCATGATTGCAATGGGATAAAACTTATCAAGTTGCCTTTGTGGAGATCCTCAGAGCCAAAAAATAGTGAATTTTTGTTAAACATAATCAGCAGTTGTGTATAGACATAAACTCTGAAGCTGGTGCCGTGTATAGAGACGAGAATAATTTTTGTAGCTCTGGTTGAGTTCACTTTGAAAACTGCTTTACTTGTATGGGACAGTTTGTAAATGTAACTGCAGGTGGTAAATAAAATTGTACAGACAACTTCTGGGTGTGTGTCCAGGTTGTGTGGCTGCTGCAGGTCTCAGTACATGGATGGACAAGATGGGATGTCTTTCCTGTGGGAAGACAACCAGAAAATTCGATCTTTATGGGCAGAAAACAAGAGGAAAATAAAGTGGGTACTACTGAGAGAGATTTGGGACAATTGGGGGATAATTGATGTTTAGTATAACAACATTAGCTCTAATATTAAGGGGTTTTAAAAAATGCTTATTCTGATACGGAGAGAGCCCTCTGGCTCAGAGGGTTTTCTGTCATTGCACACAGAGCAAGGGACCACTGGCAAACTGCCAGGAGGTGGTGTGGGTTTGAGTTTGGGATTGGGTTTGGCTTTCCCAGACCTAAAAATCGTCAATTTTAACATTTCTCTTCAGTCGTTTGGGAACCAGCAGAGGGCGCCTGAGGCTTTGCTTTCATGGATCCTACAGAAGTGGGTGGTTGGAATCAAGGAAAGCTGGCTGGTTTAGGGACCAGTCTCTCCCGTGGAACCTTTGTTTGGGCAGATCCACTCACTGTAGGACTTGGCTGTGCCGGGGCTTTGATCCCAAAATCCAGCTCGGCAGCACAGCCCCAGGGCCATCAGCTGAACGGGGTCAGTCTGCAGTGAAAACTACTCAAAATGCTCCCTTGCTGCCTTTGGGGGTAATTTAGGCCTCCGAGGTCTGTTAGGAGAGTGATAGTAAGTAACCTTGTGCTTAAAACTTGCATTTAAATTTAATTTTTAGTTAAATCTTGGGCGTTCTCAGCCATTGTCATTCTGCTGTTGTCCTGTGATAATTCTTCTGTTTTATACATAAGGAAACACTCAGTGTGCGCTGATGGAAATGGATTTTAGCCATAAATCTAATTTTTTTATCAGAGCTCTGATGAGCTTTGCTTTGACTTTAATTGCAGGATTCTCTCTGCAGTTCACTGCAGTTCTGCCTTCACCTCTTGCTCGGGCTGCTTTGAGCTCACAACAGCACTTGGCTCCCAACTTTCTTTTTTCAAAGAATATTTTTCCAGTGGAACCCCGAGAAGGGTCAGTGGCCTTGCTTGTTTCGGAAGCAGCTCCCTTCATTACCATTCCATGAGGGAAAGGCCCGACATGAGCAATCTGTAACTAATTTCACGTGCCAGTGGAGCTGCCTTCGCTGGGAAGAAGATGCACTGAGAGTCTCCCAGGCTCCTGCTTCCCTTTGCTGCTCTTTATTAAAGGAACTCAGCCTGGAGCAGCTGCATGATGGGGTTCAAAAGAGAAAATCAAAAGGATCCAGGTTTTGGGAAAGCTTTCCAGGGTTTTCCAATGGTGCTGGTCACTGTGAGGAGCTGCCAGACCCAGACTCAGCACAGAGGCTGCTCTCAGCTCTTATCTAAATAAGGGGGATTTCAGAGAATAAAATATTTCATATTGCATATTTCTAATCTAAATATGCATGTTTAATACTCGAAATAATCTAGATAATACATCTAAATATAACATTAGAATTATAAATAATAAGCATTAAAATAAATACAAAATTAAGAATCTTAACATCTAAATAATCTAAAGAAAATCTAAACATCTTAAAAAAAGAGATGTTTTACAGTCACGCCTGTGTGTATTGCTTAGGATATTCTAAATTTATTAAGCTTGAGTGAAACAATCTTGCAAAAGTCTAAAGCAACGAACATGACATAATGTGTGTATCTGACAAGATAATAATCAGCCTAATTTAATTTCCCTACTATCTGATTCATAATTCTTTATCACAATCAATTTCTGTCAAAACGAGCTGTCAGGGATAGGAAAACATTTTAAAACTTCCTTTAAAGATGCTCAGTATTTTTTATTAAATCTTTTATGACTCCTTTCGTTTTTCAAAGATTAGATAAACATAACCCTGGAGTCTCTACAGGAGATATTTCCTTTTATTCTTATCACAATCAGGGCTTTGTTTCTCTCGCTGCAAAATGGGTCAATACTGGAACCATTAAGCTGGATTTCTGTTGCTGGTGCTTTTTCGGTCCCAAGTTCCATCTGAAGTCCCAATATTTGCCTGGAAATCCATCGGAGAAGCAGGCAGGCCTGTTCAGAGTGTTGTAAATTAGTTCCAGTCTCCACGAGCCTGCTGTGACTAATTGATGTGACCTGGAAGTGGATAAAGTCCATAACAGTAAGATCAACTTTTCCTCTGGTAATTTGACAAATAGAGCCCTTTTTTAAAGTCCCGTGTAGGCTCCATTCCCCATTTGTTCTGTCGTGATGGGCATCGTTTCCGTGTTGGAGTGATAATGATTTTCCAGATTTCTGCTGATTTGTAGAGCAGGTGCTTTTATTTATTAATGCCAGAAGAAGAGAGAGATTCAACAGCACCAACAAAAAGAGAATTCCTGGCAGCAGCCGTATATCAAAGCCATTCTTTACACAGTTACCTCGCTGTAAGTATTTGACCCTACTTAAAATCTTCATATTTCCATGTAAAATGTAAAATTACAACATTTTTTGCAGAGTGGTTTTATGTGTAAAGAGAGTAGAACTAATAATTTATTGGTATTAGTGTTAATTATTGCATTTAATGACAGCACTGTTTTTTCATCCAAATATTTTTGAAATACAAAGATTAATAGTCACCAAACCTCGAGTTGTGTGGTGAGTTTAAAGCAGCAAATATGGAATATCACAGGCTTCTCTTCCAAATTTAATGCTTTTGCTGAAGTTTTACAGGTTTTTTTTAGCCTGTGGTTGGAGTAATAAATAAACCAGAGATTCCCAAGCTCTTCATTAAGGTTTATGGGGATGTTTGGGAAGTCTGGCTGTTTTCTCAGGATACTCTTTACCACACAGGTTTTCCTCCTCCTGCACTGCAGAGATGTGCAGGAAGGCCGGTGGTTTGCAGAGTCGCTCCAGCTCATTTATTTCCTACAACCACAGGGAAATGAGGAAATCTCAGTGTTGTGTGGGCTTCTGCTCTTGCACAAGGGGCTGCTGGAATGGGATCTGTGCAGTGGAAACTCCACGTTGCTGCCTAATTAATTTTTTTAAGAAGAATTTTAGGCAGCCACTCTAAGTACTGTATTGACTGTAAGTAAATCCACACTGCTTTCTGGATGGGCAGGGATTTAAGGAATTTTTCTGCTCCCAGCCCCTTCCAAGCCCACATCCAACTCGTCCTACCCCATCCCCAACAACTGTCGTGCTCCAAAATAATCTCCCCATGCCTATAAACCCCCCAGCAGTGACCCAGGGGAGCCCAGTCCCTATTTATTTGTGCTCCAGTGGGATATGAACCTTGGTCTTCCAGGGTGAAAGGTTGAGGGATGAGTGTCTTGTTTACCTGTGCTTTTCAGAGAATGTTTTCCTTTAATCTATTAAGCAGACACACCATTTTGTCCCGTGGTGTGCAACAGGATCGTTAACGATGCGCTTAATTACTACCAAACCACATCTGAGTGCCCGATGGCAGCAGGCAGGAGACTCAAAGCCCAGGCAGGAGGGTCCAGCAAGGCTCCTCCACCTCAGGGTTTAATAGAAACATCTCTCCATGAGCTCCTGCGACGTCTCCCTGATTTATACATGGCTTTGGTGATGGATAAAACCACATTGGATGGTTTCACATCAGCTCCGGCCGATGGCTGAGGGCAAACTGGCAGTGAATGAGGAGAAACCAAACTGTCAATGGATTTTAAAATCCAAATTGGATTCTTTGAAAGGCTATTTTAAAAACCCCAATACCTGAGTTAATTCAATCACTGTTGCCTTTAACACACCTGAGGATTTCTCTTCTCTGAACCTCCTATGTTCAGACATTCCCATCCCAAAGGTGGCATTTGGGCTTAATTTTCTGGCAGTGCTGCAGAGTTGTTGTATACATTAATCAGCCAAGTTATAGGGCTCGGGCACATCCTCCACCAGGCACAGACACAATAGGATGGAGAAGGCCCAGCAAACACAGCTGGTGAACATATTTACCATCCACTGGTTAGTCACACTTGTGGAGTTTTAATTGAATTACCTTTGACAGTGAACAGCAAACCTGGTGGGTGATCTACTAAATTTAACTGATGAATGGGCTCCCTAAAATCAATTAGCATCCAGGGCTGGGAGCATGAACACATCCGTGGCTCGGCGGGGACCAGAGTGGGCTCGGAATGACAGCAGCAAATGTTGGCCAAGTGAAAGCACGGATCTCCTGCCGCCGCTGACCCCTGCTCCCCACATGAAAGAAAAACAGGAGCCTAACAGGAGCTGAAAGAATCCAACAGTAAATCATTTAAGCCCTGTTTTGCACAACTGATACAGGATGCTTCTAAACTGCTTGATTAATGCTGGGCAGTATATTAAAAGCAGGACGTGGCAGAGCAAGGAGTCTGTGGCCGAGCACCAGCTCCACAAACACCATCTGCTCGCTTAATTATTTTTGGGAGATTCAGGATAGCAGGGAGCCAGGAGGAATTAGAAATGGCCTTTTCCTTCTGCTTCACTGATCGGGCCCTGTCTGTGGGCACAGAGAAGCCCCGTCAGCCTTTAGGTTGTTTGTTATCTGAATAATCAAGCGATGGCAAAATGCAGGCTGGAGGTTCCTCTGACCTTTGCCTCGGCGCAACCCGAGCCTGCGTGGGGCTCAGGCAGAGCATGTAATGAGGGACAGCTGGGATGGGCTGGAAAAGGGAGCACACACACACGGTGTCTGAGGGAGAAGGAGGCACTCATACACACACACGGTGTCTGAGGGAGAAGGAGGCACTCACACACACACACGGTGTCTGAGGGAGAAGGAGGCACTCACACACACACACGGTGTCTGAGGGAGAAGGAGGCACTCACACACACACACGGTGTCTGAGGGGAGAGAGGGCACTCACACACACACACACGGTGTCTAGCAGGGAGAAGGGAGGCACTCATACACACACCGCAGTGTCCTGAGGAAAGGAGGCACTCATACACACACACAGTGTCTGAGGGAGAAAGGAGAGCCTCATACACACACACACGGTGTCTGAGGGAGAAGGAGGCACTCATACACACACACGGGGTCTGAGGGAGAAGGAGGCACTCATACACACACACGGTGTCTGAGGGAGAAGGAGGCACTCATACACACACACGGTGTCTGAGGGAGAAGGAGGCACTCATACACACACACAGGGTCTGAGGGAGAAGGAGGCACTCGTACACACACACGGTGTCTGAGGGAGAAGGAGCACATGCGTGTGTGAGGGAGAAGGGAGGACACACAATGTCTGAGGGAGAAGGAGAACACAGACACTGTCTGAGGGAGAAGGGGGCACAATGTCTGAAGGAAAAGAAGCACATATGTGTGAGGGAGAAGGGAGGACATGCACACGAGGGAGGAGCATACACACAATGTCTGAGGGGAAAAGGAGCACACACGCAGTGTCTGAGGGAAAAGAAGCACACGTGTGAGGGGAAAGGGAGGAGCGTACACACTGTCTGAGGGAGAAGGGAATGAACACAGACACAGATTTGAGGGAATCCTGGCTTTGCACAAACTGGAGAAGGCAGAGAACTCTCCATTGGGGCCTTTGGGTTTGGAGGTGAGGAGGAAGAGCCTTCCCTCCCTTCACCCTGTTTTGCGGGATCACCAGCTAAACCTTCCCCAGGAGGAAATCTGGGCCAAACCTGATTTATTGGAGTATCGACTTCAGCGAAGATTCAGTCTGGACTAGGCTGCATGTGCATTTTATTAATTTTTTTACCAAGATGAGAAGAAAATGTGTCAAACTAAACAACGCCCAAACTGAAACCTGTCCAATGGCCACTGGATGTGCTGCACTGGGACACAGCAACTCAAATCCTTGTTTCCTCTAGGAGTATCCTCCTTCCCAGGCTGGTGCACTGGGTACCATTTTACGGGGTGTTCTTAAGTCCATAAAGGGCACAGTGGGGTTTTTTTTTTGCTTGCCTTCATAAGTCATTGATTTTGGGTATTGATTTCAGAGTCAGTGCCTGGACAGTATTTTATTTTATTTTATTTTATTATTTTATTTTAATTAATTTATTTTATTTTATTCTTTTAACAAATGGTATAAAATAGTACTTTTTAAGGAAAAATTCTCACCTTGCACAGAAAGTCCAAACCTCATGGGATACACTGGACTGTAATATCATCGAGTTATAGAACAAAATGAGCAGAGATGGCTTGAAGCAACAGCAGCCTGACTCCAGGTGTTCCATGACTGCTTTAAAAACGTGACATTTTTACCTGTAAAATAAAAAAGAATGTGGGATCCAACACACACTGACGCTTCGCTCTGAAGTGCTGCATAAATTACATTGCACTTTACAAAAACTTATTTGTTAATTTAATTAATATATAAACAACAGGCTCCTGCCCCTGCAGAACAGCCCAGAGGATCGGGCGCTTTCTCCTCTCCTGGCTTTGCTCCACTGCTGCTCTCGGAGCTGCCCCGAGGTCTCGCTCCAAGGCCCGGCTGCTGCTGCCGTGCTGACAGCCCTGCTCCAGAGTGCACCTCCAAACACACCATTCCCTGGCCCATCCAGAGCTTTGGCTTCCAGACGAACACGCGGGAACACGGCTCCAAACACCCGGATCAATCCCCTCCGTAAGATTTCATGCGCTTTCAAACGGTATCCGTCTTGATTTGGAAAACAGAAAGCAAGGAAAAGACAACGGCAAAAAGCCTTCCCAGTGCACGAAGTGAGAAATGTGGCTTTAATTTGGACAACTAATTGCTTCCAGCTGAACCAGCCATTAAAAACAGTTGAAGAATTACAATGTAAATAGATTAATGCAGACAAAGCAACATGTGCACTATTCCATGTCTTCTTGTTACCTACAAAATACTTGGGCAGTGACACACTGTTAGTCTAAGCCACTTGTTAGGTTCTGTGCTAATCAGCTAAAATTAAATAAACATGACTGATAAAAATGACTGTTGTGTTTGAAAATTGATGCACCAACAGAATTTACTCCAGGAGATAATTACAGATGATTAAGTAACAAAGAAATAATTCCTACGGCAAAGGGGGAACGCCGGCGGCACAGGGAAGGGGCACTTCCCGATGTGCCGGCCTTGTTGTTTGGAGGGATGAGCCAAAGCTGCAGGAAGGTCCATGGATGGGCAAAAAACTCTGAAGGAGCTTCTCTACCCCAGTGACAGAATGAAAAAGGGCTGGAAAAACAGTATTTTGCTGTTGGAAAAATATGTATGCTTATCCCTCTTCTTCCTACCCAAGGGATCGATCCCTTCATACAACTTTACTTTCAAATGCTAAAAAGGTGCTCACAGATGAACCATGTAAGTGAAAAATACAGTATTTCCTAAATAATAATGTTAATTTGAATATTAAAGCTAATTTCCTTTGTCATCAGAATGAAATCAGATTGAAACTCAGTTTCTAAAATTAAAAATATTCTTCAGTCAGCCGTTTCAAAATGTTAATTCTCAAAGGAATTTATTATTAGAATGATAATACTGATTGGAAGCCTTGGAAAGGGAATGTTTTCCAAAATAAAGAAGAAATCTGGGAGGATTTTTGCTTTTTTTTTTTTCTTCTTCATAAGGCTTGCTGGTAGGAGCTCTGTGATAATAGAGGCATCCAAAAAATAAATAAAAGCTTTTAAACTGAAAAAGGGGAGTTTTAGATGAGATTTGGAGAATAAATTCCTTCCTGTGAGGGTGGGCAGGCCCTGGCTCAGGTTGCCCAGAGAAGCTGTGGCTGCCCCTGGATCCCTGGAAGTGTCCAAGGCCAGGTTGGATGGGGCTTGGAGCAGCCTGGGATAGTGGAACAAGATGGGCTTTACCACCCCTTCCAACCCAAACCATTTCATGAGTCTGTGATTCCAAGGAGCTGACTCCTGCACAGACCTTAACACAGCCATTCCTACACAACTTTTTCCCATATTTTCTTTAACACGCTCATATCCTTGAGCATCTCACTGAAACACATGTTCGAGTCAAGATTAGCCCCTATGAAATGAAAATCGCTCGGGCTGCAGAGGGGGAAGTGGAATATTATTCTTCATCCTGAATTGAAATATTAGAAGCTGACTCCTGAATTATACTCCGGGGTTACCGAGCTCTAATTGAGATTGAAATTGGGCCGCTATTTTTGGTGCAGCCTGGAAAGCTCCAAGTCTTATTCCCATTTGTGCCGGTGGAAATCCCCACCCATCATCTCAAATTCTGCTCTGCCTGCACCTTCGGGGTGAGGAGAACCTTCCCGGCCCCTTCCTCCCCGAAATAATGATAAATGACAGCTACTCCAAATTGGAGCTGGCTGCTGCTCCTCGCCAAAGGGCCGAGGGGAGGGTGGGAAGGGGCTTCTCCCCAAAAGCTGATTGACAGGTGGGGTCAGGATGGGGGGAGTGTTTGCTGGACCCTGTCAGATCCCAGGGAGCTGCTGACAGCTCGTGCTGCCATTCCTGTCCTTCCCTCCCTGGCCAGATTTATGCTGCCATACAGAGCAGTGGGATAAACATTTATGCTGCTATACAGAGAGTGTGGGATAAACTCTACCTACCCCAAATGACAACGTGCTCCTATAAATCTGATTTTTTTGTTCTGCCAGTGCTGTCTAGAGGGGCTGAGTTTCTCTGGAGGAGCAATTAGTGATGATTCCCAGTGCTTTGAAATATTAAAGCAAAGTTGATGGGACTTTTCAGTCCTCAAGTGAGTGCCATGTAGCAGAAACCATGTTTCTGAGCAGAGGTGAGGGTGGGCAGGCCCTGGCACAGGGTGCCCAGAGAAGCTGTGGCTGCCCCATCCCTGGAAGTGTCCAAGGCCAGGCTGGATGGGTCTTGGAACAGCCTGGGATAGTGGAAGGTGTCCCTTTTGATGGGAAGGTGTGGAACTGGATGGGCTTTCAACACAAACCATCCTGTAGTGGTGGTGTCCAGGGAGCAGCAGGAGGTGAAAATCCCACTGGTTGTGCTGGAAAGATGCCCCAATGAAGGACAAGTTCTTTCCCCTCCCAAGTCACTGACACCGTGTCTGGCTATGGGACACAGAGGGACACATGAAACAAATGACCGAGTCACAGCCCTCAACTCTCCACATCCCCACACACATGTCAGAGTCACCTCCAGAACTGGGCAGAGGTGTCCCCTTGCAAGGAAAACACAGGGCAGGTGCAGGTGTTGGGAATGGAGCCCCTTGGAATTAACAACCTGAAAGAATTCAATTTACCCCAACGTATCAATCGGTGCAAACAAGCAACAAACATATTGGGCTGAGATGTTTAAATACAATGAGGCCTCTTTTATTTTTTTATTATAAGTGGTGAAAAATTCCAAAGGCATGACCAAGGAATTAATATGCAGCTATAAACACGCTGCGGGGAAAAGGCCGGGAGAAGCAAACAGGACCCAAAATAGATTTATCTCCAAATGTCCCGTGAAGCCAAGGAATCCACTGCTATAAACACAGGAATTGCAACCGGCCACATGAAACAAAGCCCCGCTTTCAGTGGCACCTGGACATGGCGAGATGGAAGTAATTCCTCTGTAATGAAGATATTGTGATGTGTCCGAGGCTTTCTGCAATTCCCGCTGCCTGGGAAAAGCGGGGATTAAGTTACAGAGGGGCTCTGCTGGAGGGGGAACCCCTGTTTGAAGCAAACCCTTCACTGGCATTATCTGTTAAATGTGTTGCACACCATTTGCAGCATAAACATTTCCAGTTCATTTTAATTTCATATCGGAGGAGAATCATAAAGACAGAGGGTTATTAGTCGCAGCTGCGGGGATGTGGCAAATGCAACTTGAAGAATTATTCTGTCAGAGAGACAGAGCCAGATATTATTGTTTTTTCCCTTACAGTCTTGCCAGCAGTTAAAAAGGGGATTTTATTAAAAATATTCTTGTAATTAAAATCTATAGCCTTAAAAGCCTTTAGAGGAACTGGAGCTAAACCAGAATAACGCATTTACATTCAGATGTTGTAGGTTTGTAACAAAACAATGCTGCATTTGGTCAATAAAGCAAAATAAAAAGGGTTTTTAGCTTACATTTTGTATTTTAAAAAATAGGCAGCTTTGAAGCATGTAGTGATTGATGTAGCTGAGAAGTTTCCTCCTAGAAAATGCTAAATTTGGATGTAGAAATTCATCAGTGATGATTGGGGCCACCGGTGTGTCCTGAGAGGGAGAAATGACTTTTATTCCCCGCACGTGTGGTTTTAACAGCCAGTGCCCGGCTTTTCAGCCGTTGTCCATCAGCGTGATGGATCATCCTTCCCTTCTCTCACTTCCCAAACCCCGGCTGGAGCAGAGAATTTTCCCAAAGCAAAGGAAATATCACAGAGAAAACCAAACCAAACAGCCACCCAGAGCCGTTTCTTTTTTCAGCTCTTTTTTCCTAATTCCTTTTCTCCAAGCTTTGTCCAGTAATAAACAACTGTTCCAATCTGCTGCGCTGATCAAAAGAAATGTTTTAATCAGTCCCAGGCTAAATATCATGCTATTATGTTATCACTGGAGCAAATCATCCAAAATACAAAACAAAAATATCAGTTTAATATGCTCCAGATCAGGAATGTCTTGAAGAAACTCGCTTTCCTTACAGGTGTGTCCTATTTTAAGGAAAAAAAAGGGAAGAATTAAAGTGAGGGGGCTGGGGTCACGTGGCTGCCGGGGCAGGAATGCCAGGATCTGAACTGGCCAAGCCAAATTTTGGCAAATTAAACACTTTCCTCCACCCTAGAGATGTTTTCATTAATTTTGAGAGTTTTTTTAAGCTGAGGAGCAAATCACTGTTTTCACCTGCTAAGGAGCAAATCCACGCAGACCACTTCCTGCTGTCTCCAAGCCATGGCCCTGGTGAGGGATGTGACCCCAAGGAGAACCAGAAGCTTCCAAATTTTTGAGGCAATTTTCCCAGGATCCTGAGCAGGGTCTGGAGCCGATGCAGGGTGGTGGGAGCAGTCAGTGGGTGCAGGAGCATCCCTGTCCCACCAGCCCAATGCAGGATGGCCAACAGAGACACTCGCCATCGCCTCCGGAAAGTTTTGGCTCAGGCAGAGCTGGATCTCATTTCCATCCTCTGCTCTGTTCTGTGTCCAGGAGACCTACCCAGCAAAATTCCTCCTTTTTATGGCTCATTAAGGCTCATGGCTCCAGATGCAAGAGTGATACTCAAAACCAGTTAAAAAATAAGTGATATTTGGTCATTTGGGAGGCTCCAGTTTGGAGCGGGGTGCTCTGGCTGTCTCACCAAGAGGACCTGGAGACAGATTCCCTGCATCAGCAGCTCAGACCATGCATTCTGACATGGATCGTTCATACACATTGGATTAGAAAATCCTGACTCCCCACAGGATCCTGAAGGTGTGGAGAGGAGCTGGACATAGGGGAAACATCCTCACTGGCACACACGGCTCAAACACCACCCAAACCCATTTCATGGAATCATGGAATGGTTTAAGCTGCAGGGACCTTAAAGACCATCCAGTCCACACCTCTGCCATGGGCAGGGACAACTTCCACTATCCCAGGTGCTCCAAGCCCCATCCAACGTGGTCCTGGACACACCCAGGGGCAGCCACAGCTTCTCTGGGCACCCTGTGCCAGGGCCTCCCCACCCTCACAGGGAAGAATTCCTTCCTAATTCTTTGACCAAAAATCTGACTAAAACCACCTCAGAAACTGGGGATGTTGGCTTGGAAAGGAGGAACAGCAGCAGGGATGAAGCATCTGGACCTGACCTGATCCATATGAGCTCTTCCCTGTTCTCTCCTTCCCATCCTGTCCCTCAAGAGCTCCTCATTTGCAGTTCCAAAGGCTAACATGGGAAAGTGTCAGCACTTTTAAAGCACGAAGGCTTTGGAAATGCCAGATTTTGTTTCAGCTGGGAATGGAGTTTGGGGCTTTGCTTTACTTTGATTTGGTTTAATCTCAAAAATCTCCAGGACAGAGAGTTGTATTTCTTCTACCAGCCTAAATTCTCAGATTCTGGGAATTCTGAGAAGCGAAGCAAAGGGGGCTGATGTTATCTGTTAGAAGAGCCCAGATAGAGACATTATCCTGCTTTTATGAAAGCCAAAGGCCAAATTCATATTTATTTGAGCTGCAGCAGGATCTGGCTTATATCCTGGACATTACAACATACTGTTCCAATCTCTATTTTTATTAGCAATATTGATAACGTTAGAAGAAATATGATACAGGGAATAGCATATCGACTTTGATTAATTTTACAGTACGAGTTTAACAAACATAAAGGAAGAATTCAGCAAAAGGCTGAAGCTAAAAGTGTTGCTGGTGAAGGGAGACATGTGGTACCTGCATGTCCTGAGTGAGGCAGCTGGATATTCAACATGGATTTGCCTCCATGGAAGAAAAATTGTCCATAATCAAATTTTTGAAGATAATTAGTTCTTCTCTTTATGTTTATTAACACTTTCGGACAAGGATTTTCTACAAGAAACGAAGGTATTGGTGTAAACTTCAATCTGTTTATTGTGCACAGACAGTGGTTTTAAAGCCTCAAGTGCTTTGATTGCAGAGAAAAAAACCCCTAATTCCAGCCCCAGATCTCAAGTCCTGTGAGAGGATGGGACCTTACTGGACACACTTGAATGTGCCTTTAATTGTTCCCACAGCTTTGGAGTGCACAGGAACCTCCACTCCTTGCATTTCATTGCCTGCTATTTAATAACAATAGTAATAAAAATAACAATATTACTAATAATAATTCACTATTATATGGATACGAACAATTTAGCACTCGAAACATTGTTTTGTATCTGGATTTATGCTCTTTTTTACGTTTAAAAGGCACTCAGCACACAGGGCATCGTGGTGCCATTAAGGATAAACCAGTCCAGCCTTCTGCATCGCTCCATTTTGTCCTGGGATTGCAAACACCCATGCAACATGACCCCAGTGCCAAAATTTATCAAACTGCCTTAAACCTACAGGGTGGTTAAAGCAATGTATGATGGAAGATGAAGGTTTAAACCACTGAGTGCTTGAGGTGACGTGGGCACAGCAGAATTGTGGTTCAGTGTTTAATGTCTACCCAAACCTGCCTAAAAAGGATATTTCTGCTGGTTTCAGGCTGCAGGTCCAGGGGGAAGGGATGCAGCAGCTCACTTTGATGGACCAGAAGCTTTGGGGCAGAATCCATCCCTGGAGCATCAGCTGGGCAATTTCAGGAGTAACTCCGAGTCAGTGCACAAGTCCTCGACTCGTTTCTTCCCCCCAGAGCCGAAGGTTTTATTTGAGGCCTGACTGGAAGCAGATGGACCTGTCAGGGCTCCTCAGGCAGGTGAGGGAGTGGGCGGATGAGCTGCTAAGTGCTCCCAGCTGCTGGGCAGGGCCCCGAGGAAATTGTTGGAGCTGAGATCCAGCTCCGAGGTGAGATCTGGAGCCAGCGCCAAGAAGGAAAAAGTGAATTTCTCCAAAACACCATTCTCTGAAAACCTGAAAAAGTGAGGCTTTTGAAAGAAGAGAAAATAGCTGAAAATAGCTGAAAAAAATGTATCTAATATATCTTCAGACTTCAGAGAGCCAGAAGCCATCCTCATCTCCTGCCCCCATCTCTGGTTTTGTTCAGGATCTGCCTCCTTAGGCAGCAAATATGATTTTTCCGAGGGTTTCTCCCTATTGCTGGTGTTTCCCTCACAAGAAAGGTCTTGACTTTTACTTGCTGCTTTGTGTCATTTGATTTATAAGCTCAAGGGGTCCTTCTCAAAACCTGGACTCCTTCTTGTACTTAATTGCTACAATAAACTGCAAACTTGGTGCTTTAGGAGCAAAAATCTGGGAGGAAATTGTTTGATGGATGGAAGTAGACGGTAGGTCCTTCTCAGAAATGTCACCAAAGGGACACAGCGGAGAAGTGGCTTTATAAATAACTACAGAATTCAGAACGTCCACGAGCTCGGGGAGAGCAGAGCTCTATTAAGCACAAACAGCTTGCAGGGCAATTCTCAACATCTGTGAAAGTCCTCTCAGCCCCTTTAATTCCCAACAGCCTCAACTGCTGCATCCACCAGCATTCACTCCCCAGGGCCAGCGGTCTGGGATCCCAAAATGCGAATAAACCAGTGAAAGAAAAGGTGATTAACAAGTCAAAGCTTTTATTCACATTGTGAGGAAGGTGCTTTTCCTTTTCCTTTTGGAAATTAATTTATAAAAAATAATTCTTGATGTTTTAAAAGCTGTTTTTCCCAGTGGGAGAAGCATAGGTGGAGCACGGAGCGGGCATGGATGGAGTTCCTGCGTGTTCCAAGCAATGCCATGATTCCTGTCGTGGCTCCAGGTGACACAGCAGTAAAGAAAATTATAAAATTCATCCAGTAAGTGCCAAGGAATGAGGCTTCACTCGTGGCGCTGGAAAGTGCTCGTAGCACAACCCCACAGGAGTTGGGAATGCAACCTCCTGCACCCAGAATCCAAAATCCATCTGGGATGGGAGAGCCACCACGGCATCAGCGATTTTATAATTATCTGAACCTCTCCTTTAGCTTCCTGAGCTGAGTTTTATGAGTCACCACAGATGTTGTGTGTTCTGGGGGACAACCAGACACCCAAAACGAAGAGGAAGGGACACGTAAATATTGTGGCCTCATCTGTTTCCAATAGGCTGTGTTTACATATTAATGTGCAATACAAATTTGTAAACATGAGCATTTGAAACTTTTGGAGGAACCGATCCCGGCCTTTTCCCTTTCTGCAGCTTTATTGGAACAACATGTCCCCGGCCCCAGCCACACATGGACATGGTTTCCATACTGGATGCATTTCAAATGGTCTGGGTGCTTATTTGTTCTGCTCTATCTTGCTATCCAATCCTCATTTGCTTTGCATAATTGTGATACAAATTATCATCTAATTACAGCCCCAACCTCAGCAGATCAAATGTAAACCGAGGCGCTTCCATCGCAAAAAGCGACATCCGATGCTCCCTCTACGCCTTTGGCTTCTCCAATAGATGGATTAGATTTGGGTGAAACCAGAGAGTGAACTGCACTTTGATTAAAAATGTTATTGCCGGGTATTTTGTCTCCTTGGATTTTAACCCCCCCCTGTGTCTGAGCACTGAGCCCATCCCATGTCCTGGCGTCGGGTACGGACACGGCACCTCTGGAACGGCCAGTTTTAATTGCTGAGTGCAATAAGCAGGCTCAGATATTCCCAAATAACTTCAAACTCCTCTTGGGAAAGGTCAGATGACTAATAGCTGAGATTGTTCAGCAAGTTTCATCCTTTAAAAAAGCCCTTTGTTTTTTTTCTCCCTGTTCCCATTTAAAAATAGCACTGAGGTGGTGTTTGTGTTTGCTCACGAAGCCCAAAGAATTGTGAACTTTGAAATGGCCACAAGTTTTCCAATAATATTTGTGGCAAGAAATACAAAGCAGCACGTGATGGAATTGCATTGACAGGCACATGGGCCTGCTTGAAATGTCAACCTTGATTTGCCCAGTTTCACATTTAATAAATCGTATTTATTAATCTGATTTATTCTCTTGAGTTCTGCCACTCACCTCCCACTAGTGGCTGTTTTACCAAGGACCCCGGGAGTGTAGAGTGCAGGTTATCTGCTTTTAAGGGCACATTTATTTTAATATCTAGGCAAACCCATCTATTTTACAGTGTGAGTGAATCAGCTGAGCCACTGTTGTGGATATGGAAAATATACCTGTGCCAGAAGGGCCAGGGAGCTTGGTCTGCTCTGAGGTGGCCATGGTGGCACAGGACAGAGAGCTGAAAACACCACCCACATCCTTTTTATTTCTTACAGTGATTTTTGAAAGGATAAAAACAGGAGATGAAGGCAGAGGGAGTGGAAAAAACCTTCAGATAACCCAGATCAAGCTGCTCCTCTTGCGCTGTGCTGACCTCTCGCACGGACAAATTGGCATTTCTGGATGTGCCCTCCCAAAGTGTGGCACCCCTGGGACATGTTCAGACCTTGCAGGGATCAGGCTCTGGGGGTGTTTTCCATGCAATGAGGGAGGAGGGTGAAACCTGGGATCCTCCGGGACCCACGGAGGCGCTTTGAAATCCAGCTGAATTCCGCTGGAATCAGCCGAGCATCATTCCTGGTGGAGCAAATCACTGCACCAAAAATATCTCTCCCAGTCATTATCAGTCACATTTTTAACCAGACACTGATTTACTGGATTACAGCTCGTGGCCAGCGACTCTGGAATATCTTACGCAACCGCAAATATTTGGAAAATTGGAAGTTCCCCACTGCACAAATCCGTGACTGATCAGGAAGAGCCTTCCAGCTCCCCAGGAGTACAACCACACGTGGGGGATGGGTCGTGGTCACTCAGCTGGACAGAGCCTGGCCAGGGCCAGCAGTGGACTTGCCACGGGAATTCAGTCACCACCAATGTTGGAAATAAGGACTCCTGAAGGAAAAAGAAGCTTTTTCTTATTTTTTTTTTTTTAATAAAAATAGTGAGATAAACTGCTAAGAAACAGCCCGAGAAACAGGTTTGTTCATTTTTACAGTTGTACAGACCATTTATCACCACCCTCCATTTCATACTGGCATCACTGGGGGCTCTGTGAACCCCCAAAGCAGGAAAATTAGGGAAACAAATGTTGTCTGAATTTTATCAAAGTCTCATGAAAGTAAAAGTGTAATTTTTGCTAATTTAGCAGCTTTTGATATTGCTTGTTCTGTTCTGAATTTGTTGCCTGTTAAGGACGAAAATAAAATCAAAATTCTGATCTCAGTTTTTGATTCTGAAGCCTATGCCTAATCCCTCTAAATTTTGTGTTGTGTTTGAAAATATCATTAATCCCAAAATGGGGCTGGTCCCAGCCAAACCTTATTTTCCAGTCTCTGCCATCTATCAAGTGATAAATTTGACTTTAGATAGAGACTGAACATTGATCAAATAAAGAATAAAACCTGTGTCCTGATTTATTGTGAGTTACATGGCGCCCTTGGGAGCTGGAGGTTATTTACAGGAATAACAAGAGTATCCACAGGTTACAAGAAAGCAAACAGGACTTTTGAAAGGAATTGAAAATCTCATGTTCCAGGGCCTGTAGAGTTGTAATTCTCCATAAAGGGATCCATGAGCCAGGAGCATCCCTGCCCTTCCCTTGGGCATGGCTGGATGAGATCCCACATGGAGCTTCTGTGTCCCTTGGGGCTGAGAGCTCAGGGCTGGGGGATTGTCCTGCGGGGCTTCTGGGGCTGTTTCATCCCACACAACTCTCCAGGATGTCTCCTCCATGTCCTCAGCATGGATCCATCTCACCATAGGGGAGATGTGTGACCCCATCCCTGTCCTTCCCACTACCATCAATGCTGGTGCCACTGGAGGATGGGGCATGGAAAAGAAGGGTCTGGGTCACCCCTCCAGCTTCTCACCCCATCCGTCTTTCATCCTGCCTTTCTTTACCCTGGCAGCAGATATTTGGATTTAAGATGCTTGGATTTATGTCCCCACCCTGGTAACGGAGGCATCTGGGCCCTGGAGAACGAGCGACTTTCATGTCACTAATTAGGACCTGTTAGAGCCGAGGGAACTTAAGAACAAGCCCAAGTGCTTGGTCAGATGTGGCTCCTTTGCCAAGTCCAGGTCCTGGATAATCCCTTTGAAATTAGGGATAGAACTTGAGTGGGTGAGCAGCAGCTCCCCAGGGCTCTGTGCTAACTAAAGGCAAGCGAGAGAGAGAGAACAGATTTGTAGAAATACAGACATCGATGTCCCCACTTGAGAGTGCAAATAGTAAAAAGGTGACTGACAGTTTGCTCTTAACCTACGACTGTGACATAAATGTGGCCAAAAACTATCACCTCAGGGTCATCTCAGACCCTCCACCCTCCCAGATCCTCCACCCTCCCAAAAACACAATGCTTCCATCCACAAAAAAAAAAAAAAAAAAGGATTAAATGCCTGCCCATCCCACTCCTGTACCATGCAGTGTTTCAGAGGCAATAACTAACAAGCCCCTGGATATGAAGGAAGGCAGGACTTGCTTTACATAGCTCAGAAATACTCTCTGATCCCACTAAAGGCAGTGGTTAATTGTGGGGTGCCAGTTGGAGTGATTGCATCTGCCGTCCCTCAAAGCAGCCGGAATGCTGTCACTCACTTTGAAATGCCCTGCTGCATTCATCAGTCTGGATGGCACAGAGAAGTTATAACCATACAAGCCATATGGAGGATGTAAAGAACAATTAAGTGCTTCCCGAGCAATGGGACTTGATGGGAAAATGTTTCCAGATGCATGTAATCCATACAGCATTTGACCAGCAGAACCAGGGGCTTGTAGGCACTGAGCGTTTAAGTCTTCGGCTTTGGTGTTTTTCAGGGAGGACAGTTTGGGCACATCCACCATGAAGTGGGGTAAAAGGTGTGGGTTGGTGGCTCCCAGTTTTTCGTGGCTCGGAAAGAGGAGCGCCTGTTGTCTCAAGAAGCTCGTGGGGCAGATCTTGTAGTAGAGGGGCACATTGAGGGGGTGCAGGAAGCTCTCGGGGCACGACACGCCCAGGTTGCTTGCAGGCAAGTGAAGCGTGGGAGGGGAGCACGATGGAGACAGCAAGGGGTTCAGAGGAGAGGGGGTCCCACCGCTGGAGGCCACTGGAGAAGAGCTGGAGCTCCCACCTGGAAAAGAAAACAGAAATCATCCAGGCTGGGCTAACTGGTGTCCACAGCCAGGCAATCCTTGGAGGACTCCTGCTCCCGCTCTGGGTCCCCCTGCGCCAGTGTCCATCCAAGCACGAACCCGCTCCAAACAGCAGCTCCTGGAAAAAGGGAAGATCTGTCTATAAATGGTTATTGTTAGCTCGTATTTGTCTGAGAACAATATTCACACATGTCTAATCCTGCTCCTTGGACTGGGATCATGTTAAATCCAGCTCCACACACACCTGGATCTGTACCTGGCTGCAAGACCGATAACCCTCCCCACTATCCACACACCATTGCTATTCCAGGTTCCCTATTTTTCATGCAAATTCTAGACCGCTTTTTCCCCTTGGATGTAAGAACAAAAAAGCATATTCAGCCTGATGGAGGATTTTTTTGTACCTTCCTGCTCACAGGAATTGACTCATTTCACTTGGCTTCCCAAGCAATTTGAAACATTCCCCTGAATGCTATCGGTGTCTCCAGAAATTCAAACTCACACATCATGTGAACGTCCTTTCTGGAAGGGATGAATGAGTACTTTCAGAATTCGGGAGAAAAGCAACCCCAAGGAGCAAAAATGAAGCAGGGATGGGATGGCTGCTCTGAGGCTGGAATGGTGCTCGGGAGCAGCCGGCCCTTGTGCCACACAGATGCTGGATTCGTCTCCCGCCTGTGAAGAGCCAAATGTCCGCTGCACACTCATCACCAAATTCTTCCAGAGGGGTTTTCCCCCTCCTTTATTTTGATTTCTTACCAAAATCACTGGGAAAGGATGTAAGGGAATGTGCATCTGTTTTTGCTACTATCTACATTCAATTCTGACCAATACAATGCCTGGCTGAGATCTGATCCAACTTCACACGCAACCAGCGACCCGAAATCAACTGTAAAACTGAACCACATCTGCTGGTATAGAAAATCTTAAACCAACCTTAAAACACAAGGATTTTGGATGCGGCGTAAATTAATTTCCAAACTCCTGACAAGCAGAGGCTCTCACAGGTCAGCCCTTGATCACAATAATCCAGGACAGAAAACTAAAAAAATTTGGGAAAGTTTTGCGGTGTGAAGGTCTCACCCTTTCCTGCCGATGTCAGTGGCTGTTTCAGTCCTGACTGCAGCAGGGCAGGACCCACTCCTCTCTCCATGGACATTTCCTGATGTCCTGCAGGGCTCAGGGACTTTGGGTCGTGTAAAATCTGGGATTGAGCCAATATTTGTGTGTGAGGCAGAGAGTGAACCCCTACGTGGTTGGACACAGCAAAGCAGGGTCAGTGTCTGCTCCACAGTATCCACAAATTCCAGATATCACCCAAATTCCAGAGCAACTTTGGGAATGGGGATTGCAGCAGAGAGGATGGAGCAGATCTATGTGCAGATGTTTTCTGCCCTTTCTATTAGGTTTAAAAATAAAATTTTTTGGCCAATTCTTTCTTTCAGCATGTTGATCATAATTTCTCTTAATTTACCTCCTGGTTTTAGAGCTTTGGGATTTCAGTTTTAGGGCTTTTCTTCAGAAATATATTTTCTTAGGAGTAGAATTGGAGATTTTGTTATATTTATATCAGTCCAAGAATTTCACCCTGAAGAAAAATACCAAATACATTAAACAAGAAAAAAAAATCTAAAACTCTCAGGTAGCTCTAATATTTTATGTACAATAATATTTTAGCATCTTAGAAATTGCAGTTGCTGTTGTTTCATTCCTCATGCAGCTCATCCACCACCTCCTCTCCCCCGGCAAACGGGTTCAAAAGGGGCTTTTTGTATAAGACATTTACTAAAAATAAAATTAATTTTAAAACTATTAGTAATACTGATAAAATTACTACTACTAATGACAATTATTATTAATAATAATTTTAGTTTTCTTTACAACTGATAAACCTCTTCATTTCTCTCGAATTTGAGTTCTTTGTGCCCTCATATCTACGCCTGCAGAACATGAATTTTTGCTTTGATTTTTGCAGCATTTCCAGGCGGACAGAGGGGTGACTTGGTGTGTCCCTTTGAAGAGTTCCTGACATAAATGAGAGTTTAATTCGCTACTTTAAACCCAGCTTGGAGCGCTCCAATGTGCAAACGAGCTGTTAGTTTTTTCCCTTCGGCACTATGAATAATCTGTTTTCAAATATTACTTTCCGATGCCGTTTTTCTGGGAAAGGGCTGTAAAGGACCGGTTGCTCTTGTCAGGATGAAGGAGAGCGTTTTCCCTGAAAATTTTCCTCCTCTTCCCTGCATTTCTGTGCGACTGCTGCATCCAAAATACCAGATAATTTTATTTTCTGTTGCACAACGCATTTGTCGGCGCAGAAGCTGCCGCCGCAGAAAGCACGGGCGGTCACCACTACCACGTTTGTAGCTGATATTCCCAACCCGGTTGGAAGCAATTTGTGTAACAGGATCAAAGCCGGAACAACCCGACTCCAAATTAGCCTCCTGCACACTCAGATATTTTTTTCCTGCCCATCTAACTCCGGTTTCAGCCGGAGGCTGGAGCAGCCCGCGCCCTCATTCTGCTCTTCCCGGCTTCTCGCATCCATTTTCACAGGAGTTTTATCCAAACCCACGCGGAATTAACTCTCCCAAAAGGCAGGGAGTCGTTTTCTGGGCGCGCGTTGTTATCTGTGATGGTTTGAGCCCCGGGCGCGTAGCCGGGAGAGGCAGCGAGCGGGGGTCACTTACCCTGGCTGTCTGCGCCGAAAGCCTTGAAGTCCAGGGCGAGGGGGGCTCTCCACGGGTAGGTCTCCAGGAGCCCGTCCAGGACCCCCCTGCGGGGCGAGAGCGCGTTGAACGCGGCCGCGGGGCCGGCGGGCGCGGGGGGCGGTGGCGGAGCGGCCCCGGCCCTTACCTGTTCCTGCCGGGGTCCCGAAAACCTTTGGCGAAGGGATTCCTGTCGATCTTCAGCTTTGTGATCTGCAGGGTGAAAGCGAAGTGCCCACTGGGGAGAGGGGCGGGCTGGGACCGGCGGCCGCGTCCATCGGGGCTCTGCATCCCCCCAGCCCCCGGTACCGCCGGGGCTCTCCATCCCCCCGACCCCCGGTTCCCGGTACCTGCTGGTTCTGGTAGGCCGTGACGGTGGTGAACTCGGTCTCCTGGAAGGAGAAGGTCAGCACCCCCTCGGCCGGCAGCGACTGGATCTGCGCTAGATCGAAGCGAGAATCCTGGGCGATAACGTGGACGCGGGGCTTGTATTTGTGCATGGACTGCAGGATGATCTGTGCGGGGGACAGGCGGCTGAGCCCCCCCCGGAGGGAGAAGGGCAGGAAGAAAACCCGAGGCGAGGCTCAGGAGGGACCCAGCCCTGAGCCCCGGGGCAGGAGGGACCGGCCCCCGCCCTCCCGGCGCTGCCCGTGGCTGATGCTCCGCACCCCGGGGCGCTGCTCTGCCCCTCCCCGGCCCCCCCGGCGGGGCTGCCCCACACCTACGTGCCCCTTGTCGTCCATCTCGTTGTTGGTGAGCTTCACGCGGTCGAAGCTGATGATTTGCCTCATCCAGGTCTCCCCCGAGCAGGGCGAGTCGGGGTGGATGTAGAGGCGCGGGGTGATGCACGAGTGGTCCGTGTTCCCCGCCACCATCCACTGCGAGCTGTGATAGACGTACCTGGCCCGGGCCGGGCCGCGTCAGCGGCGGGAGCCCGTCCCCACCTGCCCCCCACACCTATCGATTCTATAGGTGCGTGCGGGCCCCCCAGCACCCTGTGTGACCCCCGTGTCCCGCTCGGGTCGGACGGGCCGCGGATCGCGGCCAGCAGCGCAGGAGGTCCCGCGTGGGTGTGGGGGGTCCCCGGCGGTCCCCCCGTACCTGTATCTTTTGGAGTCCACGGGCACGACGTCGATGGCGATGTAATATTGCTGTAGCGGCTCCAGCCCCTTCACCTTCACCCGGACGGACGGGAACATCCTCCTGCGGGCACAGGGGCAGCGGCTGAGCCAGAGCTGCCGCTGGCGGGGCGAAAAGGGGCTGAGAAACTACGAACGGGCGTCGGGAGAGAGGGAAATCAAACTCAACGAAAATAGCGGAAAAAGGGGCGAACTAAGTGAAATATCCCAACAGAACAGAAAAACCCCAGACAACAAAACAAAACAAAAAAACCCCCACGAAACAACAGCACCCCCATAAAAAATAAAAAAATAAAATAAAAAAAAAAATAAAAAAAGAAAAAAGAAAACCAAAACGGAAAAGCAAAGCCCGAGCGAGGCGGCGGGGTCCGGCCGGTACCTGCCGGCCTTGGTGATGATCATCTCGGTGCCGATGTCGTGGAACCTCCTCCAGAGCTCGGAGCCCTGCAGCTCCACCTGCACCCCGCCCGCCCGGCTCTCGGCACCGGCCTTGGGCCGCTTCTCTGCGGAGAACACAAAGGGCAGGGGGCGGCTCGGGGAGGCTGCCGGGGCAGGGGGCGGCCCTCGCTCCCCGCCGCGCCGGGCTCCCTCCGGTACCCACCCGACTCCGGGGCTCTGCGAGCCGGCCGGCAGCCGGGGCCGGGCTCCTCATCGCGACCCTCCGGCACCTTCCTCTTGGCCGAGCGTCCCACCAGGGCTTCCACCGAGAAGGCGTGAGCCCGGGAGCTGAGCGCCATCCCCCCCGGGCTGCCGGGGGTCCCTGCGGGCGGCAGCGGGGCTCAGGCGGGCGGCGGCGGCTCCATCCCGGCCGGCACCCAGCGCCCCTCGCCCGGCCGCCGCACGGCTCCCGTCGGGGGGCAGCGGCCACGGCGAGATCCTCTTGCATCCAACTGAGTCAATAGACGGCTGCAGCCTCCTCTGTTTGTTTTGGAAACTGGTGGGAGCATAAGAAACATTGAGTGACATTTCATGGGAGTAACGGGGGGGTTGGAGGGGGAGGGAGGGGAGAGCCACGAGGGTGGGGGGGAGAGGGGGAAGAGGAGCCGGCCCCGTCTAGGATCAATAAAAGAGTTACTGTTCTCCATTAAATTGTAAAACTCAAAGAAATTTGACATAATTGCACACTAGGGGCCACTTTTCCAACAAAAGTGCAAATAACGTTTAACCAGAACCAGCGCAAAAGGGAAAAAGAAAATGGGGGGGAATGATAAAAAGGAGAAAAATTAACAAAAAAGGAGAATAAAAAAGAGAAAAGGGTAGAAAAAAATAAAGAAAAAGGCAGGAAAAGAGAAATAAAAGAGGAGGAAAGTAAAAGAAAAAGAGGGGAAAGGGGGATACAAGAGAAGGGAGCCGTGCCCCGCCTCCGGCCCCAGGGGCCGGTGACATGCGGCCCCTCTGGTGTCCCCGGCACGACAGACCCGGTGCCACCCCTGGCCTGTGACAGCGCCGGGCAGGGGTTCCGGCTTTGTCTCCTGTTTTCCCTTTGCTTTTTGTTTGTTTGGTTGCTTTTGGGGTGTTTTTTAAGGCAGCCCCGCCCGCTCCGCCACCCCCCGCCCCGGCTCCGCTTCAAAGCGCGGCCCGCCGCCCGCGGCAGCTGCGCTGAATTAGGGGCAGAAATCCCCGTTTTCCACTCGGAGAGTCCCGGGAAGCTCCTGCGCGGCCGGGAAGGGCAAGGTCGGGGCTGGGGGGGCTCCAGCCAGGACCCTCAGGTACGCAGGGAAAGCGCTGCGCGGGATCTGCGCGGCATTTTCACCCCCGCTCCGGGCACCTCCCCGCCCTGCCCAGGCTGGAACCCCCCGCGCTGATTTATTTTCCATCCGGGAAACCTCCCCAGAGCCGGCAGCAAAGGGGGCTCTGGGGCTCAGGTGGGTTTTGGGGAGGGGGGAGTGGTGTCCCCGCTGAGCAGGCGGGTGTCCGACCCCCCCATCCCCTGTGCAGCCCTGGCCCCGCAGCCTCTCCCAGCTCCGGGGAGGTCAGCGGGATAGATGAGCCTTAACGGGAAAAAAATGTGCAAAGGGATAAAATCCACAGGCCAGCTGAGAAAGCAGGTTGGGGAGGGGGGAGCTGCCACAGGGCACTGTGGCTTTGGGACAGGCAGGGGATGGAGTGCAGCATTCCATACTCTGCTTCCAGTTGCTCCTGGAGTCGCAGGGAAGCTCTGGTACATCCAAATATTTCACTTTTCAGCTGGTTTTGCTCTTTTTATTAGAGTTGCTGTCCTGGTGCACTGATTCCCAAACTTTGGGCTGGCAGCAGGTTGTGTGTGTGAATAACATGGAAAGGTTTGGGTGTGAAGGGACCTTAAATCTCACCTCATCACACCCTGCAGTGGGCAGGGACACCTCCCACTGTCCCAGGCTGCTCCAAGCCCTGTCCAACGTGGCCTTGGACACTTCCAGGGATCCAGGGGCAGCCACAGCTTCTCTGTGCCAGTATTTGTTCCCAAATATGCATTTCAATTGTCCCACACTCACATCCTTGCCCTCAAATCCCCATCCCAAGGATGCACCTTACTCAGCTCGGGGTGGGCATTGCCCGTTGATGTTAATACACATTTATAACCACTTATACCTTTTGTAGCACACATTTGCACACCAAATTCCTGGCATATCTCACTGGGACAAGGATTTGACCATGGTAAAGACCTCAGAGGAAGTGAAGGGGTGCAGATACAGCTGCCAAAAGCCCGAGCTCAAAATCCAGCCTGGGCATCTGGTTGGAAACCACCTCCTTCTCCAGCTGCTGACCTTTCTCCAGTGCCAGCTCTGGTGTGGACAATACCTGCAGCCTGATTTGGGAATGGAAAGTTGGTATCCCAGCTTCCCAAAGTCTGATACCTGTAATCTGAATTATACAGGGGTGTGGCCTTTCCATGGATCTCCATCAAACCTCTGCTGTGGTTTTGTTTCCTACAGGAATGTCCAGCTGTTCCTGCCCAATGCCTCTGTGGGACAATGTCCATCCTCTGCAACGTCATTCCACAGGGTAATGGCTCCCTGTCCATGGCAGGAGGGTTGGAATGAGATGTTCTGTCAGATCCCTTCAAACCCAAAGCATTCTATGATCCCTCGTGGCAAGCAATGGATGGGGAGCAGGGCAGGGGAAGGGAATTTGGGGTTACCTCTTGTTCCTAGGCAGGATCAGCCCCACCTATGCAGGTTTAATTCTTCTTACAAAGAGAAATTAATCAAATTTTATGAACATGTTCATAATTAGAAGAGCATAAGCTCATGGTTTCAAGGTGCCCGGCGGGTCCTGGCCGGTGCTGATGGAAGCCAGCTGAGGGCACGGAGTGTGAACCTTTATCTCTGCTGACATGACATATTATTAAAAAGTATTTCGAGTAATCTTTGATTTCCTCAGCATTGCAACACATTTCAAGAACTTGGCCGGGGATCAACCGAGCCTTTTTAATTTCCTACACTGAAAAATAAAACAAAAATCAAGCCTGACTGAGATGATATAATCAGGAACATTTTGAGGGTTTAGGTCAAATTAATGTGTCAGAGAAGGGTTTTCAGGGGACTTGGGGAGCTTTAATCTGTCAAAGGCTGACTCAGAGCTTGCTTGGGCTTTGTAATCTTATTGTCTTTATGGAATTATGGGATGGAATGTCCTGAATTACCATCATCAGAGAGTCCAGCAAATAATCAGTTGGCATAAAATTCAGAATAACTAAGTTAATTTTAAAGCAAGTGTTGGACAATATGCCAGAAATGTTTGCTTAACTTGGAAATGATCTTTTAATACTGTCCTTAATGTGTGAAAGCACTCAGGTAACCTCCAAACCTTGCCTGGCCACTTTTGGGGCAGATTTTAGGAGATTGAGTTGTTTTCAAGCTGTGCTCCGTTTTGCCAAGATTTTCTTTGCATTTACCAAAACGAAAGAGAAAAAAACCCAACAAAGCAAACCAAACCTGGCTTAGGGGTAATATTTTAATATCACCTGAACTCAATTATGCATCTAATACTTATCTCCTTTATATCTCCACTCCATCATCGATTTATACAAAGCTGTAATTATACATTTGGTGTGTGGATATTTTTGGTTCTAACAGATAAATTCAAGCATTGTTTGGGATAAACTCAAGAATTGTTCATTCTCTGCTCCACAAATCATTGGCAAGAAAATATTTATTCATTTAATGTTTGGGAAGATCCTGATTTCCAGCCCTGCAGTCTCTGATCTGATGGATGCAGCCCCGTTACTCAAACCCTGGCTCCCAGAGGAGCCTCAGCCATTGCTTCTCCAGTGTTTAATTCAATGATGAGTAGTCAAGTTTACAACTGGGTGTGGGTGCATCACTCTTCCTGCTGGGTGTATGTGAGGTGGGACTCTGAGCAATATTTTGGGTGGTGTGGCTCCTCTCCTCTGACAGGGAGCAAAGCAGAGAATCCTGGGCTGATCCCATGTCCCTGTTTGCTCTCCCCACCCCAGCCCTGGTGGCACCATCTGCTCTTTAAAAACCTCTCCTCTCCTGTAAAAAAAAACATTTTAGGGTTGATTTAATCTTTGTTGCACATGCTGCTAGCTTGTTACTCCAGTTTTCTTTTTTTTCCTGGATTTCCAACCTTACTGCTATCAGTAACTAAAAAATGGGATTTTTTCGATCCAAATCTATTTGCTTGTAAATCAAAGAATCCCAGAATGGTTTGGGTTGGAGTGGACGTTAAAGCCCAACTCATTCCATCCCCTTGCCATGGGCAGGGACACCTTCCACTATCCCAGGGTGCTTCAAACCCCATCCAACCTGGCCCTGGACACTTCCAGGGATCCAGGGGCAGCCACAGCTTCTCTGAGCAATCAAAATCTAACATATAAATATAAAATAAATATAACTGAATGTGCTGCCTCACACCTGCACTGAGAGATGCAAGTGAATATCCAATATTCCAATGTGCAAATAATATCCTTTCTTTGGAGGAAAAAAATTAAATTATGAATGTGACAGTGCCACAAAGAGCTGCCCCCATCCACCAGGGAAAGGGATGGGAGGTTTGTTACGGGAAGATGCAAGAGCTGGAATGAAACAGTTTCTGAATGCCCTGGAGAGGCTGCAGTGCAGAGGATGTGAGGTCTGAGTGACCCTTCTGGGGGCTGCAATAACACAGGGCTGGGTTCTACAGCAGCTGCAAGTGCCAATATTCAACTTGAACTTTTGTAAACATAACCACCATTTCACAGGAGTCATTAACTAATTAGTCATTAACAGATTAACAAATATTTCTTTTCCCTAAAAATCTTTCAAACAGAAACTGCTGAAGGCTGAGGAATTCTTGGCAGAAAACACCCGTGGTAGCGTGAAACAGCGCTCAGGAGATTATTTTCCCTGACGTTCTCAAATGTCCCGTTCCTCAGCACAGCTTTAATTTCACTCCACGATTATTTTGCCCCTCGTGAACTTTGAGGAACCTCTGCTCTTCTGTGACTGTGTCCTCTGCCCATCCCTGCTGGGCTGTGGCACCTCTGGGCCGACTCCATCCAAACCAGGAGGTGAAAGCGAAGTGGCCTTGTCCACAGGACAATCCTGAATTTATTCCATGGCAAGAATGACAGATCTGAGCAAGAAATGAGTGGTTTATGGTGGTGGCCAAGCAGTGCTGAAGTTTCTTGGTTGACCTCCTGAGGAGGTTCTCCACCTCCACGTGCGCTGCATTAGTTAAAGATAAATTAAAATAAATCTCTGTTATGTTATTTTACACATAACCCCCCCTTGAGTGTGTGCAGGGAATAGGATTAGACCTTAAGGAAATGATTCAGTGAGGTAAAAACAATACAGACAGCATTTGGGGAGAGTTAAATCAAATTAGGGCACTGGGATCACTTGAGGATGAGAGAGGGGGGGGTGGTGTTCACCCCCACAAGCAGGGAATCAAGAAAGGGTCAATAATGCCCATGTGGGGTGGGGTAAGGATGAGACCACAAGGGGATCTGTCCCCACAAGAACCTTCCTCCTGCTGTGCTTGGTGCCCTGCTGAGGGGCTGAGGTTCTCCAGGACCTTCTGTGAGACACCTCACTGCAACTTCCAAATTCTTTCTGGAAAAGCAAGATTTCCTATCTCTGTGCTGTGAGGAATATTTTCAAAGTGACTTTTCCCAGCCCAGCTCCTGGCTTTTGGCTTGTGGTTGTGTGTGAGAGTGAGGAGAAGCTGCTCCATCCCCTCTCCAGCTTTCCATCCCTCCAAGCAGCTCTCCCACCACTTTTCCTTCATCACGGTTTGTCCAGAGCTGAGAAATCAACCCAAGGCTCAGCCCCTTCCCCCTCTAAGTACAGGGAAAATTCCTGATGTGTTGAACTTTTCTCATAATACTTAAAGAAAATACTTAAAGAATGTGTAATAAGGGGGGATTTAGAGAGGGCAAAATTCAGCATATGGATGAAGCAGAAAACTTTTAGAATTGCTCAGAAATGAGTCCTGTCTGCCTTCACCTCAGGGATGGGCTCAGGGAGGGAGAGGGGGTGACCCCAGGTGAGCCCCAGGACCCTCTGTCCCAAGGGCAACCCCTGCTCTCCTCACTGCTGGAATATGGGGAGGGAAGAGCTGCAGTTCTGGGTTTAGCTGCCAGGAAAACCACACAGGAGAAGTGAAATTAAAACAGTTATCAGGAAGCTGATCCTGAGTTATTCCATATTCCTGGGCAGGAGCGGGGCAGAGCTGGGGCCACCTTCCCGTGCTCCCTGCTCAGCATCCCGAGGTCTGGAAACCCCAAGTGTGAGCTGACCCCCAGGAGCCCTCTTGGAGGCAGCAATCTGAGGGCAAAAAGCCTTTTTGGAGAGGAGTGCTGTTATTTTTAGCAAATACAGCCTGGGATCTTTAAGCAGTTGCTGGGTGCCTGGAGACCCCCTCGGTTCTTCGATGGCCTTGGTCACATCATCTGCTCTTGAGACAAAGAATGGGACAATTCCCTCACAATCACCAAGATTTGGGCTGAGGAGGATGAGGATCCACAGCACCAAATATATCCCAAATGTCCCAAACAGGGCCAGCTGGACAAATTGTCACCAGTCCTGGGGTCCATGTTGTGGGTCCTTCACCTGGGGTCTCTCCCTCACCAGCTCTGAGGTGGCAACATTCCAGATGTTCCAGACCTGGTGTCCAGGTTCCAGCTGCCAAACCCCCCCTGGGGCTGTGTCCTCACTCCAGCAGGAAGGGATGACCCAGGGGAAGCAGCTCCGTGACCAGGACATGGGGCAGGACAGGGACACTGGGGAGCCCTGAGGTCCTGGTTGTGGTGACTTCCACAGTGTGGACAAGAGCCTGTTCTGGCTTAAAAAATCACAGAATCATCGAGGCTGGAAAAGATCTCCAAGATCATCAAGTTCAGTTTTTGGCTGATCACTCCATGCCCACTACACCACATCTTAAAGCGCCACCTTCACTTGGTTTTTGGTCACCTCCAGGGTTTGTGACCCCACCACTTCCCTGGGGAGCCTCTTCCAATGTTTAACCACTCCTTCAGTGAAGAAAAAGCCAGGGATGGGCAGGTTTATTCCTGCTGGAATTCCAGGTTTCTGAGGCTTGTTCTTCCAGCACACCAAATCCCCATATCTGCACTAAGCTTTGCTCCCCCTTCCCTGGGGTTGGGGCAGGTGAGTCTGAACATGATGTGATGATTTATCCCAGTCCCGCTAACTCTGGTGAAAGTGCTTTTCCAAGGGATTTGCTTCCACTCATTTCTCTCTCTGTCTCTGCCCCACCAGCTCTTTTCTGGCTCCAGAACATGTTTGAGGCTTTTCCATTCTTCCCTGTGTGCAGAGATAAACTCAATCTCTGCCCTTAAACCAAGCCCACACCTGGGTGAGACCGACAGAAAACTCCTCTTTGTTTTGCTACTCTATCCTCGGTTAATGCAGCTAATTATGGCTCTAAATGCAAATATAGAGGGATGAGAATGAAAGCTTGGAAGGGCTGAGGCACAGGGGAGAAGGACAATAAATTAAGAGGTTTGCAAGGAAGCTTTCACTCATCTTCATGGTTTGGAGTCGTGAGCTTGCGCTCGGGTTAGGAAGCGCCTTTTGAAATTAAACAGAACAGATACAATCTTAATATTCCATGAGATGTGCCAATACAAATATCTGTCGGCAGAGATGTAAAATAATAGCTTGAAGAGCAAGGAAAAGAACCACATGAAGTTTTGGGAGCAGGGTGATGTCACCCCCCCAGCCCAGCGAGATATTCTTTGTGTTGGAAATTAAAGCCGCATGAACTCCCTGTGCAAAGCTGGGTGAGACTCTGCTTTTCCAGCCACCCCCTTAGGGAGGATGGGTATTATTTTCTGGTTTTAATTTTAAATTCATAAATAAATGTGATTGACTTGCCACCCAATAGCACCGAGCTGTGCAAAATAAGGATAAAGTCTGTCAGTTAAGTCTGTCGGTGGCTGGTGTTGCTGGAGCAGAAGAAAATCAGAATTAACTGAACTGGTCAACAAAATTCAGCTTTACGAGGAATTTCAGCTCAGGGAAGAGGAAAATCTGTCTCCATGGTGTTATCTCCCCTTCCAAAGTTTCCCCCTGGATGCACTGGGTCACAGGCTATGGACTGTAAATTATACAGCCCAAATCAAGCCCTCTTCTGCAATAAGGGGAGAAGAAAACCATGCAATGATTTAATGTAGGAAACAGCTCAAGCTACGGCTTTCTCTTGTTTGGGAATGTGGACAGTTGTGCTGAGATCCCCAAACCACTCCAAGCCATGGAAATTAGCACATAACCATCTGGCCTGGTGGCTCAACACCTCCCGTGGCCGTAAATTCAAATCCCAGCAACCTTAGCAGGGGATTTGCTCAGAGAAACGAGCTGAGTCCTCGAGTAATGGAAAAACAAGGAGAGCTGGGAAGGCCTTGGGAGAGCTTTGGTTCCAGGAGGGAGCCAGCTCCAGCCAAGCATCCCTTGGCTTCCAGCAGGGAAAGGGGCTCTGCAGGAGCATCCCCTGCTCCACTCTTGGTGTCCCATCCATGGCTGAATTCCCCAAACCCTTCCCTGGGATCCACCAGCTCACCCAGCTCTGTTCCCACGGCATTTCTCCATCCATCAGGATGCTCTGCCCCAGCTCCAAGACTTGGGGCACAATTTTGGGAGACACAGAGTCACTGGGGACATGGAGCAGGGCTGCCAGCTGTGCTTTCCCATCCAGAGTCTCCAGGAGCAAAGTGTGGGTGTTTGAGGAAAGATCCTCCTGTGTGAAATATGAAATCCTCCACTGGGATCTGCAGGGTTTTCCCACCCTTGGTTGGAGCCCACACTGCAGAGTGGGAAAGTTTGGAGGGGACAAAATAATTTTCCTTGCCGGGTGTGACACGCTGATCTTAGCTCCTTGCCTTGTGTGGGTTTTTAGCTAAGCTGCAATTAAAGATCAGGAATATGGATTTAATATCTCTGATCTGGAGCATCTGCCCTCACCAATAAATACTCTGCCCTGCCAGCCGTGGCCGGAAGGCTGAGCCATGGTTGTGGCTCACCCACAAAATAATTGCTTTTTCCTAACCCTCAAGACCTGGAAGTAGCAGCTGAGCCTAATTTGGGCTCTGCAGCAGCAGGTCTTACCCACAGAAAGTCATGTATTCCTTGCACATCTGGATGTATTTGGGGGGATGTTGCCTTTCTGTGCTGCTCAAGTCTGGCCGTGCCCCTTTAGTTCCTGGGTAAATCCCTTTCCCAATGGGAAACCTGGTAAGCATTTTTGGAATAGAATTAGTAACTCATTAGCATTCCCACGGATGAAGGTTTAGGATGAGCTCGGCATTAAACCAAGCACCAGGGCAGGTTTGGCTTCTCCTCCAGCAGTGCCACCAAAGGCAGGAGGTTGGATGGCTTCAATGCTGCCAGGAGAAGTAGTTTGGATTTAGAATTCCAAATTTAAAAACCTGGACTTCACTCTTCCCTCTCCTTCCCCTTTCTCCTGGGACAGCAGAGCACAAGTGGGGCCAGGGGAATTTCCATAAACTGTAGGTAGATGAACTGTACTTTTCCCTGGATTTCTGCCTACATTTGTGCATCTGCTTGGTTTTATTGCCCCATGTTCCACAAACTTAAAGCACTTCCATACTGGACAGAATTCCTCCAGTTCACTGCAAAACACGACAAAACTCAGCCCTGAGGATGCCAAAGGCTCCCGCTCTGCACATCCTCCAATTCCCAACCCCAGCAACAGCAAACTCAGGGAATCACTGAGGAGTTGTGAAAGCTCCAGCTGCAGCTCTGCAAGGCAGGGAAGAACTCCAGACTTTTCCTGAATGTGCTTTCCTGAGGGATTTTGTTGGAATTGCTCGTACCCTGCACTGGGCAGAGCGGAGCCGCGGGATGGGGAGATTTGGGAAGCAGCAGGAGAGGGCCAGGGAGATTCTCCAGCATCTCAGGGATCAGAGCTGCTGAGAGCTGGGGCTTCCCAACCCGAGATGGGTCAGGAGGGGCTGCCAGAGCTTTTTGCCTGCTGGAGAAATCCAAGAAGGAGCAGGTCCCAGCAGGGCTCAGTGAGCTGATGGATCCCAGTTGGCTCAGAGAGATCCTTTCTCCATCTGAAGGAGCATCCCTCCCTCCCACGGCATTCCCTGGCCTGACGTGGTTTGTGTTTCCCTGTCTGGGCAGCTCAGAGTGCAGGTAAGAGCACTGAAAAATGAATTTTCCTCAAATTGTTACAATTCAGCTCAGGGCAGGGTGGTGCTGGGTTGACAGCTGGGCTTGATGATTTTAGAGCTCTTTTCCAACCTGAACGATCCCAGGATTCTGGGAGACAAGGAATGGATCTGCTCTCCTCTCAATCATAGGGAATAAATACACTAAACACAGCCGTGGATTTTTTTTTTTCCTTTATAAAATACAACAGCAATAAAATGCAACCAAGAGAATTAGTAAAAAATTAATAATTTAAAAACTCTTGTGTCCATGGCTGGCAAATAGAGCTGAGTGACAGAAAAAGGGGTGCCCTGGATCCGTGGGTTTTCCTTCCCGTGCTCCCACAAACCCTCCCGCAGATCCCTGGAGCTGCTGAATGTGTGAACAACCCCGAGTTTGAAAACTCTCTCAGTTTGTTTACCTTCCCCCAAATCAAGAACACATTGGGAATAATTTGCAAGGCAAAAAAAGAGAAAAGCTTTAATTTATCAAGGTTTCCACTCAACAAATAACATGAAATCCCTTCTCCTACCGGGACACCTGCAAAGCTCCTGCTGGGATCCCGCCTGTGCCAGAACCACTCCGGGAGCTCTCGGGCACTTTCTCACTCATAAAGTTCCATAAAATTGAAATTTGAAAGGGAGAAAGTTAAATTCAAACCTGTTACACTTTCCAGCTTGGGGTGTGTGCTTCCAATTGCTGCTCAGATCTCTGTAATCGAGTGGGGTTGAAGGAAAAAAGGATTTTTAAAAAATTTTTAGTGTTTTCCTTCTCGTGTATCTCGGGTTTGCGTCTGTCGGCCGGGTCCTCCTTCCCTGGAGGAGGGGAAAAGAGGGTGGTTGATTCTTCTAAAAGGCAAAAGGAACTGGGGAAAAAAAAATCAAGGGGAAAATGTAACAAGAAAGTGAAATTAGGATTTTTCAATTTAGATGTCTATTTTCTGGAATTTCAATCAAGATTTTTCAATGAAGATTTTTACATGTATTATTTTTTAAACCAAGTGAAATTAAGTCTGTCCATGAGTCCACTTCCTCAAGTCATCAGAGCAGTTTCACACACAGTTTAAGAAAGCAAAATACAAAATATTATTAGCGAAGATCTCACTGTTCATCACTTGTTCATTAATTTGCCATTTTTTGGTTCAGTTCTGGCTTTGATTTGTGCCAAATTTGCACCGATAAAACCCCAGTACCCAGAGATTTGTTCAGCTTGGGATGGCAAAACCCATCTGAGGGATTTTGCACCGCTACGGGAGGGGATTCCCCAAATTCAGGGATGGAAATTTGGGGTTCCCCCCTCCAGCTGCCTCCTGGCCTGTCTGGGATATTCCTGCAAATAATTCTGGGAAAAGTTAAACCCAGCAGCTCCTACAAAATCATTTTGCTGCTGGAAAAAGCACTTTCAATTTCGTGTTGAATTAGGAAATGGTTTTGCAGCTCTGGTGGGAGGGGGTCAGTGCCATCCAGTACCAGCCTCAAACCCAGCTCCAAACCCAATCCCAGCTCCAGCCCCAATTCCAACCCAAACCCCAACCCCAATCCCAGCCCCAGCCCCAATCCCAGCCCCAATCCCAATCCCAGCTCCATCCCCAATCCCTGCCCCAGTCCCAGCTCCTCCCGGAGCATCCCGGCCCCGAGCCCTCAGCGCTGCCGTGGAGCTGGGACAGTTTCCAGCCTCCCTCAGGATTTTCTCTTTCTCCGGGTGTGAATCCGCGGGCAGAGCCCGGCTCGACCCCGGCAGGGAGATTTGGGAAGGATTTGGTAGGGGCAACACAGGATATCCCGGATTTAGGGAGCGGGATCCAGGGCAAGCGAGGCACCCGCCGGATCCAGCGCCGGCCGCTGCTGAACGGAGAGACTCGCTCGGATTTCAACCAGGAAAAGTATCAATCCTATGGAATATTGTGCTATATCCCACTGGATCGCACGTAATATGTTTATAAAAACATTATAAACAGGTGCTGATGGCGACTTCTACCTCTCTGACTCGTGCTGGGTGGAAGATTCCCTGAAATCCAGGAAATTTTTTCCACAAACAAATCTAAACGATCCCTAATGCACCTCTGAAATCCATGGCAGCTCTGGCACTGATTTCGGGGCACTCAGGATTTTGCACTCCACGAACAAAGGTACTGAAACCTGGTTTGGTTGCAGAGCACAAATGATCCAGCAATCCTTTGTTTGAGGAGGGAATATTTCTTCTCCCGCTTGGAAAAGCCCTACAGCCACAAAACAGGAGGAAGAAAGCCTTCACAATTAACCCTGGCTCAAATGAAGAAGGATTTTAAGTTCATTTAGGTCCCCTTTTTTTTTTTTTCCCCAAAAAAAGCCATATCGCTTTACATTTATAATGTTGGTATCATCCAGTACTTTAAATCAAATTATGGCTGTATCAGGCTGCTTAACAATGTTTCTTTTTAATTAAGTTTACCAGTCCCAGATGCATTTTTTTTTTAAAGAAAGAAATTAAACAAACTTAATTAAATTACACAACAGGGGTTAGGTAAGACAGCAAACAGCCTGGCAAAAATACAAGGATTGATAAATCCTTTTGGATACTCACATTTTGCACTTTCCCTACACCCTGTAGTATTCCAAAGGGCATCCTGGGATGCCCACAGCAGTGCCCAGGCCCTGTCCCTTACCTAAGGAATTACCCTTAGAGATGTTTTAAAATCCTGCTGCCACAGCTCAGGAAGTTCCTCAAAAAGCTGAGTATTCATGAATTCCCATTGATTTCCCTGTGCTGCAGAGACTGCACCAGATCTGCCTGATTTGGGGACTCTCCTGCTGTGTGAGCTGCTGAGGATCCCCGGGGAATTTCCCCCCCAGCCTCTGGCAGCAGCAGACACAGAGCAAGGGAGAGCTTGGACAGGCAGAATCCATCCCCACGGGATTTCAGCCTTATGGGATTGATGGAGCAGCACCAAACTCAGGGTTTGGGGTGATGCTCACTTTGCAGGAACTCCTTATTCTCATTTAGATAAGGGGGGAAATCTGGGAAAAAAGCTTTCCCCTGCCTGGGAAAAGGCAGCTGCATTTTTACTGAGAAAATGGCCATGAAAAATAGGGATGAAGGAAAAGGAAGGGGAACAGGGCTGGCGAGTGCATTGCATGAGCAGACCTGGAGGGATCTGGGCTTTCCTCAGCTCCTCCGAGCCCACACCCTGGAGCTGGGATGAGCTCCCAGGAGGGACTCACAGCTGGGACACCCCATCACCTGAATTACTGAAACAGCACAAAAATGCCCAGAGTGTCCATCTCTAAAGGGCACAAAGATTGCCAGGGTGAGGGCAGTGAGGTTTATGGCAGTGAGGAAAGCCCTGTGCATGCACATCCCCTTCCCAAGGAAGCTCTGGGCACCGGCCGGAATTTGCACCCTGGACGAGCCGCGGTCACGGTGAGATCACCGGGATTTTTACAGGGGTTAAAATGGAATAATCTCATGGAGGGAGCAGCAAATCCCCCTGTCTCCAGCCCTGTCACAGCCACAGGAGCAGATGAGCAGAGCACTGAGAAGCCTCAGGGAGCTGTGAGGTCCGGATGGTCCCCAGGACGATCCGACATCCCCACGGAGCCGTCGGCGAGCACGGGGAGCAGCAGCCTCTCCATCCTCTCCCTGATTTCCCCGACTCCGAGGATCTGCATCTGGGGCTGCAAGGATGAAGTCAGCCCCGGAGCTGCTACGGGCTGGAAGTGATTTCACCGAGCTGCAATGCACATGGATTAATTCCAGTACTGTAAAGTCAACATGGGTGAACACTGGCTACATCACAGCCTTCATTACTGGGGTCTGGAGCGGGTTTGGATGAAGTAATTTCCCTGGGGTTTAGCACTTCCAAAACATATAGGGCGTCCTTCTAGGACTGGCCTGGAGAGAGGTGCCCCCCCCCTCGCAGCCACCCCAAATTGGCCTTTATCAGTTGCACATGGACCCCTGTGAGTGCGAGGGGCTTCAAACGAGGCCCAGATGGGCCGTGGCACACGATGCCCAAACACCGGACACGCGGCGTGAGGCTCAGCCTGGGCGCACACCGTGGATGTCAGTTATTAATAACAAATGAGACAACGCTCCCAGGCTGGGCCTTCCAGTGGCAGAGGATGTGGGATGAGTGGGGATTAGAGATTCCTTCATCCTTCATGGTCACATCCACTCCTGGAGAGTTCAACGTTGGGATTTTGAACACCAGGAAGCCAACGCTGCTCAGTTTGGAGTTTCCCAGAGTTGAGGTGAACACTCCCCGTGCAGGAGGTGTTTATTTTGTCCTTTTTTCCCCTCAGCTATGAACTGGAACTGAATCCTTGTCGTGTGCAATTTGCTGCCTTGGCAAACAGTTGTGCAAATGTGACTCAGTTTTGCCTGGGCACCCGGATCTGCTCCCAGATAGAATTCCAGGCTGGTTTGGGTTGGGAATGACTGCAAATCCCATCCAGTTCCAAACCCTGCACACCTTCCACTATCCCAGCTTGCTCCAAGTCCCATCCAACTCGGCCTTAGACAATTCCAGGGATGGGGCAGCCACAGCTTCTCTGGGTATCCTGTGCCAGGGCCTCCCCACCCTCACAGGCAGGAATTTCTTCCCAATATCCCATCTAAACCCAGCCTCTGCCAATTTAAGTTCAAGTTCAGCTCCGTGCATGAGCCACCCCACAAAAAGCAGCTACACCTCCTTCATTTGGCATCAGGGGCTGGGTGAAAGAGCTTTTAAGGGTTAATAATGGGGTTCCCCTTATCCCTATTAATTAATTAACTTCCAAAAGTCTCTTCCTTTCACAGCTTGATATTCAACATCTGCATCCAGGTCCTGGTTCCCTGGAAGAGGACAGAGCTCTAGAACAGATATTAAGAAAAATTTATTCAGGAAAAAGGATGTCCAGCCCTGGCACAGCTGCCCAGGGCAAGGGTGGAGTCCCCATCTCTGGAGGGATTTAAAATCCGTGTGGATGTGGCACCTGGGGACATGGGGCAGTGGTGGCCTTGGCAGTGCCAGGAGTGGCTGGATTCGGGATCTCAGAGCTGTGGATGCTGGCACTGGGATTTGGGGATGTTGATGCAGGAGTTTGGGCTGGTAACACTGGGATTTTGAGGTGCTAACACTGTTTTTGGCATGCTAACACTGGGATCTGGGCATGATAATAGGGGGACTTTGGGGTGATAACACTGGGGGTTGGGAATGGGGGTTTGAGGGTGATAACAGGGATTTGGGGATGCTGACAGTGGGAATTGGGGATGGTAACACTGAAGTTTGGAGGATATTAACACTGGAATTTGGAGGATTTTAACACTGGAATTTTGGGGATATTAACACTGGGATTTGGGGGTGCTAACACTGGGATTTGGGGGTGCTGTCGGGTGGTACCAGCCCTGCACATCTCAGGAGCGCGGAGGTTTCCCCACAGCCCGCAGCTGATCCGAGCCTCCCTCCTGCCATCTGGAGGCGACTCCCTGCTCTTCCTCAGCCTCCCGACTCTGCCAGAGCCGATTTAATTCCCTGCAGCATCCCACACATATCCCTGGATCTGGCGCTCGGTCCGTCCCCGGTTTCTTTGGATGCTCGATGGAAATATAAAATCCTCTGGTTTAATGTTCGCGAGTAAATACAAATCTCCAGTGAATCCCCAAGGCAGCACGTGCAGCCCATCCCATCCCATCCCATCCCATCCCATCCCATCCCATCCCGTCCCGTCCCACCCCACCCCATCCCATCCCGCTCAGCCGAGGGGAGGCCACACCACACTGGGGTTATTTTTATGATCAGAAACAAGGATTTCTCCCTCCCTGTTTTCTCTTGTGGATGCTCTTGAGTGGGAACATGGAATTTCCTCTGAAACTCCAGCAGGGTGAAGGGGATACATTTTATCTCTCTTTTATTTTCCTATAAAGAATACATTTGATGCAAAATGGCCTAATAAATAGACGTGAATTTAAATTTTAAACAAAATTTTTCCCAGCAGTGCCAATGGCATCGCTGGCATTGGGATTGGGATGGGACCAGAGCTGCTGGTTCCTCTCACAGTGACAAAAAGCAGGGACAGACCTCGGGCTCCTTCCCAGTTTCTGTGCTGTGTTTTACTGGAAAACACAGAAAATTGATCATTTTCCTGGAGTAGGAAGGAGAAATGTTCACCTCGAAGAGCTGCTGACTCCCAGGGTTTATTTAACTCTGGTTATTATTTAATTCACATTTTCGAAAATCATCAATAATGTGATCCTGCTCTTCAGTGATGTGTTTGAAGCCAGGTAATAGAAAATCAAAGGGAAAGGAAATATTCCTGATTCGATTCCCAAGTGAGGGGTTTAGCAGTTTCACAGGCTCAGGGATGTGGCTGCACCCAGGGAATGATGATCCTGGGGGATGAGTGAAGCTCCTGAGGGAGCTCAGATGGGGCTGGGAGAGCTCGATGCTCCCCTTTCCCCTCCTTCCTTCAATCAAAATTCAACAAAATCATTAATTTTAAATCACTCTTTTTTTTTTTAACATCAGTTTTCATTGGTTTTATGTTAAACCAGAATATTTGCATAAAACGATTTTTTCATCCAATTCCATTAGCAGTAATTACCAGGAGAATCCTGGGGTAAAAACAGTGATTGTTAACTCCCAGATTTTTCCTAAAATGCATCCACATTGTAGGAGCTTTTTTGGATAGTTCTTCTCTTTTTAATTAAAATTATTCCACTTTTCTCCCTCTCCCCATCCTTATTTTATGTCTTTTTCTTCCTAACTCTGGGCTTCCCAGACTGAATCTGAATTAACTGCAATAAATTTAATCATTCAGACAAAAATTACCCTGGAAACTCCCTGGGATCACCCAGGGCTCTCTCTGTCTTTTCCTCCAAATTTCCTCTAAATTTTGATGATTATTTTTCTGATTATTTTATTGATTGTTTTTCTGACCATTTAAGTGATTGGAATTGATTGGAATTGCAGCTGATCATTGCAATTGGCTGGAGGAGGGGAAGGAGCATCAGTTTAGGGTTAGACCTGGCCCAAATCAGCCCTAAATCTTGATATTACATTTTTAGGACCTGTCAAACTCCATCACTCGCCCCTTGATTCAATAATTAATTACATGTATTTTATTTTATGTTATTTTAGTCTAGTCTAATCCACTTAATTTATTTTTATTTTATCCTTCTATTTTCATCCTTTTATTTTCTTATATTTTCCATTTTCTTTGCCTTTGCATATTTTATTTTATTTATTTTATTTTATTTTATTTTATTTTATTTTATTTTATTTTATTTTATTTTATTTTATTTTTTATTTCTTTATTTTGAAGTATTGTATTGCATTGTATTTTACTTTTTTATTTATCTATTTTACATTATTTAACATTTTACAGTATTTTATTTTATTTTATTTATTTTATTTTTTTTTATTTTATTTTATTTTATTTTATTTTATATTTTATTTTATTTTATTTTATTTTATTTTATTTTATTTTATTTTATTTTATTTTTATTTTATTTTATTTTATTTTATTTTATTTTATTTTATTTCCCTTACTCTGCAGCCGATTCTCCCCCTGTCCTGGCAGGAATTGCTTCATCCATTGCAAAAACACTTCCCAACCTCCTGGAGCCAGGAGATCTGAGGGACTCAGCTTTGGAAACCTCTGATTTCCTTCTTTTTATTTTTCTTATGGATTCCCTCTCTCAAACAGCCCCAGCTGAGCTTTCCCATGTAAAATATTCCTGTAAAATCCCCCCTTTCTCTTTCCCAGCTTTTCTTTCCATGGCTGCTCCCGAGGAAACGGAAATAATTTCCCTTTTTTCCTATATTTAAAAAAAATTCAGCTAAAATAAAATGTTGATTTCATTCAATCCCTGACCAGACTCAGCCTGACCTGAAGGAATCTGGAAATCCAGTATTTTTTATTTTCCAGGGATCTGACACCCATGAACCACCCAAATGAACCAGGGATGCTCCACCCAAATAATCCCAAAATTGGATTATTCCAACACCCCTTGGAGTTTGAAGCAGAAGCTTTTGGGAACTTCAAGCTCTTCCTTCCCACATTTTCATCCCTGGGGCTGCAGAGCAGGAATGGTCCAGGCACAGGCAGGATAACGGCTTAAAAACATGGAAAAGGGTCAGGATGGGAGATGTGGAGCTGGAGAAGTTCCCTTGGCCTCCTGCCCCACTGAAAAGGTTTTTCCTTTCATGGCCTTTCCTAACAAACAGCACAGATTTTTTTTTTTCTCCTGAACTGAGCCCTGGAAGGAGCAGCTCCAGACTGAGATTTTCAATCCCAGAGCCCTTTCCCTGCCCTTTTCCAGCTTCCCTGTTGGTTTTCCTCTATGATAAATCATTTTGGAGCTGATAGGAATAGATATAGAATAAGAACAAGAATAAAAATAACAGAAACCCCACTTTTGTGGGATCTAAAACATATCAGATACTGGAGTTATGGACCCAAAATCCAGGAAGAACATGAGCATTGGGCTCACTCCTTGTGCCAATAATCAGGGATAAAAATCCATCTCCTGGGAAAACAGGGATCACCGATAAAGAAATATCAGCTTTTCCCAAATTTCTGGGCTCAAACAGTGGTTTCCAACACTTGGAATGTGAAATAATTTTCCCTCTTTCCCAAAATGTGTTTCTGGCAACAAGGAAAACAGGAAACCAACTTGGAAAATATTCACAGAATGGAAACCGAGGTCGTAAAGAATTCCGGGCTGGAGCCTTTTGCAGCTTCCAAGATGCGACAGCGGCAGAAGCAGAACCCTAAACCAATTAAAGGCAATTTAATTTTGGAGGCTTCTCACGGAGGGAAGGGATCTGGCGAGGGTTTGGGATGCAGGGAGACATCCCAGCCCCAGCACCTGCGAGGTTATTGCTCCCAGAGATGGAGCTGGGATTCGATGCAGATGTGCCCCGGAATCCGCTCCCTGCTCCAGCTGCGGATCCCAAAGATGGGCTGCTTGTGTCGTGTTCTTCCTCAATTATTAGGGAATTTGAGGGTTTTAATTGTGCTGGCAGATATTTTGGAAAGGTTTGGGTTTAGGGCTGAGCCCTGCTGGGCTGAGCTGGGAATTTGTGCCGTGTGTGGTCTGTGGGAGCGCAGGGAACACTCTCCAGTGGAAAATAATCCTCTAAAGATCCTATAAAAGGTTAATTTAAAGGACAGGACAGAGGACTGAAGTGAATCTCTGGGTTTGCTCCATCCACAGGTGCTCGGGAGTCTTCCCAGTGCCAGACTCATGTTTCCCAGGACCAACAGCCTGGAAAACCATTCCTCCCTCCTATGTTTCCTCTCTTCCCTGATTTTCTGCTGATTGAAACACACCCAAAGAAAAGAAACTCCTATTCCCTGTCTCTGCCGGGCATTTGCACTCTGGGCTTTGCCTTCCCCACACCCAGGGCCGCCTGAGGGATTTACTGCTCATCCCCCACCTTCAGGAACATTTCCTGCACCCAAACACCCTCCAGCTGGAATATTGTCCCATTCTCTCAGAATCCTTCTGGCTGAACAACTCCCACAGGGAAACATCTCTGTCCTAAGTCTTCTTTTCTCCCTTGCAGGGACTCCTTTCCCTGGTGAGCGCTTCCAGCCCACTCTGCATCCCGAGAACTCCCCAACAAATTGCTTCCGCACTCCAGCCCAGATCCAAGCCCGGTGCAATCCAAGGGTTAACCAAGTGAAACGTTTAAGGAGTCATGAAATGACTGTTTCCGCTTCCCATCTGGCTTTTATCAATTTTCAGTCGCTCTCCGAAGTGCAGCGACACAATCAAAACCCCCGATCTCCCGAGGCAGATAATTCAATTTGGGAAATGAATTTCTTATGTGCCCAGGAGTAAATACATTCCTGGCCAGGGAGATATGGGCTGCTGTCAATGGGATAATGAGGTCCAGGGGAGCGACCGTGGCCCCCCCAGAGTTTTTTGGGGTGAGTGGGAGCGGTGGGATGAGGGTGGGAAGGAGCCAGAGGGATGGGACAGCTCCAGGGACAAGTGCAGAGCATCAGCCACGTCATGGACATGAAGAGGGGATGGATTTTATCTTCTGGATGTGGCACTCAGGGCTCTGGGCTGGTTTTGGGTTGGAGTCAATCTTGGAGGTCTTTTCCAGCCTCATGGATTCTGGGATTTTGGGATCTCCACAAACTCCAGCTGGGTGTTGGGTTCTTCTCCCAGGTGACATCAAAGACAGGAGGAAACGGCCTCAAGTCGCACCAGGGGAGCTTTGGTTGGATAAGAGGGAAAATTTCCCCACCCAAAGGATTGTCCTGCCCTGGCACAGGCTCCCAGGGCTGCGGTGGTGTCACCAGCTGTCCCCAGCACTGCCAAGGCCACCACTAATCCACATCTCCAAGTGACACCTCTGCATGGCCTGGAATCCCTCCAGGCTCTGCCACAAACGATCCCATGGGAGCAGCCAGAGGGATCCAAGCTGGAGAGGTGCTGATGAGCTGGAGAACAGGAACTGCCTGGGATAGGCAGCAGTTGGGCTTTATCTTCCCTTTTGAACCTGTTCAGGAGGTCATGGTGTTGAGTAGCAAAATCCACGTGGAGAGGTTACTGAAGAAATCAAAAATCAAAATGGATTGACTAAAAAAATTTAAATTAAAAGAAATTCAAAGAAAAAGGAGTTAGCCAATGAATGGAATAAAATTTAAAATAAATAGAATTAAAATAAAAATGAAAATTGGATTAAATTAGAATAGTTTGAAATAAGGGAAAATAAGAAGAAAATAAAAAAATAGAAGCAGTTTGGTCTTCAATTCAATTTCCAGGTTTAGCCCTTCCTGTCCCAGTCCTCCTTTCCCTTATGGGGATCAAGCTGCCAGAAAACACCAAATCCATCCTGTGCTGGGCTTGGAAAAGGACTTTTCCCTCCTCATCTCAACAATGCCAAACGAGCAGGGTCCATTTCCCCTTTTGCTCCTTCTCTTGGCACTGCCCCATCCTGATTTTCCCTCCTGGGAAGCCCAGTGGGTGCTGACAGGACCATCCCATCACACTTTGGGAGGGAAATCTCCCTCTTTTGGCACTTTCCCTGCATGGGATGAAGCCAAGAGCCCACTAAATCCCACCTCTGGAGGGAATTTTCCTCCTTTTTCCGAGGTGTCTGGGACAAAGTGGGCACATCCCAGCTCAGAGAGCAATCAGCCCTCGGCCGAGTTCAGGAGGTCCCGATTTTCCTGCAGGAAGTGCTTTAATCAAGATTAATTTTTTCCAGTTTCCAGTAATCGGAGCTCTTCCTGAGTGTTCCTCAACTCTGCTTTGGGATGAAATTATCGAATTTCCATGGCAATTAACGGAGGAAGGCTGAGCACAGGGATTGCTCTGTGGGATGGGTGGCAGGGAATGAGTGACACCGGCTTGGGAGAGCTGTGGGAATGGTCTCTGGGGGATGTTTTCCCATAAAATCCATCGCTCTGGAACACAGCTTTTACCTGAGGCATCGCTGACCTCCCGATGCTCACTAACACCTGAATCCCACTCTCAGGCACCGTGATCCAGAGATAAGACTGAGAGGGATTAGCAGAAGGAGGAACTTTGACCTGGGTTTAGGATTTAGCTGAATATCCCCCAAATCCCCTTTACCTTAAAGCCACCTCGTGGCAAAGCCCAAGGCACAGGGGAAGCTCTGAGGGGATGGGACAAGCCCAGGGGCACATCCTGACCTCGGCCACGTGGAAGGGACCACCCCGGGATCAGCTGATCCAACCTCACTGCTCCCTCCCTGGAGAGGGAAGTGGGGGAAAAGGAAGGGAAGTGAGGAAAGGGAAATGAGGGGGAAAGAAAGGAAATGAGGAAAGGGAAAATGGGGAAAAGAAAGGAACTGGGCAGAGGAAAGTGGAGGAAAAGAAAGGGAAATGAGGAAAGGGAAAATGGGGAAAAGAAAGGAACTGGGCAGAGGAAAGTGGAGGAAAAGAAAGGGAAATGAGGAAAGGGAAATGGAAAAAGAAAGGAAATGGGGAAAGGAAAAAGCCAGAAAAGAAAGGAATTGAGGAGAAGGAAGTGAAGGAAAAAGAAAGGAACTGGAGAAAGGGAAATGGGGGAAAAGGAAACGAGGAAAAAGGAAAGGAAGTGGGCAGAGGAAAGTGGAAAAAAAGAAAGTGGGGAAAGGCAAATCAGGAAAGGGAAATAGGAAAAAAGGAAGGAAGCAGAAGCAAGGGTAAAAGGAAGGAAATTGGAAAGGGGAAAAGTGTGAAAAGAAAGGTATTGAGGAGAAGGAAGTGAAAGAAAAAGGAAGTGGGGAAAGGGAAGCGAGGAAAAAGGAAAGGAAGTGGGGAAAGATGAAAGAAAATGGGAAATGGGGACTGTCCCTGCCCCCAGCAGCCCTGTCCTCCGTGCCAGATGGGATGGGATTTACGAGGCACGGACACATCCAGGGAAACCCCTCTGACTCGGCTCTGTGGCTCAACTGAACCAAAATATTCCGTGTTCAGCAGAGGCAGCCGGGGAACCGGCGTTTCCAAAACACACATTTTAGTGGGATTTGGATCCTGCTGTGTCCTCCGAGCTGTGTCAGAGCTGCTCCAGCCCCACGGGAAGCAGCATCAGAGCCGCTCCGGCCGGGATGCAGCAGCTGGAAAGGAGGGGAATTGCTGTGACGCGGTCACCGAGAGCGGCTTAGGAGCCAAGGGGGAGGGCAAAGAGCAGGAAAACGCAGCTCCCGAGGACATTTATTTGAGGGAAAAGCTCCGCAGCATCTGCTCAGGACATCGGGCATTTCCCTCGGAAAGCCATTCCTAAACAATCACCCTCCCCTTTGAATGCAAGGGACAGTTGTGTTTTGATTTAAACCTCCCGAAAAGGGAGGCACCTGCGGACACAGCCCCAGCCCCGATCCCAGCCCTGCCCGGCATCTCCCGGGATTGGGTTACCCGGGGTAATTCACTCGCAGCTCGCACACGATAAATCCTCGAGCAGTTGTTTGAGGAATCCGGGCTAGGGAGCGATGGAAAGCAGTGATTGAATCCAAATGGCTCCGCAGGCCGGCCTGTCGGACCCACTAAACACCAAAATTAGCAATATTTCGGGGCATGATGGACTGCAGCGCTGGAAAACTGCTCCCCAAGTGCAGCTTAAACACAGCGAGAGCTTTTTCAGGGAGGTTTTTAGATAAATGTTAGACGAGAAGCTTTTATCATTTTTTCTTCCATTTGGTGCAATTCCTGTAAGTCCTGTCCTCTTCTGGTGGCTGGGGCAGGATGGGGGCACCAGAGTGAGCCTGGGGCTGTCCTGGGCACAAATCAGTTTGGCAGAGAAATACAGAGGGGGTATCTGCTGCTGCAAAAAAAAAATCCTTTAAAAGGTGAATTCAGACTCAGAACTAACTCTAGGATACTCTCAGCAGGCGTCAGGCAGGACCGTGAGCCCCTGAGAATCCTTGGATGATCCAAGGTGCCTCCTCCACGTCTCCTGGCCAGCAGGAAAGGTGGGAGCTGTCCCAGGGGTGGGCTCCTCTCAGCCAGGGTCACAGCCCATGAGCTGCTGTCAGGGATTTATGGCAAAGCAGAAAGAGCAGGAAGCCACTAAATGCTGCTATTTGCCCCTTATCACCGGACATTTGGGCTGGCTTTGGAATTTCTGTTCTCTCCCAGCTGTGTCACTGAGCAGGCACAGCCTCTGTTCAGCCTTCCCAGGAATATCCGGGTTCAGGTCAGCACCAAGACGAGGGGATTTGGGAGATGAAGATTCAAGGATGAAAACTCAGTGGCTGTGTTGGCTCTGCCTTGCAGGAAAATCCATGTTTGTCTGACTTGTCCATCCATGTCTGTGCCCCTGTGCCCACATTTCAGCCATCCCAAGAGCATCTGTTCCCTCAGCCAGGATGATTTCTTTGGGGGCTGAGACTCTGCCAGGAGCCCACTGCAGCCCCCCAAAAGAGGGCCACCAGACCAGGCTGCTCCAAGTTCTCCAACCTGGCCTTGGACACTTCCAGGGATCCAGGGGCAGCCACAGCTGCTCTGGGAAATCCATCCCAGGGCCTCCCCACCCTCACAGGGATGAATTCCTCCCCAGTACCCCTTCTCACCCTGCCCTCTGGCATGGGAAGCCATTCCCTCTTGTCCTTTCCATGTTCCTGATGTTGTGACATTTGTCCTGACAGAGTCACAGAATGACTGATGCCACTCTGGGATATTTTCCCTATAAATAATCCACTCTAGAGGTTGATGCCAACATGAGGGATTTTCTCTGTGTGAGCCTCTGCCTTGTTCAGCTCCATCCCATGAGCCCCTGGCCCACACCTGGCCAAGCCCCTGAGCACGTGGGTTGCTTGAAACATCTGGAAAAACCCATCCACTGCAGCAAATCCATAATTTTTAGCTTAAATTCACAGGGCTGAGCCTTAAATCAATGGGACAATCAGTCAATGGGATTTTTCCCTTTGTAAAGACTCTGGGGCCAGAATTTAATAGGGAAAGTCAAGGGGGTTTCTCCCGAAGATGAAGTTTCTAAAAATGAATATTACAGCATTGTTTTCACCCTTATTGCCTGTGTCATGCTGTTATTGCCTCCAGTCATTTTTTTAGGAAACAAATAAACAGCCAGGATTTGTCAGCCTAAGCAATAACCTATAGTGGCAGCAAACTTAATCTGGTGTTAATTAGGCTTGTGGAAAACTAAATCAAGCATCAGAAACCACAGATTATTTTAGGCTTCCTCTAGCATAAACACAAAGGCTTGAGGATCCATAACATATTATTTTTGTTGACAGTTTTCCACTTTTCCCCCAATTTACTTCATGGATCTGATAGGCTGCTCCTTGATTACTTTTAGCTCTGTCTTCTTTTGGCCTCAGCGTGGCAGTTTGTTAATCCTTCCTATTTTTGTGTGTTTAAGCAGGATTACAAACTTCAAATACATTGTAAAAGGAACCTGTATACAATCTTTCAAAACCACTTAAGTGGGCCAATGACAGAAGTCCCAGCCCCGCAAGGAAATACAGAACATTTCGGAAATCATCCCCGCTGTTTATTTAGAAGCCATTTTTAATTACTCGGCAGGAATGAATGAAAGAACTGGAAAATGGAGAGAGACAGAGGGGTTTGCATTGAGTTACAGCTCGTGGAGAACAAGGCAGGGACGGTCAGGCTTTCAAGTCTGGGGAATTTCGGGGTTTATTGACAATCAGACAAAATCAGACTGCAAACACATTGCAAAGAGCAGAGGGGTCTCTTGAAAGGCTCAATGCAGCATCCCCTGGAACATCAGCAGGAATTTCTCCATGGAAAGGGGGGTCAGGCATTGCAAGGGGGTGCCCAGGAAGGTGGTGGAGGTGTCCAAGGAAGGACAGGACATGGAAGTCTCCTGCTCAGCAACCCCTGGGCTGCTGATTTTCCCAAACTGCTTCCCAAACTTCAGCTCCACAGCAATCCTGGCACCCCTGGCTGGGATTTCTCACAGGGGCCACTCACTGAAGGCCCATCCTGCCAACGAGTGCTCATTCACCCTGGGGTTTCTCTTCCTTAAAAGCCAATATCAGCCTGCCTGAGAAAGAACAGAGAGTTCATTTATTGGGTCAAGATGATTTTCAAGCTGATTTGCATTAATTTTGGAAGTAGGGGTTTTTTTTTTTGTTCCCATTTCTTTCCAGGAAAAACTGAAGTCATAGAGGAGAGCAAGCCATGTCTTGCCTGGTTTTGATCACTTGGAGGACTTAGAAGCAAAACTCCTCAAAGTAAATATTTCCTAGGAAGATCATTAAGGGTGCGACCAACATGTAGGGAACAGCAACAGGAAAATGCTGCTTTAAACCTAATCCCAGCCCATGCTGCATTCATTAGTGGATGACATTGTAGCTGGAACAGGAAAAAATAAAAAGCCACGGAGCAGGATGATATTCCAATTGTTAAATGCTGCTGGGTCACTCCAATTATCCTCCCTCAAATGGCAATTGTTTAGCAAAGGCAAAAGCTCTCACAGACACCAGTCCAGGTGGGCACAGAAGGCAGGAATATTGGAGCTCTGCTGATAAGCAGCCTGGGAGCTGTTATCAGTGAGATATCCAACATGGGCACCTGGGAAATTATTTGGGAGATGATGCTTTGCTCCCTGTGACACTGAGAAGCAATAATAATTTTCATATAAGCATGGGAGGGTTTGGGTTGGAAGGAAGCTTAAAGATCATCTTATTCCACACCTTCCACTAGCCCAGGGTGCTCCAAGCCCTGTCCAACCTGGCTCTGGACACTTCCAGGGATGGGGCAGCCACAGCTTCTCTGGGCACCCTGTGCTCCACGCTCACAGGGAAGGATTCCTTCCCAATATCTCCTCTAACCCTGAATTTTGTCAGGGTGTGAAGCCATTCCCTCAGTCCTGCCATTGCCTGCTCTTGTACCGGGATAAAACCACCAGCTGAAACAGCCCAGCCCAGGAGCTGCTCCCTGTGCCCGGAGCTCCCAGAGATCCCTGGCTGGATGAGGTGGATGAGTAGGCAGGGAACACCCATGGGTGCTGTCTGTCCTGCCCAGAACACCCTCCTGGAAGCCTGACAGCTCTTGCTCGCTAAAACCCAGCTTAATTATTGGCAAAATACATTAAAAAAAAAAAAAAAAAGAAAAAAAGCCGAGGCGCTGGGGGAGCTGCAGGAAGGCGATAAGGAGCAGCTGCTCCCCTTCCTGCCCGGCCCCCCCGGGGCTTTATCTGGCCCGGCCACGCTGCCTGTCCCACTGCAGAGTGAGAGACACGGCTTGGGGACAGAGCATTTCAGGGGCTGGAGAGCGTTTGGGGAAGGGAACAGAGCTGGGGAAGGGGCTGGAGCACCAGGAGCAGCTGAGGGAGCTGGGAAAGGGGCTCAGCCTGGAGAAAAGGAGGCTCAGGGGGGACCTTGTGGCTCTGCAGAGTCCCTGACAGGAGGGAGCACAGGGGGGTCGGGCTCTGCTCCCAGGGAACAGGGACAGGAGGAGAGGGAACGGCCTCAGGCTGGGCCAGGGGAGGCTCAGGGTGGACAGCAGGAGGAATTTCCTCATGGAAGAATGGTCAGGCATTGGAAGGGGCTGCCCAGGGAGGTGTTGGAGTCCCCACCCCTGGAAGTGCTCAGAAATCATGCAGATGTGGCCCTTGGTGATGGGGTTTAGTGGTGGGATTTGATTGAAGGCTGGACTTGATCTTGGAGGTCTCTTCCAACCTTAATGATTCCATGATTTTTTAATTACCTGATCAAACACCAGGTAATCCTCTGCACCTTGTAAACCATCTTTTCAATCAGAATTTCGAACTGATGAAAAATCATTCTTGGTAATTATAACACTTCTTCTCTGCTTTCCACCATTGATGCAATTTGGAATGAAGGCGTTAAAGAAACTCCATAAGAGATTCCAGCCAAAAAATTAACTCCAAATCCTACAGTTTTCCAAGAAATTTTTAATACAAATACACCCAAGCACAATCATACTGGACACAGAAATTTAGAAATTTGGGAAACTCTGGATATTTCAGAATTACCACAGCTCTGAGGACTGCTCTGGGTTTTCAAGGGTATTGAATTCAAGTTTTCCTGTACATGAGCAAACACATCCATGAGGTTATTAAAGAAGAAGCGGGGATAATTAAAAAAGAACAAATATTAAGGAAAAACAAATATTAAGGAAGAACAAATAATAATTTCCCAATCAGTGACTTTGCTTTACTTTGCCACAAGATGGAGCCTTGAGATTAAATCATGTGTTAGAGGTTTGATGGATATGTAAGAAAATTCCACCCCGTTTGAAGACGGAGGCTGGATTTGCTCTGATGATTATCTGTGCTTTTTTAATGAATCATGGCTTTCATCATCTCTAATTAGTCAGATATGAGGAAACTATGAAGATTCTGTCAAAATAGGTGCCACTGGCATAACTCAGAGGAGGAAGGTATTGAACAATGCAGCTTTTCTTCTGTAATAAGAATTCATGCTCCAAACCAGGTGATATTACCTGGGAGGGAGGAGATGGAGAACAAAGGGCACTTTGTGGGAAAGCTGAGGCATGAATGGGGGCAAAAGAAGGATATTTGGGAAGCCAAAGCCTTTTTTCTCCTTATTCACCCGCTGGTTCATATTTACTTCTGCAAAATCCCCTAAATAAGTATCTCACAGTTATTTCTGAAGTGCAGTGGAAAATGATCCATGTGAAGGTTGAGCTGAGTTCCAAGATTTGATATCAGCAGCAGAATTTGAGTCAGCCCTGCCAGCAAGATCCTCCTCCCTGCCCCTTGCCAACAATCACTTCCCCAAAATATAAAGCCTGAGAGCACAAATTTCATCTCTCTTTTGATTTCACTTCCCTTTGGCCTTTTTGCTTCACACAGTACTTCCCTGGTGGGTTGTTTTCATTTTCTAGTTGAAATTATTCAGGAAAAACTGGAAAAAGAAGTGAGGTTTGGATTTTTTGATGAGGGCATTGAGCTCTAGATAATTCTCTTCTAGAGAATTATCTGAAAGGGGTTTACAAGAAAAAAACACAAATGTATCTATTTAGGCATCATTCCTGCAAGAAGACTTCTTGTCATCCCCATCCCTCTGGCCTCCTGTCTCCTTTGGTTCATGGATCTCCAAGGAATGGTGCTGCTCATGGATCAAGAGCGTCCCTGCTGAATTTCACCTTTGACATCACATTAAATTAAATATTAGGAGGAAATTGTTCCCTGGGAGGGTGGGGAGGGCCTGGCACAGGGTGCCCAGAGAAACTGTGGCTTCCCCTGGATCCCTGGAAGTGTCCAAGGCCAGGGTGGACAGGGCTTGGAGCAGCCTGGGACAGTGGAAGGGGGGATGAGATGCTCTGTAAGGTCCCATTGAATCCAAACCAGTCTGAGATTATCTCTGGCTCAGAGGGGAGCAGCAAAGGCCTGAAATCCAGCCCGAGCAGAGGGAATGAGGGGCTGGATCAGCACATCCGTCACCAGGTCAGCCTGACCCTGGATATCAGCACTCTGAGCCTCCCAGCACTCCGGGGCTGCCCACATCCTTCCAGCAGCCGGAATGCTGCTGCCTTCCTGGCCAGGATTTTGTGTGGAATATTCCCCAGTCCCTGCCTGTCCTGAGCCAAGAGCACAAGTCCAGGAGCCTGCAGAGGCTGGGAAGCACACGGACAGACAGGATCGGGCAGGCTTCCTGCAGCCTCTCCAGCCTCCGCAGCGCCAGGGCTGAGCAATCCCTCTCTTGGGAACCCCACCCTTGGAGAGGTCTTTGCCTTTTGCAGATAAAAGGCCAACACCCTTTCGTGTGCTTTCTTGTAGCAGCTTCTTTTTCAAACAATGAAAAAAAAAGTTGTAAATTGTGACTCTGCTGTGCCCAAACCTTCACTGCCAGGCGTGGCAAAGGATTTTGCTCCCTTTTTCTGTTTTCTAATCGGAAATGTCCGTGTTCCTCAGACAGACGGGAATGCAAGGAGACAGGGATGTGCTCAGCTTGAGGATACACTGAGAATAAACAGAGCTGTGGAGCTGCCCTCAGATCAGGGCTCCCACAGGGCTGCAGTGGCTTGCCCAGAATGGATCTCTGAATCATGGAATCATGGAATGGTTGCTCAAAACCCCACCCAGCCTGGCCTTGGACACTTCCAGGGATGGGACAGCTTCTCTGGGCACCCTGTGCCAGGGCCTCCCCACCCCCACAGGAAAGAATTCCTTCCCAATATCCCATCTATCCCAGCCCTCTGGCAGTGAGAAGCCATTCCCTGTGTCCTGTCCCTCCATCCCTTGTCCCAAGTCCCTCTCCAGCTCTCTTGGGGCCCCTTTAGGCCCTGGAAGGAGCTCTAAGCTCTCCAGAGTACTGTGAAGGGTAGAATACTTTTAAGGAACACTGGATTTTAAAGTATGGCAATATTTTCTTCCATCTTTTCCCAGCACTGCCCTGCACCACTTTCCCTTTCATGCCACTTGTTTTCCTTGTCTCCCCAGCTCCATCCCTTGCCCACCACCTTCCAACCCTTCCTGTCTCGCTGTCCAGACTAATTAAAACCCAGGGAACCACTTCATTAGGAAAGAACAGCGTAGTGGAATGACCAATTCCAACATCTCCATGATGGAAACCAGGACTGGGGATGCACCTTCGCCTCTTAGTGCAGGAATTGAACAGAAGCTGCCTCAGCTGAGATTAATTTTCAATAGTCTTGAAAGGAACCAGACCCACCTCTGCTAATTCAGGTGAAAAAGCAGCTCACCCAAGAAACCGAACCAGGCAATTCCAAGGATGTATCTCATACACTCTGTATTTACTATTCCCTGTAGGAATACAGGATATGAGTGGAAGAATTTCTAATGCTGTATCCATTTCAGAGGCATCTTTTCCTATCAGAAAACACCATGCAACTCTGCCAGATGCAAGCAGGTGAATTTTAGGAGAGATGTTAAATTTGGATTCAAGGTGGCATCATCTCCAGGCCTCCAGTGTGACACTGGGTAAGGGGGACACAGGAAGGGAGGTCACGTCCTTCACTAATGGGAATATCCACTTGGGAAGAAGGAGGAGAAAATAACCCAGAAATAAGGTCACTGTTCCCCTGGCAGCCCCAGGGGACACTCAGGCAGTGCTGAGACTGAACTCATTTTCCTGCTGAGCCTGACAAGGATCAGGATCCCACTTCACAAGGCAGCAAAGGCAGGGGAAGCAGCTCTGATTTCTTTGGAAAATATTAGAAATCCCAAGAGGAGAGTCGGTAAACAGCTTTTAGGTGAAATGATCCTGTGGGAATTCCCAACACAAAGATTCTGAGATTACTGGCACATGGGCCATTTGAGGTTATCAAAGCTGGGCCATAATTTGGTTTTGGAACTGCCCAGAACTATTCCAGTGGGATGCAATCCATGGAGAAGTGGAGGTAAACACTTCCTCCTGCCTCTTGGCATGGTTCTTCCCTTGGCATGACTGTGTTTCCTCCTGGAAGAAACAGCTCTGAGCATGGAAATGATGGACACTTAGAAAGAGATGCTGAATTTTAAAGAAATTTCTAAATTGTAGAAAACGGGGATTTGTTTACTTGGCCAAAAGGTCACATTGCTGAGAACCCTTCACCCTCAGCTGAGTGGCAGGGGAACAGCCAGGGGTTAGAAATGGGGCAGTGGGAACACGATTGGCTCCACTACACTGGAGATTGGAAGGGTCTTAAGGAATGGAAATGGTGCCAGGGGACAGAGCCCCCCACTGCCCCTCCTGGGGCTGGCACTGGAGCAGCCACCCAGCCTCTGTGTCCCAAAGCTCTTCCCACTCATCCCCAGAGCTGTGCCCCAGAGCTGGATCTTCCCAGCATCCCAATGCAGGGCTGTGGGTGTGAATATTCCCATCAGTCCATAATACACTTCATTTGTCATTTTTAAATATTAACTATATGAAAAAGAGACTCAGAACATTTTATTTAACCACTGTTCTCTGATGAAGTGGAGGCCAAAGGGTGAATGTGGACACAAATTGTTGCTTGGGAGTCACAACTGAACCTCAGGGGGAAAAAAAAAACAGTAGGAAGGGAGTGTAGGGCTGGAATAGGTTACCCAGGGAAGTTGGGGACTCTCCATCCTTGGTGTTTTCCAAGATTCAGCAGCACAAACCAAATCTAACGTTGGTGATAGTTCTGCTTTGAGTGGGAGGTTGGGCTAAAAACCAAAAGAATTCTCTTCCAACAAACATTCCCATGTTTCTGTGATCTTAAATTCAGGCCAGTGCATGTCTTTAATGCTAACTTGAGGAGATTTCAATAGGCCCTGAATTGCTTTCCTTGAACTTTCTTTTGAACTGGAAGCTTTCATACTAAAATGCAATAGAAGAAAACCACCAATTGTGGGGGGATTTCTTAATTCCAATCCTTCAAAACACAAATGTTGTTCACTCTGCTGTCTGCTGGAGAGTCAACACATTCAAATACAGCAGCACAGGTCCCATCAAAGCCTTGTAACATCACCAGGTGTCTCCTCACCATGAAGAGATTTTTTGGAACAGGAAAAGAAAGAACCACAAGTTATTTCCTGTATTGTGCTGTGATATCTGTGTTACGAACACAAAACACCTCCTGCACTGATACCTGTGCTCTGTAAAAATGCTGTGGCAGTAGATTTGCTGTCCCTTCAAACCAAAAGACATCTTCTCAAAAGTAGGACATAAAAACTTAACGAGTTTCTTAAGTTTCAACACAGTATTTCATACATGTATAACGTGGTTTTTTGAGGCTGTGCCTGTGTGTGTGACCACGTTTGCTCCTGCCTGCAGCGCACAGAGGAAACTCGTGGCTCGGATCAGAGGCTTCCTGCTCTCTGCGCTGAGAAGAGGAAGCACGGGCCAGGCTTGGCAGTGTCACCCCCCCGGCTGGCACCGTCCCCAGCAGCAGCCACCACCCTCTGCTGAGGCTTTGCCTCTCGGAGCCGGCAGGCCTTGGCTCACAGATAAACATCAGCACAGGAGACCACTGCCACCTCTGCTGCTCAACAGAAAACCTGCCCAGCTTCACAAAAAGCCCCATAAATCTCTTTAACTGACAAGATTTGTGCCCCGGCTCTGTTAGCACAGGTGTTCTGTGGGATTGCTATTTTTGACAGCCTTCGAACAGATGAAAAGGGACACCTGTATTCTAAAAAAATAAAGCACCCATAGGAGTAGATGAGGGTGAAGGCAGCTTCATTTTCCATCAGTAATTTTTATTTTTAAAGTTTGTATTATTTCTTCAGGTAAAAGCCGGCTACAAAAATTGGTGACATGATCTTATTCACAGTCCAGGGATGATTTCTGTCAGTGTTAATGAAGTTTGTAGAAAAGGTATCTCTGTAATTGAATTATGCCTTTTTTACTCACTGGATACTCCCAATCCCAGTTTGGATCCAGCTCTGGATGATGCACAGTGCTCTGCTAAGGCCTTTGAAAGATTCACCTGTGACTTTTCACCCCTCTTCCAAAACCTTTTACAGCTTAGTTGTGCCTAATTACAGCATCTTGTACATAAGAAAATTCTCCAGCTGGAATGTGGTGTGGCCATAAATCCTTCATTAATGCCATCTTAACAGATGGAGCTGCTCCATATGCAGGTGGTGTGCATGGAACACACACAGATGTAAACAGACCAAGGCAGGGCTCTCGTTTCCTTGGCATCTTTGGGTAACAGAGCTGGGGCAGGAGCTGGAGCTCCAGGAGCAGCTAAGAGAGCTGGGAAAGGGGCTCAGCCTGGAGAAAAGGAGGCTCAGAGGGGACCCTGTGGCTCTGCACAACTCCCTGACAGGAGGGGACAGCCACGTGGAAGTTTGCCCTTCTCCCAGGGAACAAGGGACAGGAAAAGAGGAAAAGGCCTCAAGCTGTGTCAGGTTGGACATCAGGAGGAATTTCTCCATGGAAAGGGTGGCCAAGCATTGGAAAGGGCTGTCCAAGGGGGTGGTGGAGTCCCCATCCCAGGAGGTCTTCAAGCAATGACTGGACGTGGCACTCAGTGCTGTTGTTTATTTGACGTGATGGTGTTTGGTCAAAGGTTGGACTTGATGATCTTGGAGGTCTTTCCTACCTTAATGATTCTGTGACTCACTGGAAGACTTAATGGATGCTAAATTGATGATGTGAGCTCCCAGTAATCCTTCCTGAGTCCAGGAGCACCAGCTCTGTGGTACTGCTTCCATTAAGGCAGGAAAGAGCTGTCCCTGTGTTCACGGCCCTATGGACAGGCACGCAGCAATCCTACAGGGAACAAGTCAAACGAGCTCCACCACCCACTGCAGAGTTCTGCCAGGGCACTGGGGGCCTCTGCCAGCACAGCCCTGGGCACCTGGGGACATCCTCACCCAGCCCAGGGCAGGGACAGCATTGAGTTTGGGACAGCACAGCCAAACAAGAGAACCCCACGGCCACACTCATGGTTAAACTGAGCTCAAACACGACTTGGTCACAGCAGGGCCAAGCCTGGGCTGTTTGAGAAGAGGCTGCCCCTTGCAGAAACACCTGCACATGTGGGTGTGGGCTCTCCTGATGTGCAGCATTCCAGCGGGATGGCAGAGCCACCGCAGCTCCTGCTCAAGGAGGGATCAGCACAGGGAGAATGCCAAGGTTAGAGGGGTGGGTTTTCTTCAGTGCTTGCCCATTTAGGGTGTCCAAAAAATAACAGTCCCTGCTCAAACAAAACCAAACCCAGTCTGGGGGTCCTCCCCTACAGCAGCCCCTGGAGGAGCTGAGCCTCTGCCAGCCCACCTGGCCAGAGGGAGAACTCCTGGAGTGGGTTTGGGGGAAAGTGTGGCTGAAAGGAATATAGGGGAATCCCACCCCTCAGTGCCAAGGCAAACATGAATCTCTGTCCAAAAACGTCTCTTTGGCCAGCTCAGTAGAAGAGACTCTGAGCTGTGAGCGATTTCTGGGTTGCCTCCAGCAGCAGAGTGTGGCAATGCTGTTACAGAGCTGCCAGGACTCCGGGTTCCTGACAGATCCCTGCTTGCCTCTCTGCAGTTACACCACAGGCACATTTGGCCCTTCCATCCTGTGGGGCTACTGATCACCCTGGGCGTGCTGCTCGCACGGCAGATGTTCCAGAGGACTGGAGTTTCTTATGGAATTCTGCTCCGTGAGGCAGTGGCTGTGTGGGCAGTGAGGTCTCTCCAGCACTGACCTGACCATATCAACAGGATCTCTGTGTCCCTCAGGCTCCCTCTCCTCATCCCTCCCACAGCTGGACACCGAAGAGACAAGGGACTCCTGAATTCTCCCTGCATGGAAATAGGCAACTTTCCATGTAACCAACATTCCTGTTGTAGTGTTTTGTAACAAGGCATCAGTAGAAGTGAGTAATGTGTGTTTTCTTTGCCACAGATCCTAATCTAACCCTGCTGCAGTGGAGAGAAGCCTGCCAGGCAGCAGGGGAAGGCAGCACAGCAAACAACGTTTCTTCTCCAGACACACAGATCCTCACTCAAGGGCCCAAATTTGGTGGGAAAAACTTTACTCTGCAAAAGTTTTCCCTAGCAGCTCCCAGTTTTGCAGTTTTGTGGTCTGAAATGCAGATGGATTCAGTATCAACAGCCTTAGGAACAGGTAGGGAGGTAAAAGAGGTCCCCGATCACTGATTAGGGAAGGAATGGAGATGGAATACCAGAGCTGGAGAGTGAGGGAGGAATGCTCAGTAAGAGAGTTGGGAAAGGGCTGGAGGCAAAAAGCAGAACTTCAGACATCTGGATAAATATAAAATGTCAAACTGGGAGAAGGTCTTTTGGAAAGGAGAGAGTTTGCAGTTTCTCTTTCATTTTTAACAGCCCTACATGGCATACCTGTTTACTTTAATGGCACTTCTGTCAGTAATTACACTGCTTATAAAAAACCCAACTGCTGGATATAGTGTATATTTAAAACTGTTAATTATTACCTGTATTAATTACTGTTTCTTCACACCCTGAGTCCAGGTTGGGGCTCTGAGAGTCGCTGTCCCTGTGAGCTCCTGCACTGCCAGTGAGGGTGTGAAGCTCAGCTCAGTGAATTTACATTTCAGTGCTGAACTCTGTGCATGGATTTAGGTCTAACAAAACATTAATCAGGTTTAAGGAGCTGTGAGTGACCATTGAAATGCTGAACATGTGCTCACATGTCCTGCCAGCCTGCAGCCTCCTCCCAGCCCTGTTTGAGCCAGGACAAGATACACGAGTAAGAATTATGCACCTTCTACTTCAAAGTGTGGGAATACTTCAAAAACTAGGAAAAACAGAACATCTCATTGTTCCCAGAATGAAAGAAAGGGTTCTTCTGGCATAAAAACAGAGGAGATAGAATGAATGTGAATTCAACCTAAAGTTGGAGTTTTTAAGAAGCGTATTAGAGGAGTTCAAAAACTCCTACACGTTAAAAATTAATTTAGGATTGCTCAAAAAGGAGCTTCCAGTGGGATTATCTGCTGAGTCACTGCCTGGTGCAGCACAAGGTACAACCTCACCTTCCAAAGCCTGGTCTTTAATATTCTTAGACTGTCTGGGCTCCTTATGTCATCACTGCTGCTAAAAGGGAAGCGTTGGGATTTAATGGCACTTCTAAGAAATTCAGTTCTCTTCTCTGTGAGTAAAGGTAACAGAAACACAGCCACGGCATTCCAGTTCTTCCTTTTTTTGGCCAAATTTATCCAGTCTCTAAGACAGCTTGCTCTATGTATTTGTTAATTTTTTTAAGCAGCGTTGCTTTAACTTTACAGACACCAGAAGGATTGAAAAGATAATTAAGCATCAGGGGATAATCTCTTCCCTGCCAAGGTGATAAAGATGATCTCAGAATAAATACAGGAAATTAACCCCAGGGTATTTTAATAGCAAAGAAAAGCAGAAATATTGCAGAACTCAAAAGAAGAAGCGATATGATTTGTTTAGATGGCTTGGGATTTCCAGGCCTAACTGCAACCAATATATGGCAAAAATCTGAAAGAAAACTGGGCCAGGACCAAGGTGAAAAGCATTTTAGGAGTGAAGTGGGGAAGTCACCCATGGGGTTCTCTAATATTTATTGAATCAAACAGCCTGGTGATTTCTAGAAGGAGAAAAAAAATCTGAGTTTCCCAACCTGGTATTGTACAAAACACACTCAGATTATTGTAGGAGGAGAAGTGTTTGGAAGGAGTTGGTGCGACTGAACTGACAGTATCAGCTGTGGAAAATGGTTTGATGATACTGGAATTACTTTCTCCCAGACACTGCACATTTGAGATAAGTTTTGAACATGTTAAGACAAATTACTGTCCCAAACGCTGAAACAGAAATGCACATTAAAAAAAAAATCCATTACAAATCTTACAAAAGTTGCAGTTTTGCAAATTTGAGTGCAGAAAATGTAAAAAAACCCTTCAATTCTTTAACTTTTTTTTTCTCTGAGCACAATATTTCCAGGTGTGCCCACCCCTTACAACAGAGCATGGACAAAGAGGCAGCTGGGATGTACAGACACTGGTCTTGATAAAAAGCAGGGCTCTATTTCTGCTCAATTCTAGTTTTATTTCTGTCTTCTTTTTCAGATGAAGGTATTGGGTAACTGGAAGATAAAGTCAATTTGTTTAAGCATGAAGTAATTACATTAGATTAAGATACCAAGAATTATCCATAGCATTTATCAACTTCCAGTTTGGAGAGTACAGATATTGCATTGGCCATACAGGAAACTTCCTAATCTGTCCTAAATCTGTGTTCCAGGGGCTTTGAGAGCAGAGCTTGACTTATTCCCAACATGCTAAAGCTAGAAAGTATGAAAATTGATTTTTCACTGGTTTCTTGGTAAAATGAGGTTAAAGTGTTTTCTGTTTCTAGACCAAGTCAGGCTAAATAGACATAAAACACTTTGTTCTTCTCTGACTGAAGTCAAAGTCAAAATGCTTACGGACATGAAAGGCATCAATATCAAACTTATGATCTTGAAAGGAAACACAGTGTATTCCATCTGTGGAATAACAGGAACATGCTTTGAATGCTGGAATACACACTGCATGATGTTTACACTTAGAAGAATTACTTATTGCAATATTTGCATAAGTGTTCAGCTCTGTTTAATTACAGCTGTCTGCGAGGGAGGGTTCCATGGTGTGGGCACCAGATTCAAACCAGATTTCTTTGTAGAGCTCTAAAGTCAAATTCTGGTGAGACGGACACAGATTTCCATCCATATGAAGGAGCAGATTGCTTCAGACAGTCTAATGCATGAAATGTTTCAGTCTCCCTTCTGAGGCACATCTGGAGGGCTGTGCCCAGATCTGAGTTTCTTGAGGACAAGAAATACAAGGAGCTGCTGGAGAGGGTGCAGTGGAGGTCATGAAGCTGATGAGGGGTCTGGAGCATCTCTCTGCTGAGGGGAGACTCTGGGAGCTGGGCTTGGTTAGCCTGGAGAAGAAAAGACTGCGAGGGGATCTCATCAATCCATACCAGTATCTTCAAGGGGATGGTGCCAGGCTCTGTTCAGTGATGCCAGTGACAGAACAAGAAGCAATGCCCATAAACTGAACCACAAGAAGTTCCACCTCAACATGAGGAACAACTTCTTTCCATGGAGGGGGCAGAGCCCTGGGACAGGTGCCCACGGAGCACCAGGAGCAGCTGAGGGAGCTGGGAAGGGGCTCAGCCTGGAGCAAAGGAGGCTCAGGGGGGACCTTGTGGCTCTGCACAACTCCCTGACAGGAGGGGGCACAGGGGGGGTCGGGCTCTGCTCCCAGGGAACAGGGACAGGAGGAGAGGGAACGGCCTCAGGCTGGGCCGGGGAGGCTCAGGGTGGACAGCAGGAGGAATTTGTTTATGGAAAGGGTGGTCAGGCCTTGGCAGGGGCTGCACAGGGAGGTTTGGAGTCCCCATCCCTGGAGGTGACCGAGGAAAGGCCGGGACGGGGCACTCAGTGCTCTGGGCTGGTGACAAGGTGGGGATCGGCCACAGGCCGCACTCGGTAGTCCCGGAGGCCTTTCCCGGCCTCTCGGATCCCGTCCCTCCATGCCGGGACCGGCTCCCAGCGCCTGAGGGGAGCGGCGGGCGACAATGGAGCGAGTGAGGGGCGGCCGGCAGGGGGCGCTCTCCGCGGGCGGGGCTGGGGGCGTGGCCACCGCAGAGCCCGCCCCGCTCTCCGCGCTGTCCCCGCTGCCGCTCCGGGACGCGGCAGCAGCGCCGGCGCCATGGTGAAGATCGCCTTCAACTCGCCCTTCGCCCTCAAGGATGAGCCCAAAAAGGAGGCGGCCGAGGCGCTGGTGGCCGACAAGGTGCGGGCACAGGGTGTCCCGGCCGGCGGCGGCGGCGGGAGGAGCGGGGCGGTGTGAGGGGGGGCGCGAGGAGACGGAGCCGCCGCCATTTTCTCGCGGCCGGGGGAGGCGGCGGCGGCCGCGGGGCTCTCGCTCGTGTGGCGGCCGCCCCGCCGCACCCTGCCCGGGGCTGAGGGAGCGGCTCCCCTCGGCCGTGAGGGGCCGCGGGGCCCTGCGGCCGCGGTGCTGTCGCTGTCCGCAGCCCCGTCGCGGTGCGATGTCCCGTGACACCCCCGGGCCAGCGCCGGCACCGGGTGTTTATCTCGAGCTGGGCCCGTGCCAGCGCCGCGTTTCCTGACGGCGCTTTAAAGCTCCCAGCTCGGCCCTGGGCCGGCCGGGGAAGCGCAGGGAGAGCCCCCCCCGGCGCGGGCAGCCCTCGGCCGGCGCCTCCCAGGCAAACAAAGCGGGCTGAGGCTCGTCCTCCGCTCCCGGCGGCGCTCGGAGCCTCCCGGCAGCTGCGGTGAGGCGTCGGTGTCGTGCTTAAATTAAGAAACCTGCCATAAAGGGTTTTAAATAGAAACCCAGGCGAGCACCCTGTGGTTGGCTTTTCCTTCCCGGCGAGCTGCGCGTCGCTGGCTTGAGTGGAACTTTCCCAATTTGTGGGAATTTTGTTTTGAAGGTGTCTTGCGTTTTAGGCGGATGGAGAAGCTCAGGCTGTAGGTAAATACATCAGTGTCTCTAGACGGAGAAGATGGCATGGGCTGAGTTTATTTGTAATCGGAGAGTAAAAAAAAAATTAAAAACAACAAAACTTGTGGAGTTGGACTCTAGTTCTGGGGTTTTTCTTTTTTTTTCTTTCCATTCTAAGCTGTAATCAGGAAAGCAGCTTCCCTACCAGCCTACACAGTCTCACCTGAAATAGCCTCCCGTTGGAAGGAGAAGGGATGCAGAGTGATTTTCTTGCTCAGTGCACTCTTCTGACCTGTCAGTTTGATGTGTGCACATTTAATACAGTAGCACTCAATTACAGGATCAAAAGGAGAGAAAGCAGGGTAGATAAAGCGTTTAAAATTTGAAGATGTCATTAGCCTGGCCAGTTTCTTGTGGGACAAACTCCTCAGCTGCTCCTGAGGCAACTGGTTATACAGATACTTAATAGCCCTGTACTATGAGAGCTCTGACTGGAATAGTTCTAATAGACACACCCCTTCTTCTGTTCTCATGAGAGCTGCTCCTCTCAATTTGGGATATTCTGTGTGTTTGCACACACGTACATGGGATTTTAACAACTCTTCACTCTGACTTCAGGGCTTGGAGCTACGTGTAAACATCAAGTTCATAATTTTACTCCAAGACAAACTTGTTGGAGTGGTTGTTAATGTCTTCTTTTGCTGAAATATTTGTGCAGAGCAAACAAGCTTAAAGGCTAGTGTTGGCTGAAACAGCACAATAAAAGTCCCCTGGAGTATCTGCACAAAACCCTTGAGCTTGCAGAATATTCTCCCTGCAGGTTCTTCGGGGCTGTCAGCAATGTTAAAACAAGTGATTTTTCTTCTTGTCTCTTATCCCTCGTTTGCTTTGCTTGTTACGGCTTAGAACTGCATTTTCTTTGTAGCTTTTTGACGAGTTTTATCTGTTACTTTCGTGCAGAGGTTTTGTAACCTGCTCGAGCAGAATCTCGCTATTGTGTTCTCTGAGCAGCTCTGTCAACTCTTCCCTCTCAAGTTCAGCTGCCCACATTGCTGCTTAATATGCTCAAGTGCCTTTGCTTTGTTTGAAATAGGTGTAGTGCAAGTGTAGCTAATTAGATGTCGACATCAGCCCTGCACTGGGATGGCTGCAGTGCCAGAACTGGTGCAGACTGGTGTGTTCAAGTAGGGACAGGCTGGATGAGTAAGGAGCTCCGAGGTGGAGGTGAAGGTGGGAGAACGTGGAGAGAGCAGAATTAATCTCCATCTCACAGCTGCTTAACCCTGACGGATGATTTTCACGCAGTGCCACAGAAATGTGGCATCATTCTGACTCGAAAGCAGGGTTTGGCTTTGTTTTTGTAGTTTGTTTCTTTTTTAACAAATGCTTCACATGCCAATTGTAGCAGCTTGTGTCCTGCTGAACCAACATTTTTGTGTTTGGAGGATGCGCGAGTGGAATGTGGGAGTATTGACTTTCACAAAACAGCTTGGGGTTTGTTTCAGCACTTGCATAACTGATGGCTTTGATTTTTATGCTGCTGCATCTGCTGAGCATGGAAATATTGCAGCCCTAGTGATAACGCTGGTGCTTGTTGGGAGCACAGGTCACTGAATGTGTCGTGTTCTGCAGGACCCAAATAAAGAAAGGCTGTGGAAGCTGCTGTGCCCAGCCCAGCCACTGATTCTGGGGACGCCTCAAAGGAAAAATTCTTTTACTGTGAAATTCAATTTTCTTCCTTCCTGACCAGGACAAAGAGCAGATCTTGAAAGCAAGCTATTAAATCCTGGAGTCAGGAATCATTAAAGGGACATTCTTGACCAAATATAGGGGTTATCTAAACATTTTGGGTTTGGTGGTTGTTTTGTGTTTTGTTTTTTCCTTTTAAAGACACAAGCCCAGTGTGTGATTCCAGGATTGTTTGGTATTCGACAGCACTTTTGCTGTTCTCCTCCCTTGGCTTGCAGCTGGAAGTCTGGGAAGGTGCTGCAGGAACTCTGGAGGGTTAAATTTTCCTTTCAGACACCACCTCTGCCTTTGCAGTGAGGATTGCACAACTCACCACCACCTGAGAGTAGTTTCCTTTGGGTGCAGTCAAATTTGTTTGAGAGAACACTGGGTGGGGGAAAACAAGCTGCTGAGCTAAAGAGGGAAGTTTCAGGCTGTTAGAAACAAAACTTCCTGGGATTTGGGTAGGAGAAAGGTTATTTTGAGGCTGCAGGGTAGGCTGTACCACAGGGACTTGTTTTTGTTTGGCATAATTGGAAGCTGTGTTTAAGCTGACGAGTGGTTTTCTTTCATAATGGACTTTGCTTGTGCATATTAAAAGTTCCAAAACCTGGTGACTCGTGTCAGTTGTCTGTTCCCCAGCCAAGAGACAAAGTTGCATCTTGGCTTCTTCTGTTAATCCAGCTTTGGGAGGAAAAGTGATGTTAATGCACGTGATAGTGAGAGGAGGAGGGGGAAGAGGCCCGAAGACGCTGTGTACCTTTAATGACCTTGATCTACAAATCCGGCTGTTTGTACTACAGTGTGGTGCAGCACAGGATCTTTTGTTACAGTTATTTCTTATATCTCAAGTGGTTTCTGGACAAAGGTTTGTCTAGAAAACATCCTCTGACTCAGAAACTCTTGGTGCTGTTTGAAAACTGATCTTAATCTGATGCAGTAACATTTCACGTGAATGTTTTCTTATTTTATGATGCTGACTTGTAATTCCCACGCGTAGAAGAAAAGGAGATGGTGGGTCAAAGTGAAGCAGTTGATAACCACTCACTTTAAATTCAGAGCAGCTACCCTAAGTTCTCACCATTCTTTATTTAAAGGACCCAGAAGTTGCCACACACAGGGGTGAAAACTCATCTGGAAGATGTCTCTTGACTCTGCTGGGCCTGGCGTTCATCTTGGCAGGGGTGGTTGTGGGTGGAGCCTGCATCTACAAGTACTTCATGCCAAAGGTAATCTGAGAGTTCTTTTTTATTTAAACAGCATTGCTTAAAAAAATATAAATGGATTATCACTAGACTGGAAAGATGAAGGGGAAAGAAAGATGAGGACATGATGACTGTGTGTCCTTTGGGTGTGACAGACCTGTGCTCAGTCCTAGCAGGCAGAAATGCAGTGTTAAAGTTGATTTGCTGTGAGTTAACTGCCCTTGCTCGTGTCCCAGCACAAGGTGTACCGTGGGGAGATGTGCTACTTTGAGAACGAGGGCCGGGAGCGCGCGGTGGAGCCGTACTTCCTGCCCATCGCCGAGGAGGCCGACATCCGCGAGGACGACAACATCGCCATCATCGATGTGCCCGTGCCCAAGTTCTCCGACAGCGACCCCGCCGCCATCGTGCACGACTTCGACAGGGTCAGTGCTGGGGACAGGCACACACAGCCGTCACTGTCGGGGACACCACACAGCAGGAGTGGGGACAGGCACACACAGCGTCACTGTCGGGGACACCGGACAGCCACACACAGCTCTGGGGATTGGTTCGGGGCTTTAAAGCTCACTGTCAGCACGAGCTGCTCCTTGGGTTTAAGTGTGGCAGAGCTGACCCTGTGAACTCTGAACTGTGGGATTAACTCTTCACTGATGGTACAGTTGCTGTGGGTAGGAACTCTGATTTGTTTCCCAGAAAAATGCATCTCAGTGCTGTGCAGCTTTATTGTTGTCCATGGGATATCTGCAAGTGCCACTTGCTGTTTGGTCAAGAATCCCATGTAAATGGAGAACATCATAAATGTGAGTTAACGTACTGAGGACTCAGCACAATATCACAGCAAAACGTAGGATTGCAAACAGGTGTGAGCCTTGGAGAAGGACATTGGAAGTTCACTTCAAGCAGCTGAAACCTAGAACCTGATAATGCTGTGGTAGCTGCATGGAGTTTCTGCAAGGTGAAGAGGAAAGGATGGCTTTCATTTGACTTTTTTATTAAAGTTGTGTTGATGGTATTAACATTTATCCTCAGTCAGCTGTGAAAGCTCTTGGAGGTTGGTTGTAAATCCAGCCTTGGCAATGCAGATAGAATAAACAGATAATTGTAGTTGCTGCAGTTCTTGTGCTCAGTGGCAACGCTGATGAGATTTTTGTAGGGACCAGCACTTTCCCTGAAGAACTATTTAAAGGGAATGATTGTTTATCAGCAGCTGGATACCTTTTGTTTGCACTGTGTTAATTAGACCTTTTCAGTTATGAGATCATACTCCCAAATACTTCCTCTGTGTTAGTACACACTGTACTCCTTTACAATTATGGTAGAAGCTGCTTTTATATTCAGCTTTTTCTTATCTAGGAAAGTTTTTTAAACCATTGCTGTAATCACTTGGTTTGCCAAAGTGGTAACAGTTCTGTTCCTACACCGGGCAGTTCCTGAACTCATCACTTTCGTAGTAGCTGTGAGTGATCTCCAGCTTTGTTAGCTTGCCTTGCTCCTGGTGGAATTGTGTTCTAATCAAAGGCCCCCTGAACTAATTGCAAACTTGTTTTTAAAACAGCTTTTGACGGCGTATCTCGACCTGCAGCTGGGGAACTGCTACGTGATCCCGCTGAACACTTCCATAGTCATGCCTCCAAGGAATCTGATGGATCTCTTTGCCAAGCTGGCGGTATGTGGGAGCTTTGCTGCTGGGTTCTGCTGACAGGCTGCCTTTGCTAAGAGTGCTGGGTGCTGCTCCTGAACTCCAGGCCCTTGCTAGAACAGTCCTCCCTCCATCAAAGTCCATAATCCCCTGGCTCAGTCACTGCACTGAAGTTAAGGCCAGCTGTCAGTGTATATTATGTTGAGTAGATTCATGCCTAATGCTCTTATTAATACCTGGCTTTATGAGAGCTGAAAGCAACCAGCAGATAAGGTTAAATTTAGCTGTTAGAAAGGAATTTGATAAAGCTCCAAATATCATTGAAAGCCTTAAACCTGAGAGTTACTCCCGGCAAGCTCGCTCGCCTTGTGAGGGTTGTGCTGAAAAGAACAATGTGAACTTGTTCCCCAGTTATTGGCACTGCAGTTATGAGATCATCACAGGCATTTGACTCTTCAGTGACTAAAACTAGTGTTTTTCCAAGATGATTTATGGGTCAAGTTGATAGACCTTGCTGCTGCTGCTTCCCATTTCAATGCAATACTTGGCTATTGTGCATCAAATGGACTTTTTAAAAAAATCTTTGACTCTCTTGCATCTACTTCTGGAGGCCAGTGGTCTAGTTCAGCTTGTTGCATTATTATTTTTAGCTCCATGAAGACAAGCTCTAAATGTATGTCCCTGCCCCCCTTTTTAGGAGTTTAGGGGTAGGAAGCTGTTTCAGTAGTGCTGGGAGCATCTGGTGAAGCCTTTTGTAGGTTGCCTTGCCTTTTTTATATTAGAAATATGTTGCCTCAAACCTGGACTCTTTCACAATATTTTGTTTCTCTTTTAGCTGCAAACTTTGTGTACAGATAAACCTGACCAGGTTCTGTTTAGATTTGCCTCACGTGAGGCTTGCAGAGTTGAGGTGAACTGTGCTTTGTTTGGATGTAACTGCAGCTGTTTGAAACGGCCTCTGTCAGTTTTTAACTTCCCTGGTATGCGACTGGTTGGGCTCAGCATATCTTGGTATTAAAAATCAGGAAAGCTGAACTGTGCTGCTTGAATCCCTTCCAAAGCAAAGAGTGAAATGTAGTGGTTTGTCCCTGTCAGCAGCAGTCTGTATCTGCAGGTTCTGTCTCTTCCAGACTGGCTCTTACCTGCCCCAGACGTACCTGGTGCGTGAGGAAATGGTGGTTACAGAGGAGATTGATAACGTGTCTGATCTGGGCATCTTCATCTACCAGCTCTGTGTGGGAAAAGAGACCTTCAGGCTTCAGCGCAGAGACCAAATCATGGGTAAGTTCCCCTCAGGAAAAAGCAAATGTATTGTTCAGCTAGGGAAAGGGTAAATACTTAAACCTGGGGAGTTTTTAGTCTTGGGAATTTGAGTGTTCAGTAGAAGCTGAGGCTGCTCCTGGCCCTGCTGGGTATTCCCCCTCCCTTCATGTCTGAATGTGAAGTGTCATTTGAACATGCCAAGAAAGTTTCAGTTACACAGCTACAGGTTACATGCCCAAACCTAATTTAAGTCTGTTTCTGTTCCATCTTTTGGTTAAAGTTCTAAGTTAGTTTGACCCAAAATTCATATAATCCATCAGGTAATGTCTCTGTAGGCACAGCTTATTCTGTCCCTGTCCTATCTAAAACTGGGTTACAGGAGAACCAAATAAAAACATTTTCTTCTGCTTTACTTGCTCTGAAAAAAAAAAAAAAAAAAGTGATTGAACAGTAAGCTCCGGACATCCCAGACTTCCTCTCTGAAAGAGGAAGAACACTTCAGAGGAACTGCTGAGCTCTGGTTCTTTACTGCTGCTGCCACCCCCTGACAGGGACTGAGCTGAGGTATCCATGCTCTGACCTGGGACAAGACCTGGGGGGCAGAAATCTGGTGCTGTGCATTTTGTTTCACTGTAGCTCAAAGCATTTAATATTTGCTGGTGCTGTGCATTTTGTTTCACTGTAGCTCAAAGCATTTAATATTTGCTGCTCCCACCAAACTGAGTGAGCTAACCCTTTGTCAGTTAGAGCCTTTCAGAATGCAAATGTTTGGTTTGTCAGGATTCTGTGCTCTGGTTTGGCTGCCAGGCTCTTAAGCAAGAGTTTCCTCAGCCCAGTTGCAGCATCAGAAGCCACATCTGCTGCTTGCTGCACACAACATCCTGTTGTGGATGGGAGGAAGGCTCCCTCTGTGGGAGCAGCAGAGGGCTTCTCTGTAAGGCACATGAAGAACACTAAATGCTGCCCTCATGGGAGGCAGAGGCGTGTGACTGAGCTGTTGTGAGGATGATTTGGGGAACAAGGCTAATTTGACAGCTGCTGTGTCTCTAGACAGCCCTGTGAAGAGTGTTTATGATGTTCCCTGAAATCATCCTGCTCTAACATGTTGTTGACATCTTTGCTGCAGAGTAAAAGACTCCTACAGAGCGCTTGCACAAAAGGGTTCTGGTAAATGGAAAATGTTTCCTGGTACAGCTGCTGTGCTGTAACCCTCCTTGTTTACCTGTGGAGGGGAGAGGGTGGGAAATCTGATCAAACTGAGGAGAAAATTGTTCAGGGGCAGGTCTTGCCTTGCCCTCCCCATCTCATTTCTAGCACACAGTGTACAGCCATGTCACAGAAATGAGACTGCAATGAATAAACTCGTGGAGCTTCTCTGGAAGTCTTCTCATTTCTTCTCATTTAGCTGGTGCTGCCTTGGCTCTCAGCTTTTGTGGAGTTTGTGTGTCCATCTGTTAGATCAGCTGCTGTGGCAGTTCCCTGGAGTTGTAACTTGGAGGCATGGGAGAAACCCAGGTCATGCTGTTAGGTGGGCATTGGAAACTTCACCCCCATCCTGATGCCTTTGAATTGAAGGATGGCCTGGATTTTAGGTGTTTATAAACCAAAGCAGTGCTCTGGGGGTTGGGTTTGAGAGCTGGTGCTTCTCTTGCTTATTCTGAACAATTCTCTGCTTATTAAACAAACTCAGTCTTCTCTGAATTACTGCAAATGGAAGTGATTGAGTAGAGCAGCTCTTTGACTGCTGTGTTCCTGTCTCTTAGTGAGTCACAGCTGGTACAGGTAAACTGCCTAGGTCAGACCCAGTGCTGGCATGTCCCAAAATAGAGAAGATCACTTTAATAGTGTTAGGAGGAACCAGAGTGAGGTAAATCCTCCCAAGGTGAAGTGCTCTGCAAAGCAAATGCACACTGGGTGAGGGATTTGGGATGAAGAACAACCCCACAGCAGGCTCTGGTGGCAGTTCCTGGCTGGTGGAACACGCTGCACTGATTGATTGTGTGTTGTGATGATGGGAAGCTGGCAATGCTTGCTCTGGGCTGTGGGTCTCTTCACTCAGCCTCTTGTCCTCTCTCGTCCCCAGGTGTGCAGAAACGGGCAGCGGAGAACTGTCACTCAATCAGACACTTTGAAAACTCTTTCGTGCTTGAGACAAAGATCTGTCAGCAGTGAGAGGTGACAGATGGGAGGTGACCAGGTCACACCTTCTGGGAGAAGTCAGCATTAGACATCGACTTCTGCAATTAAACCGTGCAGTGATAATCAAAAGCCTTATGCATTTTCTGTGTATTGCTTGTATTTCAGAAGACAAAGTCACCATTTCAGCTTTTGTTGATCCTCGGTATAACTTTTTAGTTGTCTCATGTAAAACTTAAATTTGAGTAAGGTTTTTTTAGAAGGCTAATATCAGTTTATCTGTTGAATGTGTTTGATTTAGTGTAATCTGGGAATGGCAGAAAAATATATATATATAAAAAATGTTAACCAGTTCCTTGGTTGGAACCAGTTATGTTCACCTTAACTTTCACAGAATGATTAATATTAATAATCTGTGGTTTGCACATCTTGTGTAGTTCTGTAGAATAGCTCTGCACTCCATATCCTGGCTCAAAAACCTTCCTGATCTGGCTCATTAAAGGTTTATTTTAACGACCATGTGTGCAGCATGTAAAATCCAAGCTCAGTGATCAGAAACCTTTAACACTACCCTGTTTCTTTTTGTGCAATTACTGTATTGAATTCGTATGTATATTTGGAACCTTCCCTGAGCTTATGTTGAGTTCCTCTCCCTTAGTTTGGTTTTGTGGCATTTAGTTGTTAGATTTGGATAGAGTTGCTCTTAAAGCTTGTCAGTATTTTTGGTTATGACTTGGTTTATCCTGTAACTTCCTATTTCCAGGGTCTGTTCTGGTATAGCTCACTTGTGAACGTGACTGTAGTTGTAAACTTAAACTACTTGGGCTTATATAAAACTTTTTAGATCAACTTTTTATGAGCAAGTAGCATTACTGCTGCAGTCAGAGCATTGTTCCCTTTTTTTGGAAAGCTGCAGTCTAAAGAGAATGAAGAGTTAGTGTCCTGCAGTTGATAAACTCGAGAGTTTTATTAAGGGACTTTATATTGGCATAAATTCTGCAACCCTATAATAAATGTTTCTCTAAAACTCTGGTGTTTGTGTGGTGTTTGGTTCTCACAGGTGAGGGGGGTGATGCTGTGGGCCTGGGGCAGCGTGCAGTGCTCTTCTCTTACCCTTCTTACTCCTTTTAGAGTTTGTGAAGATGAATTCCCTCTTCCTGCTGCTGTGGGAATGCTTTGTGGTGCCAGTCAAGCTGGAGGAGCAGAGGGAAGAGCAGGCAGCTCTCTGCAAATGGGATCCCCCAGGGGCAGCTCTGGGGGTGTTCACTGCAAGGGCAGGGTGTATTTACAATTCATTTGAATATTGCTGCTGATGAGGCTGTGATTGAAGGTTTGCCTGTTCCAGGGGGTTAATGAGGGGCTGTACAGAGGTTAATGAACCCTCAGCTCTGCCCCTGAGCTTTGCTGGAAGCTCAGTCAGGAGAGTCCTGCCCTGAAACTGCTGGGACTCTGAGCTGAAGTGTTGCTGAAGCCTCGTGGCTTTCCTGGAAAGTGCTTGGGGTTGTGCAGCTGGAAGGAAAACAGCAGGAATTCTGCACAGAGAATGGTGGGGAGGGAGAGGTGCCTGTAGGGAGCTGCTGCTCTCCCACTGCTCAGGAAACTGCAGGAGAAAGGAGAACACAGGAATTTTAGCACAGAATCCAACACAACTCTCCCCAAGGATGTGTCCCAAAATCAGAGCTTTGGCTCTAGAATAGTGTGTGTAGGAGAGTATTTCAGTAAATTGAAATGAAACACTGTAGAAAGCTCTGATTCCTGCCACTGTGAGCCAGGTTCCCTTCACTCACAGGTGTTACTGGGAGAAGCAGCTGCACTGGGAAGTTTTCCCTCCAGACTTTGTGTCCTTGGACAAGGGGCGATTTCCTGCTCCTCTGGATTGCCTGGGAGGATAACCAGGATGGCTTCTTTTGAAAGCCTTGAGTGGAAGGACTTGGAGATGTGTTGGTTGTGGAGAGCAAGAAGCATCTGCTTGTAGCTCTGAGGTCTGATTTTATGGAAAATAGACCCCAGGAATTGTTCTTTCCAGCTCAGTGTCCATGCAGGGATGCACCTCCAGCCAGGAATGCTGGACCTGCTTCCACCTGGGGCTGGAGCACTTTCTGTGCCTTTGGAACAAACTGAAGTCAGTTCTTTAAGATGTTATTGGATGTTCCAGGCAGGGAGCCAGGGACAGGAGGAACGGATTGTTCTCACCTGCTCTGAGGTGAGCAGGGAGATGGACTTGGTCACACGTGTGCTCTGCTGGGTTTGTGATCTGTCCCTAAGCACTTTAGGCTGGGGCTGGGTGTCCAAGCCAAAACACTGGAATTTTAAAGTGTTCCTGGGATCTTCTAATGCTGCTTTTGGCTTTGAGCAGCTCCTGTGCTCAGCTGGGCTGTAGAAGCAGGAGGGAGCACGAGCTGGAGGCATCCTTTGCACCAGTAGGTGGCACAGGCAGCAAACACTTGGGTGTAAAGTGTGTGGAACTGGTAAAAACTCGGTGTTTTCATCCAACAGAGAGTTTTTCAGCTGTTTTACCAAAATTAAACCTAAAAATGGTTTGATCAAAGCTTCCTCCAGCTGGTGCTTAGTCTCTTTGCTTAGTTTTTATCTACAGTAAGGAACATTTTTAAAAAAGAACTTTACTGCATAAAATCCTGTTAATACCTGAGTAGAGCTGTCCTGCAGCCATGGGTGTGGTGACTGAGGGGGTGACACTGCCGGGATGCAAATGCAAACTCAATTACTGTAAGAGCTTCATTTACATCTGTGTTTACTGCAAAAGCATCCTGTGGGCACGGGGCAATCAGCAGGATCTCTGCAGGGACTTGGGGCCTCCTTGGGGGAGCTGGCAGGTTCATTTTCTGACCCTATAAATTCAAAATTGGTAAATTTTAAATACCTTTATCAACATGAAGCTGGCAATGCAGCGCTTTGGATGTTTCCTCTTTCAGCATTACATGTGAGTTTGCTGTGGTTTTTTTTAATCAGAAAAGCACATCAGAAATAATTATTAAGAACACAGCTGGTTTTGGTTCTCGGAGGAGGTGCTGTTGCCCTTTGCAGAACCTGCTGCTCTGTGTGACTGCTGAGGTGTGGGTGGCTGTGGTGACAGACCCTTCCATGAGAGCATGTAATAGTCTAAATTAGAGCTTCAGTCTCCTCCAGCTTTACTGTTCATCAAAATCTATAAAAATTGAACTTCTTTGCTTATATAAATATCTGGAGATGAAGATCTGGAAAAAAAAGTAGGGATAGTGTGGAGACCTTTGAAAAACACCCTGAGGCCTCAGGCTGGTTTGAAAAGGAGCTTCAGCACCTCACACTTGGTAAACTCCTTGTCTAAACCAGGCTTTTCTGGCAATAAGCTCAGCTCTGTGCAGGGGTGAGAAACTGTCACCTCACAGCCCCAGCAGCACTCCCAGGGTCTGTGCAGGGCTCTGGGGGACAAAGAGCCTGCTGGGACTCCAGCAGGACTGGGCTGGCCCCTGTGAGCTTTGTTAGTTCTTGGAAAACTCCCCAAAATCCAGCTGTGCCCAGCAGAGTCTGGGCTGAGCGATGGCCAAAATCTCAGCATTGAACAGCCCGGGCCTGAGGAGAACTCATGTGTCCCAGGATCCCAGGAGGTCTGGGCTGGAAGGGACCTTAAAGCTCATCCCATTCCATCCCTTCCCATGGGCAGGGACACCTTCTACTACCCCAGGTTCCTGTCCAGCCTGACCTTGGACACTCCCAGGGCTGGGGCAGCCACAGCTTCTCTGGGCACCCTGTGCCAGGGGAGAATTTCTTCAGTATATCCAAATTTCCCATCTTTCAGTGTGAACCCATTCCCCCTTGTCCTGTCACTGTATTTCCTGATGAACAGTCATTCTCCAGCCTCCTTGTAGCCCCTGCAGACACTGGAAGGGCTTTTCTTCCAGAACTTTCTCCAGGCTGAGCAGCCCCAGCACTCCCAGCCTGGCTCCATAGGGGAGGTGCTCCAGCCCCTGAACAACTCCGGACTCATTCCAACAGCCCCATGTCCTTCTGATGCTGGGGACACCAGCACTGGACACAGCACTGCAGGTGGGGTCTCAGCAGAGCTGGGTAGGGCCAATAAATGGGGGGCAGCCCCCAAAAGCTCCACTTTGTGGCTGAATTACCCCCCTGGGAGGGCTGAGCTCGTGGTCAGGCTTGGAAGGATTAAAGCTGCTTTGCCTGTCCTAATTCCAGGCCGGGTGGGGGATGGCTCTGCTGCCAGCTGTGGCACAGAGCCCAAATGCCAGCGCTGATTGAAGCTTCCAGGCTGCCACCAAAATAATTACAATATGGATAATTGCAGTAACATTATTACATTAACATTATTTCTTCATTATGAGTATATATTTGTGATATTACCTAGGCAATAGGATGGGTGTATTTCCTGTCTTAAGAGTAATTAGAGGCTCTCCACCTACCACTCCACCTCCCAAGGAAATTATTTCTTATAGTTCAACTATTCTGTTTACTTAAACGTATTTTCTCTCTTTTTTGTGCTGTGACGGCCCTGAATTCCACCTAAACAGATGTGAATTTCCTGTCTGCAGACTCATTCTCACTGTGGATGGTGGTGTGTGTCTTGCAGAAACGTTTGGGTTCTCCTGAGCTGTTCCATTTCAGGGCTTGTTGATGTTTGAAGCTGCTGTGGGTTAAATCCATGGGTGGACACCTGATTCTGGAACAAGGAATGTCCTTCCCACAGACCTAATCCCTTGTTGGTGTGGAACCCAGTGCTTTTATTCTGGAATGAGGGTGTCAGCATGTGGGATTCATCAGGAACAGATCCATGGATGGAGGAGGTTTAGATGGGATATTGGGGGGAAATCCTTCCCTGTGAGGGTGGGGAGGCCCTGAGAAGCTGTGGCTGCCCCTGGATCCCTGGAAGTGTCCAAGGCCAGGCTGGATGGGGCTTGGAGCAGCCTGGGACAGTGGAAGGTGTCCCTGCCCATGGCTGGAGTGGAATGAGGTCACCTTTAAAGGTCCCTTCCCACCCAAGCCATTCCATGGTTCTATGGATAAACCTACACCTTCCACCTGATGCCCCAAAATCCCTTGGGAGGGAAAGGCTGTGGAGGGTGTTTGGTTCTGTGGGGTGATGATCTCTGTCACTTGGTGATCAGTAATTCACTCCTTCGGATTCTTTGCCCTTGGTGGTCGTAGCTTTTGTCATCTCATGTTCTCAGCACTTTGCACTAATTTACCCTTAATTTTTATTAAAATAGGAGTGTTGTAGAAACCCCACTTCAGACCACCCTTCCCTTCCCAGTGAGCCTTGTCACCCAGCCCGAAGCTGGAAGCTGTTACAGCTTTGCCTCCTCATCTCCTGACCAGAAAAAGCCCCAAACAGGCGGGAGGATCAGATTTTCACACAGCCCGGGGCCGACGCTTCCGAAACTTCCGTGGTGAGCGGAGCTGCTGCTGCTGCTGCTGCTCCCTGCCCGGGGAGGCACAGGAACGGCTCTGAGCTTATCAGACCCATCTGTGCCTCACCGTGAGCTGCCTGCCCGTGGGGAGGAGCCCTCCTGCTCCCCTCACCGCTGCTGAGTCTCAGGGCACCGCTGGATCCCTGCAGGATGCTCCAAAGAGGAGTTTCAGGATTCCTGGAGGATGCTCCAAAGCCTCATCTCCTCCTCTCCCCGCCCACCCCCAAGGGTTTGCCGTGGTGGGGCTGTGCTGGTGGAGGTGGCTGAGCACAGTTTGCCCCAGGATTGCTGCCTGCTGGGGCATTTCTCAGGCCCTGTTTTCCCCCTGGATCAAGAGCCTTGATTGAGGGAAAGCCAAATTTGTGGCTGTCTGAGGAAAAAGTGAGCTCCAGAACTTCCCAGCCTTTAGAATCTCAGAACGGTTTGGGTTGGAAGGAACCTTAAAGCCCATCTAGTTCCACTCCCTGCCATTTCACCTCCCACTAGAGCAGATTCCTAGACCAGAAACACTTTGTGTTTCTCCAATAAATGCCCCATTTGCAGATATTTTGGATAACACATGCATTTATCCTTCTGCAGATTCTCAGTATTTGTTGTTTCTCAGTGCAGCTGATGGTTTCCCTCCACAAAACTCTTCATTCTTCTTTCTCCATATAATTTGATTTTCTTGATTTTTTGTGGTTTCATTTATATTTTCTGTGAAAAAAAAACAACCAAAATCCTCTTGTGCTCATAGACAAGATGTGTCCTTTCTGCAGAGCTGGGATCTATGGCAGAGCACAGTGCCTGTTTGAGCCAGATCTCTCCAGGGATTTGAAATCTCATGAGAGACTCTTGGACTGGGGAACACGAGCCCAGAGGGAGAAATTTTGGGTGAAGGAGCTCAAGGAGCAGCATGACACCAATGTGGGCAGTGCTGCTGTTCTTTTTGGGTTTGGGATGGTGCTGCTTTAGGATTTTTAGGCTGTTAAGCAGCAGGACCAGGCTGGGCTGTGGATTTTGATGGTTTGTGTTGATTCACTTAAATAAGAAACTTCTCATTCAAGCAGAACCTCAGAGCTCTGTGAGTTGCATCTTCTGTTTCACTCAGGTCTCCTGGGAACTTTCTCTGGAGCTGTGCAGACCTTTGTGTGACCACAGGGAGTTACCATGCCCTTAAATACCCAGTGTCCTGTGACTGTGCACTTGTCCCAGATAATGGCACTGGTCACAGGACTGGTGATCTGACAGCACATGAGGGAAACGAGTCAGCCAAAGCGAGAGCTTGGGGGGGTTAAAATCTTTAAAATAAGATGTTTCCCTTGGGGTTTGTGGGAGCACAAGTGGGGAGGCAAAGCTGGACGTTGTGGGTGGTAAAAGCCATGACCTCCATGAGCTGGAGGCTCACCAGGATATTCCCTTTTCACAGCTCTGTTGGGCCCCTGGGAAAATGGGAGATGAGTTAAGAGAGTGGCTCATTCTCACAATGACAGTTACATCATTGTGTTCATCCTGCCTTTGCTGCCTCTTTGAGTTTTCATTTTCTTCCCTGAATTCAGGGGAAGAGAAGTGGGAGTAGAAGGAAACTTGATCAAAATGGCATAAAAAATGAGTATCTTGACTGGAGCTCAACCTCGTGGTGACCATGGAGGTACCTGACCTCAAGGAGCTTCGTTCTCCCCTCCCTTTAACCTCGTGGAGGCACCTCTGTGTAACCCAGGCCAAACACTGACCTTGACTGGGCTGGTCTGACCTAAGAGACACGAACAGAGCTGGAAGCAGGAACCAGAGCCAGGTCTTCCCCTTTGAGGCAATGACATGACTAGATTTTATCACTGTCATTTTGTTCTCATGGCTTTACCTAACCAAAGCTCTTTTTCTGAACCAGACTTTTTTTTGGCCACAGCTGCAGATCATGTAGATCAAATTCTCAGAGTTTATCACCCCAAAGGCTGCAACTTCTCTGCCCTAACTTAAGGCAGCATGAACCAGGCAGTGCCCTGATGGGTCCAGCTTATTTCTGGTCATGGTCTTTATCAGAACATCTCTGACAAGATTTCAGCTTTTTGTTTTTGTATTAGATGGGGTGGGCTCCTATTTGGGTTACTCTCTGGAGGTTGTTTTTAGTTATTGAGGTCTGAGGAACTGAGTCCAGCAGTGCCAGGGGTGCTCTGTGTGTGCATTTACACCCCACGAGCCGGGGCTGAAGCTCATTTTTAACAGCAAAGTGAAAAAGGAAGTAAAAAGCGCAGTCAAATGTGTGAAAGAGCAGGAAAATCTAACGAGTTACAGAGAAACGGGGACTCTGCTCAGGATGTTGAGCAACCATGTGACAAAACAGCAAATAAAACAGTGCTGGTAAAAGAAAAGATGTGTGAGGGGACAAAAATTCTGCTTTGGTGAGAGAAGCTGTAAATCAGCCCTTTTCTTGGTGAAAGGAGATCTTTGAGATTCCATGGATGTGATGGCAGAGGATGAAGAGGGCACTGGAAATGCTGGAGGACATGTGGCCCTGCTCCCAGCTCGGGGACAGGACGTGGCTGGGGGTTCAGAGGAGGAGGAGGAGGAGAGGGCAGGAGGGAGGGACACTCAAAGGTGCTGTCATGGCATGGCTCAAAGCAGCAGTGACACGGAACTAAACCAGGGAATTCATCAGCACCAGAGCTCAGGGATTATTTACTGGGGGCTCAGGTGGGTGGCCAGGCAGGGGATGGGCCCAGAGCTCTGCCTCCCCCTGACCCTGCCACCCTCACCCACCTCGTGCCTCCCAAAGCACTCACTGCTGCTTCTGGACAGCTCAGGCTCCCCAAGCATCCCTCAAAGCACCCCTGAGGCTGCACTCTTGCCACAAGGGCTTTCCTTTAGGCCCAGCAGGAATTAAACCTGGTTCTGTGCCCAAAAGGCACTTGTGAGTCCAGCCCAGAGCCAGCCTGGGGAGGGCACTGCCAGAGACCTCAGTGCTTTGCTGCTCGGTGATAGCAACACCCTGGGGCAGGGCTGCAGCCAGAGGAAACCCTTCCTGCAGAATAAACGGGATATTTTGGGGTTTGGGGCTTTTTCTTCTCATTCAGATTCCCATTCCAGTGCTGCACACCAGATTATTCAGATTATCTCAGAGATTCACAGAACATTTTGAGTTGGGACTCCCAAGGATCATTGAGTCCAGCTCGTGGATCCTGAGACACTGAAAATGCAGGGGCATGGCAAGAATACCCATGGCATGAAAATCCACTCCCTGATAATCTAAGGAACACCTTGCTTCTCAAATTGTTGGTGGCAGCATCACCAGGGGCTTTTGAGACCTCAGTGTGGCCCCAGCAGATCCCACGTGGAGCAGAGGTGCCCTGGGGGAGGGCAGGGAGGTGTCCCCTGAAGGGAGGTGTCCCCTGAACTCATCTCGTGTCACCAACCCCGGCCACTGCACCAATTTCCTGTAAAAAGAGATAATTAACACTCATTTGAATAAGCCCCGCTGCCGTGGCAGGGGGAATGCGCTGCTGCACCCACGGGATTTTCTCGGTGGAAAACTTCAGCTGCTTGAGGTTTCTCTCACTGAACAATTTCTGTACTTCTGACACCACTTTATGTAACAGCTTTTTCCTGTCTTAGGAGCTAAAAGTGACTCTGGAGGGTTGGACAGGGCCACCCTGCCCCCCTCCCACGGGGGCCTGAAGGGACAGGGATGGGCTGGATTCCTGCAGCTGGAGGAATTCCCATTATCCTGGGAAACCTGTCCCTTGGCTTTGCTCCCCAGTGCAAGAAGAAAGGTAAAATAATGTTGGAAAAGCATCTAAAATATTCTGCTCAAGAAGCATCAAATCCAGGTGCTGCCACATGTTCGTGTGTATCGGTGACGCAGGGGGGAGAAGGAGCCAAGAATCACATTTAAAAAACATTTTTAGAAATTATTATTTTATTATATACACCAGGAAATATAAAAATAAATATTTTTTTCATTGCTGTGAATGTGCTTTGTGGTTTCCATGAATTGTCAGTGCTTGCTCAGCCATCAGGCACCGGCTCAGATTCCTGTAGGGAGGAGGTGGTGGAGTTTTCTTTTATTATATGAAAGAGTATTTGAAAAGAAAAAAATCCTTCCTGTCTTCTGACACTCTCTGGGCTTCACATCATTTTCCTACAATGTGTATTTCCTTTATATAAATTATGAAACGACATCTGCATAAATAAAAAAATGGTACTGTCACAGTATTTTACACCTCCAAATGTAACGTTTCCAATGTTCACAGAAAAATAACATTTTACAAGAAGGTGCAAATGAAATACCAAAGTCAAGGCCAAAGCCTCTGGTTTGAATTGAAAGCAAATATTATTAAAAATACATCCACATTTAAGCCTTTCTTAAAAATCTCTCGTGGCACCTTTGACTTTGCTTCCAGGGAGTTCCCATCACAGCAGACTTTGGAAGGGTTTGCATTTTCTGTTTGAGTGCTGCTGCTGTTGATGGGGAGTGGATGTGGTGGCTGTGGGTCAGTTATCAGTGAAAGGCAAATAATTTGCCCTGTTTTTGGTGAAAAGAGGACCTGAAAGGCTTGATGGGCACCTGGCTTGAAGAAATACCCTCCAAGCACAGCCCCGTGGTTCAAACTTATCCAAGGCATGGCTCCAACCCTTGTCTTTGCATCCAGAGGTGGGAACTGATGGCAGAAAAATCATTTGGGGAAGCTTCACTGACTGTGTGATGTGGGGTGATGGCATTTGCTGCACCCCAAAATGAGGCTTCATTAATTATTTTAATGGGAAGTCCTTTGGGGCCACCTTCTGCTCCTCACCCCATGCTCAGCATGGAGGAGGCTCTGGGCACTCTCTGGAGATTCAGTCTCTACTGGATTGTCCTGTGCTTCAGAAATACAGAATACTGTGGCATCCAGTGCTTTTTAGGATCAAATTCTTCCTGCACAGCAAGACCCCAGAATCTTTGCTGGTTCTTGCTGACCAGGACATGGCTGGGTGATGCCACCACAGGTGACAATGATGTCACCTCTCCCATGGGTCCGTGACCTCCTGCTGCCCAGCTGAGGAATGGAAATGCTCTTATTTATATTCAGTGAAAATTTGCACCTCAAGTATTAAATCAACACATTTTTGGTCAGGTTTGGGTTTTTTTTTGGGGGGGGGTTGTTTGTTTATTCCAACCCTCACTGAAAGCAGAAGTTTGAGTTGTTGTTCTCAGCATCCTGAGGGAAAAAATCGTGGCAGAGGCCAAAATCTAATGAATACTGGAAGTGCTGGCAGCTGCTTGGGAAGGGCAGCTCCAGCATTCCGTGGTGGACTCCCCGAGCACATCCCTGGAGTGCCTCCTGCTGTAGCTGAGGTGCTGCATCTGGATGCTGTCCTGCAGCTCCAGCCTGGAGAGGCGTCTCCTGAACTCATCCGTGGTGAAGTAGTAGATGACGGGATCCACGCAGGAGTTGAGGCTGGCGAGGCACAGAGCCACGGCGTGGAACACCGAGATGTGCACGCAGCCCTCCTGGATATGCCGCGTTTTCACATAGAAATCCAGCGGGAAGCTGATGTGGTAAGGGGCAAAGCAGATCAGGAACACCAGGGCGCACGTGAGGATCATCTTCAAAGCCTTTTTCTTCTCGCCCAGGTCCCGGGAGGCAGAGTGCCTCTCTTTTAGTGATAAGATTGTCTTCCAGGAGCAGTACAGGATGATGAGCAGCGGGGTGACGAACCCCACCAACTCCGCTGTGGTCATCAGCGTGATGGACATGGGGAGGTCGAGTTTCTTGATGGGAAGATCCACGAAACAGGTCTTGTTATTGTCATCCTGGTACGGCCTGAGGAGCGGGAAAGGCAGGCAGCCCACACAGACCACGACCCAGCCCACGATGCTGATGTAGACGTCACAGACACGCCTGCAGTCGCTGAATTTGAAGGGGTGCATGAGGAACAGGTACCTCCTCACGCTGATGCACACCAGGAAGTAGATGCTGGCGTACATATTGACGTACTTCAGGTAGAAGCAGAGCATGCAGAGACCCCCTCCGAACTCCCACCTGCCCGTCAGGTAGTAAAAAATCCTCAGGGGCAAGGACAGCACCTGGGATAAGTCAGCAATGGCTAAATTGATCATAAATATCACGGCCCTTTTAGTCTCTTTCATGTAGCCATAGAAGACCCAGAGGGCCAGGGTGTTCCCGATGAGCCCGGGGATCAGGATCACTGTGTAGGTGATGGCGTAGTAGGGCTTCAGGTCTGTGTCATTGCAGCTGGAGCTGTTGCTCATGGTTGTGATCCGGCTCCGTGCTCAGCCCCGGCATCATAACCCATCCATCCCGCCTGCCCTGCAGCCAGGGGGGGCCTCAGGAGCCAAAGGGAACAGCCCAGCCCTGGAATCCGTGCGGGAGGCTCCGCTCACAGGCTCATCTGGGGAGTTCTGGCATGGGGGGAGTTAATTCCAGTCCTGCCCTCATGTCCTGCTCATGTCCTTGGTCAGAGCTCGCTGGGGTCACCTGCAGGATGGGCAGGAGGGATCCACACCGGGAAAAGCATTGCTGTGTGCCCAGGTGGGCAGCTCCTCACCAGAGCTGTGCCTCTGTCACCTTTTGGGTGGCATTTCAGCCTCTTCTCTCAACACAGGTGTTCAACACTGATGTGGCCCTGCAGCTGGAAGACAGAAAGGTGCAGTTGGAGCATTGTTGGGAGACAGGGGTGGAACAGAGCAAGAGTTATGGAAGAGCTGGAAGGAGCTGGAGCATCTCTGCAGCAGAAACCTGTGTGGCTGTGGTGGTGATCAGCTCTTCTGCTGCCCAGCAAGCACCATGCCCTGTCCAGTGGAAGTGCAAAACCACCAAGGAATAAACAGAAATGGTGTTCATGTTCTGCTACAGGCCTGGGGGTGTTGCTCTTCCTGTGTCCCAGCACGTGGCCAGTGCTGAGATGCTCCAGTGAGCACCAGACCTGCCTCCCTCCCTGGGGGGACTCTCACCTCCCCAAATTCCTGAGGGGATCACTCCCCTGGCTTCCCAGGAAAGCCCTCAGGATGTTGCCAGCCTCCCCAGCTGCAGGTGACAGAAGGAAATCTGCTCCTCATGTAACCCATGAGCACACAAACCTTTCCCCTGGTGCAGCCACTGCTGCTGGGTCACAGGGTGGAAGTCCCAGGTCAGTGGCTTCCACCAAACCAGGGTCAGCTTTTAATTTCACTGCTATGAATAGAACATAAACCATCCTTTGCAGAGCTACCTGCATTTGATCCACTTTGACTTTCTCACTGCTGCTTTTTCCAGCCCTCTCCTCACCCACCGTGCACATCTGGGGCCGTTGGTAACACCAGAACTGGTACGAAGGTGGATTTTATTTAAAACTGCAGGCTGAACAGGTGATGTTATCTGAATGTGTCAGACATGAAAACCTCAGCCAGATCTGATAAATCTGGAGAAAATTCAGATGTCTGCCCAAATCCTCCCAGGTTTGTCTTTGGCTCCCACATGAAGAATTATCCTGCGGGTCTAAGTGGGAGAAGTTTGTAGGTACCAACCCAAATGCCAAAGGCACATTTACTTAATTTAAAACGTCTTAATTTTTTTAAATTTAATTTTTTAAATTTTAATTTTAAAGGTAAAATGACATCTACTGCAGTCCTTGCTGGTTTTTTTTCCAGTCCTTAGGTACAAAGTGTGAACACTTATTAATGATGTTCACCACTTGCTGGTGTGATGGCACTGAAACTTTGAAGCAGTTTTGGGTGGAAACAGAAAATCTGCTACAAAAGGAAACATGTCTATTTTTGTATATTCTCTTGCCTAGGAGACTGACATGTCTTCCTTCCTTCTAGAGAGGGAGCATCTAACCCAGCCAGTGGAGTAAAATGGCTCATTAAATGATCCTGTTATGCTTCAGAAATGACAATTCATAATATTTTTATTTTAATAATTTTTCTCATTAATATAAACTAGCTTGTCTTTGCTCTCCTGTCACCCACCCAGGAAGACTCCATCATGCTCCTTTTCCTCTGGCTGCATCCCCAGGTGGGAGAACCCACCTTAACTCCATCTCTGGGCCATGGGACACACAGGGGGAAGGACAAGGTGCAGCCCCAGCCCTTCCACACGTGCACATCTTATTTTTCCTGCTGCCCCCCAGCTCCTGCCCTTTCCCATCTCCATCCCACAGCAACTTTCCATGAACTCCATTCCCTGCTCCCTCCAGCCTGGCTCTGAGGCAGGGAGGCCCTTGCAGCACTTTTTGCCTGTCCCTGTGGCACGAGGGGTCCCCAAGGCCCAGCTGAAGGTGGGGAGCAGCGAGGGGGCTCAGCCACAGCGCCCAGAGGCACCCTCAGAGCTGGGGTGTAAAAACCCAGCAGCGTGAGAGATGGTGCTTTGGAAATCCCAAGCAGCAGCATCACAGAGTTCAGCCCCATGTGCTGTGTAAGAAACCAGCAGGATGCTAAAAAAATCTCCAGAAAGAGGAAATTTGGGTTTGAGTGCTCTGTGCTCGCTTCCCCTCGCTGCGAGGGGGCGGCTGAGAGACTCTCCACAGGCACAGCCTCCTTCCCCTGAGCTTTCCCCCCGGATTTTTCCATGGGTACCCCCCAGTCAGCCACATTGGGGCACTGGATGAAGATTTGTGCCTAATGAGTCAGAGCAGCAGGTAAGGGCTGCAGCCAGCCCTAAATCAGCTTGTTAGAGCTGGGTACATCCTGGCTAAAGCATTTCCCATGTGCTGCTCCACGGGAACACCTGTGGGAGCTGGGGAGGTGGGAGCAGCCCCTCACCCTGCCCCACACCCTCAGCAGGGCTCAGGCTCCTCACCTGGGGCTGGTTAGAGGTGTGCAGGCCAGTGTGGATCCTCCTTAGCAAATCCTGGGGGGCTGAACCCACAGCAGCTCCTAAACCCAGCTGGGGTTTGGGGGAGAGGCTTTGAGAGCAGCTCCTGGGCTGGGTTTGTGGGTGCACCCACAGCAGCTCCTAAACCCAGCTGGGGTTTGGGGGAGAGGCTTTGAGAGCAGCTCCTGGGCTGGGTTTGTGGGTGCTGTCCCTGCGCCTGCAACCTCTCAGAGCTGGGATCTGCCAACGCCTCCTGCTCCTCTCCCAGGGATCAGCCTGGATGGATCCACCAAGCCCTATCCCTGCTGCTGGCCCAGGTGAGCTGGGGGTGCCAAATCCCCCTGTGTTCAGTGTGGGGATGTGTTTTAAGAACACATGCAGCCTGTGACAGGGGTGACAGGGGCACAGCAGCAGCACCCTGGTGCCCCCTGCTCACTTACCCTCCGGGGGGAGCTGGGCTGGGCTCTGCCTGGCACCTCTCTGGTGTTTTTCCTTCTTCTCCTCCACAACCTAAAATAAAAGCAGAACATGCACAGGGGAAACATCAAATGGAAATTCAGTTTCCTGTGCGAGCTGAGGCGGGGTGAGGGTGGCTCTGTCCCTCCAAAGGAGCCCTGTGGGGAGGGGACAGCTGGCCCAGGGGTGGCCTGGGCTTCTCCCAGTGCCCACTTTGTTCTCTGCCTCACCTGAAATGCTGCTGTCCTGCTTGGGAAGGAAGTAGAATTTACACGGTATTAACTGAAAATAGAAATGATAAAATCAGAAACTGAATGCTGCATGGGGTTGGTTTTTGTTCTTTTAACAAATGACAGAAGAGGCTTCTCTGCCTTGAAGTAGTTTCCTGGTAGATATTTGGGATTTATCTCTTTCTCCATAGGAGCCATGTTGCCCCTTGCTGTGCTAACTAAATTCCAAGAATATGAAGGGGAAAAAAATAAATGCTCTGGTTTAATGCCATGTGGAATACTCTGCTTTTGCCTTTTAATCCTTTGCAAAAGCTCTTGTCCTCCTCTGTTAATATTTATCCTGGTTTAGAAGGGCAAATAACCCTGAGCAGCAGTGCTGTGTGTCAGCCTAATCCCACAGCCTCCTTCTCCCTTCCTGGCACTCCCTGATGTCCCTGGGAGATGTTCCTGGCACCAAAGTTGTGAGTTACCCCCTCAAACCAGGGATGCACGGCTGTGTCCCTGTGCTGTGATCGCCCCGTCCTCTTCCTCCCTGGTGCTTGCAATGAGATGGAAATTGGCCCGTGGAAAATCAGTGTGGTGCCACTTGTGAGGAACAGCCCACTTGGAAAAATTCATGGGGCAAACAGAGGGAGACAAACCCAAGGAAAACCTGGGAATTGGGTCAGTTATCCCTGTGCTGGGGGGAGGGGGCTGTGTGGCCCCAAAGGCCCCTCACAGGCGAGTCCCATCCCAGGTAGTGCTGGGTTTGCAGAGCTTGAGAATCGCTGGAGTTGGGGTTAATCCTTAAATTCATCTGCTCACACAATGGTAGCACAAAACACAGCTTGAAAATTCAAGGTTGGGTGTTCCAGGCTCAACCATCCCCCTCCTCTCCCTCGGATGCTCAGAGCATCCCATGGGCACACACGGGAGCTCTTCAATAAATTAATTATTAACTTCTTACCTACAGCTGGACTTAGGCTGCACCTCCTCCCTTCTGCCTATTCACTTTGGGACTTACACCAGCTCTGTGGTGAAGGCAGGACCCCCCGGCTGTCCCTGGGCTGTCCCATCCCCTCTCAGCACTCCCGGAGGAGCCGCACCAAATCAAAAAACGCCCAATGAACCCCCCGGGCTGCCCCGAAGGTGAGCGGGACAGAGGAGTTGCAGCCCTACCTTCGGCGGCCCGGAGGCTGTCCCGGTGTGTCCCCGCGGGGCTGCTGCGGGTCCCCACGGCCGGTCCCTCCCTCGCCGTGCGCAGCAAAAGCGCAACTGCGGGGGAGCGGCTGCGCCCTGCGGAGCGGGACGGGCACGGCGGGGCCCCCGGCGCCGCTCTGGGGTGTCCCTGCCCGGATCCTGCCTGGCATCCCCCGCTTTCCTTCTCTTTCGGGGGTTTTACAGGTGTTTGCAAAGGTGCTGATGGTGTCGGGGTGTTCTGGGAGCTGTCGGGGTGTTTGGGAGCTGTCGCTGTGAGGCTGGGGTCACCCCAGGAGCTGTTGCTGCTGTCGGGGTGGGGTGTAGGGGGGCTTCACCCCTCAGCTCCTGGGGACAGGGGCCCGCTGGCAGAGCCCCCTGGGACAGGAGGAGCTGAGGCTGAGGGAATGAGGGGATTCCTCAATCATTTTCCTTCCCCAGCTTTGTGGGAAAGGCTCCTTCCCTCTCTCCTGGATGTTTGCCCCCCTGTGCTGCAGTCCCTGCTCCCGGTGCTTTGGGGGACTTTAGGGCCCCCCCTCCCCCCCCAAGGTGATCGCGGGCAGGTTTGGGCTCCCCAAAAGCAGCGAGTTCTCCACGGACATTATTATCTCACCCAGGGGATTCCCGCAGCTCTCGTGGAGCAAACCAGGCTGAGAGCCAAGGGCTCTCGTTTTCCAGACGTGCCACGAAGCGGTGTCACCCACGGCCACATTCCCGGGCCATGGCGGTCCCCGGCCATCGGCAGAGGGCAGAACTGCCCGTGCTTTGTGCTCGAAAAGCAGCACTTCCCTGCTTATCCAGCGGAGGACTCCAGCGCCAGGAACATCAACGAGAATTCTCGATAAGATCAAGAGGGAGCAACGATTTAGGTGGCTAATTTGATAAAGCGACTTTTGCTAACCATTTCCAGGGAAGTTCCGAAGCGATTTGAAACTTTTTAATTTGCATTTATTCATTGTTCTTGCACATTTTCCCAGGAGAACAGCAAACATATATATATATATATATAATATTACACCTGCTCCTTTAAAGCATCATTGATTTACTTGTACCACAATTCCAGCATAGGGTTTGTAGCTCTCTGAACTCCTTTTCATGGTGGTTTACAGGACATTAATATCTCTTACAGCCTCACAGAGCACAGAGTTTGTTACCTTGTGGTGGCCCAGCCCCTCTCTAAGGCTCTGTGGATCACATCCCCCAAAAATGCAGCCGTGTGCCTGTTCCAGCAGCTGATGCTCCTGCTGGTTAAAGCTTCCAGCTTTATTCTGAAGCTGCTGATGACTGGATGGGGTTTAATTAATGTGGGAGCCAGAGCTTTCAGCACTGTGGGATCTTCTCTGCAGAGTTGTCCCCGTGGTGCGGGGCTGGGTTTTGGGCTGATGCTTTTGAGCTGGCAGCAGTGGGGTTTGCTGCTGAAAGGAGGCTCGCTGGTATTTCATCCTCCGGTGGAGGATGCTGCCTCAGCTCACGTCAGTTCTGGGGTGTTTCCCTAATTTCAGCGGGATCTGGGATGTGAAACTTTCCCAGCCCCTCCCAGCAGCTGCCTCTGCTGTGCTCTCATTTATTTCCTCTCCCTCTCCCCAAAATTGTGTGATGTGACACCTGGGGGTCCCCAGGTTCTGCTCCTGTTCCTCCAGCATTTCCCTGTGACCCTGGCACCTCCCTGCCTCCACCAGGATTGAGTGGGGTGGTTTGGAGGTGACTTTAACAGAGAAAATAGAGACCAGTCCCAAGAATCACCAATCCCTTGAGCCTGAGCAGCACCTGGGCTTGGGGATGGGCTCCTTTGCTTTCCCCACTCCAGCACGTGATGGATTCTCTGTTTCACTTCCATTTCCACAGCAATCAGCCTGAGCCCGGGGCAGGGAGTGGATATGGGGCACTGAGGGAGGTTTTGTTTCAGAACCACCTCACAGAGCACCTCAATATCCTGTTTTGCTGGTGCCATGCTCCGTGTGCATTGCCACCAGCATCCATCCCATCTCCCATCCCTCCAGGAGCGTTCCTGGGATGTGGGGTGGGAATTGAAGGTGCCTTTACCAGCAGGCAAGTGCTGGTCTCCAAATTCTGCTATCCCCAAGGAAAACTCTGGCTGGACCTCCCAATCCTGCTGTAGTTGAAGCCACCAAAAACCAGGAGGGTCTTGGAGCTGGGCACCAAATCCCAAAGCAATTATTTAACAGCATGAAGTAAAAATTTAAGACAGTATTTTTCTCTTATATTGTTTATATTTTTATCTTAAATTTCATTTTTATCTTCTAAGAATTGGAAGTTCTCAGTTTACCTAAGCTTGTGCTTTGTGACCTTGTAGGAGCTCCTTGGAAAAAGCCAGCTGAGCTCTTTCTGATCTGCACTGCCTGTCTTTAATAGAAATAATTCCTGGGAATTATTGGTTGTCTGCTCTCCACACAGCTGGGGCTGTCCCAGGGGAAGGGGTCGTGTCTGGAGAGGGGGAGCAGGCACAGGTCTGTGGATGCAGGGCTCATGTGGAGCCAGGGATGCTGACGCTGGGCTGAAGGCTAAAAACGGCTGGATTTCCCTGCCCTGTGTGCCTGCAGCAGGGAATTCTCCTTAAAAACCAAAAAACCCCTGCAGAAGGAGCCGGGCTGGGCGATGGCGTGGCAGCGCCTGCCGGGAAGGACGTGCTGGCTGTGCAGGGATGAGGCTTTGGCTGCTCCTTGGAATGCTGAGCACCCTCCCAGTGCTGAGCGCTGCCGTGGCATCCACGCAGAATTCCCAAATCCCCTCCCCTGTGCCCTGAGCAGCGCCCTGCAGCACGGGAGGGGCGGATGGACACACCTGGGGCTGTCACACGTGCTGTCCCATCACACCCCAAACTTGGGCTTTGCAGGGTGTTGCTGGCTGAGCACATGAATCAAAAAATTGGATAGGGGTGTGATGAAATCATGGCTGTCTGGAAAACGGCTCCCTGGCTTGGAGAGCCACTCCCTGGCTCGGCTGGGTTTGAAGCAGCAAAATTCGCTTCCAGTGCGTTGGAGTTGTGCTCGGGATTGGAGTTGTTGGTGTTTGTTCCTTTGCCAGGGACAGCACTTCCCCTCTCCAGCACGAGGTGGGTGGGTGGAGAAGCTGCTCCTTGCCAGCAGTGGTGCCAAAAATCAGGAGAGGAGTCTGAAGGTCGGTGGTGGGAGGCTGAGTGGTTTTCCAGAGGCAAAGTCACTCTGGGGCTGGACTGGGAGCATGTGGTCATGGAGGGAGGATAAAGGTATTTTTAGCAAGGAGAAAAGCAGCTCCCCTCCCTCCCTGTGGGGCCATAAAAAGTGTCGTGCAAGGGACAGCTCGGATACTCCCAAGTACTGCATAATTTTAGGGATATGTAAGTGTAGGATTTGATGGAATCTTGGGAAAAAATTGTTCCCTGTGAGGGTGGGCAGGCCCTGGCACAGGTTCCTCAGAGAAGCTGCCCCTGGATCCCTGGAAGTGTCCAAGGCCAATTGGGATAGTGGAAGGTGTCCCTGCCCAGGGTAGGGGGTGGAGCAGGAGGAGCTTTAAGGTCCCTCCTGACCCAAACCATTCCACCGATGATCCTATGACAGGTAAAACAGGAGCCTGGCTGGCACTGGAAGGGCAGGAAGCACCAGTTTGTACTGGAAAAGGATGTTTCTTCAGGGACTGATTTACAGAAAGTCCAGCAAAATCCCTGCTATCCAGGGCATCCAACCCAGCAAGGGATTTTTCTGCTGTATTTCCCCTGCCTGAGGCAGGCACTGCCTAAGGGGGGTTTGCTGCTGAATTTCCTGTTCTCTGTTTGGAAGGGGCAAGCTGTGTTGCAGAAATGTCAAAAAAGCAATCTGAAAACAAACTGGCAAAGTCCCAGTGGGAACTGGAGCTCCTGGGAACCTGGACCTGGTGCTGCCTGTAAAGTTGGAGCCACGATCCAGGATTTGCTGTTGCTCAGGAGGGGCTTATAAATGACCTGTCTGTGGTCATTCAGGGCCACCTGGAAGTCCAGCCCAACTCATGGGAGTTGTGCCATTCCCAAAACACCCAGGAACAGCCACACTCCTGGTGAAGATCCTGCTGGTGTGGCTTGTCCTGTCTGCGGGATCTGCCCAGAGCCAGACCCAGCATCGGTGAGGTTTTCTTGGGTTTCCTGTTTTCCCTCTGCCTGCTGCTGGGTTTGGGCCATCTGAAACAGCATTTTTCCAGCCCTGGAAGCTCTTTTTTTCCCCCCAAGCAAACAAGGAAAACATGGCCTTTTGTTATTTATATTTTTTGTGAGAGGAGGAGGAGATTTGGGACAGAATGAGCCCCAGGGCAGCGGCTTCTGTGCCCGTTCCCGGAGGGGTTCTGTGCCCTTTCCAGGGGGGTTTTGTGCCCTTTCCCGGGGTTTTCTGCCTGTTCCCAGGGCTTTTTATCTGTCTCTGGCACACTTTAAGTACCAAAGCAAATTCCTCCAGTTTTTCTGGACTTCCCATCTGGTCTCCCCCATCCAGCCTCAGCACCCACTCCGTGCTTCCCAGAAACGCTGCACGGGATGGAAATGTGCATCCAATCATGGGAAAAGCTGTTTTCCATCAAGCCCTCTCTGCCTACGTTTACTCAGAAAATTCCCTGAGGGTTTTTTGGGAGAAGGAGACCTCAGAACCCCTGCACTGGCCACCGTTTGAGGCCTCTCTGAGCCCCAGACTGGGGTGTCCCCCCTAAATTGTGTCACTGCTCTGAGAGCAGATGTGGGGCATAACGAGAATTTTTGCAAGCACTTAAAATAATGCTCCTGAAGCTCAAATACACATTGGGATCATTTTATTTCCTCAGAGTTTGAAGCTTTCAGGGTGTACTGGAGTCAGTTTTGTAAATTTTCTCGGTACCCAGCGAGGTTGGGTTGGTTTTTGGTGTTCAAAGCAAAACTGAAGGTTTGGATAACATCTTAACGTGCAACCACAGGCATCAGCAACATGACAAATAACACAGGACTCCCAATGACAACACGAGGGACACCAATGACAAGTCCCTGTTTTTGCAGCTCACACCAGAGCTCTGTGAGTTAATGTGCCCTGGGAGGTGTCACATCTCTCTCTTTGCTTGTGGCATATCTATCACAATTTGTCTTCCAGATATTGATCCCCCATAATCAGCCAAGCTGCTCCCAGGGACCAGGTGGATCCTTTTGCCCGGCTCTGGGTGCCTTTTCCAGCAGTGTGAGCTGAGCCCAATTTGTTTGAACCCTCCCTGTAACACTGATGTGATATTGGTTAATGCTCTTTGCTGGGTTATAGTCTTGCAGTCCAGATTAGGCTGGATTGAACCCAGGTGATGGATTTTTGTAGTGGAAAAGGTTCAGTTTACATGGAGAAAATGAAATATCCTAATCCTGAGACCTGTGTGAGCGTGGTGGATGCTCCAGGTGATGGTGGCTGTGGGTACCCAGGATCAGGGCTGAAATCCCCAGAGCTGTGCCAAGGCTGAGCTGCTCACTCACAACTTGGGGTCAGAAGAATTCCCAAAAATGCCAAATACGCAGAAGCACAGAAACACCTGAATTGAGGCACCTGAACCTGCTGCAGTTCAGCACAGGGGAAACTTTGGCATCAACAACGGCTTTTGAGGGAATGGAAGGCAACAGTCCCCAGCAGCAACAACACAACCAGCAAACCTTTCGGCACCACAACGTCCTTATGGATCAGGTCCTGGCAGCTATGGCACACAAGGACAATTCCAGATGGACTTGGAGAGCAGAGCAGTCCTCACTGCAGCTCTGAGAAGCGCCCACACGGACAAGGCTGCCTGATGCTCACGAGATGGACTCCAGCAGCAGCTCATCGGGCGGCACGGGCGGGAGGTCCATGCTGTTTATTTGGCCGAAGAACTTGGGGAGAGACCAGAACTTGAGGCGGGGGAGATTCCTCTTCCTGACGCGGATGTCGTGGGCGGTGTCAGTGCCGGAGGCGCTGCTCCGGCGGGGCGGCAGCCGCGCTCTCAGGGCCACGCAGCCATGGCGCAGCAGCTGCGCCTGGAACTCCGAGGTCATGAAGTAGTAGAGGACGGGGTCCAGGCAGCAGTTGAGGCTGGCCAGGCACAGGGAGATGGGGTGGAAGCGCAGGGTGCTCCGGTGCACGGCGCAGTCCCGGATGACGTTCTCGATCACCATCATGAAGAAGGGGAAGTTGATGTGGTAAGGCGTGAAGCAGATGAAGAAGACGGCGGCGCACATGAGGACCATCCTCAGGGCCTTCCGCTTCTCGCCCGCGTCCTGCAGCGCCGTGGGGCCCTCCCGCAGGGAGTGCCACATCCTCCACGTGCACCAGGCGATAGTGCCGAAGGGGATGACGAAGCCAAACAGCTCCGCCACCGTCACCAGCGCGATGGCGGCCCCCGGGCTGAGCTGCTTCACGCCCAGGTCTGAGAAGCAGCTGTTGATGGAGTTGGACAAGGCTGGGCTCCTGACGATGATGAGGGGCAGGCAGGCAGCTCCCACCAAGAGCCAGACCAGGGCGCTGATGGCCACGTCGTAGCGGCGCTTCCAGCCCTTGGCTCGGAAGGGGTGCAGCAGGAACAGGTACCGCTGGATGCTGATGCAGCTGAGGAAGCAGATGCTGGCGTACATGTTGAGGTACTTCAGGTAGAAGCACACCTGGCACAGGAAGCTCCCGAAGGGCCAGGTGTGGTTGATGTAGTAGTAGGTCCGCAGGGGCAGCGAGAGGACGTGGGCCAGGTCGGCCACAGCCAGGTTGATCATGAAGATGACGGCTTTGCTCTTCCTGCTGATGAAGCGGCACAGCACCCACAGGGCAGCGCTGTTGGCCAGGAGCCCCGGGATGAAGATGAGGGTGTAGGTGGTGGCGTAGAGGGTGGACTGGAAGGACATCTGGGGGTCAGAACAGTTCCCGGAGGACACGTTGCTCTCCATCCTGGCCAGGTCTCTTCGCTCATGGGGCAGTCACGGCAGGAGGAGGGGCTCTGGAGAGGGTAAAAAGATGCTGTCAAGCCAAAATCTCTCCTTGGTGTAAATGTGCTCTAGGACAGAAGAGTAGGATGTGTGTGGGTGTGTGTGCTAGTCAATGTGTGTGGTGGGAGGGGTGACCCCACTCCCAGGCTGCGATTCCAGGCATCCTCCACCCTCTCCTTTCAGCGATGCTCTCGTGAGATGCACCAATTACAGTGAAACACTGAGCTCTGTAACATCCATCTCTTGACTGCCAGAGAGCTTCTGCAGCTCCCTGGCTTTTCCAGGACCACTTTTATTTCATCAAGCTTTCCATCACACTCTGTCAAATTGGTGCTTTACATCTACAAGCAATTTCAGCTGCACTGTAAATAAATAGGGATTTGAAATGGATTTAGGCACTGTCTTTGCAGATCCGTGCAGGGATCTGATGTGAATCGGCAGCAAAGGCAATAATTAACATCCCCAGGCAGCTGAGGCCAGGGGAGAGCTGCAGACAGATCCATCAGCCCTGGCTCCAGAGTTAAGGCTGGATTTATAAGTTAATAACTGGCCAAACACACGCCAGTTGCTCTGCTGGTCCCGCTAACTCAATTCTGGCACTCCCGGCACATTGTGCAGGCATCGTGCTGGAGCAGCAGGAATTATCCCTCAGCAACTGCTCAGGACATGCAGGGAGATAAATACAACTCCCTCCTAGTAAAAGTAGAAATTCTTCTCCTCCATTTAGCCATCCCAGCTCACCCAGTGCTGAGGGATAGTTTATTAGTAGGTCACGGGGAGTTCAGGTGCTCCTGCTGCTCTCTGCAGAGGTGATGGATTTTGCCAATCATGAGCAGATCCCAAGGGAAAGCAGCTGTTCTTTTGGGAGGAGGGGATCTGCAGCCTCATCTGTTACAAACTGGGATTTTCCCCTTGGAAATGGAGCCTGTGAGGGGTGGGCGGCCTGCCCTGCCCTTCCCTGCCTGGAGCTGGGACTGGCAGAGCCCTCAGCACCTCCTGTCACTGTCACCCAGGCCCTCATCAGTGGTAATTAATTAAGAAGCAGCCACGGTGCTGTTTCCCAGAGCCCTGAGCCTGGTGTTTGTCACAGGGATGGATTTCCAGCAGCGAATCCATTCCAATGCTTCAAGGTACAGGAAGAAGCCTCCTGAATCCTGCTCCTCCTTACCTGGGCAGCTCTTTGGTGAGGTTACCACATTCTCAGGTTCAGGAAGAAATCATTATTTTAGATATTTTATATTTTTATGTGCAGTTCAATATCTAAAATACAGCCCTGGCCTCTGAGCTGGCTGTGCCCTACCCTCACCTCTGATGTGAGCAGAGTCAGTGCCCACACACTGCCTTCCAAACCCAGCCTTTCCCAAACTGCCTTCTTGCTTTTCCTTGTCTTTCCAGTGGAGCTGGGGCTGCTGGGTCAGGGCACCTCTCAGTTGTTGATTGTGCCAGAGGTTTGTGATTGCTCCACTGGGCTGGGAAAGGCAGGGGAGAGGGGACATCTGTGCTGAGGGAATACTGGGAAGCAGCTCCTTGTTCCTGCAGTGTCCCTGTGCTCCTCACCTGCCCAAAAATCCATGAAGGATTTTTGCCTTTTGCACTCAGGGAAAGGGGTGGCAGGACTTGTCCTCACATCCCTGCAGAAAACAGGGAGGGAAAACTGCCAGGGAGGGTGGGGGTGCAGCTGTTCCCAGCTCTTGTCACAGCTGTCCAGTGACAGAGGTGGCACTTGGTGTGGGGTCACAGGGTCACAGAGCACCCGGTGTCCCTGCCATGCAACAGCCCAAACCCTAAACCTCTTCCATGGGAGCCTCCCTGCTGTTTTTCTCCAGTTTTCTGCCATTCCCTGGGAGCACAGGAGCACCTGTTCCTGGCGGGAGGGCTGGGTGGTTCTCCTGGTACCCGACACAGCTTTGGTGGCAGCTCTTTGCAGGGCACTGGCAGGAAAGCGCAGAGATCCCACCCTGGGCTGGGGTCAGGCCAGGCTTATTCACTACAACAATTCCTGGGAAGGTGGATTTGTAAAGCTTTTATTGTTTCCCAGTTTTCCCTGTGCCCCACATCCCTGCAGCTTCCCCCTGCTTTCCTGTTGGTTTCAGGACTGAGATGCTCCTGTGGGCTCTGTCTGGAGTTTTGTTCAGTGACTTAATAAATCCTCTATAAAATATTCCTGCCATCCTTTGATTATTTCCCCATTTCATTCACACATGGATTTAAACACGGGCAGGAGCAGGCAGTATTTTTTTTGGCAAAGCTGAGTTTTAATCAGCTGAAATTCCAGCCAGGAGCCCAATATCAGTACCCGAGGAGGCTGTGGATGCGGCCCCGCCATTCATTAACCATCAAATAACTCTGCAATTAATTAGGAGGCCAAGGCAGCTCTTGGAGCACCCGGGGCTGATTTTTGGAGTGTTCCTGGAGGCGAATGTGGCTGTCAGTGCTGGAAACCGCCCCGCTCCTGTGAATCAGCCCGTGCCCCACCCAGCACCACACCACCGGGGTGTTCCTGCATTCACTGCTCCCGATCCATTGGCAAACTCGCCCTCATCTTTTCCATGGGCTGCTTGGACAAACCAGGCTAAAGCTGAGCTCCAGGCACGGCTGGGGAGAGCCCTCCGAGCTGGGGGTTGGGGGCAGAGCTGCCTGCCTTCAGCGCTGGGATGCTGGAGGGAAAAGCAGGCTTGGGAAAAAACAAAAAAAAAACAAACCACTTATGACTTGAAATAAGGTCTTGGTTTAAGTAGTGGAGTTTTCTGGCACTGGGGTTGTAAGCAATAATTTTGTTTGTTTAATCTAGGCAGTGATAGGAAATGCGTAAATAGAGCTGGTCTCTTACGGCAGCCTCTGTCAGTAAGGGCAAAATTGAGGCTTTTTGGCTAAAACAGCCTCCCCATGTCCCTCCCCACAGCACAGCCTGCCCCGGGCACCGACTCCCCTCACCCACCCCCGGAGATGAATTTGTGGGCACAGCAGAAGCGGCTGAGGATGTTGCACCAGCTCCTGCCCGATACCATCTCTTGAAGAATTACAAAGAAGCGATAAAGTTGCTGAAACTGCGCCAGTTTTAAGAAAAGAGCAGAAATGCCACTCACCTTCCCGTGCTTCCCATGCTCCGGAGGGGTCATAGCCGTGCTAGGGAGCAGGAGCAGCCAGCGTCCTGCTTTTATTTCCCACTGATTCTCTCAGCAATCCCAGCGCCTCCTCGTTTAACTTCCACATGTTCTCGGAGCGCTGGAATGCTGCCGGCATCTGCAGCCCGGTCCGGTGGCTGCAGAACAGGAAATCCTGTATTTTGCTTCTCTTCTCCACACCAAACGTGTGCAGTTAATGACGTTAAAGCCGCTGGGAAGGCGATGACGTCGTTTGGTGCCAGTGCCCTGGGATGGAGACCGTGGATTTCGGTCCCCTCTGGGCACACGGGATGTGGGAGGAGATGGTGCCCTTCCCTCCGGCTGCTCCTGCTCCTCTCCACGGTCACCGTGCCTGGGAAGAGCTGGAAAATACAGAAGCAACCTCCCAATAAGTGCTGGCTGAGGGAAAACTGAGCGCCCTGCCAGTGTAAGTTACTGGAAGGGAGTAATTTTCCCTCATTTTCTTGGAAGCTTGGTTAGCCTCAGACTATCAAGGCTGCAGGCTAAAGCTGGAGGGTTTGGGCTTTATTCCTGAAATGATGTGATGGGTTAAGGTGGAGACTTTCCCAAAATACTGTTGTTTAAAAAACCCATAATCTTCATCATTCCCAATCTTTTTCATCTTGCCTCCTTTATCTCCTTTCCTATATATGCACATATATCGAGTTTTCAGCTCTTTTTCTGCCCGCTGAGCGTGACCTCCTTTCTGCATGGCTGGAGAAGTGGTGTAGCTTCATGGTGTCACTTCTTCTGAGCTGCCTCTTTTCCAGCTGAGCAGTTTTACCTGATACCCAGGGCCACATCTCACGGCCCAGGGCTTGTAGAGGTAATCTGACTGTTGGCAACTTTCCCTTCCTGGAGGTAAAGTAAAAATAGAAATACTCTCACCCTATTTTCTGTAAATGGTGCTGTGACCTCACGAAATTAACAGGAACAGAGCTGTGGAAGAGAAATGAAAGGAGGAAGATCTTACAACCTTCAGTTACCAGCTCAGGGGCTGGGATCAGGAGTGCACCAGAGCTCTGCCACTCACTCAGCTGCCAGGTCTCCTTGTGCCAAGAAATCGTGGAATTTGAGAGTGTTTGGATTGGGGACCTTAAAGATCCTCTGATTCCAACCCCAGTGCCATGGGCAGGGACACCTCCCACCATCCCAGGTTGTTCCAAGCTCTGTCCAGCCTTGGACACTTCCAGGGATCCAGGGGCAGCCACAGCTTCTCTGGGCATCCTAAATCCCCATGGTTCCCATCTCAGAGGATCTGGGAGATGCAAGAGCTGTTTGTGATTCCCAGTTTTCTTCCTGTGCATCTCTTCCAGCAGCTGGTGCTGATCCTGGGAAGAAGAAGCAGCACTCGTCTGTTTGTGGAGCACTCACGGAGCACAGAAGGGAGGCTGGCACAGTGCCCCAGAGGGCAGAGGTTAATCCCAGAGTGAAGGGGCTGTTTTATCAGGACATCCTGCCAGGGACATCCTATTTCTGTGTCTCCAGCCATCCCCGAGCCCTATTTTTAGGTGTTTGTTTCCAGCTGTGCTGCTGGGGGAGGAGAGGTCAGTGGATGTCAGACCCAAGCCAGGGCTTTGAAACCAAGCTGAGCCCTTCCTCTGCTCCTTGGCTTTTTGGAGAACTTTTGCAGAAGATCACAACATTCCTGGCCATGAAAAGCTGAGGGATTGACAAACCTCAAGCCCCATCCTTCAATACACAGGGATCAACCTCTCCATTCTTCTTTCAACTCGGGCATGGTTTTGTTTAGCATTTCTGTTTCTCTGGCTCATCCCCGATGCTAACGTGCCTCTCACACTTGGCAATGTTCTGCTTTCAAAGGCAGAAGACACAAAGGAACTTTTAAAATAACTTCTTAAATAACTGTGGGACTTTATCTAAGGCCTCCAGATAAAGGTCTCTTCTCCTGCAGCCTGGTATCCTGTGGGCAGGGGGCCAAATGCAGATGATCAGCATCTCTCAGGGCTCAGCATTGAGAGTATCTGACAGGATGCACCTGAAGGATGTATGAAAAGCAGGGGGAGGAGGAGGTTTGTTCACACAAAGCAGCTTCACCCTTGTGCAGGGAGCTGAGCAGGGCTGGGTGAGCCCCCAGCTCATTGTCCCTCTCGCTGTCACACAGAGCTCGCTGCAGGGACAGCATTTTGCTCTGCTTTATTCTACAGCAAATAATTGTCAGGGCCTCCCTTACTTTTTGGGCTAAATCTCTGTCTAATCCACAAACCCAGCAATTTTTGGTTAAAACACACCAGTCATCCCCAAAATCTTTTAATTGCCAAGAAGTGGTTTCACGTTTTTTGAACTGTGGAGTTATTATCCTGCATTTCCAGCATATTTTGTTTTTTCCTTGGGCAGAGAGTTGGTAATTTCATTTAAAGAAAGCAAGAGGTACTGCAAGATCCTGCAGCTCAGAACCAAACTGCAGAAAGGCTTTAAATCTCACAGGAGTCTTTTCCAAATCTGTTTTTTGTCATGCACAGGAGGGCTCTTCCAAGCAGGAGAGGAGACCAGACCTCTGCTCCTGGTTAGGACGGGGTGGCACTGCAGAGAAACACATTTGCTTTTGCTGAAAGGTGAATGGCTCACATTCTAGAGGAAAAGAAATGTGTTTGCCCGGGGCTGTGCCTTGGGGATACGCTCTGTGCCAGGGCAGGGGGCTTGGAGACCTCACCACATCTCCATCCTGAGCAGTTCCCTTCAGGGGGAGATGCTCCAAGCCCAGAGCCCTTCAGATCCATCTTTCACACACCTGGGGAGCTGTAGCCAGCCCCTTGATTTGGTTCAACTCTGCCTTTCTGTGGCATCCCTGTTAAAACAGTTTTTTTGTGTCTGCCCAAAAAGAAGGAAAAGTCTTTTTCTACTGGTGAGTCTGAGCAGTGGGACCAGCACAAGAGATAATCCAGGAGCAACACCACGAAATTATATTTCCTCTTGTCAAAATAATAAACATGTTTTTTGGTCACAGGAAATGGGGTGAATTACAGGAACCTGAGCCAGGCTTGTGCCTCTGGCTGTGTGAGGCAAAGCAGCCCCTGCAGCCCAGCTCCTGGGTCAGATCCAGCACCAGCCAGCTGGGAAGGCAGCTGGAATACTCCCCTCCTCCCTGGAATGCCTGCTCTTCTCTTGAGTTGCACACGGAGGTTTTGGAAGGCCTGAACTAAAGCTTTGGATTTCACACATGGGTTTGTGGAGGCCAAACAGATCGTCTTGGACTTTGGGAAAACTGCAAGTTTTCTCTGATCTCTCTGTGCTCTGGATTGTTGTTCTCTAGGCTGGCCCATCCTGACTGAGTTTCCCTGGTGGTTTAACCCCATGTGGCAGCTGAGCCCCACAGAGGTGGTTCAGCTCTATCCCAACCAAAACCAGGGCACTTTCAACCACACCAGAAGAGACCTTTAGGCAGAACTATCTGTTTCCCTGCACACCACAGGAGTGAAAGGTTGAGTGTGTGACCTTTTCTCTCTGGCTGGGGATGTGAAAAGGAAAAGGAGCATTTTGGGGAACCTAAGGGAGTTCAGAGGGTGAGTGAGGCAGGAAAATGGGGGAAGCTGAGGTGCTTGGGGATGCCATCGTGGAGATGGAGAACGTTATCCCTGACGGAGAGACCAAATGGGCAGGAGAGCCAGGGTCACTCCTGAACACTCAGCAGCTGGAGCAGTATTCCCATGCCATGTCCATCTTCCACTGTCCTGGACACCTTCCCATCCTCAAAGTACTCCTAAATCTAATATAAATGTGGTGGATTTAAAAATTAAATAAATAACCACTGGCCAGAGAGAAAACTTTTCTGTGGACAAACAACAAATCTGTTTAAGAATAATAAAAGTTGCTCTCCATCACTTGAACCCTGATCCCAGGAGGAGCTGATCCCATGCAGTTTTCCAGGTACCAGTGATAACTACAAAACTCAGCTGATGTTTGCAAAACAGACTTTATTATTTTTTTTTGAGCATCAGTTCTTGGGAAGTCAAACCCACAGAAGGAGCTACAGAGTTCCCGTAAGTGCCCTCAGCTTGTTTTCACCTGATCAAGGGAGAAGGGTGTGAAAGTGAAGGGACAGGAAACAGCTCCCAGTCACGTGGAGGCTGAGCAAGGTCTGTAAAAATTCTCAAAACAAGCACTGAAACTGAACTCTCATCCCCTGACAACTTTGTACAGAGTGTAGCTTATGAGAGGCTGCTGAGCTGACAATTGAACTGTGTGAGGTGAGCTCTGCCCGTGAGCATCCACCCCTTTGGAAGGGGACTCCTCGCAGTGTGTAAACATTTATTGTGTCAGTAACATCAGAGAGAACATTTCCATCGACTCCAGTGCATCCTACTCAGCCCAAAATCATCTTCTCACACCTGGGAGGAGAACTCTGAGAGCTTATTGTGTTTAATCAGCATCATTCCCTTTTAGAGAAACTCCAGGGAAATGGTTGTTTAAACCTTAACTCTTGGCTTTTTCCTTTTTTTTTTTTTTTTTTTTTTTGCAAAACAGAGAAGTAGGAAAACACAATATACAGAAAGTATTTGGCTTAGGTACATTTTAACTCAGTGGAATTGAGTGGTTGGAGTTAAAATACACATAGCGAGTGTTTCTGGTATTTCTTCTGGTTTTGTAGCAGCTGTTGCAAGACTGTACAAATTGTCCACATTCTTTTGAAAATAGATTTCCAAAGGCAATAAACTGGTGTCTGTTCAGCCAAGTCCATCCCCAGGTATCACGAGATACCCTTGAAGTTCCAGAGTGGATGGACCTGACTGAAGAGCTGTAACTAATTAAAAATGAGGGGTAAATGAATCCTTCCTTGTCACTGCTTTGCATAGCTACCTAAAAATGTAAACATGAAGATCACGACAGGACCTGGTGGAAAAAAATCACAATAATTTATGAACGTAACTTCTCCTCTATCAGTGAAATCACCTTGGCAAGGACTCTTTCTTAAAAGATGCATCAGAATGGGTTGATCTGAACTTTTTTGGGGCAGATTCATCTCAGGTACCTCTGGACCACACACAGAAGAGAGTGAGGACCTGAGTGATACCACCAGCACCATCAAACCCACCTGCACTGCCCCAGGACCACTGTGGTCCTTCCCCAAAGGGTCTAAAGGCAAGAGCCACCTGCCCTTGCCAGGTTAGAGGGGAAGAAAGTTACCTGGAGCAAGGGAAGGTGCCACTCTCTGGATGTTTGAGGAGAATTGTCCAGCAGAGGGTCTTGCACCAGCTGCAGGTGGGAGTTCTAGGATGTGTCAGCAATTGGGGAGCAAACAGAGCTGGGGGAGGAGGGAACGGAGGAGCAGAGCAGGAGGGTGAGAGCGGAAAGGGGGAGCAGAGGTCACTGCAGAGACCAGTGGGATGCACCAAACCCAGGAGCACATGGAAACCAGCTGCACATCTTCACAACCTGCACAAGCCACAAGGTCCTTGGTTGCTACTGGCCAGTTTTAGGTTCTTGTGTGGTTTTCCCAGAGAAGATCCTTCAGCAGATGTCAGTGTATGGATGTGGGATTGTCTCTAGCTTGATCACAGAGCCTGGAGCTGGGAAAATAGATGAAAAGCCCTGGGACTTTTCTACCATTTCCCAGTAAAAGTTTTGTCAATCCTTCCTGTGTATTTTCTAGTCCAGCGAGGTCAGGTGGGGGTGGCACAGTGGGGGGACGGTCACACCAATTGGGTCACTCACCAGATTCCAACACACCAGTCTTAGATGGAGTTTTATTTTCTATATACTGAAAAAATTCCACTGCCACAAAACCCCCCTGAATAAACCTGCAGGATCTTCTACAACGGAGTTGGTAATGGAGTGTTCCAGACCAGTCTCAGGTTTCATGTGAAATACCTCACCTTTTTCCAAGTGGCTTTCTTGTCATTCCTTCATGGATGAGGCGCTCTCTTTGCTCATGAGTCGGCTCCGGATGACCATGCTGCTGTGCCTGGAAATCTCCTGGAACTCAGAAGTCATGAAGAAATAGATGATGGGATCCAAGCAGCAGTCGAAGCTGGCGAGGCTCAGGCAGAAGGGCTGCATGTAGAGCGTGATGGTGCTCAGGAAGCAGTTGGTGATGACATTCTCCTTCACCAACATGTAGAAGAAGAAGTTGATGTGGTAGGGAGCAAAACACACACAGAATACAATGGCACACATGGAAACCATCCTGAGGGCCTTCTGCCTCTCCCCACTGTTCTCCTCCGGGATATGGAAGTCCCGGATGGAGTTTCTTGTTTTCCAAGTGCAGAATAAGATGATGATGAGCGGGCCCACAAAGCACAGGAGCTCAGCGGTGGTGAGCATCAGCACTGTGCTGATGCTGTCGATCGGCCTCACCTGCAGGTCAGCAAAGCATTTGGTGTTGTTGGCAGCCAGCCCGTGGCTCCTCATGACGGGGAAGGGCACGCAGGCAGCCCCCACAACAAGCCAGACCAGGGCACTGATGGCCACGTCATAGCGGCGCTTCCAGCCCTTGGCTCGGAACGGGTGGTACAGGAAGAAGTAGCGCTGGATGCTGATGCAGGTGAGGAAGCAGATGCTGGCGTACATGTTGAGGTACTTCAGGTAGAAGCACAGCAAGCACAGGAAGTTCCCAAAGGGCCAGGAGTGGGTGATGTAGTAGTAGGTCCGCAGGGGCAGCGAGAGGACGTGGGCCAGGTCGGCCACAGCCAGGTTGATCATGAAGATGACGGCTTTGCTCTTCCTGCTGATGAAGTGGCACAGCACCCACAGGGCAGCGCTGTTGGCCAGGAGCCCCGGGATGAAGATGAGGGTGTAGGTGGTGGCGTAGAGGGTGGACTGGAAGGTGATGCTCTGGTTGGAGCAGCTCTCGTTGCTCTGGATCATGACTGGGTTGCTGGAAGAGGCTGTGGTGGTGTAGGACAGGTGGGTCATTCCTGTGGAGAGAAAAACGGGCAGTGAAGGCAAAGGCCCTGCAGGAGTTGTCAATGCTCACATCTGCATTTCCCATTTGGCTGCTCAGCACAAAGCAGAGGTTTGGGAATGCTGTCTGCATGAAACATCCTGGAATCATGTTCAGAGCTGCCCTGCCAGAGATCCCACAATTCCTGCAGACGTGGGAGACCATTCCTGGTCTGTCAGTCCCAGGAGCACCAGTGGAGTTGTGCCACACTGACCACGGGGCAGCAGGAGAAGCTGCCTGTCCATGGCCATCTCCTCAAGATCTCCTGTGGTTTGGTCTCTGGGAGCTGGAACACATGGATGAAAGGAGGGCAATGTCTCCATCATGGTCATGGCCCAATGATCACAGTGTGGGTGCCAAGCACTGAATCATGGAATGATTTGGGTAGGAAAGGATCTTTAAGCCCATCCAGTGCCACCCCCTGCCATGGACAGGGGCACCTTCTACTGTCCCAGGCCCCATCCAACCTGTCCTTGAGCACTTCCAGGGATGTGTTGGGCTGTGTTGGGCATTGTGTGGGTGACAGGTCTCCTGAGCCCCTCACAGGACCTCATGGACCCACTTTCTCTGGCATTACGGGCACAGAACACATGGAAAAGGGTGGCAGGGAGTGGACTTGGAAAATGTGACTGTTGTGAACACAGCCAGTGCTGCTGAAGTGTTCTGTTAATGCATTTAAGCTGATGGAACACACAGAGACCTGGTCACACCACCAACTTCTATTTCTCATCACCATGGCAGCCTCAGTCTGACTCCTCTGTCTGTCAGATAATTTTATTTTTTTGGTACTGTCAATTTCTGCCTCTTGGCTGTCAGCAAAATGCCACATGTTGAACTGTTGGGCCACATTTCCCTTGCCAGCTTTTGTAACTGGGACCAGTAAGTTTGGTGACTTGTCCTCAGCACGGCAACACAGGCAGGAGGAATTGGGGTTTGTTGGGGTTTTCCTCCCAGGGTTGTAATTCTCATTACAGTGATTCCCTCCCGTGTTGAATATAACGGTTAAAGCTAAAAATCAGCTTCATGTGGCACTGCAGACACTGATTCACTCTGACTCATTTCCTGCAAGGGGCATTTGCCAGAAAAACTGTCTCTGTAGGTAGAAATTAGTAACTCCTACCCTGTTACTAAAGCTTTTTCCTCCGTGTTACCAAAAGAGTTGAGTTTAGAGCTCTCAGTGACACAGAGCACAAATAGCTGGGTTTTCAGCCTCTTCATCATTGTGGTGCTTGCATTTGGCAGCTCATCCAGAGCTGCTCCAGGCTGCCATGGAAGGGCTGGGATTCAGCCCCCAAAACTCCCAGACGTGGCAAGGTCCCACATGGGACACGGGCAGTGAGCAGGGACAGGTAACTCTGCTCCTGCAGGCTCCCCAAACAGATTCTTGCTTTTCTTTCTCAGCTTCTCTTTCATGTTCCCACAGCCTTCAAAAAGCAAGGTCTGTGTGTTCATCTCCTGCAGCAGCTCCAGCTGCTCTGAGCATCAGTGAAGTGCCACCCTTGGGAAGTTCTCTGGCTCATCCCCTTCTTTCACCAAAATGCTGGATCCCAGGTCCTCAGAGCTGCTTTTGTCCCTCCAGCTCCCTCCCAGTCCCCCTCAGCACAAACAGCTCTGGGACAGGATGCTCTGTGCTCCCCAGCAGCCACAGGACACCCCAGCCTTGCTCCTGCCATGAGACCAAAACAGGCCCATGAGGAGGGAAGAGGCTCAAACTGTGCTGGAAACGCAGGAGAAAAGTTCATCTGGCTCATGGATTTATCCCCACTGAGAAGCAGCATGGGGGCCTCCTGCTCTCCATCCTGGAGCTGTCAGGACAGGGAATGAACAGGGAATGGAGCTGAGCATGGGGATGTTCCTCCCCTGAGTGGAGGATGTGGGTTACATCCCATTTCCTGGGAGAGCTGTGAATTTCTGCTGCTCAGGAGTTTCATCCCTGTCCAGCTCTTGTCCAGCTGGCCATGGCCTCGTCTGTGGTAAGAGCACAGCCCACTGCACCTTCTCTCCCTTCAGGTCACCTCCCCCTTTGCCAAGAAACCATTTTCCAGGTCTCCGTGTGCCTGGTTTTCCTTGGAAATCACAGCTGGATGGCCTGCCTGCTGCTCCTGCAGACACAGCTGGTGGATAGCCATTGAAACCACACGTTTGCAAAATGTTACATTGTAAAGACACTTTTGTAATTAATAATCTAATTAAATGCTGGCCAGTGTGTGCTTGTTCTTCAGTCCAATGAGTGACAGCAGCCAATTTGGTTACCAAGGTCCTTAAATACAGTTAGGCCTTATTTAGTCCCCTCCAGCCCAGAATATTCTGTGATTCTGTGACTTGGCTCTCATGTGACACTAAGGACAATTGGGGTGAGGGGGTGAAGGGCTGCTGACTCAAACCGGGCTCTGAAGGGAGGTTTTAGGTCAAATTGCCATCTCCAGGATGTGTCCCTAGAGCACGAGGCTGATGCTGAGGGCACACGCTCCACCCCAGAGCTCAGCCCTGGCTCTCTGGTGGGACAAACGAGCCCGAGGCCTTGGGGGAGCACAGAGAGCTTCCCCCTCGTCCATCACCTTCATCTGCTAATTGTCCACAAGGTGTCAGAGTTCATCCAAATTTCATTTCTTGGCTCTCTTTAAGCTGTTTTTCTCACCCCCAAGTGGCGTCTGAATGGCAGCAGTGGGAGCTCTCACGAGTCCACGTTGCCATCATTCAGGAAGATCTCAAACTGAAAACACCCAGTGTTGCTGAACAACTGATATGAGGGAAAAAATTGCTCCTGGTTGCTGATATCTTTGTTGATGATCTTTAAAGGTCTTTTCCAACCTGAATGATTCTATAATTCAGTTTGCAGGTAGAAGAGCTGAAAAGCAGCACTGTGATGGAGATCATGGAGCTGTGGTGAACCTTGGAGCCAGGAGGTTCCAAAACCCACCCTGCAGGTGATGTCCCTGCCCCACCACCCCAGCAGATCTAACTCAGGGAACAGGAGCTGGATGTCCTGGAGCCAGAAAATCCCTCTCTGCATTCAGGGAACTCAGGGTCTGGGCAGGGTGACCTGGCTGGCAGTGCACACAATTAATACATTAACGCAATTAATATGCACAGGGGTGGTGTCTGCTGGCTCAGCAGCAGGGCCCTTTCTGAGGATGAATGATTTCATTACAAAGCCATAAAAACATAACGAGATCAAACCATCTCTTTAACCAAAATGCACCCAGACACGCACAGGACACCACAAGAGTACTGCATTTCTGCCTTTCCTCTCACTTTGGCTCAGACTGAGGCTTAATCCCACACCAACCCCTTCTCTTCCCACCTGTGCACAAAAGCAGACGCTCGAGATACCACTGAGGGTCCTAAAATTACATCTCCAAAGTCCTTCACTGCATGGTGGGTGTGCAGCAAAGGCTGAAGAAGGCTAACATCTCCAGTAGATTTTATCAGTGCTCAGTTACATCTCACAGAGAGGCAGTTCCCTCTGCAACACTGCTTTTAGAATATGAAATTTAAAAAAAAACAGTATCAAATAAACACACTGAGACCCAACCACTATTTTTTATATTCTTGAGAGATTTTGTATCCCTGATGGTGTTGCGATAAGGATGTAAGAAGTGAGCACAGCCGTGACATCGGGGTGAAACCTCTGCACTCAGAGGGGAACATTTTACAGTTGAAGGTGCTTTTTTTGTTTCTTTTTCAGAGAAAAAGAGCAGGTCTGGGTTGTCTGCTGTATGAGCACTGGTGGAACTCCTTCCTGCAGCCCCAGCAGAGGCACCAAGAGTCCCCTCAGAGTGCTGGCTCCAGGCTGGCCAAGGGCTGTCCCACAGGTGCACTTCCCTCATGGATGGAATTCCCATGGCTGGAGATGTTGGCACCAAAGTCCCTGCACTTTTACTTGACACCAAAAACCCTTGAAAGAACCCTACTGTCCCTGCACAGCTCCTGCTCCAGCCTGCTGAGGAATCCCCTCCTGACTCACCTTCCGTGAGATTTCCTCTTGATCCACCTGCAGAAATCTCGGATTCAGGGGCCACCCACTCTAAATCCTGTCTGTGACCACCCCCACAGGCTGTTTGCTGGGCTCCCAGCAGAGCTGAGCTGCTGGTGCAAGTGAAAGGAAAGCCAGCAAAAAAGCACCTTTTACAAAGCACAGCAGAAAATCTGCAGCCCATGAAGTCAAGTTTAAAATCTCCAGCCCATGAAGTTTCAAAGCTCCAGCCCATAAAGTGAAGTTTTAATCCAAAGCAGTGACTGCAATCTGAATTAGGAATTAAATCCACCTCAGCTTTCCCATTAGCCAAAGCAAGTCCAAGCAATCCTGCTATTTTTATCATCTGTGTCCCCTCACTATTATTAATTTCCTCCTGTTGCTGCTCACTCACAGAGCCTTGGATGGCACAAAGATGGGCAGCACGTGGATTTTATTTTATGGCAATATAAATCACCGTTGGAAAAAACAGATTTGCATGTTACCCTTACTGTCAAGTATGACTTTAAAATAAAATATATCCCTGGAGGAATCAGGCAAGAGACGGAAATTATCCCGATTAGTGACACTGGAGAACAGCTGGAGCAGCGCTAATTGCCCACGCCTCACGTTTGTGTTTCTGCAGCCGCTGTTTGAACTCCTCCATGTGTTCACCCAGAGCATTGGCACACGAGGAGAACAGCTCCTGCCACTGCCGCAGGGCTCCGAGTGCCACAAACCTCCTCCTGGCAAGAGCCAGCCCCTAAGGAAAAGCCCGAGGAGAGCGAGGTTTGTGCAGGAAGCGGCACGGGCGCGGATCGAGATCCCAAGGAGAGGGTTGAGAGCAGCCTTACCTTGCAGGCAGAGCCGAGCTCAGCGCAGCCGGGCGCTCAGGAGGAAGTGGAATGTCCTCAGCACCACTGTTTACACCAGCTGACATGAGGGGACCTGGCTGACATCACGAGGTGCCACAAAGGTGCTGCTTTTGCCTGTGCTCGGCTGTGGCTCCAGCCCTGCCCCCAGCCCTGCCAGCTCAGTCCTGGTCAGGTGTCCCCACAATGACCCCACAGTGGGGTTATGTGCCTTTGTCCCAGGTGTTTCGTGTCCTCTGGCTCTGCCGGGCTGGCTTGGCACCCACCGGGAAGACCCCAAGTGGAGCTGGGTGCAGGGCACCCCTTCCTCCTCTCCAGCTCTTCCTCCCCTCCAACTCTTCCTCCCCTCCAACTCTTCCTCCCCTCCAGCTCTTCCTCCTCTCCCAGCACACTCTGAGCAGATCATGGAACTGCTCCCAAGGCTTCTGCCTGGCAGCTCAGCCCTGCTGTCCCCTCCTGCCCCTGGGGCTGGGGACCTGCTGGGTGCTCTGCTCCTGCTCAGTCCTCCTGTGAATGAGGTCTGACTTCCCAATGGCTTTTTTTAGCACAATGTGAGCCCTGCCTGACATTTCTCCTGAGCTAAATGAGTCCCCAGCTCGGTTTACACTCACTGGATCTCCCTGCCAGCACTGCCCAAGGGTGGCACTCCTGACATTGCTGCAAGGAACGGGCACAGACCCAGCCTCACCTTATCCCAGGGGACAAATCCACAGCTGGGGCCACAGCTTTACTGCCTTGGAGGACTTCACTGCTTGGATTTTCAGAAAGCCACCAGGAATCAGCCCTGCTTTGCCTCTCTGTGGGGTCTGGCTCTCAGCACTTGACTGTCCCTGTCCTCACCAATTGAACTCTGCTCTGTTGTGGTTTGAGAGTGTGAAATCAAACATCACAGCAGCTCCTGCCTGATGTGGGGACAATGTAAATGTTGATGTCTGACAGCTCACAAACCTCAGAAACCCAAAAGTACTCTCCACATGAGTACCCCCTAAATGCAGTGCTGTTTTTTCCAGATGGACTCATTTCCATCAGTTGTCAAAGAAGGTTGGTGGAAGTTGGGAGCTTGCCAGGTGTTTATTTTAAAATTATTTATATGGGCCTTGTGAAAAGCAATAGAGGTTTTGGCCGGTGCTGCAGTGTTTATCAGCACATCCTGTTTAGCCGATTTTTTTTTTCCTCAGCAATAGAAATACATTTGCTGGAATTTATCCAATCACAAAATTGTCTTCCACATAAAATCTCTGCACTCTGCAGCCTGGCAAGCTGAGAATTTGGGAACAGCAGTTCCCTGACTGACCCCGCCAGCATCTACAGAAACAAACATTCATAGAATCACAGAATCATGGCTTGGAATGCAAAGGAGTTTAAAGCTTGTTCAACATGTGCCATGGGCAGGGACACCTTCCACTCTCCCAGGGTGCTCCAAGCCCTGTCCAGCCTGGACTTGGACACTTCCAGGGATCCAGGGACAGCCACAGCTGCTCTGGGTACCCTGTGCCAGGGCCTCCCCACCCTCATTATCAGCTCTTGTGCAGATGCTCTTCTCTGCATCAACCTCCATCCAGGACAGATGTGACTGAACTGAGCAAAAGCCACAATCCTTGTGAAAAAAAAGGAGAGGGAAAATCTGCAGCTGCTGTTCCTGCCCTTCTCCATGGTCTCAAATTGCCCAGTTTGGGGCAGGTTGTTGCATGAGAGTTTTAGGACCACGTAGGAGATTTAAAAGCACAACTCATTGCACCTGCAGAATATGCTGCTGAATTTCTTCTTCCTTAAATAAGAGCAATTGCAGAGGGTCTGAGCCCTGTTTACTGGGGTGGTTTATCAGCTATCCTGCAGACAAAGGCTCAGGAAGTGGCTTTTCTGCTGATAAACCAGAACTGCCCGGAGATTTTGCAGACAGTTATGCTGGGTTATGATGGAATTTCCCTACAGAGCTCTTAGCCCTCATTATGAGGGTAAAACTTTTTTTAAAGAGGTTTGTGCCTCTTCCTCCTCTTGGTTATGGCTTCCCAGAAATATTCATTACCATAATTACCTGCATTAGAGGAGAGCTTGGCTCCTGCAAGGCCACCTGGACTTCAGTGCCACCATCATGTGACAGATAATTGAGCAATACCATGGTTTTAACTCAAAAAAATATCTCCACCTTTGCCTGTTTGCTGTTAAGGAGCTGGGTTTGATGTACAATGATCCCAAATAGGAAGAAGTTTCCATGCCTTTTCCATGCTCCTGTTTTCTTTCCAAGCTCTTTCCCCAAATCCAAAATTAAGTGGCTGCTCTGTGGCTTTTTTTTGTGGTTTAGTCCATAGAACTGTAACTGCTTTTTTAGAGGTTTTCCACATCTACAAGGGGAGAAATCAAATAAGGAAGAAAACCTCCCATAAAACAAATTACAGCCCTTCAGCAGGAACCAGAGGAAAAGCAGCTGCATTTCTAAATTGTTATTGAGATAGGGATGTTATTTATGAAAATGTATTATTTAGTATGTAGGGAATATTAATAGTATTAATATTGTATAGTATTAATAATAAAGTGATATTCATAATAGTACATAATTATTAAAATTCGTCTAAAATCACAGAATTCCAGGATGTTTGGATGGGAAGTGACCTCCAAGTCCATCCAGCTCCATCCCCTGCCATGGGCAGGGACACCTTCCACTATCCCAAGTTTCTCCAAGCCCTGTGCAACGTGGCCTTGGACACTTCCAGGGATGGGACATTCAATAAATAATAATAATATTGGATGGAGCAGCCAGCAAATAACATAAAGATTCAGATTTCATGTCAAATTTCTTTTGCTGTCAACTCAAACCTTTGAAATGTGGAAAATCAGATATTCAACAAAAGACCACACCAAGAAATTTATCGAAGTCTGGTCAAAAGTTGTACTCTGACAAGGAGAAAATAAATAAATGTATCCTGATTCTGTGATTCTTCCTATGGAGAATTTAAAGGCTTATTTAAAGGAGAGTGAAATGTATATGTGGGGGTTAAATTACATAACAGTGTTGTTTATTCTCATAAATCAGATAACAGAAAGAGGAACAGAGAATGACAAACATTTCAAAATTCTGCCCTTCTATTTCTGGTTTAGGGCCTCAAGTTGAGGCCCTAACAATAATTTTTTCTCATGCAACAAGAAGGAGCAGGAGGTACATGGAAAAAGTCAGGACAGGGGGTTCTGTGAGAAATAACTTCTAATTACCTGCATTTTCTGGCCACTGAAATATCATTGCTCATTAGTGCCTCTCTCTCTGCTGCTACAGAGCTACAATTGCACCACGCCGTTAACGATTTCCTCTGCCCCCAGTACAGACACACATGTTCCTCCTGTCCAAAAGAGGCTGATTCTGTCCCAAAGAAATCGATTTTTAATTCAAAACAGCAGCTTTTCCTAGCAGAGCTGCCCGGTAGCTCTGTCTCAGCCCATCCCCAAGTCCCACGACAGTCGTTCCCTTCCGTGGGTGCTTGGAACTGGGGATAAATAATGAGCTGGAAACAAGGGTTTCTACAGGAACAAAAATATTCCACCCTGACAGCAGGAAGAGAAAGCAATCTTGGAATGCTGGTGCCCAAACCCCGGGATTTTATTCAGAGCAGGTGAGCACCTTGAATCCCTGGAGCTGGATGAGAGTCCGAGGAGCTTTTCCAGTGGGAGATCCAGGGTCTGCCAGCGCCGGCTGCAAGGATTTGCCCGTCAGAACCATTGCTCTTTGTCAGAGACATTCACTTCCTAAATTCTGCTCTTTAGCAGAAACTAAAAAGGAGAATATGTATCTTCCCCTCCAACCAACCAGAGCCTCTGAGAAGTATTTTCCAGGCAGCTGCTGCTAAAAATAATCATCGGTTTTCTTTGCTGAAACTTCTCCTTCATCCCTTACAGCTCAGAATCCCTTGACAGACACATTCCAGCAGCCTTTTTGGAGGGGATGAATGAAAATTTTGAGGGAGAGGGACCTGGGGAGGAAAATGAACTCTTAGTTTTGCCTGTGGTGGTTTTAATTTCTTTGCCCAGTTTAATTTCTTTGCAAAAGTTCTCTTCCCAAGGGGGTCTTTGTAGTAGTGAGTTACCCTGGAGCAGCTGCCATGAGCTGGCACATGAAATTCCTTTTCCTTATGTGCACAGGGTATTGAGGGCATTGGTCGTGTTCCTTCTGGAGCTTTATGCTAAAGCCATTGCTCAGTTTTCCCAGAGGAGAATCACCAGCACAATCTGGTGAGATCCAACTAAATGTGAATGTTATAATTTGTTAATTTAGAGCTTCCAGCAAAAGGATCTTCTGGTGTTGGAACATTAGACCCAGAGAACCACCTCAGCCTGGACAATGTGGTGAGATCCAATTAAATGTAAAGGTTAAATTTATTAATTTAGAGCTTCCAGGAAAAGGATCTTCTGGTGTTGGAACATCAGACTCAGGGAAACAACTCAGCCTGGAATTATCTCCTGGAATTCTGTCACCTCTCATCCACAGGTGACTCACCCCTCTGTAGAGGCAGAAAAAGGGTGAGAGTGGTGGTGTGACCCTGAACACATCCCAAACCACCCTCGGATTCCGTGATCCAAAAGCCAATGTCCCAAATATCATCTCTGACACTGGTGCAGCCTCCCCATGAAGGTTGCAAAGAGAATTCTCATGAAGAGAATTTTCATGAGAACTGGAACACAAACCCAATGGGCTCCAAGGGGAATTCCCTAGACCAGAAAACCCCCTCCCAATGAATATGATCAACTCCAGTCATGTTCTTCATCACATTATCTTAATGAGGGCTCTGCTTCCCCTTTCACTTCATCTGGAAACAGCACCAAAGACTCCAGCAAAGAGAGAACTTGATTGCATTTAAAAATTAGGAGACTTTTAGATGAGATATTGGGAAGGAATTCCTTCCCTGGGAGGGTGGGCAGGACCTGGCTCAGGGTGCCCAGAGAAGCTGTGGCTGCCCCATTCTGGGAAGTGTCCAAGGCCAGGCTGGACCTCATTCTCGCCAGGTTATCAATGGAACCACAGGACTCTTTGGGCTGGAGGAGACCTTAAATCTCATCTCAGTCCAACCCTCCATCCATGGGCAGGGACACCTTCCAGGTATCCACCTAGACCAGGTTGCTCAAATCCCTGTCCAGCCTGGATTTGGAAGCAGTCAGGTGCCATGTAGGACACGTGTGGGGTATGTTACAAACATGAACACAGGCTTAGGCCTGGGCCTAAGATATAAACCTGGTCAGAGAAAAAATTAATTCAATACTATCAACAGCTCACAGCAAGAGCTCAACAGCAGCAGATGTGCCTCAGGTCTGCTCTGGGTGCTCCTGGCTGGCGAAGGACTCCAAGGAAAACGATTCCTGGGGGAAAACAGCCTCATGAGACATTCTGCCATTTCAATAAAATCAGAAACACTGGCAGCACCTACAAATCACAACAGCTACAGCCCAGATTTCACTGGCTGATTGGAATAATGAAAAGCCATGGGATGGTTTTGCTCTATCACTGCTTCCCAGGATTCTAAAGGAGAAGGACAAAGCCCTGGGAGCTGGTTTGATTTCCCTGCCTGACAGCAGACGTGCATTGATGTGTGCAGACGTTGATGGAACAGCTTGAGCTCAGCTCTTTCTGAGAAACGTTAGCTCAGCATCATCTGCTTGGGGGTTTTTGGCTTGTAAAGATCTTCTGTCAGCTCTCAGTCCTGCTCCAAGTGCCTGCATGTGCCTGGATTCTGCTGAAGCTGAACCCCACCAGTCACAAACTCCAACTTTATGCCCTCCAGACCTTCAGTCCAGCAAGTTCTCAGCAACAGCAAAGGAGAGCTGGGAAGGATCAAATCCCAGAAGGTGGATTTGTCTCCTGGAGCTGGTGGGAGGAGCAGAGCAGGAGCCAGCAGCTCCTGGAGCCTGCTTCCCGTCTTGGAGAGCTCCATCCTTTGCTCACATCCCACAAGGATCTTAAATCCAAGCGTGTTGGAAAGGATGAGTCAGTCTTTACTCTTACAAGAGTTCCTTTGGATAGAGGAGTCAAGATTTCCTTGGCAGCCAAAATTCATTGGCCCTGTTGGATTTGGCTCCTTGTTTTGATGGTTTCTCCTGAAGCTCTGTGTTTAGGTTCACTCTTTGTTTCTGTTTTCTCTTTCAAATTCGTCTTTCACTCCTCAGTTTTCTCTGACACCTGGGGAGGAAACGCAGCACAATCATATCTAAGTTGTGTTTGCAGCATTCCATTCTTGCAGAAAGAATCCCTCAGACTCTGGGATCCAATAACAATTAAGCTACACCCTATTTCTCCAGTTTTTTCTTTAATATTTCACTTTTAAATTCCATTTTCTATCCATAATGTGCATTGTATCAAACTATCAATTCCTTGGACAGTATTTCTGAACAGGAGGGTGTCAGTTCTATAAGGGATTTACTCTAAATGGATGTTTCTTACCATGTATTCCCAGATTCAGGAGCTGGGAAAAGGAATTTTGGCTTCCTTTGAGTCAGTCTAAATTGATTTCCCCCCTATTTCAGCTGTACTTGGAGAGGGAAGCACAACTTCCAGCTCCACTCCCCTTGAACCAGTACCACAACTTCACTGGGGCTAAATCCAAACCTTAACTGGCAAAATCCCATTTTAAGGGACACTTCGTGCAGACACATCCCAGAAACAATTTGCAGTTTAGCTGAGATACCTCCTCAAGGCACCAGATCCCAGGAGTCCTCTCTCCCTGGAGAAAACAAATATCCCACCAACTTCCAATGGGTTTTCATTGGATTGGAGCTCTCAAATCTTGCTGCTTTTAAATGAGAACCTTTGAGAATCCATTTGGGAGACTGAGAAGAGGTTGGGATAACTCCTCCACCTTTAAGATCTGTTGAGAAAATGGAGCAGAGGGGAGACTCCAGACATGGAACATTCCGATGAGAAGTGAGAGAGAAAAACAGTTCAGAATTGGCTTCCTAAAGAGTGTAATTTTAGACTAAAAGCAAAGTTCCTTCTTTTCCTTCCTCCCTGAAACCTGGAAGAATTCACAAGAGTCCTATGATTCCCCCATAAATCAGGCCATAGGTAATCCCAGTTAGCACTGGGCTCTGACTGGGAAATTATAATCATCTGAATCTGAATTATAATCATCTGAATTAGAACTGGACTTTTCACTTTCTCATTTCAGGCCGAGTTATTGGGGTTTGGGGTTTTTTTTATTTGAGTCTGGGTTGGTTTTTTTGTTTGCTGAGTTTACATAAAACATTTTGGGGTTAGGTTATTTTCTGTTTTCTCTTCGTAAGCAGAACCCAGGTGTTACCCAGATTCGTCAGTAACTCTCAGGTTCCTCTTCTACCTCGATATCAGCCCCCATCTTTCTTTTTCCCAGGAAGTCTCATCATCTCTTTGTCTGCATAAAAAACCTTTGTAGCCACCACATCACCAACCACCTCATCCGGAAGAGCTGCAGCTCAAAAATTCATGTTGCAATCGTTTTAATCTGAGAATTCTTGTACAGGTAGAGGGAAAGAAAAAAAAAAAAGAAAACTGCTGGTTTGTGGTTGAGACATCACTGAAACTGTAACGATGTCAAGATGCAAAGGTCAGCTCTGTTAGTCCCTTTTTTCTTCCTTTCTTTCTAGCTGGACGGACAACTGAAGTCTGGAAACAGCACTGGGCAGTGGCTGGATCAGGGGTTTTGAATTAGCCTCATTAACATGCATTAATTAGATTTCTGCAGAGCCAGAGACATCAGGCTTCAGGAAAGCCATATCCTGCCTTTTGTCAGCAGCCTCGCAGATGCTCGGGAGGAAGGGGAGCTGTGCCTGCCCCAGGGACAGCAGGGGACAGGGGCAGGAGGGACATTCCAGAGGGAACGCGAGGGGCTGAGCAGCTGCTGGGGATGCTCACACAGCCCAGAAAGCAAGAAATGCTGGAAGATGCTGCCATGGGAGAGGTGTAGGGAAGGGATAATCGTGTCCTGAGCTGGCAGGCGGAGGGAGGGACTCGGTGTCACCACAGCCCTGAGCAGTGACAGACACAGGGTCCGGTGCAGGTGAAGTCGGGCAGAACCTGCAGGCAGGAAATGCTCAGTATTTGCTGTCAAGTTGGTTTTTCTCTTAACAAAACCACGCTTAAGAATTGCAAGTCCTTTGCCCAGCTTCAGCCAAGTGTCTGGGAGTGTTCTTGCTGAGGGAAAGGTCACCAGGGAAGACAGCAAAGGATTTCCCCATAGAGGTCAGCAAAGACAGCTTGGAGGGAAAATGCTTTTTTCTAAAGAGTCAACTTGGGCCAAAGGCTGCTGGACTGGCACAGGGACCTGCCTGAATTCCCTGGGGGTTCCCATTCCTTCAGGAAAAGCTCACTTTGGAGTGGCAAGTTAGGAATCCTGTCCCTTTATATAAATTTGGCCTTCCCTCCCCACTGCTCATCCTCATGTGTTTGCCTGGAGTGTGGCTGCCTTGACCAGAACCCAAACCAACCCTGGGGTGTTGGAGAATCCCATGGGACACAAAATCCCACGTGTCCCTGTGCTATGCAATGTTTTATCCATATAAATGTTTTATCCATATAAAACATTGCAAATGTACTGTTAAAATCTGGATCTTGTCTTGAGTTTTTAATGCAGGAGTCTAAGGATGTGGAGCTGGGAATAAAATGGAGGTGGAGAAGAAATAGAAGAAAATGTCAGTTGTTAAAAAATACCCCAAACCAGAACCTTTTTCCTCAGAGTGTTTAGCACCGAGCAGGGGCTGCAGGAGGTCACAGAGCAGGAGGTGTGGGGAGATTTCTGCAGCTTTGCGGGCATTTCTGCAGCTCAGAGCCTGTTCTGGTTTCGTGCAGCTGTGGCTAAACTGTCTGTAGCTCCCCAGGTCTGCAGGCCAGCGAGCTGTGACAGAAGTGTTTGTGAATTAGATAACAGTGATGATTAATTATTTGGGTGCCTCATGGCCTTTCACGTGCTCAGCCCGCCCGGAAAGGCTGCGGGGTGAGCTCTGTTTCACAGAGAGGATCAAGAAACAGCAAGGGCTAAGACAGTTCTTAATTCTTCTTCTCATTTCTCATGTTGTTCTCGGTCCCTTTGTCCCCAGCCCCTCCTGTCACTGCTGGTTTGGCTCTGATTTTGGAGCTGCCAGTCCTGATGAGAGGCTCAGTCTCATGGGCCAGATCACAGCCCCCAAAACATCCTCGCAGATTTTAGGGTCTTTTAACCTTCCTAAAAACCACAGCAGTCCCAAATCCTTCCCACACCTGCCCTCTGTTCCATTTAAGCTCAGCCTGGAGCCCTCATCCCCTTCCTTGCCTTGGGCCTGCTCAGCTCTGAGCCTGCCTCCAGCACAGACCTTCCCTGTGCAGGTCATTTCCCTCTGGGATCAGCCCTTGGATGCACATTTCCATTTGTTCCCAGGCTGCCTTTTGCCCCTGGCTCCTGGGGAAAAGTTTTGGGGTCTCGTTGTAGCCTTGTCTCCAGTCCTGGCTTTGTTTCTTTTTAAACCTGGAATTCCTGGCGGGACCCTGGCCTGTGCTGGTGCTGGCTGGGATTGCTGAGGGGCTGAGCTGCCCCTCCAGGAGGGTTTCAGGGAGGGGTGAGGGTGTTCCCTGTGCTGCTGGGCTTATCCCTGGATCCCAGGCTCCTGGATTTTAGGAATCAGCCATCCCCGTGCTCCCTGGCAGCCCGAGGCTGTGCCCAAATCCCTGCGGGTGCCTGGGGAGCTGCTGCCTCCCAAAGAAAGCTGTTGGAGCAAATAATGGACTTGTAGGCTCTGAGGCAGGTGTTAGAGGGGGAAATTTTAGGATTTGGAGTGGATGCAGGGCTTGGCAAGGTGTTGGTGCTTCCCACGTGTTCCCAGGGAAAATACCTAAAGATTTCAGCTCCTCAGTTTTCCCTTTCCACGAGCTACCAAAATCCTTTTTGGGTCTGGCCTGGCACATCTGGCATGAAAGTCAAAGCAGGGCCCCTTCTCCTTCAACCCAGGGCCTGTCCTGCTTTTTTTGCTGCTCCTTTCAAGCATGAAACCCCCAACAATGGGGTGATGTGGCTCCCCCTTCCTCTCTGCCACACATTTCTTGCTTCCCTGGAGCTCATCCCAAATTCAGACAATTGTATTTCCAGGGTAAATAATTTCTCTGACAATGACTTTTTTTTAGCTTCTTGGGCTGAGTTGCTATTTTAAGTTTATTTTTCAGCTCCAAGCTCTGCCTAAATGGACTTTCCCTTGCTGAAAATGTGCCTTCAGAGCAGGAAGGAACTTGACTTTGTGAAGATTTATGGCCCTTTTAACCTCATTATGGGACTATTTGTAACAATCAGCTTCAGTTCCACTTGAGATAGTAAAATTTCTGTAAGCCCTTGTTTGCCCCAGGCTGGAAGGTATCAGCTACTGAAAAGCAATGAAATGAAGGAATTTATCCACATAAAACATTGCAAATGTGCTGTTAAAAGCTGGATCCTGTCTTGAGTTTTTAAGGATGTGGAGTTGGGAATAAAGTGGAGGTCGAGACAAAGAGAAGAAAATGTTAATTGTTAAAAATACTAAAACCAGCAACATAATCACAAAAAAAACCCTACTTGAAGTAGTTTAAAAACAACTTTTAGTATTTTCTGGCTGAAATGAAAGCAAGATGAAAAGATGTAGGAAAAGCAGAAGTTTTTCTTGAGAAGATTTGAGAGGAGGAAAAGATGTTTTATTGAAACAAAGAACCTGATGAAATTTTGATACAAAGCACTTCCCACACTTTTGGTCTGAACCTTTTCCATCCAACCTGAATTTATTTTAGCAGTAAATACAAACCTGAGGGGTTTAAGGAAAGATTTCCCTCAGCAAGTGCTTCATTTTTCCCTTTCTCCTTCCTCTCTGCAGATGTTGGTTTATCTTTAATTAAAAATAGATTTAGAGGGGTGCTGATAATGGGATCCTTTCCAACCCAGCAGAGTCCATGACACAATTCCTCTCCCAGAACTTATCTGGGACATCCAATGTCATTGTCAATGCTTTCAATTTAGAATTAAATAACTTCCCAAATGGTGTGAAAGTGGGGAGGAGACGGAGTTCTGTTTTGTAAACCTCAAAGGGGAAATAACATTTTGGGGCTGATACTTTAACAGGTGTTTTTGGTGTGTTGGTTTGGGGTTTTTTGTACTTTTAACCATTTCAGCTGTGTCTGCTTTGAAGGTCAGAGTTTCTCATCAGCTTTCCATGGGAAATGGGATGATTTCCAGACTCTGTCTGCCAGGGATGTTGCTGTGGTGATTTTACTGGGATGATTTACTGTGGAATTATGAAGATAAGCAAAATTTCAGCCTTTTTATGTCCATAAACTGTTTATAATTGCTTGAAAAATCTATTATCATGATGAAAGGAACTTGGGTTCCCTTTGAGAGCAAGGACAGTCTGGATATAGGGATTAATGAGGAAAATCAGTAAAAACAGCACCTGTATTTTTAGGGTCTCACACTAATTCCCAGAATTTCTCCATTACTGCCTATGGAATTGTGGCTCTGCCCTCTCAGTGCCAAGGGGTGACTCTGAACTGCAGTTTGAAGCAATTAGAGATCCAGGAGCAATTTCTCATGGCAGGGAGGGAAAATGGTGGGAAAGAAGGTGGAAAATAGGCCCAGCTGGGGTTTGTTCCACACCTGAGCCTCATCCTCAGGTCAGAACCAGGATGGGAACAGCAGGAGAGGAGGAGTTTGTGATGAGTGGTTTAATAATTTGATTTAGGATAGATCTGGGTGGTTTTTTGTACTCAGACCATCCTCCTGTGGATCTTCTTGGTGCCATTTGAGGGGAGGGTTTGCTCCACACCCTCAGGAAGTCCAGCAGTGTTGTTGGGGGAAAATTTTCTTTCTGTAGGGATATTTTTAGAGCTTATTTGGATGAACAATCTGAGCTGCTTGGAGCAAAAAATCCACACCAGGAGCAGCTGATGTTGCAGGATGACCTGAAGGGGTTGCACAGCAGAGCTGTTCTCAGCCCCACTCTGAGCTGCTAAAAGGCTCCTTTTCTTGCCTGGAGTGTTTTCCTCTGGATGTGGGATGGCAGCAGGTGCCTCAGCACTGCTTGTGCCAGGTAATTGTGGGAATAATGGAAAACAAACTCCTGGAAACAAACTTCGGCAGGCTCAAAGTGCTGGGTGTGTCCAGCCTGGAGAAGAGAAGCTCCAGGGAGATCTTAGGGCTCTTCCAGTGCCTGAAGGAGCTCCAAGAGAGCTGGAGAGGGGCTTGGGACAAGGGATGGAGTGACAGGACAAGGGGAATGGCTTTAAGGTGAAGAAGGGAAGGCTGATGTGGGATTTTGGGAAGAATTCCTGGCTGTGAGGGTGGGGAGGCCCTGGCTCAGGGTGCCCAGAGAAGCTGTGGCTGCCCCATCCCTGGAAGTCTCCAAAGCCAGGTTGGACAGGGCTTGGAGCACCCTGGGACAATGGGAGGTGTCCCTGCCTGTGACAGGGGTGGCACTGGATGAGCTTTGAGGCCCCTTCCAACCCAAACCATTCCTGGATTCTCTAATTCAAATCCTTTCCTTTGTGGCAGCTTGTAAGAGATAAAGGAAGGATTTATTCCCCTGGGCCTAAACCTTTCCCTTTCCCTTATAAAAATGCAACCCACCCCATATTTTCCCCCTTTAATTAATTTCTGCCCTTATCCCTGGTGCTGCTGGGTTTCCTCCTGGGGCTGTGTCTGTTTGAATCCCGGTGGGATTTGTGCAGGATGGTGCAGATAACCCAGATCTGGGCTCTGACTGACACTCAGGGCACTGCAAAAACCATTCCTGGCACAGGAATCATAAACCTTTCATCAAAGGGATCTGTCAGTGCTGGAATAAAGAAGATATCCCAGGGGAACAGGACCCTCAGAGCTGCTGGAGGGGGAGAAATGTGAATAAATGGCAGAGGATTTGCAGCATCTCAGGCTGCCTTGGATAAGCAGCTTTTGGATGAGCTGGTTTGGAAGAGCCCTCATGAATTTCTTTTCCTTATCTTCCCTCTTCTTACAGGGCTCGTGTGGTTGCTTTTCCTGCAAAATACCCTCAGTTTTTTCTATCAGGGGGTGGATTTACAGAAGGCAGCTCTTTCTGCTGTGTTTTCCTGGCTCCTGTGAGCGCCAAGGACGTTTTTTGTGTTCCACGGCTGCCCTCTGGTGCTCTCTAAACCCCGAGCAGGTCCCTGGGTGTCACTCAGCAGATTTTCATAGAGATTCCATAGCCTGCAGCTACCGAGGGCTTGTTTCATGTTGCTTCTCTTGTGCCATCACTGAATTTGAAAGTATAATTTAGTATTCAATGAACAATGCCTGTTAAAGACACCATTTTGTTATAACAGATTTTTTTCCCCCTAAAATGTGGTTTCTTACAACTACATTTGTGTTCTTCACTAATTGCTTCACATTTTCTGCACCCCTTTCCTTCTGATTTAACATTTCTTGTTGTCTTTGTTATAAATGTAACAATTCTGTGATGCACTGAACTTCATACAGGAAAAGCCCCATGAGAGGTGGCCCTTCTCTTTAATCATGCAGCAATTAAAACTCTGTTCCCTTGAGTGGGATGATGCTTTTGGTCCAGAAAGCTGAGCAATCAAATTAAGGAGTTTGGGAGCACCTTGGATTCACCCTTTCAAGGTGACTGAAATAAGAGGCAAAAAAAGCTGTGAAATTCAAGTCTTAAAAGTGAGATTTTTGTCCCTGAGTGCACATATTTCCCTGACTGTGAATAAATAATGTTTTCTAGGAGAAGAGTGGGAAAAAGAACTCTGTCAAGAGCATATTCCTGCTTTTCTGAGCCCCAGAGAAGAACTGATGGTGTGGATGGAATTGTTTATCACTGGAGCAAGCTCTCCTTGTGCTCAGAACCCAAATCATTGCATGGGTAAAATCGAGGAGCATCCTTTGGCACCTTCAGGGGTCAGACTTTTACAAAAACTGCCTTAAAAAAATGAAAGGTCAGAGGGGTTTTGAGAACTGTCCTTTGGGAAAGGGAGCAGGGATTTGTGCCTGCCTTGGGGAGATTCCTGAAAACCCCAGGATGCTGAAATGCAGGTCTCAGCACTGCACTTTCCACCCTGAAAAGGTTAATTAATGAGGCCCAAGTCCTAATGACAGTGAGGGCAGAGCCACCAGTCCCTCCCAGCCTGTGGAGTTTATTGACACAGAATTCTTGCAGCAGGAGGAGCAGGACAGGGGACAAGGCACTTGTGCCTGCTGGGAATTGAGGCAAACAAAGCCCCAGTGCTCCCACAGAGCCCTGGCCACCTTCCAGTGCCCTGGGTGGGAAAAAATATCGATTGAAACTTGCCAAAACCTCCTTTCTGGCATTGCTAAAGGGGTCTCAGACAGTCCTGGTTTCTAAGGTTTAATGTTAATTTCTTGTTTCACTGTATAATCTGTGAATTAAATACGCTCCACTTTAGAGAGCAGGAGTTTGATTTGCAGTAAAGCACAGGACAGATCCCTGAGAAATCCCTACTTTTCCAAGTCTGGGAGTGGTGCACCCCTCACCTGCAGCACACACAGGAGGGAGGGGGGAAATCAGACTCTTTAAATAGTAGAATTATGGCTTGTCACCTCCTGAAGCTTTGCTAAGCAGAAAGGGGGAGAAAATCCTTGGAGAGGGGGACTGGCAGGGGCTGGGGTTAAGGAGCAGCTCCCTCTCCCTGGAAACACCTCCCTGGTTGCTGCTGAGTCTCAGGGAGCTGCAAGGAATGGGGTTTGGGTGGGAGTGGGGTGTCAGTCACTCACCCACCCATCCTTGGCTGTCAGAGCTCTCCTGAGGGCTCCACGAGCTCTGGATGCTGATGGATCCTGAGGAGTTTGGAGCTGGGACAGAGCTGTGGGGCTGCAAAGCAACCAGACCCAGAAAGTCTCCAGGAAGAGGATTCTGCAGAAAATGGGATCTGGGGATGCTGCTGAGCAAAGAAGCTGCCTGGGCCCTGAGCAATTCCAGAGTAAATCAGAGTAAATCAGCAGCTGCCTTCCCCAGCAATCTGCCCTGTGAAATCTGGGCTCTCAATCAGTTCAAAGTGTTGTAAACCTGTAGTAGCAGCAGCTCAGTAATGCTCTGATCAGCAGAGCTGTGCCAGGCTCTCACTGCCTTGTGCCTGGCAATGAATCAGGAATTGTGGCTGTGACAAGCAGTGGTGGGAGGTTTTTTCCTGCCCCCTCAGCCCAATATCCCCCCAAAAGCAGCTGCACTTTGTTGATTTTTTGGCACAGGCAGTGCTGTGTTTAATTCCTGCCTCGTTACCCCAGCACAGTCATTTCTGCAGCAGAGAGCAGGACGGCCTGGTGGGGTGTGGGTGCTTTTTGGGCTGAGAAATGTCTGTGTAGGAGGTGATATCATCAGTGATTCTGGACCTCGGGGCCTCTGCCCTTTGCTTGGTGCCTGGGAGAGGCGGTTCCAGCATGTGAGCTACGGCAAAGTGACTCATGCTGGTTTAACTTATTTTGCATTTTATGCTTTGTTTAGGGTTTTTTCTTCCCTATCTGTCCTACATCACCTTCCTCTTCTGCCCTGTTATATTTTCTCTCTAGCCAGCTCTGTTCTTCCCTCTAGATCTTAGAGGCTTCCTTTTGATTTATCTCTTTATTTTTACCCCTTCAGCTGTCTGCACGTCCTCTTTTCATCTCTATTCGTTATTCCTTGCATCCTCCATTCCCTTGGGATCACTTTGAACTCTGTCTCCTCTATTTTTTAATTAGATAAAACCTTCAGCCCATCTTAGCTGATCCCACCCTCTGTTTTTTCACACAGGGTATCACATTTAACTGCTAAAACCACTCTCAGGGTAGCTTGAGGAGATATTTGGGGAGCAGCAGGTACCAGGCAATATCCAGGTGGGTTTCCAGGGGCAGGTGGATGCTGGAAAGGCAGAATCATCAGATCATACCTTTAAAAGTGCCCAAGGCTCTGTGAGCAGGAGCTGCCTGGAGTGGGTGACATCCCTGTGTCCCAGGGCACAAACAGGCTCCTGATGAAAGTGTTCCTCCCCAGGGAACCACTCCAGCCCACAGCAGGAATTTGGAATGACCCTCCAGCCTGATCCTGACAGATCAGCAGTGTCCAAGGAGCAACATCTGCCCACAGATCCCTGATCACACCCCACTCCCTGTGAGCCTCGTGCTCCTGGATCCCAGGTGAGGAGCCAGAGCCCCTTGCTGAGCACACCAAGCTCAATTTGGTTGTGCCATGCTTGAGTTGTTCATGGGAGCTGGAAGAAAAGCTTATGCTCCAGAGTCTTATCTGAGATGGGATAATTTGTGTTTCTGTTTGTTGTGGTGTCTCCTGAGCCATCCCAGTGACTGAGAGAGCTGGTGAAGGGACACAGGAGTGTGTTGAGTTATCCCTGAGCCCTGTACCAGGTGTTTTAACCTCAGTTCTCACTTGAAATGTGCACCAGAGCTTCAAGGCCCAAAGAGAAGCACTGAGAGTGCCTGGAAATCAAATTTTTGCTATTTTGAAATCATTTCAGAGCTCTTGTCTTGAGCTCCAACACCAAATCCAACATGACAGAGCTGGTTTGGCATCTGGAGGGCAGGCAGGCTGATGGCTGTGGTTGGATCAGTGGCTGCCCAAAGTGACCCAGGGCACAGCTGAGTGTTCACAGCCTCCTTCCCACTGCTGGATTTGACTCGAGCTGGGTTTTTGGAGGGGAAGAACAACATTGTCACCTCTGTGTCCATGAAAACCCCGGTGCAGGGGTGGTTTGGTGCTCCAGGTGTCCAAAGAGCAGGAATCTGCGGACTCTGGATTTCTGCTTTGGTTGTTCAGCTCTGTGTCTGGGGGGTTGTTGTTGTTTTAAGGAAAATTATCTGTGTCATTTCCATGGTTTGAGAGAAACCCAGACTGTGGGGAAGGGGTGGGGTGAGCCTGAGCCAGCACTTACCCTGAGTCTGTGACAGCTCAGGGCCACTCAGCAGAGCTCCCTGAGGCTGTTCCATCCCTCTGGATTTGGGGATGGCTTCAGGAGGGTCTGGGCTCACATCAGTCCTGTGGCAGAGCTCTGAGCTGAGGCCACTGCTGGGCTCTGTTCAAAACCAAATTAATTTGAGCAGCACTGTGGGTTGGTTTTCTTCTTTTCTGTGTATTTCTAAACAATCAGTACAAATTCCAGCCCTCCAATTAACAAGAAAAATCCAGATTATTTAAAGGGAAATCAGGTTTTTGTCAGCAATCTGCCCTGGCCCTTCATCTGTCCATCAGTGTGACTACAGAACATCAGGGACTACAGCAGAAAACATTAATTAAAAGTATTTCTGCAAGATTCCCTTGAAAAGAAATCCTCATTTGCTCTCCTGCCCTGCATCTTCACCAGAAAGATTTCCATTGCCATTTCTCCTCTTGCATTAAGAAGCACAAGTGTTAAGTGATGTGTGGATATACAGGCAGTGGGAGCTGACCAAGAATTTGCAGCTCCTAAAAGGAAGGATTTTCACGTTGGATTTTCACATTGGATTTTCACCTTAGAAGGGTTTTTTCTTTTAGCCCAAGCTTAAAAAGAAGTTGTTCTTGGGTGTTTGGCAGCAGCTTTGCTGCAGAAGTCAGTAATCAGGTATTTAAATAATGCCCTTTCCCCTTTGCCAGCTTTCCCTGCTTAAAAAGAGTTGCTATGGGAATTCCAACTTGCCGTAGGATTAGAGTTTGACTATGAATCAAGAAACAAAGGCAACTGGATGAAAAGTCTTTTTTATCTGAATACACATCTTCAGCAGTGATCACTTGTAATCAAAATTCCTCCCCTGATTTCCTGCTGGAGACACCAGGCTGGCTGCAGGACAAGCACAGCTCACACAAGTGATTTCTGGTCGCTATGGAGCTGGGAATAAACAGCCTTTTTCTTAGGATGGTCTCCAAAATACCACTGGGCCTTGCTGGCTAACACACAGTTCAACCCCTGAATTATTTGCATCCCTTTGTGTTTCAATTTATCCTGTCTTTCCTTAGTTAAAATGTTGATTTCCATGTAGGGATGGAGCTTTCTTCCTTTTTCAGGATTAGAAATCTGCTCTTGCCACCTGCTTTATTTTACCTGAGGAATTAAGTGGCAGCCTCTGAGGTCCCTTGTTTTTAGCCAATGTGGAATGTTGGGATGATGAGCTCCAGTGTTACAAAAATTCCTGGGCAGGTGGAGGTTTGGGAAGAACAAAGTGATGAAAAAATAGTGAAATAACTGAGGTGGGAGGATTTTTTCCCTGGTGTGAGGCTGCAGTTGGGCTCTGCTGTTCCAGGCAGAGCAAGACGTGACCTTGAGCTGCCCAATCTGCCTGGGTGTGATAAACCCCCCTCAGGTCTGGCTTAGAGTGTTACAAAGCTGAGCCACAGCTTTCAGCAGCTCCAGGAGGTGCCTGCAGGCCTCCCCCAGAGCCCAAAAATGAGCTGGGTTCTTCCTGGGAATGCATCCTTCAAACTGGGACAGGCTCAGCTCATCCTGTGCGTGTCACTGATCCAGACAGACACCAGGCCCTGGCTCTGGGCTTTAGCCACAGCTTACTGCAGAAAGGAAAAAAGAGAGGTGAGGGAAAAAAAAGGAGTAAAAATATGCTTGATATGTTTTCCTAAGAGAGTGCTGTGGAATAGGATCTTTCACTTCAAACCCTGCAAGGAAAGGAAGTAAATTTGATCTCTGCTCCTTGCCTAGAGCCCTTAGGTTGCTTTCTGGAGCAGTCAAGTGAGACAAAGCCAGGAAAAATAGATCCTGTTGTAGCCATTGGTCTCCCCCTGCTCCAGCTGCAAGTGCCTGTTCAGCCTCAGCAGAGGAGATTTTCCTGCTGGAGCTGTGAAACTGAGCTGGTTTTGTGGGGAGCTGCTTTAAATCTCCCGTGTTATCCCCTTTTTCCCCTGAAATGCTGAGAAGAAGAGCAAAGGGAAAGAGCAGCCCAGGAGAGGTGTGACAATCCAGCTGCTGGAAAAGTCCCTGTTTGCTCTGAGCCTGCATGGTGCTGGCTGGGATTTCCTGTTTGGAGCAGGGAGAGAGCTCTGGGGTGATCTCTGTTAGCAGATAAAGGTCATCTGTAAGGATGAGACAGCACTCTGGGAGCTCTGCAGGAATCAGGGTCGGTGAACTGCTGCTGCTTCCGTGGTGGGAAGCATTGGGCACATCCATGTAGAGCAGAGGATGTGTCCCTTAGAGGATCCCAGGGTGGCTGGGGATTAATGGGGCCTTAAAACCCATTTGTTCCATGGGCAGGGACACCTCCCACAGCCCAGGCTGCTCCAAGGCCTGTCCAACCTGTAAAGCATCCAGGGAGCACCTTTGGCTGGGATCGGGATTTTAACAGCTCTTATTTCCCAAACAGCTCCTGTCAGAGTGGAAAGTCTTGAATTCTCCCAAAATACAGACAGAGATGTAAAGATTGCACAGAGCAGCTTCTGAGAGCTCCCACATGTGAGATGAGATCCTGAACTCGAGGTTAATTCCAGCTCTTGTCCACTCCACACACCACAGATTTCTCTGCCTAATCAGGAATTTTTCCATCCCTCTGCGATGTAGATCCACCCGTAGCATTTCCCTTGTCACAGAAATGTCCTTTTTGAGCCATAGTACTGCAGTGTGTCCTTTCCTGTGAGTATTCCCATGGCTGTGTCTGTCCTGCAGCACATTTTCCTGGGGCCAGGCTCTGTGGAATCCCTGCCAACTCTAATCTGCAGCTCAAGTGACTTGGCACCCAATTCCCACAAAGCCCCTTGGCATCCTCCACCTCCCTACACAGCCCAGATACTCATATTTATCTTTCCTCGATTAGGGCTCATCTGTTGGGGATTTTCTGCAGATGTTTCTTTATTTAAACCGTGCTGGATGAAGGGAAGGAAGGAGAGAGAGAGCCCTGAGGAGGAAGGAGATGTTTCACAGCATCCTTTACTCTGCAGCAACTCCAATGCCAGGAAAACGTGTCCATTGCTCATAATTCTTTTTGTCTCATTTGTTCTTCCCTCCAAAAAAAACCACCCCAAACAGGAATTCCCTGCTTCCTTCCTTCCTAATTAAATCTCTCTGCCCATAACCAAGGAGGTCTATCCTATCCATGTGGTCAAACGATGGTTGGATGGGCTCAGCAGGAAATTTGGTAGGAAAATCCAGCTTCAGCAGCTTAGCAGGGTTTATTTTTAGGGCCCGTGTGCTTGTTGAACTCCAGGATGCAAAGTGCCAGATTCCCATTGTTGTCAGATGGCTCCTGGCCCACCAGGCTGGGTCAAACCTGTGACTCACAGGAGAGGGGGAATGGCTTTGGCAATGGGCTGGGATTTTTTTTCCCTCCTTCAGTGTAGGATGTTGACAATAAAACCTCCAGTTGGAGACAATAAAACTCGTTTGCAGAACAAGTCCCAGCTTTTTCTGATTAAAAAAGTCCTGTTTGTAATCAAAACCCTGTTGCAGTGTTTGAAAAGCACCTGAGGTTTTTGGGGCTGGGGGCTCCTGCAGATGTTGGGGCTGGCCAGGTGTGAGCCAAGCTCCAAATAGAAACAACGGGGCTGTGTGAGCTCAGCCCTGTTCCCTGGCCAGAAATCCCTGGATTTATTAAAGCTGGAGCTGTGCTGAGGCAGGATCAGGTTCAGGTGTGAGCTGCTGGGCACCTGGCCAGCTTGGCAAGGGAAGGTGACCCCTGTGGAAGATTCAGGTCCATGAGTTATTTGGGGAAATTTATGATCTAATTCTGACACACAGCCTCCCTCCTCTGCCTCAGCCTTCCTCCTTCCAAATCATGGAATTGTTTAGGTTGGAAGAGATACCTGAGGTTGAGTCCAACAGTTAACCCAGCACTACCAAGAGCACGACCATAAACCAGTCCCCAAATCCTCACACCCCTTTATAGGGCAAGCTACTCCTTCTAGAATTCCCTCAATTAGCTCCTGGAGATGCACCTGGAGTTATCTTGGATTCCTTCCTCATTCCCTTTCTGCCCTTTTGGCTTTTCAAGCACTGTGTGCAGTCACAGACAGGCTGGGATACAGCACGGATGTGCTTTCAGAACATCATCCATAGGGATGGGAAAACCTCATAGCATTTCTGCTGAAGTTTTGGTAACAGACAAAGGCATGCACGATTTAAAACCCCTAAATAGCCAAACACCCAGTCCTGCACTTTTAACATCAGTCCCAGTCTGGCTCAAGGCCGTGGCAAGTCAAGGACTACCCAGGAACTCAGGCACTTGTTCTCACTGCTGGCCTGGGGTTATCCTGATTATTTTTCCCTCTTTGCCTCCTGACTGATCCCCACAATCTTTCCTGCTTTGTCTACCAGGAATCCAGAGATAACTGTCCCTCCTCAGCTGTTGCCTCCCAGTAACTACAGGGTGTTTTTAGCACTGTTTTTCATTTCTTTCCCAAGGGCAGGGTGCTCTATTAGCAGAAAGAGCTGTTGTGAGAGCTGGAGTGCAAACCCAAACAGGTTCAGATAATGGAATAAAAATGGGAGTAAGAGGTGAAATCGTGTGGGAAAAACCCTTTAATGCTGATTTAAACCACAGATCTATGAGGGTGAGGTGGCTGTGAGGGGCTGCTGGTGTCATCCAGGGAGTTTCAGGATTCAGGAGCTGTATTTAAGACTTCACATGGAAATAAAAGTCCACTTTCACCACATCCCTGCTGTTTATTCTGGAGAGGAGCTCTGTGGGGCTGCAAAGTTGGCTTAGAAATTCCCATTGTGGTCCCTCCATGGACACTTCCTCTGTGCCAGCACATCCATGGATGGGATAAAGCTGTTCCCAGGAACCTGGTTTAAAAATCCAGGATAAAAATAAAAATAACCCTTATTTTGGGGAGAGGTGGTGGAAATTAGAGTTGTATTTTATTTTAACTTACATTGCAGAGATCTGGGGGACGATGTGCCCTCCCAAGCTGGTGTCACACAGCTCAAGGCAATGGCAGAGCCAGAGGGGGATGTGGAGAAGAGGAAGGGAGGCAGCCTCCAAAATCAATGTCATTGTCCTCCTCCCTCGAAAAAGAGAGGGATAAATGTCCTGTGAGTCCTGGATTTAGAGAGTATCAATGAAGGAGTTGTGTTAAAAGGGGGAATGTAGGATAAATATTTGGGAAGAAGTGGCTGTGGCAGGACAGTGTTTCACAGGTGTCTCTCTACCCTCAATCCTACCTGTGATCCCTCACTGCTCTGCTAATTTGGAATGATGGTGAAATAATAGATGGGAAAAGACAAGAATCTGAACTGCCAAAAAGCTACTTTTATGCCCAAACCATGACAAATTTCTCCAATATTCCCCTTTCCCTTGGACTGGGATGATTCCATCATCCATCTCTCACAAGTGGGAATGGGGTTGGAAAATGCAAATCATCCTCCTGAGTAACCCTGAGGGAAGAAGATTTTGAAATGAAATAATTTGCAATGCAAAATCCGGAGGTGAGGGCAGGAATTTCAGTGGCATCCTTTGGGCCCCTGGCTGTGGCCTCCAGCTGTCCCTGTGCCAGGGGGAAAACAGCAACCCTAAGCCAGAAAGAGAAAATTCCTCCTCCAGGTACTGCAGGATGTGATTGTTGGACTTGGGACTGAAATTTGTCCTTTAATAAATCTGTACCTTTTTCCTGCCCAAACCTGAAAATGAAGCAAGGTCTTAAATCCCTTCCTGGGCCTGGCAGGTAGTTCGAGACCTGGCTTAATCCTGGTTTTAAGAGGACTTTTTGCCCATGTGCTGGAAATTTGGGTTCTGATGGCTCTGCAGTGAGCAAATCTCAGCTCCACTGAGAGCTCTGAGTGGTGCTGATCATGTTTTAAATAACAAAATTAACCCTGAAGCTGCTCAATCAACACCTGGCCTTGCTGGATGATGGCCTGGGCTTACACCAGGCCTTATTTGGGGGGGTTTTCTTTAGTCCAGGCTTTTAGAGTACCATGGGCAGTTACAGAGTATCCAGAATTTATAATGTTAATGCCACTGTTCAAACAGGGTAATTTCTTTCTTTGTGTGACCTATGTAAAATTTATAAATTATTTCCCAGGACTCTTTATTTGTTCAGCAGGAGATCTGAGACTCCTCTTTTACAGCACTTTCCTCAGCTCCCTAATGCAGCTAACATTGATTTAGGACATCAAATAACACCTCCCCTGGGGATCAGCTGCTGGTTCAGTGTCATCCATGAGGTTCTCAGACTCCTTGAGTAAGATTTCAACCCTCCCTGGTGCTGAGAGGGCTTTTATTGCATGGCACTTCCAGGGATAACACGCACAAGGCCAGCTTTGGAGGCAGCACATGCCTTCCAGTGGTCAAAAGGTATTTTAAAGGTTAATTTTATTCCATTAGCAATGTGTCACCCTGTGCAGGAGAGACGGGAACTTGGGGAAATATAAATTAAAATAGGTTCAGTGCAACGCCTTGGTTTTTTTCTGTGTGTTGTGGTCTGGGAAGTGATCTAGGGAATGAATTCCAAGAAAGTATTCCATGACTGCAGAGGTGATTTGGGCTAATGATGGAAGAAATGGGGGGATTTGTACAAACCAAAAAAAAAAGGAATGACCAGTTTCCATGCTGAGGGTTTCCAGGAAAATCTCCATGTGTGCTGGATGTACTCAGGATTTGAGAGGGCTACAGAGAGAGTGAAATTTAAATATTATTCCAGCTAATATTGTGTGTTTATGTAAGTCAGGGTAAATGAGCACACTCACACGTTCTGTTTTCCCGGAAAAAACTTTCCTTCTTCATTATCCACACACATCCACAGAGATACAGAAAAGAGCAAACAGTGCAAAACACGGGCGTTGGTCACATCTATACAATATTTACATTGCTCAAATCCCTCAGGCAGGGAAAAGCCAGCCCAAGGTTTTCTTAGGAACTGGACAGTTTTCTTGGAAAACATACGCCAAGCGATCCCAAAAAGAAACCACCCCACTCCTTACTTGTCCCGGTGGTTTAGGGGTGTGAGTGTCCTGGTGTTTTGCATGGAAATTAAATTTAAGAATTAAAATCAAGAACAGCCAGCAGTGTTAAATGTTAGTTTTAAGTGAGGTGATGTTTTCCAGAGGAAAAAAACAGGAATAGCTCCATGTTTTGCTGGGAAGTGTGCAGATTTTATAGGGCTGAAAATCACTGTCTTAAATCATGGAATGGTTTGGGTTGGAATTGGCCTTAAAGACCACAGGCAGGGACACATCCCACTAACCCAGGTTGCTCCAAGCCCCATCCCATCTGGCCTTGGACACTTCTAGGGATTTCACATTGGACAGAATGAGCCTTTAAACATACCCAGATCCTGACAGAACAATCAGGAAAGGGAGAATATTCCCATGGCTGGAATCTGTGCCTGGAGGAAAGGAGCTTTGACAACTCTTGTGGGAAGCAAAGATGTTTTTGGGAAGATCTTCCTCACTTGCTTGAACCTCCCACAAACTTTATTTTCTCCAAGTGGCATCTCCAAGGCACAGAATTTCAGGGAGATACGGGAAAAATGTACAAATACCATAACAGGATGGGAGGGAATGGCCTCAATTGTGCCAGGGGAGGTTCAGATTGGATATTAGGAACAATTCTTTTACAGAAAGGGTTGTCAAGCATTGAAACAGCAAAGTGGTGGAGTGCCCTTCCCTGGAAGTGTTCAGAAAATGTGTGGATGTGGCACCTGAGGACATGGGTTTGTGGTGAGCATGGTGGGGCTGGGCTGATGGTTGGACTTGATCTTGGAGGTCTTTCCAACCTTAATTCCATGATTCTAGGGGTGATTTATGGTCCTTGGAGTGTCAGAGGGCGCGTGCACAGCTCAGGCCCAGCCTGGGCTCTGGGGTCAGCCTGGGGGCAGCATTCAGGAATAAAAATTACAGCTTTCCTGGAATTACAGGGGAAACAAGGCTTGGGCTGCTAATCCACGGAGAACAACTCTGCCTCTTTCTCCAATTAATGCTGAGCAGCAAAACCTGCTTAGTGAAGTGAGGGCTGCTTTGTTCCTGTCCCCAAATCCTGCCCCGAGAGCTCTTTGGACGCTGCAAAGTTTTGGGGTTACCCCGTGCTGAGGGTTCCCTGTGGCCAGCAGGTCACACCAAAGGACAACTTCACAGGACAATTTCCTGCCTGTGGACAGCAATCTGGGAATGGCATGGAATGTCACAGGGGAGCTCTGTAGGGATGCTGGATTTTGGGAAGGTTGGCACAAGTGCCGTGTCTCTCTGGCACAGGAAAATTCTTCGGGTCATCCATGTATTTTTGCTGGGTAGGGAGCAGAGCCTCTCGCCCTCATCCATGCAGAACTTCAGGAAGAACTGCCCAAAACTTCCCAGGGATGGTTTTAGAGGGATTTCAAGGCTGGATCCATGCAGTGAGCAGGAATAGGAGAAGCAAAGCCTGGCTGGCTGATGGATATGTACCTTCCATCCCTCTGGCTCATCCAAGAGCTTATCCATGACTTTTACACATGACTTGTGCTGCCTCTTTGCCCCTGTGGTTCATAGATGTGACTCTGGGTAGTTTGCACTGATTGGTGGAGATTTACCCAAGATTTACCCAAGATTTATGTGAGACTTGGCACCTTTCACTCATCATAGGAACCGTGGTGGCACCAAGAGGAGCTTCCCTGGGTCTGTACAACAAGGCCCTGCTTCCCCCTGTTGTGACAGCTCAGATTGGCACAGGATTTCCCCAGGTGTGGGCATCCCAAGGTGGGTTTGGGCTGGGCAGAGAGCTCAGGAGCCTTCTGGAGTTGCAGCTTTTCCAGCTGGGCAACGGGCTGCGAAGCTGGTGAATGAATGTTGTGGGAGGACTGGGGAATGGGAGCAGGGTGCTGGCTGGGAGTAAGGAAATCCATGATTAATGTTTGTTTAGGATCTCTGGGTCCTGTCTCAGGCTCAGCTAAAGGCAGTGACTTCTAATTAATTTGATTTTGTTTTTAAACTTGAAGTTGTGGCATTGTCTTTGCTTACAGCAGCCCTTTGTCGGGGGGAGGAACACTCAGCTGCCCCTCAGCCAGAAAAACTGGAAATCCACTTTTCTGCCACCCTCTCCTCCCAGCTTGGCTTTGCTGACATCTGAAAAATTACTTTTCCTCTCTCTGAATGCATAATTGGTTATTTATCCACAAACCATGGAGTGTGTACACAGTGTACCTGACCTAGAAAAAAACAGATTAGTCAAGACCTGTCCCAGCAGATGTGAGTGTCAGTCACCATGTGATCTCCATATAATTTATGAGGTCTTAAATTACAAAATAATGGATCTTTTCAGTTGGCATTTTGGCACGGGATGACAGGATTACATTTTATGTGAGAATATCCACCACAGCTCTTGCCCCATAAAACTGCAAACAGAAATTTGTAAGCATTGGCACTGGTTTGGCTCCCAAAAAGACACCCATTATGCTGGGATTACAGGCAGGCCATGGATGTGGAGCCTGGAGCTTGTCCAGTCCCAGGCAGTTCTTTCCCTCCTCTCTTTTCCCATTTCCTTCAGAAGCCCAGACAGTGGTTTCTAGCCTGGGTTTTTCTTTCTTCCCTTGGATTTAACCAGAGGAAGGTCTGTGGAGCACACCCAGAGCAGAAAGTATCTCAGGGCTCTGGAAATGAGAGATTCTGCAGCCACCAGACATGAGAAGAGCCCTGTCCCACAAAGCTCCCAAACCCCACAAGCTCTGGAATCTCTTCTTGCTTTGCAAGTGGAAAGCAGCAGCTTTAAAATAAGATTTCCAAGCTGGCAGTTGGATGTTGCCCACTGAGAGCAAGCTGAGTGTAAACAGGTTTCTCATCTCTGTAAATCTGAATTAATGAGGGGTTTGCCTCAGAGAAGAGCATTTTCTCATGTTCCAAATATTTTTCTTGCAAATAGGAAGATGTGTTTTTAGGCACAGGGAGGGATTCTTGGGGCTGTCCTGTGCAGGGCCAGGAGCTGGACTTCCATGACCCTTGTGGGTGAGGATAATCTGTGATTCATGATGCACCCTCGGTTTTTTAGTGAATCCTTCTCACTCTCATTTCTTCTCTCCCCCACCCTAAAAAAAAGAAGCTTGTTAGTGAATTCTTCCTGCTTTTAATCCTCCTCTTTCTCATCCCTAAAAATGCAGCTTGTGTCTCATTAGGTCCAGTTCCTGGCACGGTTTTGAGGTGGGGTGCCCCATTTCTCACAGAGTTTGGGGTGTGTCAGAGCTGCTGATGCTTCTCCAATCCTCCTCTCTGCCATGGGGTGAAGGATTTGCTGCATAGGGAGAACTCTGCCTGTAGGAAGAGCCTGGAAAATCCCTCACTTTGCCTTTTGATCTGAAGTTACGGGAACAACTCTGAAATGCACACATTTCATGTCAAGGGTTGAGATGGGCTCATCAGCCAAAGGAAATATGGATTTTAAAATTCCCTTTGAAGAGTTTGGGTCCAGCAGGAAAGGGGCACAGGCAGGAAAAGGGACAAGGCACTGGTTAAATGGCAAATATTGCTCCTTCCTAAAGCCCAGCTCATCCCTTGGGCTTGAGGAAAAACTTTCCCAGCTGCTGACAAATTCCCTGTCATTGCCTGTCCCTTGTCCTGCCACATCAACCTCATTCCACCAACTTTATCCAGTGATCTCTCCCTGTTTTCACACTTTTCTGCTCCAAAGTGCAGTTGTCTGAGGGTTTAATCTCCAGAAAAGCCTCCCAGGCCAGTCCTGTGTGCACGTTTCCAGTAAATATTGCTGTAACTCAGAGCTGAAATAGAATATTCTGGCTGCTCTCATGCTCTCTGTGCATAACGAGTTGATCATATGCTTTTTTCCAATAAGTGACATTTTAGGGCTGAAATAGAACCATTTTTGGGGTCTCTCAACCTTGGTAAGCCACTGACTTCTTTATTCAAAGTGAATGCAGTGCTAAATAAATATTCCCTTGGAAGCATTAACATTTTACAGCTGAATTCTTCTCACACTTAAACCTCTGTCGATTGAAATAACCACATTTGAGGTGTTGCTCTCGTATCTCATGAGGCTTCATCAGAGAGACTTAAAATAGAGTTGAGTGGAAAACATCTGTTCAATTAATAATTTGTCTCTTTTTTTGGCAATATAATCCTAGGAGTAGCTGTACCATGGAAATGTAGATTGCTGAGCTAACAAATTGTAACTTTATATTTTTTCTCAAATTAAATTGTTCTCCTCATTTCTGTTTCTTACACTTCAGAATAAACCAGCCTGGGAAGGGCTGTGGAGCTTCAAACACAAGCCAAGAGCTGGAGAAAGGAACCAGGTGGTAAAATGCAATACATACAAATAATTAATTTTCCATATATTTCTGTAATCTATAAAAGGAAAGGTAATAAATTAATTGGAAAACAAGACAATATTGCTGTAACCAGCTAAGAAAAGAGTGCAGCAAATTGGTTTTTTAGTTACTTTGAGGCCCTAAAAACCCATTAAGCAATCATAGATCATCCCTTAATTGGGTGCTCTGACACCTCTTGTCCATATTTCAGTGGGATCAGCACTCCTGGGCCTTCAGCTGCCTCAGCTTCCACATGGGAGCTTTGCCCTTGGGAGAACTCTGGGGTTTCAGGCCCTTCTCCAGCTGACTTTACAGTCCAGCCCTTCCCAGAAATAGTCATGTCATCCCCTGGGATATAAAAGCCCAGGTGCAACAGATCGTTAATGAGCTCTTTACTCCTCCCCAGATGCGGCATTAAAAATCATCAAATAAATTAAACGACAGCTTAATCTGATAGAAATGAAACTTCAGATTTCAAAACTGTAGTATTAATTATCTTTTTTTTTTCTTATTATCTTTTCTGTCAACGAGCAACTCTTTTGCCTTATTGCTAAAGAATTATTTACACTTCAAACCTCTCCATAAATTCCAGTCTCTAGGAAATCCAGGCTCTACACTCTGGCAGCGGAGTAAGGAAAAGCCACAAGCTTTTATTATGCCTTTGTAAGCAAACATACATATTGTGGGAAGTTACTGAGTTAACATATGAGGATGAGGATGCACCTCCAGAAGGCAGAAATATTGGCAGGAATCTCTAAGAAAATGAAATTTTCTATTTCCCAACTGGTCCATGTCAACTGCTGAGGGGGGAAAAATGCCAAATGTTGGCACCTTCTGGTTAAAGAAGCTGTTCTGTTCCCTCCTGAGTTGATGCACGTGTTGTAGCCTATCCATATTCTCCAAAGGGAGATCCATTGGGATTTTTATATTTCGTGTTCACCTGTGGAATGTGATGGGACCATCCCAGTGTGAGGATCTGTCAGTCCCCAGCAGCTTTTCTTCATTAACCCCACGTGTGAACCCCCATTTTCTGGAAGAGCTCTTTACCACGTGGCGTTAATCAGGAGTTAATGGGGGGATAACTCCCTGTGTAAACATCTCCCTAGAAATGGGATTCAGATGTGGGATCTCCTCCGTTGGTGATGGCCTGGTCACTGATCTCATCCTGCGGCGCCGGCAGTGCCGTCTTTGTGAGCGGCATCTCCGTCTTGAAAAGAGAATCCATTTTGATCTGGGTTTTGATGTTGAAGGACTTCTGGAAGGACTCGGAAGTGAAGTAGTAGATGAAGGGGTCAAAGCAGCAGTTGAGGGTGGCGATGCACAACGTGATGGGATACATGGTCCTGGCAAACCTCTCCAGGGAGCAGTTGGCGATGGCCTGGGAGCGCACGAGCGCGTACAGGAACAGGATGGAGTTGTAGGGGACAAAGCACACGACGAAAATGGCCACGTGCACGATGATCATCTTCAGCACTTTCTCCTTGTTTGTCCCAATCTGGGACAGCGTGGCCGGCTTCCGCAAAGTCCGGAGAACCAGCGAGGAGCACGTGAGGTTGAGCAGTAGGGGGATGATGAATCCCACCACCTCAATAAATATGGTGATCTTGGACAGGTAGGTTTTCCAGATCCTTTTGGAGAACCCTTCGAAGCAGGTGGTGCTGGTGTTAGACACATTGGTGGTGGAGAAGAGCGAGGCTGAAATTCCTCCACTGAGGACCAGGATCCAAACGCCGGCACAGACAATGGCAGAATTCCTCCTGGTGCGGATGGTGCGGGAGCGGAAGGGGTACACGATGGCCAGGAAGCGATCCACGCTGATGCAGGTGAGGAACAGCATGCTCCCGTAGATGTTGGTGAGGAACGCCGTGCCCGAGATCTTGCACAGGCTGTCCCCAAAGGGCCAGTGCCTGTTGAAGTTGTAAAAAATCTTAAAGGGCAAAGTGAACACAAAAAGCAAGTCTGAAACCGCCAGGTTGGTCATGAAAATGGCCGTCTCACTCCGCATCTTCATGCGGAAGAGGAAGACGAAGAGGGAGGCGCAGTTTGTGATCAAGCCAAGGATGAAGACCACGCTGTACACGGCTCCGTACAGGTTGTACTTGAAGGAATCATCTGTCAGGCAGGTATGGTTGTTGCTGTGGTTTCCCATGCCAAGTCTGGGATGGGCTTCCAAAGGCCTTCAAAGTCTACTTCAGTGACATCCATAAAATAAGGCAGGGAGCTCGTCCCTTCCCGAAGGAACACATTCCAGGGAGGTGGCTGGACTCCTTCCTACCGCATCTCCCTCATGGATCCTTTCATCCTAAAAAAGAGAGAGAGAGAGAGCTGCCATCAGTCTTGAACATGTCCCCCAAAGTGGCTGTGCAAGAGAAATTCCCAAATTAATGGACGTGCAAACAAGAGCAGGAATTAGTTTCCAAGCAAGTCTTTACAAATTCCACTGTTATTGGGGTTTTTCACAGTTGAAGATGGAATTTACTGAATTTGGCCTTTCCTTTCCTTCTATCACTCCCTCATCCTCCTGTTGGAAGGAGAGTGATTGTTCTGAGCAACCTCATCTATGGAAGGTGTCCCTGCCCATGGCAAGGCTTGGAACAAGAGGGGCTTTAAGGTCCCTTCCAACCCAAACCGTTCTATGGTAATTCCAACTTTCCCCTTGAAAAGGTTTTTCCTTAAAGTCTGAGATGGAATTGGCCCAGTGTGTTTGGAAAGAAATTTAATAGAATGAAATATTCCCCTAAACCTGTAACAGGAGGAGAAAAGCTGAAAGCTGTAGTGTTTGCTATAAACTGTGCACAAAGGAAAGTTCTATCTATTTTCAACCTTTTTTGATGCAAAAGTATTTAAAAAAAACCCCAAAATGCATGATAACAAAGAGCTGCTTTGCCTTTTTTCCTAACTGAAAGTAGGATCATCCTTACACATGTTTTCCGAGGTGGAAAACTCTTGTACCTCAGAAATGTTTATCAAAAACACTTCCTAAAGCCATGTTTGCTTTTTTCCTCCTCTTAAAAATGTCTGCAAATATGGTATGACTTCCAAAAGGATTTTTTTTGTGAGTGTAAAACCTTCCCAAGGAAGATTCCTCTGAGCTGTACCAACAGCTGCTTTTCATTGCTACTCTTTGTCGAGGTTTGGAATGTGAAATTTGGGAAATCTCATGGACTACACTCTTGTAAGACTTTGTCCCAACTCAAAAAACTTTGGAGACACATGGGGTTGAAGTGAGCATGTTTTTACTTGGTCATAGGTGCTCCCTGAACTGCCTGGATCATCTCTCCTGGCTATTTGAAGTATTTTTAATGCCTGTGAGGATAATCCCTTGGAAAGTCTCCTTGTTGGAGCGAGGAAGGTTTGTGACTTGAATCGTGGGCTCAGCACTTCTTAGAAATGTGGAGCAAAGTTGGGTCATGAAGGGAAAGACCTTTTCCTTATAAACTCCAGCCAACCAAATATGAATCAGTTTGGAATCTCCTTGTAATCTAAGAAATTTAGGAGCTACAAGTGGGACTAATTTGGAGGCGAAACCCTTGTGAAGAGTGGGATTCTTTCCAGAGTGATCCCCTGACAGAGGAGGTTCAGCTCCAAACCTGTCACTGAGCTGTGTTAAAGGTTGTAATGGCAACATATAAACAAATAAAATGGAGAAGAAAGCATGGATTCGGGACTTTTTGGGATGCAAACAATCAAAATTAGATGTTTTCCATATGTTTTCCTCTTGTGCGTTCTCGCATGCAAGCTGTCAGTCTTGCTGGTCAAATGGCAAGTGTTGGGAAAGCTGGGATAGCCACGGCTTTGCTGGGTGGAAGGGGCAAGTTCCTCACCTGGGAATGCCTGGAGAACCACAGGCTTCCCAAAAACTCGTGCTGTGCCCAGGGAGCAGGCAGAACCTCGCCTTTGCACCTGGCAAAGCAGCACGAAAGGAAGATGCTCAGATCTGCCTTCCCACATGACTTCATCCTTTGGACAAACAAAAAGATTAATTGGAACTTGGAGGTCTCTCCTGTGGAGGTGTTTTTCCTATTAAATTCATGGTTTAATGAGCTTTATTGAGAAACAAGCAAAAAAAGAAAAAAAAATCAAATATTTAAATTTATGAGAAGGACAGGAGTAAAATCTCACTCACTTTCTTTGGATCTGTGCTGGTGTAAATAAGGAAAGGTCTAGCCTGAAACTTCAAATCCCTTTAAACAACAGCTGAGTTGGATTGGAAAGCTCACGAGCTCCAACAGAATAGCTGAGCCTTGGCTTAACCCTCAGCCTAAAGCATTAAACCCTTGGCTTGGAGCTCCCTCCCAGTGCAGACACTCCATTATCACCATCAGGAGAGTTTGTGTTTATGCTGGAATGTGACTCCCTGGGTGTGTGTGCCACACTCTCCTGGTCCAGGATTCACTGTGGGTCCTGCTGGGGAGATCTCAGAGGGATTTGGTGTCCTTTGAAACCTCACACAGCCTGGGAGCTCCATGGAAACCCCACTTCCCAACCTGGCCTGGATTTTGGCAACTCCTCAGGACTCAGGTTTGGAAGGTGCCTCTGGAATGCTCGCCTTTGCCCCTGACCAAGTGCTGACCAAGTTGCCAGCAGCCCAGCCCAGATACTCCTCGCACAGGAAAAAAGATGCTCCATCACCTGATTCTTTTCTCCCTGCTCTGCTCCAGACAGCCCAAGGTCAAATCCCATTTTTTTCCAGTGTCTAATCTCTGGGAATTGCCTGCCAGCAATTGTCTAGTTAACTTATGGGCTTTAAAATACAGCCTGGCTTGTTTACCTATGGAACCCTGAGGAGTTTAAACAAGCTGACAAGTGGCTTTGAAACCCAGCCATGTGCTTTAAATTCTGGAGGATGAGTCCACAGATTGAGTTTTCCGATTGTAAAATTCCCTTTCCTTCCTCTCCACTATGGATTAAAGCAGTGGGATGCTCTTCATGGACACCACAGTCACCACTGCTGTTGCCTTGCTGGGAAAAAGTAAAGCAATACATTTTTAAAAAGTTAAGTAAATACACAATGACAAAGTAGTTTTCTTTATATTTCAGGCAGGGCAAAGCTTTAAATCCTGTATTTTAACTGGGGGCCAGTCCAGGAGGAGGAGGAATGCAACAGAATAAACCCCCTGTTTAGTGCGATAAAATTCAGAATATTCTTTCTCCTAGCAGGGATGGTACAAACAAACCTCCAGCAAGCATCCCTCATGTAACCCTGTAATTCAGAGTGAGATTCAGCAGAGCAGCTCCAGGCTTTGCTCTTTTATTGCAGAACTATCCCATCCTCCATGGACTGAAGAGAGGAAAACTTGGTGTTACTTCCTATGGTGCCTGAGTATCCTGTTTACATTTCTTGTATTTCCTCCTCCCGGCACCCCAAGACACCTCCAGACTGCCAGACTGCAGCTCCATCCAGAGCAGCTGTTTGTTAGAACAGCAATTACTGCAGGGAAAAAACCAAATTTAAATCAGAGCCTGTCATTCCACCCTCTTATTCTTCCTGCTCCACACCGATCCTGTTTTCCTCAAGTGCAGCAAACTGAGGTCAGAAAAACCAGCGTGAAGTTTGGGGCTGGCATTTTTGGCACCGTCACATTTTGTTTTTTAGTCATGTGTCAGATGAGTGGAACTTTATCAGTCTGGATGTGAAGGACACCCTGTGAGCTCATTTAAACAACTGAGCACTGGGTTTGGGAGGTCTGGCACAGCCCTGATGGGAAAACCTCCCAAAACTGAAGGATCTTTGCTGGATTATCCCGGTGTGTACTCAGGTTATCTCTTAAATCTTGAGAAACAAAGGTTCATAGGTAGAAAAGCTGAAACCTGCAGGACTGTGGGGTTTGGGGAGGTTTCTCTGGGTTTTGTCCCAGGTTCTGGCATCACTCGTTGTGTTTTGATAGGGTCTCAGCCCCTGACCTTGGAAATAAACAGGGATTTTCCTGGGGCACAGCAAGAGCTTTATTTCTGCCTTGTCCTGACAAGAATTCCATTCACTCCAGGGTTTGCAGCTCCCTGCTCCTCACCCCACTGCTACAATGCCTGTGGGATGTGTAACTTACTCCCACCACGGAGCCCAGGCTTACAGCTTTACAAAAAACTCAGCTCTGCAACTTCTTGGGGTTTATTCCCTTCCTTCGTTCCACTTTAATTAGGAAGAAGGCTCAAAAAAGGGGTTTGTGTGGGGACATGTCTGGGGTTTGGGCAGATTTTTGCAGAGATGATAATCCTGTGTAAATCTGTAGGACTTGGGTTCTTCCAGACTGGTGACTGTAGATAAAATGAGATTAAACTGCAATTGTTTTAATAGATAAAATCAAAGCGATTATATAGAAAAGAAACTTCTACCTGAAAAATAAATGTATCTCAGTTCCTGCAATGGGATTTCCACTTACTTCTGCTTTCTATTCTCAATAAAAGTTGGGTTTGGTCACAGAAAACTCTGAGAGTGTGAACTGGCAGCAGTTTTAGGGACAAGCCTCCAGTTTGGGGCAATCTGGTGGCTGCTTTTTCCCTGTCGGAGGCTGCCAGGGCAGGAGCTGGTGCTGCACAGTGCTGCTGCCTCTGTTTCCCAGTGTGACCTTACGGAAATCTGGGCCAGCTGGAGTGGGTGATGCTGGATCTGGCTTCTCCAGAGCAAGGCGTAGGGATGGGAAATAGCTTGAGACACCAATTTTGGCTCAGCTCGCTGAGCGCCTGTGAGCGCTCCATCCTCCCCGGAGCTCCTCGCAGATTCCCAGTGCCCTTCTCCTGTTTTCCTCCTCGGTGCGGTGGGAGCGGGGCAAGGCCGGGATTAGAGGGTGGGAAGCGGAGCAGCTGCCTGTAAACAAAGCTCCATTGACGATCCGAAGCGCTGGGAAGGAGAAAACGCTTTAATCTCTTTCATTTCCTAATCCTAAATGATGTACTGGAGAACAGTGGGAAAGGAGCAGACAGAAGTGGGACTTTGAAGTCCACGGAGGTTTGTGGAGCTTCAAAGGGCCATTCTTGCCCGGTTTATCGGAGTGAATGCCCGGCCGGTATGCCGGGGAAAGGGGACGTTTGCGGGTGATTAGCAGAAAAGACAGGGCAGGAAGGCTCTTATTCATGGCTTTGACACTTATTGTGCTCGGTGTCACCGGGCCCGACGCTCCCCAGCCCTTGCTGCGGCCGCGACATCGCCTGCTGTACCTGTGGGGAGGTGGCCTTGGGAGCCACTCGCTTCTGTCGGGTTTCAGCAGCTGCTTGCAAATCCTACGTGAGAGAAAAACCCAAAGCATGTGCAGGCTTGAGGAGGATCGCCTCTGTCTCAGGCAGGAGTGAGCGCAGGGATGAACCAGGGTGAGGTGGGAGCCACCGGCCGCTCCTGTCCCCTGCTCTGAGCTGGCTTTGGCTCCTGGGGACCCTCACACCCCTCCAAGTCCAACAGCTCCTTTCTCCTGTGCACGAACTGCAGCAGGACCCAAATTTAATTCTTCTCCAGGATGGAAACCTGAGCCTCTCATCCCGAACCCTAAAGACGCTCTCCTTTTTTCTTTCCTTTTTTTTTTTTTGGTTTTTTTTCGTTTTGTTTTGTTTTTTTGTTTTTAATTGCTCACACCGCCGTTGTCTCCTCAGTGTCCTCTGAGACTTACAAAGCATTTCCTGCTCGTGGTGCCTTCTCTGGGCTGTATCTGTTTTGGATTGAGCTAATTAAAATGTTTCCTTCAGAAAAGAATCGTGAACTGCCTTACCCCATATTCAGCCACTGATCCTCAGGGCATGACTCTCTTTTTGTTTGCACTGAGAATGTCTCTCTCCATTTACATCACCCTTTAACCCTTGGCGTGCTCTGCCTTTCCCCATCCCCAGCAGCCTCCAGAGGGGCTGGGCCGCAGCCAGGAAACGACGGAATTCACCCCAAAGTTTGCATTATTTAACACTTGTTAAGAGGGGCTTTTTGCTCGGCCTTTGGTGCTGGAGGAGTGCGGGAATGCTGCTTGTTTGGAGCCCCAGGTCTCGCACTGAAGGGGGATTGCTGGATAATGGCAGTGCTGGATTCAATAGAGAAGATTTAGATGCAAAGAAAAGCTGATGAAGTGCTGAAAAGCAAAGTTACCCTGTCTGACCAGGTTGTTTTCACCCAGGAATAATGTTTGTGGTGGAGATTGCTGTGCCCTTGATGTAGCTCTGGTTCATTACAAAGCGTGGCTAAGAAAAAAAAACAACATAAAAAATAAGAGACTCCTGTTCCTCTGAGCCACCGGGGACTCCAACAACAGGCCTGGGCTTATTTGCTCACAGCTCCAAAAGGTTCCCAGTCAGCAGCCTGCCCAACAAGCTGCCTTTCTTCACTTTCCCTGACACAATTTCCAGTGGTTCCTTGGCCATTCCTTGGCTTTTTGGCTCCTTGTTGCCTTTCCTCAGCTCCTCTGAGCCACAAGGAGCCCTCCTGTCACCCCATCCTCATCCCCTTGGGCAAGATCCTCTGCACTCCCCTTGCTGAAATGGGAGAGCTGAACTTTCTCCTCTGATTATCCAACAATTATGGACTTTTCCCCCTTCTCTTGCACCAAGAAGGTGCCAGCACAGCAGCACAAACACCAATTCCACCTTGACAAGGTGACCTGGCTGGAAGGGCTGTGCTGGATTCCTTTGGGTGCTGGGGCTATGCACAATCTGTGTTTGGGACCTTGAGGGATCTGTGCCCTGCATTTATTGACTGCAGGGGGTTGATCTAATAGGGCTTTATTCTGTGGGGGAAAGGGGAAGTTTTGAGGATTGTGGAAGCCCAGGATGGTTTGGGTTGGAAGAGAACTTAAGGCTCATCCTGTTCAATCCCTGCCATGGGCACAGACACCTTCCACCTTCAAGCCTTGTCTAACCTGGCTTTTTCTGTAAAGTGTTAAAATAACTAAGAAGTGACTCTACAATGCAGAAATATCCAATCTCAGGCAGCAACACTTCTCCAGCGAAGCTTCTTAGAAATCACATTTCTAATGATGAGATGAGGACAAGGCAATGACATTTTGGCATCGTGCAAGGGCTGGATGCTGCTTTTCCTGCTAAATATGAATATATCCATCTGTAAAACACATGCTGGGGAGGAAGAGGGTGCAGGTTCAAGAAAGGAAAATGGGAATATTATCAGAGGAAGAGAAGAGGCCTGGTGTGGCTGTGCATTTACAGCATCACAGGATCTCACAGCCTGATGAGCTCATGTTTTGTCCAGAGAAAGGATCTGCTCTGCTGCCAGAACACACCTTTGTCTCGGGTGATGATGAATGTCCCTTAATTTCACTTGCCAAGATAAAGAGATCTTCCTTTTTCTACCAACCAAACCCATTACAAATAATCCAGCAAATTTTCCTGCAGTCAGGGTCAGCTCAGGCTGGTCTGGCTCTGGAGCAGGGTGGATCTTTACCCCTTTTATGGGGCTGAACTGGGAGCTGGTGCAGGAGGAAGCCTTGCAGAGCCACTGTCTGCTCTGGGAATAAAGAGCTCCTCTTTTCAAGGAGAGAATTTCCCTTCTGTGAAAGGTGGTGGCTCCCCTTGCCCGGCACTAAATCGGATCCTTATTTAGGGAGGAGGAGCAACGTGTGGAGGAGCAGAGTGAGGCTCTGCACGCACGCTTGACCTGGAAAGACCTGCTGAGGGTGGCTGAGTGCTCCAGGAGCCATCCCCACCCAGCCCAGCCCGCGGGGACGGCTCCTGTGGGATCCTGGAGCACCGTCAGGCTGGGAATGCTGCTCCAGCCACACAGCCCTGGCCAGGAACGCTCAGGTATTGGACACAGAGCCCCAAATCCCAAATATGCTGTGAGCAGGGTGAGGGGCAGCTGGCACGGATGGATCCAAGTGCCACAATGACACAATCCCAAATCGCTTTGCCATCTCCCCTCCAACAGTGCACCCTGTCTCCAGGAGCTGCCCAAACTTCGGGTACAACTGCCTCAATTCCTGCTCCTGTGCTCCAGCCATGAGGTCACCTCTGGAGGAGGGATCCATCTTCCAGCTGGGAGAGCATCCTCTCCCTGCCCAGGGAATGTTTCCATCCCTGCTCCTCAGCAACCCCCGGTGCAGCTTTGCAGTTTTGTGCCTCATTGCAATGCCCTAAGTGAGGGTGAGTGGGGAATTGGGGCATTTTTTCTGTTTGTCTGTGTGGGGCTGAGCTCCCGACCCTGGAATTTGGAAGTCATCGATTTTTATCAGTTGAGGAGGATTCTCATTTTTAGCCTCAGAGGATTCCAGGGAGATGTTTGTTCAGCCTTCTCTCCCACCCCCTTCCTCCCTCCCATGTGTTTCAGGACTTTCTTTTAAAATGCACAGGCTTTGAACCCCGCAAAGTACCGAGGGTTTCCTGCCTGTTTTGTTTTTAGGGAATGCTCCTAAGGGCAAGAAGATGGAAAAGTACTACAAGGGGGGAATGTCCTTATCACCGAGCTGTGAACTTTGCACTTCCCATCCTCTGGATTTGACTGTTCTGTTCCTATAGGGCAGCCGTACAAAAACCACACACAATTGTCTCCTCTCAAACAATGATTCGGGAATGTCATTAAAACTTCCAAACTTTTCCTGCAAATTCTTCTGCCATGCGCTTATGTTGTGTTAAATCCTCTCTCTTCCAAACGGCCAAATTTTTAAATGATGTTCATTGTTCATTTTACTTCTGACACTCTGTTTTAGAGCTGTCTTTGAATTTTTCTCATTGAATTTTGTAGCTTTAAAGGAGTAGATTTTAGCCATGAATGAAAGCCGAAGTGATAATCAAATTTTGAAGGTTTTCAATATAGTATTAATAACTTATTTCCTAATTTTTAGTATTGTTTGTAGGAACCAGCCCTACATTAAATGAAGGTGAAAGTCTAATTTATGCCACATTTATATCCAACCCCTTTTTAAGCCTAAAGTGTCTTTATGACACTGACTTCAAGCACAAAAGAAAGCTGTAACCAAGGAATCTTTTTCACAACAAACAACAGGACAGCAAAGTCCTAAACTTGTCACCTGCAGTGCCACAACGAGAGTCGCGATGGGAATGGAGAATTGCGGTGGGAGTTAGAACCATTTCCATGCAAATCTGGAGGAGTAACTCACGCAGGAATTACTTTCCCAAAACTTGGAGCTCATCTTTCTGCCTTTAAGCAGCCCCAGCCATGGCAGGGCTGGAGCAGGAGGAAGAGTAGGGAAAACACCGCTGGTCTCCAGTGAAACCCGGCTGGATTCATCCCCCACATCCATCCGAGCTTCCAGAACCCCCACCCGGCGCTGCCATGAAATCCGGCCGCTTTTCCTGCCTCGGGAAGGGGGAGCGGGGACTCACCGGGACAGCCACCATTCCCAGGGCTCGGTGCTTCCACGGAATCCCTCCCTGACAGCGATCCTTTGTGTCCCTGGGATTATTCCCACGCGGAAAATCCCACTTTGTCCAAGTTCAGCCGCTCATCCTCAAACTCCGCGCCGGGTGGCAGCTGCCCGGCCTTTGTTCCGAGCGGGATCGGGGCTGCCGAGCGCTGCTGCCATCGTGTCTTGGGAAAACGGGACGCAAGAATGGGCCCAATGTCTGGGCAGGGGCTGTGGGCAGGGGGAACTCCTGGGGGTCTCCATAGGAAACGCTTTCCATTGGGCGGGGATGTGTTATTAGCGCCGGAGCCCGCCCCGCCCCGGGTCTCCGCCGGGTCCCTCTCGCGGGGCTCTATCCATGGATTCCCTTCCAGAGCCTCTCCCAGTTCGGAATTAGCAGCTTAAGGACAGCCCGACAATGAGCAGCGCGGATTTCCTGAGCAATTAGCCGGGGGACCCAGGCTGGGAGAGCGTGCCCGATGGGAACGAGCAGGGAAAAGCTCCTCAAAGCTCGGATTTTCCTTCCCGCGGCCGTAATTGTTCTGCTTTCCAATTAAAAAAGTGAGGAGCAGAAGGGGGAGCTGAGAATGGGGAAAGCACCGGGTGAGACTGGGGAGCTGCAGAGCAAAGCTGGCCGTGAAAAGAAAATATCAAATATCTCCCTAAGCAGATTTAGAAAGGCGCTGTTTGTTAGGCTTGGGGGTTGTTGTTTTGTTTCAAACCTTCTCAGAGGAGCTGACTGGAACAGTCTGAGCTCTTGCCCTGAAAGCGCTGGATTCCTGCTGGAAAACCGCTCAGCTTTCCTTCTCCAGGGCCGTAATTACAAATACTCAGGGAAGCGTGGCTGCGTCTGCCGGGCAGCTGCCCCCGAGAGCCGCGTGGTGAATCCGCCCTCTGCCTCAAAAACTGGTTCTTTCCCCCTCTTACCTTCGATATCAGCCCTTCAGGTAGGGACGAGGCTCTTCTGGCAGCAGGAGCAAGGCGGCGGGTGGTTCATTTTATTCCCTTTTCAGCCCTCTCTGCTTCCACAGGGCTGAAACGCCGGGGCTGCTGCTGAAGCCCAGCCTCCCCCCTAACGCGTCTCGCTCGCATTGTGTTTGTCTCTCCTCTTCCTCCGCTCTCCTTGGCTCTTCCCACAGGCAGCCAAGGCCAGTAAACAACTCATTGTGAAGCTGGGGTGGATGTAATTCCTTGGGCTGGTGGCCACCGCGGCTGAGTCGCCTCTGCAGCGCGCCCGGCTGCTGCCACAGGCTTTTATCCCCCTCCATGCAAATAACTTCCTGAATATCTCATGTAACAGCCCAGCAGCTCCAGGCTGCTAAACCTCAGCCCTCTGCGAGCTCTGGGTTCAACGAAACACAAAAACAGGAGCGTGGATTCGGAGTGAGAACGGTGGCGGTGCAGATGTTTCCTGCTCCCGATGGGCAAAGGTCCATTTTTATTTGTTTAGTAAAAACAGAGGCAAGAAAATGTGGGGGAATGGTGGCGGGGGTGGCCAAAGGCATCGCTGTCACCGAGTGTGGGGCTGGCAGAAGGCTCAGGATGGAAAACCCGCCAGTATCACCAGTAAACTCATACAGAAACCCAGTTTCGTGGCTTGTGGGCATTTCCAGGCGGCTGCATGGAAATGCGGATCCCTGGGGAGATGCGGCTGCTTTTCACACCCATTCTCATGCGAGGGTCAGAGCTCTCAGTGGGGACCCATTGACCAACACCGCGACATTTGAAAGCTCTTTTTTAGGGTAAGGATGTCGGGAGCTGCGTGTTCTGACACAGATTAGGATGAGCTCACTGAAACATCTTCTCAGATTAACATCTTGAGTCTGAACTTCAAAACTGCCTGGGCTGGGCAAACCCATTAGAAAGGAGGCTGATGGCCCCTCAAAGATTAAATACAGCATAAATCTTAACCCAAAACTTCTGTGCCTCTTACAGAATTTAGGCAGAATGTGATGGTTGTGCCAACTTCGCTGCTGCTGGAACGGACCCAGGCAGCTGTGCCTGGCTGGGATGTTTGCTTTCTCTCCGGAGTTATTGGTTTAATTAAACTCTCCTGACAAAAGTCTTCAGCTGTTGGGAACTTCAAGGGGTGGGAGAACAACTCCTTAAAATGTTACAGGAGATTGGGAATGGGATTTTTGCCCTTTGTGGAGTCCATCCTTCTAAACCACCACAATGATTTCAGCTTTGTATCCACTCATGGTTGCCAACAAATCCAGAAGTTGTAGCAAGTAGATTATCCAGTCACCACTTGTTTTAGGATTTTTTTTTGCTTTTAAAAGGAGCATTTTTTTCTGCTACAGCCAAAACTAGAAGCTGGAAAAGTGCAATCTATAGGTTGAAACACAATGCTGCTCTCCAACCTCTAGAAATCACAAAAAAACCCCACCAAAACCCTAAAATTTCAACTTTTTCTCTATGGAAAACAGAATTTTTGGTATTGATGAGAAAGAAAACACCCCCAGAGCAACATATTCCTGCTGCCCTCCAAGGCACTCAAAGGAATACGTGGATGCCTTTATCCTTCTCCTCCTAAATAGGCCAAATGTTGTGCTATCAACCCACTCTGTGTATTTTTTTAAAATAAATAAAGTACAAACATTTCCAACACAGTGCCCTTAAGAGAGGTTTATTTGCCAAACATGAAGAAAGGAGGAGGCTGCCTCTCTTCTTGGTTCCAGTTACAGAAAAGTGTTTGCTTTAAAATGGAAAAACAAGGAATGGACTCCTGGGCTCCTCATCTCTGCACAACCCATTTGGTGTCCCCACCCTGATCCCATGGTGCTCGTCCTAGACTTGGGACAGGGTGGGATTTAGTGAACTCTCCTTGTTCAAACATTGGCAGGACATCAATAATCTGGAGTTATTTTGGAAAACAAGGGAAACTGGGCTGTTATCTCATTGGAAAGCGTGGCTGCTGAGAAGGCACTTTGTGCTGAGAAGGCACAAAGTGTTGGAGCAGAAGTTTTACCCCCTCTTTGCAGAATTTGCTGCCCGTGCACAGAAACCCCATGGAAATGACATTTCTGGTCTGTCTCTGGTTGTGCCAGTGCTGCAGTGGCTTTGGGACTGGGATGTGCAATTCCTACTGATTCCAGCCAGGCAGGAACACCTGAATTTACGGGATCATTTTGCCCGGAAAATGAGAATATTGCATTTCCCGGTGATTAACACTTAATTCTTCTGCTGTCAAACCTGCTGAGTGTTTTCAGTCAATTGAGGTCTTCTTGTGCCAATTTTCCTACTTCAGGGCACTCAGGAGCCCTCCAAGGAGCCAAAGAGCAGAACCCAAATCCAGCTGGCACTTGAAGGCCATTGGAATATACGTGATCGAGGCATTCACTTTGTTCCTTTATTGCTCCTTTCCTTCCCGTGCTTTCCTGCACCAACAGAATTTATTTGTCATTTGGGCCTTAAATAATGCATGGCTTTGGTTCAACCTGAGGCTTCCATGAAGCCTTCCATCCAAAACATCCATGAACAGGTTGTTGTGGCGCAAATGGGGCATCCAGGGGTGGTTTGGTGGCATTTGAGTGGTTTAGGGACCCTGCCAGGAGAAGGGGGTACCCCCACGAGCCCTAAACATCAACTTTGTGCCTCAAATTGTTGTTTTTGGAATTTCTTCCTGTCTGCAATGCATCCATGATATCCTGTGTCGTTCTCTCATCCTGTGACATGGCTTCTGAAGGTCTCACACTTTTAAAGCATCAGCTTTAGGGCCACAAGTCCTGTGGAATAATGTTTAGTGTCTGGGTGACCCCAAAGGATCATCATTGGGGTGATTAAACCAACAGGTTCAATTGTGTTTAAATGGGGTGTTTCATTGAGGGTTTCCCCAGGAAAATTAAAGGGAAAAATCAGTAATAGTGGCATTTTCCTGGGGGAAAAGGGTAAAAAATTCAGTTTACAGAAACCACTGTCAGTGCTGGAAAGGTTTCAAAGGAATATTCCTGAGCAGAACCAGGCTGGACGGGACTTGGAGCAACCTGGGATAGTGGAAGGTGTTCTTGTCCATAGCAGGGGGTGGGACTGGGTGAGCTTTAAGTTCCATTCAGCCCAAACCATTCCACAGTTCCATAATTCTCTAACCCTCCAGGAGCTCATTAATGCTGCAGAATTTCCTAATGTTCCATGGTTTGTCAGGGCTTCCATTTGAAACCTTTCTTGAAAAGTTTTATAACACAGCTACCAAAAATCCCTTTGGAATCAAATGGAAGTGCAACCATCATCTTTTCAGTTTTGGGTTTTTTTAATAAGCATTTAGAAGAATTTTTAAATCATTTTAAGTGCTGTAGAGAGATGGCAAAGGAGAAAAACAAAAGGCAAGTGCCCATTTGAAGCCGCCCCCTTACAATTTTAAAAAGGCCTCATTTAAAAATCCTGCTTTGTTTATTTATCAGCACTTAACGTTCCATTACTTTCCTATCCAAGAAAACTTTTTGCCAATAGATGCCAGGATATTTCTTCTCCAAATGTTTTTTCATTTCTGTGTTTAATGCACTTAAGCAAAGGCAGGATCATGAGCTGCTGAAACTGGGGAAAAGGTAAAATAAAAATTTGGGCTGTTTGCTGGGTCAGGCAAATCCAAAGTTCCGGTGCCACCAAGGCCTGGACTTGAATATCCCTCCAAAAATCCCATTTTGTCCTCAACCTTTGTTTTTATTTCATCCCAAATAAGCCAGGAGAGCCATCCCTCTGGACAGAGTCCTCTCCCAGTCTCCACCACTCCTTGCTCCTTTGCTTTCCATGTCCTACAGGAATTTAATCTGGCTCTTCCAAGGTTGTCTAAGTAGTTTCAGAGCCTTTAATTTTTCTTGCTGATGGAGAAGGGATTAATTTTGCAGACTTCCCATTCATTCCTCATCTCTCCCATAACATGGAGTGATTTCCAAGCACAACCACACCAAGCCCACGATGTCTTCCTGCAGAAATTACATCCAGGGAAGAAATTCCTGGTTATTCTCTCCTCCAGAACGAGTTCAGAAACTCACCAGGTCTGTATTTTCTGTGGGATCTGGGTTTGTTGGCTCCTTTTCCCCAGCTCTGCTGGGACAGATCCCAGTGGGAATGGACACTGTTGTTTTGACAGGAGGATGCAGCCACTCTGAAATCTTATCCCTGGAAAAGGGAGCAGGTGTTTTGCAGCAGAGCCCGCCCTCTCCAGCTGGGCAGAGCCTGAATCCTGAGCTGTGCCCTCGCTCCTGCCTGGCCATGCCCAAGGGGACACCAAAACGTTTCCCTTTCACCTCCCACCCTGCAGAGCAGAGTTAGAATGAAAATCAGGGGAAATAGAGTTGGTTCATGGTTTTTTTCCTGAATCCTGGTGCCTGTTCCAATTCCAGGCATGGTGGAGCCTGGTTTTTAGGCAGGGACTGTGGATTGGAGGTGATCCTGCCCATCCAGAGGGGTTGGAACTGGGTGATCCTAAGGGTCCCTCCCAACCCAAGCTGTCAGTGCCAGCAGGAGGTCCCATATCCACATTTCATCCCTCACAGTAACTGGAATGTGACATCAGCAAGGGCTGGTGTTTTCCTAGAGGAAAATGAGTTTCACCAAAAAACCTGGGAAGGGTGGAGAGCCAAACGGGTGGGAAGAGCCACCACAGGGCAGAAATGAAGGGAAAAGACACCAACAGAGGACAAGCCCAGGGCTGGCTGCTGTTCCCAGGCAGGAGCACGCAGGGAGGTTAAATATCAACAAACCCCAAGGACATGAGAAGTCAGGGAGTTTATTCTGTGCTCTGACAGCAAAACCTCCCAGTTTAAAAGGGCTGGGAGCACCCCAAACAATCAAGGGTGCAGCCAGGCAGGAGCACAATTCTGCTGGGCATGAATAGAAGGAAGAAGCAGCTGAATATCAGGAAATGTTTGGAACAATGCAGAGATTGGGCTTCGCTGGAGGCTCCCAAGGGAAGTGGTAAAAGCCACATGGGCTGAATAATGGAAAACCAGACAAAACCACGGTGTGCATGTCATGGAGAGGAACCCTCCAGCACAGGCATGGGGAACTCTCCGTCCTTGGGGAGCACAGCATTGCTGTTGTGTTAATAACGTATTTAAGTGACCAATTTTGAGTCACAGATTGAAGATTCCTTGCAAAGGAGGGAGGTGGAGAGGCCCTGGCACAGGGTCCCCAGAGAAGCTGTGGCTGCCCCATCCCTGGAAGTGTCCAAGGCCAGGTTGGAGCAACCTGGGACAGTGGAATATGTCCCTGCCCATGGCAGGAAGAGCTTTATGGTCCTTCCCACTCCAACCAGTCTGGGATTCTGTACCTTAACCCCAAAATGAGGCAGTTTGGAGCCCAGGGCTCACAGGGAGCTCTGTGATTGTGCCCAGCTGGGGTCAAACGCCCAAATTGTGCCTCACTTGTAGGACTTGCATTAGCAAAGCTCATTAGCAGAGCTAATCTTGCCCAGCCTGAGCTTTGCTGCTGCACAAACTCCCAGTGTTATGCAAATCCAAGCAGGTTTATTTGTGTTATGCCACCACCACTTCACTCCTGCTCTCCAGTTGCTGCTGGGACTTTGGCCTTGCCTCAGCCTCACTAATTGCAATTAAGCTTTTGGCAAAGCAGTCAAGGCTGTCTGCTCTGGGTTTGCTCCATATCCCTGGAAGATGCAGATAAGCATTTCCTTGGGAATGGCCCCAAAATGCCTATCAGGGAGCCCTCACACCCCCAACCCTGGTACACCAGGACCTGATCTTCTTCCTCCCAACCCTCCCTTCTCCAGCCTGTAATAAACACATGGAATCCACTGGAAGTCCAGCCTGAAGTTCAGATTCATCCCAAAGCCTGTAGATCATGACCCAAAATTCCTACCCAGTCTGACTGGTGTCCCACAGGTTCCCCTGACAGGAGGTGGATGTTCCTGCAGGGCCACCAGGCTGGAAATAGAGCACCAAGCAAAGAAATCCAGGAGTTAAACCAAATAAAAGCTGCTTTGCTGAGAGCAATTTGACTCCTGAGGGAAGAGGAGCTTCACCATGCTGGGGAAAGGCCACCCTGCCCAGGAGCCCCCTAGATAAGGATGGAATTCCTTGTGTAACCTTTCCCTTTGTTACCAGAGCTTTGTTTTAGAGAGGAAAGCAACTCCAACAGAGCAATGCCTCTATTTTTGTTCCTTTTACCTTTCCTCTGTTGACTCCTGATGTGCTTCCACGGGAAGACATGACTGCCCTGTCACAGCCCTGCTCAGGGGAACAGCTCTCCATGAAACGTGAGCGCCTCACTCATAATTCATGGGCTTCCCATTTTATCCCCCCTAAGTGACCAGCGAAGGACAACTGCACCTCCTGTGACCTGGAGCCAATACAGGATTTTCTCCTGGGTTCCTGTCTTCCCTCCCTTGCTGTCTTGCTTCTCCTCTGGGAGAGGATTTATGTAAAGCAAGGGTTTTACTCAACATTTAACAGTGGTTGTATCGACTGAAGGGAATAGACTGAAGCAAATCAACCCCTCTAGTTTTACAGAGCCTGATTGAAGCCTTTCCTGCTGGTTTCTTGTTTCTGGCAATGCAATTTCATGAATTATTAATCACACTGGACTCCCCCAAGCCAAACTGGTTGTGGAATGGGAGATACTAGGATGCTTTTCTTGTGTGTAACAGCACCTGCAGCCCAAGCTCCATGGGAGCTGCTGCCCTGGAGTGTGTCCTGTGAGCTTGAGGATCCTTTCATCCATCCCTTCCTCCTGTCACAGGCATGGATCTGCTGCTCAGCAAGAAGAAATTTGGGAGGATTGTCCCCATTTCCACCTGGGTAGTGACACAGTCACGGCTGGGGGTTTGCTGAGGCTTTGATGGAGCTACTCTGGATCTGCTGGAAAAGGCTTGGATTAACCTCATACAACCAAAATGCCAAATAGCCCAATTCCAGACTTCTCCACCCTGGGCCTGCCTGTCCTGGGGAGGGCTGGGAAGGTCAGGGAAGTGCCTGGTAGGCTCCAAGAGGCCGTGGTTGGTGCCCAGTTGGACTCAAGGTGGGTTTGGAGCAGGATGGGATGTGGAGGCTGCCAGGATGTGCTGACCCCTGTGAGTGCTGAGGGCAGAGCTGAAGGCAGATCCCAGCTCAGGAGCTCCCCAGGAGCTGCAGATGGAGTTTCCTCACAGGGCTGGAGTACAGTGAGTTCCCAATCAAGGCAGCATCTTCCAGCAGCTCTCACTCTGTGCCCAGGGGAATCCAGCTCTGGCTGCACTGGGATCCAGCACAGGAAGCAGAAACCAGCACGCCCAAAGAGAAGCGCCGGAGGAATTCAGGGAGACAGAAAGCAATTAAACAGCCTGGAATTTGTCCAGGTCCTTGGGGCTGTCACCCCATCTCCTGCTAAAGGACCATGAGTGGCCTTTGTCCCAGCGCTGTGTCCCCGGGAGAGGTGCAGGGCAGTGGGAGCAGTGCTTGAGGTGTTTCTGTGTGCTGGCCCAGCTCCAGCTCCAGCTCCAGCTCCAGCTCCAGCTCCAGCTCCAGCTCCAGCTGCAGCCCATGCAGGGCAGTTTTCCACTGCAGCACAGGGAGGTTTTCCCTTGGAGCTCTGGCTGTGGCTGCCCTCAGCTGAAGCTCACCATTAATATTCCCATGAGAACTCAAGGTGACTTGTCGGGCCATTCTGAGCAGATCCTATATTTATCCTAACCCTGACACATCTTTAAATAGCACGGATACATGGCAGGTCCCTGCTCAGAGAGGTCACCACTATCAGTTTCCCTGAGTGTGGTTCCTTGGAGGGCTTTGAAAAGGAGCAGATCCTCCCCAAACACTGCTTTGATCCCACGTTTTTCTGCCCAGCAGGAGTTGCCAGAGCCTCTCCCTTCTCCGTCAAGTCAATGTTACACCTCTTCTGTAATCATTATTTCCCTTCTTTCTGTTCTCTTTAGCTTTCCCAAAACATCCCTCCTACCATTTTCCAAAATCCTGCTGAACCTCTCCCAAATTCACAGAGTCAGTGAGGCTGGAAAAGCCCTCCAAAGCCAAGCTGTGACCTATCCCCACCTTGTCACCAGCCTGGAGCACTGAGTGCCACATCCAGGTGTTCCTTGGACACCTCCAGGGATGGGGACTCCAAACCTCCTTGGGCAGCCCCTGCCAATGCTTCACAACCCTTCCCATGTAGAAATTCCTTTTGATATCCAACCTGAGCCTCCCCTGGCCCAGCCTGAGGCCGTTCCCTCTCCTCCTGTCCCTGTTCCCTGGGAGCAGAGCCCGACACCCCTGGCTGTCCCCTCCTGTCAGGGAGTTGTGCAGAGCCACAAGGTCCCCCCTGAGCCTCCTTTGCTCCAGCCCTGCCTTTGCCCAGCACTGGAGTTCAACTTTCCCCTGGTTCCAGGAGAACACATGGTTTTGCTTAGCTCTGCCGAAGGAATTCCGAGCCGAAAGTCGTGGATGTGGCTCTGCCAAGGTAAAGTAACCTCTGCTGTGAACTTGGACAATCAAAGCTCGGCCTTGTTTGTTTTCCTACGTATGGATTTACCAGCTGCTGCTCGCTGACATTTCCTGGTGTTTGCTTTTTCCCCATCCAGACGTCACTGCCGTGTTTGTCACCCCACGTGCAGGGGGTACCCCGGGATCCCACCAGGCCTTCCCTCCACCCGGGGCAGGATCCAGCAGGGAATCCCAATTTACTGTTTGGACCAGATTTACTGTGGGGGGAACAGGTACAAGCAGTGTTTTACACGCTCAGCCCCCAGAAAAAGACTTGCAGAAATCTCAGTAGAAGCTGTGGCAAATGCCAGGGGATCCTGGAAGAGCTGCTGGATATTTTATGTTAACTTTTCTGAAATATTCGCTCTGAGAAGTTAATTTCCTTGGAGATTTCTGTGTTGTATTAGAGAAAGCAAGGGGAAACCTGACTGTAAAACTGTGTTTTTTTCTCTTATGAGACTCCTGAATATTCCTTGGGATTCACTTTGTTCTGCTCTGAGGGAAAACTTCACACAAGGAGCACATCCTGGAGCTGTCACAACCAGAACTTGCCAGGTGGGCATCCCAAAGTTTGGGATAACCCCCAAAGGCTCCCTGACTTGCTGTGTGTCCCTTGGCTCTGCCAGGGGATGGTGTCACTTTATCCACACCCCCATCCATGGATCAGCCACGCTGGATAAGGACAACTGGCAACTCTTTGTGCTGTTTGGGATTCAAACCAACGGTTCCCCACACACCTTGTACTAAAAAATTGGGGTTTGAGCCTCGATTATCAGATTTGCACGGCCTGGGCAAGAGTTCAGGTGTGGTAGGAACCCCTTGGTAAAGGATAATAAAAAAGAATTGTGTTTTACAGAGCTGCCTTGACACAAATGAGGGTTTGAGACCATTTTGATGGATTTTACAAGTAGCTTCTACCAATGACAACGATTTCACACATTGTCATTTAGAATTTGTGTCCTGCCTGGTGTCTGAGAGAGCAGTGGAATTGATTTAGGCTGCAAACAGAGCCCTCCAAAGCCAGAAATGCCACAGTTTCAGTTGCCTGCAGGATTTTTGCACCAGAAAATGTATTTTCTGTATATTTTCTCTGTATTTTCTTCATACAGTTTTCTCTGCAAGCTGCCTCTCTGCTTTGGTGCACAGGATGAAAAACAGAACTTGAAAACCTGGCTAAGTCTTTGTAAATGAAGAGTTTCTCCAGTTCAGAGGGGTTTTTTTTAACTTGCCAGGTGTCAAAGGGTTCCTCAAGCAACAGCAATGCAGATTCTTGGGTCAAGTTGAGAAAATTACATTTTTAATGAAATTTGGGAGCTGTTATCACTGACCTTTAGAGTGCAGAGAAAAAGAGGTTTGAGATGTGGGTCCCAGCTCTCCCTGCTGATTTCAGTGACTGTTTGTGTCCCTCCTGGAGTTATTTGAACACATTGAAAACAGGAAGCACATTCAGGATCCCTGTAGCCCCAGGGAAGCACTGGGAGCAGCCCAGCTCCTCACCTGGAAAACCTCAACCTGTGCTCCTGGCACGTGGCTTGTCTTTGCTCCAGAGACACACAGGCAAAAAAAAAAATCATCTGACACCAAGCCAGGCGTAGCTGCAGGGCCAGAATCCAGGGAAAGGCATCTTCAGGGAGCAGAGCTGGGATCTCTGGGGGAGTGGGATGTGATTCCCAGCTCCAGGCAGAGCTGTCTCCAGCCTGGCAGGAGCACAGAGGACAATGCCTGTGTCCCTGTTCTCTGAAGGGAGGTTGGAAACTGGGAAGGGAGAACAGAAGTTTCTGCTCCCTTTTCTCCCAGGGAGAAATTCCTGGGGAAGAACCAAAAAGGAATCCTACACAAACCAGCACAAATTCTATAAAAAGCCTGCAGAACAAGCCATGGAACATCAACACAGCAAAATCTCTGCCCACCAGAGTTCCCCATGACACAAAAAGGAGCAGAAGGGCTGGTGGCTGCCCTTTGTCCCCAGGCTTTCCCTCAGCCCATGCACCTTTAGTTTTGTTTATTTGGGTGAGTTTTCCTTAATCTGGGAGGATCCTGGAGCTGTGTTAGGCACTGAGGCTGCTCTGGCTGAGCTCCACAAACACCCAGGGCACTGAGAAGTGGCCGGGCCGAGGCTCAGCCCTCCAACCTGATGGGTAAAAATAACCCTGAGCAGAGAGTGGGAGATGAAAGCACCCACAGCACGTCCCCAAACACAAACCCTTTAATGAGGCCAAGCCACTGGGGCTGGCCCAGCAATTTTGGGGGCTCTGGTGGCCAGGGCCCCCATGAATGGAGCTCTTGTGGAAGGCCTCCCGTGCCACAAGCGGGGAGACGGCGCAGGGGAAAACAAGGCTCAATGAAAGCTTTTAGAAAGCTCTGCTTTTCCAGGCCACGTTTAACTTTTAAACTGCTGCGAACTTGATACCTCCACATTCAAACTTGTTTCATGACAGCAGCACACAGAAAAAAGGGAGGAAAACCTGTTTGGCTTGATTTTCAGGTAAATTTAGACTTCTCCAGGAGCTTTTTTCCCCGGCTTTTTATATTAGTGGAAGGCAGGTAATTTAACACATTTTACAGGCTCACAGCAGTGTCAGGGCCCCTCATGATGAGAAAGACATTGAGGGGCTGGAGCGTGTCCAGAGATGGGAACAGAGCTGGGGAAGGGGCTGGAGCACCAGGAGCAGCTGAGGGAGCTGGGAAGGGGCTCAGCCTGGAGCAAAGGAGGCTCAGGGGGGACCTTGTGGCTCTGCACAACTCCCTGACAGGAGGGGACAGCCAGGGGAGTTGGGCTCTGCTCCCAGGGAACAGGGACAGGAGGAGAGGGAACGGCCTCAGGCTGGGCCAGGGAAGATTTAATTTGGATATAAGGGAAAATTTCTTCATGGAAAGGCTGGTCAGGCATTGGAATAGGCTGAGCAGGGAGTCACCATCCCTGGAAGCATTCAAAAAATGTGTGGGTGTGGCACTTTGGGACTTGGTTTAGTGGCAAAGTGGCAGTTTTAGATTAGCAGGTGGACTCGATGGTCTTAGAGGGCTTTTCCAACCTTAGTGATCCCACAGTTTTCTGATTCCTGGGAGACTTGTGTCCATTTGCCTGTTTGCATTTGCAAACACGGCTTGTGCTAGAAACAAACACTCCAGATATTCCCAGTGCCGTGATGGGTCCTGGCCCTGCCAGGTGTCCCTGTGTCCCAGTGCTGGAGCTGCTGCTGCTGCTGAGGCAGCTCATCCTGTGCTAATTAACTGATGGGTAATGAAGCAGGGGAGGCTGTTCTGTGCCAGCCCCTCTCTGTTCCCACCCTGAGGGGCTCTGTCCAGCCCAGGTGTCCCTGCACAGGCAGGACGAGCTGTGGGCACCCCTGGAACTCGCCCAGGAGCCCAGGTCACATCCTGCAAACCATTGGAGCCCACAGGGCTCTGGCAGCCGCCCCAGCTCCCAGAGTTTGTGGATGTTGCCATGGAGAGCAGGAGCTCTTCCTGCCTTGCCTCTGGTTGCTTTTCCAGCCGCCGTGCCGAGGGCAGGGAGCACAAACTGTGCGGGCAGGCACGGAATGCCAGGAGAGAGAACAGGCTGTGCTGCTGTCCTCAACCACGGCTGTCATCACCCACCTACAGCCCACAGGTGCCTTTGTGACCATAAACAGCCCTTGGTGACCTTCCTGGCTCAGTGGTGGGGGTGTCCAGGTGGCTCAGAGCTGCCAGGAGCCTGTGGATGAGCAGGACACACAGGGCAGCCAAGAGGTGCTACCTGCCTTCAATTCCATAAATTGTTGTTGTCTGAGAGAAAGGGGAGGTTCAGGCTGGACAGCAGGAGGGATTTATCAATGGAAAGAGTGGTCAGATGTAGGGAGGGGCTGCCCAGGGAGGTTTGGAGTCCCCATCCTTGGAAGTGTCCAAGGAACACTTGGATGTGGCACTCAGTGCTCTGGGCTGGTGACAAGGTGGGGATTGGGCACAGCTTGGACTCGGTGATCCTGGAGGGCTTTTCCAGCCTTGCTGATCCTGCGAAGGTTGGATTGGGCCCACAAAATCTTCTGGATGCTCAGTAAATTCCTGCTCTCTGGGGCCAGGGGCAGTGGGACATGTCACCTGCTCATCCCTGCAAGTGTAGAAGCTCCAGCCTGCACAACAGGCAGTGAAATGAGTGTAAAACCCTCCCTGCAGAGCTTCCAGGGGGTTCTGCTGGGTTATTTCTGTCCTTGGACATGGTCAAGCAGGAATTTGGCTAAGGAAGGGCTGGATCCAGGTGTAGCTGTGGCACCACAGGAGCATCCCTAAGCCTGATGCTGCTGGGATGGGATTCAGAGCAGCCTGAGGGGCTCTGGCAGGTGCAGGTCTGCAGCCATGTGGGGTAATTTGGGAATGACTGAGGCAGGAGGTGATGGAATGGTGCGGGATGATCCTTCCCTGAGCTTGCTCAAGAGAAAATCCAAGCCATGGATCAGGGGTTTAAATCAACCTGCTCTGGCTGAGGGCTCCCTGCCTGCTGCAGGGAGCTGCAATGAGATGGTCTGGAAGGTCCCTCCCAGCCCTGGGCACCTGCAGCAGGGTGTGGATGAGCAGGACACAACCCTGGCTCCCTCATCCCAGTCTGAGGAGCTCTTGCTGCTCTTGGCAGCTCCTGGATTTTGGGAAATGCTGGATCAGCTGGGGGTGGGGCTCACCTGTGCTATAAATACCTGTCCTCTGCCAGAGCAGGGCTCAGAGTCAGCAAAACATTCCAGCTGGTGCTCAGTCACACTCAGCCCTTTGCAGAAGTTGAACATCTGCTTATTTTCAAGCCTGCACTTCTAAATTTGGGGGGCTGGAGTGGTGTTACCATGGGATGGCCAAGCTGGATGTCAGTCATGATGGGTTTTGTTGCCTACCTGGAGCTCCAGGGAATGCTGCCTTCAGCTCTAACACTTTTAAAGAACAAAAAATACTCCAAAGCTGTATATATGGGAATAAACATTCCCAAAAGTCATCTGCTGTTAATTTAAAGTCGAATCAATTCATTTGAATCCAAAAGCAGCAGAGCAGCTTTCAGCCTCTGAAGGCCATTGAATATTACACTTGATATCATCAGCAAAAGGATTGCAGGGCATGTTTTATTTCACCAAGAGCATGAGTGCTTTGCCAAACTCTGTCTCCTGAGGGTCACTGCAAATGTGCTCTCCTGCTTTTCATACAATGTGGTTGTGCAACTCTTTAACTATTCCTGCAATTTTAGCTTGGAGGCTTCTCTAATGCAAACGTGAATCTTGGTCTCACAGACTTATCTCCCACTAAATAAATAAACGTAAGAACAACCTTCCTTCCAGGGCCTGAAGGGTCTCCAGGAGAGCTGGAGAGGGACTTTGGGCAAGGCCCTGAAGGGACAGGACACGGGGGAATGACTTTTGGTTGAAGAAAGTTAGATTTAAGTTGGATATTGGGAAGAAATTCTTGGCTGTGAGGGTGGAGAGGCCTTGACACAGAGAAGCTGTGGCTGCCTCATTCCTGGAAGTGTCCAAGGCCGGGCTGGATGGGGCTTGGAGCAACCTGGGATAGTGGAAGGTGTCCCTGCCCATGGCAGGGGGTTGGAAATTGATAATCTTTCAGGTCACTCCACATCCAAACCATTCCATGATTCCATAACCTCACATGTGCTGTGCTGCCACAGGAGATTTTTACCTGAAATATGGGAACCAGTCACTTCCCAGCAGAGAAGAAAAGTGAGGAGCTCACATAAATCCCTTGGACAAGCTGGACTGTGCCAGGCCCATGTTAAATTAAATCAGGAAACAGCAGATAGACATTCCTTGCTTTAGATCTTCATTTACCTTTTCTTTTGCCTCATGTGGAGGAAAGATCTCAGTGGGAAGCAGGAACATTGGGCAGCTGCCTCCGAGCACTGGGGGGCTTTGCCACATTTGATTCCCTGCAGCTGCTTGGGGTGAGTTCATTATCTCCTTAAAGGAGGAATTCCTATTTTTATGGGGCGATTAGCAGGCTGATGGAAACATGGAGAGAACAGAAACCCAAATATTTAGGCAGAGCCATAAAGTGCTTCCCAGAGGCGGCCCCGCAGCTGCAGCGAACGCTGGTGGTTTTCGGGTGATACATTTTTCCTAAGGGATAAATTGCTGGAATAGCTTGGAGTGAGCGTTGCCTTGTGCTTGCACGTCACTGTGCAGGGCAGAGCTGCACTGACAACCAGCAGAGGGGTGGTTTGGCCTCACTGAGCTGTCCCAGTCAGCTGTTGTTGTTGCTGTCCTGGTGTCGGGTCCCTGTAGGAATGACGGATGTGGTGGGGCCGTGCCGGAACACAACAGCTTGGCTGGGACAAGGGACAACCTTCTGGGGCCAGAGAGCTCTCAGATTTTGGGTGGCTGTAGGTGTCCCACCATGGATGAACTGCAGGGCTGGCGATGATTCCCTGCATCCTCCTCCAGCACACGGATGCTCATCCCGCCCACAGCAGCGGAGCAGGTGCCAGCCCAGCTCACGCACTCCGGATTTAATAAAGATCCATAGTGTTGCTGCTGAAAAGTCTGAATCAGTCTAGTCCTGCTTGATCTCTCCCTCCCTTTCAGCCTCCCCAGCTAATAATGGGCACATGGAAGTGATTAACAGAGCCTCGTGTGGCTGTTCCTTGTTGTTTGTGCTCCCTCAACGTGAGCTTTATCTCCCAGCACGAGGGGAACGTGTTTGGCACGTCGGACCCGCCGGCTTTGCCAGCTGCAGGGAGAGCACCAGCTCCTCCCCACGCCCCTGGAGCTGGGAATTACTGATTTTCTCCTGGTGATAAATGTCAGCATTAATAACCAAGATAAGCTCAGGCTTTGCCTGCTCTGTGCAGTCTTTGTGTCGCTTCTCCTTCGCTGAGAGATGTCCAGGGTGGGTTTCATCTTGAGCATGTTCTTGTGACCCTCTGTGTCCTGCCATCCATCAGCAAGTCCTGCTGGATCCATGCCAAAGGCCAAAATTGAGGATAGAGGGGAAAATCAATGAAAATCTTAGAAAAACTTTCCACGTCCGTTAAGAAATCTCATTTTCTTTGACAAACATTTACTAGAAAGTTGGAGCTCGGCTCCACGTTCTGTCCAGCTGGCAGCCAGTTCACAAAATCATCCAGAAATTGTTTGGAAACCCTGTTATTGACAACAGTAACCATTAACACACCCAATGAGCTAAAAAATAATGCACATATGGGAGAAAATAAATGCAGAGCACGCGTATGTTTTATGGGTATTAAAGGAAATTAAGAGTCATGGAATCATGGAATGGTTTGGCTCGGAAGGGAACATAAAGCTCATCTTGTTCCACCCCCTGCCATGGGCAGGGACACCTTCCACTATTTCAGGTTGCTCCAAGCCCCATCCAACCTGGCCTTGTAAGACTGAAAATATGGAATTATGAAGATGGTGAGGAATCCTGCCGGGAGCTTTGGTGGATCTCACCCAGTTTCAGTTCCTGATTGAGTTCTACCAACCTTTTTCCTTTTCTACCTTCTTTTGACCCAACTTACCCCAAACCCTTCTCAGCTGAAGATCACCCCCCTGGAAGGGCTGCTGGCATGGCTGGATCTCCTCGGGATTGTTTGCATAACTTTGGATGTGCTCTTTAGGTCGGGAGTGCTTGTTTTGATCTTTGTTTGAATAATACTCAGAGTGTTGACCCATGACGTGGTTTCCTACAGCCTCCAAAGAGGTACAAGATAATAAAAAAGATATTGTTTGGTTTAGGGGTTTCTTTAATTAATTCTTTAATTTCTGTCATTAACCCAGCACTGCCAAGGCCACCACTAAACCATGTCCCCAAGTGTCACACGTCTTCTAAACACACAAAGGACATTTTGTGGTAATTATGATATATCTTAAATGATTTGGTTTCTCTTTCTTTCTGGCTGGAAGTCTGGGAGCTTTTGGGCATTTCCTAAATCCATTAATTTATGGGAAGAGCACCACTGAATGATTGGGAGCTGGGGAAAATCCTCTCAATGTGAAATGCAGAGACTGAAGCAAACGCTCATGCACTGGCAAAATGAGATGGTTGTGTTTTCCTTTCTAATTCCTGCATTTACAGGGAATAAATTAGGAATTGTCAGTTAATAATCCTTAAAAATTGTAGCAGAGGTTAAAGCACAGAGTAGCCAGGGCCATCACCTCCATCCTCTCTCCATGTTCTGAGCTTTCCATCTTGGAGTGGTGGAAACCCCCCATTTCCACCCCCATTTCCTTGCAGTTGAACCAAGCACAGCTTCACCCCCTGGGAATGCTGTGGGGGCTCTCCCTCCAGGGATGCACCCACTGAGAAATACGAGGAAATCTGGCAGGACCCCACCATATGGGAAGAAAAGGTGAGCCAGCTTCTCAGCACGAAAGGGGGACACACGTTGGGTACAGAGTCACACAGGTGTGAGAGCACTGCTGGGATCTCCCCACCAAAAACCCCTTTTCCTGTCTGTTGGACCACAAAACCCAGGCAGCAGAAACACCTGGTGCTCCAGGGGTTGTTTCTCAGGTTGATGAAAGAGGAGAGGAGCAGTTTTACCATGCAGACCACACATCCCAGCAGCACCCAGGTCAGCAAACACCTCTTAAATTCCATTCTCTGTGCAAAATCAGCCTTAAAATGGGCTGAAGTTGTACTTTTGTTTAGAAACTATAAATGGCAGAGGAATGCACCCACCAGAGAGCTCTGGTCTCATCTTTGGGCTCTTCCACATCATGTGCCCTCATCCACAAAGTACAGGAGCTGATGCCTTTGGGGTATTCCCTTGGGATTGCCTGGAGTGCTCTTGTCCAAGGCAGACCCACGGCTCATTTTCTGGACCAGCAATGAGCCACAAAGATCCTTTCCACGAATAAAAAATTCCAATTTCTCTGTCAGCATAAGATTTAGTCCCTCTCCTTGTTCTGAGCCACTGTTCGACTCTTTGGGAGGAAGTGATCAGGTATTCTGGAAATTCAATTAATTCCCTTGGTCACAGGGTAGTCCTAAGACAAGGAGTTAAACTTGTTTCCTTTTCCTTTGTTTTTAAGCTCATTTTCATTGTGTCCAGAGCATAGCTGAGATAAGCTCTGCAGTAAACACACATCAGGACCAGATTCTGCAAGGAAACATATTTTTGTCCTTTTTTTCCCCCTTAAACCAGGGCTCTAAGTGGATCCTTGTCTAATTCTCAAGGTCATTGTTAAATATTTTAAATACTTGGTGAAATGCCAAACTATTTTCATTGCCTGAAGTTTTCTCTTTGGAGAATTCTTGCAGACAAGGAAATGTGTCATCTTCAGCAGTTGTGTCAAAGAGAAACCTGCCTTGACAAGCATTTTTGTGACTCAGGAACTTGACTAAACATTTATTTACATTGAGTAGGACCAAATGTCTCAGGGTGTATTTAATCACCAGCAGCAATATTTAATTTAATTTAATTTAATATAATTTAATTTAATGGATTTAATCTCTGCAGCAGGACTGTGATTATTATAGATTTTATTTGTTAGGGAAAAATGGTTTTATTGCTGTGGTTTGTATTAAATCAGGGCTGAAACCATCATCAGGCTTTAGCTGGGCCTGGATGAAGCAGGGGAAGGCCTGATGACCCCTCCTGCTTAGGGCACATTCCCTCTCCAGGAACATCCACAGGGCTGGGGAAGGCAAATGGGACAAACTGAGAGAAAAGTAGATTTTTCTTTTCTTCACACCCAGTTGTGGGGAATCATTTTGCAGTGAAAGCCCCTCCCAGGCAGGGCAAGAGCTCCTTGGTGGTTTGGATCAGGCCTTAATCTACAGTGGAATGACAATGCCTGAGCAAGCCTGGATCTTGCCACAGCTTGGTTTTATCTTTTCTCAATTTTATATTGGGAAAAAACAAATTAAGGTCTTTCTGTGACACCCTTTCACCATCACTTTCCTTAGGGAAGGAGCTGAGGGATCTGAGGCCTGTGCTCTGCACCGAGCGTGGAGATTGATCAAAAATACTCAAAGGAAGAATTTATGGTTGGTTTGATTGGGAATTCTGATTTGCTCGGAGGAAGGAGCAAACAGAAATTTCCAAGGTTGGATTATGAACAGGTGAGACATTTGTGTTCTTTTTATGACAGCAAGGGAGCATCATCAGCTAGAAAAGAAATTAACTTGACCAAAACCAGTCATTTTTATTTCCTTCCAAGCCCTAATTTTGATTTCTGCAGGTAATTTACAGTGAAACTGTCACCACCAGAGTGGCCTCTGATGATGGGAAGGGCTGCCTGGAGGTGTCTGTTCATAATTACTTAACATCAGCAATAATCTTGGGGGATTTAATGAAAAAGGTTACAAAACCTTTTCTCTGTAGAGAAAACAAAGATCTTTTATTTTGCAACTGATTAATCCCTTCTTTCCCTCTCTGTGGCTTTTTTCCCCTTCCCAGGGAAGAAGAGAGTAGAAAATGGGATTCATTTCCTGCATTTCCTTGCCCCTAATGAAAATTTAGGGAGACCATAATTCACACAAGCACATCCCATGCAGTGAGGGGAGAAGAATGAGGGGAGAGGGTGAGATTCCCAAGATTTAGCAGGTGGAGCCATCACCCAGCCCCAGAGGAGGTTGGAGTGATGCTTTTGGGGGCTCTTGGCAGTTTTGGGGTATTAATGTGGCTGCAAAGTGGCACAGCTTTAGGAGAGAGGCACAAGGTGGTGCCTAAAAACCTGACTGGGTAAAAAACCTGACTGCCTAAAAACCTGACTGCCTAAAAACCTGCTCTAACCAGCACTAGAGATGGTTCTGGGGAGGTATCACTGGGGATATTATTTCTTTATGATCTCCTCTCTGGCCTCCTCAATATTTGTTTTACGCAGCTGCCTCCAACATCTGCTTTTCATCTCTGCTCTCTGTCCATGTAGGTATTCAAAAATGCCTCCCTTCTTGCAGCTGCTTTCTGTGCCTCCTGCCTTGTCAATGAAACGTGCAGATAATTGAATTTAAAAATCACTTTAGAACAGGTTACTGAGCCATTTACACCCAAATAGTTAAAGGAGTAATGTCAGCTGCCTTCCACACAAGGGAAGATGGGGGAAAGAGCAAGATGGGCCTGAAATTTCTCAGGAATCTACAAGGAGGCTGAAGCCCATCTGTAATTCCAATTTGAGGTGTTTTCCCACCTTTCTACCTGATGGATTTTAAGCTGTTCCCCAGCCTCTTCTCTGAGCCCTTGGAGCAATCAGATCCCAACCTGTGGTTCAGACTCTGAGCCCAGGATCCACCTCTGGAGCATTGGGATTCCCAGGAGAGCAGCTCCTTGTGGTCAAGTATCCAGCCTTGGGGTCAGAAATCCCTGATTCCTTGGCTTTTGGCTCCGGTTGGCACGAAAATGTCTCAGTCCTGGCATGGCAGGTCCTGGCAGCCTCACCCCTCTGGGAAGGGCGGGTTGCACGAGTGGAGGTTTGCAGTTGTTCCATCCCACTTTGAGCCTGAAATGCTCTCCCTCCTCCCTCCTCCCCGGGACACGCGGGGTTGTTGCTCTTGGATTAAGGAGCTGCAGCTCCAAGGCTTTTCTCAAAAGCAAATACAACTTTTGACCTCTGTGAGGAGCAGATTTTGCCTGGATCCAGAGGCCAGCAGCTCCACGAGGCTCCTGATACCTCCTGCCTCTCACTCTCACTGCAGCCTCCTCGGAGAAAAGCCCTTTTTCTTCACAGAAAACCCCTCTCCTTTTGATGTTTTCCCCATTCTTTTTTATTTCTCTCCTTGGGCAAAGCTCGTCCTTGGAATAACACCCGTCCACCTGCAGTATCTGTGTGTTCCTGGGGCTGAGCTTCTCCTGCATCTTGGATCAGCCGCTGAACAGGCAAATCTGCATTTTCTCATGCAGGTGATCAACAGTGAGGTTTGGAGCCCCAAGAATGAAAATGGGGCAGAAAAGAGTCCCAGGCTCAGCTGGGGTGGTCTGAAGTATAACCCACCTTCCAGCCCAGAGGGAAAATGGGGTTTGCATCCCTTCCTTCTCCTTCTCCTTCTCCTTCTCCTTCTCCTTCTCCTTCTCCTTCTCCTTCTCCTTCTCCTTCTCCTTCTCCTTCTCCTTCTCTTCCTCTCCTCCTCCTCCCCCTCCTCCTCCTCCTCCTCCTCCTCCTCCTTCTCCTCTTCCTCGGAGTTAGGACAAACAGCCCATCATAAGGACAGGAGACTGGAAAAAACTGCCAGGTTATTGCTCTGATGTCTAAAAGGTGTAGGGGATTTTAAGGAAAGCGGAACTGGGGCTAGGGAGGATCAAGGTCTGCAAGGCCTGGAGGTCCCCAAGCCCTGGAGGTCCCCAAACCAGGCCTGAGTGGAGCCCCAAGGTCAGTGTCCACCTGGATTCACATCCCCTGGTTTTGTTCAGCAGGCAGGGGAAAATCTCCTGAGCTTCTGCATCTTCCTCCATCTGAGAATGTAAACTATGGTAAAGTATCTGCTTAGAGTGTGACCTCTTCACTTGAGTGGGGGCTCTGTTCTGGGGTGAATTCCAGCAAACCACGGTGTTTACAAGGAAAATGCCTTTTTTCCGTGTTCTCATGCCCATTAAAAATTCTTGGGGGAGAAGCTGGAGAGTTTTCATGGCTCACCCAGGAAAGTTGAGAGAATAAATATTCCTATTCCACGTTTTAAAAAATGAAAGAAAAAATAAATGAACCAAAATCAGTTTTAAGTAATTGTTTGATCTGTCCTGTGGTGCATCTGCTCTGAGTTTTAACCCAGTGAGGTGCTGGGTTTTCCACCCAAATTCCAGTTTGCAGCAAACAGGAACAAACTCAGCCCTGCCAGGGCTTGGAGCTGGCAAGAGGTCGGGTGCCGCAGGTCATCGTTTCTAAATTCCAGGAGGGATTTAGGCCACTCTGGGGACAGGGCTGTGCTGGACAGACAAAACCCTTCCCGAAGGATTCTGGCTCCCCACCGTGGCAACAGCACGAGTTGGGCTGGGGAATGTTCAGAGGAGGCAGCCCAGGGTGGTGAGGGAGCTGCATGGAAAGGTGATGGACAGGGCTTGGAGCAGCCTGGTCTGTGGAAGGGATCCCAGCCCACGGATGGGGTTGATCAGATGGCCTTTAAAGCCCCTTCCAACAGAACCAGGCTGTGGTGGCCACTGGCAACTGAGCACTGGGAGCTGCAGCCCCTGGGAGCTCCAGCTGCTGTTCCAGGAGCTGCTCCTGCACAGGGCTGGGGGAAGTGACAGTTCCTGTGGGGGACAGGCAGGGTCCCACACTTCCCCACGGTCCCCGGCTCTGTAAACAAACTCCCGTGTGCCTGGAGACAGATCAGAGCCCGGAACTCCATCCCTCTGCTCCTCAGCACGCTGAGGGAAAAGCCAAGAGCAATAGATTTATGGAATCCAAACATCACAAATGCAATTTATTTACACTGCTGACGCCAAAAGGAGAAGCAGATGCTTCTGGTTTGGATGCCTGTCCAGCCTAATTTCTGGAAAACGCGGGGGTCGGTGTGAGGGAAAGGAAGGAATCAAGAAGTTCAATGTGTCACCCCCAGTTACAGTCCTGGTCCATCCCTGTCACATCCTCACAGCCGTGTGTGCCTGAACACAGAGCTCAGCTCTCCAGAACAGCCTCCAGAGCCACCCCTGCACCCACAATCCCGTTTTCCCTAACTATGCTGTGAGATACCTCCAGGATACCTCCAGAGGGCTGCAGAGCAGTGCAGGGCTCCGGCTGACTCCGTGTGGCAGTGGCTTCTCCTGGCTCCAGCCATCCTGGGTGCACAGGAGGGGATAAGCAGCCCTCGAGGGATTTGTCTGGCATTTGCACCGTGCAAGGAGAGGCTCCAAAACAAGGTCTGAATAAAGCGGAATCGTGTGGCCACTGAAAGGTGTGCTTGGTGACCAGATGTGGAGCTGGCTGTCACCTGCCTGTGCCACACTGTGGGATCACAGACTGGTCCTTTGGGAACAGATCTTAAAGCCCATCCAGTTCCACCCCCTGCCATGGGCAGGGACACCTTCCACTGTCCCAGTTTGCTCCAAGCCCTGTCCAGCCTGGCCTTGGACACTTCCAGGGATCCAGGGGCAGCCACAGCTTCTCTGGGCACGCTGTGCCAGGGCCTCCCCACCCTCACAGGGAAGAATTCCTTCCCAATATCCCACCTAACCTGCCCTCCTTCATCGGAAAGCCTTTCCCCCTGTCCTGTGCCTGCCTTTGCCCAAAGCCTCCGGCACTGCCAGAGCAAAGCGGGATTTTCCTTCGGGCTGGTTTGCTCCATGTCTCTCCCAGCAGAGGGCACGATGTGCAAGCGAGAGCGGCGATCCCCGGCCAGGAGCGGTTCCAGGAATGATGCAGCGAAGAGGAACAAGAGCCAGAACCCCCCAGACGGGACGTGTTGGACACGGCGTGTCCCTGGGGTGGCCGGGGCCACTCACTGCTCCCTTGGCTCCCAGCCCGGGGCCAAACACCTTCTTGCACTTCGAGAGCGCTTGGCTTCGTTATTAAACACCCCCGGAGGTCCTTTAAGTGGCATGTGGAGAAACAGCTGTGAATTCAAGAAAATGGAGCCAGCATCTGTTAGAAGAAACCGAATTGCCCCTGATTTTCCAGAATTTTGATCTCGAAAGAGCGGCATTTCCCAAAAACATTCAATGTCTTCTAACAACGTGAATTACTGCAGGGAGCAAACCCATCTCAATTCAGTCGGCTCTGTGGGCTGTGTGAGGTCTAAACCCAAGTGTTTGGATTATCGATGCTTCAGAAAACTCCTCTCTAAAAATGACTTAGTTGTAGAAAAATACCTTCCTGTCCCAGTCTTTCCTTTTCCCTGGGTTATAATCAAATATTTTTGGAAGAGACTTTCCAGCAAAAGCAGGAGAAAAGTTCCCTTCTTGCCTTAATCATTGAGTAAGGTAAACATGCTGTGTAACCTCAGCTGTATAATTTAAGGATTTTGGTCATTCCTATGACATGGGAATTCCCCTTTCATGAGCACCATTACGTGTCTGTTCCAAAAGTTCTTTTATTTCACCTTTCTGCTCTCGTGGTGCTGCAGTGATGCAAGCCCTGGCTGACACTCACTTCCAAGCACTGAAATCTAAACCACTTTTCTTCCAAGAGGCAAAGTTTACACAAGTCTGATGTCCTGGGAGAGCCTCTTGTGAGAGGGAAATTCCTTCCTGCAGCTGCCCCATGCCAGCTGTGTCCTGCCCATCCATGCTTCCATTGGAATTCCCTGTTGCAGGGATGAGTGCCTCTCCCTGCATCCCAGAAAAAGCTTTTGTGGTCCTGGAGAGGATGGAATGGGGAGTTTAGTGCAGGAAATAGCTCCAAAATAAACACAGGTGGTCCAGAGAAGCTGTGGCTGCCCCATTCCTGGAAGTGTCCAGGGTTGGATGGGGCTTGGAGCAACCTGGGATAGGGGAAGGTCTCCCTGCCCATGGCAGGGCATGGATTGGATGAACTTTAAGGATCCTTTCCCCCCCCAAAACCATTCCATGATTTTGTGATTCCACTTTTGGTAAAGGCAGATTCTGAGTTCTTTTGCAGAGAATGACCTGACCCCACAGCCACAGCTACATCAACCACCAGGAGCCAGCCAAAACCACTCAGGGAATCGAATCCAAATGGAAAATAAAAATAGCTCATGTGTTTTAGTTGAACTGTAGAAAAAACCTCTTTATTTCAAGGATTTGGAAATTTCAGATGAGGGTGTGAACAAAGGGAATGGAGGATCTGTCCTTGACTGCAAAATGCTTTGGGTGTCTCAGCCATGCAGATCTCTCCAAGCCTGGTGTTCTGTCCCAGAATTTCCTCCTGCAGCATCTCCTTCCCTTTCAGCCTGAGCACTGCCACAACCCCCAGCTGCTCCCAGGAGGGACTTTGGGTCATCAGAGAATCATTGAGGTTTGAGGGATCCCCAAGAACACCAAGTCCAACCTGAGCTGTTCCATGTGTAGAGGTGGCACCAGCCAAGGGAAAAGCCAAAGGCTGCTCATTCTCCTGGGAAATCACTTCCTTCCCTCCCTGCTGGGTGTGCACAGGGCAGCTCTCAGCCCTGGAGGACAGCAGGAAGGGCTTCCCCCCACAGCACCCATGAGCAGCACAGAGAAACCACCAGCAGTCCCTGGGTCTTCCCTGGTGGCTTTCTGCTGACAGGGGGAACTCTTCCATTTATCAGTTTGATCATCCTGTGCAGGGTTTTGTTTCCTCTCCATCTGCAGAGGTGATCAGAAGTGGGGCTGATGGAGACCAGCTGCCAGGAACTGTACCACAGCAAAACTGTGAATTTGCTGAGATAGGACAGGAGATAGAACATCCCCCGGTGTCACTGGGTTCTCTCTGTCCCTCTTTGCCAAGCAAGGAGTCGAATGTGGTATAAATATTCACTGTAAAAACCTTGCCAATGTGGGCTGTAACAAAACAATCATCTCCTCCAGATCTCTCTAGCAGAACCTCAGCAAAAATACATAAATAATGCCCAGGCTTTAATAAAATAGATTTTTATTAATTACAGCACTTCAAGTATCATTTCATGTCTCCTGGGAGTGTCTCACTTCAGGCTCCAGGAGCAAGAGCAGGTTATCACAGTGCATCAAGTCATTAGGACATCCTTCCTGCTGAGGGCATCAGCTTTGCTTGGGAATGTTCATTCAAGGGTTTAACTGACTTGCTTACATTTCTGCTCTGCTTTTACTGATCCCTAGCCCTTGGCAGAGCTTCCTTTTGAGTCTCCTGGGAAGCAAAATCAGCACTCAGCACTCGCTGCTGGTGCCACAGCCATGAGCTGGGGATGGCAGAAAGTTCTGGGGATGGCAGAAAGATTTGGGGATGGCACAAGGATTTGGGGATGGCAGAATGACCCGGGAATGGCAGAATGATCTGGAATGGCAGAATGACCTGGGAACAGCAGAATGATCTGCAGGTGACAGACCATCTGGCAGAAGTTCAGTTTCTCCTCATCACAGCCTGTACCTGGAGCTCAGGAGGATTTGGAAGTGCCCATGGGCACATGTGCTTTGGGCAGTGTCAGAGGTATCTGAAGCACCTTGTGCTTTGCTGATAAAATCCCAGAGTGTTGAGGAAATCCCAGGGACCCCCAGCTAGGGAACAGCTCTCACACATCCACCCCAACCCCAGTGTGGTCAGAGGGACATCTGTGGCCATGCTCCTCCACACCACTGCCAGGGGAGGTGGGACAGCTCTGCTAATCCCAGCAAATCCCTGCCTGCCTCTAAACCCACAGCCACAGAATCACTGGAGATGCCTCTGGATGCAGCACATGGAACCCTCCACACAGGGGGGTTCTCAAACTCTCTCTCCTAGGGCTGCATTCCAGCTTGCCACCCCTTTATTCCTGAAGAAGGTTGTGGGAGAAGCTGTTTCCTGCTTTGCTGTGACAACCTCCCAAGAGCAGCTCCAGGAATGTTCCAAGGTGTGGCAGCTCAGCCCTGCTCAGTCCCAGGGACTCTCCAGGTGGGGCTGATGCCCTGAGCCCATCCATGTGCTCACCTTGTTTCTCCATCCCACCTGCTGAGCCTGGGGGTCACCTGAGTAAGGAATATTTTAGGACACAGATCCTGTCTTTAGTAAACAACTACACAACAGTAGGCTCAACAGATCCCTGAGGAAGCCTTTAAGCACTCTTTTCATATAAAAAATAGTGGGGTTGATTTACAACCATGAAATGTCATTTGTTTCACCTGTACAGTGAATGAAGTCTAAATAAAGACACAGCAGCTGTGGTGTCTCAATGCCAAGGGGCTCCTCAGCCCCAAACTCCTCTCAATAACAGCTGAACAGCACCAGGAATCAGGAAGGTTTAAACTCCACAGTGAGGCTTGGTCCTCATTATTGAGCAATTTCCAAATGGTTTGGAATTGCATTGAAGGCTCTCATGTTGTTCCAGCGTTCCCAGAACACACCCTACTTGGATTTGAGTCTAGACCTGGGAGACATGCTGAAAAATATCTTGTAGTAGATGTAGACATTGATAATCCTCAGCAGGATTCCCAGGACGTAGCTGAGGGACCTGAGCAGGGCTGTGGCCTCACTGGAGATCTGGAACAGGAGCCCCCAGGGGCCACAGTGGGGAGCGGGGGCACCGCTGGCCCTCAGGTGCTCATCCACGAGGAACAGGGCACACTCTGCGGCCACCAGCGTCCAGATCACCCTGGACAGCAGCCTGGCGTTCCTGACTGTCCGCAGGGACCGTGATTCCGAGGGCAGGAAGGTGATCAGATAGGCCTCAAAGGCGACGCAGCTGAGCAGGACACAGCTCACGTGGGCGTTGGCTGTGAGGAGGATCCGCGCCAGGGCCGAGGCTGCGGGAGAGGCACCGCCACCAAAACTGCCCAAAGCCACCTCAGAAACAAGGCTAAGGAAAACCAGGATGTCTGCCTGGGCCAGGCTGGAAATGAGGACTGCAGTGGACTTGAAGGAGACCTTGGCAGACTGCAGGAGGATCATGGCATACGCGCTGCCCAGCACCCCCAGGACGGTGCTGACAGCGTTGGAGGAAGACAGGACGAGGTATTGGATATATTTCAGTGCCAGGTATCTTCTGAGGTCTTTCATGTGGTCTCTCTCCATTGAAATGCCAGTTAGGGAAGAATACCTGGAATATATATAAAAAAACCTCAGTGATTAAATATAAAATTAGCAGGATGGATTCCAGGTGAATTATGATGGACTTGCACTTGTACAGGCACATTCTGGTGTCAAGAACTGCTTGGAGATGATGTCAGCCCAGGATCTGAGCTTGTATTTACACGCTCATATCTTAAACAGGATGAAGTTTGTAAAGTGCCTGGATATTTTAGGTAGCAGCATAATTTGTGTAATATTGCACTGACAGGGCGTAAGTGTGAATTATCCCTGTCCCTGAAAGGGAGGAGCCACAAAATGATAAGCTGCAGTTCCTAGAAAATACTAAAATCATCTACGAATTCAGTTCTAATAAATAAACAAGGAAGTTGTTATCTGAATGGGAGAGAGGAGATAAGGAAGAACAATGTGACTTTCTCACAGATAAAGCAAATTGATCGAGCCCAGCTTCCTCCTGTCACAGTGTGACCAGTCCTGGTGGGAACCAGCCAGTGTCACTCAGCTTGAATTTTCTGAAGAGTTTCAATATTGTTTCGTGAGGCATTTTTAGGGAGGAGCAAGGTGAGAAATGTGGCCTAGGTGAAGCTATGGTTAAGTCATACTCAGCTGGATGGGAAACCAAGGGAAGGCTCATTCTTAGGAATTTGAGGAATGGTGTGTCAGGTGGGGCTCCACAGAGATCTCACATTTTGTGGTTTTCATGAAGTGCAAGAAGGAACTCAGCAGAATTTAGGCCTTCACTGAGGTGTGTGACCAGTTTTGAGGCCAACATCTCAAAAAAAGTGTCGCTGAAGAAGTTTCAAGGAGGCTGAACCTCAGAGATTGAGTTGAGTGTCACAATTCCATTTCTCTCCTATTGAGCAATTATCTCCTTGTGTAAATTCCTGGAATTCCCAATGTCAGCACCTTGGAGCTGGTGTTACAGAGCTTTTCCAGTGCATTACCCAGCAGGTCTGGGTGGTTGCTTAAGTCACCACCTGGGTTTAATTTTGCTGGGATGACAGGGAAATGATAATCCCGAGTGATTCCCGTGAAAGGTACCGAGCCAGCTTTTTGAGACTGGGAATTGCCATTGCTTGTAGAGACTTGATTGGTACCAGGTTGACTCATCTGAGATTCACATGTGCTTGTGAATCTCAGATGAGCCTGAGATTCCCCTTCGTCTTTGAAGTGTCTGAACCAGCTTGCTGATGGAATACTTGGGGGAAGAAGTAGGAAAAGATCTCTCCCTGTAATTCGGCTGAGTCCGCTCATCCTACCCTCACTTCCCACAGTGATTAAGTGGAAAAACGATTCTGCGCTTTGTGGTAAAAGCAAATGCTCTTAGAGGTCTCCTCCAGCCTTAATGACTCCATGATTGGTTTGACCCTCTGTTTTGATACAGAGCACCAAAGAAATTCCAATCTAATGGAGCAAACCCTGACTCCACAACGTGGAACTCGTGCAAATCCCCAGCTCCAAGTGGAGAAGAACCAAGCCGTGACATGTACAGCTGAATCCTGATTTATCCTGTTAGCTTCAAACAAATTACTGCTTTGAAAGGTACGTTAAGAGTCTCCTTTCATTGTTTTTTTCTTGCAACGTATTTCTGTGTCCATTTTCATTAGTTATATTTTTGAGGAGATAAATTATATGCCTTGATAAAGATCTTTGCTCGTTTTACGGCCACCATCCAAGGGCTGGGTTTACAGCAGATCTTGTCCATGTGGAGCATTTGAACTCAGAGCTTCTGGCCTTTGGGTCCTACCTGACTCCAGGGTTTGGTGATGAGCCCAAGGAGGAGTGTTAGGAATCAGGAGCAGCTGGAGAAGCCAGAGGAGGTGCCCAGGGCAGGACCCTGAGGAGCTCTAAATGGTTCTCCCATCCTCTCTTCCTGAAACTTCAGCATTTTCCACAGTGCTGCCAGCATTCTTCTGAACACCACAGTGTCCTTTGGAAAGGAACTGGAGCTTCTGGCTGGAAGATGCCTTCCCTTTTTCTGTTGGTGACAACCAGAGGTGTCCGTCCCTTCATTCCAGGGCTGCCCCTCGAGGCAGGATCACTGCCAGGGCTCCCTCCTGCTCCCTCCACCTCTTCCACTCTATAATTTAGGGGTTAAAACCGGCATCCAGAATGCAGCAGAGCCAGGTTTGATTTCCTCCTTTGCCTCGGGGGATTGAGATGTTTATCTCCTGTGAGTGTCCTGCCCAGCCGGATAGGGATTGTCCTCGTGCCTCCAAAGGAATCTGGGCACAGTGTGGGAAAACAGGTGACACCCCTGGCCGAGGGGCAGGGATCAGGAACAGTCCCATGGGTCACCCCAAAGGCACTTGCACGTGTGTGATAGGGAAGAGACATCCCAGTTCCTGGCGCTTGCTCCAAGAGCTGTTTGGATACATCTGCTCTTGGGAATGAAGCAGAGCTGGGAGATGTTCCCAGGTGGAGGAGCTCCATCCTTGGAGAGCTCCAGAGTCCCCTGGCAGAGGTTTTGGCGCTGCCAGTGCATGCCCTCCATGGGGACACAGGCTGGGCTGTGGCAGGAGGAGGCAGGGAATGCTGCCCACCCCATGAGGATGCTGTGAGGGCACAGTCCCTGCTCCTGCAGCCAAATCAGTGCCAGAGAGCACCCTGGGCACGTCACTGCTCAGACACAGCCTCTGCACAGATAAGAGAAAGGTAAAACTGGGTGAAGAACAGGTGCATGAAGAGAGCACAGACGGGCTGAAGCCACAGACTCCTCCTGTGTGGCTCGCCTGAGCTCCCACTGCCAGGATCCCCATCCATGGCTTCCTCCAGCTGAGAAATCCCACCAGCCTACACAGAGATTTGGTGGGGAGACAGCAAACCCTCCCCTCTGGCTGCACCTGGGCAGGTGGGATCACACCTGGGATGGGAAAAGGAGTGAGGAGCTGTTTCCTGAATGTTTCCAGAATGGTCACACAGGATGAAGGAGGAAACCAGAGCTTCACCCATTTATTTACAGTTTTCAAAGCAGCTCTTGTGGCCTGTGGTTCAGGTCACCCACGGGAGGACTCCTGCACATGGACAGGGACACTTGGACAGTTTTAGGTCAGATGAAATCTCAGTTCAAGCTCACGGGAGGTTTCCTGAACCAACACTTGGCGTTTCCAGCACGCTATTTTTTTATCACCACAGAAATCTCTCCTGACACACTTCCCAAATTCCAGTTAATAATAACTTCTCATTTGTCATCAGTACACTGTTGTAGTCTGAGGGGTACCCAAAAGTACCTCCTGCTCTTAAACAAGTAATTCCTTTCAAAATTCCTCCTGGAATGGTGTCAAAGAATATAGAGAACAGGAGAACAAATTCGAAAGGCAGATTAGCACTGAATATCCCGACTGGAATGAAGTGCTATTCCTTAGTTGAAAAGGAAAACTACTTACATTTGCTGGAAGAAGCAGCCAGGGATAGTTTTCTGCATCCCTGCACTCTGTGTGAGTCTCAGCAGAGCCGAAATGTGCCGTTTCCCTTGGAATGATTCCTGGTTTTTATACAGAGCGCCCCGTGTTCAGCTCCACGTCAGAGCTGGGGCCGCGGGATTTGTTTTGCTGGGCAACTTCCTCCAGAGCTGGTTTCTCAAGGATTACTCACTTGGATCATGGTAGCCATTAACTTTCAGCTGTCTGGAAAAACTGATGGCCTGAGTGGAAAAGGAGTCCCAGACACTTCCTCACACCCAGGCTGGAGTTGGAGCAGATTACAGGGAGCGATCCCAGGCTTGTCTGGGTGCAGCGTGAGCCAGCACAGGTTATCCACGAGCAGGAACCCTCTGAGCAAAGAGAGGATGTCCCTGGCACGGCTGGCCCGGGCTATCCCGGGAGTGTTTGTGTCGGCGTTGCCGGGGATACCCGGGTTTGGTGCTGCTGACGTTGCACTCCCGCTCCTCATTGTTCTCCAGGGTCAGAGCCAACTTTTTCCCTGTTCCAGGAGGTTTCCTCACGAGGCATCGGTGGGGAGCAGAGGAGCATCCCAGAGCCATTGTGGAGATACATCCAGAGCCACATGGACACCGAGAGCAGCTCCCGACTCTGGGTGCTGATCCCACGCCTGCAGCCAGGACTTGGAATCAGGCAATGAAAGGCAGTGACACTGTCCTGGTTTCTGATCAGCCAGGAGGGTTCACTGCCCGTCCCACACCAGCTCTGACATTCCCCTCAGCGATTCCTGGAGCTGTGGAAGGATAAAGCAGCTGGAATTCCAGGTCTGGCACACTGCTGTTCCCACCCGAGGATGGTGCAGGAAAGGCAGCCCGGTGCTCTCCTGCTCACCTGGACACACTTTTCTCTGCCAAAACCAGAGAAAGCCCTTGAAAAAAAGGATTTGGGCTGGGTGGCAATTATTAGAATTTGTGCTCGGATTTAATGTGTAAATATTAATTTTTGTATTTGATTTTAAGAAGTGATTTTTTCCAGGGACTCTCCGTAGCAGTTTTGTGTTTTAAAATTTCTGCTATACTTCACAACTTCTGTTCCCTTTTACAACTCCTGTTCTATTTCACAACTTCTCTTGTGTTTGCTTATTTTTCTTGCCTGCCACGATGATACAACAGAACCAGCAGCTGCAAGAGCAGAAGATTCTGCAAACTCTCCACACTTTTCTCAGCAGCTCGAAATTTCACAATGACTTGGGGACAGATAAGACGAAGCCTCCATCCCCCAGGGCACCACCCTTTTGGTGAGAGTTTCCCCTGTGCCAGCCACTCTGTGAAAACAGCAGGAAACTCCTTTTTGGGGGGAGGTGGGAGGCTGAGATGGGAGATCTGGCCCTGGCTGTGCCCAGTCACACCGGCCATGGGGAAGGTGCTGGAACCTTTAATCAGCTCTCTCATTTAATCAGCTCATCTTTACCTCCCCATGGCTGGTGGCTCCTCCTTGAACCCCCCCAGTGCCTCCACAAACAGAACAAACACAGCTTTCCCAATTAATTTCTGTCTGCTGGGAGCTGGTTCCCAGTACTTTTCCATAACCTGTTTATTTTGTGCTACACCTTTGTTTGAAGGCTGTGCCCAGCTCCCTGCAGTGATTGCAGTGCCCTTCTCAGCTGAGGACTTTCTCTTCCTTTTTTTTATCTCAGCAATTGAATTTAATTAGAATTCAGCATTATGTAAGAAAATTTCCTTTTTTTTCTGTCTGAAGCACTTCACTTTTGTTCCATGAGGGTTTCCAGCGCTCTTCCCTTGCCACCTCATAGAACCACAGAATAATGAAATCACAGACTGGTTTGGGCTGGAAGGGATTTTCAAGCTCACCTCATCCCAGCCAGAGGCAGGGACACCTTCCACTACCCCAGGTTGCTCCAACCTGGCCTTGGACACTTCCATGGATGGGGCAGCCACAGCTTCTCTGGGCCCAGGGAAAAGAAATCACCCGAATATTTTGTATTTTTAGGAAGTTTTTTTAACACGCCTGAAGATTTCGAGGAAACTGAGGGAGGACAATTTTCTTTGCAAATAACTCTGCAGTTTGCTCCTACAAACCAGGTTCTGATTCCTGTTCCTTTGTGGTTCTCCAGTTATCTGGTCCTGATGGTGCCATCCTGGTCCCTGGGCTGCTCTTCTCATGTTTACCTTGGTTTTATTTTCTCTTGCGTTGTTTGAGAAATCAGAACAGTTCCTGTCTGATCTTCACCCGAATGTGATGAAGAGTCTCCTGCCTGGACATCTGACTTGACATCGTTTCCCATCTTTATTATCCTCAGAAGATTTGCATTTCTTCAGCACCTGTTGTGATTCCTCTCTGAAGTTCTCTGAAATTCCACAGTTCTGCCTCTCCCTTGCCTCGCAGAGTTCAAGAATCTCCTTTTTAAAGTCAAACCCAGCTGAATGATTGTCTCTGCTGGCAGAAAAAGGGAGAAGGAGAAGCCAGGCAAGTATTTGCAGGTCTGAGGAGGGGTTGGGTGACAAAGGGCAGAGCCTGGAGGACAGGAGTGACCTGACACAGCTCCCACCTCCACCAAACCACAGCCAGAGCTCCACTGGCAGCAAAGCAGCAGGAGGCTGGCCAGAAGTGCTGAGCTGACCTTCTCCATGCCCTTCCTGATGGGAAAACAACAGATTCTGATCTAGAGAAGCAGGAACTGGAAGGGTCAGCCCTGTCCCTGCTGGCTCAGGTGTGGATGTGTGATCTGGGTGTACCCTGCCTCTTTCTTAAGAACATGAGTTTCCTTTTTTCACCTTTTCAAAGAACTCATCCGCAAAGGAAATCATCATCTCGCTGGCTTTACTGCCATTATTCTCCATTTTCAGGGTAGAAAAGGAAATTACCTTTTAATGAGAGCAAATGGGGGATAAAGCATTACTAATGGAATGTTTATTCCTTGTGGACAGTAATTTCAGCCATAAAACAGGATTTCATCAGCCCCTTTTGCAGAGCTGGCGGGAAAGATTTCCTTACAGGAAGACAGGGAAAAAGGTGGATGGCACAATCCTCTTTGTTAAGGTCTAGAATGGATCAAAATTACAGAAAAAGTGCATAAAGAAGTGGTGGTGATTCATAAAACTGGGGGGAAGAACTCAGTGCAAGACATTTAATGCAAATTTCAATGTACTCTGGCTTCCTCCTTCACTAATTCCCATTTCCAGTGTGGAAATAATTGTGGAACAGCACTTTGAGACACGCCCTTGATCCAGGAGCTGAGGTGGAAATTCCCCACTGCTGCCCTGAGCTGACATTTTGGGAATACCTTGAACAAGTTCGGAATTTCTCGGCTGACAGCTCTTCCAAGGAACAGAGCAGGGAGGGCTGAGCCTCCCCATCCCTGCCCAGCTCCTCGGGGCTCTCATCCTGCGGAGCTCTGTCCCTGCCTGCTCCAGCCCCTCCCTGCTGCTCCTGGATTTCTCCCTGTGCTGTGCCACGTTCACACCTTTGTGGGGTTTCCTTCTGCTCCCGTCGCGGTTTCCCCTCAGCCTCTCACTCGTGTCTGAGCGCTCCCGCTCGGACCCGTCTGGTTCCAGTTAAACCCCGCGCTTCCCTTTGAGTCACAGCATTCCACTGCTCTGCCCGTCTCCAGGGATGAGCCTGGCAGGAATTTCCCTGCAAGCCACAGATTTCCTCCGTTTTCTGCTGAAGTCGCCCCCCTTCCCCACGCTGCCATCAGCACACGCTCACCCCGCCCTGGCTGGGCTGTCCCCGTCCCCACCACGGACGCACAGCAGGAGATTATTTCCATACAGGGTTTTCCTCAGTCACAAATTTTGTCACTTTTGCCATTCCAGTGCTCTCCCCCATCCCACCAGGAGGGAGCCAGAGGCCGTGTGCGGCTGGCATTAATCCAGGACATGGTGCCAGGGCCACTCCCACGAGGAGCTCCCAGCCCAGGGAGGCACAAGCAGAGGTGATGTCATCCCATGGCTCATGCAATTCAGATTTACCTGGAGGAGGGTTTCACCAATTTTTACTCTTTGTAAAGTGAGAGCAGAGCAAACACTCGTTGCAGTGGTGGGGGGTAAATTCAAAGTCGTTGGAAAAGCCCAAAGGAGCTTTTGGGATCAGAAAAGGACACTGAAGGAATGGCTGGAGCGTGGCAGGATTGGAGCAGGGGAAGCAGGAATCTCTGAGAGCTCCCTCAGAGCCCACCTGGGAATCCCAAACCACCAGGGACAGCTCCAATGCCATGATCCATCTCCATCCAGATCATCACACAAAGCAGCCCTTCCTTCACAGGGAGTGAAATCAGAGATGAGGAATTACAGCTCCTGCCTCCAGTGTGTCCCAGAAACCTCTCCCGTATGAGCATTGGTTTTCTTCAGATGGCACGGGGAAAATTGTCAGAAAGAAAAATTTATTATTTCTTTAACAAACAATCCTAGGAGCTATTTTGGGTGTTATTGTTGCCTGAAAGAATAAAAGAGGAAACCAATTCTGTGCTATCCCATGCAATTCCTGGACCAGTGAATGTGTTTGCTTTGGACAGATGACAGGCATTAGGAAAATGTTTCCTAGTGGGAACACACAGTTTATAAAAATAACTTCCATAGAAAAATCACCTAATTAAGAGGGTGACCCAAGAGTGCTGCTGCCAAACTTTGGGAGATCCGAGCTGCCAACCCAGGAAAATCCTTTTGGAAACACAGCCTCATGAAGATCTTCAAATCCCTGCAAAGGCCAATTAAAGTCTGGGTTTTTTATGGCAAAGGCCTATTAGGGTTTGGGGGTTTTATGGCAGAGAGCTGGGACATCTGTAGCTCCTGTGGTCCAGGGGAATGGGAGGAGGAAAATGTTGATTTCTGCTCAAAGAAATTCTGGTCATCAGTGCAAGTTGGTATCAGGATTTCCGGGCCTTATCACCCGGCAGGTCACAAACTCTGCAGGAGCTGATAAAAGATCTGGGGGCAGGGGGAGAACCACATCTGTTAAATGGGGCATTGCCACAAGTTTGATGGGGTTTTTTAGGGCCTCACGAGGGTTTTTCAGAAGAAACTGCCTTTCCCTGCCTGCTGAAGCTGCAGATGGTGTCACCTCTGTCCCCACAAACCCAGGGCAGTGCCAGTGGTCACCACCACAACCTGCACAGGGAAGGCTGAAGGATTCCCATCTTTCTGTACTTTTTTGGGGATTTGTCCTTCCCTCTCTTTTGAAGAGAGCAGTGGGACATGGAAATAGGACCTGTGAGCCACCTGCTGCTCCTGGCAGTGGCTGTGGTTCTTTCTTCCAGGAGAAGTTCTGGAGCTGATCCGTGGCAGGGATGAGCCAAGTGCTTGTGCTCACACAGCGCCATGGACTTGCTGGACCAGCTCCTCCTTCCCAAATCTGTCTGGAAAACAAAAATAAAAGCTAAATACTGATGCTCCTGTTCCCTGGAGTCCTGCTGGGCCTCAGGGAAAAGCCTTGTGGGAAAAACCAGAAGGAAAACACAGCATAGAAAGAATAATGGGAATAAAGCATAACTAAATAAATAACGAGGCAAGGCAAGCCTTGAGCTGAACTAATGGCTTGTGGTTCCTGCAGGGAAAGGTTGGGAGCTGGGAAAACATCTGCCTGATGGTTTTATAATTCTGTTCTAATATTTAAAGGCAGGGATGAGAGGCTGAAATTTGATTTTTGAAGCAATGGAGAGACTTGAATGTGGATGTATTTATTATAAGATAATGCAGAAATCAGTCAGCAGCCTGGAAGCTCAACAGAAGCAGAACTGAGGACTCAGAGGGCCTCAGATGGCCAAAAAAGGCCAATTTTGATGATGTATGGGCTGCAGGGAGCTGGAGCCAGCCAGAAATCTCTGACATTGTAGAGAGTTTGGACAGAAATCTGAATTCTCCTGAGAAGGGGCTGGGGTTGGGGTCAGTCCAAGGTCACTCCCAGGCCTGACCTTGCAAAGCCAGCAGGGTTTTGATGCACAGACAGACACAGACTAAACAGACAGAGCTGTGCTGGCGTGGTTTATATCTGTGGGCCCTCAAACTGCGGTAAAATGGAAACAAAATCTCATCAAAATTATTTCAGAGAGCTCAAAGAAAGTTGGGTAATAACCAAACCCCCAGTGGCACTGACTGGAGTGAGCTGCACCTCTCTAACTCCCAAAATGATGGCTCTGAAGCAGCACAAAGAGAAGTTTCAGGTGTTTTTTTGGCAATAGGTGTTGAACTCCAGGCTGTACCAGGTGGTAACTACAGGAATCCTTCAGCTCCCTCCTTCTCAGCGCTTGGAAATCCTTTGGAAAGGGCTAATAAGTCCTTAATTCCAACAGAATCATGTCCCTGTTCTGCCAAAGCTCCACTGATATCAGAGTTATTTACCATGCCCCCTATCAGAGTTTATCTTTGCAGTATTTTTGTGCTTTGTTGGATCTTCAGATGGATGGAAACAGCCACGTCCTCTTTGGCCATGAAATTGCCCAAACTCAGCCTCAGTATGGTCATAAATCTGTAATTTATAATATTTATCTATAAATATTAGAGTTATTAATATTAAGTTATGCATTTAATTGCTGCTGGGAGACCAACACTCGTTCATCACTTTCTGGAATGTAGATCCCAGTCCTGTCCCCAGCAGGGACTGACAAGGGACACCAGCCTGGGCTGGGATTGTCCCCAGCCTCCACCACCTCCTGGGGCATCACTGAGCACACAGGAGATGATCTTTTGTGTGATATAATTTTTTTTTTTTTTTTTTTTTTTTTAGGAAAAAACCTTTCCCACTGGCTGCTTTGGCTGCTCCCCTGTCCTTCCCCAACCCAGGTGAATATTCCATTTTAAAGCCTGCTCCTGGCATTTTGTGGGCCTGGGCTGCACAGAGCAGTTGAATCATGGCAGAAAAAGAGTAAAAACCTTCTCCAGTGAGCATTAAAAAAACCCCAAACAGCCATTCTCACACGAGATAAGAGCAGGCTGTTGTATAACTGAGGGATGATTCAGAGCCCAGAGAAAGCATTTTTGGGCTGATCAGGAGCTGATAGCTGGCTTGGCCTCAGAGCACATCTCATGAAATCCAAGCAGAAAGGATGGGACAGGAGTTCTGGAGAAAAGATGGGAGCAAAAGCAGCTCAGTGTGGTGGTGTGGGGTGGTGCAGAGCACACAGCCCCTTGTTCTGACAGAAAACGGGAATGATTTTCGGGCGGACCCACCAGTGACATTCAGGAAATGAGAGGTTGTAACAATTAAAACCAAAACTTCGATTTCATGAAGATTTCTGGTGATATCTGCCGCAATCTGCTGCAGAAGCAGAGCTGCAGGAGGGCTGGAGGTGGGTGCTGTAGGAACATCTTTTCACCAATTCCTGGTGCGTGGGGTGTTCTTATCTGCCCTCAGCTCTGCACAAAGGGCCTGCTTAAGTCATCGCTCATCAGGGGCTTTCTCTTTGCATTTTTCCTTTCAAGTCAACAAGAAAACAAAAAAAAAAAAACCCCATCAAGATGAGAACTTGAGTGCCCAAAGAACAGGAAGTTTCTGATACTCTTTCCTGTGGTGTTTTTAACCAAACACTTTGCATATTTGATGCTCCAGATCTGTCATTCTGGAGGGTTCAATTCTTGTCTCCAGTTCTGCTGCTGCAATTTCAAACCCTGACCTTGGAGAGCTGCTGGAGGAACCAGAATGTTGTTGCTGTTGTGTGCTCCAAAGTTGAAATTTTGGGTTGGCCTTGGCTGCCCTGATATTTCCCTTGGCTGAAGAACCCCGGGAGTGTCCAAGCCCAGGTTCCATCCTGCCTTCTCCTTTCTCCAAGAGCTTGATTACGCTTCTCCCATGTTCCTTTGGCTGGTTTTGAATTATATCCTTCCAAGATCTTATCTCTGTCCCCATTCATGCAGGGTCCATCTGACACCTGTGGTATTCCTTTGGGAATTAGAGGCCCAGGACTGAGCTCCAGGTGCAAATAAAATAAAATGGGAATAATTAAAAGGTTCATCCCATGGCAAAATAGGGTTGATCATCAAAGGTTAATTATGGAGGCTGGACTGATCTGACATTTCTTCTCAATAGCTTCTAAGGCAAATCTGATTCCCACATGGATATATCCCCACAACTAACATGGAGCTGTTCTAGGGAAAGGCAGGATTTGCATCCTGATGGATTCTTCCTGGGAAAAATCTCTGGCAGGGGCTGCATCACCCAACACTGACGGTGAACAAGATCTCTGGGATTCTGTGGAAAATACTGGACGTGTGCCGTGTCACAGAGAATTCTCTGGCCATCCTCAAATTCCGAGCAGCAACTTTATATCTCAAGACACACTAAATAAATACAGGCTCCAATTGTCACCACTGACAGTTGGATTTGGGGCTCTTTGATCTCTTTTCCAACCTTGGTCATTCTATGATTCATTAATTCGCATTAATTTGCCTCTCTCTTTAGATTTGAATGAATTTCCGAGTGCTTCAAGCCCTGAAAATAATATTGATGCCAAAAGTCCATTTATTTTCATCCTGTTTATTCCAATCCCTTTCCCAAAAGAGAATGCCAATTTGCACAGGCTGTTTCTGACTTTTCAGTTTACTCTCCAAAAGAAGATTAGAGCAAAATTTCTCCATGAGGAATGTTTGCTTTTGTACTGTTGAGTTTCCCAGGGGGAAAGTTTGTTTCCTTATCTTCCAGTGATGAAGAATTCTGGTGGGTTTTGGTATGAGAAAACCCTGCTGTCAGAAAATGAACATCAGAGAGTTAAAATGTTACTTTTGTGGGTTAGAAAGGCTCCAGTAGCCCCAGTTGGGAGGGTTAAAGTCACTGGTGACTTGCAAGAACCCTCACACCCAGTTCCAGCCTGAGAGTCAATAATCCACCTTTAGGTCTGGCCCATTCTGGAAAAAAATATTAGGATGAAAGGATAATTTGGAGAGATTTGGATATAATACAGATTTCCCATCAGTTCTACAAAACCAGGAGAATTCACAGAATTTCCCAGCTCCTCATAAATGAACCATCAGGAATGGGAAAATGTTTTCAGGCTGTTTTTCCCCAGCAGTATTTTGTCTGAAAGGGATGCTGCACATTCCCTGAGTGGTTTCTCTGTGATGGGACTTGTGAAATGCTGGAGGCAGAGCTCAAGCCCAGCCCTATCTGCCCCATCTGCTGCAGCCCTCGTGTTCCACGTACAAAACAGGAAGGGGAAGCAGCAATTGGCTCTATCAGAACAGCATCTCCTGCCAGAGAGGCTCTTTGTTCTCACAGGTTGACACATTGGGACCATGAAAAAACCCAACCAAGGAAATGCAGCTTTTCAAGCCAGCAGTTCCAAGGTTTTTGTGATGGTTTTAGATTTTTTTCTGAGGTGGCTGATCACCTCAGGGACTTGGGATGCTTTTCCTGGCACCCAGCACTGCTGGACTCGGAGGTGTTCAGTGCCTGGTGGAGCCCATCCCATAATGACTCTGGAAAGGTACAAATTCAGCTCTTCTCTTTCATAAACCAGAGTGTGACCAGATGATTGCACAGGGGCCAGTCCTGGTGCTTTGCTGGGTCCTTCACCAACCAAACCACAGCAGAAGGATGGCTCAGGGTCCTTGTCTGGAGGTTTGGCCTCACGAATCATCCTCTGATTGAAACATCCTCTCCATTTGCACAACGAGACAGGATCACAGAAGGTTTGAGGGTTCCTAAAACCCTATTTCCAGAAGTTTTCTTTGGCAGAAGAACCTTCAATGTCCATCCTCTGTCCCCAAGATCCCTCCAAACCCAGTGTGGATCAGTTTAAGGTGGAGTGGAGCTGCAGCACCCGGAGCTGTGGCAGCAGGGACAGCCCTGTCCCTGTCCCCACGCCGTGTCAGCTCCACTTCCCAGAAAAGGCCACACAAACTCTCCCTGTTGGGTTTTTGAGAGGAAATCCTGTCAGTGAAACAAACAATCAGTTGTCCCTGACTGATGCCTTTGGTCCTTCCCAGATTTGTCATCCATCCCCATCTCCAGCTCTTTTCCGGGGGAGAGATCAGTGCCTGTGGGAGAGCAGCATCATTCCCCAAATGTTTGGGATAACAAGGCTGGGACTGCTGAACGTGGTCCTCACACTCAGTCCTGGTAGTGATTTATCTTATTCATCTCAGTGCTTTATCCCAAGAAATGCTGGCTGGAGACCATGCTGAGGGTGTCCAACCATCTCCCCATCTTCCCTAAGTCCTCTTTCCTCAGCAGCCACTCAAAAACTTGTGTTTGCAGTACGATTTGATGGGCTGAATGACAAGGGCTGAATGACAAGGGCTGAAGTTTCTTTCACAGTGGGTTCCCAGCTCTATTCTCTCGCAAAAACCAGGGAATAGGGATCTTTGTTGGCCTCATGGCTTGGGATGGAGCAGCCTCTCACAGCTGCCAGCGTGGGTCACTCATTAATATCAACCCCTACAAAGCAAGGGGAGATGGGGCAGTGCTGGAAGTGTGACATCAACTCTGATTCCCTCCGTTGGAGCCTGGTGCTGATAACACCAACCAGAGTTTGATCTCTGGATGAGCCATTCCCTTAAAAGTTGGGCTTGATGATCCTTGTGGGTCCATTCCAGCTCAGAATATTCCATGATTCTGTGAATTCCCTGTGCTGAGTCAGGGAACAAACACGCCCAAATTCAGGTGAATTAAGGGAGGATCCCCTGGAGAAGCAGCTGCTGCTGGGGGAAGGGAAGCTGATACAGCAGAGGGATTCTACATCCTTGGTGAACAGCAGAAAAGACTTCCCCAAATAAGGGGAAGCAAAGAAGGAGGGAGCCAAAGCAGCTGCTGACAGGGCCCTTCCTTTGTGTGGTTTTGTGTCACCCAAACACCGACCCAGCCAGCCCGGGGCTGACCCTGCTCTGGGGGAGGATGGCCCAGACCCAGCACTTCCCAGAGCACAACCTGCCTGTTTCAGAATGACTGTGGGCTGCCAGCCTTCAGAGCACAGAATTTATTGCAGTGAAAGGCTCTTCATCTCCACTCACACTGGGGGGACACCTCCAAACCTCCCCTTTCCCTCTGGATTCCCACCCCTCTAGAGTGGAAGCTCATCCCTGCCAGATCCAGGGGAACTGTTCCAATGCACTCCCCTCATTCACCCCCACCAAGAGCTTTCTATCCTCTTTCTTTCCCCCACTTCTGCTTTCCTCCTGGACTTCACCTCCAGGATGGACATTCCTGGGATGATGACTGAAGCTTCACATTCCAGGAGGGGCTGGCTGAGCCCAGCTCATCTGGGCAGGCAGAGCACTCCCAGGTCTCCGTGCCCGAATTTCAGGCATCACCACAGTCCTGCTTTTCTGGAGAAATCCTGCAGCTGACAGTGCCCCTGGGAGCTCCCTGCCAGTGTCACACAGCCCATCCCACCCCAAATGTCACAGGGCAAGTCTGAAGCTGGCACACCATCCTTATCCCACAAGATTCTGAGGAAAAGGACTTATTTTGGGAAGTCAAGGGAGAGGAAAGAGAATGCAATACTCTTAGCAAAATGTTTGTTTCCTCACAGAACCCCACCTCTCTGCTGTCCCATTCTTAAACAGCCAGAGAGGAAGAAGTTGCCAATGCTGGAGGGACTCTTCATTCACTCTGGAAAGCATTTAGGCTTTTAGGAAGTTGTCTGGAAGTCCTGCAGTAAAGAGATAAGCAGTGTGCTGTATCAGTGGCATTCAGGATACTCAAGGAAAGGCTCAACTTCTTGGAATCAGGTGCCAGTGGGAACTTCTTGGAATCTGGATGGAGCTGCAGGAATTTGGGGTCCAGAGGGAGAAGGCAATGGAGGTCCAATCAGTGCTAAGTGACAAACCTAAAGCATGGTCAGGCTTTTTCCAGATTTGGATGGTCCCAGACTGATTTCCACAGCCTCATTTGTGCCTTTATTCCTTATCCCATTGTCCTGTGGAAAGGGAATCAGAGGAGTTACAGCCTGAGCATCAAATTGCTCTCATTGGAAGTGATGGGGATGATTTTATTTGGGTCTTCTTCACCCTAATTCCTCTGGGAATTCATCCAAGACTCCTTTTAGGAGCCCTCCCCTTCCCTTACTCTCCTCTGGGTCTCCTCACGTGTTGATATATCAGGGATTACCCCAGTCCTGACCCCCCAAATTCCACATTTCATCTTTGCCACATCATGTGAGAGCTGCAGTCTGAGCTCCTCGTGAATTCAGTGTGGAAACCCTTCCCACCAAAACTCTGGCTGCAATTCCAGCACATCTGGAGCAGCAGCAGCCTCCTCAATCCCACACCAATCTCAGCCTGACTTTGCAACTGGAAATCTTCCTGTTCTTGAGAGTGAAAGGCAGAAAAGAAAAAGGAACTGAAAAAAAATAGAAAAGAAAAGAAAATAAGGAGGAATTACTGAGTAGCAAAAAGGAGAAGGAATGGCCAAAAAAGGCACCAAAAAAGCAGAAGAATGGCTGAATGGAATAAAAGCAGAATGTGCAGCACAAATAAAACAAACTCCAGAGGTAGCTCCCAGCACAGGAGATTGCAGGCAGTGCAAGGAATTGTCCAGTCTTGGAGGCTCTTGGACCTCCACCCTTTAAAGTCTTCAAAATCAGGTGGGACAAAGTCCTGAGCAGCCTGACCTGCCTGGATTGAGCAGGAGTTGCACTGGAGATCTCCTGAGGTCCCCTCTAGCCTGAATTATCCCATGATCCTGTGATTTGACTGCTCCAAATATGCTGCCAAGCAGCTCTTGGGAGCTGGACAGGCTTCCTGGGCATGGGGAGCTGAGGAAAAGTGGGAAACCCTTGGGAAGGGCAGAGGGAAAAGTGAATTTCCTTCTCACACACTTTCACTGTTAATGGAGAGTGATGTCAAAGAGCAACTGCCACGTCCACAGCACCGTGGCTCTGGAAACTCCAAAAGCAGTTGTAAAAATGGATCTGGGGCAGGAGAAACGGCTGGGAATTCTCTCACATGGTCACAAAACAGGGGCACCAAGGGAGAGCTGGGCTGGTGTGGCTTCACAGCAGGGCAATGTGGGGTCACTGGGCTGGGCAGGGAGGCCCTGGGGACACCAGCACCAGGTGGGTACCAGGGATGCCTGTGAGGACAAGGAGATGTCCATGAGGACAGCGACCCCCAGGGTGAGTTCAGCAGGGCTGGCTTTAATCATGGAATGATTTGGGTGGGAAGGGACCTTCAAGCCCATCCAGTCCCACCCCTGCCGTGGGCAGGGACATCTTCCACTGTCCCAGCTTGCTCCAAGCCCTGTCCAGCCTGACATGGGCCACTTTCAGATGCTCCAGTGCCACTTGGAGTTGTTCCCACCCTGGATAAAAGCTTCTTTCCCCAAAGGATTCCCCACTGCCCCAGAGAGGCCAAAAACTGCTGGGTCCCCCTACCCAGCCCCCCGTGACCATCCACATTCCAGTCAAATCCACTGGGGATGGGAGAATGGAAAAATTCCTTAACTCCTCAGCAAAAGGTGGGAACCTCATATGATACATCCTCAGAAGAAAGCCAATACCATCAATCGAAAATGCAGAGTGGGACAGCCCAAGCTTAAAATATTCAAAATTGAGAAAAGTAATACTTCATTTGATATAGCCTTGGAGTTTGTTTGGGTTTGTTTGAGGGTTTTTTTGTTTATTTTTGTTTGGGGTTGTTTGGGGGATTTTTTTGATTGTTTTTTTTTTTTTTTTTTGACAAAGCCACAGTTGTTTAAAAAAAAGATAGACAAATACAGTTTATTTTGGGATGCTGGAAAAACGGAGTGCTAAATTCGTGAGAATTCTGTTTTCCCTCCGATGAGACCAACATCAAAAAGTCTCAAAAAACTATTTCTAAACGAGGTTCTTAACTCTGCTATCAGGAATGAGCTCCCTGCCAATCATAAGCAGGAGGAAAATACAGAACATAAACAGGGAGGGGACGCCGCCAGTTCCCACCGGACCGGGTGGGATGCATCCCAGCGCTATTTCCTAGGAAGGTGGGAAACCCCTGGATAAACTGAAGGTTTCGGGGTCCCGGTGGGGCCGGGGCGGGGCCGGGGGAGGGGCCGGGGGCGCGCCCCGCTTTAAGAGCGGCGGGGGCGCGCCTGGGACAGATCCGCGCCCGCTCCGACCCCGCAGCGCTCCGGTAAGGGCTGCGCTGGGGCTGCACTGGGGGAGTCCCGGGGTGAGGGGTGGGGGCTTTGCCTCGGTGCCCCCCTATTGTGCCGTGTCCTGGGTTGAGCCGCTGACTCTCCCCTGTTAATGAGCTGCAGCGTTAATTAGCGGCTGCTCCCCGCGATAATCGCTCCGCTCCCGTCCCGTGTCCCCGCTGCGCTCCCGTCCCGTGTCCCCGCTGCGCTCCCGTCCCGTGTCCCCGCTCCGCTCCCGTCCCGTGTCCCCGCTGCTCCGCTCCCGTCCCGTGTCCCCGCTCCCCGCTCCGCTCCCGTCCCGTGTCCCCGCTCCGCTCCCGTCCCGTGTCCCCGCTCCGTCCCCTCGCAGAGCGGAGCTGCCGCTTGGGAGGCGCGTTTGGTGTTTTGGGGCATTCCCGTCCCTCTCCAAACGGGGAACGCAGCGCCCGGAGCGTTCCTCGGGTTGGGGATGCTTCGTGATTGTGCTTGGAACGAACGACAGCAGCGACTTCGTGTTTTTTTGTTGATTAATTAAATTGAGTTTAATCTACTGGTGGCCAGAGATGCTCCGAGGGCTGGAGCCCCTCTACTCTGGAGCCAGGCTGGGAGAGCTGGGGGTGTTCCTGGAGAAGAGAAGGATGCAGGAAAACCTTAGAGTCCTTTCCGATGCCTAAAGGGGCTCCAGGAGAGCTGGAGAGGGTCTTGGGACAAGGGATGGAGGGACAGGACACAGGGAATGACTTCCCACCGTCAGGGGTAGATGGGATATTGGGAAGAAATTCTCCTGTGAGAATCTGGCACAAGGTGCCCAGAGCTGTGGCTGCCCCATCCCTGGAAGTGTCCAAGGGATAGTGGAAGGTGCCCCTGCCCATGGCAGGGGTGGAATGGGGTGAGCTTTAAGGTCCCTTTCCAGCACAAACCAGTCTGCAATTCTATGACAAATCATAAATTTATCTGTGCTGCATCAGACTGGGAGAATTGCAGTTGTTAAGGGTTTTGCTCCCTTTGGGAGCCTTGCCTCATCCACTGCGGTTCCCTTTCACTTGTGCACGTTCCCAACGAGCTGAATTCCCCAGCACACAAATAAATGGTTCCATGAACCACGACTGTACAAATAAAAAAGTGGCAGAAACAATGTTTGCCTTCAATTAATGATGCAAATGTGAAGCCTCAGCTGGGAAATTGTGAGATTCTTGTTGATTTTTACAGATGCATTTCTGGGTGTGATTTCTCTCATGCTTTAGCAGTTTGATTGTGAACATCAGTTTCCTTTTGGTCACAAAACTCAAATTATGTTTAGAAATACAACAGAAAACAAGTCTTGCTTATCTTTTGGACAATCACCTCGAGCAGTTGTTTAAATTGTGGGCGGATTGCTGGCGTTAAGGACGTTATGTAATAAAAGCATAAAAGATCGTTGACATGTGGACTGGTTGCTTTGTTCAGCCTGATGAGGATTTCCAGTGAACATCAGTCTCTCCACCCTTGGGTGGTGGCAGACCTCTCACTGATACCTGCTGAGCTTTAGTTCGATCGTGCATTGCAGATAATCAAGAGTACAAGCACTAAAATAGCTGAAATTTGACCGATACCTGGAAGTCTTGAGCATCCCAGAGCGGTTCTGAATTCTGACTTCAGTAAGTCCTGGGAACAGGCAGAGAATCTAACACTGCAAAGTTATTTTTATGGATGAAAATACACTTAACAGCAAGTTTGAGCATGTTCATGGTGCAGTTGTGGGTTCTCATGCCTGATCTTGACCCAGCTTCTGCTTTTGTTGTTGTTGTGGTGTCCTGTTGTTTCAAGCTGGCTCTTGTCCTGCAGTTCTGATCTTGCAGCTTTTCATGGTCTCAGGCTGAAAGAGAGGTTCTGCATTTGAACTGTAAGAAACTGAAAATTAATTTTAAAAAGAGGAGAATCAGGGCTGAACAATTATTAGGGTCCAGGACCACTCCACCCATTTAAAATTCCATAGTGCTGTTGCCACCTTCGTTACCCCTCTCTGCTGTTTTGCTGAGTAGCTGCCTCAGTTTGTGAGGAGTTAAAAGATTTTTTTGGTAATTTAATGTCCTGAGGACTTGGCCTCGAGCTGCACCAGGGGAGGTTTAGATTGGATATTAGGAAAAATTCCTACACCAAAAGACTGGTCAAGCCCTGGAACAGCCACCACAGGTCCCAAAAACATATGGATGTGGCTCTTGAGAACGTGGATTAGTTGTGATCGTGGTGGTGGTGTTTGATGGTTGCACTTGATGATCTCAAGGGTCTTTTCCAACCTTAAGGATCCCATGGTGCTGTGCTGTGATTCCATGACTCTGTCACATTTTGTCACTCACAACCAGTTGTTGGTACCTGGTGAAGAAAGGTGGAGGTAGTGGGGACAGATCAGATCCGCATCCCTTCCCAGCTCTCTCCTGAGAGAGGTTCTTCCTCTTATTTCATCACGGGTATTTATTTTTCTGTGGCTGCTTTACCTCACCTGAGCTTTTCCCCCCAGGCCTGACACTATCCCCAGGGAATCTGTGCCTCAGCCAGGCACCATGACAGCACCGTCCTCCAACCTGTCGTGCCACCACCACTCCATCGACGACTTCCGCAACAGCGTCTACTCCACGCTCTACTCCATGATCAGCATCATGGGCTTCGTGGGGAATGGCGTGGTGCTCTACGTGCTGATCCGCACCTACCGCCAGAAAACGGCCTTCCAGGTCTACATGCTCAACCTGGCCCTGTCCGACTTCCTGTGCGTGCTCACGCTGCCCCTGCGCGTCATCTACTACGTGCACAAGGGCCACTGGTTCTTCAGCGACTTCCTGTGCCGCCTCTCGTCCTACGCGCTCTACGTCAACCTCTACTGCAGCATCTTCTTCATGACGGCCATGAGCTTCTTCCGCTGCATCGCCATCGTCTTCCCGGTGCGCAACATCAGCCTGGTGTCGGAGAAGAAGGCGAAGTTCGTGTGCGTTGGCATCTGGGTGTTCGTCACCCTGACGAGCGCGCCCTTCCTGCGGAACGGAACGTACCAGCACGGCAACAAGACCAAGTGCTTCGAGCCGCCGGAGAACTCCCAGAAGACGAACATGGTGGTGATCCTGGACCTCATCGCCCTCTTCGTGGGCTTCATCTTCCCCTTCATCGTCATCACCATCTGCTACACCATGATCATCCGCACCCTGCTGCGCAACTCCCTGCGGAAGAACGAGGCCAACCGCCGCAAGGCCGTGTGGATGATCGTCATCGTCACCGCCACCTTCCTGGTGAGCTTCACGCCGTACCACGTCCTGCGCACCGTGCACCTGCACGCGCTGCGCCTGCGCGGCCCCGGCTGCGGGGACACCTTGTTCCTGCAGAAAGCCGTCATTGTCACCCTGCCCCTGGCAGCTGCCAACTGCTGCTTTGACCCCCTCCTCTACTTCTTCTCCGGGGGCAACTTCCGGCAGAGACTGTCCACGCTGAGGAAGGCGTCCTCCTCCAGCCTGTCGCAAGCCTTCAAGAAAAAGATCTCAGTGAAAGGCAGGGAGGAGGAACCCTTTGGAGAAAGCCAGAGGGAGAATGGAAAGGCAGCTGTGGCCCCTTTGTAAGGAGGTTGAACCTTCCCCTCAGAGCTCTGGTGGGGGATGGAGATCTCAGGACTCTTCCAGAAGATGGGATGGAGGCTTGCAAGCCTTTGTTGCAGTACAATAACTGTGGACAGTCCCCGGTTTGTGGTACTTGGTGGCAGAGCACTGCTGGAGCTGGGCAGCCCCTGGGACCCCCAGAGCCACGTGGGACAGAGCAGCCACCACCAGCAAACCGTGGAGCTGCTGCTGAGCTCCCCAACCCCCTTCCAAGGCTGTGTTTGGGCATTTGCTTCATTTCACAGCTCTCCAAGAGCGTTAATTCCCCGAGCCAGTGGGAAATGTAAACAAAGCTTGCGGCACGTGGGGAGCTCCTGACAAACAGCGAGGGCAGTTTTCACTGGAGCTTCCAACAGCCGCTAAGTTATTTACACAGCGAGGCCGGGATAATTCCTGTCCTGCTCCCAGCTGCCTCTGGATTTCAGTTTTTATGATCATTATGTGTGTTTTAGGCTCCCAGGGCTGTGTCTTGGCTGCAAATTGGGAGGGGCCCCTCTTCCACCCCCACCAAGCAGCTCGAGATGCTTTGGTGGGCAGCAGGTTTGCCAGTGTTTTCCCAGTTTCTAGAAAAATCCATGGGATCAGTTGTAAAATTGCAGTATCCTACAGTGCAGGATAACTTAGGAATAAGGATAAGAGGAAACCTTATTTCAGTGGGACTAGTCCTGAATCCTCTAGGATTCAGAATATCACTCCAGTTTTTGGGAAAGTTTTAGGTAAAAGTGGAGCTCTGAGTGCTCAGAGTCAGATTTGCCTTTCTCAGCTGTTGGTCAAGGGTGTTAAATTAATAATAAATAGGAACAAAGCTCTCTAGGATGTTTGATCCTGTTCCAGGGTGTTCACCTTGCCCACACCTGGCAGCAAAGGGGCAACATGAGGCCCTTGGAAAAATCTTTAGGAAGAGCTAGAGATCCAAAATCTGAGTCTGGATGAGATGTGATGCTGAAAAAACATTGGGCTGAGTTTCTCCTGTAAAGAAAAACTTCAAACACTTGGATGGGGGGAAACATTCCTGTACTTTTCCAGGGGATCTGCAGGAATGGAGCACTCCTGCCCCTCCTGGAGCAGAGCCCAGCTGGAGATGTGCTACACGTCCCAGCAGAAATAGAAATTCTTGTAGGATTAAACCTCTCAGTTGGACAAGGAGTTGATAAATGAACAGCAAGTGTGTTTGGATATGGTATTTATGAAGTTACCCGATGTTATCTTGAATAAAGAAAACAGTTTTAGTACTGAAGAATAACAATGAGCAAAAGGAGTTTGGCTTGGACAGGCGTCTGCTGGAGAAATTGTCTGTACGGATAATTAGAGTGTAAATTCACTCTTTACACCACAGCCCTGGCTCAGCAAAAAATTTGGTTAAAAAACCAAATTCACCTGCAGCACAAATGACAGATGTGAATTTCCAAGGAGATTTCCAAGTTCTTCTGTTAAATTGGTAGGATAAAGTGGCAGAGGGCTGAAAGCTGCTGCTGTAGAGGAGAGTTAGAGACCCCCTAAACCCCCAGGAGGGCAGAGCCAAGAGTTCAAAGCCAGAACTGCAAATTGTTCAGGGAGAAAATGCGGAAGAATTGGCTAAAACTCATTTTCAAGGGTCAGCAACGAGTATTCCACTTGTGTCTCCAGACTTTGAAGGCATTGCGAAACTGTTATTCAGAATATGCCAGAGCAACATGTCCATTCCCAAAGTTTAAAATACTGTACAGTAAAGCTAGATGTGTGTATGTATATGTATATATATGTGTATATATTGCAAAGCATTTTTGTTGTATCATTTTTTAACCTTTTGCCTTTTTTATTTGAAAGAGACGATGTTAATGGCAAAAGAAATGGCAGCTTTTTTTCTTTTTTTTTTTGTGCAATAGGAAAGCCTGTTCTAAAAAACTTCACTGAAAATCAAAGGAAAACGTTACAAGTGAAATTTTAATTACTGTTTTCTGTGCCTCGTTTGAAAGTCTCTATTACAGATTCTTCTTCCCTACAATAAAGTTTTATTTGCACACAGCACTGGAGTGTAATACTTACTTAAAAACAATAATTTATCAGCTGTAATAAACAGAGCAACACAGATGTTGCTGAGATGTTGAGATGTTTGCTCCAGCCAAACTGGTCTTCGCCATAGCCCAGCTTCCCTGGATTCAGGCCACCACCTGGAGCTGCTGTTTGGGGACCTGTTGGAGCCAAACCCCTTCTGATGGTCTTGGTAGACCTTGCAGAGGTGGAGCAGCCCAACAAAAAGCAGCTGGAAGCTGCATTAATTGGGATTTAGAGGCAGAAAATGCTTGGGAGACACTTGGAGGGCAGGGATGCTCTTGGTGAGGGGGATTTTTTGTCTGTCCTGTGTAGTCACACATCACAAATGCACAGGAAATTCTGCTGGGAATGTTCTCTCCTTGGATTTCCCCAAAGCAGGTCCAGGGTCTGCAGGGAGGTGTTGGGTTATGAAGCTCCAGCCCAGAGGGGTGAGAAGGGACTTTGCCACCAGCCCCAGGTGACAGCCAGGCAGTGTCCCTGGTGTGCCTTTGCTCTAGGGACACAGAAGAGTACCACCCTGGCAGGGAATCCCAGGCAGGTTTTGCTCAGGTGCAGGAACCTGGAGAGAAAGCCGTGCAGAGAAACGGGGATTGGTACTGGGATGGAGCAAGTCAGGAATTGTGGTGTTTTAGGGGCTGTACAGCGTGACAGGAGCTGGGAAGAGGGGACCGAGTGTCACCCTGGCGCAGCAGCAGAGACGCACAGAAAACGAAAGTGGGTGGGTTGGGTTTTTGCCTGAAACTGGGCCTTTTCTGCTGCAGTTTCTGGTCCGATGGTGTCCCCTAGTGCTGAGCCATTCCCGGAGCCGCCGCCTGTAGCTGCCGAGGTTTCCTCTTTTTCTTTAGTCCAGCCCCAGTTCCTCTCCTGTCACATTGTCCTGTTTCCTCTGCTGGTGACCCCCTCGTTCCTCCTCTCCCACTCCTGCCTGTATTTTATTTTTTTTATTTCCATCTCTGCCTTCCTTTTGGTTTTTCCTATTTTCCAGGATGGATGCTCCAGCTGGGAAGGACCCAATATCCTCCTCCTGCCTTTGGCTCCAACTGCACCCTCGATTTTGCCTAAAACCCGCTGATTTTCCGTAGGATGATTGTCCCAGTATGGGCCTGCAGAGCTTCCACTGGGAACCTTTGGTGGGCACAGCCCCTGGGCATCACCTCCTGGTGCCAGTTTGGCCTGGGTGTGTCTGGGAGGGTTATTTCTGACCAAACCAGTACAGCTGGGAGTGGAAAGCTCTGCAAGAACCTGGTTATCCGTGTGGGAATGGAATGGTCCTGGTTATCCATGTGGGAATGGAATGGTCCTGCCTGTGTCCCACCAAAGGAAAGGGAGCTGCCACATGGGCACAGCTGGGAAGTCCAGAAACTGCACATGGGACGTGCCCACCCTTATTCCATAAACTGTTTTCCTGTAAAACTCCTGCAGGATGTGAGAAAGCAGCAGTCCTTCAGTTTAACAAGCAATAAACCCCAAGAACTGGCAATAAAGAGAGATTTCCTCTCATTCCTGCTCTGAGCATGGTGCCTCCTGCCTCCCCATCCCAGGGCATGTATTTTGGGGCTGGAGGGGCTCAATCCATTCCCACTGCCTGGATTCCCCAGGGATCTGTGCACTGAGAAGCTCTGGCTCCCTTAAGCAGGAGTTAATTCTCAAGCTGAACCTTAGTTTAGCATTTTTTCCCCATTTCCACTGTGGTCTGACATTAGGAGAGGGATTTCTCCCACATGGCAGGAGGGAGAACACCACGCTTTTTATCCTTCACCTACACAGGGTACAACCTGATTGCAAGGGGCAAAAATTAAGGAGCAAAAATGAAGGAAAGCCCATCAGATTTTGGAAAACCATCAGCACTAAAATACCACAGAAACATTCAGTAAGCAATAAAATGCCTTAAAAACATTCCTGAAAGCAAACCTGAGGGATGAAAAGCCCAGCCTGACACTTGGGGTTACAAATCCCTCTTGGGATCAGCAAAGTTGGGAACTCAAGCCTGCTTCTCCCAAACTCTGAACTCCAGCCCTGCGAGTGGCCACACGTACAAACAACTATTTGGAATATTTGCAGACTTCACTGGAGGGGGAAATGTGCCCGCTTTGCTCTTGTCAATGTGGTTTCTTACGCTTCAGAGGAAACCAGGCTGCCCTGGGAGCAAAGCAAGGGCCCTTTGTTAGGTCAATAAATACATTCCTGATGGATCTTCACCAGGCTGGGAGGGATAGAAGGAAGGAGGCAGCAAAACCCCACTATTTTATCATTAATAAAAACTCCAAGTCCAGGGTCATTGCTGCGGGTCTCTCATAGGGGAGGCAAAGACTAAACAGGGTTTGGTTTGGGTCTGGCCTGTTAAAATCCCTTTATTTGTGAGGAGCACGACTCCCTGGTGATCTGCTTGAGTTTAATTTCAGCAAGGCTGAGTCACTTGGGTTCAGCCCGGAGAAGAAGGGACTGAGAGGAGACTCCTCAGGAGCTGCAGCTCCTCCTGAGGGGCAGCTCTGATCTCTGCTCCTCATGAGAGGGACAGGACCCAGGGAATGGCTGGAGCTGTGTCAGGGCAGGTTTAGGCTGGATTTTAGGAAAAAGTTCGTCCCCCAGAGATTGTTTGGGCACTGCCCAGACTCCCCAGGGAATGGTCACAGCCCCAAGGCTGCCAGAGCTCCAGGAGCGTTTGGACACGGCTCTCAGGGATGCTCAGGGTGGGGCTGTTGGGGTGTCTGTGCAGGGCCAGGAGCTGGACTCTGATCCTTGTGGGTCCCTTCCAGCTTGGGGTATTTTATGATTCTAAGATTCCCCGCAGCCCCCGAGCCTCCCAGTAATACCTGGAGGGTTCAAGGACAGGAAGCAGAGTGTCCCCATGTCCCTGCTGTGGGGACACACAGGACAGGAGGCTCCTGCAGGTGTTTTGTCCAACCAGCCCAGGAGGCTGCAAAGAGCAGACTCAAAGCTGTTGGTTTGGGAGCAGTTATTGCAAAAGGCAGCCTGTGGCTGGACTGTTACAATTGCATCTGTCCCAGGATCAGAGAGGCTTGATTTCCTTTCTGAGTAACCCTGAGACCTCCCCTTCTCTCTGCCCTCTGCTCCCCACGTTACCCACGGCAGGAAGCTGCTTACGTGAGTGAGGGCTGGAAAATGCTGCGCCGCCCTTTCACCATGGATTTTCTAGGAAAATGGAATGAAAGGTTCCCCCAGACTGGCCTTGAGCCACTGCCTCCTGTCAGCAGCATCTCCTCCCACACTCCTCACGTCCTTCATCACCCCAGCTCACCGTGCCAGAGCTTCACAGGATTCCAGAGCTGCTTTGGGCTCCCCCTCGCCCTTTCCTGGTGCTCAGGTGGGAAGGGCAGGGCAGCAGCTTCCCCACAACCCTGGAGCAGCATCCTCACCTGTGGAGAAGGATTTGGGGTCCCCAGCTCCAGAGGAGAGACTGGAGCAAGGCTGAGACCCCCTTGGTGAGGTGGCCCAGCCCCAGTGCTGGTGGCCCAGACCTGTCCCAGAGAAGATTCCAGAGCCATGCACGAGGAATCCCAGGCTGGGCAGGACTCGAGAGGGGCAGAGGCTGAGCTCAGGTGGATTTTCCACTCCAGTCAGGGTTAATCATATCCTGTGGGAGGAAAAAGAGTCTCCAAGGATGTGAACTAATGGAACAGTAGTGCTGAGGGATGGATGTCAAAGCTCTGAGGGACAGGATTGCACATCCTCAGCTCCTGGGGTAGATCCTCCTGGGATCTATCAGGAGCCTGTCCAAATCCAAACTGTGACATCCACACCAGCTGATGGTAGAGTTTGCTCCCACTGTAATTAAAACTAAAAGTAATCAATAGAATCTGAGGTTGTTCTGGGGGTCAGCAGATGTCCCTGGTGCATCTGCCTGTGGCAGAGGACGCTGGAGGCACAGGGCAGTGCTGGGCAGGAGCATCCAGAGCCACAGAGAGTGGCACCAATGATTCAACTCCAATTAACTGTCTAATTATGGTAACTCTCTCCCATGGTGGGGATTCTGCTGATGAAACAAGCCCAGCAAACATCCAACATTACACTTAATTTATGCAAACTCAGGCACAGCCTCCTCAGCTTCCAGTGAGGTGCCCGAGCTCGTGGCCTCCCCCACCAGCACTGACCCTCAGCAGAGATGTATATTTTGATTTTTCCCTGTTTATTTCTACTGGATGTTCCTCTGGAGCAACGGAGCTCCAACAAGGGCTGCTGGAGGAGGAGGCAGCTCTTACACTTTGTACTCAGGGCACAATTCGTGGGTGAAGCGACTCTTAGAAGGAAGCTGGGAAAAGTAGAAATATGGTTTATTAGCAATCAAATCTAGTAAAACAACACAGCCAGAAAAATACTGCCCTCCCACGAACCAAGGAGAGCAATAATGAAAAGTTAAAGCTGAAGTTTCAACCCGAAATGTAATTCCATTACAGGAAAAAAGATGTAAATTCCTCAGCCCCTGCTCTCCCTGGAAAACTGAATTTCTACAAAATACCAGCTCTTTATCCAACCTACAAAGATTTTATCAATACAAACTGCAAGAGTTGTAGGGAGAGGGAGGAAATTTGAGGCTGTTTGAGAAAATAGTAAATTGGGGAATATTTTTTCTTTCTATTTTATGTTAAAATTCAGGGGCTTTTCCTTAAATTCAGTGCAACACCACAGGAGGGCATCATCTTTGCCATCCCAGCTCACACAAGCACAGCTTGGACTCCTTTTGGATGGGGGAATTGATATTTAAGGATTTTTATTAATTGATTTTGCTTGATTTTATATAAAAAACATAAACAGGAAGACCACGGGCAGCAGTGAAGAGCCAACGCTGAGCAAGACCCCAATGTTGGTGAGGCATTTTCTGTCCCCTCTCCCAAAGTCATAGGGCCCCTTGAGGAGGCAATGACAGCACCTTATCCATCAGAAGGAGGATTTTAAACGTAACCTTTGATAAGAGCAGGGATTAACAAACCCTGCTGAGTGACACTGTGACAAAAGGCCAGCCCTGCGCGTGTCCCTCACGCGCTGCCCGACGCCGCTGCCGGCACCGTTTGGGGAGAAAAGATGAAGTAACAGCAAAGAGGGGAAGTGGAAAGGAGATTGCATCATTTTTTTATGAAACAGGAGTCCTGTAGTTCTCTCAAAATGTGTGTTTGTTTTTGGAGGAACAGCTGGAACAGACACCGAGGCCACACGTGTCACTGGGGCAAGGATTTGGTGGCTCTCTGGGTGCCCGGTCACAGGAGGCCATCCACAGGTACAAGTGTTCCATGTTTGGAGGCTTTCCCGTACCTCCAGTAGAAATGCTGAGCATGAATAAGATCAAAGAGGGTCACTCCAAGCTTTTTATTGCAGGAGGTGATTCAAACATGTCGTCTCAGGAGGTGGGAACGGGGCAATGCCATTGCTGGGGCTTGGCTGCCTCATCCCTCAAGGCAGAGGAACTCTGGGATCAGGGGTCCCAAATCCCTTCCTGGCTCACAGGAGCTCCTCACTCTCCTCTCACAGCTCTAACACAAATCCATCCTCATCCTGTCATGCTTATCTCACCCCTAACAATTTGGGACTCCTGACTGCCCTGGGAAGTGGGAAGCAGCTGATTCCCGATGTGTCAGTGAAGCAGAGGGGCAGGGATTGATGCTGGAGCACCAGGACATTCTCCACCACCTTCTCCACGTGGAAAGTTCACCCTGAGCTCCCCACCAGCTCAGGATGAGCACCAGGAGCACTGCCCTGCAGAGACAGCTTCAAGGCATATTCCAGGAACTGTCACAGCTCCAATTCCGCTTCCACCTCCCTTAATTCCTTCTGTTTTTCTCACAGTGATTGGAAAATTCACTGCTGGAGCACCACAGACAATCCCCACATCAATCCCCATGGATGACCCCAGCTGGCAGCTGCTCCAGTGCCATCTGCAGCCTCTGGAGCCACCAGTCCCTTCTCCAGAGCAGGGAAATGGCAAAGCCAGAGCTCCTGGAGAGGAGCCTTTGGAAGGGCTCCCCAAACTCCCCATTCCCAGCGGCCTCCAGCAGCAGGCACAGCAGCAGGGAGGGCAGAGAGGAGGATTTTTCATCGCAAGAAAAAGTGGGGAAGGTGGGAAGGGGCCAGTTTGGGGTTTTTTTTTCTCTTTCTCTCCTAAAGAAGAGGAGAGAAATTCTTCTCACAGGTTCTCTCCCAGAGATCTGCTCTGCCAGCTGAGAAATGCTCCTTGTGCCACCACCTCACATGGAATATCAGAGTTTGGACCTTCCCTCTGAGGGTGGGAAACCAGATCCATGCCAATCTCAAACTGGAGATCATTAGCCCCAAACAAATAAGTAGATTTCAGTAATGGATACAACGTGGAGGTTTCCTGGAGGAGCCAATATTTGAATTCTTCACAGCTGCATCTCTGCCTTTTGCTGGGTGGGTTGATTTTTTTTTCCTCCTTAGCCTGAAGTGCTCCCAACTCCCTCATGCCATGTGGCTGCTTCTTATTTGCATCCCAGACCTGATTCATGGCCCTGCACTGATATAAAATATATCAGATATAAAATGCTCATTGGAGTGGGGAGAGTCCCTTCTGCAGAGCTGAGGACAGTGATCTGATGGGAAGGGGATGCTGCTCCAGCTCCAAAGTCTTTGTGGCTCAAAGAGGAGCCCCCAACACAGAGCAGAGACCCCCAGGCCTCCATCAAATGAAAAATAAAATAAAAAAAAATAAAACAAAAAAAGGGAATGGAAACAATCATGAGGAATGGGGTTATTGTAGGAGAGAGCAAGTAAAAGAGGTTGTTTGGGGACAGGGAGGAAAATGCCAGATAGGGAAGAAATAGAGCTCTGAAGAGAGACAATGGAGAACTGGAGAGAAACAATTGAAGTCCCATGTGGACAGGGAGCAGGGAGATCAGGGAGCACGGGCAGCTTTTCCCAAAGGTGCTGCAGCTTCCAGCACTCTCAGCCCAGGGATGGACACCAAACCTTCCCTGCACACAGGGCTGAGGGAAACTTTGTGCCAACGTGAAGGGAAATGGGTTTTCACTCCCTAAAAGTGAGGTGGGGGGAGTTAAAACAAGGGCACAGCCAGAAAAACAAATGAAACCTGTGGAAAAGTAGGAAACCTGCTCCAAGTGCCCAGCAGGAAGGAAACAGCCCAAACAAAGGGATGAGCATCACATTACACCTGACTCAGGAAGATTTCAGGTTTTATCAGTCCTCCAGTGCTGAGGGTTCACCTGCAGCTCCCCTGGATGTGCCCTTCAGAACAAGTTAAAAAAGAGATCAGGGTTTCAACAACTGAACTCTCAGCCTTTTGTCTGATGGAAAAAATCTGTTCCAAATGTGGAGATTTCAATACAGGCTGTAATTTTGTTACAATTCAGATTTATTCTGCTTGCTTTCTTTCCTTTTTTTTTTTTTTTGTTTTTTTTGTTTTGTCCTTCCCCTCCTCTCTGTTCTCCAGACATGGGCTCTGGTGCCTGTTCTGCTCTCCAAAGACCTTTCTCAGCTGAATTCCATGCAGGGAAATGAGCCCCAGCCCAGCCCAGGGAGTGAAATCCCCTCTTTGGGATAAAAACACAGGATTCAGGTGCTTCTGCAGCATCCTGGAAATGTTCATGCAGAGCAGCAGGAAAGCACATCAGAGATGGTTTGTTAAACATCTTCACTCTGATTTATAAGAGTCTTATAAATGAACTTATTTTGGCTTTCTCCTTTCATCACCAGAGCGAGGACGAGCATCCCCAGCTCTAATGTTTTTAAATGGTGCTTGTTTTGATTTCTGAGGCTCCAGTTCCTTGGAACTGTGAGCACATTCCGAGGTGAGCAGACCTGACCCAGCTGTGGTGTCCCTGTGACTGGGCCAGCTGCAGGACTGTCCCTGTACCCACCTGGGAGCAGCCCTGCTCCTGCTCCTGAGCCTTCCCACTGCTGCCACGGCTGCTGTACCTTCCCTGTGCTCTGGGGATGCTGCAACACCGGGGAGAGAGGCAGGATGGGCTCCATCCCACAGGGAGATCCTGTTTTCCCCAGATGAATGCTCTACTCTGGGTGCCACGTTGCTTCCCAAGGCCTCTGCTTGGACCTGCCCGTTCCCAACACTTTCTTGAGACACAGAATTCTTCAGCCTGTTTGGATTTGGGTTTTTTTTTCTTGTTTGCTTCTTGGCTTGGGGCAAGAGTTATAGATTTATGGCTAAACAGAGCCAGTGGTTGGAACTGGGCTGAAATGAGATGTTTGATTCCTATCGGGACCTTTGCTGAATAAATCAAGGAGAAACGGAGCAGAAAGACCTTGCAGAAGGTGGGAGAGACCAGGCAGGTGTTCCTCAGCCTTCTCCTCACGTGGTGGTGCCAGCAGCTCCACACTGGGGCTGAGAGAAGTGAGGAACAACCTCCCTGCTCCAGGTTTTTACCATTTACAGGTCTCCAGTGGCAAGGTGGGAGCTCCAGCCCTCCGTCCTGCATGGGAGAGGGATGAGGGCGAGCTCAGCTTTTCCTCCTCACAGGAAGATGGGCCAGGGTTTAATTCCCTTTTCCAAACCGCCCCTGTTGTGCTCCCAGCCTGCAGGATGGGGCAGAGGGAGGGGTGGGAGCAGCTCGAGGTCAGGACATGCAGTGTTTGCTCATGGGCTCTGCCACGTAACCAGTGAAGGAATCATAAACCAGGTGTTCTCCAGCACTAAACTTCATCCCTTGCCACCTCCAGCAGCCATAAACACCAGCAGTGTTTGTTGTGGGCTGCAGAGGGCTTTGGGTTTGGTTTTTATGGTGTTTTGTGCCAGCAGGTTTGTGGATTCGGGGCTGCTGATCAGTGGGATTTTACGGGAGCAGGTCTGTGCCAGGAGTTCCTGGTTTGGAGTGAGGGCTCTTGGAGGGTTTTGGGTCCTGCTTGGAGAAAGGAGCACAGAGAGCAAAATGTGGTGTCCACCTGCATCTCCAAGCCCTGCCAGGCTTCCCTGCCTGTCCATTCTTGCCTGTCCAAGCCTATATTTTCTTTCTTAATACATCTCTACTTCTTTTGCTGCAAGGCACCACCAGAACTGAACTGGGGCTGAAAACAACTGAGAGGGCAGAGAGTTCTGTGAATATTACTGAACCCAGAAGAAAATCTCCAAACTTGGTGTAATTTCTTCAATTAAAACACCATCAGTTTTAGTGACACAGAGGACAAAGCTGATCAGTGGTGCTGGTACCACCCTGTGCCTCTGCCAGTGTCACCTGTTTGTTTAGTGCATGTTCAATAACCTTAAACCATTCCTGCTGGTCTTGATTTGCTTCTGTGCTTCAACAGCAAAGAAACAGCAGTTGGATGGGGCTTGGAACAACCTGGGGTAGTGGAAGATATCCCTGCCCATGGCAGGGAGTGGAACTGGGTGAGTTTTAAGGTCCCTTCCCATCCAAACCATCCCGGGATTCTGCGATTCTGTGGAACAGGGATGAGGGCACCTGCACTGGAGCAGGCGTGACCTTTGAGGAAAACCCCCTGTCCCACTGCCCTCCAGGCTTTTCCCATTGTGCTGCTTCCCAAACCCACAGCCCTGAGTGCTGGTTTGCTCGCTGAGGAGCAGATCCCACAGCCGGACAAAATGCTCCGGGTGTGGAAGGAGCGGTGCCAGCGCACAGGGCTGGAAAATCTGCTCCAGCATCGCTGTTTGCTCCTGCAGATCCCAGCACAGCTCCCAGCAAAGCGCTGCTTGATGGAGATTTGTTTGCCAGGCTGCCCTGCCCCTGCTCCCTCCTGGAGTGCACACAGCAGGAGTTTGTGTGGAGCCAGGGAAAACCGAGGGAATGCGTTCCAAGCCCGCGCTCCCAGCTCCCAGCGAAGGCAGGAGAGGGGAGGCTTTGCTAGACAAGAGTTCAAATAACCAGAACTGTCATTATTGTAGTCAAAGGATGGAAAAACAAACATTTTTATTATGGGCTGGAGCTAAATCTCCAGGACAGCTGCTAATCCCCCTGATAAGTGGGGTGTTGGCATTGTGCATCCAGGTTTTTGTTTTCCAAGCTCCCCAGCCTACGTTCAGACTGGGATGTGTTGTAATTGTAATGTTCCTCTTATCTTTCTTCTCTCCCCTCTCTGTCAAAGGCTTTCCTTTTCCATTTCTCTAATATTTTTCTTTCCCCCTGCCCCTTTATTTTTATTAACTCACCTAGGGCAGTTGAATCAGCAAATTAAAAAAATGAAACTGCAATTCCAAGTTTTCTAGTGGAAGAATGAGCGTGTTTTTGGCACTGCCTCTTGCCATTGTTTTGTTAAGACAGACTCTCCTCAATTCCCCTTTTCCATTTCAGAGCCTGCCCTTCCTTTATAAGCCCAGATTTCTTCCCATTTGTCCTCTCTTTCCTCCCTCCTGACTCATTTCCACTTCCCATTTCTCTTTCCCTTTCCTTTCGCCAAGTGTTCTCTGATCTTATATTCTGCTATTTTTAATTCCTCCTTCCCAGGCCTGGATCCATCCCTGGCCTGGTGCCCTCTTCCTCCCCAGACTGAAAGGACAGTCTGGGCAAAAATTTCCTCAAAATCCAACTTTTCCCAATGCAGTCGCTGCCTCCGTGTGCAGAACCCGCTGTGCTCACAAGGTCCTTGTGGCTCTCCAGGAATTTCAAACTAGAGTTAAAGCTGCCCTCAGCCTTGTTCCATGTAATTCCTGACCCGTTTCATCAGAGCCTTCCTCCCAGGCAGTTTGGTCACCGTGCTCCTCATGCCAAATATTCCTCCCCGTGCGGCTTTTCCGTCTGGAACATCCCCGCCTCTGCCTCCGGCCTCACCTCCCTGTCCAGTTCCAGCCGTAAAAAAAACAGCTTTCCCTCTCTGTCATCCCAGTCTGGGTGTAGGCAGCAAACTTTGGGTCATTTCTTTTCCACAGGGTGGGAATTGCTGTCACACTTGGAGTTTTAAAGGAGCCCTGGAGCCTGTGGGGCGTGGGCAGGTTTGGGATCTTTCATCCCGAGGCTCGCTGGAAATGAGCTGCACTCCAGAAGTTTTCTCACCACTTTGCTGGATTGACCAGTGAGCGCCTTGCTAGGATATAAGATCCATTTAAAATGGAAATTTAAGGGGAAAAATGATTTAAGGAAAGGCTTGGGGGGAAAAGGAAAAAGATTTCTCCGCACTGTGTTATTACCTACAAAGGAATTCTTGTCCTTATCAAAGCTGGGAGCTTTCAGAGCAAAGAATGCTCAGAATTCCCTCCCAAGGACCTCCTTTATTCTGGATATCAGGCACAGGACATCACCACGGGGGATCAAAACCACCACCAGTCACAACTTGCAAGGTTTAGCTGGCAGTGGATAAACACCGAGCCTGGGAAGTCAAAACAGTCCTTGAATCTCTGCTTGCAGCAGCAAAGTTCATTTGGTGCAGAGTGTTTCAGATTTCCAAAGCCCATCTGGTGGGTCTCTTTTCAGGACAACTCCCAAAAATTAAACCCAAATATTTCATTTCAGAATGAAATCCCCAGGGCACTGCAGACTGGGGAGAGCCTGTGGGGTTCTAAAATTCCTGAGATGGAGTGCTGAAGATTCCAGGAATTCTCTCAAAGGTGAAATTATGAACCAACTTTTTGTTCCTAAAGCAGGTCTGCACTCACCGAGCCCTGTGCTGGCCTGGCCCTCCACCTTTCCTGAGGTGTTCCCAGACTAAAATGGGAGCTGGAATTAAAGAATTCCATTTGGGATCACCAGTGAAATTAAGAGTTTAGTATCAGGGACAAAAGCATGGTGAGACTCAAAAGAGAGGAGCAGATTATTTTCCCCCTAAATCCTTGTCTGAAGGTTTCAATCTATTTTATAGGGAAATTTATAGGTTCTTATCAACCCTAATAAAACACGGGATGTGCTGATCCACACTCTTCCACAGGGAAAAGAATCAGGCCAGGAGTCACATGTGTGCAGGGAAACTTCTAGAAGGGGTAGAAAGAAGAGGGAATTTCAGTGCAGAGATTTTTACCAATTATCTTGTTAAGAAGAAAAGGTTTCTCCTGCCTTTTCCACCTGGAATTGGCCATGGATTCAGCTACAAACTTTTGCTTTTCAGATGCAGCAGATTTTATCTTCTTTCAGTGTTTGCTCTCAATTAGCAGGGACTATATTCATCATTTTATGGGCCTATATGTGTAAAATTAATGGTAAAATTACACTGAGAGATTTTTTTTGCCTTTATTTAGCAAGGTAACCAATTAATTACTAAAAATTCAGCAGCCACCACCACTTCTGGCCTTTCTTACCAGGGCCTGCTTGTTTAAAAAGATGGATGGGGATTTATTTTAGTCCTGTCCAGCACAGGGTATTGGTTATGGCAAATCAACCCCTTCCAGCAGTCTCCAGGGAGAAATTCCCTGACATTAAGGAACGATTTCTTCTATTCATCACAAAATTTTCTATATTCATTATGAACATATCTTAGATCAATCCAGGGGTAAACACAAGCCCATTCATTTTAAAAGGTTAGTCTCTCTATGTCTATTATATTGATAGATATATACACATTTATTATATTGCATATAAATGTCAAGTGTGACCTTTTTCTGCTGTGATCCACAGTTTAGTGGGGCTTGTATAAAAGCACAGCTGTCACATTTGTTTTACATCCACATGGAGCTGAATTCCACACAGAACATCCCTGAAATCGCTGCTTCGAGCAAGTTTAAGGCACATTTTTTTAAAAACACATTAATGGAAATAGATTGGTGTAAACTACCTGATGGAAATAAGGTGAAGAGTGTAAGATTTATTGGTTCATTATTTGCCAGGAAAAAAATGGATGTGCCAGAGGGGCTGTGCAGCCCAGGAGGGTTTTTTTAGTCCCTGCCCTTGATCCTCTTTGCAGCAGGATTCTCCCAGGATGGACGAGGGAATGCAGCTGCTTGTCAGGATAACGGGATCATGGAGTAACAGGAATATTGGAAAGACCCCCAAGACCATCGAGTGCAACCATTCCCCAGCACTGCCAAGGCCACCAACCCATGTCCCCAAGTGCCACATCCACAGGGATCTCAAATCCCTCCAGGATGGGGTCTCTGGAGTGGGATGGGTGCCGTGGGCAGCCTGTGCTGGATGTTTCCCACGAAGGAATTTTCCCTGATATCCAACTAAACCACGCCTGGCATAGCCAGTGATGGAACCTCTCCTTCCTCTTCTCCTTGCCACTCATTCGGGGTCATCCCCTGACTTCCACGCTGTCACCATTGATGCTTTTTGTGTCATGACACAGTTTTAGGGTCAGGCACGTGCTGTGACCCCCAAATTGGGGAGTGGGATGTACAAAGTGGGAAACCCCCAACCCATCCTTTTCGTGGCGGGGGGGGGATGGAGGCTGGAGACCCCCGAGGGAACCAGGACACGGTTCGGTGGCACAGGCGGAGCACCGGGGTGTGACACACAGTGCCTGGGGGTGACACTGCCCAGGGGGGACAGACAGTGACCAGGGGACAGTGTCCAGGGGGACAGTGTAGTGCCCGAGAGGGACAGACAGTGCTTAGGGGACAGTGCCCGGGGGTGACGGGCGGTGTCCGGGAGGGACAGGCAGTGTCCAGACTGTCACCCGTCCCCAGGTGCCACCAGCCCGGCCCGCCGGCCCGCCCCCCCGCGCAGCTTTCGGCGGGAGCGGGTGTCCGAGAGCCGCGGATCCACGCGGGCTGTGGTTGGCGCGCCCGCCCGCTCCCGGCGGCGGCGCAGGCGCAGTGCGCGCATTCCATGATGGCGGCGCGGGCGGGCGGCGGGCGCTGAGGCGGCGGAGCCGGCGGGGCACACGGTCAGTGCCGGGGGGAGCGCACGGGCACCGCCGGGAGCAGCTCCCCGCGGCCCCTTCCCCGGGCTCCGCTGCTCGCCGGGGCGGCGGAGAGCGGCGGTGGCCAGCCGGGGCGCGGTGGGCAGTGCCGGGAGCGAAGCCCCGCGGAGCGGAGGGCGGGAGGCGGCGCGGAGCCGGGCGGGGGCGGCTGCAGGGACAGGCGGGATCCCGGGGACGGGACGTGTGTTCTGGGACGGGGGACAGCCCGGGCTGTGAGGCAGGTTCGGGGGTGAACGTGGCGCACGGGGCAGGTGGGGGCAGGATCCGAGGGGATCCGATGTTCCGGGACGTGGGGTGGAATGGGGTGAGCGGGATGGGATGGGGTGCTGGTGGTGGGGTGGGGTGCCCGGGGTGGGATGGGGTGCCCGGGGTGGGATGGGGTGCCGGGGGTGCGGGGCAGGCAGAGCTCGGGGTGTCCGGGACAGGCGGCCGGGGTCTGTCCGGGTGCGCTGCCCTGCGATCCCTGCAGGAGACCCGGGGTTCGGGAACAGCGGTTCTGGGGAGCAGCTCCTAAAGGGACTGGCGCTGCTGGGGTGGCCGAGCCGGGCCGGGGGCGATTCCCGGCTGAGCCTGTCCGGACGGGGTTAATGCCAGCCCGCACCGCGGGTCGCGCTTCCCCCCGCCCGCTCCCGCTCCGCTCCCCAGCGCGCAGATTTTCTGTCTCCTTCTTTCCCTTTCCTCTCCTTGTCCTCCTGCTCCTTGGGGCTGCAGAGGCTGCGATGTGCAGTCGTCCCCCCCAGGTCCCCCCTGGCCGCCCCCCCGTGCTCCCTCCCCGGCAGCCGCTGCCTGCGAATGCCACGTAGCCTTGTAGTTGTTCCCCTTGGCTGCTCCGCAGCTCCGGTCCCAGACACCTCCCCCGGCTCCTCCTGGGCTCGGGGCAGGGGGAGGTCACTCCTGTCAGCCCCTGCCTGGCTGGTGACCATCTTCTGCCCTCCCCCTTCCCGCTGTGTCCCCCCCCGCCCCGGGGCAGGGCAGCAGGGACCCCACTGGGGCCGCTTTCTGCCCACCCCTATTTATACCTCTCACAAAGGGCTGGGGACTTCAGCAGCGGGTGCTTCCTTTAGGGGACAGTCTCCAGGGCTTCTCTGCCGCCAGACTCAGCAGCCCCTCTGTCACCTCAAATCTGAGGTGTTTTGTGTGCTAATCTCCAAAAACAGGGCAATAATGCATTGCTGGCAGGTGTATTTGCTCCCTCCAGCAGCTTGCCCAGCTGGTTTCTGAGTTTCGTTTCTGTTCTAAACTTGGTTGGAATGATGGACATTTTCTGTAATTAATAATTGAGGTTTCAGTTTCTGTCCGTTCTGCTGATACTTTATGTCTTCTCTCTGTCCTGTGCTAGTTAAATTTTTTCACATTGGCAGCCCTTCCTTGCTTTCCCCGCTGCCTGATTGGGAATATTGACACACAGATAAGTTCCCCAACAGCCCGCTGCACGTATGGCTGTGGCTTGTGATTCCTGATGTTTTCCTAATGTATTTATCTTTACAACGCTCGGTTCAATAGGGAAATACTATCTCAGTCACAGATGGAAAGACTGAGGCACCGAAATATTTATGGCCCAAGGTCACACAGGAAGTATGTGGTGAGGCAGGGAATTGAATCTAGATTTCCTGAGCCTCAGATTAGCATTTGAACCAGGGAAGCATCCTCTCTGTATTTTAAGCCAATAAATTGACCTTGGAGTTAAGATCCAGTGTAGAAGAAAGTACTTTGTGTTTGGTTCAGTATCTGTGTGAGTAAGAAGCAAAGCCTGAGTTGCTTCCCACACTCACATTCTTTCCCTTGGTTTATGTAATTTGTGAAAAAGGATAAGGTGGTATAATGGGAAAGATGTTGACTTTCTCAGGGCTCAGTGTGTGATCATGGGTGTTGAAAAGCAGCCAGCTATTACACTGTCCTCTCTTTTCGGGCTTTTTTTCTTCCTGTTTCCAAATCTTGGAAAGTTTTGGAGTGCTGCTGTTGTCTGGGAATCATTTGTTCTCAGCTGGGATCAAATAAATCTTATTTTTATAGAGCTGAACAAATCCACTGGATCTCAGATCTGTTTGGGATCCTTCATGGGGCAGCCTGTGGATAAACAGGGCTGGGACTGATGGCTCACACACCTCCTGGAGCAAGCTCTTACAAGTTATTCCCTCAGCTGGAGCTCAGGATTGTTGCAGCAAGCTTTTGGAAAACTTGGCTTTAAATCTGGAATGAAGCAGCACTTCTGACAATGCAGTGGAATCATTTCAGCTCCTTGGGCTGGCGATGTGCACAAATACCAACCTTCCCTGCTCTTCTCTTGGGACAGCTGATTTTTGGTGGTGGTTTGGTCGTTCATTTTCTTCAGTGGTTTCGAGGGTTTGGATGTTAGAATGGTTTCAAACAATAACTCCTGGTGGATTCACCTTGAGGGAGAATAAAGATAACTTTGTCTACACATCCATTTCCTGCCACAAGCCTTGATCACAAACTGCATCTCTCTTGGATGTTGCACTGACACCAAATCTGAATATAAATGTTCTGTATAACTCTTTTCATGACCTTTTGATTGGCATTTTTGGAGGTTGGCACTGGCATCCTGTTAACTGTGGGGCTTTTCCCACCTCTGCCAACATTTGTCATCTTTTGTGGTTATTTTTAGGGAAGGTTTGGTGAGTTAAAAAAACAGGATTTCATGTGGACTGTGCAGACAGGAAAAACTCCAGTATTCTGCTCCCGTTCTGCCTGGCCTTGGGTGAATTTCAGGCAAATGAAAATACATATTTTAAGCTTGAAAGAGTGGCATTTTTATTTGGTGACTTGCTATTTCCACAATTGGGAAACTTGTCAGATTTAGAAGGAAATACGTGACTGGGAAGACATTCTTCTAATATTGTTCATCAACGTCAGGAGCTGGTATGAAATCTTGTAAGAATTCCTTCCCTAGTTCCGTATTTTCTTAATTTCCTGTCATGATTTCATTGAATCAGAGAAGAATTTTAAAATTATCTCTGAAAGCAGATGAGAAAACCTCAATATTAGTAATCCTGCAAGAGGCTTGAGGAAGAAAAATTACATTTTTCACTTCTAATTTTGGTCTGTCTGAAAGCATCAGGTCTGAACTCTCAGTATTTAAACCTGGGCTTGCTCAAGGCTCTGGGCTCAAGGCTGGGGGATGTGGGAGCAGGAACCTGTGCATTTTTTCACCTGTTTTTAGCACATTGTCATGAAGCTTCCCAAGGTCAGGATGGTTGGTTTTCAGCTGTTATCTTTGCTGCAAGCCAGACCTTCACTGAAAAGTTTTGGATTCCTGAGTGAGGAGCACACACTGCAGTCTTTATTGCATTCTTGAAGAGCTTATTGTAAAAGCAGCGATAATTTATTCTTTCAGTGGTGCTAACACAATCCTTTCTGTGTATTGACCAGCACAGCAGACCACTGGCTCCCAGCCCTTGGGCCCTTTCAGTCCTAATGTAAATCTCCCCTTGTTCCCAGGATCTTGATTGATGTGGAAAATGCCTCCTTTTGCCCAAGATTCACTCTGGGGCCTGATGCTTTAGGTTCGATATTTTTCCGCTGTCTCATTTAAAGTAGCTCAGGAGGAACATTTGTTAGGCTGTGACTTCAGAAGCACCTTCAGGTGATGGCACCAGTGTGACTTGAAGGCAGTGTCACCTTTTTGGTGATAATGACAGTGGATTGCTGTGTGGGAGCTTCTCCACCCTGCATCTGCCTGGGCCTTATCTTTAGAGATTCAGGAGGAATTTCTTCATGGAAGGGGCTGCCCAGAGAGGTTTGGAGTCCCCATCCCTGGAGGAGTCCGGGGAAGGACTGGATGTGGCACTCAGTGCTCTGGGCTGGTGACAAGGTGGGGACAAGGCACAAGTTGGAATTGATGATCTTGGAGACCTATTCCAGCCTTAATAATTCTGTGAAAAACAATATTGAGGATTGGCTGATCCCTGCAGAAACTTCCTGTGTTTGGAGGGCCTAAGGAGGGCTCAGTGTGCAAGTATTTCAGGCAGTGTTTTAATGCTGGATGTAGCTTGAGAAAGGTGGTGATTTTTACATTATTAAACACAGCATCTTAAGTGGTTTAATGACCCCTGGAGCTGTTAATTTCCTTCTGCTGGAGCATCTTTAGAGAAGCAGTTTCTAGAATAAAGCTGTGCTGCCCCATAACAGCAAACTGGGATTGTATTTCCAGCTTTATGTACAATGTATGTCTTTTTGTGTCCCTTATCAGGTGGGAAATGTGTGCATGAACATTTAAATTTGGGTGTGTTTGGAACCTGATTTTTCTGCCTTTATTGCTATGTAGAGGAGTAGAACAGTTACAGAATGGGTAACTAAATAAATCCAGTTACATCCAAAGAACTCCACAGTGCAGTTACCACTGCCCTTCCCCTCCTGCCTCCTGCTCTTTGCATGAATCTTTGGTGTTCCCTGCACCTCGTTTTCCTCCAGATTTTATGTTTGCCAAGGCACTGACGTGAAAATGGGGGTTTTTTTGCCTGCAGAAAGAAGCTTGAGGACAGCAGACGTTGCTCACTCTGCTGCAGCCACTGGAACACTCAGCAGGAGGAATTCCAAGTCAGGAGAGTGACAACGGTAATTACACGGAATTTAGAATTCTCCCGGATTTTATGCAGTGTTTATCTTCTCATTAAGTCTCTAAGTAACACTTTAAGTTGAAATGAATGTGTTTGACTGACTTCTAAATTTAGGACTTCTTTTTTTCTGGAAGAAAGTTCTGGACAACTCCTTATCAAATGGAAAAATTGAATTAGGGAAGGAAGAACTGATTGAGTTCTTGAGGTAAGAAGAGTTGCAGGTTCCACAGGAACATTATTGATTTTGTAAGGTGGCAGCCTTATCTCTCTTTTCACATTTCTTACTCTTTCTTCTCCCTTCACCCACTTAGCTGGAAGTTTTCTCTTGGAGAGAATTGCATAATTGGCTTTGGATAAAGAAAGTAAATTCTGTTTTTAGCCAAATGCATTTCCTGTGTAGAGAACAGCTGGAGTGGGTGACAGCATTCTGGTAGTGCCTTGCTCAGATCCTTTGGTTTTAGTTGGAGATCGTGGAACTGAGTTCCTTCTCAGGGAACTGGTCAGGTCAGGGAACTGATCTGCTGGAAAAGCAGAAAGGAATCTGTCAAAAACTTGTGGAGGAATGTTGGAAAGCAAACCATGATCAGCAGATGGATTTCATAGAAGAGATAAAGAAAGAAGCGATAATCACGCTACATTCCCTGGAGCTGTGCAGGTGTCTTGGGAGGAAAAGCATTTAACCAGGTTAAATCCAGGTTTATAAATTCAGATGAAGTTTTTTTTATCTGCTGTTCCATGTCCTCTATTAAATAACTTGAGCATTAATATCTCTTCCATGGAAGTCAGCTGCTTTCAGTTCTGCTGAGTGAGGAGTTAAAGTGACCACTGATGTGTCACTTGGGTTTGTCATCTCCAGTCACTTGGAGTGAAGGCAGAGCTTAATGTTTGCATGGGAGGAGTTTTAGTGCTCCTGTAGGACTTGCAAGAGATTAATGTTGGTTTTGAGCAGATTCTGCTTCCAACAAAACCTTTAATCTGCTCACCCAGGTGTGTGTTTTGTCCATTTCAATGTCAGGGGTGAAAATTATTTAAAGGAGCTATTGAGATTTGGAAGATACTATGTAAACAGCATTTTGGTGTATTGTAAACTGTAATTTTGCTTTTTAATGCCTGGATTTCTTAAAATATAAACTTGATAAAAACTTACATAAACTGTCATCCTTAGGTTCTTCAAAACTGGTCATTTCTACTTGGGCAGTTATGTAAAATTGGGATTCAGTCCCCAGATTTCCAGCAGGTTCATTGACTTACAAATAAATATTCCAAGCTCAGCTACAGAAGTCAATGATTTCAGTGCTGCCAGCCATCAGCTGAGCTGTGGCAGAGGTTCTGTGCTGGTCCTGCCCTGTCACCCAGACTGAGGGAAGTGTCCCTGCCCCAGCCTCATGGGGATGATCTCACACTTGCATTTTTCCCTTGCATTTTCCATGAACTAAAAAAATGCACATGGTCTGATGCCACGAGACTGCTCAGCTGTGGTAATTACAGTCATTTGTTGGTGTGTTTTAGCCCTGGGTTTAAGTGTAACCTGTTCTAACCAGCCTAATTTGACTCAGTGCTCAGCTAAAGTGTTACAGCCCCAACCTCTGGTGTTGTGCAAGGAAAAGTCTTCAGCTGCTCTATCAAAATAATTCCTCCTTGCTCAGAGTTTGCTTAATCTGCTCCAATTTGAAGAAATCCTTTGCTTTTGCTGGGTTTTTCTGCTCGGTTTTGAAGTCCTGGTTTAAGAGGGTTGTTAAATGAGAGAGGCCTGTTTGTGCTGCATCCAACACTGATTTACAGATCAAAGCTGGTGGAAAATCAGCCTTTGCTTCCTTGGAGCCTGCAGAAACCTGGGAGCAAACTCCTGCTTGTGTTCCACCTGGGAAGTCCTGATTTTCCTCCTGTGTTGTTGGATTAGACAGCAGCTGACTGCTCTGAGCTGTCTCATGGTAGGGAGCCTTTCCTGGAAATGGCCTGGTTGCTGTTGCTTTTAATAATCTGCATGATTGCCCTCCCTGAGTCGAGTTTAAAGTAAATAAATCAGTGGAGATGCGGAATGCAAGCATTTGCAAAAGAGCTTTTGGATCACCTGTCTCACACCAGCTGTGTGTGTCTGCCATCCCATAATGCTCCCTAAATTCATGGAGGTGTCACCCAGCTCTGGCACTACAAAGGGCTCACTTTTGGTGCTTTCCCAGGAAGTTTCATCCAAGTTTGGCATAGGACAAAGCAGAGCAGCCAAGCTTAGGGTGCACTTAAATTCCCCACTTTTCCTTGTCCTCACTGGAAGATTCTCCAAAAAAACTTTTCAAAATATTTAACATTTATTCTTTGCCATGAGCTGGGTGTTCCTGGCTGGAGGGAGGGACTGGGATGAGCAAGGTGCTGTGGAATGATGTGTTCCTGTTGGAGGGACGTGTCTGCACATACAGCAGCCATTCCTTCGGGTTGCTTCCAGCCTTTCAAACACAACTTTTCCCCTGGAATCTGGTAAATGGGCAGAACTTTTTTTTATTTTCAAGGAAAAAAATTATCATAAAATGGCTTCAATTTTACCTTCCACTTCAAGACAAATTTGTCCCATGGAGAACAGCTGTGCTCAGTTATGCAGATCCTTCTCCTGAATTTCAGAGCCTTGGGAGCAGGTGCAGCTCCCTGTAGGAACTTGAAGTTCCCAGCTGGCAAACCTTGGCTTTGTTTCATCTGCCCAGCTCTGTGTTACTTCCAGGTGGGAATTCCAGCTGCCTTTTTGCTGACCAGTTCAGGTCCAAGAGAGAATTCCAAGGCTTGTGCTCTGTCTTGTGCCTCTGGGTAGAAGTTTTTGGGGATTTCTTTTCCATGGACTGTAGTGTCTGTTACTTCCATGGCTTCCAAGTGGTTTAGAGAGCCATTTGGATCTAAAATTTCCATTTGTATATGGTTCACGTGTAAATAAACTGGTTTGCTTCAAGTCCTAAAGAAACCAGAATAATGTGGTTTTAAATTCACAGTTTTACACTTGGAAAATCATATTTAAAATAAGTACATTGTTAAATTGCATTTAATAAAGGCTTTTTCCTCTACACATGAAAATTTTTTGCTTTTTTTAGCTTTAAGACATTAAAATGAGTACCTTGGCTTATTCCTGAAAATCACCTTTCTAACAGGTGGGAAAAGGTAGTTTTGCATTTCATTATTTTTTTCCTCTCTCTTTTTTATTTTGTAAAAACATTTTTCAGCTAGAAAATACCTTAATCCCTTTATTTTTTTTTAACTGAAATAAGAATGAAGCACCTTCATGGCTCAGTCCTTTGAGGTGCTCAGTTCTCTGAACATTTGTAGAAGCAGGACTGGGATTAGGACAGGACTAGGACCTTTCAGGAATTCCAGGGTTTTGGTTTATGGGACTGGTCACTTAGGAAGCAGCATAGAAGTGCTCAGGATTCAACTCTGCTTTTCTGGCAATAAGAGAAAAGCCATAAAAGAACTCAAACAACGAAGGAAAATATTTATCCAAAAGTTATGTCATGTTTGCATTATAGAAACTGTTACTGCCAACTTTACAGGCCTCCTAAATGAATAATTCTGAGGGCAGGCATGGCCTTAATGTGAGCATAACATTAAATAACAGCTCAAATCAAATCTCATGCACGCTGGGCACTGACAGAGCTTTTCTGCCCAGCTCTTCCAAGTGGAGTTTCTTTTGGGAAGAGCAGCAGGAAGTTGTGCAGGAGGGCACTGCCGTGTGTGTCCCCTGCAATCCTGAGGGATGGAGTTTCAGGCTGGAAAACAATCCCAAAGTGCTGGGGAGTTACTGTGGGAGGGTGCAGGGAGCAATTGTTGGATTGCTTTCCTGGCACACTCCCTCAGGAACCCGATCCAGAGGGATGAGGGAGGGTGAAAGTTGATAGGATCCCTCAGGATCCCTCAGCTCCTGTGTTCCTGGTGTGTTGGATCTGCTGTTTCTGGGTGTTTTAGGGGCTTTGGTGGCTGGGAAATGCAGGCTTTCATCCCAATCTTAATCGTCCTCCAGGAAGAATTTTCGGAGCGTTGAGGTCTCGCAGTGGCCTGAGAGATGAGCATTAATACTTAATTAAAAATCCCTCTGTAATTTGGTCAGTGCTAAAAGCAAACACTTGGAGCAGAGTGTGGAAACCTTGTCCTGTGTGTGTGTATGGAGTTGGGGTGGAATTTTGTTGGGATTTTTTTGTTTTCCTGGGGTCACAGACCTCACCTGAGTCAAAGGCATCCCTGGATCAGGCTCTCTCAATAGTCACAATATTTGAGCACGTTTTCACATGAGGGATGTTTTCATGTGAGCTCTCTGAATATTCAGAATATTTGAGCTGGTTTGTTGGGTAAATCATGAGGGGCATTTTCAGGCAGGCTCTCTCAATATTCAGAGTATTTGAGCCCATTTCTTGGATAAATCATGAGGAACATTTTCAGGCTCAAGGCTGTGTTGCCCTCCTGGCTGGAAGCCAAACTTCCCACAAGATGCTGTGGCCTAATTCTCTCGGGGGTCGTTATAAATGATTTCCAGGATTTTAATCAAAACATGGATTTAGTGGGGAACAGATGACTTATGGAGCGGGGGTGGTCCCTCCAGAGCTCAGGTTGTAACTGAGCTTCTGTTAAATCTCTCCTTGCCTTAATCTTGCTCAAAGTAAACCCAGTCCACCCAGCAGGTCTCACGTGTGGTCCTGGGCACACACTATTTTAGGATTGGGATGGTACCTTCAACACCTTGTTAATGCTGTTTATTGGAGAAACTTGGGTGGGAGAAGGCAGCTTGGGTCTTTTTTCCCCAATTTTTCCTGCTTCAGGATTGCATGGGGCATATCTGGGTTTTTCAGGAGTCATAATTAAGGTTGGATCTTTTTGACAAGGTTATTCCTTAGCCTGAGGTTGGGGATGGCTTTGGGATGGCTCTGTGCTCTTTTTAACAGCCTTTGGAGATGAGTGATGGAAAATTGAACTGACAGAGTGGAGTGTAAAATACTCAGAGCTTCAGTTTGCAGGAGATGTGGATTTTAAGGCATGGCAGTAACAAATAATATTCTTTATCAGAGAACATGGGGTTTTCCCCCCCACTCAGAAAAAATGTATTGGCTGTACTTTTATCTATTATATAATATTTACAATACTAATTAGTAATTTTATCAGTATAAAAAGGTGTAATTAAAACTTCAGGTGTTTATACAAAGAGCAATATTAGAGTAGTTTACTTCCTGCAATAAATGAAAACTTAGGATCAGGTTGTCAGGTTGTATAAGGCACTGAACCTGCAAATCAGGAAGTCTCTGCTGGATTTCAGGCTCTCCTTCCTGGACACATTGTTCTTTCTAACTCAGGCAAGCTATATTTAAAAAAATAAAGTCTCCGTTTAAGTAATAAGCTCCTTGGAATAGGAACTTTCTCATCTTAAATCCAGCACTTACTGTAACGAAAATCCAGCCTTTGGGCAGCTCCTGTCTGGGATTATAAACTTATTTTTCACTGTTTATGAAATCTGTTTGGTTTCTGCTCTGGCCAGTGGAATGATGCTGATCCATTCCTGTCTACAGTGTTCCTCCCATTTAGTCTGTGTGGGATCTTTCGGGAGAGAGACTTTTAATATAATAGGAAAATACTTTAATATGAGACATCAGGAACTTGGAAATTTGCTAAATCCATAATACTGCAATAGATAATCTCACATTCTGTTAATGTGACTAAAGGATACAATTCCAATGAAAAAGTTACTCAATTTTTATTATTTTTTTAATATTACAGTTAAGAAAGCCACAACCTTTCTGTTCTTACGTGCCCTGCAGTCAGTACTTGTAAATTCATTTTAGTGCCTAAAGAGAAACACGTCTGTAAATTGTAAATTGCAAATTACTGGTGACTGCTCCAAAAACTCTTGAGAAAACAGGAATGATGTGTTTATCCAGGAAAATTCTTCTGGCCAGAGCCTTTCTTCCAGATATTGCTGTGACAATTTTGGAGTTGTTTCTCCTGTACCATTCAAGTGGAAATGACAGAGCTGACGTGACCCCGAGCTGCACGCTGGAAATGGCTAAAGGAGATTTAGGAATGCTGGGAGTTCTTCCCAGGAGTTTACAAAACATTTATGGAGTCATTCTGGTCGGAAAAGACCTCTAAGATCCCAAACTCCAGCCGTTTGTCTGGAACTGCCCCCGTGCCCTGGAGTTACTCATTGTTCCCCTTCGGATCCAAACCATCGGGGACAGTTTTAGAGTTTCCGACCGTGTCGTGTTTTGGAATAATTCAGCAATCCCTGACGTTCTCCACACTTGAGGCGGGATGATCCCGTATCAGACAGCCCTCACGAGCTCCCTTTGCTCCTCTCCATCCCTCAGGGAGTTGAGGAGCTGTTTTCCATGGAAATCAGAGCCCGGAATCAATGAGCACTGAGCGGCTCCTCGGGAGCTGGCCGGGCTCCAGCGGCTCTGCCGGGGAGGAATTTGGGCTGGAGCAGAGGGAAGGCCAACGCTGGAGCCTTCCAGAGCTCGGGGTTTTCACTATGGCAGGAAGTGAGGTCAGGCCCAGCCGCTGTGCACGGGAATTGTTTGCTGGAAGGGCAGCCCTGGAGATTTTCTGTTTTTCTTAGAAGCCCTTCTAGGGTGAGAGTGTCCCTGGAAAACACTGCCTTGTTTTGAATCTGGGGACATGACTGTGTTACATGAGATTGTTCAATTACTCCAGAATGCTTCCCAGGGCCCATTTTTACAATATGGATTGGGTTTATTTAGTTTAAAAATGTTTTACTGTGAAAAATTACTGTATTTCAGCTTTTTAGATGTGTGTGTTGAATAATCTTTGACAACAAAAGCTCAAGCTATTTAACTTAGAATTGTGTTACCCACTATCACTTCTTCCAGCTTCAGGTTTGTTTCTGAGATGATTAATCCCAATTATTTTATTTTCTAAGGCTCTGTGGGCTGAATTCGTCCCTCAGCTCAACCCAGGTTTGGGAATGACCTTTAGCTGATATGTAATAGAAACTACTGCAAAGAAATGAATCAGGCCAGAAGTGCCCTTGCAAAATGTAACCTTTCTAAAATTTAATCTGTTTAATTCTATACTGAGTCAAAAATCTCCAGGACAGGGTGACAAAGCTGTAGAGACACCTCTACAAGTTCTCCTATTGATTCACTTTTAATGAGTCACTAAACTTCAGTTTATTCCTATAAATTACAAAATTTGCCTGGTCTTTAATACTTCCAGATGGGATTTTTCTTGCTTATTTTTAGTCTAGAATTTAAGATTTAGTGCATTAGCTCATCTTTAATGTCAGTGCAGCCTGTGAATTCCCAGGACTGTACTTTTTTCCTTGGGTTTCTTTTTTCCCTCTGACCACTTGAATAGTTCCTGGGGATGATAAATCCCTCACTGCCAAGAGCAGACCATGGTGAAAGCAGTTGGAGCTGCTCTTCCTGAGATTTGATGGAATAAAGTGGCTTTAGGGAGCAGGCAGCTCTCTGATGCAGCTCTCCCTGTGGGTGGGTCCATGAATAACCCCCCCAGCTGCCTTTGCTTCTCCAAGCTGACTTGTTTTGGGGTAAATCCAAGGGTTTAGAGGAAGCCTGGAATCAGTGACAGAGTTTTAGGGATGATGTGAAACTTGGGGACTTGGGAGTGTTGCTGGAGGAGAGGCTGGACATGGCCTGGGCCCCAGGACCCCCAGATTCCAGGGCTCGTTCCCAGCGTGGGCAGGAGGAAGGGAGGGAATTCTGCCCTGCTCAGCTGAGACCCCACCTGCAGAGCTGCCTCCAGCCCTGGGCTCCCAGCACAGGAGGGACCTGGAGCTGCTGGAGAGAGCCCAGAGGAGGCCATGGAGCGGCTCCAAGAGCTGGAGCCTCTCTGAGACCAGGCTGGGAGAGCTGGGGGTGTTCGCCTGGAGAAGAGAAGGCTCCAGGGAGATCTTAGAGCCACTTCCAGTGCCTAAAGGGGCTCCAGGAGGGATGGAGAGGGACTTGGGACAAGGGATGGAGGGACAGGACGCAGGGAATGGCTTTCCACTGCCAGAGGGCAGGGTTAGGTGAGATATCGGGAAGGAATTCCTGCCTTTGAGGGTGGTGAAGCCCTGGCACAGAGAAGCTGTGGCTGCCCCTGGATCCCTGGAAGTGTCCAGGGCCAGGTTGGACAGGGCTTGGAGCATCCTGGGCTAGTGGAAAGTGTCCCCGTCCATGGCTTTAAGAATGAGCTTTAAGGTCCCTTCCAACCCAAACCATCCTGGCATTCCATGATGCCTGACTGTGGGGTGGAGGTGGATTTGGGATCCTGGAACCTCCTCTGTGCCCCTGTGTTGTTTGTCCTCCACCTTTCCCTGGGAGCATGCCTGAGCAATCTCCACGTAGGAGGTGCCTCCTGTGTTGCATTTGTCCTCCACCTTTCCCTGGGAGCAGCCTTGCCCTGCAGGGAGGGCTGAGCAGCTCTGGATTCCCTGTTCCAGCCCAGCCGTAGGAGGGTGTTGGGAAATGACTTTTCAAGATAGAGCTCTGTCTTTGTTTTGTTTTGCAGGAAATTGTGCTGACTATGTAATAACTTTTCAGGAATTCTCTTTTTATTTACCCAAATACCACCTACTTCCTCGAGTGGAATGGAGACTTTGGGGAGGTGAATCCATGGATTTATTTCCCTGGAAAAGTTTTAGCTGTTGAAGTGGGGAGGGGTTGAGTCACACATTCATTGACTGTGTTCCCGTGGAGGGAGAGTTGTTTTTGCTGCTCTTATCAGTGTTTGCAAGGAATGAAGCAATGCTCAAAACCCAAAATAACTTGGTTTTTTCCAATCTATCAGCACGTCCCTCTTTGTCCTCAGTGTTCTGCCACTTGCAGAACCCCAGCCCAGCTGCACAGGGGAATATCAATGTTCTGAGCCAGGTGAATCTGCCCCAAGAGCTCTTCAGATGGTTCTGTTCCTGGCAGTACTTCTGTTTCCTCTGACCATATGGCCATTGCTGCTAAGACACAAAATTGGCTATTTTTTGGAGTTTATCATGAACACTTTAAAACCAATTGTTTCCTGATACTCCAAATACCAAATTCATCCTCTGAAAAGTGAAGTCACAGCACTAAGCAAGCAGAAAGTGTGTGGAGGTGTCCATGGAAATAAAATCCTCCTGTGCCATTAGGCAGGAGATGAAAGGCTCTAAAAACCACAAGGATGTTGGGGCTCTGCTCTACAATTTGCCCTAAAAAGAGAATTAAATTCAACCAAGGCAGGGGAAGAGCAGAGAAACTCTGAACCTTTATTTAAAATTGCAGAGGATGAGCAGAGAAACTCTGAACCTTTATTTAAAGTTGCAGGTGCCTTTGGGTCCTGTTTCAGAACATGTTTTTTTCTGCAGCTGCTTATTTGGGGTGGTTGAATTTCAATGCAGATGGAGTTGCCTTTTGGTAAAGGGATTTCCCCTTTATTGTAAGTACTAATTTCTGTTTTCTTTTGAGATTCGAAAAATTCAGATGCATGTATAAAATAAAGAATTTTCATTTTGCCTGTGTGCAGTGAATTCCTGTTCTGCCTCTTAAGGCTTAGATCCAACCCCAAAAAATGGAAGAGGTGTAGAGGAAGAAACCTTTGCCTGAATTTTACTGTTCCAGGCAGGGATTTTTAAGTGGAATAGTTAAAATTTGCATCCTTGGCATAGGCAATGCCAAACCTTACAAAAAGGAGATTATTTTATTCAGGAAATAAATTACCATGCTAAGGCAGGCCAGTGTATTTATTAAGTGTATTTAGGCCAAACCTGGTGCAAATTTGATCTTTGAAGTCCTGTCCAGCCCTTGCACCTTGCAGGGAAGTTTGGCTTCTTAAAATTGTTACTGGAGCAGCCCTGGAAAACAATTTCCTTGTGAAAGGAGCTGGGTTTTGGGTGTCCTGACGAGTTTGTTGTGCTGCATTTTCTGGCTGTGTGATTGTATCTCTGATTTTGAGGTGTTTTTGCAAAGGAGGAATGGGGGTTTTATCAGTGGATTCCACCAGCTCCTTTGCCTTGTCTTGACAACACAGGAAAAATCTTTGTAATCTCAGCCTTCTTGCAGGTTTTTCTGTACAAATTGACTGAAAACCAGAAGACATTACATTAATTATATGATATTTCTCTACTGTTGCTAATCTGCTGGAAATTCACTCCCACAGGTACAGAATTAATCAGTTTTCCTCTTACTTCTTCCCCAAACATTGCCCTTTCCATGCTGCTTACGGAGAACTGAAGAAGGATTTGACGCTTTCAAGCAGCCTGATTTGGTTCATGCACAGATTTGGGGGGGAGAGTTCTGTGGTTTGCCTTTTATTTTTAAGGAATTGGCATCTCCTGACCACATTTTGCCTTCTGGTTTATGGGAGGTAATGGGAAAGGAGAAGGAAGTGTCAGCATTTCCTGTATCCTGTTATCTTGTGCTTTTTATGGATGCTGGATTAACTATGCACTGAAAATTCCCTCCCATTTGGAGCTTGGCTTGCTCTAATTACTATAATTAATTTGTATCATGTGTATTTTGACTTGCTCTAATTACAGATTATTCCCTGGAAGCCCACCACTCTGCAGCACTTCTCCATTCACATTTCCCCACGGTTCTCAGTCAAAAATTTTGGGGCAAAGTGGGGTTTTTTGTTGTCTTAAGCTTTGATTTCACCTTGGCAAATTGTGTATTGGAGAAATTGCATGGTTTGGGGTTTTTTTTTGGTCATCACTAAAATGTAAATGTGGCATTATTAAGCCTAAAGCGTGGAGTGGAAGCAGTTTAGGAATTTGAAGTGCAAATTGAAGAATAAATGTAAATTCCTCTACTGTGTAATTGCTATGCTGTGGTACCAATTCCAGCACTCGTGGCTGAATATTCCTGATAATTAAAGAGGAGAATTTTGGGAAAAGAACATTTATTGCTCATATGAAAGGAGTCAAAAGTGAAAAACAGGATAATATTGGACTATTTGGGTGCACTCAGAATATTCTGAGTTGGCAAACAGAGAATGATTTAAGGAAGGGGGAGCTGGATCTGACCTTGTCTCTGTTTGTTCTTGGAGCAGGTGGCTGAGGTGAGCAGGTGTCCATGAATGATCCCAAGAAATGATGGCTGAGCAGCCGCCCCCCCTGGAAGCCACCCCTCTGCTGAATGAAGTGCCTCTTCTACCTCACATGGTCAACGGGGACAGCATCCAGCAGGCAAGTGAGCCCTGAACTGGGAGCAACTGGGATGGTGGTTCCAGGAAAAGCAGGCAGCTCTGACCTGCAGAGCTGGGGATGGATGTGGTTGTGAGCACTGATGGCAGGAATTAAACAGAAGTGCAAATGGAGAGAGGAAAAAATCATTCAGCTCCAAGCCAGGGGACAGGTGTGAAAGGAGGGCTTTAAAATGGAGCTGCAAACTCCAGAAATCAAAGGAAAAATTAGGGGGTTAATAAAGGTTTTGAAACTTGGAAACCTGTGAAGTAATGAATAAAGATTAGCAAGGGATTGCAGAGGAAATCCATTACAGGAAAATGAAAGGAAAGACCTTGGCTTCCTGGTTGTAAGTGTCTTCATTAATAATTACAGTGCAGTGGTGAAACCTGAGTGTATTTAGTTGAAACTTTAGAGCTTTGTTGGACACAGCCCTTCAGAAGTCCCTGGCAGGGTTAGAAATACAGGTAAAAGTGGCAGCAGAACAATTTTGAAGCCCAAGTGTGTGTAACATTGTCAGTAAATATGAATTTAGTGTTTGGCAGTAAGAGCTGGGTGTTTTGTGGTAGAAATACTGGGAGCTCTTCCCATCCTTTGAGATCTGATAGGACATAAATGCTGAAAGTTTAAATGAGATCTCCTTTAATTTGTCATTGGTGCAGATGAGGAGAAATCTGTGTTGTTTCAGTTGTATACTTGAAAAAATGGGCTTTCTTAAGGAAAAAGTCCTTTTCCCTTTCTGCCTCAGACTCTGGGGGTGGAAGTACAATGAGTGTGTCTGGAAATGAGCAAAGTCTCCAAGATATTTCTGAAGTTCTGGCACTAGAAGGTGAAATTTCAGCCCTGCCCAGCTGGGAGGTGGCTCAGGTGGTTCAGGTTTCATGAGGAAAAGAGATCAAGTAGATTTAATTTGCCCTTGTCCCCAGACCTGTGTTTGGGACATGGAGGTGACAGTCACTGACATTTTTAGGACCTAGAGGAGACTTTACAGTCAGATCAGATTAAAGAAGAGAAAAATAAAGGAGTTGTATTGTGGAGATGCATTTGAAGAGCAGATTTGAAGTTTAAATAGAATCCTTTAAGGAGGCTCTTGACTGAGAATCGTTATAAATGCAGGGGATTTTTAATAATTTCACTGCCACTGCTGTGGAGGACAGAGATGGGCTAATACCTAATTATTGTACAGTGATTTGTTTCCAGAAATCCAGCCTGTGTGTTTGGCCAATTGCAGTTAATCCATTAGCTCCATTTCACTTAAAGCAAAAGCTGGAAGTTTTCTGGAAGAGTTTCTGGTTCCAAAAGTGTGAATGAGGGATCAAACCAGAGCTGTGGCTGAGCAGCTTTGGAAGGGTTTCTGGTTCCAAAAGTGTGAATAAGGGATCAAACCAGAGCTGTGGCTGAGCAGCTTTGGAAGGGTTTCTGGTTCCAAAAGTGTGAATAAGGGATCAAACCAGAGCTATGGCTGAGCAGCTCTGGCTGTGCTGGTGCCATGAGCCCTGAGAGGTGCTCAGGACACCTGGAGGCGTTGGCAGCTCCTGAGCTCAGCTCTCCCTGAGCCTCACTTGGCTCAGATCCAGCCCTCAGCAACACTGGAGCTTCCTGGAAATTTTCCTTGTTGGAAGGTGGCTGGGACTGCATTGGCTTCATTAATTCCAGTGAGTCGCTGCTCCAAGACATGGCCTGTGCATTCCTGGAATTCCAGGCTCCCACTGCTGCAGCCCTGGGATTGCAGCACTCAATTGGAACCTTCCCTGAGTTTTCCTGAGCTGATTCTAAGAACTGGAGTTAATGGAAGCATTTTCTGAAGATGTGCCACCCTCAGAGGCTCTGAATCTCTCAAAAGTTCCCTTTCCTGCCTCTTGAGTTTTGCCTTTTCCTGAGGTCAGTCCCTGCCTGTGGAATCCTGGATCCCCAGCAAATCTTTTTCCTGCTCCTTGTGCTCTGGCAAATCCCCAGCCCATTATTGTCAGTTTTCTTTAAACAGTTAACACCACTTCTCTCCCTTTACCCAAAGAAATTCATTAGCATTGAAGTCATGCATTTATTTCCATTCTGAAGTGACAAATCTGCATACATTTCATTATTAATGCAAATTATGCCACTTTCAAAGGCATTCTCTGCCATCTCACCTTCTCCTGGAACCATAACAAACATTACTGAGTGCCTAAATGGCCTTTTCAGGGATTTTGGTGGCTGACTTGTATCCAGAAGCAACTCATCCACCCAAAGTAAAATTCTCCTGTACGAGGAGCATTGATTCTCCCCTAAAAGGAAGGTTGAAAGATTAATACACCAATATGCAGAAGCTGCAAAACCAGTGTTAAATCTGCATTTATCAGTTTATCCTTGGAGTCTGCAGTGATGAGAACAGTGAAACTATGGTACCTGGGGAGTTCAGGGAACTCCAGCACTGAAAATGTGGCAGCACAGAACAGATTCACTCATTAATGTCATGTGTAGCTCATTTTACCAGGAGTTAAATGACCAGCTGATTTCTTCAAGTCCCATCTACCTGCTACAAATGTCACTCTATGAAAAGTGCAGAAATATTTTATAAAAATGGAATGAAAGAAAATACTGATTTTCACAGCTGCTTTAACAAATACATTTTATTTCCATTTTTACATCAGTGCCAGCTGTCACCAGGGTGGAATTTTAATTGTGTACCTGCAGTTCTTACCTGGCCAAACCCTCCTCTTATTAAAGGATCAGTTGTGTGATATCACAGATGTTACAACAAAAGTGCAGCTGCCAGAATTGCCTGAGCCTGAGGCTGGGGCAGGATGAGGGGATGGTTTGGGATTCCAGAAGTGCCTGAGCAGTGATTCTGGCCCAGCTCCCTGTGGATTTGAGGACGTGACCATGTCCAAAGCGACCTGCAGGATGTCACTGAGGCTTGGATTCCTCGCAGTTACACAGGAAAAACACACCTGGGCTCACAGGACACCAGGGCAGGGGTGCTGGGAAAAGCCTGGAATGCAGTGTGAATCTCAGGTCATTATTGCCTCAGTAAAAGCAGAAAAAGCAATGAGAAACTTGAAATTAAAACTTGTTTTATGTGTATCAGGTGAAGCACCTCTGGGAGCAACCAGAGGAAAAATGCAATGATTTTATATCAAAGTGGGAAGAAATCTCATTCTACCCATCCATGTCTCATCTTCCTTTTTTACTCCAAGGTTGCCAAAGCTCTGTTGTTGTTTGTCTCTGAAGAGAAGGGGCTTTCCCCCCAGAGAATTTCTGAAATTTAAAAAGCCCCCAACAAACTCTTGTTTTGTTTCCTGCAGGTGATTCTTGTCCAGGTAAACCCAGGTGAAACATTTACAATTACAACTGAAGATGGACACATTCAGTGCATTCAAGGTAAAGGGAAGCTGAAGTCCTGAATCCAAGTATTTTGGTTCTAGAGTTATTCCACTGTATTTTTCTGTGATGTCAGATGCGTTTTCTGCACTGGAATAAATCAGATTTTGCAGTGTGTCCAAGCACAAATGAGGCAGCACTGGGAAGCTGCCAGGATTCCCTTCATCCTGCAGATTTTTATTTCCAAAACCTGGGTTTGCAGTGATCCTTGAATAAATGTCTTCCCAAGATCCTAACACCTGATTTCTGAGGCATTTAATCCACAATAATCCAAACAATTTCAACGGGTGCTGGGACCTCTCTGTGCTGTGAGGTGAGGGAATCATTGCTCCACTCTGTGCCTACAAATTCCTTTTTACCTTCTGGCTAAGTGACAGCAAATCTGAAGCAGGGCAAAATATCTCTTGTAAGTCAAGTTGAATTTATCAGTATATCCATTTTTGGAGTGTTTGTCACCATTTTACATGATATTATATGAAATGTGTCCGTTCTGCTTTCATCACATTCCCTACAGGAATACTTCCCTTCAGCTTCATGTGAAAAATAATTTATTTAAATTTTATTTTTAAAGTTCCTAGATCAGCTTTACTGCAATACCTGCATTTGCCTGCATTACTACAGACTTTCAGCTGTCACAAATTAAGAGCTAAAATTAATTATACTGATTTTTGTGCAATTAAAAAGACACTGTTGGCCAAAGTTTGGTGGTTGGGTTAACGCCGATAACCAAACAGAGAATGGGATGCAATTCCTGGTGTTTCAGACTCCAGGGTGAGCTCCCACCTTTGGAAAAAGGTGTTTCCAGATGGGAAAAGCCTTGTTTGATAAAAAGTGGCCCCTTGCTGTCCCCAGGTCCAGCTCATGTCCCCATGATGTCACCAAACGGTTCCATGCCGCCGATCTTTGTGCCTCCCGGTTACGTATCTCAGGTACATTTATTTCTCCTTCTCTTGCAGTCTGTTTTTTTGGGAAATTTTAATCATATTTTTATTATTTATTGGTGATTTAAACTGTGAAAAAAAGCTGGTTTTGCCATTGAACTTCTCAACTGTTTCACTTTATTGTGGGCTCTGTCTCCTCCGTGACTGAGTAATGTTTGATCCGGTTTCCAGGATTTTTTTCATCTCGCTCCCAGCAGTGAAAGATACTTTTAGTAACAAGGACAGCTCTGAATTGACTGTCTGAGCTCCACAAGCAGGATCCACATGTTTATTTTTCATCAGTCCTGTTTGCAGGGTGAAGCTGGGTCATGTGAACAGCCCCAACTTGCTGCAGGTTTTCTATTTTAATATAAAAATTCATCTGGGTTTTCAGTGCCCCTTTCTTTACCAGCCCTGATCTGAAAATGCAGCAAAGCAGCAGTGCTGGAGCAGAGTGTGGTGGGGATTCAACACTGATTCCAGTGATGTGCCTGTGAAATCAGCTGGGCTTTGGGCTCTCCCAGCTCTACTTTTCCACTTCCATGGATTTTCCACTCCTGGGTGTTGTTCAACCACAGCAGACCTGAGTGTTGTTACCAGAGATACTCCCCAGTTTGATTTATTTCTAAATTAATGTGTTTTAAAAGGAAATAATTAAAACCAAATGTGGAAACAGGACTCATGTTGTAGTAATGTTGAAAATCAGGAGTGTTCTGAGTAGGTTTGAAACCTCGAACTGTGAGTTCTTGGGTTCTCCAGGCAGTTCCTTTTTGCGCACAGCTGCATTTTGGGCTTCTGCTGTTCTTCAGCTGTGCAGAGCTTGAGGAAAGATTTCCCCCAGGCAATTTCTGATCCCTCTGAAATGGAGCCCTCAGAGCAAACAGTGGGCAAAGCCCTGGCAGTGCTGAGCTGCTCAGCCTGAAAACCACATTTATTTGTTCTGTGTTTGCTGTCACCTGAAACCAGCAGGGTTGGGTTGTTTTCCCTTGGTTGTTGTGACAGGGATTGACAAGTTGGAAAGCAGCTTTAAATCAGAGCTTGAGTTACTTGGACTGTTCTTGTCAGGTGAGGTGATAACTTTGTGTTCCCAGTGGCTGGAGGAGCCCAGGGTTGGTTCTGCTGGATTCTGCCAAAGTGCAGTGAAATGATTCAGGAGTGAACAGGGGGTGGATTCCCATCCCTGGAAGTGTCCCAGGACAGGCTGGATGGGGCTTGGAGCAGCCTGGTGTGTGGAAGGTGTCCCTGCCCATGGTAGGGAGTGGGATGAGATGAAACTTAAGGTCTTTTCCCACCCAAACCATCCTGGAATTCTGTGATTGTTCAGCGCTTTGGTGTGTGAGGCTCAGCTTGAACTGAGCAGGGAAATTCCTTGTGAAATGCACAGTATTTTATGGCATTGACTCAGTGTTGGTTTCTCCCGCTTCCCTGCAGGTGGTGGAAGAAAATGGAGTTCGGAGAGTGGTGGTGGTGCCCCACTCAGGGGAATTCCATCCTTCCATGCATCCCCCTCCTCCCCCCCCTCCCCCCCACGTGCCCCATTACATGCACCACCCCCACGCCCTGCTCCCACCCCCTCCTCACCCCGTGTTCCCCGCGGTGCCCGGCACTGGAGAGCTCCCTCCTCAGTTCATCCACCAGCACCCGCCACCACACGTGTTCCAGGAGCAAGGTGAGAGCCTGGGAATGCCCCAGATCCCAGGAATGCCCCAAATCCCCTGTTCCAGGGGCAAGGTGAGAGCCTGGGAATGCCCCAGATCCCAGGAATGCCCCAAATCCCCTGTTCCGGGGGCAAGGTGAGAGCCTGGGAATGCCCCAGATCCCAGGAATGCCCCAGATCCTGGGAATGCCCCAAATCCCCTGTTCCAGGAGCAAGGTGAGAGCCCAGGAATGCCCCAGATCCTGGGAAGGCCCCAAATCCCTTGTTCCAGGGGCAAGGTGAGAGCCTGGGAATGCCTCAAATCCCAGGAATGCCCCAAATTCCCTGTTCCAGGAGCAAGGTGAGAGCCTGGGAATGCCCCAAATCCTGGGTATGCCCCAGATGCCTTGTTCCAGGAGAAAACTGAGAGCCTGGGAATGCCCCAAATCCCAGGAATGCCTCAAATCCTGGGAATGCACCAAATTCCCTGTTCCAGGAGCAAGGTGAGAGCTTGGGAATGCCCCAAATCCCAGGAGGGACAGCTGGGGTTGGCCCTGCCCCCTCCACACGTTATTATTGTTGTGGTATTAACTTAGAACATCCCTGTGGATCAGGTGCTCACCATGTGCAAAGTGTGGTTGTGGATCCTCTGAATTTTCTGTTTGACTCCTCTCTTTTCAAGGAATTCTGCCAAAGCAGCACCTGATAAATGTTGTATTTTTCTGTGCAGCCACTGTAAATCCCACAGCAGTGACTCCTATAACTCTGCCCTCTGAGTGTTGTCACAGCCTTGGCATGGAATTTATTGAGAATGAACTTAATTTGATACATGAGTTTTAATTTATTTTTTTTTTAGTCCAAATATGACTGAAAAGTGAACAAAAATAACCCAAATAATGTTGTTATCCATAGTGGAGGGTGAAGTGCAAACTCACTCTTATTAAAAACTGAACTAAGCAATAAATCAGTGAAGGACTGGGTTTCTGCTGAAGTAAACCAAGCTCTAGTCCTTATTATATAATCAAGAGGTAAAACAGAAATTAAACTTAGTAAGACCATTCATTGTCTCTCAAGCTTAAATTGGTAATTACATATTTTGACTCACTCTAGGGTAAAACAGCATCCAGGCTGTGTTGGAAAAATTCAGTTTGGGTCCTAAATTTGTTTTTTTTTGCAAGTGTGTCCATAGAGGGAAGAAAGGCAGCTGTAAAGCAGGATCTAGAGCAGCTGACAGGAGAAAGTCCCAAAAAATTCAGTTTAAAAAGACTCCAAATTCCGGAATCCCTGCACTTACAGACTGACAAAACACAGGGAAGTTCCTCTGGTTTTAGTGATTTTTCCAGCTTGTAGATTCAGCTGTCAAATGAATAATACAGAATAATGCAGTCGTTTCTCCCTTCTTTGCAGAGCCTCGTTCCCATGGAAGGACAAACTTCATCCAGAGGGACGAGAGGAGCCTCAAAATGCAGGAACACCTCAAGAAGAGGCTAAAGGACAGACAAGCCAGTGGTCACACCAACAACAAACTGAACAGCCCTCCCTCCTCACCACACAAAGTCCTTAATTCCTCCAATGCCACAATTCCCAATGGGAATGGGAAGGGCCAGCAAGGGGCAGTTGGAGCACTAAAGCAGAAGCAGATAGGAAAAACAAAGGGCAGTCCAGAGGCAGACATGGGAGGTAGGTGCATGGACAGGGGAAATCTCAGTTATTCTCTTACCTTCTGTAAATTCATTGCAAAACAGGTTCTGAAAAAGCTGAATTTATAGATTTGTTTGGCTGTTCAGATTAGAGGAAGCCTGAAATCCATTATGGTTAGTTGGGGTTTTTTTTTTCTCTAGAAATAATTGGAATATCTATCTTTTTCATTTGATATTTATGAAATAAATCATCAGGAAGATTTAATTTTAAACCTTTTTGCTTCCCTGCCGTTTCTGACCTAGGACTGATCAATATTCCCAGTGGGGGTGACCTGAAGGTACTTTCAGGACTTCTGGTGTCACTTTTGGTTACCTGGGAATTCCGTATCAAGAAATATGGAAATTTGAGCAGTTGTAGAAGCTGCTATTTAATTAATATTAATTCTATCTTTTTAATACCTCATGGCTATTAAAAACCTTGTGCAGTGTCATTGTCTTTGCTTTGGTTTGAGTCAGTGTCAGGGGAAAAACTGGGAGTGTTTTGCCATAGAAATTTCAGGAAAACACATAGGGCAGAGATAAGATCTTACTGTCATTTTTTTTAACACCTTTCATTTTTGGAGGAATGTTTTTGTGTTGTCAAAGAAAACCTATTTCTGCTCCATTAGGGAAAGATCCCCTTTGTGCAGGATGTACTAAAAGGGTTTTTGTAACACTGTTGGTTTTGGAGAGTTGGTGTTTCTGCCCCTCACGCAGCCAAAACAAACAGGGGAAATGAACTTTGCACAATAAGAACCATTGTTCAAGTCCTAATGAGGCCAACTCCATCTCGTGGTGGCCTTTTGGTAACAGCCTGGGTTGCTCTCAGGCTTTGGGATAATCTGGTTTGTGTTTAAATTGCAGAATCTGACACAGAATCCAAGAAATGTGATACTCACTTGAGCATTGGCAAGCCAGTCGTAAGTATTAGCCTTAAAATCCCATTATTTGCTGGGCCTGTGCTTCCTATAAAATAACTTTTGTTTTATCGATCCCTTTTTCTTTGTTCTTAGTGGTTTATTTTTTTTTAATAGAGAAGATAAATACAGTTTGGTTGGCAGTTTCTAGCTGGGAGAGGGCAACCATGCTGGAAATCCACTATTTCTCAGTTTGCCAGCCTGTAATCCCAGAATATTCCACTGCTGCAGTTTTCCAGTGTGTGTGAGGGCTTTACCTTGCAAACCAGGGGCCTGCTAAACTCCTGCAAGTTTGGCCACTCTTGGAACCATCCTTTGCTCAGCAGAGAGGATTTAGGAATATTGAGGATAAAAATTTACACAAATAGATCCTCTTTTTATGTCATATTGAGAAACTGGAGCAAATATTTGAGTATTTAGAGACTTATTTAGGCAGGAGGAGTCTGGTGAGGGTAATTAAAATGTCCCTTTTTTATCTTGAGCATGTTTAATGAGCTCCTCTCTGCATTATCCTCACAGCAAACAGGGGTTGTGTTCCTTTGCACCAGCTTTTGAGGGGTTTTGTTGGTCATTTAGTACTTTTTCCTTGCTGCTTCTGACATCTGCACTTAAAGCTACCACAGGGGTGTGTTGCCTTGGGCAGAGAGAATTTGGAGTGGGGGAATTAAGCAGCAAAAAAAAAAAAATCAGACAAGAAATTTTGAGTCTTAAAATCAGAACACTTTGCTGTCCTTTGGATCAGTGGTTGAATATTGTGTGAGGGAGCTGTCAGAAAATGAGGTGGCTGTGCCCAAATCTGATCTGGGGTCCTGCCCAAGACCTCCCAGCTGAACATTTGCTCCAAATGAGTGATGGAAACGTTGATGCAGGAATTTTCCTGCCCCAGTGTGGTGTTGGTTTGGTGTTGGAAGGGAAAGCCTTTAGAAATGAAAAGAGGAAATCATTGCAATCCAAAGAATATTCCCACTCCAAAGGTAAAGAATTCCTCCAGTGAGGAGCTTCCTAGGCCAATTAGCGACGCCATGTTATTGACTAATTAACCTTTTCTTGCAGAAAGCAAACTTACTTGCATTATTTATGCTTTTAATAGGTTTCTGATATACAAGCAAGATCAGCCGTTCTGTCCTGGAATCTCCCAGTTAGTTCACAGAATGGAGAGAGCCATAGTCATAGTCCAGCAGCATTTACATTTGAAGTAGCAATATCCAACAGTGGTAAAAATGGAAAATTTAAATCTGTCTATGTGTAAGTTTAGTTTCTTCCTTTAAGCACAATGTTTAAACCATTAACCAATCAGCAATCTCTCTATCAGGAGCTGTTTGTTGACTTGCAGACCTTCCTACTTCACATGAAATAAATTTTAAGTAATGTCACTAAAGAGTTACGTGGACAGTGGGAAACTTAAATGTGCACTACGTGGTTTTTGCTTTTCAATGAGCTTTGAGCCCTGAGGTTTAAGGAAGAGCTGTAACTCTGCTTTCTGTTTGTTTTTGCCTTTTCACAGTGGGGAAGAATTAACAATTACACTTCCTGATCTCAGACCAGCCACTGATTATCATGCCAGGTATGCTGCTGGGAAGGAAATAATGCTCTGGGGGATGTGGGAATTCCAGGATTATTGTGGCTTCATGGAAAAGGGGTGATACAAACAGCTAAGGAATACCCTGAAAAAAACACCATGCTGTGGACACTGGGTTTGCTATCTAAATTCCCACTTCTCTTCTAATTTCATTAAAATACCACCTCATTTTCTTCCCTGTCACCTTCTCTGTCTCCTCCGATTTCTCGATTACAAACTTTAAATTATTCTCTGCTGGCATTTTTTTAGAATAACACTCTGTAGATTGTTGCAGGCTGAAGTCAGTGGTAAATGAAATAATTTAGCCTTAAAATTGGATCTGAAAGTCTGACTTGTCAGCTTGATTTCCAGAGTTGCTTGTCAGACCAGCAGCAGTGCAAGCAGGGGAGTGGGAACGGGCTGGAATGGGAAGTGGGAATGGGCTGGAATGGGAAGTGGGGTGGGATGATCAGGAGTAAATGATCCTGACTGGGGTGTTGGGCTGGCCAGGGAGAGAGCAGCTGCTGAAACAAACCAGGGGAGCACTGGGAAGAGTCACACTCAGTGCTGGGGCACAGCAGCAGATGAGATTAAAGATTCCCTGGAGCAAACTCCTGCTCTGGAGCTGTGGGAGAGTTCTGAGTGTGGGAAATGCTGGGCACAGCTCTGCCTGCACAGTGGGTTGTGTTTTCCACAGAAAGGGGCAGGAGTGCTGGGAACATGAAACAATTCCTCTGATAAATGGGATTATGATTTGGCCTGTCTTGTGCCCGTACTCCTGCACAGGTGCTGGCTGTATTGGAATTTTAAGGTGTTTTTAGCCAAAGGCTCATTTCCAGTCAGGGAACACCTGCCATGGTTTTCATCCCCTATCCCACTATTTCAGCACTAAAATAACTCCACTGTGACAGAGAGTAAGGGCAGAGTGAATGAAGGGTGAGAAATGGGGGTTTGGGTGAACCTGTGTGACTGTGTGACCCCCACCCTGCACCCACTGGGACTGAATCCCTGAAGCTGCCAGCTCTTCCCTTAAATTTCCAGGTGCCAGTGCAACAACCACATCATTAATTACCCTTTGTTTAGAGTTTCAGCAACCAGCAGCTCCATCAAAGAAACCATTTCAGAGCTGGTGAGCTTCACTACAGAGAGCTGTGAGCCAGACTGTCCAGCTGCCCCAAAACTGATTAACAGAACCAAAAACAGCCTGAGCTTGCAGTGGAAGGTAAGAACCCAACCTGGGGCTGAGTGAAGTGGGGCAGAGCACTCTGCTGGATTGCTGTGCAGGATATTTAATTCAGCTTTGTCAAGAATTGGGTGTGTACTGTAGGTATTGCCTTTTAAGTTGCTCAGTGAAGATTGATAATGAAATTATAATTTCCTTTCTCTTTCTTTCAGTGTTTGCTGAGTTTCTTGCCTTCAGCTTTAGTGTGACACAGTTGGTGACAGGGCTCTTCTCTTCTGAACTGATAGAGAAGAAAAAATGGATTTTGATTTATTTATATCTTTGCTTGAGGTCCTGTATGATAAATAGATGTGACTTCATATTCTTGTAGTTATTCTGACCTATTCAGACTAAATTTCTTTGGATGGTTTTATAGATTCTCATTTTTAATCTGACTTTTGAATATAACCACTATCTGTGAAGGTTTGTTGGTAGCTGTGTTTGCTTGGGGTTTCATGTTTTTATTATGATTATGCTGAAAAATGGTTCCAGCTAAATGACTTCAGTGAAATTATTTCTAGAATCTGTGTGTGGAAAATGAAGAAGTTCCCATTTCATGTGTCAGATGTTGTTTGTGTGAACCCTTAGATTGCTCAGGCAGGTGATGAGCACACAGTGTAAAGCACAAGGAAAAGAGCTTTAAGAATATAATTTGCTTTTTAATAAAATAAAACCATTCATAAATTCATATTCTAAACTAAAAGAAGTAGCACAGCAGCCTTGTCTTAAAAGGCAATTGGAATTTATAATATTCAATGTGTAAAAATATTTATAAAAGCACAACTGCTTGATTCTAACTCTTTTTTTCATTGTTCCTTTATTTTCAGTCCTCAAATGACAATGGTTCCAAAATAACTAATTTTCTTTTAGAATGGGATGAGGTAAGAGCTTTTCTAGTGCAAAAACAAAATCATAATGACATCTGTAGAGCAATTATACTTAAAAATACCCTTTGCTTAGGTACAGCAGCTATTTTGGTGCAACTGTCTGACAATTTTAAAGGGACAAATGATCAGTGGGAGGGGACAGTGCAAAACTGCCTCATTTGTCACCCAGAGCATCAGTAATTCCTGTGTTCTCTTTAAAGGGATGAGCATTTGGCATCTTTGGGAAGTCACAAATCTCCCTCAGCTCTTGAGCTGAAATGTATTGCAAAGGAATAAAAAACGTACAGAATGTGTTTTGTTTTCAGCTGCAGTGGTTTATCACCATTTTATCAAACCCACAGTACCAAAAGTAATCAGATATCTCAGTCCAAATGTGGTTTATTAGCAAGACTGCTCAGGGTGACCATCAGCAAACTCAGGATGACCATAATATATTAAATTTTGCATTCTTGAGGCTCACTGATTTCTTTTTAAATTACTGTTAAGTGAGGGAAATGGCATTTCTCATGGAAGGTGTCCCTGCCCATGGAATGAGATGAGCTTTAACGTCCCTCCCACCCCAAACCAGTCTGAGATTCTGGGATTTAGGAAGATGCAGAGTGAGGAGGGTGTCCTTGGCAGGGATCAGGGAGTGACTCTGGCTGTCCCTTTGTTCCAGGGGAAGAATGGTCCCTTCAAGGAATGTTACTACGGGCACCTGAAGCAGTACAAGCTCACCAGGCTCGCTCCCTCCACAAGATACTCCCTGAGACTGGCTGCTAAAAATGACATTGGAATGAGGTAACCAAGAGCCCAGGGCATACCAAATGATGGATTTCCCCCTGGATTCCTTCAGCTGCTGCTCACCCTTGTTCAAAATCTCCTTTTCAGTGGCTTCAGTGAGACGGTGACGTTCGGCACGGCCGGGGTGGTGCCGCCGGCCCCAGCACCGCCGGCGCTGCTGGAAGCTGGAGTGACCTGGATGGCCCTGGGATGGAGCCCCCCTGCAGGAGGGGCCTCAGATGATTCCCTCACCTACAGCCTGGACATGGAGGAAGAAGGTTCTGTAAGTGCTGGGCTTTGTGTGGAAACTTCCTTTGTAGTGCTGAGATAAAAATGAACTTTTTTTTTACCTTCCGATAAATGGTCGGCAAGTATTGCATGGGATTCATGGCAGAGAGACAGCCTTGCATGGAATTCATGCCACAGAGATCTAATATTGCATGGAACTCATTATTTAGATGAGGTATGACATGGAATTCATGCCCCAGAGATCAAATATTGCATGGAACTCATGATAGAGATAAAATATTGCATGGAGTTCATGGGAGAGAGAGAAAGTGTTGCATGGAATTCATGCCACGAAGTATTGCATGAAATTCATGCCACAGAGATCAGATACTGCATGGAATTCGTGATAGAGATTAAATATTATATGGAATTCATGGCAGAGATAAAGTATTGTGTGTAATTCATGGCACAGAGCTGAAGTTCAAGCTATAAAAAATGGGATTGACCCTCTCTGGGTTTTGTTTTGCCTTAAAAATCAGTGACTGTGTTCATCCTTCTTTTCCCTCCTTGCCAGGGCTATGGGTTCCAGCCCCAGTACAATGGAGATGAGCTCTCATGCACTTTAAGAAACCTGAGGAGGAGTACATCTTACAAATTCAGGGTTTGTACCGTAGTTTGTTCCTAATTGCATGTGCTTTCCTGGGCTTTGGCGTTTTCCAGCAAATTTTTCACCTTTCTATGGAGACAGCAGGAATTCACCTGTTGTCCCAACAATTACCTGTTGTTAGAGCAGGTTTTGGTGAAGTAATAATACAGATCAGATTTTTTGCACCAGCTGATTTTCGTTTAATTGGCTGTCTTTATTTTGGTCGGGGTTTTAATAGAAGATTTTAAAAAATTATCCTTATGTACTAACAACATATATTACTGTCATTAAACAAACTATTTCTTTTCTGTTTTGTTCCCTCCTCTTCCAACAGCTCTTTGCCTACAACAGTGAAGGAAAAAGCAGCCCCAGTGAGGTGGTGGAACACAGCACCAAACCTGACAGACCTGGAGCCCCGAGCAAGCCTGTGGTGAAGGGCAAGATCCATCCCCACAGTGTGAGAGTCACCTGGGGTAGGTGCCTTGGGCTGTCCCACTGCTGCTGGGCTGGGCAGCCTCTCTCAGATTAAATGACAGGGAACTCAGGCTGATTATTTATCTGCAGGTATTGTTGTTGCAGGAGAAATACTCAACAGTACCCAAAAAATGTTTATTTTGAGGCTGTAGTACCACAGTGTGATGTTCATTCATTTTTGAGAAGCAGTGACTGCTGTGATAATACCCTCTGGGTTTACTGTGATGTTTCAATAAATCTTATGTTCACTTAAAAAATTAGAGCTGGTACCTGAAATTGGGAGTGTTTTCCCAGTTATTCTTCCTGGCATAATCATGATTAATAATAGGAGAAAAATGGTTCTGAAAAATCCATTGTGAGTAATTAAGTGCAGTGGTTTCTGTTGCTGGCTGACTGTTCAGTTTGAATGAATATGAATGTGTTCTCTGAAAAAGCTGACAACAAAATAATGCCTTGATATTAAATCTTCTGTAACTTTAAATTTTGATTTCTTTCAGAGCCCCCCAAGGATAACGGAGGATCAGACATCTCTAAATACTTCTTGGAAATCTCCGAGGCATCAGTTGGTAAGGAATCACCTTTGGGTACTAATGCAGCACTGAGTTTCCATCCCTGGAGGTATTTAATTCACATTTGGATGTGGGACATGGTTTAAACTTGCATTTTGGAGATGTTTTCCAACCTAATGATGCTTTACTGCAGCAGTCACTTCTGATTTCATACATGTGTGTTGTGTTGTCCAAGTTCTCTGCATAATTAATCATTCCAAATGAATTCTCTGCCTTCATAGTTGTGTGAGAGAGTTTTCAGGTGGGATTTTAGAAAGGTTTGGGAGGTTAAAGAGCTTTTCCTTCCCTCAGGAGGGAGGTGGGAGCCCATTTACAGCGGAGCCCAGCGGGAGCACGTCTGTGACCACCTCAGGCCTGGCACCTCCTACAGACTCCGAGTGTCCTGTGCCAGTAAAGGAGGGGAGAGCCAGGTGAGCAGCAGGAGGGGAGAGGTGCTTCTGGAAACCATTTCTGCTCATGTTTGAGCCAAATGCTTTATGTTTGTGCTCTGCAATGACCTGTGTCCCTGGCAGGCCTCTGATGTCACCACTGTCACGACAGCGGCCGTTCCCCCTGGACCCTGTCCTGCCCCAGCCCTGGTGGGCAAAGCCAAGCCCAAGGAAATCACTTTGCAGTGGGGTAAGCACCAGAGTTTGGGTAAAATACTGCTCTGATTTCAATCATCCCAATCAAAAATCTTCAGAGAAATCAAAAGTAAAAATTATAGAGATGCTGTCCATGGCCTTAGTTGTTTTTTAGGTTTGGGGTGGGGTTTTTGCTTTGTTTTGTGGGATTTTTTTAGAAGACCAAAGCTTCTGTCCACCTCTGGCAGGGAGACTTGGGCAGACATAAATATTTTCCTGTGAGAAGGCTTCCTGCCTGCCCATGACTGACACCTGCTTGGCAATTTAAAAATCAACCCTTGTTTCGTTACTGTTACCTCAGTAAAGGAGATAAGCAAAAATTAAAGAAGATACACTGTTTTGTGAAGAAAACAGAGAAAATACATGAGAAAACCCATCTTAAACTAATTATCAGTACCTGGGGGGAAAAAGCAAGCTTCATGAGGTGTTTCTGCTCAGATATATGACAAGAGCCTGCCATAACTTAGGGAATTTAGAAATTAACAGGAAAATCCAATCTCTTTTTGTTTGCCAGGCCCCCCAGCTGTGGATGGAGGCTCTGAGGTCACAGAGTACCTGCTGGAGATGGCCAGCTCGGAGCAGGACGAGCGCAGGGTGCTTTATCAGGGGCCAGCAGCTGAGTTTGGAGTGACCAACCTGCTCCCAGGGAGAACCTACTGCTTCTGGCTGCGGGCAGGGAACAGAGTGGGGGTAACCACTGCACTCCCCACATCTCTGGCTGTACACAGGGGACAGGAGTGGTGGTGCTGAGGGGGTTTTGGAGCCTGTGTTGTGTGAACCTCTTGATGTTTGTGCCTTTGGAAATGTTGGATGTTACCCTGAGCTCAGGCTGTGCAGGTGGCGGGGTGGGAGCAACACTGTGTGCCAGCCAGGCCAGGCTGGGAGAAGGGGGGATAAACGGTGGTGGTATAAAAGTCTTTGTGGAACAGTCCCCAGCTGCTGCTGGGGGGCAGATCCTGGCTGGGGGAGGGAGGAGTTACACAAGCCTGGCAGTGGGAGGATCTCAGATATCCTGTGGGAACGGGGCCAGCTTCAAGTACCTGCAAGGAATCTGCAACTGAGCCCTGAACTCTGCTGTTTATTTCCTTGTCAAGTTAAAAATAGTTTGTTTGCTTCACTTGCACATCAGTTCTTGGCCTGGTGCTGTTGCTGTGTTCATGCAGTTGTGTTTTCCTGCAGTTTGGTCCCCACTCTGAGAAGGCAGAGTTTTGCACTGCTCCAGGACCCCCTGAGCAGTGCAGCAAACCCCTGATAACCTGCAAGAGTGCAACTTGTGCTGTGGTTTCGTGGGAGGTAGGTGTTGATGGCTTCCAATACCACCCAAATTAGTGTCTGGCTTTTAGAACTGTAGTGCCACAAATATGATACACAGAAATGAGAGAAATAATATGTAGAGGTGGAATATTTTTAGCCCATTTCTTTGTAGGTATCTGTGTTGGATTTGTAAACTTTGGGAGTTATTATTTGCAGTCTTAACTGGACAAATTGGGTGGCATTTAATCCTCCTCATGGTGTGGTAATTAATACAGTATGAATTAATTCTTGTAAGTGGTAAGAGACTGTGGGTCATTCAGAATTGTGGTGTGAACTATAGTGGTGTTACAGCCACGTGTCACCTTTTAACTTAAAATCCCTTGGAACAGAAACCAGTTTCAACCCCAGTGCTTCCAGTGGTTGGATTTAATGATCATGAAGGTGTTTTTCAGCCTTCTCTGTGACTCTCCCCCAGTGTCTCAGTGTAACTGAGCTCCCCCCTGGGTGCTGGGGGTGTGTAAGTGCCAGAGCTGAGCAGAATTTCTCCCTCACCTGCAGAGCCCGGCGTGCAATGGAGCAGAAATCAGCGAGTACAGGCTGGACTGGGGCCAGGTGGAGGGGTCCATGCACATCATCTACACTGGCCCCTGCCAGAGCTATGAGGTCAAGGGGCTCACACCTGCAACCACCTATTACTGCAGAGTTCAGGTAGGAAAAGCCTTTTGGTGCCACTGGGCACTTGCAGTTTGGGGAGAAACTCCAGCTAGAGAGGAGTTAAGTCATGTGCTGTCACCTGCTCATGCAATAGAGAAGGTAACTGGGAAAAACACCCCTCCTTCTCCTCCAGTCCCTCATCATTCCCTCAATCTGCAAGAGTTTACATCCAGTGTGCTGTGAAATACCAGAAGCTTTGCCCTGTTGACATTTTATTCAGGAGATTTTCCACTCTCTTCCATGTTGCTTTTAAGAACACACAGAAGGCTGTGAGGGATGTGAGTGCCTGCTTGGAAAACAGGGATTTGGTAACTCCTCTGTGCTGTCTTTCAGGCTGTGAACGCGGCTGGGGTGGGGCTGTTTGGGGACACGGGTGTGGTGACCACGCCCCCATCGGTGCCTGCAGCCGTGGCCGTGCTCCACTTACTTGAAGAGGATCAGATGGAAATTTCCCCTCCTTTCTCCACGTGCCTTGCAATCCAGTGGGAAGAGCCCTGCTGCCACGGGGCAGAGATCACAGGCTACAACATCGAGTATGGGGAGAAGCAGCTGGTCACTGTGGGGAGAAACACAACCCATGTCCTTGAGAATCTGCTGCCTGACACCCTCTACAGGTAAGAATTATTCTGAAATCACCGAATTTGTTTTTGCAAATGATTTAAAAGTGCTTTGAGGGTAGCTTTAAATTTTTAGAGCAATTTTTCGTGCAACTTACAGACTGTCTGCCTAATTCACTCTGCAACTTCAAAAAAACAAATTGTCATGTCCAGACTCCAGCCACGACGTTGGCAGGAGTGAGATCATGGTTGGTGTTAAGGTTCACATTCTGTCTCAAAGCCAAGACTTTAAGATTTCTGGGTTTAGAATTTTTCATTGGGATGCTCAGGTGTGTGGCCAGAAGAGGATGGATGGACAGGTAAGAGCAGAGCAGGTGCTCTTGGGACCTCAGTCTTGGTTAAAGCTGAGTTCAGATTTAGTTTTTAACGGCATCTTAATTGCTTTACTGTTTGGAGTTATATTCTGTACACCTTTTAACTGTTGCTTTGTTATCCAACATCTTTCCTGACCATGTGGCTGCTCTCTCCATTCCCAGGATCAGGATCCAGGCCATCAACAGCTTTGGAGTTGGTCCTTTCAGTCATTCCATGAAAGCCAAAACCAAACCACTACCTCCTGACCCTCCCCACCTGGAATGTGTGGTCTTCAGCTACCAGAGCCTTAAACTGAAATGGGGAGAAGGGCCCAGCAGAGCTTTAATTCCCAACCCTACTCAGTTCAACCTGCAGATGGAGGACAGGTTTGGCAGGTGAGACCATTAAGGATCTTGTGGTTTTACCACTTCATGTCCAGTTTTTAAGGTGTTTTATGTTATTCTCCGTTCTGTTTGCACCATTGAGTCAATTGGGCATCCCAGAGTTTGCCCTTTAGTTTGCAGTTTTGCATCCCACCTTTCATCCAGAAATGCTGTCAACAGCTTGCACTTCTGCTGCTTTTAAACAGTAAATACTCTTTTAAAATGAATACCTTACCGTCATCCTCTGCTGGCAGGGTTATTTTGTGGACATTTTAAAACTCAGTCCTATCTGCATATAAGAAACAGGGGTTGGCCAACTGGTTTTTAACCTGGAATTTCAGTTTGTTTTGGATATTCCAGGGTTGTTCTGTTGATTCAGAGGAGTTGCAGCCTCAGTGGCATTCCCGACAGGGCAGGGGGGAAACCTGGGACACCCAGAATGCAGCATCACTTCTTTGTCCTAACTCAAATCCATGTGTTCCACATCTGAGACTGACCTTTGGTGTGTGTTGTGTGTCCCCAGGTTTGTGACAGTCTATAATGGTCCCTGTCACACCTACAAGGTGCAGAGGCTCAGCGAATCCACCACGTACCATTTCCGCATCCAGGCCTACAACGACGCTGGGGAAGGAGCCTTCTCGGAGGTCTGTGCTTTCACCACCACCAAGTCTCCACCTGCACCTCTCAAAGGTGAGCTGGCACTGCCCTGGCACCCATGCAAGCCACTGCTGGGCAGGATTGGATCCTACAGCCTGACCCTCAGCCAGCCTGTGGTGGGACAGAGGCACAAACTGGCTCTGAGGGGCTTTGTCTGGGTGTGAAAAGGGCTCTTGTGTTGTGATCACCTCCTGCACTGCAGCTCTTCCACCCCTGAGCTCAGCATTCCTGCTCAGCTGGAAAAGCATTTTGTAGGGTTTTCCATCCAAGTTACAGCAGTGTGTAGGCAAATGAGGGCACAGTTAATTCCTCTGATCTTCACTTTTTAGCATGGGCATTAAAGGTCATCATTAAAGTCACTGTGAAGGTCAGAGTGCTCAGTGCCTGTAGCAAAATTAATTGACTGAACCGTGGTTAGAACATCATTTCAGCTCTGCACATGGACAGAAATGTTTCTTTCTGTAGAGACTTGAAAGTGCTGCTTCTCTTTACAAACATGGGCTCATCCTGGCAGCTCAGAAACACCAAGTGTAACCTACACATAACACAATGATCATTTTTGAAACTCATGTCATCAAATAGAAGAAAAAGAATGAAAGAAAGAAATCTTAATTTCTTAAAGTTAATGGAATGAGCTGCCCCTAAGCATGACAGCTGTACATTTGTAGACTCCATTGTTCTTTTTCTAAAACACCAACAAATCACTTTATTTTCCAGCACCTAAAGCGATTCAGCTGGAAGAAAACACTTTTGAAATCACATGGGAGCCTCTACAGCCGATGAAAGGAGATTCCATTGTTTACATCCTTCAGCTTGCTGCTGGCAGAGAGTTTGATCAGGTACCTTTTATGTAGCACCAGGAATGTGAGGGGCTTTTACTGGGAAAAATTACTGCAAAAAAAGATGTGGATATTTCTTGTGGAAGGTGCCCATGGCAGAGGCTGGAATGAGATGGGCTTTAAGGTCCCTTCCAACCCAAACCGTGCTGTGATTCCATGACTTGAAGGTTGTAATTCTATTTGGAGAGGTGACAGGGACACTTTTCATTTCAGAAAGTGTGAAGGGGGTGAACACTGGTTTATCCTGTTCTTCCAACAATTCCTTTGGCTCTTGATTCTTAAATCTGCTGGTGTGTGGTACCACTGCCTCTGTTAATCAGAGAGTCCAGTTTGGTGGAGGAGCTTTAATGAAGAAGAAGAGGGTTTGATTTGTTTTTCCTCCTTTCTGAGCCTCCCAGCCCAGGCGAGGCCTCAGTGTGTGGCGTGGCAGGAAACTTAAATCATGAGTTGTTCAGAAATTTAAGCTGCGGTTTTATGAAGTTGGGTAAAGGAGGGTGACTCCAGGCTGAGCCCAGCACCGCACACACCCCCCCTGGATCAGAGCAGGCAGCTCCAGGTGCAGGTGCTGGGTGAGGTGCCCCTGCCTGAAGCGGCTCCTGTCTCCTGCAGGTGTACAAGGGCCCGGAGCCGTGGTTCCGGCTGCCGGCCGCGCAGACGAACTGTGAGTACCGCGCGCGCGTCTGCGCCGGCCGCCAGTGCCACGACCTGCCGGGCTGCCCGGAGCTCTACGGCCCCTACAGCCCCAGCACGGTGTTCTGCTGCCAGCGCCGGGAGCCGGGCCCTGCCGCGGCCCAGCCCAGCGCGGAGCAGGCGCAGAGCGGGACGCGGCTGCGCGAGGAGCGCGCCATCGCCATCGCGCTGCTCTGCGGCTTCGCCGTGGTCGCCATCCTCTTCGCCGTGGTCATCCAGTACTTCGTCATCAAGTAGGGCACGGCCGGCCCCGCTCAGCTGTCTGTACAGAGCTCTCTGGGGTATTTATGGGTAGTTCAATGGAATCCTAGCTGGGAGCCCCTCGCTCCGTGCGTTCCCGCTCCTGCTGCTGGCTGCCAGCGAGGCTGGCTCGGCGCATCCTTCCCAAATGCTGGACACAGATTCCCTGTAGAAAGGGTGGGTGATCCTGGGGCCTCTGCAATCAGGGTGAGCTGTCAGAGAACAGCAATCAGCTGCCTTACAGTGCACACTGGGGGGGTGTGCACACTCCTCCTCTCTCCCCACCCCAGCCAGTTGGAGAGGGAAGGCATTGCCAGAACAGTCCTTTCCCAGCACCACCAGAGCAGCGGGAGGCGATGGCTGTTCCATCAGGTTTCGCTGTAGTTTGATATCCATGAAATCCAGCAGCACAAGTGCTTGAGCTTAGAGCAGAACTGCAGAGCCTACTAGAGCATACCACATTTACTAGACTGTAGAAGGAAAGCAGAATATTGACTTAGTGATATTACTACTTTACAGTTATTTTAATACTTGGGATTCAGTAATAATCATTTCAAGTGTTGGAGTAGAGGGTGCCAGGGTTTTTTAGGGTTTTAATCCAAACCAATGCCAGCAGGACGTGGCGCTCGGCCGGGATGCCCAGGAAAGGCTCTGCCCAGAATGTTCCTGCTGTCCTGAGCAGCTTTGGCCCAATCCACATTTCACTCTCAGTGCCTGAGAGAAAAGTAATTCCCTGTGCAGCGTGCTCAGAACAGCACAGGAGTTGTCTTTAAGGAGAAAGAGTGCATTTATGATAAATGTTACACTATTTGGCTCAAACTGAGCAAATGTTTTTGTACTATTATTAACCTAAAAAATAAAAAAGTTCAGCCTGCTTTGGGTGCCCTTCTAACTTAACCCCAACAAGCAAATTGTACATGAGAGAACTCTTTTTAGATAACGTTTATACGATGTTTTAAACTTGCTATCCCAGTGGTAGCAGCTTCACATTCCATGGTTTTCCTGTTGGGAATGTTCAGCCCGCTATGAACTTGTCTGAAACTCGTCCTGGTTGGCTGGGGGATATTTTTGTGGACACTGTGCACTACATTTGACCTTTGTGTTCCATCTGCTTGTGAATCCCTGAGGAGGAGCCTGGCAGCTCCTGGCTCCGTTAGATCAAAGCTTTGGAAAGCTGGAACTCACCAATTTCCAATGGTTCAGGATGGGTCTTGCCGGCAGCGTTTGGAACACGCCACAGAACGGTAGATTTAGGGTGTTTTGCAAAGTCTGTGGCTCCACTTTGGCCATCAGAGCGATGCACTTGTAGGTGGGAGGGTGGATGTGACAGAGCTACAGGCGACGTGTTTCCAGTAATTAATTAATCACTTTTAAGGGTCTTTCTCCTACAGCAGTTGAGGAATAATGTTGTGTTAGAGTTTGAGGCATTGTGTTGTATTTCAGATGTGGAAAACCTAAATTATGACCTAGTATCACTTAATCCTCTTCACAGTAGATTGATGGTGCAATCTGAAATGAATCTTTTCAAAACGTACTCTTCATTTTTGTACTCTATTTATTTTGATTAAAAGTCCTGGAAAGAAAAAAAATGTATGTTTGAATGTATTGTTCTACTTGTAGCAGAACTTTAAGTTAATCATTTATTATATCATAGAAATCTCTCCCTCCAGTGTCAGAGTTTTATACAGATATTAGTCTCTAGTTTGCAGAAGAGTTTACAATCTGTCCTTATTTTCCTCATAGTCTCCCTTTAGCAGATAAACTGCCTGCAGCAAATCTCCGTTGCCAAAGGGTTCTTTCTTAACTCCTTAGAACCGACTTGTAGAGGTTTATTTGGCAATAATAGTCCTGATCATTTAAAAGAGAAATTAGGATGCCAGAGTAAACACTAACAAGTCACCACCGCTAAAAAATGAAATCAAATCCTTTTGTAATTGCCACAAAACGCTCATATTTCCAGAAATATCCGGGATTTATACTGCAATACAGATTTTCTATCAGCTGTTGTCCATTCCAGAAGGATGTACCCTCGTGGCATTAATGTATTTTAGGTATCTTCAGTTTTCTTGTATTGTCATTTTTGAGGTATCTCAAACGTATGTTAAAGCTGCCATGCATTGTATTACTAAATTGTAACTATCAAATAGATAATATATTTAATACAGCCAATAAATAATACAAATGTATTCAAATTTGACTCCTGGCTCCTGTGGTTTTGTGGGATTCAGTCTCACTTGTGTCATGTGTCATTTAAGGGAAGGGAACATGCTCAGTGTCATTAAGAGCTGAATTACCTTGGGACCCTTAGAATATCACTTCCATTTCCCCTTGCACTGCTGGGAGGACCTGCAGTTCCCAGGTGAGGTAGAACAGTTCTTTGATACTGGAAATTGAATCATTTGGGGCTGATTGCCAATTTTCCATCATTTTATGTTGACTCAGGGCCTTTTCGCCTCAAGCTCTTCCCCAGCATTTGCTGCTGAGTGCAGAATTTCTCCTGATGGTGCCTTAATGATCTGATGAAGATAAGATGGGAAAGGCTTTATTGAACATCATTCCCAAAGAGACAGCTCAGCTGGGATTTACTTTCCACTTCAGGGAAGACCAGGGATGAGGAGCTGGAAAACGCTGGGGAGGAGGCAAGGGGAGCAGGGGCCAGCATGAGGGAGTCCCAACGGAAGGCTCTGGGAAGCTGGAAGCAAACAGCCAAAGGGAGCAGGGACACACAGCAGCAGGATGTGTCCTGCCACAGTCCTTAAAATTCCTCCAGAACCTGGGAATGGGGCTCTGGCAGAAGTCAGAGAGGTATCAGCTACAAAACAAACCTGTGCCTCCTCAGAGCTTGGCTCTTTGCACTCTTCTGTTCCCAAAAGCCAGTTTTGTGGAGCCAAACAGTGGGATTGTGGCTGGAAAGGTCAGAGCTGAGCACAGGCACTGCATTGTGCAGCAAATCCCAGCTCTGACGTTAGGGAGATTCCTGCTGCCCTTTCCAAGAGGCAGAAGCTCTGGCTGGGGTTGTTCTTGCAGATTTAGGCACTTGGACACATCTCAACAAGAAAAGCTGTCCATGTGCCAGGGCTCTGCTTGGCTGCACCCTGAACACCTCAACAAATCCCAGTGAAGTTACATAGAATCATGGAATGGGTTGGGAGTGACCTTAAAGCTCATCTTGTTCCACTCCCTGCCAGCCCAGGATACCTTTCCCTATCCCAGGTCGCTCCAAACCCCATCCATCCTGGCCTTGAACACTTCCAGGGATTTAAAATTTATGGGGTTTAAATCCTGCCCCCTGAGCAGAGCCACGTGCCCAGGCTGTGCTCCCGATTTCTCCAACAGATGATTCCCAGCTGGCGGCAGCTGCCTGGGATGAACGACCTGCGGCAGACGGAGGAGCCGGCGCCGGGCCAGGGCACGCCATGACCCCATTTCCTGTTTTCCATGGCTGAAAACAACCCCAGTGACTGAGCAGAGAGGAAGGGTGGCTGCTCTTCCACTGGGCCAGCGTGTGGTGCCCATGGAATGTGTCATTCTGCATTTATCCTGAGGAAAAGGAGGCTCAGGGGGGACCTTGTGGCTCTGCACAACTCCCTGACAGGAGGGGGCTCAGGGGGGTCGGGCTCTGCTCCCAGGGAACAGGGACAGGAGGAGAGGGAACAGGAGAGGCTGGGCCAGGGGAGGCTCAGGGTGGACAGCAGCAGGAAATTTTTTATGGAAAAGGTTGTTAAACATCAGAACTGCCCAGGGAGGTTTGGAGTGCCCATCCCTGGAGGTGTCCAAGGAAGGCCTGGAGGTGGCACTCAGTGCTCTGGGCTGGTGACAAGGTGGGCATCAGCCACAGCTTGGACTCAATGGCCTTGGAGGGCTTTTCCAGCCTCACTGATCCCGTGATTCCCAGCACGGCTGTGCCCCACAGCACTGTCCATGGGGAGAAGTGTCCCTGGCCAGGAGCTTTGTGGCCTGGGGACAGGTGTCAGAAATGGCTCTCCCTGTCTTCTCCTTGCTGCTACTTGCCTGGCAGAAATCCCACAAGTGGCTCCTGGTTGTGCTTCCCAGCCTGGAAAGTCACCTGTGGGCAGGTGGGGAGGGTGGCATGGGGGCAGAAGAGTCATGCACTGGATTTAGGGATAAATCCCGAGCCCCACCGAAGTGCAAACCATCATTTTCTCTCCTGCCTCAGGAATAAATGGCACATATAATAATAATCCTCCACAGCGCCATGTGCTGAGTTCCAGCCTGATCCCAGCCCGTGGAAGAGCTCCTCTTTCCTAAAACAAGGGGAAAGAAAAGCAGATTTTGTTTGTTGTCTAAGGTCAGTGTCTGGAATTCCTCCTCCCTCCCTCCTCCCAGGATGTTTTTGTGTAACACACCCTGACTCATGGAAGTCAAATGACTTGGCCTGGGAGCTGCCTCAGCACAGGAATCCTGGCACAGGAGCCCTGTGCCTGCCCCCTGAGCTGGGTGAGGATTTTCCAGCCCTTCCCGGCGCTGCCGGAGCCCTGGGGCTGCCCCTGCTCCCCCAGGCTGATCCCGGCACCCCCAAACCCAAGGCAGGGCTGGCATGTGTCTCCATCCAGGTGCTGAGCACCCTCCTGGGTGTGGATGGGGAGCGCCAGAGAGTGGCCATTTCTGGAATATTCCACAGGCTGGATCAGAGGGAGCAGCTCTTGGTTTCTCTGTTTCCAAGGAATTGGGATGGGTGTCCCCAGCACATCCCCCTCCTCCAGGCCTGGCTGCAGTGGGACCATCCCAGATGATAACAACACACTGCAACTGCTTCTGGAATGCTGCTGATCCCCTGCCTGACAAAATCACAACAAAACTTTATTTGTGGTTCTGTTTTGCCTCAGAAAGTGAAAAACTTTGACAAAACTCACATGGAATGTGCTCTAAATGTCTTCCAAATCCAGTCAGCTGCCATGAACACCAGCTTTAGAAATCTTTTAAATTTGCTTTTGAAGTGGAACCTGTTATTTTCAGAACAGTGGGAACACACTTGTCATTTTTAGTTAATCCTGGGAATGCTGGCAATTTAAAAAGTGGCTTCAGGAGCTGTTCATGAAATAACAAAACATCCCCTCCTGGATCGCCACAGGGCAGATGGGGGGCACTGGGCTGTCTGCAGCAAGGGGGGCAGGGAAATGATCGCTTGAATCCAGCAGATTTGGTCTGTGCATCAGTTGGCCTACACGAATATTTAGGATAAAATGAATGTCTGCTCTGCCAGGCCGCATCTCCGTGGCAACCGCTCTAGGCAGCGTCTCCATGGCAACCCCGCCATGCCGCGTCTCCATGGCAACCCCGCCAGGCCGCGTCTCCATAGTAACGCCGCCCTCCCGGCCGCCGTAGCCGCGCCCATTGCGTCACGTGGGCGGAAGCGATGGAGGCGGCCAAGATGGCGTCCCCCAAGAGCGCCCCTAAAGATGCGCAGGTAGCGCGGGGCCGGCGGGGTCCGGGCGGGGTCCGGGCGGGGCCGGGGGTGCGGGGGCTCGGGGGGCTGAGCGGTGCCCGTGTCCGCCCCGCAGGTGATGGCGCAGATCCTCAAGGACATGGGCATCACCGAGTACGAGCCGCGCGTCATCAACCAGATGCTGGAGTTCGCCTACAGTAAGCGGGGCCGGGCGGGAAACGCCGGGGGGAGCGGGGAGGAGCTGTGGGAATCCTGTCCCTGTCACACTCGGTGACTGTGAGGTCTTTTCCAGCTATAATTCTGTGATTCCTTAAGAGTAATCACAGATTCACAAATCCCAGGATGGTTTGGGCAGGGACACCTTCCGCTATCCCAGGCTGCTCCCAGCCCCGTCCAGCCTGGCCTTGGACACTTCAGGGATCCAGGAGCAGCCACAGCTTCTCTGGGCCCCGGTGCCAGGGCCCGACAGGGAAGAATTCCCTCCCATTATCCCATCCAGCGCTGCCCTCGGGCAGTTCGAGCAATACCCTGAGGCCGCAGAGTTTTCAGTGCCAGCCCAGCCGGGTGGGATCAGGATCGGGATGGGGAGGATTTAATTGAACCCAGCCTCAATCCAGAGCCTGTTTCCCCCAGGATACGTGACCACGATCCTGGAGGACGCCAAGATCTACTCGAGCCACGCCAAGAAATCCAGCGTGGACGCTGACGATGTGCGCCTGGCGATCCAGTGCCGGACCGACCAGTCCTTCACCTCCCCCCCGCCCCGGGACGTGAGTGCGGCCGGGGAGGGGCATCCCCGAGCGGGGTGGCAGAGAGGGACACGGGGATGGGGCCGGGACACGGGGATGAGGCTGGAACACTGGAATGACACCGGGACACGGGGATGAGGGTGGGACACTGGAATGACACCGGGACACGGGGATGAGGGTGGGACACTGGGATGTGGGCACGACATAGGGATGAGACTGGGACATGGGGATGAGACTGGGACACGGGGAGGAGGCAGAGACACGGGGAGGAGGCTGGGAGAAGGAGATGAGGCTGGGACACGGGGATGAAGACAGGACACGGGGATGTGTCCATGACACAGGGATGAGGCCGGGAAAGGGGACAAGGCAGGGCCACGGGGCTGAGGCAGGGACACGGGGCTGTGGCCATGTCTCCTGCTGGAGTTTCAGGAGTTCTTCCTGTCCAGTTCCTGCTGGACATTGCCCGGCAGAAGAACCAGACGCCGCTGCCCCTGATCAAGCCGTACTCGGGCCCGCGGCTGCCGCCCGACAGGTACTGCCTGACTGCCCCCAACTACCGCCTCAAATCCCTGCAGAAGAAGGTAAGGATCGCCCAGGAGCTGGGGATTCATCTCCAGGGGGTTGGGAGTGCTGTTGGGTGTGCAGCTTTCAGCACCTCTGGAAGGTGTGGGTGAATGTTGGTCTGTGTGTGTCAGCTCAGAGCTGGCGGTGCTGCGTCTCCAGGCTGGGTTTGCAAATTCTTGTTGGTTGGTTTTAAATGGAAATTTAAAAATATGGGATATTTTGAAATATGTGAAGATTTAAAGTATTGGAATGTTGTAGTGTTAAAGAAATACTGCAGACTCCCAGAATCACTGAGGTTGGATCAACAAATCCAGCTTGTGCCCAATCCCCACAAGAGCACTGAGTGCCACATCCAGTCATTCCCTGGACACCTCCAGGGATGAGGACTCCAGCACCTCCCTGGGCAGCCCCTTCCAATGCCTGGCCACCCTTTCCATGAAGAAATTCCTCTTGATGTCCAGGAGGAGATGTCAGGTTTAGTATCAGCTTGTCAGAGGCACAAGTCAGGCTTTGGTGTAGATATTAATGGGTATTTTTTACTTCCAGCTCAATTGTTTCTGATTTAGAGGGGAAATATTTCCTTTGCTGGGAAACCCTGAATTCCTCAGTGAAGGGGGGTCTTTCCTGTTTGTTCCAAGCCATTCCCTGATTCCCTGGTTCTCTCCTCACAGGTCTCCTCCACAGCAGGCAGGATCACAGTCCCTCGCCTGAGCGTGGGCGCCGTGAGCAGCAGGCCCAGCACTCCCACTTTGGGTAAGAAACGGCTCCAGGGGGGATTCCCACCTTTATTTTAGGGAGAAAAAATAAACAGGAATCATTTAAAACACTTTTCAACCCCTGAGGGGCTGTCAGGGGCCTTATATTGTTTGATAGCATCAGAAAGTTAATTTAATAAATTAATTAAAACTTTATTATTACGATAACATTTATATATAAATGCATTGCAGATGTTCTGTACTTGTGATAAGTTCTTTGTTTAAGGGATTATTCAAGAACTTTACTTAAATTTTGGGTTGTTTTCCTCAATGTCAGCATGATGCTGGATTAAATAGCACTGAGAAAGATCCATTTTTAAAAGATTCTTAAAATTTAGGGCTGTGCCCTAAAAATTATTGTGTGTTTATAGTCTGGAGTTCTGTAGAGCTGGGGTAAATGTGGGGAAATGAGCAAATGTGCAGCTCTGCCTGGAAATCTGGCTCCTTGTGTCCAGTGTCCTTGTGCTGCTGTGCATTCCCACTGTGTCTAAATAACAGGTCCCACTCGGGAGGGAATTTTAGGAGTGTTCATGGGTTTATTTGGATGTATTTTGGTGGGGTTGTGTTGGATGCAGGAACCCCCTCAGCCCAGACCGTGTCGGTGTCGGCCAAGGTGGGAGCGCCGGTGTCGCTGGCCGGGCAGCGCTTCACCGTCCAGATCCCGTCCTCACAGCCTGCTGGGAAATCAGGTATTCCTGGGATTCCCGGGCTGGGTACAGGGATAACCACACAGCCAGGGGAGGGAGGAGCTCATCCAGCCCCACCCCCTGCCATGCACAGAGACACGGCCCATGCTGGCCTGGAACGCTTCCAAGGATGGGGCAGCCACTGCTGCTCTGGGCATTTCTTCCCCTCTGCCTCAAACTTCCAGTGTTAATTCCCATTCCCAGCACAGCAGAACATCGCCATCCTGGGCAGCTCCCTCCCACCCTGGCTCCTGTTTCCCTCTTCCCCTCGTGTCCTCACCCCCCCAGCATTTCCCCATCCTCCCTCTTGGGATGAACCCCTGGAACGTTCTGGCAGCACGGTGCTTTATGAGCCTGGGATAATGCAGGGAAAATGCAGGAAAATATCAGTGAACCCTTGCCATGATTCCCACAGCCACTCCCACCACGCCCACGGTGCAGAACGTCCTGATCAACCCGTCCCTGATCGGCCCCAAGAACATCCTGATCACCACCAACATGGTCCCGCCCGGCGCCGCCGACCCCAACCCGCTCAAGAGGAAGCACGAGGACGACGACGACTACGACGCCTTGTGAGACCCCTGAGCCCTTCCACGGGATCCAGGGAGCCCTTCCCATGGGATCCACAGGGCTCTTCCATGGGATCCAGGGAGCCCTTCCCATGGGATCCACAGGGCTCTTCCACGGGATCCAGGGAGCCCTTCCCATGGGATCCACAGGGCTCTTCCACGGGATCCAGGGAGCCCTTCCCATGGGATCCACAGGGCTCTTCCACGGGATCCAGGGAGCCCTTCCCATGGGATCCACAGGGCTGCTCCATGGGATCCACAGAGCCCTTCCCATGGGATCCACAGGGCTGCTCCATGGGATCCAGGGAGCCCTTCCCGTGGGATCCACAGGGCCCTTCCCATGGGATCCAGGGAGCCCTTCCCATGGGATCCACAGGGCCCTTCCCATGGGATCCACAGGGCTCTTCCATGGGATCCAGGGAGCCCTTCCCATGGGATCCACAGGGCTCTTCCACGGGATCCAGGGAGCCCTTCCCATGGAATTCATGCAGCCCTTCCCATGGGATTCATGGAGCTCTTCCATGGGTTTCATAGAGTTCTTCATGGGATTCAGGGAGCCCTTCCCATGAGATTCATGGAACTCTTCCCATGGGATTCAGGGAGCCCTTCCCAAGGGATTCACACGGACTCCAGAGGGTGGGAATGGGCGGGAAGGCCCCTTTTGGGCCATGGGAGTGTGGAAATAAAATGGAGAGTGTTTGTAACCCGGCCTTGGTGTCTTGTGCACACACCTGGGGGAGGGGGCAGGAGGCTTTTCTGTAGATTTTTAATATATAAGTTTATATATATATATATATGCACATATATTTATATTTCTATACACATGTTTTACATATATGTGTATATATGTGTTAGTTTATATATGTAAATATATATGTTATAGACAGACACGTGTCTTGTACACTCAAAATTCTCCCAGACACCTTTTTCTTCATATATATATCTCTATATATACATTTTTATATTAATAATTATATTTATAAATACACATGCATTTACATGCACACATATATAAAATATTTAGAATATAGTGCATGTTTATGGAGAATACACAGTAAATTATGCATGCACAGGAACACATAACATAAATTATATTTTATATCTTATGTATTTACTATAAAATATACATTGATATCATCATATGCTATATCATGTAAAGCATATAATTACATATTTTATATATAATATATAAATACCTTTTGCATATAACATCTGTATCATGAACAAACACACAAGTCACATACACAAACATAAAATACAAAATACGTAGAATATAGTGTAAGTGTATGGAGAATACACTAGTTATGCATGCACAGAACTTTATATATCATTATAATCTGTATTATGCATTATAAATTATATATTTATGGTATTTTATATAAATATATATAATATATAATGTATATGAAGTGTTTCTGTGCATGCATAATTAACTACTGTTCTCTATATACTTAATCTATATTCTATGTATTTTATGTATGTTATGTGTTGCATATGACATAGATGTTATATATATATGCAAAATTAATTTTAATCTATAAAATATATATGTATATGCTTTACATTATATATTATTATACATTACCTAATGTATCCATAATGGCATATACCATAAAAAAATATATATAATATATTTAAGGATAGAATTTTATACATAATTATATGTTTATACAATATTTAGTATCTATTATATATAATACTGTATAAATATATAATTAGATATATTATATACTATTTTGTATTATATCATGTATAGATATTTAATATATTAAACCTATAAAATGCATTATCATATAAATTATATTTTATGTATAGTGCTACATATATATACACACACCAACAGGTAACACTGTAATGCTCATGTAGCCAATTTACATAAAGATTTAAAATACCTAATATATATTAAATATTTATATAAATGTATAGATGTCTCTCTAAAATATCAGAGATAGATGTCTTACAGAGATATATATTTATAGAGAATACAGAATACATAAATATACATTATATACAAATAGACATCTCTCTAAAATATCTTATATATATGAATATCTTATATTTATATATATATATTTTTTAATATATATTTAATTTTATATATGTATCCCAGACACATATTGGGGTTTATATATATATATACAGACATAAAAATGTATAAATATATATTGAATATATTAAAACATTTAATTATTTAAATATGTTGGTAAAATATTAAATACTAAATATTATGTTAAATATATTATAAAACATTTATATATAGATATATAAGTATATAGATCAATATATATGTAGAGAATATACAGTAGTTAATTATGCATACACAGAAACACTTATTCTTACATATATACCATTCAATTATGCATTTATATATATTTATATTTGTATAAATATACGTAAATATAAAAATATATATACATTAAATTATTAGATGCACTCTCACACATCCGTAATTTTAAAAAAATAATAATATATCCAAATATTTCCACACACAAATATGTTACCACCTACTGCTAACAGCTGTAAATGTGCATATATAGGTTATAATTAATACAAAATTAATAATATAAAGGAAGTTAAAACAATAGAGGCATGATAAAATTATAGAATATATTCTAGAACTATATCTTATTAAATGTATAATGTTTTACAGGCTGGGATCGTTGGGGTGTCCTGTGCAGGGCCGGGAGCTGCATCCATGGTCCCAGTGGGTCCCTTCCCATTCAGGATATTCCATGGCTCTGCTCCGGGTCCCTGGAGCTGCCCCTGTGCCTGGAGTGCCCCTGGGGCAGAGCTGGGCCCGGCCAGCCCCTGGTGCCACCTCTGTCCCCTCCCGCTCCCAGGGATGCTCCCTCACTCCGCAGGCCAAGCTCCCATCATCAGCCCCAGCCTTGTCCCCAGCACAGATTCGGTGCCTTTGTGCTGTGCCTGTTCTTCAGCACCAAACTCCTGACTCTGCTGTGAGCCTAAAGGATGGACTGTGGGATGGAATAGGATGGGCCAGACAATTTTTGATAAGGGCTGGTGCTCTAAACACTTCCAAGCTCGTTCAAATTACTTGGAAACAAAACATCTTGCAGCTGTCAAAGGACTATACCTGCTTAAAAAGCAGAGAGAGGAGTGAAGCCCAGGCTTAGAGGGGATTTTGGGAAGGAATTCTTCCCTGTGAAGGTGTTGAGGTCCTAGCACAGGGTGCCCAGAGAAGCTGTGGCTGCCCCTGGATCCCTGGAAGTGTCCAAGGCCAGGTTGGATGGGGCTCGGAGCAGCCTGGGATGATGGAAGGCCCCTTCCAACCCAAACCATCCTGGGATTCCCCAAGTTGGCAGAGCCCTCATCCAGCAGGTAAATAAAGAAGGTTCTCAGCTCAGGGAAAATACAGCCCAAATCCCACATCCCTGTGCTCATCACCATTGCCAGCAGAGGAAAAATAAATTAAACAAAAATGACATTTATCACTTGTTCTTCCTGCTGAGACTCAGAGCTGAGGGCAAGGAAAAGCAGCAGAACCCTATTTGGGGTGTGTGGACAGAAAGACCTGAACAAGTCCCAGTGGCAGCAACTCCTGGACTGGTTTTAAGACCAAGTTTAAGTGCAGAGAGCCCAGCGGAGGATGGGGGTTGTTGTCCACAATAATTCCAACTCCAAGTCAGGTTTCTTTAGTAATTCCTTTATTAAAACTACAAACCAGAGTTAAAATTCCTACATTATTCACATAGGTCAAGTTTCTAAGTTCATTGAGTCAGGACAGTCCAGCGGCTGAAGGGGCCAGAAAGCCTGGCCAGTTCAGAGCTGCTGGTTTAAGACTTCAGCCAGGGCCTCCTCACTCCATGGATCTCCCAGGGCAGCTGGAAAAGTTCCTTCAGGCTGCTTGGGAAGAGGCAGGAGCAGATCTCCAGTGCAAAGGCAGAGTTCTTTCAAGATTACAGGAGAAACCGTACCCAGCGTTCACAGCTCGGCTGCAGGAGGGAGCTGGCAACACCCACCTGGAAAATCACCTCCATTCACTCCAGGAATTCCAGAGTAAAGATTCTTACCCGCCCCCCTGGCCCCAACACACAAATATTTACAGAGACACAACCAGCAAGAAGCAGAGTTTGAGTCCCATGCTGAGGGCAGGAGCTGCTGCTCCAGCAGGAGAATCCAACTTCCTCAAAAGTCACCAGGAATGTGGCCTAAAGGGATGGGAAAGCTCCGGGTCAGTTAAACTCCTCCTTGATGGGGGTGCAGCCTGAGAAGAAGCTGATGTTGCTGCTCAGCATCCTCTTCTTCTTCTTCCCAAAGGGGTTCTGGTTCTCCCGGGACTCCTCATCCCTCCCGAGCAGGGAGGCAGCAGTGCTGGGAATCTTCAGGAGCACCTCCTGGTCCGTGATGTCCTGCAGGACCTGTGGGAAAGCAAGGGACAATCGTTGGAGTTGGTCACTGCTGGAGTGACCCACCACAGGCAGCAGCACACAAAGTGCCAGGCCAGCCTCAAGAGTTGCTTCATTTTTTCACTCAAGTCAAGAAAAAGACAAACTTCTTGACCAAATATCAAGATCCAGCAGGAAGAGACAGCAGTTGGAATAGTGGGATCCCCATGGGATAATGGAATTTGTTTAGCTGAGGCAAAATGAGATGTGCCAGGTCAGAGAGCACAATAGCTTAAGGTCACTTAAGCCAGATGTGATTTTATCCTGCTCCTCACCTCCCCTCTCCCCTCGCTGAAGGTGCTGCAGGAAAACCTGGCACGCCTCTGGCATCATTTCAGTGTGGAAACTCAAGAATTCAGCAAACTCAGAACTTCCACACGAGCTGCCTGGATCTGGGCAGGGTTTTCCAGCAGCAGCTTCTCCTCTGGGGTGATTTCCCTCCAGGATCCCTCATCCAGCAGCTCTGCTGTCCCTGATCCCTGGGAATACCTTTGTGGTTGGAGTGACACACACGGGCTGGAAGAAGCTCTCTCCTGCTTTCACCTCCGTGGGGTCTTCCAGCTTGAAGGACCCTTCCGAGTCCCTTTTGTGCTCCTCACATGTTGTGGTTTCCTGAGGGGCAGCAGAGGGTGAAGCTCTTGTGGAACATCCATCCCTCCCCTTCCCTTCTCACCACAGCCCCTGCTCTCCAGCTGGGAAGTTTTCCACAGCAAAAGCCTCCATAAAATAGGCAATAATCAGAGCATATGGGATGTCCCTGCTCCACATTTCAGATCCAAGAGCAAAACTCCCACTAGGAACATCTTCCTCAACAAACATATCTTTCTCATGGACCCTCCTGCTGCTACAACCCCCTCCCCACACAATCCCTTCCATTCTTAGAAAGAAATCCGGGAATCAGTCAAGGTTTTGTGCTGTCTGAAGCCAAAGACACAACTTTAATTTACTGAGTCCAAAAGGAAATTTGAAATTATTTGTCCTTAGATTTGTGGATGAGAAGTGGGAACATGAAAATCTCTGCTGTGAATCTCCAAAAGTCTGTGCTGAAAATCACTGTCTGGTCCTGCAGTGGAAAATTGTCCTCAGTTACCAGAGAGGCACTGATTAGTGACATTCACAGAGTTTAAGCAAAGTGCACGTGCTCTGCCTGGACAAACTACACTCGTGTGGGAATTACCCCTTCATCCAGCTTTGCTCCTGCCCAAAATCCAGGCCCCGCAGCCCCCGTGGCCCCCAGAGCCAGCAGCACTCACCAGGCCCCGCTCCCTGTTCCTGCAGGTGGCCGCGGTGCAGCTGCAGCCGTCGGTGCATCCCAGCTTTTGCTTCCTGCAGCCACACTGCCTGTTCCCACAGCGGCCCTTGCACGAGCACTGCGGAGGGAAGGGGGATCCAATGGCCACGCTGCTCCTGGAATGCTCCAGGTCCCACCAGCTGTGGCATCTCAAGGACAGGGACACCCCCAAGCTGCTCCTTACAGCATCTCGCTGCCAGTCCTACATCCCAGAATAGTTTTCTTCCTAATATCCAGAATAAAATCCTTCCACCTACAGATCCATCTTCAGGATCTACAGGATAAGCACCTCCAGTTGCTCAGTGCCTGATTTCAGGTGATCCCAAAGGATCTCAGTTTCTGTGCCAGTGACACTTCCACAAAAGGAGGGAACTGAGTCCCCACCCCAAAAGCCTCAGGAATTTTTGGGGTCTCAGGCTGAAGCTCCAGACTGACACAGACAGGTGGAAGCTGAGGCTCTGTCAGGACTGGAAGCTGCAGATTCCCAGAGTGAACAGGGATCCACAGCAGGCCATCCATTTTTTTTTTGTTTTTTTTTCCTTCGAATTGGCTCCCTGGAGGGCTCTGGCTGCTGTTGGGGCTGTTCCTGAAGCAGAGGCAGCTCAGGCACAGGCAGCAGGACACAACATGTGTCTCCTGGCAGAAGGTGACTTGGACAGGGAAAACCTGTCCAGGAAGGTCTTGCTGACTGCAGACAACCTTTGCTGTGTCTGTAGGAAGGTCCCAAATATCCCCAGGCACCCAAATAACCATTCCTGCCACTCAGGACAGTGCAGACACCTCATCTCCCTGCTCCATACCCAATCCTCGGACACAGAAAGTGATTCCCTAACAGAAGGAATCAAGGACAGCTGGATCTTACCCCCATGAGGTTTTTCCTTGCTGCTCTCCCTGCTTTCCCAGGAAGCCAGTCAGAATCCTCCAGCTCCCCAGAGTCAGAGAGCAGCTCCTCCACATCCACCTCGGGGCTGGGCGCTCGGGGCTTGGCCGTCGTCTGCCGGCGGTTCTTGGGCTGCAGCACAGGAGCACAAGGGGAGGGGTTAGGCCACCAAAAATCACATAGATTGTATTTCATTAATAATTATTATATTAAAATAAGGTTTTATTAGGTTTTATTAAGGTTTTCAGAGTCCCCTCACAGCCAAGAAAGTTGTCTAGTAAGGAAGGGGAAAAAAAAGGTCCAATTGGTAGGATTAAAAGTTCAATCAATTTAAACTATTGATGACAAATCCTTGCAAGTCTGACTTGTTGTCACATCACATGACAAAAAACAAATGTCACACTCCATCCAACGAGTTTTAAATCATTTCTTCCTCCCAGCACTATTATTTGACTCTCTGCAAAGCAGCAAAGTTTGCTGTGACACACATGCCTTGCACCATAATTTAAAGACTGGCAATGCCACAGGATTCCTCCAATCCTTCACCTGGATTGCGAGGATGCAGAATCAGTACTAATATTAATAAGAAAACAGGTTTGGGGGTTTGTTTGTTTGCTTTTTTTTTTTTTTTTAAATCAAAAAACTAACAAGGTATTTGAGTCTTCTGGAAAGGACTGAAGGGGCCACTTCAATGAGCAGAACTACAATGAGCAGAACAAGCACCTGGTAAAAGCAGCTTGGGAGAAAGAAAAAAACCAAATTATCAATAGTCAATATTAACTTTGGCAAAGAATTCAGGTGCAATACAAACTGTACAGCCACTTACTTTGGGTGGAACATAATCAAAGGAAGAGTCTGGAGACTCAGGTGTCCTTTGCTGGATCTGCCGGAGCTTCTGGCCACTGGCAACTTGGAGGAGCAGCAGTTTCTGTCAAAAGGGACAAGGATCAGCTCTGCAAAATCCATTAAACCCAACTGCCACAGGGCTCTGGTGTTTGTACAAGGCTCTACCTGTTTCAGAGTGTCATTCTCCCGAAGGAGTTCCTGGTTCTTCTCACAGATCTCCCTCATTTTTTCCAGCTCTTCCTCCTGTTTGCAGGACAAGAGGAAATTTATTTCGTTGGAGATAAATAAAGAGAATTTTCTAAATAAATTTTATTTATCCCCAGGGTTATTCCAGCCTGCACAGCAACCACCCCATGCAGGCTTCTGCAAAGGGAACACAGAATCCTTCTCCTAATTCCAGGTATCCCAAGGGTTCCCACCCTCCCCAGCCACTGCACCTGGAAGCGGAGTCGCTCCTGCAGTTGTTTCTCCTGCTCATTCAGGGAATCTTCCAATCTCTTCTCTGCTGCTTCTTTCTGCTGGAATTGGCTGAGCAGGTACAGAACCTAAAAGCAAGTTGGAATAAACAGGGGTTTCATTCCTGAAGAGAGCACTTGGCATCAAAGTCCCAAGGAAATTTCCTGCTGCTTCCAGCACAATTCCACCCTGATCTACTCGAAAATTGATCTTGTGCTCAGGTATAACCTCCTCAATTAAAGCAGGAGGGAAGATACTGAATAAACCAATTTGCACAGGATAAATACAGAGATTTAATTGGCTTTTAATGAACCATTTACAAAAATCCAGCAAAATCTGAGGTGATACTCAGCACCAGTTTCATTTCAGCACATCCCCCTTTGCCTTTCTCTCTGAGCAGACCTGGAAATCAGTCCCAGACACCAAGATTTCCATGAGCTGTGCTTCACCTTTTCCTGGTGTTGCTGTTCCTGCACCAAAATCTGACTTTGGAACTCTGCCTCCAGCTCTGTTATGTGGTTCCTCTCTTCCATCAGCATCTTCTGCACGTCAGAACAGCTGGCCTGGCTCTGCTCCAGGCTGCTCTGCAGTTTGCTCTCCTGCACTTTGGAGGAGACCAGCTGGAAAACAAGAGCAAAACATGGCTTGGGACAAGCATTTCCTGCTGGGACAGGGATTTCCTGCTGGGACAGGTGTTGCAGTCTGGAGGGGAAGCACCCCTGTAACTTCCAGCCACGCCAGGAACTGGAGCAGCCCTCAGCACCAAGGAGACCAGGGCAGATTCAGAGCCAGACACTTTGGAAGTGCAAACCAGGGAGCAGAGGGTCTTGTTCACAGTTCTGAATTCACCCCCCTTCCTGCAGCACTCAGTATTTTCCTTTTCAACCTTTTCTTTTGATTTCCAAACACCAGGGAGCACCAGGTAATTCTGTCCTTCAGTTGCTCTTTCCCTGATCCCACATTACCCCAGTTCCTCTTCTCCCTTAACACCAGTCCTGTCCAAATTTTTCCTATCTCAGCACCAATTCCACTGCTTCCCCTGACCTCAGCCAGCACTGCCCTTGTTTCCCTGCTTGCTAAGGATGTATTTTGGATACTTTCTCTTCCACTTCTGAAATCTGCCTTTTCCCATTCCCATGCAAGCATTTAGCTGCTATCTCGAGACTCTCATCCATTCCACCTCCCTCTTTCCTGTTTTTCAGATTCCACTCCCCAGTTCAGATTATTTTAATCCAAACTTGAGAAGGGAATAAACCTCATCCACTACAAGAGGGCTCCCCTCAAATTGCTTTGGTCACTTCCTCTCAGTCGTGGCTAAGCAGACTCACAGCCTTTGGTTTTAGGGATAAAAGAGGAAAATCCAGGGTTTACCTCTCCCAGGAGATACTTCAGAGCACATTTGGCCTCCAGGATGGTGGCAATGCTGTCCCAGCGCTGCTTGGCCCGATCTCCATTGTCTGCATCCAGGAGTTTCTGCTGCAGATCTGCTATCTGAGCACTCCTGAGGAAGAATCCATGGATTTGGGGTTACAGGAGAAAACCAGAGCTGGTGTCTCAACTAACATTACTGTTCACAGAATAAATATTAAGTAAAATAGTTTAAATTAAGATTTTGCCTGCTCAGTAGAGCGCCTAGAGGTTGAATTTCTCCCCTGGGGAATTTTGCCTCCACTCCACATTCCCAAATAAAAGTGGAGGTTTCTCCCCCAGAGGTGCTCATTAACAGCTCAAAAATCCCAGCTGAAGTGACTGATTATTTTCCCCACATCTTGGAAAAATTCCAACCAGGAAAACCCACACCTTTCCCTCATCATTTCCAGCGTCAGTCTGTGTGTTTTACATCCTCTCCCAGAGAGCTGGGATGGAAATGAGGGAAAAGCCAGAGGCAAGGCTGTGTGCATGAGCTCTGTGGCAGTGTTTTACCTGAGCTCCATCTCTGTTTGCAGGCTCTCAATCTGCTTGGAGATGGAGAGATCCGTGTCCGGAGCCTGCAGGTCGGCCAGGCAGTACGTGCGCCTCTGGAATCACAGCAGGGACCCAGGGCAGGAAATCACACATTTACACATGGAAATACAGAGATTCCAGCCAGAAAAACCTCCAGGCATCTCCCCACAGCTTCCGTTATGTTGCTGCTTCCCAAATGCCTTTGCTAAGGGATGTGAGCCACTCACATCCCTCAGAATCACTGAGGTTGGAAAAGCTCTCCTAGAGCATCGAGTCCAACCATTCCCCCAACACTGACAGGTCACCTGTGTCCCCAGGTGCCACATCCAGATGGTTTTTGGACACTTCAAGGGATAGTGAGTCCACCACTTCCCTGGACAGCCCATTCCAATGTCAGACTGCCCTTTCAGGGGAAAAATTATCCCAAATTCCATTAAGTAACAAGTTCCCTCAGCACCTCTTGTCCTTGACATGTCGGAGGACAAGAACATTAACCCTTTCTCCCAGAAAGATAGTCAAGGCTGGGATCCATCCCCACCTTCTGAGAGAACAGGTCAAGCAGGAGTGAGAATAATCAACCCAGTATTGCTGAACAGCCAGAGGTGTGGGGTGGGAAACAGGGAATTTCCCTCTTACCCGGAGCTTTGGAGGGGGGTTTTCTCCAGCATCTTTCTTTTCTTTCAGCTGACCGAGCTCCTTTGCCAGGATTTTCCTGTCCTCCAGCAGGTCTGCCAGGTGTCTCCGAGCCTCCTCAGTGCTGACAAGAACCTCGACTTCATTTGCAAGCCAGCTCTGGAGCAATAACCCCCAAAACACAGTGGTTGAGCTCAGCTCCAGGACTGAATCCTTCTCCGTGAAGGCATTTCAGAGAAACTGAATAATCCCACTGCAATTCCCTGTTCCTCCTGCTGTGCTCCAGCCACCCCAAACCCCAGTTTGCCCAGTGCTGGGATGTAAAAATGCTGTCACCCACTTTGACTCGTGCAGCAATTCCTTCCATGCCCCGACTTTGGGTCTCCTTCCGTTTATCCGCCGCCTCCTTCTGCTTCTGCAGGGCATCCTTGAGGCGTTTGTTGGCAGCTGCTGCCTGCAAGAGATTCCACAAGGAGCTGAACAGGGACTGCAAATCATCTGCTACAGCTGCAAACACCAGGGATTCCCAACCCAGGGCAAACACTGGGACAGTGACAGCACAGGGTTAATGAATCTCAGGTTATTCTGGTTTCACTCAAGGATTCCCATCCTTGATTTATTTCCTTTGCAGCCATTCCACTTTTAAGGGGAAGCTGCTTCTAGGCCTTCAACCCAAAATGAGGGGTTGAAGATGTATTTCTTTTATAAAGCCATCCTGAAAGGATTTTGAACTTAGCCACCACCTAAAATCATTTCCCACTTCCTACCTTGGGCACCTGCATGGATTTGCCACAGGAACTTGGGACTCAGAGTCATTTGGCACCCACAGTTGTTTGGCATTTAAGGAGCAAATTTCACTGGGATCCCTCAAAGGCTACAAGGCAGAAATGGGGATTTCTCCACAGAGAGAAGAGCTTTTCTTTCCAGCCCCTAAACTTTCTTAAAGAGGTTTCTGTGTATCCTGTTCCATCCTCCAGCCCCACACTTGGCAGACTTTAGGGATTGGTTGGGAATTCCCAGGAGGTGCTGGCTCCTCACCTCCTCTGTTTTGCGCCGCAGGACATTGGCCTGTTTCTGGAAATCCCTCTCCAGCTTGAGGAGCTCGTATTGTCTCTTACGGTCCTGCAAGGAAAAACAGCTGGAAAAGTCACATTTCCCATGCCAAAGGAAAGGCTGCAGCCCCAAAATTCCAGCCCGAGCATCCCGAGGCACTGAGGGGCAGGACTGTGACACCAAACTCCAGGTGTTTGCTGTCCATTGCCCTCAGCCACCGCAAGCAGCTGGATTTTATCAGCCTGCAGATCCAACATTCCTTTGGAAGTTTAAAAACCTCCCATGCTGAGGCCAAACCCTACAGCTTTAAATCCTTCAAATATTGACTATTTTTGCTTTCTGCTTTAGAGCTGAGTCACAGCTGCAGCAAGAGCTTGAAGATCTCCAGCCACAAGCAAGTCCAGGTGGTGAAAATTGGCAGCCAGACGAGCCAAGCTTCTCTTCAAAGCATTCCCAGTGCTTCTCAGATGCTTCCCAGTTAAACAAACCTTGCAGCAGCCCTTTGGAGGGAGGAACAGTGTGAGGGGCTTGTTTGCTCACCTTTTCCTTCAGCTGGATCACTTCCTTGTCCTTCTGCTGCTTCCACTGCCTGAATTTCTCAGTGTCTTCTTTCATCTGACGCATCAGCTGCACTCTTTGCTGCTTCATTTCCTGCAAAACACCAGTGACTGGAAGAATTATCCAGGATTTACACCCTAAACCTAAAGATCCATTCCCCCTGTGCCTGCCAGGTGTGGGGAGTGGCAGGTGGGAAATCTTAGTGTGCTCCCACTCAGGACACTCTCAAAGTGCTAAAAAACAGAGAATATTTTTTTTAGGCATAAAGGGAAGCCCAACACAGGCACAATTTAGGGAAATCAAAGTGGAGTCAAATGATTGGACTGAGGCAATAAATTAAGAGTGCCAGAAGATACTTTGGACTTATCTCCTTCCCAGATCTCAGTAGTCACCTGTCAATCGTGGTCATGTAGCCAAAGAAATCTTGCCAAACACTGCTATTTTCAGTCTGACTAAACAGAAAGTGGATTCCTGTGTGGGATTTCTGGGATTCCTGTGTGGGATTCCTGGGAGGAATTTCTGGGATCCCTGCCTGCTTTATCTGAAGTGGCTCAAGTCAGAGGTGCCTGCTGCTTACCCTGATCTCCTGGTTCAGCTTGGACACCGTGCGCTCCGTGGATTCCTTCAGCTTCAGGAGCTTGGATTGCTCATTCAGCTTCTTCTTGAGCTCATTGATTTGTGCCTCCAGCTCCTGGAGCCTTTTCCGGCGCCGCTCGCTCAGCCTGGAGAGAAACAACAACAAATCCTCTCCAGCTTCAGGGACACCCCATGAAAAATGTCACCTCTGTCAACTTTGCTGCTGCTGAAAGCCCACAGGAGGCTTCTCTGCAGCTCCTGGCACGTTAAAGGGACACTTTTACATCAAATAAGAGCTTTTACAGATCACAGAAGTGCAAGACATTGTGATTTTCAGATACATTAACAACCCCCAGAGCTGAAGGCAGAGCCTTCTTACTTGGCCTGGTTGATGTCCTTCTTTGCCATGTGCAGAGCAAGAACCAATTCCTCCTTTTCCTTCTGCAAATTGCTGACCTCCAGTTCCAGATCCTTGATATTGGTCTAGAAAGGACAAGGGGAATAAATCTCCAAATAAAAATCTTGGAAAGACACCCTGAGGCAAAGCTTTAAGACAGAGAAAGCCTGAAAAACTCCATTCCTTCGCAGCAGGCTGCTAAACCACCTTATCTATGAGCACTGTGAGGGTCACGGGGGCTGGTCCAGCACAGAATCACTGTGGCCACATCCTGACTGAATCATTTCAGAGGTGGGAGATCCCAGCACAGCAGGAAAAGCTGCCCAGGGGAGAAGGGACCCAGTTTAAGGAATAACTAGACCCAAATCAAAACAGGCTCCTGAGGACAGATCTCCTCCCTTCCCTCCCCAGCATTAATTAGGGAAAATAAACTGAACAAGGAGGATATCAGCTTTACCTGGTACTGGCACTGAATGGGCCCCAGCTGACTGTCATTTTGAGACATCTTTTTGGCCAGGGCCTCTTTCAGAGTGAGGGCTTTGTTGAGCTCCAGCAGCTCCCTGGAGAGCTGTGCCTGGCGCAGGGCGTGCTGGGTGCTGAAATCGTTGGAGGCTCTCTTGGACTCCTGGCCCACTTCTGCTTCCTGCAGGAGACACAGCCATGAGGACAGGCCAATCCAGAGCTCCTGAATTACATCATCTCTGTTTCTACACAGCACTTCAAATTCATTTTTATGTAAAAAATTCAACATTCAGAAATGAGAACAGGTTCTTGACCTTGAACACATGGAGTTTAAAACAGCAAAAGCAAGAGTGATGATTTATCAAGCTTTTGGGTTAGAAAATCAGCGGGAGGGAGCAGATAAAAGTGATGAGAGATAAAACCATGCCCCAGTGAGGTGTGCACTGCTGAACCCCTCACTTACACCTGGAGAACTCTGTACAGAGTTTGGCAGCTCTGCAGCAGCTTCTGTGGTGGCAGCATTTTCACTCTGTTGGATAGAGAAGCAAATTTGGGTGAAAAGGGAAAGATGAAGGAAACACCAGACTGCTGGCACATTATGGCAAAGCACAGCATGATTCTGCTCTGGCCAGAACCTCTCTGGAAAGAGGAGAGCATCATCCTCCTCCTCTAGGAATGGGAGGAAACTCCTCCTTGTCTGAACAAAGCCATTCCTTAAAATCTTCCCTGTTCTCCAGCACTGGGAGCCACCTCCTCACAGGAGAGAGCAGAGCAATGTCCAGTGAGGGAGAACTGAAACACCTCCATTAGAAAAAAGCCGGGAAGCTTCTATTTAACAAATTCAGGTCCCTGCGATTTACGTTGTCCATAAAAATCACCAAGTTTACAACAATCCACCCAATTTAGGGATTGTAAATCCATGCCAATCTCCAATATCAGGTTTTTTCATGGAGACTCCTTCCCCCCACCCCAGGAGCAGCACAAGTAGCCTTTCTCCAGCATTAAAAGCACAACAGGACAATTTTGAAGTAGATCTCAAGAGTCACTTCACACTTTTAATTCCTGGGCTCCTTGAGGGAAGTTGTTGGAGTGGAATCCCAGATTTCCAGAGTGAATTGACACAACTCCCCCTTCCCTGGGCTCAGCCTTACCTGCAGCTCAGCCAGCACCTGCTGCAGGTTCCGGATCACCTCCACATTTTCCTTTAATTCCTCATCTTCCACAGTCTCCACCAGCTTCTGCAGATCCAACTTGCACCTGGAAACACGGGAACAAGGCCGTGGCAAGTTTGTGCCAGGGAGGAACAACTTTCCCCACTCAAGCTCTGACTTAATTTTGGATTAACAAACCCCAGCTTTGTTAATGTTTGTTTGCATCCAGTTTATCCCACTAAAAACATTGAATTCCCAAGGATATTTTCCCAGGAGAAGGGTGTGAGGACACTTACACAGCGTGGTGCTGGAGCTGCTCTAGTTTTGCATTCATCTTCTCATTTTCTTGCTCCGTCTAAGAGAAATCAGAATTATATTGAATTGTAGACAATAAGAAGCCAGGAATCAGCTGATTAATTTGCAGCAAAAGACTGGCAGTGTGAAAATCAATGCACTGAAAGATCTTCCATGGTCAGGGCCACCAGTTTGGATTTCACAGCATTTTTTCAGGGGTAGACACTGCAGCCAATAGGAAAAAAGCAGGATTGGAAAGGGACAGCACAAGTGTGCAAGTGTTATTAAAAACATTAAAATAAAATATTTAAAATGTTGAAAAGCTGAAAGATTCTGGTCTCCTTTTCCCCAGAGGAAACCAAAAGCCAACAGATTCTGGCAGCTGATTCCAACTGATTTGGAATCAATGGGAAAGGAACATTAAAGAGAGATTCCCAATAAGCCATAAATACAGGAGCTGCTGTTGATTCATCCCCAGCAATCTGGAGCTCTCCTGGGATAACTGGACTTACCAGGATGATCCTCTCCAGCATCTGTGCTGTTTGCCCAGCAGCCTCACTCAGCCCCTGGCTCAGCTTCTGGTTCTCCTCCTGCAGGGATTGGTTCTTCTCCATCAGGGACTGGAGGTTCTCTGAGGGGGCCAAACCACTGCAACAGCAAGGAGCAGTTTGGGTGTGAGCACGGCCTGGCCAGGGCTTTGGGACAGCACTGAAATCACCTCCAAAATAATTACTATTATTATTCCCTAAATAATTTACAATAAATAGCCCAGAGTGGTTTGGGTGGGAAGGATCTTAAAGCTCATCCAGCCCCAGCCCTGCCATGGGCAGGGACACCTCCAACAGACCAGGCTGCTCCAGGTTCTGTCCAAGCCTTGGACACTTCCAGAATGCAGGAAGAACCTCCAAACAGAGATTATGAACTCCATGAATGTGGTTTTGGAACATCCCCAGAACAAAACACCTGCACAATCCAGCTCTGTCCCAGATTTTGTGCTTTTAAGGATAATGGAGGTGGAGCTGCCCCACATTTAGGGGTAGAGGGGTGAGGAAAGCAGGGATGGATGGGTCTCAGAGACAGGAATTTATTCAGGAGGTGTTCCCTTGTTCCTCTTTTACTTCCTGCAACAGATTTTTGTAATCTTGAAGTATTTGCTACAAAACTAAATATCCTAGGGAATTCCAGTAAGGATGACAAAAAGAAGGGGGAAAAACCAACCAATTTGTTCTCCCCTCACTCCACAGCACTGCCCAGAGCTAAGGAGACACAGAGACTTCTCTGGAGTGTGATAAACACACATCCATGGGACATGAAATAACAAGTCTTACTTGAGAGACACAGGCAAGGTCCCTCCATGGGCCTGGAGCAGCAACACCTGGAGCTGCTGGACCTACAAAGACAAATAATTATAATTAAATGTAGCAGCTCCGTGGATCCTTGGTGTTCCTGACTCACCTGCTCCATAATTCCCCTTTTACCACTGCCTGTGCAAAGGAGTGGTGTTGTTACAGTATTTCAAGTCATTCACTCCTCAAATAAAAGGTTCTTCATTTCCCTCTGGGATCACCCCAGGGAAAACTCTTCCCTTCCCACTGTGCTGGAAGGCACCAAACCGTCTCTGTATCTCTAATTCTGCCCACCAGGCAATGAATTGTTGGGTGGATGAGAAATTTAAACCCCACCAGCACCCCCAGCACCTTTCTACATCAGCAGCAAAATCCCAAGAAATATCCATATACGCCCTTCCCAGCCCCTCCAGAGCCAGAGCAATGCACATGAGGGATGTTTTGCATATTCTGTGAGGTTGTGCCTTCAGAACCTGAGAGGATCCCCCAGTACCTGCTGCTTCAGCTGGTGCAGCTCGGCCGCCTGGGGGTCCACGTTGACAATGGGTTTGTTTTTGATCCTCCTGGCCCTGTCAGCGTAACGCAGAGTGTTCAGGGTCTCCTCCAGGTTGGAGTCTGCTGGGCTCACACAGGCGATCATCAGCGTGTGGCTGTTCCCTCCCAGGGAGTCTGGGAAGGAAAAGAAACAACATCAGTGAAGTGCCATCATTCAAGGGTTCCACTCTCATGAGTGCAACCCCAAAATGCAGGTTAAACAGCTGGATTTTGGTGCCACTCGTTGCTTTCTCCTCTGCCCACTCAGTTCTCTATAAAGTGGGTTTTTGAAAGCCAAAGTCAGGCTTTGAAACTAAAGATTTCACCCCAGAAGCCCCAGCTGTTGCCCTAATAAATAATATCTTTATGCCATTCCTGGCCTGGTTCTTTCAGGTTTGCCCTTCCCTTCTTCCCCAACAGTAACAAGACCTCCAGGAGTATCCAGAATTTTCTCCAATTTAAGGAATTATTGGCTAAGAACAGCTCACAAAGCTGCATGGAACTTCATCCTTTGGTTTTATACAAATCTACTCCTAAAGCTACTGATCAGAAAAGGGCCCCACATCCAGCCCAATCCAGGCTTTTAATGAGGTACTTTCAGACATGGAAAATTCTGAAGAGCTTTTTCACTAAGTGATGTAATTACCATCAAAATCCCAGTAATTTCATTACTAAAGCTGTGCCCAAATTAAAGGGCAACTTAAATAAAATGCATTAAAAGAGAAATCCCAGCTATTGAAAAAATAAAAACCAGATATTCAGACTAAGAAAACAAATCCCAGGGAAGGCAGAACCAGCTGGAGCTTCATTCTGGCTGTGACATCACCCAGGGAGTTGCTATAATTAAGGTACAATAATAGATCTCTGCTCCCAGACTTCTCCTCTTCCTTCTCCTCACCAAAAATATGCCCTGAATTTGTCTTGTTTCCTCCTGTCACACAAAGTGCAGGAGAGCAGGACTCGTTTTGAGTTCATCTCAGTGCATTTGCAACCTAAAATAAGAGTCCAGGAAAGGTCTGGCTTCAGTGAGAAATCAAATAAACGAATCCCTTTGCTGCAGCAGCTCTGAGCTGGGGGGGGTTTTCTCCTGATTTGTTATTTAAAAAGCACCTGTAAATTTAGGCTTTGTCATCATCTCTCACCTTGCAGCAGCCTGGTCAGCTTGGAGTCTCTGTAGGGGACAAATCCCCCCTTTTTATTATCATCTCCCAGAGCACTGATGACATTTCCCAGGCACAGGAGGCCTCTGTTGATGTTGATTCCTGCAGACAAAGCTCACAGTAAGCTCAGCCACCTCAACAGCTCCAAACTCTTCATTTCCCACCCTCATTAAAACTTTAACAAGGTTAAAAAAGAAGATTAAAGGGTTAAAAGAAGTGCTTTGCTCTTTTATTAACTCCCAAGTGAGAAGAAACTCAAACTCCACCACTCCCAGTCCACAGACCTTCTTTGAGCCTGTCTCCCTCAGCCTTAGTCTTCTTTTGTCTCTCAGAACCAGCAAGATCCACCAGGTGTAGCTTGCAGTGAAAACTGCAATTCCTAGGGCAGAAAGAAATTGTTTTACTCTCCCAGGTAAACTTCCAGTTGGAAAAGGAGCAGCCCAGGAGCTGAAAATTCAAAAAGCCAAAAACTGAACTGCCTGGAGAAGCACAGCTCAGGACCAGGATGAGGAAAGCTGGGGAAAGTGATTCCCACCAGCTGCACAAAGACACTCACTTGTCATTTTTCTTCTTCTGATCAATGCAGATGGTGAAGATGGCGTGGGATCTGGAGGACTGGGAATTCATGGCTGTGAATCCCACAGTTCTGAAGTGGTTCCCCTGCTCCAGGCAGGACACGGTTTCTTGGGCACAGGTGACACTTTTTTCTGTCAACCCCACAATCTGTAGCCAAGAAGAAAACATTGTTTATCCTCTGCTTCCTCTTGGTCCCACCTGGGACCAGAAAAAAATCTCCCTCCACCCTCAGACTGTGCCAGCCCATTCCCAAGGACCAGTGACACCTCCAGCCAGGGGCCTGGAAAGGAAACTCCCAGGAAAAACTGGCTCTGAATTTCACTTCAGGAACATGGAATCACGTCACCTATTCCTAAACACTCCTTGAGTTCCTCTGCCTGCTCCAGAGCCAGCTGGGCTCTGGGATGGAGACAGAGCTCCTCAGGGCTCCAGGGACAAATCCATGGATATCCTGGGCCAACTGGGAGCTGTGCCAGTGACAGGAAGGGGCTGATGGGGAGGGGATTTGTGTGGATAAAGTGGTGGAGAGGCAGCTCCCAGGGACAACAACCAGAGGAGATGAGCACTGGATGTGCTCCTTGGCAAGCTGTGCTTTCCCTGAGGATCCATCCCCCCATTGCTCCCAGCACATGGATGAGCCCCATCCCACTCCACATAAACCCCTTCATTCCCCAGCCTCACCACCCCAGCAGGGCACACCTTGATGCCTTCCTTGGGATCCTCCCGGATGCTGAGCTGGGACCGTTCTCGGGAGGGGCACAGCAGGTCCAGGATGTCCTCGTTGTAGACCTGGAAGCAGCAGAGGAGCAGCTCAGAGTTACCAGCCAAAAAAACGGGAAGTGATGCTGAAATTTGGGCTAATTTGGAATCACTTTTTACTCATTTAACCATTAGGGAAAGACACCTTAGACCAGAAAGGACTGACAAAACCTCCTGGAGACTTATTAAATCAGTATCAATACCTGAAGGAAGCAGCCTCAAAGCTCACTTTATTCATAACGTGATAAACACAAAACTTTTACCTCTAGATAAGAAACTTTGAGGACGAAGTCCCAATCCTGCCTTTGCTGTTTCTCCTCAAAGAGCAGCTTGATGACCCTGGGGATGACCCCCACGCCGGGCTCATGCTCCTGGATGGCAGTGTAGGTGCCTCCCATGGAGTAGGTTTTCCCAGATCCCGTCTGTCCGTAGGCCAAGACAGTGGCATTGTATCCTGGGGGAACAAAGGGCACCCACACGTGAGTCACGTGGGGACTGAAAGCTGCATTTGTGAAAACCACCCTTCCAGAAAATCCTCAGCTTTAAGCATAGATCACCAGTCAGGAATACTGAGGGGGAAAAAAGGCAATGGAAACTCTGTAAAGCACAGATGAAATTATTATTGCAGCTTTTCTTTAAGACTGGATGTTTTATTAGAGCTAAACAGAAACACAGCACAAGTTCTCTGCCATCCCAGCTCCACTGGAACAGGATGTTTATCAATTCATTGTGTTATTCTTAAAGAGGCAGAGGGACTTTTCATAAGGGCCTGGAGTGATAGGACAAGGAGAAATGGCTTCCCACTGATACGGGAATTTTGGGAAGGAATTCTGCCCTGTGAGGGTGGGCAGGCCCTGGCACAGGGTGCCCAGAGAAGCTGTGGCTGCCCCTGGATCCCTGGCAGTGTCCAAGGCCAGGTTGGAGGGGGCTGGGAGCACCCTGGGACACTGGAAGGTGTCCCTGCCCATGGCAGGGGGTGGCACTGGTGATCTTTAAGGTCCCTTCCAACCCAAACCATTCTGGTATTCCATGAAAACCGCCTGACACGGGCGGCCTCAGAGAACGCACCCCCCTCGCTGTGCGGAGAGGAGCAGGCTCCAAACGAGCAAGATCCGGGACAAACCTTTGAAGATGCCTCGGACCAGCGGCGACACCGCAGTGTTGAAAACCTCCTCCTGCTCCACGGACGGGTCGAACACGAAGTCGTAGGTGAAGGCCTTGTCATTGCCCACCACGACCTGCGGGCGAGAGGGACGGGGCAGCGCTGGGAGCCGCGCCCGGGCTGCGTCAGCCCCGGGATCCCCCCGGGATCCCCCCGGGCCTCACCTGCGGCTCTCCGGGCACGAAGGACAGGCACATCTGACAGCCCTCGCTGATCTCCTTGGGCACCAGGGGCCGGCAGCGCAGCGCCACGCGCACCGGGATGCCCTTGTCGTCCTCCCGCACCATCGCCGGCCTGCGGGACACGAGCACCGTGAGGGCGCCGGGACACGGCCCTGCCCGGGTGTGGGGCGGAGCGGGGGGGAAGCGGCCCCGCCGGGGCTCTGGGACGGAGTGGGAGTGGAGCGGCCCTGCCGGGGCTCGGGGGTGGAGCGGGCCCGGCCTGGCCCTGCCCGGTGTCGCGGGGCGGCCGCGGACTGACCTGGAACCGCCGCTGCCCGTGCCAATGGCGGACAAGCAACGGCCGCCGTTCAAACCGGGCCGCGCGCCGCCGCGGCCAATCGCCGGGCGGAGTATCAGGCGGGGCGGGGCCGCAGCCAATCGCGGGGCTGTGCGTCACCGAGCGGCGGAGCTGAAGCCAATAGCAGAGCGCTACGTCACGCGGCGGGCGGGGCCAACCGGGGGAGGCTGTGGGACAGCGCGAGGGGCGGAGCGGAACCAATCGCGTGCGGGTGCGTCAGTTGGGGGGCGGGGCGAGGGGCGGGCCGCGGCCAATCGCAGCGCGGTGCGTCGCGCGGGGGGCGCGGCGCGGCGGCGGAGCGCAGCATGGAGGGCCGGGTGCCCTACGACGACTTCCCGGTGGTTTTCCTGCCGCCCTACGAGAGCCCGCCCGCCTGGGTCCCGCCGCACGAGGTCAGCCCGGGCGCGGAGGGAGCGGGGGGACACCCCGGGGCCGGCGGCGGCCGCGGGGCCCCGGCGGGCGGGGTGGCCCGGCCCGGCCCCGGCTGATGCTGTGCGTGTCCCCCGCAGCGCGTTTATCACCCGGACTACAACAACGAGCTCACGCAGTTCCTGCCCCGCACCATCGTCCTCAAGAAGCCGCCCGGGGCGCAGGTGAGGCGGGCGGCGCCGGCCCGGCGCTGCCTGGGCGCGGTGTCGCGTTCCCGGACGCGGTTCCTGGCAAAAAAAAGCGCGCTGGGGTCGCGATAATCCCGACTGGCAGCGTCCTGGCACCGGGAGCTGCAGGTTGGCAGAGTCAAGGGCGGTGGGCTTGTTTCCCATGTGGGATCTTGGGATGTGGAGCTGCTGGAGGATGGGAGGGGGGAGCCCTCGGGTGTTCCCCGTGGCAGGAATTAGGGGAGAGGGACTGGTGCTGCTGCCTGGCCTTGGATCCATGCGGGAGAGACAGCAGGGAGGAGGGTCCGGGGAAATTGGAAGGATCCTGGACAGGGAGAAGAGTCCTGGGGAATGGGAAGAGAACTGGACAGGGAAAAGAGTCCTGGGCCAAGGGAAGAGAGCTGGGCCAAGGGCAGGGTCCTGGTGACTGCATTTCCCTGCTCGTTGTTCCCACAGCTGGGCTTCAACATCCGGGGAGGAAAAGCCTCGCAGTTGGGAATCTTCATCTCCAAGGTGTGTCCGTCCTTGTGCCATCCCCGCCCGGGTCCCGCCCGTGCCCGTGGCAACAGCGGAGCCGGCCGGGTGTGCAGGGAGGCTCTGGCTGCCTCACACCCCCGAGCTCGGGGCTGGGATTTGCCACAAAGCTATCAGAATAGCCTGGTCTCTCCCCAGCCCCTGGAATTGCTCCCCGGGGCCGTGTGGGAAATCCAGCACTGCCATCTCCGCTCTCCCTTCGCAGGTGATTCCCGACTCTGATGCTCACAGGGCCGGGCTGCAGGAGGGGGACCAGGTGCTCTCGGTGAACGACGTGGATTTCCAGGACATTGAGCACAGCAAGGTGAGTGCTGGGATGGGGAATCCACCTCCTTCCAGCCTCTCAGCCCAGCACAGAACCCATGGAGTCCTCTTTCCTTGTTTTCCAGGCCGTGGAGATCCTGAAGACAGCACGGGAGATCACGATGCGTGTCCGCTACTTCCCCTACAGTAAGTGCCCAGCCCTGGAACGCTCCTTGGGAAGCAAATTTCCATGAATTCCTGCCAATTCCACCTGAGTTTAGCAGGCCAGGGTCACTGACTGTTGATTTGGGATCAGGAGAATGAGGCCTGGCTTTATCTGCCCACATAGGAAAACTCAGAGAGAAGGAAGGTAGGATGGCTGGGGAATGGAAAAGTTAATTTAGAGCTGGACAAGTAGCTAATTATCCTTGAATAACTTAGGAAGGAGCTCTGGCACAAGTGCAAATGGTGGATATCCCTCCCTAAAGATGTTTGAATTGTGAGTGAAGGGAAGGACTGGGTTAACTCCCAGTTTCTGCTGTTGCACCCAGAAAGCTCCAAGACTGAAGGGATTTTAAAAAGGGAGAAGTCAAGCCAGACAAGGATTCTTCATAAAATTGAAAGTGACCATTAAGAAGAAAAAAAAAAAAGGAGTGGGGGAAGAGGGGGTTTCAAACAAATAATATCAAACAAATTATTTTGCCCTAAAATCACTGGAAATGACTGGTGGGGGTGCACTTTTAAAGCCACAGGGTCTCAGACACTGACTCCACTTGGGAATGTGTGTTTTCCTGAACATTTTGAGTAATTCCTCCTGGCCATCCTCTCCTTGTCCCTCCCTCCCAGATTACCAGCGGCAGAAGGAACGGACAGTTCACTAACAGGGAGCTTCATCCTGAAGAAAACTCTCCACTCCTTTCCCAACATCTGAGATGACTCCTCACGTTTCAGCCTTCACTGGAGGCACCACTGACCTGCACAGGATCAGCCCTTTCCCATGTGGAGAGAAGCCAAGGGGCTCATTTGGCTGGAAGATGGATGGGGAATGAGGCTGTGCTCCTGGGAATGGGTGTTGGGAAAAGCTGGTGTGAAGTTGGTCCTGGGGGGCAGCTGCTCCAGTAGGATCCAGGTTTTAGCAAGGCTTAAATTAAGTGAGTTCTGGATCCCTTGATCCTGGATCTTTGGTTGTTGAGCATTCCTGAGCGGAGGACGGGCGTTGTTCTCCAAGAAATCCACCTGTTCCACTCTCCTGTGCCATGGAATTCTTTCCTTCTCCTCTGTCCCACCTCTGCTCTGCATTGCTGGGAACTCCAGAAGTGAAATCCAGCCCCAGTCCATGCCCAGCTCTGGCTGTTTGTGCCTCTTTGCTGATAAAGACCCCACAATACAGGGCTGGGATGTTTGGAGATATTAATCACCAAGAAGATTAATTATCAGCAAATCCAGGGGCAAATGCCTGGTGGGATCACGTTGTAATAGCTTCAGGACAGCCCTGGCTCTGGCCTTCTCTTCCTTGTGGTGTTTTCCACTTTTTCTGTAAAATCAATAAATTCAAGTACAGCAACCTGAATTCGGCTCATTCCCACTCAGGAAGTCTGTGTGGAGGTTGGGATGCACCTGAGCACCATTCCAAGAAAATGCTGGGACAAGGCTCAGCTCCAGCTACCCTTGCAGCCTGCAGGAGGAAATTTGGGATCTGCAGCTGTTTCAGGGGCTTTGTCCAGTGGCTCTGCTGGAAATCAGCCCCTGATTAACCTGGAGTGCGTTCCAGCACTGCCAGGAAGGAGCAAGGCAGGATTTTGGCTGTGGGGTGGCACCAGCACAACTCCAGGAGCAGGGCAGGACACTGAGCCAGGCTGGGGGCAAGGAAAAGGCACTGGAAGAGAGATTTTCACTCAGAATGAAAAATTAGCTTTCCCACCAGGGGAATGAACATCCTGGAACTCCCTGGGAAGGGGAAGGAGAGCTCTTCTAGCACCTCTCTGGTCTCACACTGGTTTTCCAGAATCTCTGTGTTCCATAGGGAAAGAGGAGCTCTCTCCACAGGGAGCTGCAGATTCAACGTTGAATTTGTCCCTCCTGCTTCAGAGCATTCCCTGGCAGGAGTTCCAGGAAGGTCTCCCCTGCCCTGGGCAGCTCCTCCCAGGGAATGACTCAGGTGTTTTCCTGCTGACCTGGCTGACAGGAAGGAGTGGATTCTTTCCCAAGGCACATTCATAGCTCAGGTATGTTAATTAGCAAAGCATTAAGGCCACCAGAGTTCATTTCATGCTCCAGAACTCAAGCAGTTACTGATTCCTCATGGGAAAACAGCAGCTCTGGTAAACACTGGATTTAGTGACTGACAAAACTGAGCTGAGAGGCACAAATTTATGAAATCATGGAATGGTTAGGGTGGGAAGGACCTTGGAGATCATCCAGTGCCACCCCCTGCCATGGGCAGGGACAGCTCCCACTGTCCCAGGTTGTTCCAGGCTGCAGGGAAGCAGCACTGGCAGAGGTCCTGCAGGTCCTTCTGGAGCAGCAGGATCAGTCCCAGGTGTATTGCAGGGCAGGGCTCACCTGAGGGCTCCTCTCTGTGCTCCTGGCTCCATTCAGAACCATGGTTGGAGCCACAGGGTCCTGTTGTCCCAAAATTGGGATCCTTCTTCGCAAGCTTTGGTGACCTCCCCCAGGGCTGGGATCATTGAGGCATGTCCAGCCCTAACCCTCAACAAGGCCATTCCACCCACAAGTCACTTGTCCTTCCAACACCTGGACATCACTTCCAGCTCATTGGCTGCTCAATTTCTTGGATTAAACCTTTTTTTGCTGATTAGGCTTAAAAGGAACAAAGATCAAACATCAAAGAAGAGACTTCCTGAGAAAATTGTTACTCCTTTCTCCTCCCTTCCTTCTCCTCTCTCCTTCTCTTCCTCCATCCCTCCCTTCTGCTTTTTTCCTCCCTCCTCTGTCCCTGCACCTCTGTCCCTCCTTCCTCATTCATCCTTCCTCCTTCTCCATCCCTCCTCCTCTTCCTCCTTCATGCCTCCTCCTCCATCCTTCCTCCTTCTCCTCCATTCTTCTTCTCCATTCTTCCTCCTCTGTCCTTCCTTTCTTGTCCTCCTCCTCATCCATTCCTCCTCCATCCCTCCTCAGGCCAGGAATGTCACACCTCGGAGCAAACCCCTTTTTGTCCCCCATCCCGGTGCACAGGAGCAGAGCGTGGTGTTGGTGAAATAACTTTATTTATTTAGTGATACACTGTGGCTGTGTCACACAGTCCTTACTCAGAGTTACAGTCACACTTACTCGCTACAGCTACAGGACAGCGGGGCCGGACACACGGCAGGAACACATCCAGAAAAACAGTGGGAAGGGAACTATTGGATTCCACTAATTACCCCCCACCCCGTTAATTGGGGTCTCCCCCCTCCCGCCCCGGTCCGTGACTCGAACAACACAAAGGGACAGCAGAGCTGCCGGTGAGGAGGGACAGCAACACCTGTTCTACAGACACGGACACTGACACCAGCAATTCCCACAAAGGGCTATGTACAGGGAATGGGAGCAGCTTCCCGAGGGGGGGACGGGGAGTCACATCCCAGCTTCCTCCTGCAGCCAGCTCGCCCAGGGGGAAGGGACTCCCCCAGGGGGACTTCGGTGACCTCCTGCCAGCCCAGGGCTGTCCCTGCCCGCCCTCAGGTGCACACACGGTGTCAGGGACACAGGGACACCCTGCCAGGGGAGGGGAGGGAGTGTCACTGACCCCCCCTACCCTCACCGTGGTCACACTGTGGTCACTGTCCTACCACAGCATCCCTCGTGTCACACAGGCCAGGTGGGGAAAGGACAGTGGAATTCTCCTCTCTGCCAACTGACAAAGCAACTTCTGGTGGACCCAAAACCCCAGGGAATCTCTGAAAAGCTCTATGAATTAATTCAAAACCAGAGGCTGGGGAAGAGGAGGCAGTTCCCGAACTCCAAGGTTGGAAAGTGACACCAGAATTCCCTTCAGCAGCGTCCAATCCTCCACCCACTGGGACAGAAATTCCCTGCCACTGCTCCCCTCAGCTTTGGCAAAAGTTAAAACTCCCCCAGGAGTGAAACAGCTGCTGGTCCCAGAGCTCTGCTCCAAGGCAGAGGCAATGGGAATGATTCCATCAAGCAGCAACCTGGGAATGAGAGTGGAATGTTGCCCTTTCCTCTGCTGTTGCTCTCCTGCTCCACGAGAAGCAGCTCCCGTGACAAGGAACGGGAGAATGGAGATCAAGGAAGGAGCCTGAGGAGCATCCACAACTCCCAGGGCAGGCACTGCCCCTGCAGTGATGGATTCCATGTCACTGTTTGCTTCCAGAATCCCTGAGGATCTCTCCCCACCCAGCCTCGGGCTGCAAAGCCTCTGTTCCCTCCTCCTCCCCCACGTCTGCAGCCAACACTCACCAACATCCTCTGGATGGGCAGGGATTCCAGCTGAGGGGAGCAGGCTCTGGGATGTCCCTGCCACAGAAATGGGAGCAACAAGGCCAAAGCTCTCAGAGTTTGGGGCTTTCCAGGGCCCTGTGTGACACAAGGGGCAAAACTGGGAAGTTGTGAGCAAGAGTTAGCCAGGATCATCCACAGAAAGGAGAAACCAGGGAGCTCATGGGGTGTGTGCCCTGCGGGAAGCAAAGCCTGGGAACAGGGAACCTGCAGAGTCCAAAAAGGCAAGTCCAAGTGACTGGTAGAAGTTTAAGGAGCAGCCTTTTTACCAGAGGAAGTGGGGATGCAGGACTGGGGACTGGAGAGGGCAGGGCGAGGATGCAAGGCAGGAGGGAAGGCGGAAAACCCAACCCCCCCAAAGCTTCATTTTTGTCTTCCCTAACTTGGCAGCTTTTCCATGGCATTCACAAGATACATCTGAGCAGGGAGGCTCCAGGTGGGAACAGGGGGAGAAAGGGAAGAAAAGAGAGAGAGAGAGAGAGAGAGAGAGTGAAGGGCACCGTGGTGCCAAAGTGCAACAACATAAAAAAATAAACTCAAAAGACAGGACACTCATTCTGCACTCAGGGCTCAAACCATGCAGTGAGAGGGGCGGCCGGGGCTGCTCCCCACCAGCACACAGGGATTCGCTCGCTTAGGAATGGTTTTCCAGCCCCAGAGGGGTGGCAATGAGCGGGGTGTTCTCCGGGGAGCCCGGCCGGGCGGGGGTGCTGCTGGCAGGGGCTGTTAGCAGGAGCACCCGCTCTCCGTGACTGGCTGCTCGGGGCGCTTCTCTAGTTTGATGTCAATCACTGCACGGACAGTCAAGGAATCCAGCCCACAACAGGATCTGCAAGGGTTGTTTGGTGTTCCTCTCCATGGCCTGCCTGCACAGGGTTAACTGCAAAGCCTGTGAGACCTTTCAGAGGATGGACAAAGAGAGTAATGAACTCTGGCGTTTTAAAGCTGTGCAAATTCCAGCCTCAGTTCGAGTGGAAAAGCAAAACTTGTGCTGCCTATTAGTTGTGTACCTTCATATCTAGCCCATAAATAGGGTCATAAAATCCCAGCATGGTTTGGGTTAGAGGGACCTTAAAGATCACCCAGTGCCACCCCCTGCCATGGCCAGGGACACCTTCCACTGTCCCAGGTTGCTCCAAGTCCCATCCAACCTGGCCTTGGGCACTGCCAGGGATCCAGGGGCAGCCACAGCTTCTCTGAGCAACCTGAGCCAGGGCCTCACCACCCTCACAGGGAAGGATTTCTTCCCAATATCCCACCTAACCCTGCCCTCTGGCAGTGGGAAGCCATTCCCTGTTTCCTGTCACTCCAAGCCATTGGAAACATTCCCTTTCCATTTTTCTTGTTGGCTACTTCAGGTCCTGGAAGGCGCCAGTTAGGTCACCCCAAAGCTTCTCTCCTCCAGCCTGAACAATCCCAATTCTCCCAGCCTTTCCTATGGCAGAGCTGCTCCATCCCTCTGCTCACACCCCAACAGCTCTGTGCCCTGTTTCAGCCGCGTCCCTGCAAAACCCATCCCCACAATGTGCCGGAAGAAGTCAGTAAGCCCAACTCAACACCAGATAATTGCCCAATTCCATGGGAAGACAAGGATACTGTCTTCTTTGCTCTTCTCCGGTGTGCTGTCCATCCCAGGTAAGGCAGCAGCCACGCGGCGGAAAAGCTGCAAAGCAGCAAGAGAGAAGTTCAGAAAAAGATTCCCATTAAAAGCAGCGTTTACAGCAGGACTGAGTCTGAGCTGTACAAACTCGTTAGGTGGGTACTTTGGCAGGCAGAGCAGTGATCAAAAATGCCATGAGAATTCTATGTAGGAAACTGAACAGGTTTTAAAGAACTTATATTAAAGAACTTACTCAATGCCTACAAAAACACCCAGTTTTATTTTACCTGCTCCTGCTTGAAGAGAACGTGGAATTAATTACTAACATTCTTCCAGGGATTCATGGAACTCCCTCCTGCACTCACTGAACATCATTTACCACATCCAGCCTCTGCTTGTGCTCACAGGGTGCACATTTGGGGATTTCTGATCACTCAGCTGGCACTGATTATTCCTCTGTGGAATAACTGAGCTTTTACAGCCCAGCCCTTCAGGTCAGTGCTGCTGCCAAACAGCCATTTCTGAGCAGAACAGGGACATTCCTGAGCTGGTTCCAGGGAGCTGCAGGTACCCTGGGAAGGATGTGCTGGAGCTGGGAAGGGCTCTGATATCCCCAGGTAACCCAGAAAATGCGTTTGCGTCATTTCTCAGTCAATGTTTGGGGCTCATGCTGCTGCCCTCACTCAGCACAGACACTGCCAGGCTGCTGAACTCTGCTGCATCAAACACCAGAGCAATCCCTGCTGCTGTTGGTTTTCCTCCCAGCAGCTTGGCAGGGGGCTCAGCTACCCCTCCAAACGGTGATCCTTGGAAAACCAAGGTCCCAGCAAGGTGCTGGAGTTTCCAGTTTGCAAATCCCAGCTCTCCCCACGAACACTCACTGGGCAAAGGGGCAACAGGAGTCCAAATCAAACACTAAAGTGGGTTCAATCCAGAAGAGCCACAAAAAACCAAGCCCAAAGCCTCCTAATCCCACTGTGAGGTTGTACCAAGCTGTTGGTGTGCAGCAAACTCCTGAGGATGTTTCCCAACTCCCTCCAGAGCTCACAGCTCCTTATTCTGAGCTCTGTCACATCCAGAACAATCCCTGAGCCAGTGGAGAGGGGAATCACAATCAAGAGGCAAAGGGCACAAGCAGAAATCTGAGAAATTCTGCTTAAAATTAAAATGTGAAGGTTTTTTTTTTGCTGTTTGGTTAAATACTGGCACCTGGACAGTCCCTATCCTTTGAGACATCCCAGACTCAGCTGGAGTCAGCCCTGGGCAGCCTGCTCTGAACAGGAGGGTTGGAAGAGATGATTTCCAGAGATCCCTTCCAACCTCAATTCTTCTAAGATATTCCAAGATTCTCTGGCTGGCAAACAGAAGGAGGAACTTCTACTCCAGTGCATCAGCAGAAACAATTCTCCCCACTGATGTCAGCAGTGGTTTCAGCAAACAGTGCATTGACTGTGAACCAAACCAAATTCCAGCTGACTGGCTGCACAAAACAATGATTTTTCTTCCCTTTCCCATCCCTCAGAACATTCTGCAGTGACTTCTCCTTTCTTTCAAGGTTTAGCTTTGACAGGGAATCATTGACTCAACAAGTAAGGAGCTTCCACTCCACAAACCAAGGAACATCTCAGGGGCTGGCATTAGGGTAAAACACGAGGCATTAGGGGTTAAACAGGAGGGAATTCCTGCAGGATCACAAACCCCACCCTGGAGCAGAGCCAGAGCAGGGAGGGACAGATTCCTGCCTGGAGAACACAACGTGCATGTACCTGTTTGACATTGTAGCCAGTCTTTGCACTGGTCTCAATGAACATCACATTCAGCTCTTTGGCTCTCTGTTCCCCCTCCTCTGTGGTGATTTGCCTGCACAAAGGTGGAAAAGGGAAACACAAGGAATAGAAGAAGAGTTGGAGATGGCTGGAGTGAGTTGTTGCTCCCCCTCTGGGCACAGCCCAGCTCAGCACCCCCAAAGCTTCACCACCCCCAGATCCTCCAGCTTGGAGTGAAATCACCTCAGGGAAACTCCCCAGGGCACACTGGAGTTGTGGCAGATGAGCAGCACAGGATGAAGCTGGTGCAGAACACCTGAGCCTCATCCACAGCATTCCAGGGAATGAAAAAAATGCCCACACTGAGACAGGGAGTTCCCCAAATCCAACAGAGGGGATGTTGTGAGGTGGCACAAAGAGTCCAGAAAGGCTCCAGCAGCAGGGACAGTGCAGCAGCTTGGGGACAAGCACCTGGAATTGCCCCTCTGAGCACCACCCTGTGTCCCAGTAAATTCTGCTTTCAGCACTCAGCACATTCAGCTCTTGGGCTTTTCCCTCACCATCCTCTACAGAAACCTGTCTCCAGCAATGGGAACAAATCACAGAACAGAAAAACCAAACACAAGGATAAGAGTCCAAAAATGAGAGAAAGAAAACTGCAGGGAGAAAAAAAAAAAAAAACAAAAAACTAACAAAAAACCAGCCACCAACTAAAGCAACATTGAGTGGAATGAAAGAACTTACCAGGCTGCACTGAACAGGAACAGGGCTATTTTTAGTGCAGCTTTTTGGCCTCAGAACTTGCCTCATCCCTGGTTTTTATCAGAGGATGAATGGCTTCCCTGCATTCTGCCTCAGAAAATGTCACCTTTGTGACACCAAAGCTGGCTCTGGCCAGGCTTACAGGCCCAGAATTTCAGCCTCACACAAATCCAACTTCCTTTGAAAAGAAAGGCAAGGCAGCTCCTGTTACTGACACCTGGATATTCCCTTCCCCAGCATCCCAAATTCCAGCCCAGACCAGCACTACTGTCACATTCAGCTCCCAAAATAAGAATTTCCAGTGCTGAATGAACTTCAGCTGTAGCTGCTTCAAACGATTTTCTGGTATTTTTAATTCTCCCAGCAGTGCTGGGCCAGCTGTTGTGCACCATCAGGAAATACTCCAAGGCTGAAATGATCCCACTGGGCTTTCCAGTTTCACATGAGACTGGATTTGGACAGGAATTAGAAATGCCAGGTTATTCAGTCAGGGAGCTGCAGTTGTTCCCAGTGCCCAGGAGGGCATGGGAGAGGCTCAGTGGTCAAAATCCAGAGCTGGCTCAGGGACAACATCTTGGATTTTGCTTTTGTGAATGATTTCAGGGACAGACCATGAGCTCATCACACATGGAATTCTTAAGCAAAATGAACTGGACATGTTTTTATTGTATTCCTGAAGCTCTGAGCACCAAGTTTCAGGAATATTTCCAAAGTGTAAGGCACAGGACACCTCGAAATGCTTCCCAGTGAAGTGGGAAAAGTCAAGTGGAATTATCCCTGCCTTTCCTTCTGGGCATGAAAACTAAAAACCTGCAGGGCAAACAGCCAGGGATGCTGGGGATGTTGGGACACAAAACCACCAGAACCACAGGAGAAAATCTGCATCACAACCCATCCTGAAGGAATGTTCAACTGCTGGAGTGAGTAAAGCAGGGGTTGGAATTTAAAATGTGGGAATATCCCACAATGCAACACTCAGATCACAATGCCCATCATCCCAAGAAATTCAAATTGTTCAAATAAAAGCCAAGATTTTGCTCAGAAAACATTAATTGCATCTATAAATTGTTCTCCTTTGATTAGGAGTCATCTGAACAGCCAAAGGACCAGCATTTGATATTTTAAGACTTCGTTTTGCTGTGAGATTCAGGTGGTTTTGAGTTCTACCTTCCTGAGATGACTTTCTTTCCATCAGCTCAAATCCAGAGAAGGCTTTGAAACAGGAACACAAAGTAAAGCCAGTGCTCTTCTAAGAACCCATTACATCGGTTATTCTGGTTGAAGTGCTGGAGAATTAAGAGTTTTAATGCAAAATGCTTTATGGCACCTCCCAAAACATTAAGTCTGTGTCATTTTAGGAGTCTGATTAAATTTTTGGGTCTCTTGGGGAAGTTGGGGTTTTGCTGAGCTGGTTTCCTTTCACACATCCACAAGCTCAGTGTGTGTGATGCATGACACGAAATTCATACTCAGAGAAATTCATACTTTTAGATCAATCCCACAAAAGTTTGTGCTGCATTTTAATGAGGAGAAACCGTGCTATGAACTTCCAGCTGCACATGCAGAGAGAGTGAGGGAAATCAGTGGAAAATAGTGAATATTAGCTTGATTTCCTTGCTTTTACAGGCAGCTTTGTGCCTTTGCATCAGTGTGAAAAGGAAAATCAGACAAAATACCCCACTGAGAAAACACTGTAAAGCCACTTAAGTAATTTTTTTAGGTGGGTTTGTTTTAAACTATTTGTAGGAGAGCAAAGGGAGTAACTTTTGCTGAAACCAGAAATGAGAATTTCCTGGCAAGCAAATGATGTCGTGTTTAAAACCAAGCCTTGTTTTAAGCCCAGACTGTCCCCAGTCCCTGATGGCTCTGGGCAGGGCAGCAGGGCCCAGTTTCCCCAGTTTCCCCCATTACCTCTTGTCTGCCAGGTCAGTTTTGTTCCCCACCAACATGATGATGACATCACTGCCTCGCTCTGTCCTGACATCATCAATCCACTTGGAGGTTTGCTGGAAAGAATTCAAGTCTGCAGGGAGGAATGAAACAGCAAAGCTGAGGATAAAACTCCTTTCTGACAGGGAAAAAGCTTTACCTGCACTCAGGTGCTTCTCCAAACCTCCCCATCCCACATCAATTATTTCCCGCCCAGACAGAAAAACAAAGAAGGGGAGGAAACTTGTCAAAATTTCTAATTTTAATGATGTTTTTGCAGAACTTGTGGCTGCAACTTCTCAGTTCTGCTCGTGTGGGTTGTTTCCAACGAGGACACAGCAGAGCACCCCTCCCCTGTGCCGTCCCCAGGCCCCACTCACTTGTGATGTCATAGACCACGACGGCGATGGTGGAGTCGCGGATGTAGCTGGGGATGAGGCTGCGGAACCGCTCCTGCCCCGCCGTGTCCCAGAGCTGCAGCCGGACCTGCTGGGGCCAGCCCGGCCACCAGGGAGAGGAGAGAGAGCAGGAAAACCCTTTAGGGAAAAGGCCACTTCCACACCCAACTGCAGCAGCTGAGGGGACCTTGTCACCTCGCCCCAAATCCAACCACCTCGGACCTGTTTCCTGGTTCTGCCTGTAAAGTGCTTTAATTCCCTCCTTTGCTTGCCCAAAGATCCTGCTATTCCCAAACATCTCCAGGATTTGGCTCCCACCTCATTGCTGGGGGTAGCCAACAGTACAGCACTGATCTCCCAGGATTATGGATGAGATCTCCACAGGACATAGCCTGGAGCATCTCTGATCAAAGCTTTTGGGGCAATTCCCACAGGACAGACACCAGGCAGGAAAACAGCACCCAACCTCCAGCAGAGTATCCAGGGGATGACAATGGGGATTTTCATGGCAGATTGAAGCAATGACAACTTGAATTCCAGCAGAAATGAAAGCAAATGTTACACACTGCAGGGTTCAGGTGATGCAAAGGGGTTCTCCCTTCCAGAGCAGCACAGGAGTCACCAAAATGCTGGGCCAGGTAGAGTTTGACCCCAAACACAAACTGCTATTATTATTATATATTACTATATATTATATATTATTATATATGACAGCTCCAAGGTCTAGGACCTGCCTGGCTGAACCAGCACTGCTCAAAACTCCCCAGACAAAAAGCTTTCCACACTGGCAGTGCCTCCTCTTCCTTCATCCCACAGTGCCAGAGAACACGATTGCTCCTCATTCCCAGCAGTTTTACAGAGGCAGACACTGGTTCCCAGTTTAAAAGTCACGAACAATCCCAGCAGGGAGGCAGAGCAGTGGTTAATGAGGCAGCTCATCAAGGAAAAAACAGCTTCCCCAGGACCAATCATTGCTTGTTCAGGAGAGGAAGAGAAGCTGATAAAGCACAGGGCAGCAGCCAGATCCAAAACAACATCTTATCTACATCAGGGAATGTCAAGTTGATGCCCTGGGGCTTAAGGAAGATTAGGGTTTATAGTTAAAGCAATTAGCTCTTGCTTCATTTTGAAGGCAGACTTGATTAGAGGAGCAGAAGTCAGGGCTCTTCTCTATCCCAGGAAACTCAAGGTGACAAACTAGGAGCACCTGGGCAGTGTCACAGCAGAGCTGGAAGATCAGACTGATCCCCACAGCTCCTGGACATCCCATGCTTCCACACCCTCCCTGGAATATTCACCATGAACTTTCACCCAGGTGGTGACTAAACCACCCCAAACCTTCAGACTCACAGGCAAAAGGCAACTGGAGGAAGCACCAGAGAGCTGGCCCAGGCAATTTGTTTAATTTGTTTAATTTGTTTAATTTGTTTAATTTGTAATTTGTGCAGGGTGATGCTCCTTGAAGGAAGGTCTCCAGTGAGCAGGTACCACACAGACACCCCTGAAGTGACCCAGGTTTGCTGCATTTCTACAAGTCCAGGTTTGTGTGTACCCACTTTAGAAGGGAAAATATAAATAACCACTGTGGGACACCAGGAATGAGCCCAGCCTCCCTTAGGAACAACCTTCAGGAGGGGCCTGAGCTGAGTATGGACTCCCGTCATGAATCTCTCCACCTGAATTTTGGGATGTCCAGCACATCAACAATAACTAAACAATTTCATTGTGCCCCCAGAAGCACGTGAGCATGTTCCTTCTGCAACACAAGAAAACTTTAGACCTCTCAGTCACTAAGCACAGTGAAAAAAAAGAAATTATCTGCAAAGATCAGCCTGTTATTGAGGAATGATGAGATCAGCTGTCACTTAATTACTTCTGACATGGCTGGGAGCTGTTAAGAACAGTCTGGACTGGCAAAATGTTTCCAGCAGCATCCTGTACCTGAACAGCGGGAAAAATGATGCCAAGCTGTGCATCCTGCCCCACTGCCTCAGCCAGCAGAGTCCCCAGCACAGACCTGCACATCTCTGCTTCCCAAACCCCAACCAGACATCATTTGCACCAAATCAGGAGTTCCCCCAGAATTCTCTCCAGCTTCAGGACTGGGAGAAAGACCAGGAAATTATTTGCCCTGAATAGTGGGGATAAATCACAGCCTATTGTTTGTTAAGCACTTCAGCTTAGCAGACTGAAACAAACCCCTGGTCCTCACTCTAAACTTGTTTGTAACAGAATAAAGCTGGGCCAGAGCTTTTCCACCTGTGCTGTTTTCTTGACTGAAATTTATATAAATCCTGATACTGTAGCTTAACAAACCCCCCACCAGATCAAGTGGAACCAATAGCAGAGTTACAATGAAATAACTCTCTTCATAACTTCCTATCTTGTACTAAAACATTCATGTCAAGAGTTACAGATAATTTCCCTCTAAGCTTGCTTGTTCTTTAGAAATTGTGGTTGTTGCATCTCTCCTCTTTCAAAAGCTCTCTTGTGTGTCTCCAGGTCTCTCTTCCAACAAAATGGGAATCCTGAATCCTCCTAAGTCACTCCACAGCTTCTATTTAAAAGGGTCTTGTCTTGTTTTACCTACACTGACAATGTTCCTTTGCCACCTGAAGCTGTTACTTGTATAACCTCTCTCCTTACCCAGAAATGAAAAGAAAACCATTTTGAAGTTAAAAAACATAAAAGACGAAACAGAAAAACAGTAAAGCTTTCCAAAGGGTACCAACAACCAGCACAGACACAGGAACTCCCAATCCCTGCCAGCACCCACAGGTGGCTGATGGGCTATTTTAGCTTTTTTTTCAGGTACCACCACCACTTCCAGAGTAAAGATACGTGTTAAAAGCAAGGTCCCTGCAGACCCTGGGCTCGATACCTACTTGTGATGTCAAAGACAATGAGAGCCACAGCAGAGTCACGGATGGAGCTGGGAATGAGGAACCTCTCCTGGCCGGCTGTGTCCCACAGCTGCAGCCTGATCTGGGAAATGGAAAAGTGTAGGGGAAGGGGAAAGGGAACAGCAGGAAAATGGAGAACAAAACCAAAACTCAAGTGAAATCAAAATAAATAAACAAAAATAAGTTGCAAAGCAAAACTGAGGCAACAAAAGGAAAGTTCAAATGGAACAGAAATGTGAAAAGAGGCAGCGACACTTCCCGAGGTCTGGGGACATCCCTCCCTCCACACACCTGGGAACATCTCACACACACCAGCAGCAAAAACCAGGAGAGCCCTAAAATCCCTCCTCACAGCACCTGCCAACGAGGGAAATGCACAGCCAGGCCTCAGGGATCCTGGCAGAACAGCCACACAAGCAGCTGGCCAGATGTGGGACTCCTGACCCTAAGGACCACCTCACCCTGGTCTGGATGATCCCACTGGAAAACCAGAGGTGGTGGAACCCACAAGAGCAACACCCTCCAGGCTGGCTCCTCCTGCACTGCAATCCCACAAGGCTGGGGAGATATGGACACACAGAGAAGAAGAACTGCTCAGTCTGTCAGGAATGAGAGCAACTGGCACATGGATGTGGCTCCTGACAGCCAGGACTGAGGATGGGGCTTCTGGTGGCTCCAGCTCACTGCATGCCACACACCCCAATGCTGAGGATGTCACCCAGCAGCCCTTCCTGGGAGATGGTTTTAAAGAACTGAATTCCACATGTATTTCATGGAATCACAGAATGGTTTGGGTTGGATGGGATCTTAAAGCTCATCTCATCCCACCCCTGATGCAGGCAGGGACACCTTCCACTGGACCAGGCTGCTCCAAGCCCTGTTCAACCCAGCCTTGGACACTTCCAGGGATGAGGATCCCTTCTGCTGACTTGTCCAGGCCATGTTTAGAGCTGAGTGACGGAGTACAGGTACAATTTCAAGATTCATGATTTGCTGTAAGGCCACATCAAACACACCAAAGCTCACATCCCAGTTGGAGGCTCAGCATTCCTCATTTCCAGCCCGGAAATCAAAGCCTGTTGCAAAATCCAGCATTAACCACATCTGAGAAATTATTCCAGTGTCTGAATTTTCCCAGCTTGTTTGCTTGTCTTTGTCCCTCCTCTTATCTACACTCTGTTATTTGAACAGGCATTATGGGCTCTGTGGACCACTTACATAATCAGGAAAGCTCACAGCATTCCAATATTGGAAGGAAAATGGGATTTTCTGGATAGCAGGGCAGCAGGTGAATGGCATCCTGACTTACACAGCCATGAGGAACCCACACCACTATCACAGCACACAAGCAGCCACAGGTGTCAAGCAGCATTCCCAAGATCTTTGCCTTAAGCAAAGGAAGGGCTTTTCTAAGAGGGAATGATTGGTAAAACAGCAGAGGAGCTCTCGGGAAACTAAGCACACACACTGGAAAGAGACCTATTTGGAAGCAGCAGGCCCAAAGCTCCACACAGGAGTGTCCCCTGCCCCCCACAGCTCTGTCACACTCCTCACACAGCAGTGAACTGGGAAAAAGGCAAATACTGGCAAAACATGAGCAAACCCACAAATACTGAGAGGAAATCCAGGAGAAGGGAGTGAGAGGTCTCTGTGCAACAGGAATCTCATGCAGGCTAAATCCCAAATTGCTTTATTGCTGTAGGTCAGAGCTGTGTTACCACAGGAGCTTCCTAGGAGGAGGAACGAGGTCTAATTGTGAAGGACTTCAAGACTTGGAACACCAACTCCTTGGCTTTTTACTGGCATCAGGAGCTGCACTGGATGAGCCACGTGGGTCCTTTCCAGCTCAGAATATTCTCTGGTACCTGAGGCCTGCTCAGCCCTTTTCATCCTGCCAATCCCAGAGGCAGAGCTGCAAATTCTGGGAGCAAACTACACCTAAGCAGGTCCACACAACAGGCAGCACATTCCCTGGGACATGGCCATTATCCACCTCCAATTTTCCAAGGAAGATTTTGACTTCCTGACAAGAGATCTTGTACCAGTGATGGGATTCAAGCAAGGCTGGCTCTCTGGAGGCTGCTGGGGGGCTCCAGCAGCTGCTGGAGGAAGGGCCAGGGGGGAGAGCCCTCCCAACCATCCCACCCCCGCCCCACTCACCGTGCGGTCCTCCAGGTACATTGTTTTGGACAGGAAATCAATTCCAATGGTTGCCTGGAAAGAGGAGAAGTATCAGGAGCTGTGATTTGCCTTCCAGCATCCCCATCTTTCTGCACAAACTCCCAGAAATGTTCACAAGCTTGTTATGAAGCTGGTGAAGTGATTGTACTTCAATTGCCTTCAACTGGGGTGATAAAAACAAAGCAACCTGGGGATCTGCACCAGCTGCATTTCACAGCATTCTTCAACACTTCTCAGCTCCACAAGAACCTCTGAGTCTGGATTTTAACCTCAGACATTCCTGTATCTCCACACAGATCATATCTGAGCTGGCAGCTCCTTCTGGCCTGCCCCAATTCAGTCTGGTAAGAATTATCTTGTTAGAAATACCCAAAAGGCAGAACAAATGAGATCTGTAAAATATGGGCAACTGAAAGCTAAATATCCATGTTTATCCAGGCCTTTCCACTTCAGAATGTGCTTCCCTTCCAGTGACACTCAGCAGCTTCATTTCCCAGGCAGGTCTGCATCCATTCCCACTGCCAGAGCAATTCCAGCACAAGGGCATTTAAAATAATGCTCTAAGTTAGGAGCATTCCCAGGCACTTCAATCAAAGAGCTGCCCCAGCCCAAGAGGAGAGAGCTCCTGATGTAACAGATTTGAGTGTTTCAGGCAGATTATCCCCACTCTTAACACACACAGCTTGTGCTGGGAGGGTTCCAGCAGAATGTGGACCACTGGATGACTGGAAAAGAGCAACACAGTCAGTTTGGGGAGGGAGGATTTATGTCTGGGAGGTCTGTTTTCCAACCAGGCCATGGTTTGTAACAACTACAACAAGCAATAAATAAATCTATGAGAGCGTCTTACAAGAGTCAGGAAAAGAAAGGAAGCACAGGAAAAGAAAAAACACAGGAAGCACCAGAGGATCCAACTCCAGTGAATGACTCGTCCTCGACTTCAAATCACCCCAAACTAAACCAGTAACTCTTTCAGGCTGAATTAAAAGATAAAGCCCTAATCTCATCTGCTTTACAGATATTTGATATTCCCTTGAAATACTTCTGTGTGCCTTTGATGCAATTAATTCTTCCCAAAACCTTCAGGCCTCTTACACATCTTCTGCTTTTCATCTGCAGCCTCCTCATCCCCACCCCCCTCTTTGCCTGCCAAGACTTCCCTGGCTTCTCCTATCTTTAGTCCTTTAGTCAAAAAATAGTAATAAAAAAATTGAGAGACAAAATATACCAAGCTGACTTCTGGCAGATCCATCTACACACTCCAGACTCAACTATTCTGACTTAAATGGAAGCTCTAAAGATAACAGAGACCAAAAATGTCAGGAGATGTTGGTATTTTATTCATTCTCCATTTCCTGAGGCTCCCATATCCATCACCAGAAATCCTGACCATCATCTTCCCACAAAACAATGTTCTGCCCATTTTCCTCCAGGCTTCTCACAGGATCTATCCCACATCCAAGAGGATTTATCCCACATCCGGAGGGGATCTAAACCTCGCTGCCTTTCTGGACACTGCCTTTCCTGACATCACACTGGATGCTTCGATTTAATCATGAAGTTTCATCTCCATTTCACTGCACATTTTAACCTCTTATCTGATCTTGAGCTGGCATCTCATGGAGAAATGGGCTCCCAGGCATCAATCTGAACAGCAGGGCACAGATTTATCCATTTTTATTTTTTTTTAAAGCAAATAAATACTATCACATACCTGGTAAGTATTGTCAAAACTATCATACATAAACCTGGTGATCAGGGAGGTCTTCCCAACTACAAGAGAAGAGAAAGAATTACTTTCAAGCAGCAGTGGGGGAAAAAAAAATTAGCACTGCTTTGGGAGTGGCACTGATCTGACAGCAGCTGCCAATCTCAGGCCATTCCAGCTACACCTTCCTGGGAAACAGCCAGTTGGAAATTTCATTCCCAAAATGACAGAGGCAGATCAATCTCTGCAGGTCCAAAATGAATCATGGTGATAACCTAACTCTCAAATCAGGTGTGTTCATAACAAAGAACTGGTTGTTTGCTCTGGGCAAGCAATAAATCTGCTTTGTTATCCTGCTCTGCTCCTTATGTAATCCCCAAGTCTAGGACATAAACATCAAAACAAAGCAGGTGATATCCCAGATGCTGTTCCTCTGCCTCTGGCTGCGTGGAAAAGCAACATTCCACACTCCCATCCTTCCTTCCTAACAAGATTTTAGATACAGAGCAGGCTCTGGTGGTTTGTTTCAAAACTTTAAATTTGCATCTCCAAATATCATCAAGAGACAGAGTGCAGAACTGACAAGAAGTGGAAAACAAAGATAAAGCTCCAATTCTGGCTCAGGAAGCTGGAGGAAGCCAAGAAAAATTCAAAGGACGTGGATGGAAGAGGAATAAATTACCCAAAAAGGTTGGGAAATTATGAACATCAGAGAGGGTTAAAAACAAATCAGACAAATGCCTATCAGCAGCAATGTCAACCCCGCATTGGAAAGGCTGGGAAATTAGAAAACTTCTGGAAAACCCTCCAAGCCCTCCAGTTCCGGGCTCCAGGAGAAGGTGAGCAGTAATAACACCAGGATGGTTTGCGTTGGAAGGGACCTTAAAGCCCATCCAGTCCCACCCCTGCCGTGGGCAGGGACACCTCCCGCAGCCCAGGTGGCTCCAAGCCCCGTCCAACGGGCCTTGGACACTCCCAGCGAGAAACCCCCACGATTCCACGGAAAACACACAACTCATCCATCCATTCCCAGCCAAGGGGCACAAAAGGGAGGCCGTCTGAGGCAAAACAAAACCCGGCGGGTGGCGGGGAGGCCGCGGCCAGCGGGGCAGCGCAGCCAACGGGAGCCCCCGCAGCCCTGGGGCCGCCTCCCCGCCCGGGCTGCGGGCGCACTGCGGGCCCGGGAGGGCGGAACGGAGCCCCGGCCGCTGGGAACGGCTGGCAACGGAGCCCCGGGCCCCGCCAGCCCCGCCCGCGGAGGCCTCAGGCCGGGCCGCCCCTCCCCGGGCCCCGCCAGGCCCGAACCGCGTCCCCCAGCCCGGGCCCGGCGCGGCCTCGGCCCCGCACGGCCCCGGGCGCTGCCCCCGCCCCGCCGGCCCCTCCCGGCCCCTCCCGGGCCCGGCGCGGCGCTCACCGCTCTGCTCGCCCAGGAACACGAGCTTGAACTTCCTGAGCGGGTTCCCGAAGTCGCCGCCGCTGCCGGGCGCGGACATGGCGGCGCGGGGGGGCCGAGCGGGAGCCGTGATGGGGACAAGGAGACAGCGCCGAGCGCTCCGGTACCACCGCCCCGCGCGTCACCTCCGCCGCGTCACCGCCCGCCCGCCCCGCGGGGAGGGGCGCTGCCGCGGCCCGGGGGGCGGGACGGCGCCATGGCAACGCCGAGGGCGGGAGCGCGGTTGCCGTGGCGACGGGAGGGGGTTGCCGCGGTGATGGGGAGGGCCGTTGCCGTGGCGACCGCGCGGCCTCCGGGGCGAGGATGCTGCGGTTTGTAGCGGGATGTGCCCGGGCTGTAGCGGGGATGTTGTACCGGCGTTGGAGCCGGCTGTAGTGGGACGCATCCAGCTGTAGCTTGGCTGGACCCCTCTGCACCGGGGCTGTTTGTACCCGAATGGGTCTGGCTGTACCAGGGGTGGCTGTACTGGGATTAGACCCAGCTGTACCAGGGATGGGCCCAGCCATGGATCCTACACCACCTCATCCCCCCCTGCATGAAGGCACCGTCTGCTCCCCCTCAGAACAACACAGAGCCTGCATCGGGCCACCGGGTGGGTTTATTGGTATCAGAGTCACAGGGCTGTGTACAGCACGGGCAGGTGACAGCCAGGCTGTCCAGGGCCATCGCACCCGCCCTGTCCCTGCGCTGGCACCCGTGGGAACAGGGAGCACCATGGGGCTTTCCAGTGGCGGTCCTGAGAGGAGCTGCAGCAGCTCTCATCACCACTACCAGGGCTTGGAGTGGGTGCTGGGGGCCTGGGGAGGAGGGGGGACCTCTGGGGACTGTGAGGGGCTGTGCCAGGTGTGGCACAATGGGGACACTACAGGCAGCTGCCTCCCAAACTGGGGCGTGGGGGACCGGCAGTTTAGCTCTCCTCTTTCTCAGCTTCCTCCTTCTCATCTTCATCATCCTTCTCTCCCTTGAGCTTCTGGCGAGCAAATTCCTCAATGACAATGTCCTCCTCACTGGAAGGAAGAACAGAGCACAATGAGCCCACGGGAGGAGGGGAAGCCCCTGCTGAGCCCAAACCCTGCTCCTGATGGGGACAGCACAGTGGCCACCCCGGCCCTGTCACCCCACAGGAATACTCATGTCATTGGCACAGCCTTGTCCCAGCACACAAACCCAGGCCCCAGCACCTGAGGAGCTGGGTGTGCACCTTCTGGTGGTTTTTAAAACAGTATTTTGCATTTCCAAGGGAAAAGAAGGAAAGGAAAACAAAGAACTGAGTTACCTCCTTGAGAAAGGCAAGCAGCGAGCAACAGCAAGGGAGAGCACAAAGTGGAAAGTAGGGGAGAAATAAAAAATAGAGTCAGCAAAAGAGATTCCAAAAGCTTGGGAATGTGAAATGATTTTGCAAAACCTACATGGAGCCCTGGTAGGTACAGACCAAGAGATTTCCTCTTTGGATGTTTAAATATTCTCAGGGAGCTGGGAAAGGATCGTGTGGAAGGGATAGGTGTGAAAGCCTGGAGCTGCAGCCTGGTTTTCCAGGCCCCAAATCCCAGTGCTCATGTCCTGTTGCAGGGCGTAATCAGGCACAAAACCTTTGGGGTTTCACAAGGCAGGGCCGTGGCTGTCAGGAGTGGATTTGGCCCTGCAGCTCCCCAGAGGAGAAGAGGCCTCTGGTGCTGGGGAATGTGCAGGGGCACAGGGATGTGACTTCCAGCAGCCCAGGGATCTCTGCGTGGGACCAAGACCATGGAGTGATTTTGTCCAGTGGTGGCACTTGTGGCTGGAAGACACTGCCAGCAGTCCCCCCTGAGGGACAGGGCAGGGCCTGGGCTTGCAGCTGCTGTGGCTGCAGCAAGGGGAGTTGTCAAATAAGCCCTGAAAGTCTGCAGAACACATCCCAATCCCAGGATCGGATCCCTCCTGCTGCCTCTGGGAGTGGCTGCTCAGACACAGGCTCAGGGTTTTGAGACCTGGGTGGTTTAATCCAAGGATGTGACCTCAAGCTGGAATGTCACATCCATCTGTAATGGATCTGTGTGGTTTTTGTGTTAGAGAAAACAGCTCTTTACCTTGGCTTAGCTGTGTTCCAGTGATAAGCACAGGCAGAGAGGGATGGGGAGAGAAAAGATGTGCAGGTTAATGCAGAAAGGACATTTCAAACACCAGCTCTCCTTAAGGCTTGGCTGTTTTCCTGGACAGATGGGCAGTGGGAAGGGTGCTGCGGGGAGGACATCTCCCACCCTGCTCCAGGACACAGGGAAATGCAGCACAGCTGGACAGCTGTGCCCATCCCATGGGAAAACTGCTCCCACCCCACTCCAGGACAGCTGGACAGCTGTGCCCACCCCACACAGGGCAGAGCAGGGCCCTTGGCACTGAGGCAGCTGCATCAAAGTTGTTTTCACCAGCTCCCCCCCTCTTCCCCGCTGATTTTTGGCAGCATCCCCCACACAACTCACTGTCATCAGGCTTCGGGTGCATGAGGATGACGGGCAGCTCCACCCCAACATCACTGGAAGGAAAAGCAGCTCTGTCAAGGATCCTGCCCAGCAAAGTCCCCGTGCTCAGCCCCACGGGCAGCTCTCCTTACCTGGAAGTGAGATCCCCCAGGATGCTGTGGCAGCAGGAGAGAAGGGACAGAAATGAGCCAAGGCAGAGGAGGGGAGGTGTTAGATTGTGCTTTATACTGAGCTGGAAGATGGTTGATGATAGGGGTGGTGGGGTGGGGGTCAGAGAGCAGCCCAGTGACCCCAGGGGAGCAGGGCAGGGGTGAGGTGGCCCATGATGTGAGTCCCCTCTCATTTCCCTGGGGTACAAAATCCCCCAGCAAAGCCCCAGATGGGATCCCTGATTCCCACGCCCATGGAGCCTCACCCTCCTCGGGATACCATCAGGTTGACCTTCACTTTGTAGGACACCAGGATGCCCAGCACCTCCTTGTCCATGCCAGGCCTCAGTCTAGGAAAAAGGCAGAGGGGAGCAGTGAGAGGGCAGTGCTGTCTGCAGACCCCATGCACTCCCCTGTGGCAGTTCCCAGGGTTTTTCTGTCCTGCAACATGTGAAATGCACTGGGGTTTTGCAGGAGAGGAAAACAGGAGAAGAGAGGGGAAGACACTTGGGTGAAGACATAAAGCAGCTTCTAGAGGCTCCTTCCAAGAAAAAGCCCAACTCTGCAGGGGGATCCAGGAGCTCTGGACAACATTGGAACTGGGAAGCTACATCTCTCCTACAGGATCGAGAGGTGGGTCTGTGACAGTGCCACAAAATCCCTACGTTCTCCAACTGGATAGGAAGGGCTCAGGGGCCCTTGGTGGGAGCCCAGAGCATCCTGAGCAGGGGGAAGCGGGGGAAAAGTGTGATGGGGAGCAGGGGGAGCCCACACAGCTCTTACATGGTGGTGGAGGCCAGGTTGGTGTCCTCGTGCTTGAGTTTGCCATCGAGAGCGAGGCCTCGCTTCTGGCGGTTGGCCGAGAGCAGGGGCGTCACCGAGTACGTTTTGGAGAAGGTGGAATTGGCGGCCACGTTCTCACTGGAAGGGTGGGAGAGGAGAGGTCAGAGCCAGCCCCAGCCTGGGGGTGCTCAGCATCAGAGCAGGCACCTGTGCAGGGCCAGCCCTGCCCTCCCCACGCAGCTGCAGAGCCATTTCCTCCTTTTGTTCCCTCCTCTCTTTCCCCTCTACAACCACTTCTTTTTTCTCCCCACCGCCTTTTCTCCCTCCCTCCTCCTTCTCAGTGGGGCAGAGGCTGTGTCTGGCCTCAAAAATGCAAAGTGAGGAGATGAAGAAGCCTGGGAGCAGCTGTGCACCTTCCCCAGGGGCCTTCCCAGCCACCACCAGCTTGTGCTGGGGGGATGTTGTCCACAGCCTTCCCTCTCCTCTGCTTCCTCTGCACCTGCTCTTCTAACCCAGAGATTTTTGCTGCTTAGTGTAAAACTGTGTCACATCCTCTCTCCCCATCACTCTCCCATCCTCCTCCTGTTCTTCTTCCTCCCTCTCAGAGATGCCACATCACCTCCAGCCGATTGTCCCTTACGTTATCTCCTCGGTGCACACAGTCTTTGTGTATTTATCCAGGGAGTAGAGGACCACGTCTGTGACCTGTTCCACTGGGGACAGACAAGGGGGAGCAGTGTTGGTGACATGGCAGGGGCTCATGGTCCCCATCTCTGGCAGTGATGGGTGCTGGGACATGCCCCTTCTGCCCCCTCTCACCTGTGATCTTAATTTTTTTCACGACCTTGTTGGTGGTGTTGTTGATGCTGACGTTGACATTGATGGGCTCTCCGTGGTAGTAAAGCTGCAGTGGGAAGAGGCTCAGTGATGTGTCCCAAAATCCTGGTCCCTGTCTCTGGGGGGGACAGTGTCCCTACTGACCTCCTTATCCAGGGAAGCTTCGAGGTGCAGAGGCTTGTCTGACATCATGAACTGCCGGGTGGTCTCGGCTTTCGGGGCCGGCCCCGTCTGCGCGGGGGCGAACTGGACCTTGCGGATGATGAGGCGCACAGAGTTCCTGTGGGGACAGAGGTGACACCCCTCAGAGTCAGCAAGGCCTTCGAGGGGTCACAGGGACCCTTTGGGCACATCACAGTGTCTCCAGCCAAAGGGTGCATGTTTCTGCTGGCTCTTAGGACACGACACAGGGACCACTGCCCCAGTTTCACACAGAGTTCCCCATCCAAGCACGGCACAGGCTGACAGAAGGTCCTCAGCCTGACCCCTAAGCTGCTCGCCCCAAAAAGATCCTGTGGTTTTTAGGGCCAAAAGGGGGGAAGGAGATCCCCTGAGAATACCTCTTGTGAATTTTCTCCTCCAGATTTTCTGCACAAAATCCTTTGACCTCGAAGTCCACGCCGCAGGCCTGGGGGAACACGTACAGTCACTGAGCAGGAGGGGCTCAGATCTGCCAGAGCTTTAGGTTCCTGTTCTTCCTTCCTTCCTCCACTGCATTCCCAGAGATCCTGGCATTGATTCCAGCCATCCTCCCTTCCCACTCCTCACCCCAGGGGCCATGGGAATCAATTCTCATTTTTGGCACCTCACAACTCAACCCCCTGCAAGGGAGGATGGTCCAGGGGACACAGGCTGGGGACAGCACCTCACCTTTCCCACATCTTCTGGTCCGGGCTGGAGGGTGATGGAGCAGGGCAGGTTGGTGGCAATCTGGGCAGAGCAGGGAAAGAGAGAAAAAAGGGCATGTCCAGAGCTGAGCCCTGGTGACACCGTGGAGCCGCATGGCCAGGAAGGGCTGAGCAGCCCCTACCTCGAAGGTGAAGGGATAGGCATTCTCCCCGAGCTTCTTTATCAGCTTCTCCTGCAGAGAAGTGAGGGGTTTGGGGGCCTGGTCTGGCACAGGTGGGTACAGCTGGGTGGTCAGCACGTAGATGTCCTTCCTGAAGGTCAGGCCGATCACGTCGAGGTCATCGCGGCCGTAGCGGAAGGCACAGGTCAGCATCACATACACTGAGCCACGGAGGATGGGATGGAGGGATGGCACAGGGGGTGAAGAAAGAGGGAAGAAAAACTATTTAAAAAACTCTTCAGCAGAAATGAGACTTCTCAGGACCTCGGACACTAAATATGAACAGGGTCCCTCATGTCCTTTGCTGCTGTGGCCCCAGTGGGCAACGAGCTGTAGGTGACACGGAGCAGCTTTGACCTGAGCGCAGTCCCAGGTTGCTGCCGAGCTTTGAGCTGGCTCCATCCCCTCCCCTCATGCTGCATTTGTGTATCAATACCTTTCCTGTCCTTTAGGTACTCCGGGTCGATCAGGCAGACACCATCTGCAAACAAGCAAAAGCAGAAGGATCGGTGAGCTCAGCTGTCTGGGAAGATCTTTGCTAAAACACAGCTTTTTAAATCCAAATAATCCACTTTGCAGCTGGAAGGTGACTGAGAGGAGCTGCCACCAAGAGGGATGGTGATGCCTCCTCCAGCATTTCCACCAGCAATGTGGCTGGGTTGTTTTGCAAAGGGACTTTGTCCTTTTGCCCACTATTTTTCCTAAGGATATTTGCAGGGAAACACGGCATTTGCTCCTCCAGAGCTGCTCCTCCTGCTCTCCCAGCAGCCCACAACACTGGGACCGGTCTCCCCAGCCTCTCCTGCCTGTTCTTTCCCCTCAGTGCTGGGCTCAGCCCCACTTACCTACAGATTCCACTGAATTCACATGATCCACGTAGTCTCTCTTCCCCAGGTAGAGGGAAAGCTGGAAGCAGCACATGGCGAAAGGGAGGAAGGAAACAGGTTAATATTTGTCATTGAATTGGCCCAAATTTCGAAGCCCTGAGTTGAGTTGTGGGGTTTCGCACCAGCTTGGACCAGAATCAACTTCAAGAGGTCATATCAGGGTGTTTTTCAATTTCTGCTTGGAAAAGCCAGTCCTGCGGTGGCATGGTGGCAGGTCCAGGAATCAATCAGATTTCAAAGGGAAGGCAAATCCAGCCCAGAGGGACCCCAGCACAGCTTAAACCTTGGGCTGGCCACACAGGGGGACAGGGCACAGAGACTCACCTTGCTGTTGGGGCTGGTCTTCTTGAAAACCCTGTGAAGAAAACAGAGTCAGATGTTTGGGAATGCCTTGGACAAGGCTGGATGGGGCACAGGGAGATGGTGGTGCATCACCAAGAGCTCCGCCAGAGTGTCCTGTCCCTGGGGAATTCCATGTCCTGCAAATTCAGAGCCCAACCCACTCTGTGTGGCTACTCCAGATGTGCTTATATAAAATTTGTTTATGGGTTAATGTGTTTATAAAATGTTTGGATCAATGTCCTGAGCTCAGGGTGACCATGGAGGAGTGGGTGGATTTTGTGCCTTAAGGGCAAGTAAGAAAGACCAGCACAGAGAAGAGGCTTTGTTGGCTCCACAGCAGCTCCATGGGAGCTCCCATTCCAGCCCCTGGGAGCAGCAGCTGGGGGGAGCTGGGGTCTCACTTTCTCCCTCTGCTCCTGCCCTGCAGCACCCTGCTCCATCCCAATCCCAGATAAATAAATCAATCAATAAAGACACTTACTTTGCTCCCTGTGCCATTTTAAGTCAGTGCAGGAATCTCCAGGTGGAAATCTGCAGGGAGACACAGGGAAAGCACTGGATGAGGTGCTGGGGAAGAGGCAGCCCCAGCCATGACCACCATCCAACGCTCTGCACATCCCAACAAACTGCAGAGCCCTTGGGCGCTTCCAGCTTTGCAGAGCTCAGGAGCTCCAGGCTTGGTTTTGGGGCAGCACATGGGAGCTGAGCCAGCTCCTTGTTCCTGGCCAAAAAGGTGATGAAGTGGGAGAGAGAAAGGGTGAGCGTGGCTCCAGAAAAGAGGAAGCGCAGGGGTGATTCCCAATGGAGCAGGTCCAAGACTGGGAAAGGCAAGAAAATGAACAAAAGGCCTTAGAGAGTCTCAATTTTAATAATTTTTCCTGTCTGTTGGAAATTGGCTGTCATGGCTCAGTGGCAGGGATGGGCTTGTTTTGTCCTGTCACTTACAGGAAAGTGAGGAAAACACAGGGAGAAAGGTCAAGGGAAGCTCAGCTGCCCCGTGGAAAGAGGGACTCAGGGCACAGGGTCCCTCCATCCCCATCCCTTCATGCTGGGAGAGGGGCTGGAGCTGCCCAGCCCTGCCCAAGCTCTACTGTCCAGAAGGAACGTGTAATGATCCCACTGATCACCAGCTGATTCTCCGGGATATTAAATGAGATGAGCTCAGCCTCTTAGGGATGGACAGCTCTGACATGAGTACGGCTTAAGCCCAGGAAGGATTTTAAGCCCCAGGGCACGTGGATGGAGTTACCTCTGAACACAACCTCAGGGAAGGTGGTGAGAGAGAAGAAATGGCTGTGGGGGTGAGGGGATGATTCTCTTCCCCTCAAGATGACAAGAGAGTAGTCCCAAGCTAGGATCTTTGAGGCCCTTGGGTGCTGTGGGATGTGAAGTTTGGGAATCCTCACAGAGTGAGAAGGTGCAAAGGGAATGGAGCAGTTTAGCTCCCTCCAGACCCTGGGAATTGGGGATGAGGCAATGGAAGGTGGAGGGGAGAAGAGCTGAACTCCTGCTCTGTATCTCCCAAGCCCCAAAGACAGGATTCAGACTTTTCCTGGCTCAGCTCAGCTGTCCCATGCCACTACCTGACCCCTCTGCTGTGTCCTTTGGCCGCACTGGAATGGGGAATCCCCATTTTCCCCATTTTTCAACCATAAACCACCCTCCTTCCAGCCACAATCTAGCACCAGTATCCCCACCCTGTTTCCCAAACCCTCAGAACCCCAAAACCCTGGCAGGGCCCAGGCAGCAGAGCAGGCAGCACTCACCCAGCAGGTGGATGGACAGACAGATGTTCTCTTCCTCTCCCAGCACGTCCCAGTGCCACTCAGTCACTACGGGCTGCTCCCAGTCCTGCAGCTTCTTATATCCCCCCGACTGTCCCTCCCCTGGCATCTGATCTCGCCCACTCAGCCTTGGCCGGGGCTGCAGGGGGTGTGTGTCTGTGTGTGAGTGCTCCGTGGGACAGGGCAGAATCCTATTAGTTGATTAATTGGGGAGACGCTTCATGAGTAAGAGTGGGCTATAAATACACCTCTTGCTGGAGCCCTGGGAAAGCAGCTTAGGGGGATTGGCAAAGAGGGCTTAGGAGCGAGGTGATGGTAATTGAGGTGGAAGCTCTGCTCCCACTGGGAAGGGGAGTGGATTCCCACAGGGGCTCTCTGGAGCTGCTCCCGTGGCAAGGGGAGATGGGCTGGGCCTGGAGTTGGATGGAGATGGCAGAGAAGGAGGGACCAGCCTGGAGTTCTCCCTCCCTCACACACCTTCCTGGATGGATAACAGGAGGATGGAGGCACAAGCAGCTTCCCACATGGCCAATGTGCCCACGTGGTTGGTCACCCAGAGGTGACCTGCCATGGCCCAGGGGGCACACAGGACACCCTCCCCTTGGGGACACTGCTGTGCAAGATGATGGGGCAAAGGCAGGATTCACCCTCCCTGAACCATGAGGGAAGGACCAGCCACCCCTGGGGGGTGGGACACAGAGCTGCCACTGTCCCCAGCACAGCCTGCTCAGCCCAGCATCATTTCATAACTCCCAGGCTGACCTTGCCTGACCCGATTAGTGCATCATTAACTCCATGTTTGCTGCAGCAAAGAGAAGACTCTGGAAAGCCCAGAGTGGCTCGGCCTTATGGCTGCCAGGCAAGCAGAATTCCCACTGCAACCCTGTCCCAGGCACAGCCGTTGTGTGGAATACCCTCCCATGGGAATGGTGTGGGACTGGCTCTAGGGATGGGCCACAAGGACAGCCCAGGGCAGCCACGAGCAGCTCCAGCAAGGCCCCACTCATCCTCCTCACCTCTACCATCCCTCAAGCCCTTCCTTTGGAGCTGCGCTTAGTTCTGGCTCAACTCCCAGAGTTAGATCAGCACCTGGATCAGGATATCCCTGTAGGAGCCGTGCCTCCTGCCAGGACTCTGCATCAGCTCAACAACCTTTATCACCTGTGTACAAACTCCTCCTAAACACAGTTCACCTGTTCCCCCATGGCCACTGGGAGCCACCATGCCATGCCATGCCATGCCATGCCATGCCATGCCCAGCCCAGCAGCCCCACTGCCAGGGCTTTAGCTGCCAGCACACGTTCCCTGGGACCAGGACTTGTGATCTCTTTAATTGCACACAGGAGAGCTGCTTAGGGTCCAGATTAATGGGTGCTATTTCTGCCACAGTCAGGGGGACACGTGAACTGTGACCTTCACACTGGCGGGTGAAAGAGGAGGAGGAGGAGGAGGCAGCCCCACCTGGACACCCTCAGCCCAGCCAGGGGCACGTAATCCTGAGCTGTGTTTGTGGCTCTTCATTACACTCTTAATGAAAGTCCTGTGACCAGGGCCTCTCACTGGCTCTGCAGGGCCTGCACAGTGTGGTGAGGTGGAGAGCAGGGCTCATCATGGGTCCCATCAGCTCAGCCTAATCCCAGCTGGGTGGATTCAGCCTTGCCCAAGTTGGGGAGCAGATAATTCCCCTCCCCAAAACAGTGGGGAGATGGACAGAGCCCACATCCCTTCCCACGCTCGTGCCATGCTCCCAACCAAGCACCAGGGAAGGAAGTAGGGTTCAAAATAATAGGGAAATGAAAGAAGCCTCCTTCCTTTTTCCTGTGCAATGAATGGCCAGAGGTTCCTCTCATCACCTCATCCCACCATCCTTCCAGGTCCATGCACTGTGTGAAGCACAGCTCAGCCACTTCCAGAGGGGCAGGACACCAGCAGATGTGGGGCTGGTGGAGCACAGGGGGCCTGGCTTCATCCCTCTGTCCCAGTGGACAGTGCCTTGGAGCATCCTGCCTTCCCAGGGCAGGGCCGTGGCGCTTCCTGCATCCACAGGGGCTGGAGGGAGCCTTGGTGCAGCCAGAGCCCCTCAGCAACCTGGCCCCAGAGAACCCACATTGCCTCCCAAGCTCACCTGTGCCCAGGTGCTGGCAGAGCTTCCAGGCGCCTCTGGCATGGCCCCAGCTCCGCCTCTGGCACTGCACACCACAGCCACCTTACATAAACACTCACAGCAGGCCCTGCTGATTTCCCAAAGCCCCTCAGAGCTCCAAGGCTTTCTCCCCTGATCCGGATTAAGCAGCATGGATGGCATTAATCAGGAGACAGGCACCTCTGTGCCTGCCAGGAATTACTGCCGTGCTGTTAAGTAACGAGAGAGAGCAGCACTGGTGGGACGGGGGCACCAGCAGGAGGGGGGTCCCCAGCCCCACACAACCTTGCCACCTCTGTGTGTCCCCACGGCAGGTGCTGGGCAGAGTTACACCTCCTCCTGTGTGACCAGAGCCATCAGCCCAAGTTCTCACTGGCTCAGCCACAGGTTCCTCTTGAGGCCGGGAACCCAGGAGGAAGCCTCCTGGGGGGTTTTGGCACATCTATGCTGGTAGGCTGGGGCAGGAGATGGGGGGAACAGTCCCTTTGTGTTGGCCCAGGGCTGCAGGGATGTGCAGTGGTGCCAAGGGTGAGGGACAGCCAGTAGTGTGGCTCAGCATGGCATCCTCATCCTCCTCCTCCTCCTCCATCAGGAATCTGCTTCTCTGTCCATGTATCCCCTGAGCAGCCCTGGAGCTGCCAGGCTCTTGGACAGCAAACGGTGGTTGCTGTTCATCTGTAATTAATTGCTGCTAATCACCCTGGCAGCTCGAGCCGCCACACGCCTGTGGCCCCTCTCCCTCCCGGCCACGAGGAGCAAAACCTCCGGGGCTGCACCCAGGCCCCGCGGTGCTGGCCGAACCCTGTCCTGCTGGGAAAAGTCTCCCTCCTTCCCGACCCCTTCCCGGGAGCACCTGAACGCCAATTCCCTCCCACCTGCAGGCAGGGCACACACAGGTGGGATGACACGAGTGCCACTGTGGGTGCAGCTCCGTCTCTCTCTGCCCAGGGCAGCACTCGGCCCCGACTCGGGCAAGCAGGTCCCCAGGAGAGGGCAGCTCAAGCCCAGCCCACCGCCCCGAACACATTTCAGGGGCTTTCTGCCATCCTGCAACACCGGCAGTCTCATCTCCCGGGGTACTGCCCATCCCTCATCCTCGAGCAGCGGGAGCAGGTGGGGACAGAGCTCTCTGCGGGGGTGTCCCCGCTGTCCCCGCCGTGCCTTGCCCCGGTAGCGGGGCTGGAGGAGGAGCGAGGAGGCCGCTCCGGGGCTGGGGAGAGCGGGGCGCACAGAAGGAGGAAGAGCGCGGCCGGCGCGGTGCTGAGCGAGCAGCGCAGCAGCACCGAGCGGGGGGACCCGGCCCGTGGGACGGGGATCGAGGGCATCGCGGTGGGGGCTGCCCGACCCCCAGCTGCCGCCCCCATGGGCAGCGTGGAGGGCAGGGAGCCGGTGTGACCCACCGGGGGAAGCCCAGCAGCGTCACGGCTCCGCTCCCGCTCGGCTGAACCCCAAAAGCTCAGCTTGCTGCCCACAGCACCCCACAAGAGCTACGGGAGCCCCGCACGGCGCCTGCGAGGGACGGTGAGTGTGCCGGGTGAGGTCTGAGCCCTGGGTGTCACCAGCGTGGCCTGTCCTCGCCGTGCACCACGCCAGGATGGTGGCCCAGGGCCACTTTTCTTGTCACCCCCCAACAGGAAAGGTGCGCTCGCTGATCTGGCCCCGTGTTCCCTGCAGGCTGGAACCTCCGTGATGGAGATCATCCACACCCCCAGCCTCCACCAGCTGTCCCCCTGCTGCTCCTGCCACGCTCTCAGTCCGAAGGGTACCCTGTCCTCATGAGTGTCACCGCGGGGACCTGCAGCCAGCACCACGCTCGGGTACCGAGAGCCCGGTGTCCCCACGCCACCCCCTCCTTCACCCGCCCCAGCAGCCCCCGTGCCTGCCAGCAGCCCCTGCTGAGCTGGATGTGGCGCTGGGACGGGGACACGGCGCAGCAGGATGGCGGCAGCAGGGTGGTACCACGGCGACATCAGCCAGGTGGTGGCCGAGAAGCTGCTGGCCAAGGCTGGGCGAGACGGCTCCTTCCTAGTGCGGGACAGCGAGTCGGTGAAGGGGGCGTATGCCCTGTGCCTCCTGTGAGTCCCTGCCCTGCCTCTGCGGGTGGCTTCTGTCTCTTGTCCCTTGCCTGCCTCCCTCTATGCCTCTCCCTGCTCCAGGCACTGCCTAAACCTCATGGAAGAGCCTCCTGCAGGAATGCCAGAGGGTGAGCGGGGTGGCAGCTCTCTGGCACCGGGGCTGTAGAGCGATCCGCGGGTCAGGGCAGGGGAGAACCCCGTGTCCTTGGGAGGGCCCACAGCCCTGCGCAGCCACGTGGCTGCTGAATTGATAACTCCAAATCCAGGCACACTGAGCTGTTTTGGGCTGCCTGCTGCCTTGTGAGCATCTCCCATGCTGGGGCTTTGCGGCTACTACCCCCAACATGGGGCCTCTTGCCATCCCCACACCTGGAACCAGGTGTGCAGCCCCTGACAGCTCTGCTGCCTGCACCCCTCCTGCTGCTCTGCACCCCTCCTGCTGCTCTGCATCCTTCCTGCTGCTCTGCATCCTTCCTGCTGCCTGCACCCCTTCCTGCTGCCTGCACCCTTTCTGCTCTGCATCCCTCCTGCTCTGCACCCTTCGTGCTCTGCACCCTTTCCTGCCTGCTGTCACGTCTCTGTGGCAGGTTTGGCAGGATGCACCCCCTTTCCTTCACTGCCCTGACCCTTTGTGGGGGGTAAATTGCAAATGTGCGGTGCCAAGGGGCAAGGTCTCTGTCTGGCCAAAAGCCAGGGAGCCACGGCGCTGTGGGTACTCCAGTGAGTGCTGCTGGAGTCGTGGCTGTCCCGCGCTGGTTTGGAAGCAAGGAGACACTGCACATTCTCCCACAGACCCCGAGCTGAGAGTGATGATTTATTTCTAGAAATGCTCGCTCAGTTCCTCTCTCTGCAGAGGGGATGGGGTGTTCGCCTCAGGGCTGGGCCCCTGGCGCTGCCACAGAGCCGTGGGCAGCGGGCTGGGGCCCCTCACCTGCTCTCTCCAGGTTCCAGAGGCACGTCTACACCTACCGCATCCTCCCCGATGACGAGGGGCTGCTTTCCGTGCAGGTGGGTGCAGGGGCGGTGCCTCGGAGCTGGGCGTGGGCAGGATGCAGCTGTGCAGGGCCCGGGATGCTCGTCCCCCTCCCCGGTGCGGTGGCATCAGCCTGCGGTTTGTTTTCTGCACGAACTGCAGGATGCGAGCGCTTTGCAGCCACGCCAGCTCGGGGCCGTCAGAGGCTGCCTCGCCGCAGTACAACGCATCCCGACACTGTCCCTTCCTGCCACTCACCCTGTCACAGCCTGGCCCCATGGGGTCTATCTATCCTGGCCTCACTTCGCTGCCCTCTCAGGGTTTCTCCTGATACCCAGCTCTCTGCAGCTGCCCCTTCTGCCCCATAAAAGGAGCATCCTGGGTGTCCACAGGGAGAATCCCTGTCTGCTGAAGGAGGCTGACGTCTCCATGCTCCTCCATGCCACTCACCCCATGGGTCCGGTGTCCTGCTGGCACTACCAACTCATCACGGGCACATTTTGGGGGACAGACCCACTGGATACATCAGGCTGGGGCTGCCCTGGCAGAGGAGGGAATGTGATGGTGCTTACCCTGCTCTGCCTCCCCAGACCATCCAAGGCATCCAAGCCAAGTGTTTCCGCACCCTCCCCGACCTGATCGGTGCCTACCAGCACCCCAACAACGGGCTGGTGACATCCCTGCTGCACCCCGTGCACCGGGCGAGGCCGGACGAGGACTCGGGTGAGCCGGGGAGGGGCCGGGGGCCGTGCCAGCCTGGGAGCGGGGAGGGTCCCGCTGAGCTGGTGACTCTGCCCGCAGACGGGGAGGATGCCCGAGGCTGGGGGCACACGGGGCCGTGTCCCGGCGCTGCCCTCTCCAGCCGGACCCACATCCCGCAGCAGCTGCACCAGAAGCTGCAGGAGCAGGTCCACAGGAGGTAATGCACCCCTGCCCGCCCCGGGCGATGGGATGGGCATGCCCGGGGCGGGTCTTTATGTCCACCCCTCTCCCAGCCCGGCCAGTGACTTCATGGGCTTCATGGCCGAGTACCTGACCCACCACGTGCAGCTTGACCTGGAGGCTCTGTGCCACGGGCACCCGCAGCTGCGGCACCTCAGCACCGCGCTCGCCACTGGCTGCCGGTCACTGCACAGGTCAGAGGCTTGGGGACGGTGGGGATGGAGCGGGGCCACCCCCCGGGGCCACCCACCTTGTCCCCGTCACCTTTCGGTGGCTGAGTGTAGTGTCAAGGCACGGAAACGCCCACACCGCCCCTAGCCCGCTCTCTCCTCCCCTGCAGTGAGATCGACTTCACGCTGGCGGGTCTGGAGACCCTGGTCAGGGTGTTCGACCCTCCTGTGTCCCCTCGCAGCCCGGCCAGGGAGCAGGTGAGTGACCCACAGCCCGCAGGGACCTCCACATCTTCTGGTGCAGCCCAGACCCACAGCGGGGAATCCACCAGTTCAGTGCCCTCCTGCTGCTCTAAAAACACCCATCCTCCCCTCAGGGTTTCCTGAGCAGCGATCCAGACCTGGAGCTGCTCCTCAACAAGATCTCCACTGTCAACCACCTCCTCTCTTCACTGGAGAAGAAGGTGCCTGACCCCACATCGTGGTGCAGGGGGAGGCACAGCTATCCCTCCCCTAAATTAACCCCTCTGTCAAACCAAGCTCTGGTGGCAGCACAGCTCAGGGCTCCCAATTGTCCCAGTGCCCCCAGCACAGTGTCTGTCTCTGTGGCAGGTGCTGAAGTCGCTGCAGGAGATGGTGACAAGGCACAACCTGGCACTGCCCAGCGTGGCCATGGCCCCCCCACCAGCTGCCAGGCCCCTGGCCGTGCAGAACTTCGAGGTGAGGCTGGGGATATGACAGGACCCCTGTGTCACTGCTGGCCAGGGCAGGTGTGGGGACAACTCCAGAGCCACATCCCTGTGTGCAGGTGAAGGTGGGGAAGTCCCAGCGTGCGGCCCTGACAGTGGATGTGGAGTCGGGGACAGTGACCGTCACCAAGCGGGGCAGCGGCTCTGTGGAGGAGGTGATCCCACAGGATAAAAGTGAGGGGCTGTTACTGGGATCCTTTGGGGCTGTAGGGTTCCCTGCCATAGGCCTGATGCCACGGGGATGCGCCACATGCCCTGCCACAGCCCAAGCCCCCGTCCCACACTGCTGGAGGGAGGCTGGGCCACCATTGCCCCCCTGACCCCCGTCATTCAGTCCTGCAGCTGATCAAGTACCAGAGTGTGCAGAGCAAGGTGAGGCTGGTGTGTGCCCGTGAGAACCAGAAGAGCCTGAGCAGGGACTTCATCTTCCCCAGTGCGAGGGTGAGCGGCACCAGCCGTGCCTGGGGGAATACGGGGTGCAGCAAATCAGTGGTCTCAGGGCTGAGACCACCCTCCAAGCTGGCTCCTACACCTGCGGGTGATGTCCACCTGCTCTCGGAGTGCTGTGCCTTCCACACCCCTGAGACACCCTCACCACCCCGCAGAAGCGAGAGGCCTTTTGCCAGCTGCTGCAGCTGATGAAGATCCAGCATTCCAACCTGGACGAGCCTGAGCTCATCTCGGTGTATGTCGGGACGTGGAACATGGGTAAGGAGCCAGGAGAAGGTGGCCTTGTGCTGGGAGGTTGTTGCAGCTCATTGTGAGCCTGGGTGTGTTTTGGGAGGTGTCGCAGAAAACCTCGGGTCTGAGCTGTCAGTGGGAGGGGGAGGCTGGAGAAGCACCAGCCTGGCTGCCTTGGGCTTTGTTCTGGTGTGATCCACTGAGTTGGAGGGTGCTGGGGAGACAGAGAAGCTGGGATATCAGGGGAGTTTTGGGCTGTGAATCCCAGCAGCAGTCACGGGCTGATCCATGGGGCTGCCACGGTGCTTCCCAACCCCGGCAGCTCCTGGAGACGGGCAGGGCCTGTGCTGGAGAGGAGCTGGGGACCTGGCACGTCCTCTCTGTGTGACCCATGTCCCTGCCCGCAGGCAGCACGCCCCCACCCCGCTCCATGGCCTCCTGGCTGACCTCCAGGGGCTTGGGGCACACGCAGGACGAGACCACAGCCTGCATCCCCCACGACATCTACGTCATCGGCACCCAGGAGAACTCCCTGGGCGACCGCGAGTGGGTCGAGTTCCTCTGCGCCTCCCTCAAGACCCTCATGGCCATCGACTTCCGAGTGGTAACGGCGGGCACAGCCAGGCCCTGGCAGGCCCAGGGGGGCTGGGTACCAGCAGCCATCACCCCACGGCTCCTACCCCAACCCCCAGATCCTCCCCCACCCCAAATCCCCCACATCCTGAGCCCCAAGGGCTCCATGAGTGCCATCCCCAGGAGTCAGGGATGGGTTGCTGACCTATCTGTGTGCCCAGCCCCAAGCCCCGTGGCCGTGGGGCAGGGTGGGGGGCCAAACTCACCCCGTGCCCCACCACAGGTGGCCCTGCAGTGCCTGTGGAGCATCAAGATCGTGGTGCTGGTGAAGCCGGAGCACCAGCGGCGCATCAGCCACGTCCACACCTCCAGCGTGAAAACTGGGATCGCCAACACGCTGGGTAGGGATGGGGTGGGATGGGGCAGGGAGGTGACCCTGAGGGAGGGGACAGACTGAGGGCCAGGACAGGACCTCTGGGCTCCTCCAGAGCTCTGTGGTGGCACATCCCTGCAGGGAACAAGGGAGCTGTGGGTGTCTCTTTCCTTTTCAATGGAACCTCCTTCGGCTTTGTCAACTGCCACCTGGCCTCTGGCAGTGAGAAGACCCACAGGTGATGGAGGGACGGGGAGGATGGGGCTGCCCCGGGGCAGGTGGGTGTCTCAGGGGGCTGGAGGAGCCCTGAGGGACTGTGAGACTGCCCCTGTCCCCAGCTGGCACGAACAGAATGAGGGTGAGCTGTCCCCAGGGTGGCTCACACAGTGCTGCTGCCCACCCCCCCGCAGGCGTAACCAGAACTACAGCGACATCCTGCACTCCCTGGCCCTGGGGGACAAACGCCTGGGGGGCTTCGACCTCACCCTGCGCTTCACCCACCTCTTCTGGTTCGGGGACCTCAACTACCGCCTGGACATGGACGTGCAGGTGGGACCCTGCAGGTGCCACACTGGGCACAGCAGGGGGAGAGGAGTCCTGGTGGTCACTGTCCCTTCCCCTGGCACAGGACATCCTCACCCATGTAGTCAAGAAGGAGTTTCAAGCCCTCCTGGCTGTGGACCAGCTCACCCTGGAGCGGGAGAAGAACAAGGTGTTCCTGCAGTTCAGTGAGTGTGGGGGACAAGGGTGCTGCTCCTCCTACTGAGACACAGCCACCAGGGTCCCCACAGCCCTCCCCGTGTCACCCCCAGCTCTCAGGGGTCCCCTCTCCTGGCACAGCCCTGCACGAGGTGCCCAGAACCTGGGAGACCTTGGCGTGCTCTGGGCCAGGGGTGCCAACAATCAGCGTGAGCCTCCTGCGGGGACAGGCAGGGACCCCATGTCACCTGCATGTCCTGATTCCAGGTGAGGGTGACATCTCCTTCCCTCCCACGTACCGGTACGAGCGGGGCACCCGGGACACCTACGTGTGGCAGAAGTCCAAGCCCACAGGGGTGAGTTCCAGAGACCTCCCTCCAAGCAGGACACTTTGGGGACAGGGACAGCAGGGGACTGCGTGGTGATGCTCAATCCCCACAGCTTCATCAGCCTGTTCCCTCCCAAAACGGGGTCTGGGCAGGAGGGAACTCACTTTTTGGGGTGCTGGGATGCTCTTCTGGGCTGGGGGAGCCAGATCTGAGAGGTCACTGAACCAGCTGCTTTCCCTTTTTCTAGATGCGCATCAACGTCCCCTCGTGGTGTGACCGCATCCTGTGGAAGTCACACCCAGAGACCCACGTGGTCTGTAACTCCTACGGTGAGTGAGACCCCGGGGACAGAGCAGCCAGGGGTGGCCAGTGCTGCCCAGGACCCCGGGGCTTGGGGACCATCCCCCAGCTGCCCCTCTCGCCATCCAGGCTGCACCGATGACATCATGACTAGTGACCACTCGCCTGTCTTTGCCACCTTTGAGGTGGGAGTGACGTCGCAGTTTGTGCCCAAGGAGGGTAAGGGCTGGGGTCTGTCACCCCCGGGCCGGGTTTGGGGTGTGCCCGAGCACACTCTGACCTGTCAGGACCCTCCTGCAGCTCCCGGCTCCAGCCCCGAGGCGCTGGCCTGCATCGAGTGGGAGAGCATCGAGGTGATCCTGAAAACCACGAGCCGCAGCAAGTGCTACATCGAGTTCCACTCCTACTGCCTGGAGGGTGAGGGGTTGCCCCGGGAGCTGGGGGTGGCTGTGGGGGTGAGCTGGCCTGGCTGGAGCTGTGTCCCCCTCTGTCCCCCACAGAGGTGCAGCGGAGTGGGGAGAACACCTTCCAGAACTGTGACATCCCTGGCTTCCTCAAGCTGGGCTGGTCCTCCAAGCATCTCCCTGTGGTGCGCAGCCCTGGAGCATCCTCACCCCCATCCCTGCCTCTGGCTCTGTAGCCTGAGCCCCAAGGGGGGCTGGAAATGTCACCAGCCCCCAGGGCAGAGCCACCCTGTGCCCCCCACCCTGTAGCAGCCCCTCAAGCCCCTCCTCTCTGTGCACAGCTGAACCCCATCCTGCCTGACCTGGAGTACCTGGGGGACCAGCACCTGCTCCTCAGCATCAAGGGCGTGGAGAGCTGCGAGTCCTACGGTACGTGGGGATGGTGACACTGGGGCCACCATGGTGGCACAGGGGTGTCAAGCACAGCCTCCCAGGTTACAGCCTGCTGGGTGTGAGGTTGGCAGGAGGGACCCTGGCACCCACCCTGCTCCTGGTGCTGCTGCTCACGGGGGGCTCCCGAGTCCCCCGAGCCCCGGGGGCTGATGCTGTCCCCGCAGGTGAGTGCTGCCTCGCCCTGAGGTCAGCAATCGGCACCACGGCCCAGCAGTTCGAGACCTTCCTGTTCCACCGTGGCGAGGAGACGGGCTCCGTGCGTGGCTGGATGCGGGTCCGGGTCCCCCGGGGCCGCTGCGGCACCCGCGAGAGACTCTACGGTAACGGCGGCCGCACGCAGTCCCCGCCCGCTGCCCTGGGCTCGGGGACACCCTGGGCCACGCTGCCCTTTGGCCCCCGGCAGTGGGGTGAGGCCAGACCTCGCTGCCTTTGCAGAGTGGATCAGCTTTGAGGAGGAGGAGGATGCTGAGCAGGCGGCAGAGCCCCCGATGTGCCCCAAGCCACCCCCGCAGCGCCTCAGGTACCCCAGGTGGGCTCAGCCCTGCCGGAGCCCCGGAGCGGGGGGATGCTGAGCCCTTTTCCTGTCTGTGCTCCGCAGGAGCCGCCCCCGCAGCCTCCCGGAGCCGGCCACGGGCTACACCAACCCTGCCTACTTCATCTTCGAGGGGATCCCCAACTCGTGGGGCCCGGCCCCCGGAGAAGCCGCCCAGAAGCGGGCAGAGGGCACGGCCGGGGGCCAGCGGTGCCGGAGCCCCGCCGGACCGCGGGTCCCGCTGCCCTCAGAGGAGGAGCCGTGGGGTGGCCGGCTCCGCTGTGGGCCACCGAGCCCGTCCCGTGGGCACCCACTCAGCCCCCCCAGAGCGGGCCATCACAAGAGACCCAAGTCAGCCGTCCTGGCGAGGGACACGCTGGTTCTGGGTGACTGCTCGCTGTTTGTGGCCACTCACCTGAGCCAGCTGGAGCAGGTGTCACCGCAGCGCAGAGGGGACAGACAGGAGGTGCCACTGCACCAGACCCACCACGTCCTGGAGCCCCCGCCGCGGCCGTGCCGGGAAGTGCCGAGGCCATTTGGGAAGCGGGGAGCGCTGGGTGCTTTGGACCTGGAGGCTCAGGCTCCTCCGGCCGCCGACCTGCAGCCGGCCAGGATGTAGCGACAGCTGTGGCCAGCCCTGTGCACCCTCCTGCCCTCGGCAGCCGCTCCCTCCTGCTCAGCCCTGCTCGGACGGTGTTCCCGGAGGACTTTCCTTCCCTTCAGCACAGCTCCCGAGGCCGCTGCGCTGTTTCCTTACAGGATTCCTTTTGCTATCGCTGTCCGGAACAAAGTGTCAGGCACAGGGTGCGTGTTTGCACACCTGGTTCTGCGCAAGGGCAATGCCGAGCCAGGTGGGGAAACACCGGCTCCCGGTGTCCTGGATGCTCCAAGGAATTGCCCCCCACGTCCCCCTGTTCCATGGGAGCCCTGCGCACCCCAGCCCTCGAGGCTGCCCTTGCCCATCACAAAGCTGGCGGGTGTCACAGCCCTTGATCCCCCCGCCCTGCTCTGCCCGGCACAGGGAGAGGGGCACCTCCCGAAAAACACAGGGACACTCCGACCCGGCAGTGTGCCGGCTGTGCGACATGCGAGGTGGCCCCGGGTTTGAGGACACGATGCCCGAGCTGGCCTCAAGGTGGCAGTGGCCACCTTTGTCCTCAGGATTGCCCCGCAGGGCTGGGGGCCAGCGGGACAGCGCCGCGGGCTGCGGGCACTGCGGGACCCCGGCACCCAGAGGGGCAGGGGCGCTGCCCTGGGCCCAGGGAGGGGCCACGGGCCCCAGGAATGGGGGCTATGACCCTCGTGGCTGAGGGACTGTGGTCCCCATGAGTGAGGGGTCGTGGTCTCCAGGGGCAGAGGGACACAGCTCATGGGTGAGGGACTGTGGACCTTGTGGCTGAGTGAGCATGGTCCCCGTGGGTTGAGGGATGTGGTCACCACGGGCGGGGCGACACGGTGCCCATGGATGAGGGGCTATGCCCTCGTTGTTGAGGGGCCGCGGTCCACCTGGGGAATGGACTGTGACCCCATGGGAGAGGCCACCATGCCCCATGTCCGGGGGCTGCAGGTGGCCCAAAGCCTGCGAGGGCAACAGAGGGATGGGAGCTCAATGGGGCTGAGCCCTGCGGCAGCTCCTGCCTCCGCCTCCGCCCGCCTCCAGCCCTGCCTTCCCTGGGCACTTTGCTCCCGGCCGCGGGAAGCAGGAGCGGGCACACTCGGCACGGCCAGGGCCGCCCGCAGCCCCCGGCATGGCCCCGTCCCGCGTGGGGAACAGGCTGTGCCCGTGGGGGCCCCACTCCTGAGAGCCGCCCAGGTCTGCAGGTGAGCCGGGACAGCCCCTGTTTGGTGACAGCCGGGACAGCCCTGCCACGGTCACGCAGTCCCATCTGGGCTCCGGGGATGAGGGACAGAGGTGGGACCTGCAGGGCTGGATGGGTGCAGGGTGGGGGTCAGCCAGTTCTCACCATCCCTGCACCACCCCCAAATCCCTCTGTACATCCTCCTCTCTGACACACCACCTCCTTCCTCTGTCACTGAGGCCTTCATCCTTTCCAGTGTGGCCCCCTCCTCTCCTTCATCCTCCTCTCCATCCCCCAAACCTCTGTCTCCTCACGGGCTGAAGCTGCCCTGGTGCCGCCATGGCTCAGCCCGACACTGTGGGCTCCTGCCTGTTCCCAGAGAGGTGGGGGACAGGGACAGCCCAGCAAGGGTGGAAGGGAACCCTCACCCCCACCCTGCCCAGGGTCACCTCAGGGCAGGGGATGGGATGGACAGCAAGGGAAACGCCCGACCCTGCTGGTGTCCCCGGGGAGGTGTCCCGGCAAAGCGTGCCTTGGCTGCTCTTCCAGGCGAAGGGAAGGATTGGAATTGGGTCACATCCCCTTGTGCCGGGGCTTTGGCTGCACCAACCACGTGGCGATTAGGGACAAGGGTCCTTCTGCAGGATGTTTTGCATAATTTCCCCTTGTTTTGCAATTTGCAAGGGCTTAGGCGAGGAGAAAAGCCCTGCTTTTTCCATGCTCCAGCAGCAGCCAGTCCCAGGCTCACCCATCCCTTGGCAGCTGCTCCAAAATCCTCTCTCACCTCCCCTCTCCAGGATCCTGCCTGCTGCTCCATGACCCCCAGCACCAACCATTCCCATCCTGTCCCACCAGCAGGACTTTGGCTCCAGGGCAGAGTTGGATCTGGTGTTGTCCCACAGATTCATTTTGCTGGAGCCTTTCCAATGCCTCCATGAATCCCCAGGGCTGGGGGAACCCTTGGATTCCACCAGGATTGGTGCTGCCAGCGGGGCCAAAAGACAGCTCTGGCTGGGCTCATCTGCCAGGACCAGGAGCCAGGGCAAAGCTGCCAATCCTGTGGCCAAGGGCATCACATGCCCTCAACGTGTGGCCCATGGCTGGCCCCTGCCCCTTCCCACTGACCCGTGGCTATTGCTGCATTTTCCAGGGCCATTCCAAAGGCACCAGCCCTGGAGGATGTGCCTGCCATGGGCAAGGGATTTTTGGCATTTCTTGTGCATCCACAAAATGGGAAGAACAGGAGCATCACCTCTTCCTGCAGCACCTTCCATCTTCCTGCTCCACATCCTTCCCCTGGATCCCTTCCATCTCCTTGCTCCACATCTTTCTCCTCCAGCACCTTCCCTCTCCCTGTTCCCCTTCTTTCCCCTACATCCCTTCCATCTCCCTGCTCCACGTCCTTCCTCTGCAGTCCCTTCCATCTCCTGCTCCAACAATCACTCCTAACTCTTGGCTCACACCTCGATCCCCCCTCAAAAGCCCACAGCCAAGGATAGTTTTGCTTGGAATGTCAGCAAGGAGAAGGGATGGGGCTGGTGGGGATGTGTCCTCAGACTAGACTGATGTGATTCAGTAATTTCAATCATTGATTTTGGTCATGACTAAGATGAGGAAGCAAAAACCTCTGAAGATATAACTTGCTAAATGTCATCTTCTGCATTTCTATATTTTGGTGGTTATCCTCAAAGGAATGTGCTTGGGAATTGTTGGATCCCACTGCTGACTGTGCTCAGGCTGTACCAGCTGCCAGAAGCCGGGTGCCTGTGCTCTCCTCTGAGCAGCCCAGCACTTCACAGCTGCTCAGGATTTTTCCTTATGCATTTCTCGTCCTTGATTATTAATTTTTATTTGCTGTCTTCTCTGTATCTTAATTGTTTGGTGACTTGGTTTTTTGGACATTGATTTTGGACACTGAACCTGCAACATCTCTGCTCTGGTCGGGCTCAGGGCTTTGTGCTCCCTTGCACTCAGAGGTTGGAAGAGGAAATTGAGTCTCCTGGTCTCTCATGTCCTCAGCAGCTTGGGGACATGTGGCTGCTGGTCCAGGACCACCACTGGCACCTCACTTGCAATCTCAGGTTTTCCTACCACCTGTTTTCCCTCCTGGTTCTGGGAAAACAAACTGATTTCTCCCCACTGTTAATGTTTGATCAGGACCTGCCTGTTGCTCTCTGAACTCATCCCTGCAATAAAGGCAGGAGCTGTGACAGGCCAGGAGCTGCAGGGTGTTGGATGCGGGCCCAGAGCTCAGCCCGCAACTCAAACAGAGCCCCAGGAGCATGGCCAGAGGGGCCCCTGCTGTCCCATCTGCCTGCTGAGTCATTTATGAGCATCTCTGTCAACCTCAGGTGTCTCTCCAGGCAGGGCGTGGCAGGGATGATCCCACAGCTACACCCTGTGGGATATTCCTGCTGGGAGAAGCCTGCACATCCTCACGGCAGAGGGAAATAGGAGGGGGATGATGAGGGAGCCAAGGGATGAAGGACCCGGAGGGGACGTGCCTTCCACCTTGTAGCACCAGCTCCAGGTAATGTGCATCCCTGAGCCCTGAGTCCTCCTCTGTCCTGGTGCCGTCACCTCCTGGGTAAGCTCTGGACAAAAGGAATTGGAGATGCTGCAGCATCCCCTCCATCAAAGATCAGGGTTTGACTACACCCTGATCTCCACGTGCAGCACAGCAGCTCCTGCTCTCAGGTTACTCATCCAAGCATCCATCCTCCATTGGAAGAATTGTTCCACCAGGGATGGTGGAGGGGTCAAGGCACAGGCAGTCCTCACTGGTCCTTAGCTGGACACCACGGTGGTGGCAGAACCTCCCTTTTCCCTCGAGAAGAGAGTTCTGAACTTTGACAGCTTGTCCTCGTGCCGACTTCCCAGGAGTTCACAGAGCCCAGCCTTTGATCCCGACACAGCGCAGGAGGGAATGTGAATGTCCTGCCTGCCTTGGGAACTTGTTCTGCCTTGAGCTGGGACTCGGCTCCGGCAGCTCCTCTCCGCAGGGCTCAGCTCATCCCTTCCCGACGGACAACACCCGGCAGCCAGCGGCTCCTCGCTGTCCAGGGACACTCTCTCCCACAGGCTCCTTTAACAGCCCCCCCAGGATTTCTCTGGGACACAACATTCCCCCAGACAAGCCTTTCTTCTCCTCCCGCCTTTCTTCTCCCGAGGAGCCCTCCGGGAGCAGCGGCATTGTCACGATGGTGCCAATTAGGCTGAGGCGGCTTCCAAGAGGCTGCGCCGGCCCCGGCCGGGGGCTGCTGGTGCTCATCAAGGTCTCATTGTTCGGCGGCCGTGGGGCTGTGCCCGGCGGGGCCGGCGCGGGGCTCTGTGTGCCCGGCCCGCTCCCGGCTCCGCGCGGGGATTAATGGGTGATTAATGGGTGATTAATGGGTGTCAGTGCAGGGGCTGCGGAGGGGAGGCTTTGCAGAGCCCCCTCCCCCCGTCTCCCCGCGAGGCTCGAACGCGCGAGTTGAGAAAAACCAGAGAACCATCAAAGTGGCCGGAGCTCCTGGAGGGGGAGAAAATCTGGCAGCTTTGGCTTCTTTCCACGCTTTGTGCCTGACAATGGTCGGGATCAGTGACTAGTTGTGCTTTTATGAACTGCCCCCTAGGTCTGGCTGGCACAGCATGGCCACTCCGGTGAGGATGCTCCCAGTTTCCCAGTGGACACCGACGCCGGATCCCTGGCCAGGAGGGAACACCACAGCAGCACCTGAGGCAAAGTGTGTCTTCAACGAGGAGTTCAAGTTCATCCTGCTGCCCGTCTCCTACGGCATCGTCTTCGTGGTGGGGCTGCCCCTCAACTCCTGGGCCCTGTGGATGTTCATCTCCAGGATGAGGCCCTGGAACGCCACCACCACCTACATGGTCAACCTGGCCCTCTCGGACACGCTCTACGTCCTGTCCCTGCCCACCCTGGTCTATTACTACGCCGACCGCAACAATTGGCCCTTCGGGACGGGGCTCTGCAAGTTCGTGCGGTTCCTCTTCTACGCCAACCTCTACAGCAGCATCCTCTTCCTCACCTGCATCAGCGTGCACCGCTACATGGGCATCTGCCACCCCATCCGCTCCCTCAAGTGGGTGAAGACCAAGCACGCCCGCATCATCTGCGTGGCTGCCTGGCTCGTGGTCACCATCTGCCTCATCCCCAACCTCGTCTTTGTCACCACCAGCTCCAAGGGCAACATCACCCTGTGCCACGACACCACCAAGCCCGAGGAGTTCGACCACTACGTGCACTACAGCTCCTCAGTCATGGCCCTGCTCTTCGGGGTGCCCTTCCTGGTCATTGTCCTGTGCTACTGCCTGATGGCCAAGCGGCTTTACAAGTCCAACATCTCCAGCCCCGGTGTGCGGATGCCCTCCTACAAGAGGCGCTCCATCAAGATGATCATTGTGGTGCTCGCCGTCTTTGCCATCTGCTTCGTGCCCTTCCACATCACCCGCACCCTCTACTACACCTCCCGCTACTTCCAGGCCGACTGCCGGACCCTCAACATCATCAACTTCAGCTACAAGATCACGCGGCCCCTGGCCAGCATCAACAGCTGCCTCGACCCCATCCTGTACTTCATGGCTGGGGACAAGTACCGGGGGCACCTGCGCCGTGGGGCCGCCCAGCGCCTCCGGCCCATGCCCACCGTGGACCTGGCCCTGGTGTCACCCTTCACAGACAGCGTCACGGATGGCAGCCACGTCGCCAGTGTCACCCGAGGGGCCGGGACCGCACGCAGTGGAGGCGGGTGCTGAGGGGGTTCCGTAGCCTCAGCCCTGGGCTCCAGGAGCTGCAGCCCCTCAGGGCTCTGTGTGGGCACTCCCAGGTCCCCAGGCCTGAGCTGCCCCTGCCCAGCTCTGGTTTCTCTCTGGTTGGTCCCAGCCCCACCCTGGGATGCTGTCAGAGGAGGGTGCTGGTGCTGGTTGAGGCAGGAGAGCCACCGGGCACTCATGGGAATGGGAAGGACACTGAGGAGGCTCCTCTGGGGCAGCAGGCTGGTGCTCCATCCCTGGCACTCCTGGGGACACACGGGGCTCACAAGTGACTAAAGACAAGGGACACTGGTGCCTCCCTGGGCAGACACTGCTCTTTCAGATGACTCAGTGGTGACATGCAGGGACCAGACTGAACCTGGGGACAGAGCCCATGCTGGGCGGGTTCTCAGAGATGTCCCTGTCACACTGCTGGCCTTGGCAGAGGGGGAGGGACACGGCCTGGGGCACGTGCTGCCCATGACCCCCAATAAAGCCCCTTCCCCTCTCTACACTCAGGCCTGTTTCTCCCTGCAGCATGAAGAGGAGGGACAAGACACTCACCCTCACCCCAGTGAAAATCCACTGGGGCAGGTCCGGAGGGATGAGCCAGAGCTCCTGTGGGGACAGGAAGGTTCTTGGGAATTTCCCTTTATGGGTGTTTGCTCCTCAAATGTTTACCCAGCCCTTTTGTTTGACCAAGTGCCTGCGCAGAGCAGCGCTCTGAGATTGGTATCAGCGCTGTTGACTCTCCCATGCCAGCCTGGCAGGAATGGGACAGGGACAGGGCTGTCCCCACTCTGAGAGCCCCGGGAGGGGCTGTCCTCATTGCACCCTGAGAGTCCTGCCAGCACATGCCCAGAGTGTCACTGGGGTGTCACACCCCAGCCACCACGCCAGTCACACACAGCCACATCCCACAAGAGCTACCCAGGGGAAGGAAAGGGCCCCAGGGATGGCCCATATCCCTGTCCCACCCAGAGAGCCCCTCACTCACCACTAAGCCGAGAGCAGAGAGAGCAGAGACCTCCCTTCTGAGCCCAGTTAAACCAGTAAGAGCTGCCCCTCCCCTTCCATTATATCCAACGTGGCCCAGCTCCAGCCTGGGAGCTGCTTGGCTGTGCCTGAGCAGTGCAAGGGCCCTGCCAAACACTGCCCCACCTGGAGACAGGACTGCTAGGGGGGAGGCACATGGGGTGGCAAAGGCACCCACATGGGCACTGCAAGGCTACGGCCACAGTGCTGCCAATCCCGACCTCTGGAACACACACAGACAGGAGCTGGGAGGTTGGAAATCTGTATTGGGTATGGAGATGGCAGGAAAGGCTCACCTGGGGCCACATGGTCCTGGCTCAGGCCACATGCACAGGTCCCCAAGTCCAGGAGTGTCCCCTTCCACCCCAGGGTGTGCTGTCCCCCCCAGGCTGGTCCCACTCGTCATCAGGATGCCACCCCAAAGACCCCATGTCAATCCCTCCTCCCATGACACCCCCTCCCTCAGCTTGTGGTGACCTGGTTATCCCAGGGGGACTGTGCCCACTGCTGGCCCCAGCCCCACACCAGCCCCTTGCAGGGCACAGCTGTGTCACCCACAGCCCCTCCAAACCCCTTGCAAGGGAGAGCCTTTCCCAATCTCCCCCTCGCTTCCCCCTCTCCTCCCACCTCCCCCTCAGGCTGGAGGAACAGAAGGGCCAGAGTGGGGACTGTCCCCCGCATGTCCCCCATGCCAGGCTGGCTGAAATTCCCCCTGCAAGAGCCCTCATGAGCCAGGACGGGGCTGATGGCAGTGGCACTCAGAGGATGTGCAGCTCGTCTGACTCGGACAGCCCATACTTGGTCTTGTTCTCATTGAAGAGCTTGAGCAGGGCACGGATGTAGAGCTCGTGGTACCGATCCACCAGCTCCCGGCTCGGGTTCTCCACCTTGGGCACGGCCACCGGCTCCCCCACTGCCGGCAGGGATGGGGTCAGGGTGGTGGCAACGCCCTCGGCTCGTTGGGGACAGGACCCAGGAGGTGCCTCTCAGCACCACTGCGGGGTGTCCCCTTACCACCCCCCCCTGGGGACCCCGGCCCCGCCGCTCACCCACGGTGGTGATGGGTCTGGCGTAGGGCAGGAAGCCGCGGGACTGGCTGGAGGTGAGGCCGCGGCCGTAGAAGAGGCAGGGGGCGAAGCCCATCATCTTCTGGAAGCGCCGCTGGATGCTCCTCATCCAACTGCCCTCCTCAAACACCACCTGGCGGAAGAGGTCGTTCTCCCCAAAGGAGAAGGAGGGGACGAGGAAGGCCCTGAGGAGGGGACACGGTGAGTGGTGAAGGGGCGCTGGGGACGCCCGGGACTCGCGGGGGTGGCAGCACTGGTGACCCACCCGTGCCGCAGGGCCATGCGGACGAAGCCCTTGCGGTTCTTGAGGATGAGCGTGGTGACGCCGGGCCGGCAGGACAGCGACTCGGCCGCGCCGCCGATGACGATGGCCACCGCGTTGCCGGTGCCTTTCTGGGACAGCAGGTACCCGATGGCACGGCGGGTCACCGGGCACAGCCCTGCGGCAGGACGGAGCACCGGGGCTGTGGCACTGCAGTGCCCGGGCACCCGGCAGGGACCGCCGAGGGTCCCCTCGAGCGATGGCACCTGGTGGGACCAGGGCAAGGACAGTGCAAGGGCTCCCTCTGCTGCGGGCCGAGAGCGGGCAGGGGCTGGGAAAGGTGCGGGCAGGGAGCGGCGAGGGCAGGGCGGGGGCACTGAGGAGGGAGGGTACGGGCAGGGTGCGGGCAGGGTGTAGAAAGAGTACAGACAGGGTGGAGGCAAGGTGCGGGCTGGGTGCGGACAAGGTGAAGGTGGAGCTCAGGCTGTCACTCAGGCACGGAGCACCATCCCTGCTCCCGGAGCACATCCCTGCTCCCGGAGCACCATCCCTGCTCCCGGAGCACCATCCCTGCTCCCGGAGCACCATCCCTGCTCCCGGAGCACTATCCCTGCTCCCGGAGCACCATCCCTGCTCCCGGAGCACCATCCCTCCCGTGCTCCCCTCAGAGGGATCAGGGCACCCCCGGAGCCCCCCGCCCGTGGGCAGGGGCTGGAGGCAGCCCCAGCCGAGGTGGGCAGGGCAGGCACCGCTCACCCCCACTCATCAGGTACTCCCGAAACACGGGCAGGCGGAAATTCCCGGCCAGAGTGGTGAGGAAGGAGCGGATGCCCGGGAACAGCTCCTCGAAGCCCGTGGAGCCCGTGATGAAGTTGCAGAAGGCGCCGACGCAGAGGATGCCGTGGGGGTGTGAGCCGATGATGTAGTTGTGGCTGGGGGACAGGTCGTGTGTCTTCACCAGCTGCGGGGACAAAAGGGGTCACGGGGACATGACAGTGGCACCTCCTTTTAGGGCGTCCCATCCCGTGCCGGCGCCGTACCTTCACCGGGAAATAATCCCGAAAGTGCTTCCACACGGTCCATCGCCGCAGGCACGGCAGCCTCCTGCCACCTGCAAAGGCGGGAGGGGCCACAGGGGATGACGCCCAGCCCAGCCCAGCCCAGCCCAGCCCAGCCCAGCCCAGCCCAGCCCAGCCCAGCGGGCAGCAGGATCCAAGGGAAACGCTCCAGGCTGCATCCCGCTTCCCATCGTGGTGCTGATGATGGGGGAGCGGAGGGAAGGAGCAGGGGGGATATGGTGCTGAGAGGGACCCGGAGAAAGGGGGATCCCACCCCCATCCTGCTGCAAAGCTGGAGGAAGGGGGGCACATGGCCACCCCACCTTTCTCCGGCGTGTCCCAGTCGAAGATGATCCAGGCCACGTAGAGCACGGGGATGAGCCAGAGGCTGGTGAACAGCAGGTAGGTGAGGAGCAGGAGGCTGACGGTTCCTGCGGGAGCCGGGCAGGGGGTGAGCGGGTGTGTGACCCCCTCGGGACCCCCCGCAGCCCCCTACTCACTCACTCACCCAGCAGCAGGAAGCTGAGCACCCACTGCAGCACGGCCAGCAGCTGGAGCGCGGCGCGGACGTCCCGTTGCGAGGGCCAGGGCACAGCCAGCAGTGTCCTCAGGGCAGTCTGGATGCTGGCCCGGCTGCCTGCGGAGAGGGGACACGGCCCCCGACCAAAACAGCACGGCTAGAACACGGGCGGGGCCACCGGGCTGCCGGGGAACACCCAGGGGTGCGGGGTGGGAGGGGGGATGGGAAGGATGAGCAGTTTGAGGAGGAGGGATGGGATGGGATGGGATGGGATGGGATGGGATGGGATGGGATGGGATGGGATGGGATGGGATGGGATGGGATGGGATGGGATGTGGGGGGTGGCATGGAGGATGCTGATCCCCAGGGAGCTCTGGACCATGCCAGGAGGTGGCCCTGGGCAATCAGGGCTGTGCCCAGAGCAGCGAGTACTGGGCACTCCCAAACCCGAAAGCTCCATGCACCAGCAGGGCCGGGAGCAGCAGCACATCCCGCTCCATGCCCAGTTCCCAAAGGCCAGGACCGTTCCTGTGCCCTCCTTGTGCTCACAGGGGATTTGGGCAGTTCTCAGCTGGCACAGCAGGGAGGCACCACCCCCAAGTGCCAAGGCCAGCGGCAAGGCCAAGCTGGGGTGGACAGAGGTGGCCATCCCACTCTGTCCCCACAGGGACACACCACTGGCAGTGCAGCCACTCCACTCCCCCCGCCATCCCTTCCCTCCAGACGGTCTTGGTGAACCATTAACCTCCCCGGGCTGGGAGCCAGGATCCAAACTCCAAGTCTGGCCCCATCCCTGCTCCCCAAAATGGGCCTGAGGCACCAGCCGTGCCAGCGCAGAGCTCCTGGCCAAAGGTCCCCCACGTCGGGACCACCACAGAGAGCCACCCCAGTGTCACAAAAAGCGTTGTTTTCTTGGGAAAACAACCCCAAATCTGCAGATTGGCCAGAGAGGTGGTCAGGGGGACGCAGGAGCAGCCCTGTCCCTGTGGCTCCCCAAGCCAGGGGCCCCCGGGCCGGAGGAGAACCACCAACCCCTGGTTCAGGAAACTGGTGGAGGTTCAGTTCTTCCCAGCTCAATCCAAACCAGGAATGGGACAAAGGAAATAAATTAAACACTGGAGCCATCTCTGGCCCATGGGAGATTTTTCCAGTGGGGAATTTTTGTCCCTTTCTCCCATGCAGCATGCTGGGCTCTGAGATCCCTTCCACCCACCCCACATCTCCCAAATCCCAGCCACCTGCACAACCTCGTCCCTTCTTTTTCCCAGGGAATACAAAGAGCTCTTCCCAGCAAACTTGTGCCCACAAAACAGTTGCTTTTCAACATCCTCTTCCTAGCTCCCATTCCAAAAACCCCATGAATGTCCACACCACAGACACAGAGAACCCCCCAGAACTCTGCTGTCCGTCCTGTCCACAGCGACAGGAGCTTCTGCAAAGCCAACATTTGGAATTTGCAGGAGCAACTTGTGTGTTAACATTCCCAAATGTCCGAAATTTCATTCCTGTGGAGCAACTGTGCGTTTTCCTGTGGAGTTGTCCCCAGATTGTTCCAAACACCCCCTTTCTCCTCAGCACTCCCAAGCAAGCAGACAACAGTGACAACCACCAGCTCCTCGCATTGCTGGAGAACCAGGAGCCATCCCAACCCCTTTTGGAATCTCTTACCGCTGAGATTCTGGGAGCAGGCTGCTATGATGGTTTTCATGGCTGCAGGAGCTCCGTGCTGCCGAGGGTGGAAAGGTGAGTTTGGCAATCAGAGGGCGCTGGGTTGTGTGTCCAGAGGCTTTAACCAGGTGACCAAAGGGACACCAGCCCTGCTGAGGGGAGGGGACCTGCTCCAGCTGGGATTAGGAGCATGGAGAGGAGCTGGTGGTCCCTGGAAGGGTCACACCGAGGGCGAGGTGCTGATGTCAGGCGGTTGCTGCTCCTTGGAAAGTCCCGGCTGCCGGTGCTGGCAGGGGCTGAACTCCTCTGGGAACGGTACTGCTGCATTCCCCTGGGAATGGTACCGTCCACGCTGCGGGGATGTCACAAACACTGCCATGTGACAGCCCCAGAGCCACCCAAAAATATCATCCCGAACTCCACAGCCACCAGACCATTCCTGCTGCTCCCAGCCCCAGGATGGGCACTTTGTCTCCTGCCCAGGAAGCCTGGAGCGCTGTCTGGAGAGGTTTGTGGGGGGAAATGACAAGGAAATAGAAGCAGCAGAGTTGGGGCTTCAGGCCAACAGCCCAAGGAGTGGTGAGAATCCACAGGGAATAATTCCCTGCAGCTACTGCTCAGGATCCAGCTGGCCAGAGGCTCTCCTAGGGATTGCTGTCTAACATCGGTGTAGGAAAGGGATCAACACACCCACAGGATGTGGTGGGAAAGTAAGAAACATTTCCTGGGAGATTTGGAACCCACAAACCCCTCTTGTGAATTTTAGGGATTCAGCACCTGGAAAAAAGGACCACATTCCCTGCAGGCTTCCTGGGCATGGATCAATTCTGAGGACAGGGATTGCTGCATGGGAAACATCTCAGCTCTCCCACAGCCCAGCTGTGCCCAAATCCTGCTAATGGGAAGGAAAATCACCAAATTTCTGCAGAATCCAGTGTCCCAGGGTAAGGAAGCACCATGCAGGTGACATTGCTCCAGGTGGCACAGTGCTAGCCAAGCTTTGCTTTTCCATCCCAGTATTTTTACTAGGTTTGGAACAAGTCCATCCACAGCTGCCAGCCCACACTGGGCACTTCCAGAGCTTCCAGCTGTGATTCCTCACCTTCCTGCACACACCTGCCCTGTGCCAGCACCCAGTGCCAGGTGTGTCCTCTTCTCCCTCATTCAGAAATGTGCCAGAGGGATCCAGAGAGTTTTCCCCCTTTCAGGGGTCGTTCTGGAGGGTTTCAAAGCACACTGACTACTTTGTCTTAGAATATGGCACCATTTATCCCAGTCCTGTCCCTTGTGGGCTCCACAAGAGGGTCTGGGATTCACCTTTGGAAGAAACCAGGATGAAGAACAAGGGAATTTCACAGCAAGAACCAGGCAGCACAAAGAGAGTTTATTTTGCTTAAAATAGAGAGGAAAAAAAAATAAATACATCCACCCACAATACAAAGAGCAGTTTCCAAATCCATGGAGCTCCCCTTGGAGGCTGCCTCCACCTGGGAGGGCAGAGGGAGCCTGACCCTCATGGAGCTGCCCCTCAGGGCTCTGGGGCACCCCCCAACATGACCAGTGCCCCCAGTCTGACACGGAATGCGAACCAAAGCAAGGGGTCACGTGTCCTCCTGCCATCCTGTCCTCTGTCCATCCAGGGAATTCCCAGATGCTCCACCTATGTACACTGTATTCCCTCCTCCCTCTCCAGGTTGTTCTCCCAGGATCTCCAGGCCCTGCTGGCAGCCAGAGCATCAGCCCATGTTGTGCCTGTTGCCATAGCCCCGAGGGTGTGTGTCCTTCCAGTCGTCCCAGTCCCGAGCTTTCTGAAGAGCTTCCTCATCATCCTCCTCCTCCTCTTTCTCCTGCTGCTGCTTCTGCAGCTCCTCATCACTTGCACCTGCTGGAGGGGAGGGACAGGGAGGAGATGCAGGTTCTCCAAAGCCCTGCTGGAAAGCTGGGCTTGCCAGACAGCAGGAGTGAGAATCACGGGATGGGCTGGGCTGGAAGGGATCTTAAAGCCCAACCAGTGCCACCAGGGACACCTTCCACTGCCCCAGGTTGTTCCAAACCCCATCCACCTAAGCACAGTCTAACCCAATAAAGCTTGGATTCTTCCATAGTCAGGGGTGTTCCATACCCTGCACACATCCTCGTTCACCCACCCCCTCAGAAGGCTTCCCAAATCCCCTGTTCCCATCTCTGTTCCATACCTGGAACCCTCTGTGGGGTGGACACAATTCCCTGCTTCCGGCGCTGCTCGTACCAGTCATCCACAGTCATGGTGGGCAGCCCAGGATAGCCAGCTCCAAACACCCTGCAGGGGGACAAAACCAGCCAGAAACAGGCAATGAAATCCCCTGGAATGAGCAGGGACACAGGCACCAGGGCTATTCCATGATCCAATCTCCAGTATCCAAGGATATCAAAACGTGGGCTCCAGGAAGGCTTTGGGGTGACCCGACTGTGGCTTTCCCCTGCCTGAGGGAAAGATGGGGAGGGCCTCGAGTGACAGGACAAGAGGGAATGGCTTCCCACTGCCAAAGAGCAGGGTGAGGTGGGATATTAGGAAGGAATTATTCCCTGTGAGGGTGGGGAGGCCCTGGCACAGGTGCCCAGAGAAGCTGTGGCTGCCCCTGGATCCCTGGAAGTGTCCAAAGACAGGCTCGACAGGGCTTGGAGCAACCTGGAATAGGGGAAGGTGTCCCCAGGACATCCCTGGGAACTGAAGCAGACACATGGAGAGCTCAGGATAAATCACGTCCCAGGCATGGCAGGAAATCTGGTTTCCATCCTATGGGGTGCCACAAACTCAAGTGCAGACATGAAGGGACCTCCTGGATTTCTGCACTTGATGGAATATTTTAGCCTTGACATGACAGCACTGCCCTGAAATGTGGCTGGATAATCCCAATCCATACCTGGCCTGAGCAGCATCCCGGGTGAGGATGAAGGGTTTCATTGGAGTTCTGACCGGCCGGGAAGGGCCACGGGGACCTGCTGGAGCCTGGGGATGCAAACAACAGTCATCAGGGAATTAAGGGGATGAGATTCCCCCTCTGCTTCCCATCCTGAAGTTATTAAAAGTCTTGTAGAGGAGAAACACCTCAGCTGTCAGAGCAATACCCCAGGATGGACAATCCAGGCCTGAATCTGGTTTAAATCAGGAATTCCAACTGTGCCTGTACAGGAATCACTTCCTGTGCCTCTGTGTCACCTGCTGGGGTCAAAGCAGAGCTGCCAGGGCTGAGCTCAGAGCAGGAAGTGTAGTTTAGTGTTCTGGCAGAGCATTCCAAGCTCATCATTCCATGGCATCTTCAGGACACCTTGGAGGAGATGAGCCCTGCAGTGCCAAAAATGATCCCCAGAACCAGCTCTGCCAGGAGGCTGTGCCAGCACACCAGGAGCTGCTGCTCCCAGCAGACATCCCAGGCCACAGAAATCCTGCACACAACCTTCTGCACAGACTGTAGGTCTGTGGGAATGTCATTCCAGAAGGGCTGGTAACACCTGGACACACTGCAGACCAGGAGTGGAGGCTTGACAGAAAACACAAGGGTCTTACTCTAATTTCCAAATACAATTTTTCTACAAAATTAGGAAAAGCCTTTGCACAGCCCAGTTCAGCTCTGCTATTCCAAGCTCCAGCATTCCACAGGCTGGGATTGTGGGGAAGGTGTGGCAGCAGAGCCCAGCAAAAAACCCAGAATTCAGAGTGAAAGAAACCCCATCAGCTCAAGCTGCGCTCGAGCTCAATTCCAGCTGGGAAATCACTGAATAAAACTCCCATTCTGCCACTGAATTCCTCTGGGATTCATCCCCCCCATGCCCATCCCAGGAGAGCTTCCTCACCTGCTTGGCTGCATCCCTGCTCCTCAGGATCACCAGCTCCTGGTCGATGCTCTCAATCTCCTCCAGGCTGGTGCCGATCCATTTCTGGATCTGGAGGATGTAAAACTCCCGGATCTGATCCTCGTCCGCCGTCCCGCTCTCCACGGAGCTGCTCATGGAGGCCAATTTGTTCTCCAGCTCCTTCTTCTGTTTGTATCTGGCTCAAACACACCAAAATCAGATCATGGAATCATTTTTCCTCCATCCCAGCCCAGCTCTGGTGCCTTCACCACCCTTTCTATGAGGATCAACCAAATTTCATGGAAGTTGTGCTGGTTCCTGTTGGAATTTCGGCCTCTCCTGTCTGTTAAAAGCAGCTGTAAAATGACATTAAGTTCAGAAGGGCTTCAATGATTTTATTCTTCTCCTAAACATTGAGGAATCCTTGGAAATTGAAGCCTTCCTGATAAAATTAGGCAAGACTGGAAATACCAGCCTCCTGGAGAAAGCAGGACTGAGAAAATCAATGGAATGGCTGGCTTGAGTTGATTCCATGTGACACAAACAGAATAAAACACTTTTCCAACTTCTGTCTCAGGTGCTTTTGCTTGTGCAGGTGGGTTTTTTTTAAATATAATTTTGGCTTTTTTACTTATTCAGGAATTAGTTATTAAAGGGAGGAACTCACTATACAATAATCTTCCAAGGTAAATTTATTTTTACTTTTTCAGAAATTAGTAAAGGGGAAACTACCCCTAAAAACATTTCCAAACTAAACCCTTGTGTCCTCCTTTGCACAGTTATTGTCACCTGAAGAACGAACATTAAGAGCCAAGAACCTTTGGGAGCTGAGAGGACAAGGGGCATAAAAGAGTAATTCTAAAAAATAAAAACTTCCCAATTCAAATATAAATAATATTTTTCTATGCTTTTCTACACAATTTAAGCAGGTCCAGCCCAGTTTGGACCTTGCAGCGCTGCCACAATGAGCAACTCAGTGGCCAAAACCCCAACCAAAGCACCAACCACCTCTTTTTCAAGCTCTAATGAACCCACTGGTAGGGAACTTCCAGTTTGGAAGTCTTTATGTTGCCAGCACTGATTAAAGAACTAATTCTAAGATTAATTACAAAAGATTAAAGAGCTAATTATAAGTTTTTGAGCAGTTTTTCCTCAGAGACCAGAAACTGGAGACACAAATGCCCCTCCCCAGCCCCACCCATTAAACAACGAGCTGCATCTCTTGAAATGAGCAATTCATGATCAAATCATTCCAATGCCCTGGGAAGCTCTTCCCTGTCCAACCCTGCACTGCCTGAAGCTCCTGCTCCTCCCACACTGACTCCCGAGGCCCTTCCCACTGCACAGAGCTCACCTTTCAATTTTGGCTGTCCTGCTCATGGCCATGGCCACCAGGTTGGGCTGGGCGGGGTCTCGGGGGGTTCTGGTTTCCTCCTCTCCGGCGGTGCTGGGGGGCAGCTGGGAAGATCCGAGCCCGTAGTTCCTGCAGAGCTTGAGGAAGCGCAGGAAATGCTCCCGGGCACTCTCCAGGTGCTCCCTTCTCCTGCTCAGGTCCACCTGCTTCAGCGTCAGGGCTCCCAGCAGCGCCGGCAGCAGCATGAACTTCAGGTCGGCTGAGGCGATTTCCTCCAGCTCCTCGTTCTCGCTGCGAGGGAGACAGCAGAGAGCCCGGGAAAAGGAATGGAGATGGGAAAGGGGTTGGAGTCATCCTGTGAGGGACGGCTGAGGGAGCTGGGAAGGGGCTCAGCCTGGAGCAAAGGAGGCTCAGGGGGGACCTTGTGGCTCTGCACAACTCCCTGACAGGAGGGGGCTCAGGGGGGTCGGGCTCTGCTCCCAGGGAACAGGGACAGGAGGAGAGGGAACGGCCTCAGGCTGGGCCAGGGGAGGCTCAGGGTGGACATCAGCAGGAATTTGTTTATGGAAAGGGTGGCCAGGCCTTGGCAGGGGCTGCCCAGGGAGGTTTGGAGTCCCCATCCCTGGAGCTGACCGAGGAGCGACTGGAGGTGCCACTGAGTGCTCTGACAAGGTGTGGATCGGGTCACTGGGTTGAACTCAATGGTCTTGGAGATCTTTTCCAACCTCAGTGACTCTGGGATTCCGTCCTGCTCCCACCCCAGCTCTTCCCTGTCCCCCTCAGACGCGTCCCCTGCGCTCACCTGAACAGCTCCAGCTGCGCCACCATGGCCGCCGCCCGCTGCAGCGCGTCCAGCCCCTGCCGCACCTTGTCCTGCACGGCCGGGGCTCCCGAGGAGGGCTCGGTGCTGGCCTCCAGCTCGTCCCAGAGCCGCCGTCCCAGAGCCAGCAGCTCCGCCAGCCGGGGGCCGCCCGCGCCCGCCTCCGCCATCATGGGCCGGGAACGGCGCCGCCGCCACTTCCGGCGCGATCCGGCGCGACCGTACCCGCCCCGGCCGCCATCTTGAGGAGGTCACCGCCATAGCCACAACACGGGGCGCCACCTTGGGGAGGTCACTGCTGTAGCAACGGCCGACGCCATCTTGGGGAGGGCACAGACACGGCCGGGACACGGGTGCCGCCATGCTGGTGAGGGCAGGCTGAGGGGCAGCGGTCCCGGTGGGCCCCCTGATGGCCCCGGTGGGCTCCGTGCTGGCCCCGCGGCCGTGGAGCCCCCCGGGATCCCCGCTACGGGCGGGCACCACGGCTCGACGCTGCTGGGGGCGTTCAGAGTCCTCCAGTGACCTCACACTTTTCCCTGCCAGGTCCTGCCGGGCGCACCCGCCCGCACGGGTCCTGGCAGGGAGCGCTGGGATGGAGTCTGGGAAACTGGAGAAAATGTGAATAAGTAGATAAATTGGCAGAAAACATCCGTTTTCTTGCTGTATAAAAGGGCTACACAGTGGGGACCCTCGATAGTACTGCACTGGATGCCAATAAATATCAAATTATTGGTTTAAGCACAGCACATTCCAGTTATTCTCTATTCTTCCTTTAGTACAAGTGGGGCATGCGACCTTTCTCCTTTTTCATTTATTTCGCTCCTAAACTCTCTGAAATTCAACCAGGCATCAGGCAGCTTAGGGTTAAATCTGTGCTTTTAGGTGCAGCTTATTTCCCTTACAACTGCAGGTGATTGACCTGGCTGTGAGCAAAGTATGGATTTAGCAACCTCTACTAGAATTACTCCTGCGTAATTCTAACTCAGCCTCTGAGGGTGACTCAGTTTACCATTTATCCTGTTTGTTTTCTTCGTGCCTGTGTCAGATTGTGCAATAAATTGTTACTCACAGAGCCCAGGAGTGCTGTGAGTGCTCTGAACCTGTCCGGCCCCAGGTCGGGGAGGATCTCCTGGATATTCCCAGTGGAATGGATGGCAGCCCCAGGATCGTTCACGGCCACAGCAGTGTCTGCTCTGCAGAGGAGAGAGTCCTGAGGCTCCCTCCCCTCTGGAGTGGCTGCCCAGCCTGGGAGAAGTCAAATCCTCCCCTGTGAGGGTGGGGAGGCCCTGGGATGGATTTCCCAGAGAAAGGTCCAAGGCCAGCTTGGAGCTCCCTGGCATGGTGGAAGGTGTCCCTGCCCGAGGCAGGAGATGGAACGAGATGGGTTTTAAGGTCCCCTTTACCAAACCATCCCAGAATTCCATGATTCCAAGGGATGGGGAGCTGCTTCCCCTCCGGACCCCCCGCAGCCCCTGCCAGACCTGACCTTCCAGCTACACCCAAAATCCCTCAGGCTGCAGCTGCTTCCCCCTCGGGTCTTATGGCTCTTACTCACCCCTGGCTGTCCCTGTTCCTCAGCTGAAGATCCCCATGTGGACAATCCCTGTTTGTGTTTGTCATCCCCTGAGCACCACGGCGCAGCTGAACAGCCCGGGAATAAAGGAGAACAGAGAGGGAAGGGTTTTTCCTTAAATTCAGGCATTTACTCATGTGTGTGTCTTGTGGTGTGATGGGGCACGGACCAACCATCCCAAAGGTCATGGCAACATCCCCCCGCAGGGCAGGCTGGACGGGGCTTGGAGCAACCTGGGATAGGGGAAGGCTCCCTACTCATGGCAGGAGGTGGAATGGGATGAGCTTTAAGGTCCCTTCAACCCAAACCATCCCAGGATTCCCTGATTCTGAGAGATGTTGATCCACAGCCCAGCCCCATCCTGGGTGTTCTCCTCCTCCTTGCCCAGCTCTGTGAGCAGCACAAGGAAAGGCAGGTGCAGGTCCTGATCCACATTCCGGCGGGAGCTGCAATCCAGGGCTGTGCAGAAGGAATATCCCAACGTATCCTTGAACACAGAGTCGTCCTTCCTCCAAAATACTTAATTACAAACAGCTCATTGCCCTTGCTCAGATTATCCTCCTGGAATGAGTTATGAGGCATCCCTCAATGAATAAGGAAATAAAAGGGAAAAATAAATAAATCAGTGTTTTAACAGCAAAATCAGAAGAACCCATGAAAATCATTCGCCTTCCTCTAGACTTTATTGTTTGCACAAGTCTGACCAGCAACAAATAACCACGTTCACACCAGCGTTACTCCCTAAAAACCCCTGGGGAGAAGCACAGGGATCATTCCCACCGCATCCATCCGCTGGCTCCCGGCTCCCGGCTCCCGGGGAATGCTCCCAGCCCTGCAGATCTCACATCCCTGCTAATCCCAGGTGTGGGCCCGGGTTCCAGCAGTTCCCACTGGGAGCGTTGTCACAGAGCTGTCACCCCCTGCCAGCCTGACCCTTTGCACTCTCCCGCTAATTCCGGCGTCCTCCCCTTTCCCGCAGGATCCCGGCTGCACAGTGACCCCTCCAGTCTTTTCCCAGCTCTTCCCTGTCGGGCTTGGAGTCAAGGAGGGAGGGGAGGAGCGGATTCTGCATATTCAGCACTTGACCCTGCCTTTTCCCAGGCAGAAATTCCAACGGGACCTCTCTAGGAGGGATCCCGACAGCTCCCCTGGGCATTCCTTGCTATTGTGGCTCCTCTCCTCTCCCCCAGGCGATGTGTGTTTGTAGTTACCAAATGCAAATCGCATTTCCCATCCTCTTGGCTGGAGTTCTCACTCCACAAGATCATTCCCGGTTTTTTCTTCCCTCTCACCAGCTCATTTTGCAATGCTCGGCGGAGCTCGCAGCCCCTGCCGGTGTCACCTCCCTGTGATCTGGGATGCGCTGGGAGCTGGATGGAGGGAAGGCATTCAAGCGATCCTAATTCAGTACCTGCACCCCTCCGGACACAGAAACTGCGGCTGTTTCGCAGCCCGGCAGCTGAAACTCCTTTTCCTGAGGAATGCCGGGCACTGACCCCTAATTGCATTTTAAAAGGAAAACTCGAGATAGTTTTTGGCCTTGGGCAGCTGCGGTTTTCCAGGCGCCCTGGGAAGGGACACGGCAGCAGGCAGAGACACTCAATGGCACATTAGCAACTGATAGCGAGGTTAACTCACTCCTGGCACTCCCCGAGCTCAACTTCCAGCCCCCGCATCCTCTCGAATCACCTCTGGTTCCTCCCCTGCTCACAAAGGAACCTGGAGCGCATTAAGGGGAAGGGATGTTTTACAAGGAAAGCTCGTGAATTGATTCCGTGACCCAGCAGAGACCATTAAAAATGATGGAATGGATATGGAAATGAGTAATCATCCATCTGGGCTCGGGCTGAGCGCGGCCAACTCTGCTCAATGGGAACCAAAACTAAAGCGGAGCTGCCGGAGCCTGCAGGTGATGCTGGGAGCTGCAGGAATCCACCCGAGGATTCCCATCCCAGTTACCTCTCCCTCCTGGTGCTGTGGAGTCTCTCCAGCACCTGTTTGGATTCTCCCTTCCTCTCCTAAGGCTGCACAAGCAGGAATCTCATCCCATCCAAGCTCTTGGCCAGGTTCTGTGCTGAGGGAAATGTGGGAGCCCCCATGGCTGGCTCCCAAACCCTTGCTGTTCACACACACTCTTGGCTCGTCCAATAAGGAGAAAATAACCCTGGACTGCCGCAGTTTCCAGCCCCAGCCCTGAATCCTAGGCAGCCAGTTCCCAGGCAGTTGGAGACCTGAGGAAACAGGGGATAAAACAGGAGCTGAGGCTGGCAGGGATCTGTAATTAAAGGCAAATCTGGGCCGGTGAGAAGCAGAAAGAGTTGAAAGTGAGCTGGTCCTCAGACATGTGAAGGAAAAGTAGGGACACGGGGCTTTATGGAGCCAAGGCTCTCCTTCCAGCCTCTCTTTCTTCAGGGCCAGCTGTGAGGGACATGGAGGAAGGATTGTCCTAGGAAACAAGGCACAGAGAGTTATAACGTATTTATTTAAAAGCACAGGCCACAATCCCACTTACAGGAAGTACAGAGACTGAATGTTCTTTCTTGCTTCCCCAAGGCCCTGGAGTCGTGTCCCCTCTCCAGGCCAGAATTCCTGGTCCTGAGGGGTGGAAGGAGTGGGCTGAAGACCTCAGTGGGCCAGAAGGAGAGGCAGGAAGGACAAGTCATGAGAATTTCATGTATTGAGTGGGCTCCCACCTCCAGCACAGGGACAGAAGCTACAGTGATGCTGTGGCTAGGTTTTTAACACTCTGCCAGGGGTGGGTTTGCCAGGCTGCCCAGTTTTGGCAGCCCCCAGGACCCCTCCTGTCCCTGGTGTCTCTGCCATCATTGACAGCAGCGCCATCTCCATGCAAATGGTCTCCACTGGGATGCTGCAAAGGGCCCTGGAGCAGTGTTTCCCCTGAGGAGGAGCATCCTGGGTGAGCCCACAGCAGAATCCTGTTCCCAAAGGAGCTGCCCATAACCCCCTCACCCGAAGGAGTGTTCCATCCCTGCAGCCTTCTCCCAGTGGATAACTCTGCCCCCTCCCATCCGTCACTCCTGCCTTTCAGGCTGCTGTCAGAATGCTCCTGCAAAGGGACAATGGCAGCCCAGGGTCCCTGTTGCCCCCAGAGAATGGTCAGTGTGGAATGATCAATGGCTTTTCCCAGCTGGAGACACAGGGCTGGCCACTGACCAGCTGCAGGAGGGCAACTTTGTCCTGCCCTGAGGTCAGGAAGGGACCGGAGGCTTCCCAAAATCTCTCGGTCTGAGGCTTTCCATGAGAAACCAGGCTACCCACACGGCCTCCTCCTTGCTGGGGGCATCCCTTGGGACGGGCTCCTGGTGTCCAGCCGTGCCTGGTGGGTGCCAGGGCGGGTTCTGCTCCTCATTTGCAGACGTGTCTCTCCAGGCTGCGCCGGCAGCGCCTGCACACCACGGAGCAGCACCAGCGGTAGCGGCAGTGGCAGCGCTCCTGCACCTCCTCCGTGTAGGTGTTGTAGCCACGGCCACAGCACAGCAGGTCACAGCTGTCACTGCCCACAGAGCTCCTGTTGCACGGCCTGGGGAGAGAGGTGGCACCTGGGGACCTGCCCTCTCAGAGCTGGCGTGCCCAGAGCAGGAGGCAACAGGATCATGGAGTCATGGAATGGTTGGAAGGTTGGAAGGGTTGGAGGGTTGGAAGGGACCTTAAAGATCATCCAGTGCCACCTCCTGCCATGGGCAGGGACACCTTCCACAACCCCAGGGTGCTCCAAGCTTCGTCCAACCTGGCCTTGGACACTTCCAGGGATGGGGCAGCCACAGCTTCTCTGGGCACCCTGAGCCAGGGCCTCCCCAAGCTCACAGGGGAGAGTTCCTTCCCAATATCCCATCTAACCCTGCCCTCTGGCAGTGGGAAGCCATTCCCCCTTGTCTGTCCCTCCATCCCTTGTCCCAGGTCCCTCTCCAGCTCTCCTGGAGCCCCTTCAGGCACTGGAAGGGGCTCTGAGGTGTCCCTGGAGCCTTCTCTTCTCCAGGTGAGCACCCCCAGCTCTCCCAGCCTGGCTCCAGAGCAGAGAGGTTGGGGGACCCAGACCTGGACCCAGCAGTGCAGGAGGGGTCTCACAAGACAGGGATTCATGGATTCAGGGATCTGCTCCAAGCTCACCCCAGCCCATCCACAGCTTCCCAGGACACTCAAACCCAGAGGTACAAGCACTCCTGGAATCAGAGGCTGAGTCCTTCCTACCTGTCCTGTGTCCCCAGAGAGCCCAGCTGGGGGTTTGGGGTGCAGTAGTCGGCAGAGTTGATGAGATAAACCAGGTCCATCTCTGTCACTGGCCTGGCATCCCCTTCCTTGGGCATCAGCTGCTTCCTGGGCCCCACGAGCCTGTGGGTCACCTTGAGGGCTGCCAGGTACCTGGATTTGAGGTCAGAGGCAATTTCACCCAGGTCTGGCAGCCCTTTCCAGCAGGTCTTCACTGAGCAGGAGCCTGAAACCCCGTGGCATTTGCACCTGGTATCCAGGGAGTCACTGAGCACCTGCAGAGCACAGGGAACAGGTGAGGCTGCTCTCTCCTGCTACCACCCCAGGCACTGACTCCCAGGGGCACCCATGGGAAGTTCCAAGGGATGAAAGAGCTCAAAGCTGAATAGAATGGGGCAATCAAGGGCTCAGCCCTGCTTCAATCCCTTCTGATAAGAACCTGATCCTTGGGGAGCCTCCCATGGGAGCTGGCAGCGGGGCTGGAGGCTTCTCAAGCCTCACTGAGGGTACAGGAGGGGATGGTACCACAAAGACTGGATGGGCTGGGGAGCCCAGCTGGAGAAGGGTGGGATGAGCTCTGTTTCCAGCGAGAAGGGTGGAAAGAAGCACTGGGAGTACTGGTGTGAAGTGTCAGATAACTGGGAATACTGGTGAGAAGTGTCAGATGTGCTGGCTGTGGGAAGGGTGTGGGGTGTCTGGGTGTGAGCAGCAGAGGGGGGTGTCTGCAAACACACTTTTTAACCAGTTTGTTGCCTCCTGATGTCCAGGACATCCCAAAAACCTGGCTGGCGTTTGCTGCCTTAAATTAAAAAGGCTCTGCCTTTGCTGCGAGGGGTGCTGGGCTCCATCTGTCCCGGGGGCTCGGACCCACCGTGTGACCCCTGGGGGGCTCGGACCCACCGTGTGACCCCCTGCAGAGCCCCAGGGGCTCACACCCCCCATCCCAACCTGCAGAGCCCCGGGGGTCCCGCACCCACCGCGCGTCCCACGGCTCCGTTGTGCCGGTTCACGGCCCTGAGCCCGGGCGTGCTCCCGGTGCCGGCTCTGGCGGAGCCGTCGGTGAAGGCGGCTCCGAGCTGGAGGCCGTGGCTCAGGTTGTCGCCGCATCCCCCCCAGCGGGAGCCGGGCGCGGGGGGCTCGGAGGGGCCGGGGCCGCAGGAGCACAGCGGGAGCTCTCCGGAGGCGCAGGAGCGGGCGATGCTCTGAGCCACGGCCGCCGCTGCCAGGGCGTGCACGAAGGCGGCTTCCCGTGTTCCTGCGGAGAAAACAGGGATATTTCCTTCCTCCCCGCCCAGCCAGGCTCTCCTCTCACACATCTCACAGTGCAAGGAGTTTCTTCATTTCATCTCGCAGCGGGATAAACCCGAGGCCTCTCAATTTTGATGCTTTAACCTGTGCCCCCCTGTATGACACTGCCTGTATCTGTACCTCTTCCCCCGCTTCTTTTGGAGCTGTTTGAAATGGAAGTTTCTGTCTGTCACCTCCCCTAGATGGAAGCTGCACAGGATTAACACCACGCAAAGGCAGGATATTTACTCCAAAACAGAAATCCGAGGCAGAAGCCACCCTGAACCGCGCTGCCAGCCCGGGATGCTCCCGGGGCAGAGCCCAGCAGCGACACGGGAGGAGCATCCCTTACCTGTGAGCAGCTCGGGGCCGAAGCTGGGGGCGCGCTGGATGGAGGAGCAGTTCCACCTCATGTCCGCAAAGCTCTGCTGGCACAGCGCCTGAGTCCGGCGGGCGGCCCGGACGATGCTGGGCATCGCCTCCAGATGCCGGCGGCACAGCTGCAGCTGCTCCGGCACCAGCAGCCGGCAGTGCTGGCTCTCGTTCCACGCCACCCCGCTGCCCGCCAGCCCGCTGTGGGGAGAGGTGGGGGTCATTCGGGGGCTACAGCACCCAAAAGACCCCGTGGGAGCCCCAAAGGGGGCTCTGGAAGGAGAGATCCCTACTTACAGCCACTGGATGGCTGCGGAGAGGCTCAGCTGGCACAGCAGCGCTGTGGCAGCGGCGGCGGGGCGGCCCATGGCCGGGAATGGGGCTGGGATGGGGACTGGGATGGGGACTGGGACTAGGATGGGGCTGGGACAGCAGCTGGGAGCAGGGCTGGGGCTGCCCGGCCCCACCACCCCCTTTATAGCAGCGGTGGTGGCGGGTCCTGCCCCCTGGGGAGGGGAACAAAGGCGGTTTCGGTGCCATTCACAGGGTTAGGGACAAGGAGGGGCTGCAGGGGGGTCCAGCTGTCATTAGCAGTGACCGTCCCCAAACAGCACCTGGGAGGGGTTGAGGGATGAGCCGCTGCAGGATGTTCCCCCCAGCACTGCCAAGGTCACCACTGATAATGTCCCAAAGTGCCACATGCACACGGATTTTAAATCCTTGCAGGGATGTGACTCCACCTCTGCCCTGGGCAGCCCTTTCCAGGAGAAATTTTCTGTAATATCTCACTAAATGTCCCCTGACACAGCTCTAGGCCATGTCCTCCTGTCCTGTCCCTTGTCCCCTGGGAGCAGAGCCCAACCCCCCTTAGCTGCACCCTCCTTTAGGGTCAGCACAGGCTCATAATTTCTATCTTTTATTCTTGTTTTCTTTACAAAAAGCTTTAAAGAGCACATTTTCCTTGACCCAGAAGAGTGCACGTCCCTGAGCTGGCACAGGCAACAGCCCTGAAGTGCCAGCAGGGGCTGCCCAGGGCCCCAGGGCTGGCACCAGCCTGTCACAAGGGGCATTTCTCGGGATCTCTCCCTCCCAGAAGTACAAAACCAAAAGTGCTGCTTGGAGCCCGTGAGGAACCAGGTAGGCCGGGATTTTCCCACAGTGGGAGGTGACATCTGACACAAGGCCAGCTGACCCCAGGTTTTGCAAAGGGTCACAGGTTGAAACCCATTTTTTAGGCTTTCACTTTCTCCCTGGCTGTGCTACTTCCCCTCTCTCTGGAAGCTGCTTTTCCTTGACAGAACCAAGCTGGGGGTTGGTTGTCATATCCCCCTGTGACCTCTCACTTTGACAGGACGTGCCTGGGTGGTTGATTATTGTCCCCTTGTGACCTTCCTTTGCCTTGGGATCATGTGCACTAAAAGCAGGACACACAGCTTGGGTCATTGTCCTTCCCAAATGATTCCCTTGGGATGCAAAGGCCATGGCTCATTGTGCTGGAGCAATGGCACTTGAGGAAAGGTCCCAGGCCACTCCCAAATCCCAAGCACTTACAGGGGATTGGTTAAAGGGCAGAGAGAAGGAGGAACACAGGGATAACCCAAGTTTGTATTCCCTAAACACCAAACCCTGTGTTTTGGATTCTGTCCCTTGCAGTTTCCAGCTAAACTCCTCCTCAGTTTGGATGGTGCCTTGTTTTGGCACCTGGAGAATCTCCAGGGGTTTGCCAGGACAACTCTGGGGTTAGATGGCAACTGGGAAGGCACCTGAGTTCCCAGGGGGTTCAGAAGCTGTGGGAATGGTCAGGAAAAGCTGCTGGAGAGCAGGAATGCAGAGAGGAACCACTCCAGGATGGGCTGGCAGGAGGGGATTCCTTTCACAGGTGATGGGAGCTGTGATCAGCATCAGGACAGGGGGGTTTAGTCCCATCCCATCCCTTCCTTTGGGATGGGAGCTCACCCTGGGAACCGGGCTAGGGGAGCAGTGCCAGCACAGGGAACTGTGCCCCGATGTCACAGGCTGCCACCTCCCACAGAGGTATTTTTACCAATGCCTCTTCACAGGAAAGTTTTGCAATGACTGAGTAGTAGGAAAAACACAAACCCTTCCTTTTAAAGCAAAGCCAGCCCTCCTTTGAACGTCAATTCCTCTTTTTAGCTCAATCCTTGGAACAACCGGAGGGTGAGCACTAAAAATACCCCTTCCTTCCCCTTCCCAGCTGGGCTGGCTCTGTGGGTGGGAGGGAGGCAGGAGGGGATTCCCAGCCCAGGAGAGGCTTCCCTTCCCCAGCTGGGGCTTCACTGCCAGGGCTGAGACCAAAGGAGCCAGGAGAACATTGGGAAAGGTCCCTCCCCACCTGCCTGGTGTTGGCCACTCTGGGGACACAGGGAAGGGACAGCTCCAGGAGGGGCTCAAGGGGCAGAGCTGGTGCTGGGTCAGAGCTCCTGGGATGAGGCTTTAGTGGAGGAACAGCAAAGAGTTGTCCTGCATGGCCAAAGGTCGGTGTCCCTCGCTCCTGGGACTGGGACAGGAGCCAGAGCAAACACCTGTGGGTGGTTTGTGACCCCTGTGAGCACATGGGGTCCCCATGCACTGTCCCAGCTCCCTGTGGCTCCCAGGCTCGGGAGGGGCAGCTCCAGAGACCTCAGAACCCAGTGACCTCGATTCTCCACCCTCACCTACCGACCCTGAGAAGCCACATCCCTTTGCGTGGAGGCTGTGCCAGTGCGGTGGCAGTGACGCAGGGGGTGGTGGCGCGTGGTCATGCGGCACTGACTGCCACAGCCCAGGGGCTGGGGATGAGATTCCTGCTGCTGCTGGACACTGGGAGCATCCCATCCCCTCTAGAGGCTGGGGACAGCAGGGCAGTCACCCTGGGTGACAGGAGCCCGTCCTGCCATGGAGCTCTGCTCTCCTTCAGGGAAACCATCCCCTTCCTCTTTCCAGAGGAGAGCACGGGACAAGCACCAAGAACAGGCTGGGGGTGGCACCTCCACTGCAGGGTGTCACCTGTCCCCACAGTGTCCCAAATGTGGGAGCAGGGACAGCAGATCTGCACCTGCTGTGAGGACACACCACGAGGTGACGCTTCCCTCGGTGACAGAGCAGTGTCCCCGTGCTGGCAGCCCAGGCACAGCTGGGAGGGAGGAGCCAGCTGCACAACATGTGGCAGCATCTGTCCCCTCCAGCCCGGGGAGGTGACACTGCGAGGCAGGGGGGACCCGGGGGGACACGTTCCGCATCTGCCACACCCCAGGGCACCTCGGGATGGAGGTCCCAGCCCGGCCAGAGCCCCTGGAGAGGAGGAAAAGCGGCATGAACGACACGCCCGACCTCCCCCCCGGGCTGGGAAGAGCTGCCAGGGGAGCCGTGCCAGTCACGGAGCCGCTGTGGCACGGAGGGATAATGGGAAGCAGCCCTACGGATGGGAGGGACACAGGGCGGTGTCCTGGAGGTGCCACCAGCCTCTTGTCCCATCCCAAAGCCACAGAGAAAGCGCCACATTCACCAGGAGCACATCAGAACACGGCCCGAGGATGGGCCGCGATGAGATCAAAAGGATTCGGGAATGGGCACTGCAGCAATATCAGGGAAAATAAAAGAAATGGCACCTCCGGCAGCCCTCTGGAAGGGGATGTGCCTTCAGCTGCGTGAAAGGACTCGTCATCTTCCTTATCTTATCAGGACTGGGGAGATTTAGGTTAATTTAGGCTCTGTCTGAACACAGAGGAGGAGAAATGCACTCCTCTCGTCGCTCTGCCCAGCTGGGGTGGCCTGAGGAGAGAGATCTGCCAGGCACTTCCCAGGGAATCCTGCAGCAGATGAAGCTCTGGATCACCCCCAAGTAAAAAATGAAGAAAAAAGGGAAAAGAAAAACTGCTGTAGTTGAAGTGAGCTGAGGGAAGGTAATTTCCGCCTGGGTTAGTGAAACAGCTCGGTGGAAATTTTTGATAAAAATCTATTCTTCTTTGAAAACGCAGATCCAGAGAAATGTGAAGGCTTTCCACTGGAAAGAATGAGTTCTGCTGGATTTCTCAACCAGTTCTCTAGAAAATTTGTCAATGGTCACAACATTTTAATCACTGCTGCTTTTTTTGTCAGACCAAAATTTACACTCCCGCCGCCTTCCAGCCTGACATGAAAATGCAACATTTTTGGCATCGCCGCTTTATTTGTTCAAAATTTAATATTCTACAGATCTTTTGCCCTCCTTTTGGATCAAGAAAATGCTGGAGATGCCAAGACACGCCTGGGATAGGGAAACCATTTCCCCTGAAGCACGGGAAGCTCCGGATGAGGAGCAGTGCAGAACTCAGGACAGAGCCTGGGTTTCTCTTGGCCTCATGCTGGTTCTGGGGACACAAACGTGGTTCGGTGCCACCTCGCTGTCCCCTGGGCCAGCACAGCCTCACCCCATGTCCTGCTCCTGGGGCTGGGAGAAGGGGACATTGCCCCCGGATTCAATTCTTGGCAAATCCATGAGACCACAACTTGGAATCCTGTTTTTCTTTGAGTCAGGAAAGCACAAGGACATCAATAACGGTGATAACCCAACACCATTGCCCTGGCTCATCTTCCACACCTTCCCAGCCCTCCTTAGCCTGGGAAGTTCTCCCTTTCCCCCCCTTACCCTGGGCTTTACAGAATCCTCAGGGTTGGAAAAATCCTCTAAGATCAAGCTCAGTTATTTGGGAGCCTTTTCTGTGGGGTAAAACCAGTCCCAGGATTCTCCCCTCCCGCTATTTTTAGTGCATCTTCCAGCAGATGCTTCAATCCCCAGAGAAACTTCAGCATCTGCAGCCGCTGTCCCCAAGTGCCACTGCCCTGAAGGGGTCAACCCCCGCCAGCTGCTGCTCTGCGGGGACACGACACTGGATAAACAGGGCTGGGGACACTCAGGATGCCCGAGGCAGCGCCTGGCACCGAGTGCCGGCAGCACATGGTGTCCCTGAGCACCCGTGGTACGCGGTGTCCCCGCCCGTCCCCACTGTCCCCGCCCGTCCCCAGCTCCGAGCTCAACGCCGGGGAGATGCTGCTGGGAGCGGCAGCACAAAGGGCAGGACCTCTCCTGGGGACACGAGGGGGAAGCACAGCCTGGGAAGGGGTTAGACCAGGAGCAGAGGCCACAAAAATGCACCACAAACACCCAGTGAAGGCGCTTTGGGCTCTGAAGCGTCCCTGCAATGTCACCGAGCGCGGGGGCAGGAGGCTGGCACGGCATCAGGGATGTGCTGAGCTCCCCCGCCTGCTGTCCCCAGCACTTGGAAAAGCAAATCCCTGCCCCAAGGACGTTCTGGACTCACCTGTGGACACTGGGAAAGCAGGTCCCTGCCCCAGGAGCTCTGGTGTCACCTGAGGGCAGGGGACACTGCTGGGGAGAAGCCCCAGGTGGGCACAGCAGCTCCAGGGACACTCCATGCCCTGAGCCCAGCTGCTGTGGCTCCCCAGGGACATCAGCTGGGGACAGCACTAAGATGGGAGAGGACCAGGGGTGTGGTGGCTGTGGCACTGGGAATTTGTGACCCAAGAGGGACACAGGAACAGGAGCCCCAGGGGGAAGGGGTTGTGTGGGAGCAGGAGATCCAGCAAACAGCAGTCCTGGAGTGGGAAACTGGTTTCCTCCTGTCCCCAAGGTCCTGCAGGGTGGTGACACACAGTGACAGGCTCTCCTGCCATAGCCACTCACTGTGACAGGGCAGAGTCTTCATCAGAGGGAAACTGAGGCAGGGGTGGGAATGTGGGGGACACCAAAGTCACCAAGGGTCCTGGGGCTGGATGCCCAGCAAAGGACAGGAAGCTGAAGCCCTGACACATTTTACACCAAAAAATGCCCTTTTTGCTTCTCAGTAAAACCATGATAAGCTTGAAAGACAAAAAAAGGAAGAAAATGAAGTAATTGGGATTTCAAGTGACTTCCAAACCCTTTTGTTCTCACAGCTCCAACCCACCAGGTGTGTGGAGGTGACTGGGGCCAGCTGGGGACTTCCAAGGTGGAACCAAATGGATGTGAAACGTTAAAAGTTTCACTGCAGCCTCAGTTTTATCCTCCCTGGAGCTGGCCCAGCCCTTCAGGTGCTCCCACTGCCTGGGGAAGCTGGACAGGTCACTGAAGGGACAGATGGACACCACCACAGTGACAATCCCACTCAACACCTCCTCCTGCTGCCTGCCCGACCTGGGGTCTGAGACCCTGGATCAGCCCTGGCTTTGGGGGGTGCTCAGAGGGTGCCAAATCCATCCAGGACCACAACTTGGGCAGGGCTTAACCCGTGTTGGGACCAGCTGTCCCTGCCACCAAGGGTGGGACATCTTGAGCCAGCCAGGGACAGCACAGACTCCAACTTCTCCCATTCCCACTGTCCCAGTGGGTGAGGACAGGGCGGAATTCCTTCTGACATCCACAGCAGGGAAAGGCAGCAGAGAGGTGGGCAGAGTCCCACAGAAATCCCCTCCCCACCCTGGCACTGTGAGCCACCCCCAAACATCATTCCCATTCCCATCACATTCCATTCCCAATTCCATTCCCAGGCTGCTTCTTCCTGGATCAGAGAATGCTTCAGGAGCAGCAGCAGAGTTCGTGGAGCTATTAAACCTTCTTAAAGGGGGTGCTGGGCAAGCTGGGAAGCACCCAGGTGGCCCCAATGGAGACAATTCCCATGCAGCTGTGTGTGATGTGGAAGAAGGGGGGTGATCAGTGCAGCCAGCCCAGGGCTTGGTTTGCTGTGCCCTGTGATGGCACCCCGAATTCCATGTTAAATTTCTGGCAGGAATCAGAGGGGATGGGGGAATCTCCCTTCTGGAGAGCCCAGCACCCACCACGCTCCTGGCACCGGATTCACAAATCACACAGGTACCAGTGAGACCTAAACCACAATAATATTATTAATATTAATATTATTAATAATAATTAGAGTTCTGACCGATGGCTGCAGGTCTGGGCTACACTTTGGTGGTGCTGTCAGGTGGCCTCTCCTCGGCTGGTCCCTCTGCTTTGGGATGGGGCTGGGACACTCCCACCCTATTGTTCTTGAGGCTCACACATCCCGGAGCCTTCCGCCCTTTCCTCAGGAGGCAGAAAGCCCAGGCACAGAGGAGGGAAAGGCCCATCAGGGCCACCAGCAGAGCCAGGGAGGCAGTGCCCTCGGGCTGGGGACAGATCCAGCGGGGGGTGCCGGTGATCCTGGCCGAGATATTCTGGCCATGCTCCTGGAAGATGCAGCGGGCTTGGGGCAGGTCCGGCACGGCCACGCCGGCCGCACGCAGCGCGTCCAGCCAGCCCAGAGAGCAGCAGCTCCAGGGGTTCCCAGCCACGGACACGGCCCTCAGGCTGTGGGACCAGCTCCCAACTGCTCCTAAGGTCTGCAGGTTGTTCTCCCGAATGTCCAGGCTCTCCAGAGGGGAGCAGGAAAGCCCCGTGGGCAGCAGGCTCAGGTGGTTTCCCGACAGGTCCAGCACTCGGAGCGTGCCCAGGCAGGGCAGCACTGCCTGCCTCTCGTCCATCTGGTTGTCCCTCAGAGAGAGCTCCTGCAGGGACAGCTCCAACCCCTCCAGTGCTCCCGTGGGCAGGGACAAGTCCCTGTTTCCCGACAGGTCCAGGGAGAGCAGCGGGGTCTGGTTGAAGGCGTGGGGCTGCAGCCTGGAGATGTTGTTCTTGGACAGGCTCAGGTGCTTCAAGTGAGGCACGCTGTAGAAGGGGGTGCAGGTGTTTCCAGGGGCTGACATGTGAGAATCCCCTCCCAAATCCCTTCCCTGGTCACTCCCCTGGCTCTCACAGGGCTGGAGGCTGTTGGAGCTCAGATCCATGGATTCCAGGTGTGGCAGGGAATCAAAGAACCAGCGTGGCAGCACACGGAGGGCGTTGCTGTGGAGGTGCAGCAAGCGCACGGACAGCTCCGTGCCATTGGAGGCAGAATCCCTGGTCACGTCCTGGAGACAGTTCCCAGCCAGGCTGAGGCTGTGCAGGGAGCCCAGGCCGTGGAAGAAGGAAAATGGGAACAGCTGCAGGCGGTTATTGCTGAGATCCAGGTCAGCCACTTGTGTCAGAGCAGCCGGGGGATGCACGGTTCGGTTGAACCTCTGCATCTCCTTGTAGAGCAGGACAAGCTCCCCAGGATGGGGGGAGCCTGGGAGCAGGGAAGCAATGAGGTTGTTGGAGAGGTTTAAGTGTGTGAGATCATGGGCTTTGGGGAGCTCTGGGAAAGAGAGGAGTCTGTTATGGCTCAAGTCAAGCACTCGGAGCAGGTAGGGCTCTGCTCCCTCCTTGGAGAAGAAGAGCTCCAGGGCATTGTGGCTGAGGTTTAAAACTCGCAGCTGCGTGAGGCTGAAGCCAGAGATACAGTGCAGGGAATTCAAAGCCAAGTTCAGCACTTCCAGCTCTTTCAGAGGCTCAAAAGCTCCCTCCTGGATCTCCATGATGTAGTTGTTGCTGAGGTCGAGCTGGCGCAGCCGCGGTGAGCTCTGGAAGGTCCCTGCCAGCAGCTTGGTCATTGTGTTCCCGGAGAGATCCAGCACCCTCAGGCTGGTGAGGTTGCTGATGTACCAGCTGGCCATGTGGCTCTCCAGGTTATTCACAGACAGGTCCAGGACCTCTATATTCCTGAGCAGATGGAAAGCTTCCCCGTTAGCCAAGTAATTCCGGTCCAGGTGGTTCGATCCCAGGAGGAGCGAGCGCAGCCGAGGCAGCCGAGCCAGGGCGGTGGCCGACACGGCTTCCAGCTGGTTGAAGCACACATCCAGGTACTCCAGCTGCCCAAATCCTGGCATGTTGCTGCCTGACAGGTTTTGGATGAAGTTGTTGGAGAGTTCAAGGTACTTAATTCCTTGGCCAAGCTCCTTGGGAAATTTCCGCAAGCCAACTCCTTTGCAAGACACCTTCGTGGGGCTCTGTGGAGAGACAGGAGAGGTGTGAATGAGGGGGGGCTACAAACCCCAGCTCCAGGTGAGCCAGCTGCTGTCCACGATGGGTGTGAGAAGTGGGAATGAGCACTGCTCCCCCTTCCCAAGCCCAGCTGGTCCAGAGCACCCCTGTTTAGGCGGAGGAAGGGCGCTGTGTAGGCTCCACCTTTCCTCTCGCTCCGGTTTCCTCTGGAGTTGGAAACGCGGATGGGGAGAAGCTGATTGCTTTCTGGGGTGACAGAAAACTGCTGTTCCCTGTCCAGGCTCCCAACTGCCTCACTGGAATCCCTGCACTCCATCCTCTGAGCACCTCAGGCACGGCAGGGACATGGGAGCAGCTGGATGTCAGGGACCACCTCAGAGGAGACCAGCTCGAAGGCAGGAAAACAGAGGAAAAGCTGGGCAAGTTAAAGAGATGGAGGCTGGAGGGAGGTGAGAGCCATAGGGAGGAGATCCAGAGGGATGCTGGCAGCCCCTGCCACGCTGCTGGAGCCATCCCAGCCCAGGTGCTCCTTGGAAAACAGCCTTACCTGCTGGCACAGCGGGGAGCTGGGCCTCCCCTCCGGGCTAGCCCGGGCTCTGAGGATGGACGGGAGCAGGCAGAGCAGGAGCCATCCCCGTGCAGCCCAGAGCATGTTGGGCTGCGGGCGCCGCCAGCCCCGTCCCGCTCCTGCGGCGTCGCTGGCAGGCTGGGCAGGAGCCAGGCTCTGTATAAATAGGCTTCAGGATGGGATGGGGGAAGGAGATAAGGCATGTGGGTGTTCGTAGCTACGGAAGTGGGAAAAGAAAGACATCAGCTCGCAGAGGGGGAAAAACGGCACAAAGCCACAGGGAAGGGAAAGAGAAACGGCAGGATGGGGAGGAGGGAGGGAGCTCAGGTGACCGGCTGGACCCGCTGTGACATCAAATGCCAGGAGGCAGAGGTGGCACGTGGGAAAGCTGAGAGGGTTTGGGGGAGTTCCCCCGTGCCAGGGACAGGCTGTGCCAGCTCCCGGGACACCAGGGACAGCTGGTGAGGGCTCTGCAGCCATCCTGAGCCAGGGACAGCTCCTGGCTGCGGGATCACCTGACTGTCACACCCCGGCAGTGACATCCCCTCCGCATCCCAGCACAGCCCAGCCGAGAGGACTCTGCCCCCCTCGGGAAACAAAAGCTTCCCAGGGCTCACCGCCCCTTCCCAGCGGGATGTGCAGAGCCGGAATCCCCTTCCTCCTCCTCCTCCTCCTTCTCCTCCTCCTCCTCTCCCTCCCCGTGTGTGCGGTGTGCAAGCGCTGCGCTCCTCGCTGTCACACCTCGTGTCCCCACCTGGGCTGCCAGGTCACCTCCTCGCCCAGGGCAGGAACCAGAAGGGAACTGTCCCTGCAGCAGCTCCAGGTGGGATCTGTGCACCCGGAGCTGTGCCCCACCCACAGGGACTTTTTTTTTTTTGTGGTGGCATCTCCGTGTCCTTATGCCACCTAGTGCTGACACGCTCCTTGGGGACACGCCCCTCATGCTTCACGGGGCACTCTCCAAAATGCACAATTTGGGCTTTTTTTTAGCTCAATGTGATCAATTCCATGTGAAGGAACAACTCAGTCTGCTGAGGGGTTGTCCAAGGATGTGAAGTTTCAGCCACAGAGCTCAAGCTCTAATCCTGGAAGGTGTCTGGCAGGAAAAAAAATGATACATAAACATAAAATACATAAATAAATAGATTATTTATAGATAGATAGATAGATATACACAGTTACAGATCTGGAATGTTATTGCTCACCCTCTGACAGCTGGAGTGGTGGGGGACACTTTGTCACTTCAGCATGTGGCTCAGCCTGGAGATGGCTCAGTGTCCCCAGGACAGGCAGGACAGCGGTGACAGGCCAGGGGCAGCATTTTGTGCTGAGGCAGCTGTGAGCACACAGCACATCTGTGCAGATGTGAGCTCCTGCCAGGGAAACGCCGACCTCTGGGTGACCCCCAGCCCTCCCAAAAGCGGAGCCGGCCCCGGGCGTGCTCCAGCCCCGGCACATCCAGCCCTGCCACGCCCGGGGAACCCCGGCCTGACCCCCTGCACCCCAACTGCTGGGCATGGCTCTGCACGGAGGCACAGTCCCGGCCAGCAGCTGAAAAGTCCCTGATTTGGATCAGGGACTTCCGCAGGGAATCCCTGGGCGTTTGCATCCCAAGGCTGTGAACTCCCTTGGTGGGAGCACCGGGCGTGGATCGGACCCAGCAAACAGTGAGAGGCTTTTCCTGGATCATGATAAAGGCAGGGTGAACCACATGGTCTGAACAGGAGAGATCTGCTCTGAAACCAGCTGTCCTGTGCCTCTTGGCCTTCCTGCCCTCCACACTGGCTCCAAGGCTCCAGCAGGATCTGTTGGAGAGATTCCCTGCTCCCCCTGAGGCTTTTGTGAGAGAGGTCTCCAAAGGACGTGAGGAACAAGCAGCAGGACTGAGGTGTGGAGGGAGCAGGGACAGAACCACCCGCCCAGGTCACATCCATGGTGTGGGGGATGAAGCTCCAGCCTGGGTGTTCGGGAGCAGGAGGTACCTGCTTATCCAAGTCCATCTTGGAAGGATCTGCCCTTCCTTCCGTGCATTCCCAGGGCATTGGGAAGGGACTCCTGAGCATCAGTGAGGGGATGGAGCCTCTCCCACCCCTGAAGGATGGAGCTGTCCCCTCACAAAGCACACCCAATGCTCTGCTGTGGCCATGCAGACCTTCCATAGGAGCTCCTGGTGTGGCTGGGGAGGGACATCCCAGCGGGAACACTGACAGCAGGAAAAGCTCTATTTGCCAAGGCCACCTGCAGCCAGCTTTGCTCTCCAGCTCCAATTCCATGTCTCCAACTCACACTTTGGGTAGTGTGAGCACCAGAAAAAGCCTGTTAACACATCCCATGCAGGAATTGCTCCCTCCTGCCCTCCTGCATCCCAAGCATGCATCAGAGGGAACTTCCATGCAGGAATTGCTCTCTCCTGCTGTCCTCCAACATCCCGAGCACACACCAGAGGGGACAGCAACACTGGCCCTTTACAGAGCAAAGGGATTCTCCCTCTGCCTCCCCCTGCCCGCAGCCATGGAGCACATCCCAGATCCTGCCAGTGGGGGACAAGGAATGCAAACTCCATCCCTGGCTCTCCCAACCCCCTGTTATTTATGGCTGCCCCCAGCCTTGCTGCTCAGGCCCGCTCTAAAGCAGTGCTGTTAACGATTTGCTTCGTGTTCTCACTGTACACAGTTGTCCCGCTTCATTCTTGTCACAGGAACATGTCCCTCTTAATCCGTTTGAAAGGAAAGAAAACCACAAAGCCCAGTGAAGAGCCCCCAAGGCTCCTGCCTGTCCCACATGTCGAGGCTGAAGGGAGGAGAAGCCACTAAAAAGCCAGAGCAGCCCATTTGTCACGCAGTTGTTTCCCAAAGCGCACAGCTCCTGTGAATAGCGAGGCCGCGGCCAACGCCGCTGCCCCGAGGAATTTTTGTCTCCCAATAACTGCAACACTTGGCAAAGGACATCACTCGCTAGGGATGGAGCCAGGAATGCTCCAGGCAGGGTGGGCCCTCCGTGGCCACAGCACAGCGCTGGGACACGTCCCTCCCACACCCTGCAGGTGAGCATGAGCCACCTCTGCAAGGAGCCATCACCAAGATTGTGGAATCACAGGATTGGGCTGGGAGGAATCTTACAGACCCTGCCATGGGCAGGGACACCTTCCACAACCCCAGGGTGCTCCAAGCCCCCTCCACTGGCCTTGGACACTTCCAGGGATCCAGGGGCAGCCACAGCTTCTCTGGGCTCCCTGTGCCAGGGCCTCCCCACCCTCACAGGAATTCCTTCCCAATATCCCATCTATCCCTGCCCTCTGGCAGTAGGGAGCCATTCCTCCTTGTCCTGTCACTCCAGGCCCTTGTCCCAAGTCCCTCTCCAACTCTCCTGCAGCCCCTTTAGGCACTGAGGTCCCCTAAACCTTCCCTGCTCCAGGCTGAAGATGTCACTTTGGGATTTGTTCAATTTCTACACAGGCTGCAACTTCACTCCCCTCTTGAAAGGACAAACAGGCTCTGGAAAGAAACACAGGGAAATCAAACCCCAACCAAGCCGAGCAAGTGTGAGCCAAGGGCTGACACAACAGAGCAATTTGTGCCTCTGCCTCAGCTCTGGAGCATCTTATGGCTTTAGGTCTCCCCAGCTGAGGGGAGGTAACAGGACAAAGTTGCTCAAGAAGCCAAAAGAAACAATAGTGTCCCAGCTCCTCTATTAGTCACCAGAAATCGAGTTATGACTAGACTCAGCAGGGCTCAGAGAAAAGAAAAAGTGGTGACTTCATGCTGGACCAGATTTTAAAAACCAATTTTTTTCCTTTGCTAAAGTCTCCATCACCACTTATTTTAGGTAGGAGGGTGCCAAAAGGAAAGGGGTGTGGGGAGGAAGGCTAAAAACCACATCTAAAAGCAGGACAGTTGCTATTAAAACAGAAAAAAAAAAATTCCTGTTTGAATATTTTATTCTTAAACATAACAAACTTCCTCCGAGTGTTGTCACAAGAACTTGTGGCTGCTCTACGTGGCTCGGTGAAGCCTGTAGAAATGTGTTCTGGTTTGCAAAATATTAATTAAAAAGAACAAAACCAAAAACAAAACAAAAAAAAAAAAACAAACAAAAAAAAAACCAAACAAAAAAAAAACCAAAACAAAACCAAAATACCCCTAACCCAACTCAACTTGCTGTAACAGCAGCAGTACTTGAAGGCAGCCCCCGCTGGGGCAAGGTTACCTCTGGGGTAAGGGCAGGAGCTGAAAGGAGCAGAGGCCTGGACCCGGGAATCGGCGTTTTCTTTGGGATTCGGTGCTTTCTGGAATGTGGAGGCAGTTTCCTATCTGCTAAGCCTGCTCTAGTTATTCCTCTTCCTCTCGCACTTCCTGCTTTTGCTTCCAAGCTCTAGGTCGAGGCACTTTTCCTCCTCCTCCTGAGGATGAATGTAAACACCACTGACCCTGTCTCAGCCACCTCCCCTCGCCCCCCAGCCCTTCCAGCTCCCCCTGGGAAGGCAGGAAGCCAGAACCCCCTTCCTGGCTGTCGTTAGCGTGCACAAGCAGGAGCCTGGCTGGGATTTTGGGACAGGAGTCCGTGTCCTCCCGCTCCCGCCTGGGATGCTCTCGCCAGTGCAGCATCCGAGCAGAGCCCCCCAGCTCTCCCAGCAAGCCCCGTGTGAAGGTCACAGAGCAGAGTATCAGTGCAGTAATACTTGAAATACTGAGACAAGGCACACCCAACAGCCTTTCCTCCTCGCAATGCTCTCCCCACCAGCTTTTTGGTTTGATCCGAGTCTCCCCGCGAGTCACAGAGGACACTTGTGCTTCCTGCATTCACATATAGGAATAAATAGCTCTGGATCAGTTTCCTTTATGGCCGGATTACAGAACCCCTGAAATACTGATACGCTTTATGAACAGCAGCACTGGGCAGTTCCGTGGGTGTCCCTGGCCACGCCAAGTTCCTCTCTAGGACGCGGGTGCATCTCCCAGGCGGATGGCCCCAAAGAAAGTCGTGTGCTTGCTCATGTTGATGGAGATGTCAGCGTGGACCATCTTGACGGCGATCTTCTGCCTGGCCTTGAGCAGGCACACCCCGGCCGTGTAGCAGGTGTTGAAGTTGGTCTTGCCGGTCTCGATGCTCCGAGTGCATTGCAGAAAGGGCTTCTCGTCCACCACCACCTCGTAGCTGGCGAAATCGGTGAAGTTGATGTAGTAGACCTGGTGTGGAGCAGGGAGAAGAAAGGTGTCAGGGAGGGGGTTGGGGTGTGGGGAGCCAGTGCAGCGTCCTGGGGGTGTGTGCAGCCCCTCCTGGCCCCAACGCCTGCACTCACAGGTGACTTGAGCGAGGCAGGAAGAGCCCCAAACCAACCAGGAACCTCTTTTATTCTGCTTCCGGCTGACCCAAGCATGCAAAAAACCCCTGGATCCGTGTGCCTAAGGCTGAGCTACCATCCTGCTTACTCCAGGGACGTGACACACCTGCACAGAGCCATGCAGGGCCCCCTGTGTGCTGCAACAGCTTCTCATCCCACACACAGACAGACACATTCAACTGAAGGCCTCTTGCACTTACCTGGCCAGTCCTGCTTCCTGGTGCCAGGAGCTTCCTTTAGTGGTGACATCAGAACTGCCCTAAGGTGGCCTGGGAGCTGCCTCCTGGGTAACTGGACTCGGTGCTTGCACAGAGCTATTACAGGGAAAAGGCTCTCCCAGCCTCCACAGCTTGGAAGGAAATCACCTCACAGTGTTTCTACTGACTGAACTCCCTGATTTCCAAGGCCCTGTGACTCCACTTGTCCTCACTTAACTCTCTCCCACACTCTGATTCCAAAGAACTGCAGGAGGAACACTTGTCCAAGGAGAAGTCAGTCCCAGGGAGCTGCTTCTTCCTGAGAAAGGAAATCCAGCCCTTTTGGAGGCAGGCGCTGCCTGAACACTGAATCCCCATTTTTTTCTTGATGGACCACAAATGATGGAGCTTCAGTGGCCCAACACTGTGTCCAGCAAACAGCATCAAGCACTTGGGATCCCAACAATTATACTTCAGCACATGGGGAGTTATGTTTGCTGTCCCCATCCAAACTGGGCACATGTCACCAATTCCTTGGAAGAGCGCCTGACATCCATGGCCCACTTCATCCCACAGCTGATTCTTGTGTGGAGCTACACGGAGCAGGGGGAGGCAAACGGAATCACCTGGGCTGGAATGTGGCCAAACCACCTGGGCTGGGAGTTCCAGAGTGACACAGCTCCAAAGTAACCACAGATCACCAGCGCTGGGGTCTTTTAAAGCACTCAGCTCAGTGTCCTGCCTGCAGGGAGGTTTGGAAGGGTTGGGGAATGGCTGCACGGATAACTGGAGGGGTAACCCCGGGACTGGTGGGTGTGGGTGTGCTCTCAGTGCCTAATCTCAGGTGTCCCGGCTGTGACAGGGGTGTGCCACTCCTCCTCCCCACGCCCATCCTGAGCTGAAGCGGCCACAACTCCACACAAACTGCTGGCATTTGGTTGTTGTCTGGAGCCCTCTCGTGGTTCATGCAAGGCTTCCACCGGAACACAAGAATAGGAGGAGTTAGCCTAGGACCGTACTCACTTCTACCTGACTATAGATGAAGTATGTGCCGTCCACCAGTACCTCCAGCTCCCCACTGCGGGCATGCAGCTTAAACACCTTGGGGTTCAGAGTGATGCGAGACCAGTCATTGAGGACTCCACCTGAAAGATCTCAGTATGAGAAAACGGCGGTCACTCAGTACCCGTCAGGAGGAAAAGCGCAGGAGCAACACAAATACAGTCACAGCACGACAGAGAGCGGGGAATTTGGAGGGGGAATGCCAGGACTGCACACTAGGGAGTGGGAGCAGGGACTCCCCTCTAGCTCTGAGCACACCCCGTGGCTTGTGGGATCACCTGTCCCTCCAGCCCTCTGTGCTCTCATCCTCAAAACCCAGCGCAGAACCTGTTGTGCTCTGCTCATCCCAGGGCTGGGCATGGACCTCCCTCCTCCTGACCCTGCAGCTGAGCTTGTTGGATCCCTGTTCCCTACTGAGGCCATGGGAATGGTCATCACAGAACCATCATGGAATGGGTTGGGTGGGAAGGGACCTTAAAACTCACCCCATTCCACCCCTGCCATGGGCAGGGACACCACCCACTAGAGCCCAGATTGCTCCAAGTTCTGTCCAACCTGGCCTTGGACACTTCCAGGGATGTGGCAGCCACAGCTTCTCTGAGCCCCCTGTGCCAGGGCCTCCCCACCCTCACAGGGAAGAATTTCTCACCAATCTCCCATCTAAATCTACCCTCTTCCAGCTTAAAGCCATTCCCTTTGTCCCGTCACTACAGACCCTTGTCCAAATTCCACCTGCAGCTCTATTGGAGCCCTTTTAGGCACTGGAAGGGACTCCCTGGAGCCTTCTCTTCTCCAGGCACATGGAGGCCACCTTAGGGTCACACAATTGATTTTAATTCTGGTGTTCCTTGACTTCACCATTCCTGACTTTGGAATTGGGATAATTTTAACAAACCTTTTGCCACTACTATTCCTACGGTTTTTAAAAGCCAAAAGAACAACAAAGTAGGAAATCACATTGTATTGCAACATAGTAACCCCTAACTGGGGTCCTTCAACAGTCAGGGATTTATGGATCCATCACCCAGTCCTCTGGCATTGGGTAACTGGAATATACCTAGGGACAGACTTTGCTGTGAGCCCTAAATTGAGCCAGTCTCTGGAGGTGCCTCAGTTTATCAAATCCCACTCTTTTCCTCCCAGTCTCCATCTGCCTCTGCTCTCCCTGCCCCCAGCTGGAGCCCGCCAGGCTGGCAGCTGGACAGCATTCCTGGCTCCCAGCTCTGGATTGTTCCTGAGCAGCAGGGAAGGACACTCACAGGGCATTCCCACTCTTAGAGAGCAGCGTTCCCTCTGGAAACCCTCAGCATCCCCAGTAATGAAGGGATAATTGCTTTCTGAACGTAAGCAAACAGCATCTTTCCCCTCACATTGTTCCTGGGAACGGGCGGTTTCCTTTTCATTTTGGGGAGCTGCAGGCACAAGTCCCTGTCCATGAGAAATTCCAGCTGCCACTGCTCACGCCTGCTGAGAGGGAAAGCTGCCTTCCCACAGAAGCAGTGGCCAGCCCTCCTCATCCCATGTGAGGCTGGAATTCCTGGACAGGGATCCTGCAGCCCCTTCCTGCTGCCCCCACCCTCGAGAGATGCATCCCTCCCAGTCTGGGATTGGGGTAAGGATGGATGGATGTGGTCCCGGGGGACTCAGGGAGGGGACAAGCCAGCTCCTCTCCAGCACAGCCAGAGCAGGGAGGCAGGAGGTGATGAATGAGCCCCAGCTGTTGGCAAGGAGAGCAGGAACTTGAGGAGGATTTGGATGGGGATCTGGGAAGGAGGAGGAGAGCAAGAAGCTGCCTGTGGATGGGAAGTGGCTTGGCAGGATCTGGGATATTGGTGGGGACAGAGATGCTCAGGGGATCCCAGGAAGAGCTGGTGGCTGGACACCTCTGTCCTCACACCACTGTGCCTTCCCTGCTTAAATTCCTGAGAAACTGGAGGAAAATGGGCAAATGGGGATGAGACAGGACAAGGATCCAATGAGGGCTTAAGATAGAACGGGGGAAAAAAGGCCTGGTCATGGAGGGGCTGGGGAGGCACTGGATGTACCTGGAGGTCAGGGAGAAGGGAGATCTACTGGGACAGAATTACTGGGATGTACAGAACAGGGATAATCTGGGAGATAAACAGGAGCTCGGAGGAAATGGGGATGGAGTCTTCTCCACACAACAGTCTTCTCAGGGGGTCTGGGCAGGGGTATTGGAGGGCAGGGATGGGCAGGGATCATCTTGGAGCTGTGTCATGGGATGGACTGGGAGCCAGGAATTCTATGGGTGCACGAGGGGCTCTTCCCAGCACCCACAATTATCAAGAGATCCTTACCATTCTTCACTTGGATTGCTGAGCCTTGGCCTTGCAGATGGACCACAGCTGGCTGCAAGGAGAGCACAGGGATTGAGGATTACTGGGAAGCACCGTGCCAGTCCACAAAAATCCCGCCCCAAAGCTGGGTTTTTCCACGGGAAGATCAACCCACCTGGATGTCTCTGGAGCTGGCCTTGTCTGTGGCACCTGCAAAAGGCAATTCCACATTGTTGAAGAGGAAGGTTGAGTGAAGAATCCCACAAATAAAACTTATTTTATCCCAAAATAACCCTTAAACCCCCTTATAAGTAACTTTTTTTTACCCCAAAATAACCCTGAAGCCCCGATATAAATCATTTTTCTTACCCCATAATTACCATTAAACCTCCTTTTTAACAGGAGGAGGGGGATGGGGTGCAGGTAATATTAATATTAAAATATATAAAATAGAAATATTAAATATTAAAAAAATTTAAAAAGCACATCAGGAAGAAAAATATTCATCCTACATTTCCCTATTTTATTCCTGGCATTTCTGTCCAACCCTCAAAATTCTTTGTTTTTCAACATGTTTCCACTAGAAGGAAAAACTGCACTACCCATTCCCTGATCCACAGTGGGAATAAAACCTTTTGGCTGCCAAGATGCCAAATTTCCCCATGCAGGTCATTCATTGCATCTCCCTTCCCTGGGAGCCAAACCCTAATTAAGGAGGACATGCCTGTGGCAGCACAGCACGGAGCTGAGGGGCTCCTGCTGCTCCTGGCCACTCAGAGCCACAGAATCCCAGAAATTCAGGGTGGTTTGGGTTAGAAGGGACCTTAAAGCCCATCGAGTTCCACCCCTGCCATGGGCAGGGACACCTTCCATGGGTTGCTCTAAGCCCTGTCCCTGTGGCCCAGGACAGGAGTCCTGCTCCAGGCTGTGGTGCCATCACATCCAGACACCCTGGTGACGTCTCCAGCTGGGATCAGAGGGCATGGATGGATCCTCACCTGAGGGGCCCTGCACTCCAGGTGGTCCCTGAGGGCCTGGAGGGCCAGGGGGGCCGGGTGGTCCCATGACGGTTGTGCCTGGAATCCCAGGGATGCCGGGAATGCCGGGGGGACCCTGCGGCCCGGGAGGCCCTGGTGGCCCTTGGGGACCATTGGGCCCTGGAGGACCAGCCTTTTTACCTGGAAAACACAAGGACAGGCATTACCTGGGGCTTGGAGCTGCAGGATATGGGAGACTGGGGTGGATCACTCCTGGCTGCAGGCAGGGATGAGGAGGAGCCGGGGTGGGTGTCCCATGGCTCCACACCATGAGGAGAATGCTGCCAACAGGGCAGGACCAGGTCACCACCCTGAAGGTGACTTTCCTGTTGGGAATTACATTTAAACGGGGCATGGGGGCTCTCTGGGGCCTCCCAAGGGAAGGAGGTTCAGGGGGTCTTTTCCCACAGCTCCGGTCACAGCTCTGGTCACTCCACTCTTGGCATGGGGTCGATCCTCAAGTCCCATGCCCTGGAGCTGGTCACAGCCCTGTAAATCTGGGATGACCTCTGGATACAGTCAGGATGCTCCCACAGCACGTTCTGATGCCCCCAGCCAAAGTCAGAGTGTTCCAGTCCAGATGCACTAGAACATCTGGACTCTGCAGTTCCTCAGCTTGCTGGGTTTCCATGGAAAACAGGGACAATCTTTCCTACCTGTTGCACTTTAGGACTGGGAGATGATCCCCATGGCTCGGTCTCCTCCAGAGGGCAGTTCAGAGCTGAGCTCCAGCTCCTCTCCAGAGATGCTGGAGGAGCCTCTGTGCTGCTCATGCCTCATAATAATTCAATATTTTGGGCTCTGGTTGGAGGGAGGGGCTCAGGAAGGACTAATCCCATCCAGGGGATGGAAGACTGGGGAATTGTTACAATCACAGAATCCCAGACTGGTTTGGGTTGCAGGGACCTTAAAGCCCATCCAGTCCCACCCCAGCCATGGGCAGGGACACTTTCCACTATCCCAGGTTGCTCCAAGCCCTGTCCAACCTGGCCTTGGACACTTCCAGGGATGGGGCAGCCACAGCTCCCCTGGACAACCTGTGCCAGTATTTTACCATCCTCATGGTAAAAAACCTTCTTCCCTACCATGATCCTCAAACACCTCACGTGCCCCAAGGAATAGAAATGACATAACCACATCAGGAATGACTCCTACATACACAGAGTGAGACGAAACAAGCTCTGCAGGGAAAGCCAGGTCCCTGCTCTCCTGATTTTTCCACGTTCCCGACAAAAATGATGTTCTTTTGATGTAGTTTTTAAAATGCCACTTTGGATCAGCTTTTCTGCCAAGGAGCATAAACGGAGCAAAATCGCTTCAATTGTTGCCACAAGGTCCCCAGTAGGACAGAATTAAACTCGTTTTTAGATGACAGCAGCAGTTGGGATATGAAATTATGGTTGTTGGAATAGTTTCTGAGTACATCTATGTACTTGTTTCTCTGCTAATATCCATCTTTGTAATGGCCAGAAGTGTAAGGAAAAATCCATCTGTTTTAGCACAGGAGTGGGAATCTCTGGGTGGCCAAAAGCCAGGAGCAAGGGCACAAGGACATCAGGGTGGGCATAATTTAAATGTGCTGAAAATGAAGTTCAAGTAAGCAGAGGTGAGTAAAGTCACACTGGTGTCTACAAAGAGTGGGAAAAAGCTTCAGGGGACAAATCTCCACAGCAATATTTCTGTGCACAGCAGCAGCCATGACTTCCAACCTGAGCTGGCCATAATCCAGCCTTCCTCTAATCCAGTACTCCTCCTCCTCCTCGGGATGATGCAGTGCATTGGAAATGATCCTCTTGAACCACACCCGTTTTCCCTAAATCACACCAAACTCAGGGAGTTGGGAATGCTGCTGCTGTCACTCCAGGCTTCCCTTCCCAAGAGAGATGCACATCACAGCTGGTTTAACTCATCTGCCTCCGAAATCTGCTCTGCTACTCAGGGAGCTGCTGCCTGAGCAGTGACACCATCGCTCATCCCAGCAACACATTTCAGTGCCTTCCCCTCCTTCGAGGCATTTCAACCACTTTTCTGCATTAGCAAACCTCACAAGGCAAAAGATATTCCATTTATTATCTGACAGGTCTCCAAGAAGGCTCCCAGCACCCAAATCCCAGCCTGCCAACTCTCCCGTGTCCATACCCACGGGCTCCGAAACTCGGAGCAGGCAGAAGCAGAGAGTTCTCCATAATCCTCGCCCATCAAACAATGAACTGGGACTCCAGAAAGAATTAAATGTGACAATACCATAAAATTAAGCTGCTTTATACAGCTGTATGCAATCCAGCTCCACGAGATCCCCCTCTGCCCCTCTGGAATTGCTCTGGAGGCTGCAGCCATCAGTTGTTATTTGTTGGGCTGATTGAACGCGGGCTGAGCTTTGTTAGGACAAACTTCTCCAACATAAAATTTTACGCTGCTTCTCAGAGTAAACACAAATGAAGTTGCTAAGTGAGGCCTGTTCCCACCTCTCAGCTGTGGCTCTGGAGGATGTATCCAAGGATTAAAGCCATTTGATGTGCTGTTACAGCAGCACAGACATGGAAAACTCGGCTGCTCGGATCCTTGGACTCGCTCAAACTCCTGGTAGTAAATATGGGACCCTAAATGTGGGACCATAAGTGTGGGATGTTAAGTGTTCTCAGCAGTCCTACAGAAACAAAGGATGGCACCAGGAACCCCCCAAACAGGGCTGCCTGAATAACCCAAATCCCAGCAAACTGCCTGAGGAACATCATCAAATCCACAAAATCCCTGAGGGCTGAGCAACACTCAGAAGGGGCTCATAAAATGATAATTCTGAGGTTAACACAAGGAAAAGTGGGATGCAAAGTGTGTCCACACTGATGTTGGTGGGTCTGAAGGAGAATCCAAGCTGGAGGTTGGCAGGATTGGGATGAAAGCCAAGGCTGGCAAACAGCAACAGCTCCTGGTATTTGGTACTGACTCAACTCAACTCTTCAATTGGAGAATATTCAGGATTTCTTCTGTACAACATAATTTACTTCTTTCAGTGTTTAAGCAAGTTTTAAGGGGTGCTTATGGGTATTATTCCAGCCTTTCCTGGAGAGGGAAGCTGCCACTGTTTCTCCTTTGTGCTGGCCAAAGAGAATTCACATAGCATGGAAAGCAAAACTCAGTTAAAACTCAAACTTACCCTTTTTCTTGTTTTTCACTGAACTTGGACCTAACAAGGGGAAAAAAAAAAAGAAAATTAGTGAAATTCAGGGATCATTTAATCAGAGAAAATCCCCACTGCCATTTTATTTTCCAAGTGGACAATGGATGTATTTGTGGCCCATGCAGCAGCACAGGAATGGTCTCAGCTGAGAGCAGTAACCCAAGTTTCAGAGCGTCACAGAGTGGTTGGGATTGGAAGGGACCTTTAAAGATCATCTGGCCCAACCCCCTGCTGACTCCTTGTGAGCCAAGTTGTTTAAAAATAAGAATAAAACACTAAAAAACCACAAAAGCAAAGAATTATTCTGAACTGACTGTTTGAAACAATGGGAACCCAAACCTCCCGAGCACGGAGAGAAAATATTTACAATGAAGCTGAGAAATGACAGGACTTTGTGAGCAGAGGCTGAAGTGTGAAACATGTTCCACTGCTTCCCCAAGAATTCATCACAGAGGGGAATGAGCTACAAAAATCCCCAAATATTTCCTTGCTATTCATCAGGGAAATCCCTCTAAAACCTGGGGTTTAGCACTGCAATGACTGAAATCACCTTGAACTGAAATAAAATTACAACCAATTGAAGGTAATGCGGTTGCTTTGAGTCTGAGGGGGAGGGGAAAGGTAAATTCCCAACAGAAGACCCTTTTTCCCATGGAGAGTTAGAGGAAAGGCAGGAAAAGGAGCAGAGAAATTACCCATCAACCTTACTGATGCCTTTCCAACAGGAATTATGATTTTCCTACATTGTGCTGTTGAGTCAAGGGGAAATGATGATATTATCGACAAAAGACATTACCTCTGAATGGTATTATCTATAACTTTAGGGGGAAATTCTTCCCTGTGAGGGCCTGGCACAGGTTGCCCAAGGAAGCTGTGGCTGCCCCCACCCTTGAAGTATCCAAAGCCAGGCTGGACAGGGCTTAGAGTGACCTGGGATACTGAAAGGTGTCCCTGCCCATGGGGATGAATGAGCTTTAATGTCCTTCCAACCCAATCCATTCTATGATTCGATTATCTAAAGGATGATTTCTTCTAATTCACTATTTTTAATAAAATTTTTACACTATTTTTTCATAATATTCACAGGTTGGACAACACATGGATTCCCAACGACGCCATCCCAGTATCCCACTAGGAAGCCACACCAGACTGCGAAACCTTTTAGGCTGGGCAACCAGGCTCCTGATTCTGCACTTCTGAGCTCCACCAGTCCTCACTGTAGCCACCAGCCAGTGAACAACATTAGAAGAGGAAAAAAAAAAATCCCATTTAAAGATCCCAACCCATCCCAGCCCAGCGAGACGCGAGCGGCTGTGCCTCGGCAGCCCTCGGAGTCACGAGAGTTTATTTCATGTTCCATAGATCCCACCATTAGCACCAGAACCAGAGTGAAAGTACAAATAGCTGTGGCCAGCCAGACACATTTGGGCTGGCTGGATCCAATTAGCTTCAAAGATGACTGGGAGGAATGAGAACCACATGGGATGTCAATGTTCGCAGTCTATATTACAACACACGCATCTGTTCCAGGCACGGCAGAGAGAGATGTTATGGATCTGCAAGTGGAGCTTTCGACAGACACAAAAGTATTCCTGACACGAGGGGGGAAAAAAACCAGGATTATTAAGCTTGGGAGCTTCTGAGTCTCTCTGGGGTTTGCATCTGTTCGCCTCCCGAGAGCAGGGGGGGATCGTTTAATTGGAGTGCAGAGCTGAAGCTTCTGATACAGCAGAATTTCCCTCAGTTCTGCTCAAAATGGGAAGTTCATGAGCTACTGCTCCACTTAGGCTAAAACGGTAATAAATTACTGAGTCTAAGCTGAGGGCCACCAAAATTTCAGATCAATATTCCACTCAGGCTCTGAGGTGCTGAGGCACAAGGCTTGAAAACTTGGCTTGACGGACGTTGTCCCAACATTGATGGGCAGAGGAGAAAAATGGTAATTGAGAAATCCTTTCTGCCAGGGTTTTCAGAGGACACAACCCAATATTTAAACATTAAACTTGTTAAGATGTTTTAAAATAGTTTTCAAAATACCTAAACTTTCTGGAAGTGTCCAAGGCCAGGTTGGATGGGGCATGGAGCAAGCTGGGATAGGGGAAGGTGTCCCTGCCCACGGCAGGGGAACGAGGTGAGCTGTAAGGTTGTTCCTACCCAAAGCAGTCTGGGATTCCATGATAAACTGACCCACTGGTTACCTCTTTATTGATGGTTAAATAAATATCTGATGGTTATAAATATCTGTAAGTTATGCAAACCTGAGTCTTTCCCAGGCTCTCTCCCACACTGCCAATCCCACCTCCCCATCCCATTCCTCCCATGTAAAGGCCCCAGGACTCAAGGCCTGTCATCCAACCCATGTTTATTTACTGTAGTTTCATGCAGGCCTTGATTCCAAGGATGGCCTAAGAGAAAACTCTGGTTTTTTTCTGCTCTAAGATGTGGATCACAGGTGTATCCACCATGTTCCTCCACTGTACAGGAGTATAGAAAACCAAATTACAGGGTATCTTCTGCTGCTCCAGAGTCTACAGACCTGCCACCTTCACGGAGAAGAAAACTGGTTTGAGTTGAAGAATTCCCAACTGATCAACATCTCCCATCCCTGATTTTGGGGACATTGCTATGCTGCAGTTGAGGATTTATTCCACTCTTGATGGGATCTGAAAGCAACCCAGCCTCTCAGCTGCTCCCTAGCACCTCTTTTCCCTTCTTTGTAAGAATAACCTTGAGTGCACCTTTCTGCTCCTCACGAATCCCTTTCCACATCCATCAGGAATGTCCTGGAGACCCAGATGGTCCCAACTGCCCGGATTGAGTGTGACAGCCACCCGAGCACAGTTATTCTTCCCAACTTCTGTCCTTCTTCCCACTAATCCCACCTCTCTCACACCCTTTCCATATGGTCAAACCAGGCCCAGACCTCAGGAACTCCATCCCCTTCTACTTTTCCCATCTTTCAACTGGAATTAAATATATGCTTAAACTCTGATCCCTCCTTGAAGGAGCTGTCAGCTCTGTTCACCCCCTTGTTTAGGGGGCAGGGAAGTTGGCCAGAGCTGTTAATACAGAAAAGGACTGGGAGAGCAGGACAGGCTGGATGGCTTTGAAGGATAATAAGCATGGAATGAGATTCAGTCATACAAAATATACAGTCCTATAAAATATATATACATGGGAAATAATAAAGTGTTCTGGTGGATGCTGGAGGACACCTGCACGTGCTCAGCTGCTGCTGCTCAGCCAGGCAAGGCAGAAACAATCCTACAATGGGAATAACTCTAGGAAACGTAGGGAAATCCTGCTGCTGCTTAGTGAAGGGTTGAGAAAATCCTGGGAGCAGTGAAGTCAATCCTGATCATCTGATACAGAAAGATGAATTGAAATGAGAAGAATTCCACAGAAAGGCTCCTGGGAAGGGCAAGAATTGGGCAAGTGAGCTCGCCTTGGTGGCCACCAGCACTGGGAAAGGGGTGAGAAGGAGAAGACCTGGAGAGCTTCAAGGACAGTGCTGGCACATCCAAATTGCTCCCCAAGACCATTGAGCTGGGAATGAGAAGGCACCCAAGGAGGAGCACAGGTCTGGAGAGGATCTTCTGGCTCAGAGTGAGCCCTCCTGTGTCCCAGATCACAGCTGGAAAGTCTCTCTGAAGTCCACAAGTCCCTTTGGAATGTTACTTTTGGGATTATTTTTGGCCAACCACCAAAACCATCGCTACTGAAGCTGCTGCTGGAAACATTGCAACTACCTGATCTACTCCTACCGTCGATATTCCTTTTCCCTGGATTTCCTGTAGGAAAAGCCCCTGACTCTGCTGCAGTAGTAGCTTGGACCAGCTGAATTCCTCATCACAGGATGGGATTCCCTCAGGAAAGGTGGGAGCAGGAATGCTGCCCATTGGGCTCTGGACACCCTGGCTGTAAGCAGCACTCCAGAGCTTGACCCCTCCTCCAAAAGCCGATTTTCCACAGCTGCTGGGAAAATTGAAGGGGAGGACATCAGAAAAAGAGGGTATGTCAAACCTTCAAGAGGGAAAGGTACAAGCAGGAAAGATGTCTCTATATGATGACAAAAGACCCCCAACCCAAACAGAGCCACCACAAGTGGAAGGCTCCAAACCATTCCAAGCCACTCCAAACAATTCCAAGT